>OX345697.1:7500000-10000000 GCA_947044815.1 Apomyelois bistriatella | reverse complement strand
GTACGTACTATAATCGCACTTCACCCCTCTCAAATACCTAAGGGTTGGGGATACAGCGCCTTAACGTGTTTTCCGAAGCACGAAGGAGTGCAAGATAGAAATGCCACTATGGCGACCAATCCAATACGCGCGCCGGCTTGCCGCGCTCGGCTATCGAGCTCCTCGATAGTATTCTTATTATAAAATATTATTTTAAATTATTTTACCTCTGTATTTGTAGATAATGCATATGATAACTTAGTGCAATGGAGCGACTGCCGTCTGCACTCCGTAAATACCATAGAAATAGGAAATTGCGGGCGGCAATTTTTTTTAACCTATGCTTTATGTGTGTGCTATGCAATCAAATCAGAAATCCTTACCCGTCAGACACATTGAACACCATATTAACAAATTGCAGTCACAACCGTTAGCAAATCTCGAGGTAGAGGCGCAGAGGCTAGATTTATCTCCCAGCAAGTTCCCAATTACCGAGATAACGAGCCAGCTTATACGTCAGCTATAGTTATATCGTTGCGTTGCAATGTAGGGATTAAGTAGCTGCTACAATTGGTCCTTCATTGTATATTTTTTACAAGTGCAATAAGGTATTTTTGTAATTCTTTATCCGAGCGTGTTTTCCGGTAGCATCTTCAGCGTACGCTTTAGAGCCCAGCGTACGCTATTAATCATAGTGCTGATTTGGCGGAACTAAATTAATAAGGTATTTTTGTAATGTTAATCAATGATAAATAATCAATAACGAAAAATGATTTATTTTCCGATTGGCCTAGGATTTGGATGTTTATCTGTATATCTATTTGTTATAAAATTTGGAATCATTGAGTTAGTATCACAATTGCCGATCCTGCTTTGGAGCTAACTGAATATGACAATGTGTGATTTGTCCCTATATATTTATTTATTTATTCGGATACAACATTTTCAATATATTAACTTGGTTGACTGGTAGAAAAATCTACCGCTTAAAATTTAGTAAGAACTTATATGAATAAATAATGCACATGTGTTGAAAAATCAATATAACTCATATTCCACAGAGGTTTATAGTTTCCTTAAGCAAGGAGCTAGGACCTATCCCAACAAGGTCGAAATACCAGGCCCAGGTATTTTCTATGATGGTCCTAAACAAACGCACGCAGATTTGAACGAGATATCACTATCACTACATCATCACTACATAGTATAATACAAAGTCGCTTTCTCTGTCCCTATGTCCCTTTGTATGCTTAAATCTTTAAAACTACGCAACTTTTTTTAATAGATAAAGTGATTCAAGAGGCAGGTTTTTATGCCCATGCGAAGCCGGGGCGGGTCGCTAGTACGTGTATAAATCTGTTCTCAATCACTGGAGTAAATTAATGGTATTTTTAAACAGGACTGAAATCGTTTATTTTAAATGGGTTCGCTAAAAGAAGAACTTACGGTAAAAAACGTTGGGCATATGCGTGAAATTTATTTTAAGAATCGGACAAATTTTTAGGGTGCCGTACCTTAATATGGAACCCTTATAAGATCACTTTGTTGTCCGTCTGTCTGTCTATCTGTCGGCCCGTCTGTCAAACTTTTTGTTCTGAGGAACACGTGAACGTATGAAACTGAAATTCATTACATGTATTAAGGCCTGCAGTCCCTTTCGGCTGTAAAATAATCAAAATTATACTTCAGCGTCAACGCGATTAAAAGATATGATCGTTAATGTTACAAATTATCGTAAATTTTGCGATTTCAGATGTCAATCAAAACCTATTGTGTATTTTCCATTGACCTAGAATCATGAAATTTGGTAAAATATCATACAGCAGTTATTTAGGAATAAAACTAAAAGCTGTAAATATGTAGTTAAATTTTAAGATAATTAATAAATAAAGAAAATTATTTTTGACAAACAAATTAAACGCAACAAAAATCTTAAAATAACCTGTTAAGTCTTTTAGTGTTGTGTTGTGCAAATAATAATATCGGCTTAGCTCTGAGGGTTCCAGAGTTCTCAGAGCTAAGCCGATATTTTTTTATAATCTGTCGGTAGTTTCTGAAATAAGCGTGATGATATCCGGATTATAAAGACCACATCATGTCTACCCGTGGGTGTCGTAAAAGGAGAATAAGGGAATAACAGGTCTTAATTAAGTTGTACCTCCGCCCAACTGGCAGATCAGGAGCAACGTCAGGCAGGCAACCAGTCATAAAAACAATGGCAAATCTTCATCTTAAGTACGTCACGACAGCCGACTTAGACTGTAAACAATTTGGGACGCAGCCGGGAAAATCCAAAGTCGAATGATGATTATTAAACCATACAATTTAAATTTCTAGTTATCAGGTATCTTTAAGGTTTCCGTATGTCATAAAAGGTTAAAAAGGAACCCCTTTTAAGATCACCTTGTGGTCCATCTGTCTGTTAAGTTACAATATTTTTTAATATAGTCGTGCATGTATTTAAAAATATTCCTATGGGAATTCCCGGACTATTATAGGAAGAATTACCTACTCAAAACAAAATCTGAGAATAGCTCTTGGGGAATAAGAAGCCAGCAACATAACACTGGTAATTCTTTTATTATTGTGTGGTGGTACGAAACCCTCAGGGCGTGAGGCCAACTCGCACTTGGCCGGTTTTTCTTTAATCACTTACAAGTTTTGGATATAGAAAAAAAAACAATATGATGGTCGTTACAATTATAACCTAAAACCGACTAATATTTACAGATTTTTTGTACAAAAGAATAATAAAAAAAGTTACAATAGTTACCTCAATATTATCTGATCTACGTAGTATTCGAAAACTTGTTTACTTTGATACGTGTATTGCAAGAAACCTAAGTAAATACTATTCTAAATGTTTATTTGTCATGTTTGCGTAGGTATATTGGCTTGGAAAATTCGAGATCTTGAAAATACTTCGTGTACTTACTTACACAAAAGTTGCGTGTTTGGTATAACCTATCTGAGCAAATAACTATTACTATATAACTTGTTATCTATATACCTTATAGTCTATATATCTTATTGAGTGGATTGCAAGATCAATTGACCCCGTATGTCGGTATTCCCGGATTTTAACTCGTAAATAATAAAAAAAAAACAGAACTATATTCAAATAATACCTACTACAGTTCAGTACAAACTGAATTTTTATACAGTTATAATACCAAGACTTCCTAAATGTAACAAATATTTTTCTAAAAACCGCATTAAAGTCGGTTCAGTAGTTTTGAAGCCTATTTGATGCAAACAAACAAAAAAAAAAACAAATATATTTCACCTTTTAATATCAGTATCACTATCAAAGTCGCTTTCTCTGTCCCTATATCCCTATGTATGCTTAAATCTTTAAAACTACGCAACGGGTTTTGATGCGGTTTTTTTAATAGAGTGATTCAAGAGGAAGGTTTTTATGCCCATGCGAAGCCGGGTGGGGTCGCTTGTAGATAATAAAATACTTTTTACTTATTAGAACCTTCTTCAATATCACTTGATGGATCTTTGTGGGTTGTATACCCTTGGGCTACGAGATGCCGAAAGAATTTCAAAACGGCCGAGCCAACCACTTATTTTCCGTTAAATATAATTAGCGGAGCTCAATTAGTGTACTTTAATTATTATTCAGTAAACAGTTCAAATTATGTTTGACCCAACTCACTTTTTTTACTTAGTGTCTTTTCGGTTAGGGTTGCCGCGATAAGGTTTTTTTTTTAAATTACTTATAAGCTTTGCCCACGACTTCATACACGTGGTTATTTTTAGACATACTTATCAAATATCATTGCGTTTTTATAACAATACCGTATACATAATGAAACGAATGAACGAAAAAAACATTTTGACATAGATTGGAAGGTAACATCGATGGACCGAAGCGAAGAGGGGAGGCTTTTGCCCAGCATTGTGACATGTATAGCTAAATAAACAAAAAAATATATATAAATCAGCTTATGATCAATGGTAGACATTTAACTAAGGCTGCGTTTAGGCAGCCTGAAAAATCTCCACAGACCGCACAGACATTCGGACACCAGTGTTTCCAACTCAGAAAGAAAGATCCATGTAAGCGAAATAGGCATGAATTTATAATAAAGGTGATAAGAATATACCTCGCGTTCAAATGTTTCGGTTTTCTGTTGAGCCCATTGCCGAATTATTAGACATTTGACTGACAGTCTAGCCAACTTCGCTGCCTATTTTTGTTTGGTTTATGGTCAAAATCAAGATAGAATTAGAATATATATTCCTTACAAAGGCAAATTATCATGAAGACTAGCATATCTTAATCTTTACGGTACTAAATATCACTACATAGTATAAAACAAAGTCGCTTTTTCTGTCCCTATGTCCCTTTGTATGCTTAAATCTTTAAAACTACGCAACGGATTTTGATGCTTTTAATAGATAGAGTGATTCAAGAGGAAGGTTTTTATACCCATGCGAAGCCGGGGAGGGTCGCTAGTAGTTGATAAAGTCTGTAGGTAATAAATAAATTAATAAATAATTAATAAAATAAATTAGCTAAGTAGCTAGCATAAAAGCATAATCAAGATTTAGGAATGTAGTTACAACTAAAGCTATCTCTTTCTTTTTCCCTGCATAAGGTACTTTTGGCTGGCGTGGCCAAAAGTTAACACATCACAATTTACACCTTAATATTGCTTTAATAGACAAATCCGTCAATATTCAGAGACATATTTAGGTAACAATATGGTCTATTTTTAAGAACTCTCTAGTCAATTCTACATACTGCCATCGCTAGCGTCTGCGTTTAGAAAAACTCATACTAGGGGCACAGGTATATCCTAAGCGAGTCAACTCACTCGCGTCTTCTCTATAGGGACCAAAGTTCGTCACAACTATTTCTTCCTTTGTATATTTGGTAGTTCCAACAACCGTTGTTGACACAGGTCATGAATCTTTAATGAACTGCCGTCGCTTGCTAACAAAGCGAGCTAATTTAGTTTAGTGTTGGTAGTCACACTAGCTCAGTATTTAGAACACACATCTATACTTATCACTATCACTACACACTACGCAGTATAAAACAAAGCCGCTTTCTTTGTCCCTATGTCCCTTTGTATGCTTAAATCTTTAAAACTACGCAACAGATTTTGATGCGATTTTTTAATAGATAGAGTGATTCAAGAGGAAGATTTTTATGCCCATGCAAAGCCGGGGCGGGTCGCAAGTGTTTAACAAATGTAATAATTGAAGATTTTTTTTTCTTTTCCATTAGGTATCAAAAAAATTGTTGTATATTTTTTTAAAAAGGACTGATTTCTATTATTTTATTTGACATTGGCTCAGAATCATAAACTTTCAGCAATAACTCCATAAATTTATTTTTTGAAATCATATGGCAGTTCCAAAGTTAAAGGCTTCTAATACAAACTCTCCAGCTTTATTATATCAAAATTCATAATGAATATTAAAAAAGTTGACTACTTAAATAAATTAATTTATTTTTAAATTCCAAATAAAACATTATACTGTTCGGTCTCAAAACTCTCAAAGTAAAACTCTTAAAATGCAACATTTTAATAGAAGTGATCTTAAAATGTCGTCGGTTTTGTATTCATAGCCGCTTGAATTTTAACACATTTTAAATCTCGGCCGGTTTCTGGGTCGCCGATTTCCTGTTTTTGAAAGCCGTGAATTTGAAAACCAAATAATATTTTCTCGGACGATGCGATGTTATGGGCTGTCTATTATTTAAAAGCGAATTTAAAAATTTACGAATAATCTTTAAGGTACCATGAGCGTAAATGGTTGGCTGATAACTATACTTTTATTTTTAGCATTTGGTTTGGGGGCAACATAAACAACCTAATTATGGTACCTAACTCACTACACGTTTTAGGAAACTGTAAGTGTAGTGTACAGTTGAATAAATAACTTAATGAATAAATAAAACCTAACTTCCTAACTAATATTATAAATGCGAAAGTGAGTTGTTTTGTCTGTTTGTTTGTTACGCTTTCACGCTCTATGTAGCAAACCAATCTTCCTGAAACTTCGCATACACATAGTTAGAAGTATTGAGAAGGTCATAGGATATATCCTATGTCCTTCTATACAAGGTATACCATTCATCCCAGGAAAAAGCACTGTTCCCGAGAGAATTTAACGTGGGCGAAGCCGCGGGCATAATCTAGTACAACATAAATCAATCTTAATCTGTGAAAATTTCAACTCTCTAGCTATCTCGGCTCATGTGATACAGCCTGGTGACAGACAGACAAACGGACAGCGAAATTTTAGTAATAGGGTGCCGTTTTACCCTTCTCGTACATAATCCTAAAATATGAGATTTATATAATAAGAAATAATAATAAATATAGTAAGTATACGTAGGTAATATCAAAATTTATTGGCAGAGGCAATAGCCTACAAATATCAATAACAAATTATTATCCTGTCGAGTGTGGGAATCAACATGACTAAAGATAATATGATAAATCATATCTCTATAAGACCTTCTTATTTGTGGTGTCGAGGTGTCGACTTCCTCACACGTGTTTACTTGAGTAAATCGGGGACGATGTTTACAGGTGAATTACACTTTGAAATTTCAGCCGTAAAGAGGAAATTAAATTCTTGACTTGTAAATCGGGAATGGTGTAGGAAACATCAAACATAACGAAATGATACTTTGACGGTTTACCCAAATGTTTATTTATTTACCTACATACTAATACTACATATATACAAGTGATAAATATTTTTTTTCTCAAAATATTTACAAAATTCACTCAGAGGATTGGCGAAGGAGGGGAAGACGACAGATGCGCTGGAGTGACGAGTTAAAAAGGTTTAAAAGCAAATGGCTGGAGGTTGTGGAACAAAGAGAGGTTTGGAAGGAGATTAGGAGACCATTGCCCAGCAGTAGGATAATATAAGTTTATTTAAATAAAAAATACTTCAGTATATGTATTTGACAGCCTCTGTGGTCCAGTTGCTCATAATCATTTCGAGTAGGCGTCACAGTCAATCGACCATGCACACCCTGGTCTCAAAATTCTTCGGAACCGCCTCTCGGCCTCTGACGGGTTCCTTTAAAACGACTACCAGATGGCAGCGGGGGCCAACGTCTTAACGTGCCTTCCGAAGCACGGAATCATCATTATTATCAGACAATCAGGTGATTCAAGCCTGCAATGTCCTAAACAAACTGGAAACAGCTAAACAAAGTATGCTTCACGTGGGAATCTAACTCTCGATCCCTGGGTCTACAGGCATACGCCTTAACCACTGGACCACGGAGGCATTTGCTAAAGTGATTTATTTAAATTGATTTTTATTTATTGTCAATACTCGTAATGTTATTGACATTAAATAAAAAAATCTTAAGTTTTATCATAATATTACACAACACATAATTTTACATACTCGTTGATTATAAAATACTGAAACCTGTAGGCCTGTAGATAAATCTATCAATTTCGCGGTTCAACGATCAAAGGTACATTGTGAACTAATCTCGCAAAGCCCCATCGATTTGGAATTTGCATGGTCCCTACCAATGTATCACCTATTTCGGCTTGCATGCTTAAAGTTCTCTTATATTTTGAAGTCTTTCTCATATATTATTAGTTTATATGATACGCGGATGCCTATCCCGCCGCGGGTCGTGCCGTATGGCAGGGTCGCCATGTGAGGCGAGGCGTTATATTATTTATGCATTTAAATTATAAATATAGTAGAATATCTCACACAAGTATGACATACAATTAGAGCCAGGTGAACTACCACGACCTCTGACTGATAAAAATCTTAATAAATAATTATTTCATGAGAGCAAATGGTAGTGGTCTCGTAAACACGTGGGTATTTGGCTACAGATATGATAATCATGGTCATTCCGTACTCAGCATTTGCAATTTGGATTCCATTTGACATCAACGCAACTGTTAAATCAATTTATTGATTAATCTCACTTACTGTCGTGGATTCGGTGTTGTTTTTATTTGCCGAAAACCAGGCGAAGTGGAGTAGAAAAAGTAGAAATCTGGACCCTGGGCTCCGAGACAACTGGCTGATGATTCAACCGAGAAAACGCTAGGATGAAGAAGAAGAAAACTGCCCGGTGTTAAAATTGCAAGAAAAGCATACTTTGTACACAAAGTTAAAGTCTTTCGAAGTCATTAATCTGACTCCGGATCACCTATTAGGTGGGGTTTTTCCGGCAGTTATTGCCGGAAAATTTTAGCTTTGCACTTTTGGTGCGGTGCAATCAATGATTCGCCTACTGAGATGCCCTAATAATCCTGCATCCTGTAATAATAAATAAGGCGTATCACCGAAACAGAGGTAGGTGGCCAAGTATTGGGCATATTCAACATAGAGCAATCTATAGTCGTTTTGACTCGACAAAAAGCACTAGGTAAAGTACTAGGAAAGGGCGCGGCAAGTGAGTTACCTCAATACTGATTTTACTCTTCGCCTTCTTCATCTACCTACTAAGTATCTATACTTTTATAGTGAGGGCTACATTGTTTTAAAAAATAAATCGTTTTGTTTTGTACTTAGAGATGACGTTACAATAATCGAATCACTTCAATTTAAAGATCCCGCTTATTTTAGGCGAAAAATGAGTGTGAATAATTCACACACGTATAAACAGCCATTAACCTTAACTAAATAATCAAAGCCGAGTCGAGAAATATTTACTTTCAATGGTCTCCCGAGAGTTTGAAGCAAATTGGAAAATTATTTTAAAGTTACACTGAAAACTTGGCTACACTTTTTATCGGGTTTCATAAAGCCTCATTTTATTAGTGCATCGAAGATTTTCAGTTAATTTTATATTATGTAAGCAAAAGAATCAACGAGCGTAGTTTACGAGGATCACTCATCATAGTATTTTTATGGTTGCACCCTAAGCTTTTTGATTATTTATAATCAAAGAGAGACTGTAAACCGCTAACATTGATAATCTAAATAAATTTTCCCTTTTATAGGTACTGAAAGTGTTGTTTTTGGTGGAATTCGCCACCAGTCAGAAAAATTACAAAGATCGCAAGATCTCTTTCAAACTCAAAAACTATTTATCATTATTTCAGACGCAGGTAGTCCACTGCTGGATATAGGCCTCCCCCAAGGATCTCCAGAGATGCCGGTTGAAAGCGGCCTGCCTCCAAGCGCTTGCCTGATCTCAGACCATCTTCAGGTCATTTGACCATTTAGTCAAAAAGTGTAACAGTTCGTCGTATAATCTTTTTAAGTGCCTACATATTGTTTAATGGTACTATAAAGAGTATAAATATCTATCTATTTAGTGGTAATACTTACCCCAACATAACCAGCCTGAAGCAGTTTTTCGGAGGCGGCGCCGAGTCTTCGCAACCCTGCGGCAGAGGCGCGCTCGGCCCGGGCGACCGCTCCGGGTCACTTTCCTCGCCAATCCCCGCCCCTCTCCGACACAACCAAGATGTCCCACATTTATCCCTCGCATCTTCAACTGGCGCCGCGAACTGACACCGACGTGGCGAACGATTCCGTCCACTCGACAATGAAGATTTTAACGGCGAAGATGGCGCTCTTACAGGACTAGGTGATGCTCGAACGGGAGAAGTTGACACTTTCACTGGCGATGACTGCAGGGACGATAACCCGCTTCGGTCCGACGTACCATTCAACATTTTCGGGTTAAGTTTTTATTGGGCACTGTTTCATATTTCTTTTTTTTTTCAAATTACCTGCTACCACTTTATTCACGGTTACATTTTGATGTTCTACAACTTTGATATTATAAGATTTGTTTTGTACACTTGTATAGCTTGAAGTTGGATTTGTAAACTCAATTTATCGGAGAACCTTTAGACATATTTGAAACTTTTACAGACTCAACTTATATAATAAGATTATTTTGTACTAAACCATTCCTATTTTTTAACATCTTTATCAAGCCTCAAACTAAAGTGAAAACGAAAAGAAAAAACAAATAAAGTCGGCCTTGATGAGTAAATAGCATGTACTTATTGTGAAAGAAAATAGCGAGAATTTAATATTATGTATACTTAGCTGTACCTATTATACTATATAACTGCCTCTGTGGTCCAGTGGGTTAAGGTGTTTAACTAGGTAGACCAGGGAGTTCAAATCCAACGGGAAGGATACTGGTACTTAGTCGTTAAAGGAACCACGTCAGAGGCCGAAAGGAGGTTCCGAGAAGCTTTGACACCTGGGTGTGCATGGTCGATTGACCGTTTTACCTACACGAAATAATGAAGATGATATTCCGTCCACTACTGGACATAGGCCTCCCCCAAGAATTTCTAGAATGACGGTTGGAAGCGGTCTGCATCCAGCGCCTTTCACAATAATAATTACGTGTAATGGTTATTAATTTAGATAGATATTGTATTGAATATTATCAGTATGAGCAGCAACAATAACACAGAATTTCTGGTCGACCTGTACACAATAGGGGACAATTGAGCAGCTGACATGACAGAATACAATTACTCAACTAAACAAGGTACATACAATGTTGCCGTATACCTATCTATGCAAACTATATGACAACAATCAAAGCTGAAAACTTTGAAGCATATGTAGTAACCGAATATCGCGAATTTTTCGGGGCCGTGGGTTTGTTTCCCTCGGGAAGTATGCGTTGTTTTGTTGTTTCTAGTTTGGTTAGGACATTCCATGCTTGAATCGTCTGATTGTCTGATAATAAGATGATTCCGTGCTTCGGAAGGCACGTTAAGCCGTTACTAGCATCTCTTAAAACCATGCAAGATCCAGTGAGTAAGGGAGATGTCGCCTTACATCATGTATTGCGCTGTCCCGCTTACTCACGTAGTAACAGGGGGGTTACAACCATCTCTTAAAACCATGTAGTCGTTAAAGGTTTATTGAAAAATGTATCTATTTAATTATTTTATCGTGAGTTTCGAAAATACCAGCACAATCCTTTCCGCCGTATTGTAGCGATAAACGATTTGCGATAACTGTATCGAAACACCCGGGCTTTGTGTTGTTGCATTATTTCAGTGCAATCTCCCATACTAAAATACCGGTCCAAATTGTCGCAGGTAACAAGCGAATATTCATATAATATTCCATGACTATTAGGAATTTAGCGTATAGTTGGCATTTTCCGTTTGTGGTTATAAACGTCGAAATGCCAAAATCTATCTATTACTAGCTTTTGGCCGCGGCTTCGCCCCGGTGAACATCCCTCGGGAACAGTGTCCCCGTTTCCCGGAATGAAAGGTATGAGCTTCTCCTGCTTCTAAGCTACCTCCACACCATTTTTGAACCAAATCCGTTCAGCCGTTCTTGACTTATAAATAGTGTAACTATACCCGACTTTCTTTTATCTATATATATATAGACTAGCTGTTACCCGCGGCTCCGCCCGCGTGTAGGTCGCTTTCGCGTAACCTGTGTTACATTGAAATGAAATGACGCAATCGAAGTAGCCAGGACATTATTAAAATATAAACAAATATCATGTTTCAGAGTTAAGTTCAAAGAATCTCTTTGTAGACAACATTAGCAGTTCTTCTCTCAGAGGCTGATAAAAATAGATTTTCGGCGCTACTGACCCGCGAGCAAGCCACATACAGTTGTCCATGCGAGAGACATCTTGTTGACTTGTTCTTAGGTCGATGCCAGCTGCTTTTAGGGTTTGTCCCTGCGACTTATTTATCGTCATGGCAAAGCATACAGCAACTGGAAACTGGGTGCGTTTAAATTGAAAAGGGTAATTATTGGGGATGAGTGGTATTCGAGGTATGTACACCGTTTCGCCTGAACCACACCCTGTGAGAATTTCGGCCTGTATTAAGTTGCGCTGCAAAACCGTTACTTTGAGTCGGGTCCCGTTGCATAGTTTAGGCGGAGAAAGATTTCTTAGGAGCATAATGGGAACGCCGACTTTAAGGGTAATGTTATGAGCAGGAAGACCACTTGCAGCCAATGAACTCAAAAACTCGATAGGGTAGGTGGTAGCATCATCCTGATGCACAACACTGTTATATGACGTGTAAATCACTTCATCCCTGACAATTTCCGCCAAAACCTTGAGTTTCGGTAAACGTTTCCGAAGCCCGAGATGACGCATGACAGTGCATGGCGTTGCCTATCTTCCTCGAGTCGCATCTGTCTATCCGCATTCGATTCTTGAGATCTAGCTAACCTTCTGCTTTTAGCTATTCTGGAATGGTGCGACAGATTAGATCGTTTCCTCCTAGGCATTATTTAAAATAATTAAAATTCTTCATATAAGGTGAATTTAAATCAACTGCAAATATTTTAAGGGCAGATTCAGACCACTCAACTGAACAACTTTCCTAAATAAACTTATGTCAAAATACGAAAAAAAATTTTTGACCTCCGATAGTGAAAAATAAAATTTCGTATTTCGATATGTTTAATTGGAAAAGTTGTTCAGTTTAGTGGTCTGTATCTGCCCTTAAAATATTTGCAGTTGATTTGTGTCCACCTTATATACGACACGGTCGTATGTTCCGTCAAACAACAAATTCAAATTTCAAGTCAACCAAGACAACCAACAATAGCGAACCGAACCGTCCCGTCCACGTCCATTTACTAAACCAAAAGAACCACAAAGATAAAAACCATTGAATTTTTTAATTTGCTTGCTAGGGTTAACTTCAATCTGCTATACCATAATGCGAAAACGTAACCATAGCGAGTTGTAAAATAAGTCAGCGCCATCTATTGAGTTTTATGTTACTAAATTTACGATCAAATTCAATGTGTTATTTATTTTATTAAAATTAATAGGTGCAGTGCGTGTTTTTGTCTTTATTGATATGGATAATATAAAGTAGAAATCCTAGCCTTATCTAAATTAAATTAAACGTAAGTAAACGCATTAAAAGTTTTGAAGCAGTGTTTGAAGTAAATTTTCAATCGACCAACTTCTTTTTCCCTTAATCGATTTTGACGAAACAAAGTTTTGACAACGCTCCTAATTATATGTAATCCAACTGTGAAAACCGCGTTTAAATCCGTTGAGTATTTTCGAAGTTATAACGTACCAGACAGACATACATACATACATACAGACAGACAAAAAATTCCAAAAACTGTCTTTTTGGTTTCTGTTACTCTTTTTTAATCGCACTCTATCAGTTTTTTTGAAAAATATTAAATGTACAGACACTCGCATTTTAGTGTCTTATTATATGTATTGATTATGGCGTTTCTTGCCCAACCTAAGGTTTACTATGAGAGAAGGCCAGAGGTAGACGTGTGTACAATATCGTTTGCTTGGGAACCTCACTCTCACCTACGAGTATATCTGCTGCCAAACAGCTGTGCTTGAATTGCTGCGTACCGATTTGAAGGGTGAGTGAGGTAGTGATTTTTTGCTGGTTTTCATTGCTGGGTACTGTGACGATACATATTGAGCCTCAAATTCAAAGGAAAAGTTATTTAAATTGTAAATTAATAAATAATTGATTCAGACCTTACTTTGTGGTTGTAGGGTCCGTCTAGTCTGACCTCAACCTTGAAAATGATTTTGTGGGTAGACTAAGAATAGTAGATTCGAGGCAGTGAAATGTCTTGGCTTGGTAGTGTGGTAGGTTCCGAGTTGGCAGCGCGCTAGTGTCATCCTCAAGCTGTCATGAAGAGCGTTAATTTAATAAGCGCGCACCCAGCTTCGGGGGCCGTATGCTTGACTTTCAACGTAGATATAAAAAAAAATGTCACGAGTCAGAGAGGTATATGTCCAAGCTAGTTTCATATATCTAAATCTTTATGATATAGCAACAAAGGTGCTCCACATTGGATAATCTTGACCTGCCTCCGTAATAGGGATCAAGATAATCCATCTTACGTCTTCACTTTCGCAGGCCGTGTATCCACTAATGAGAGGGCGCAAAAAGGTCTACAAAAATGTATGGTGTGTTTGACAAGCATTTCAAAAGAAGTTTATCGACCAATAATTTACTGGCAATAGTATTTGTTGCTATATCGGTACCCTTAACGTGTGAGATTTTATAAATGCAGAAGCTAGCGACTGCGTTAGCGATTTACACAACTTGTATAGCGCCCCTAGCGGATACTTAGGCAACTAAGAAATTCAAATTTTAAGTTTTTTTTACTTAAAATAAATTTAAGAGTTCAGGCAGTCGCTAGCAATACAACAAGCTAGTAATACAACAAATCTGTAAATCATACCCGTTAGTAAAAGTCGGGAATAGTCTTGAATCAGTAGGCGGCTTTGTGATAGAATATTTCTTAGTCAATAATTTCAGTCATGTTTAATTGCTGCATATTGATCCGGTGTAGTGATAATATGGCCATATAAAAAAGCCATCACGGTGAGCGTTATTAAAGATTGGCTGTGACGACAGATACGTGCGGAGGATGGAGCACATATCCTAGCCGTTATAATCTCATGTATATATATATACACATTTCTTCAAATTGAAAATACGTATAAATTCACTGAACAGAACATCAGAGAAAAATTTACGATCTAGCAACTAGAAATCTAGAGAATGTCATTTCGCATTAGACAAAATTGTACTCGTACAGGAATCAATTTGTTTATACGACTTTACACAAATCAATACTATTATTGAGCATATAAAGGTACAATGCGGGAGACAAGTCACCAAAACTCGTAAAAATGAAATATTTAAAAAAAAAATAAACCATCAAAACATCTTATAGTGCCATACATAAGGAAATGAAGGAAAAATTAAAAATTCACTTCGTCCACGCCCAAAAATTTAATTTGCATTGAAGTCAGATGTTACACAAAGCAATAGAATACGACAAATATATGGGTTTCATTTATCAATGTTCCACAAACCCTTCGTCATAATGGGTTAGGCAGGGTTATGAACTTCCAAAATACAGATCATAATAAAATTCCCTCTCGCATAAGTTACTCGTACATCGTTCAGAAGTTTCAGCATCTGTTTATTCAGTAGATGAACCCCACATGCGTAATTTCAGTAAGTTTTGATTGGATCATTTTACATCGTTCATTTTGGAAATGAATATTTATATACTTGTACTGTACATCCTTTCTAAAAGTTAATTATGCCCGTCTTACATGAAAACGTGTCATTGTGAACAAATTCTAATTCGAAAATGCATGATTTTTTTAAAGGTTATTATTGTTTACTAGCTGTTGCTCGCGGCTCCGCCCGCGTGCGCCTCGGTTATATCGCGCCCGAAAGTAGGCTATGTTTGACTCCTAGTGCATAACTATATCCATACCAAATTTCATCACAATCGGACCAGCAGTTTTAAAAAAAATTGCCTTGAGACCGCGCGCGATTCGAAATTCTTTGTTTATTCCCCATTGTTGATAACTAATAGAAACCTTTTTGATATGTTTTATTTTTTATATTGAATTTGTTTATATTAATAAAATTATATAAATAATAATAAAATACAGTCCATTTTACTTTCATTCACAACACCCATTGTTGACTAAAAGTTTGCATTTCCTAACTCCTAACGACTAAAAGTTTTCATTGATTCTCGGTTCAAATGACATGCATTTTTTTAAATAATCGATATACATCGTTTCGATTATTTAAATAATGTTATTATCAGGTACGATGTGGTTTCACATTTAAAGAATCAAGAATGTTTATAGGTACTTTCAATAATATACTTTTTAGAATTTTACGAATTCCTTCACATAGCTCTTATATGTGTCAGACAAGCGACTAGCATTCATACGTCATGCCGTTGACTTACATTACTCAAATCCACGTAGTATATAAATTAATTTATACAGAAATACGAACGACACTAAGGCTGGGTTGCACCAACTTACTATAACAATAACTGTGTTATCAAAGTACCGGTTAGGTGAAAAATGGGTTGCACCATTTTGTCAATCGTCAAAATACGTCATAACTTTTACGATAACCGTAACCGTTCAAACTTGACCGGTTAAAGCTATTGTTATTGTCAACTTATCTGTCAGACGGGTCAAATAACCTCCACGGACGTCATTATACTCGTAACCTTGCCAACTTACTATACTACAAAATACGACGGTGCAACCTATGTCACTACAACGGTTATAGTAAGCAGTAATGTTACTGTTAAATTTGACTTTAACTGTTACGATAACTGGTACTTTAGTGCAACTCACCCTAAGTACATTAAGTTCTACCTACAATAATTGTTCGCTTCTCGGCCTATTTTTTGCCCTAATTTTCATCTCTGATATTTAATCTGTGTGTGTTCCTTGATTTTAAAAAGAAATTTTCTATTACTTTCTACAATTCTTGTATTTAAAAAAGTGTGATTGTTTGAATCATTGAGATCCGGTTCATCGGAGGTCATACAATTCGACGCCGAAGGCCTGCAGGACGTAAAACAATTAGGCTCTCAGACCTACATCATTTCGGCCAATAAAATAAACCTTTTCATGGCATTTTGGTACTTGACCCGTACAAGTTAAGACTATTTTCGGATAATCTATTCCGGATGGGAGACAAAGGAAGTTGTGTAGGTATATAGACGCACTTCGGGGAACTTGGACGAATTTAATATTGCGGTGCGGATATCTATTTTCGGCATTTTGATTAAGTTTTCACAGATGTGCAGTATATTTGTACTTAATAATACTCGTAAATATTACATATTTACGAGTATTGAAGTCTTATCATTACACAGATAACTTTAGACGGAAATTTCCACAAAAATAACATGAGTGCAAGGGTCTTATTTCAAAAGGAACTTCCAGCAGACTTAAATAATTTTTCTATGTAATTCACATTAAGTATAAATAATTACGACCGAAATAACGTTCGAAGAGCTTTTTAAAAGACAAATCTTTGATTATCTTTACGTCACATTGAATTTCGAAATTTCCAAAATAACTAAGATTGTTTTAGTTACAAAAAAATATAACTAGTATTTCTTGAAAAAGGAAAATATAGTTCAAATTAGCGCACACCCGAATCCACGTCGATTTGCTAGTAAAACTAACGTAGTAACCTACTTATAGAGACATCCGTGCCTGAGGCACACACCCCAAGCACGGAAACCAACGAGGCCCAAAGGAAATCTATGATTTGTATCACATGAAATTGAATCAGCCTATAATTTTATTCGTGAACCTTCAAAAGGAAGAAATAAGAGCAAGAGGACATTAAATGTGTCCTAAATACTTTATGGTTTGATGTCAATACAATTACTGTAAATTCATTTTGATATCTTTATGCTTAAAATTTCCATTTATATTCGGCCGTACGTAATCTTGTTCATTATTGAGTTATTATTAAGTATGCGTTCAACAGGCGCCATTTTCTTTCTTGTTGTGGATGAGGAAAAAGGTCAGAAAGAGATCAATAAGAGTTTTAATTTATTTAATAGACTTGGCGGAAAGAACTTGAAGTGAAATTCATAAAGGAAAAAATAAGATATCTTGATAAAGAATGATTCTTGTAGAACATCTAGGTACAAACCATGTTTAAGAAAGTGAAATAAAGATTCTTTGTTCAAAGTTCGAAACAAAAGTTGAACAACTTTGGAAGCAATTAGTGGGCAAACGCTGGAGTTATATCGTTTATAGATATTATTTATTATTTAATCTCGGAAAATAATCACGCTTACTTACTTTTCTTATCATTCAATATTTAGGATGTAAAAAAGTTTTATCAAAAACTTATATTTTGGTGTTTTAGATGAAAACAAAAGTAAGAAAGAAGTAGAGTCTTTTATGTAATAAATTCAGGAATTCAAATTAGAGTTATTTAAGTTAAACCAGCACAGTGATGATATTTCCGTTAGGTTAGTTATTTTACCACAGTGGGTAAAAACTGAAACTAGGCTGTGTTCACAGGCTTGACCGTGGAAGGAGTACGAAATTAAATGCTTAGCTTTATAAATTCATGTTTTTGTTATTCTTCTTCGTCCGAGCGTGTTTGCTAGTTGCAATTTCAGCTTACGCTTTAGAACCCAGGGTACTCTTTTATTCATGGTCCTCATTTGGCCGTAGCCAAGTGACAATTTCAAAACGCTATCGAATGTCGACAAGAACAAAATGTATGGGATTAACATAAGCTGCGGTAAATCACGTGGTCAATCTTATGTCAATCCCATTTTGTTCTTGTCGTACCTCGTTAACGTTTTGCGATTGTGACTTTTGCTAAGGGCCCTGGTTATTAAGCGACTGCCGTCTGACCTCCGTAAAATAAATATCTACCAAAAAGTTTATTACAGTGTGATTTTGACAATATCCTAGGCAAAACGTTAAGCCCTCGAGCCTACACCTACGCCTACCTACGCCTAACACTTTTGATTCGTCCTCTTTGAGTTTTCCGAGAGCATATCTCAGCATTCCTTCATTGTGGTCACCTACGCCTGTCATGTTACATGTTTACTCTGTACCTGACATGACGCCGTACGGAGCACGGGCATTTCATAAGGATCTTTGTCCCATTTACAACGGAATTGTATTTCCAGCCTTTGAATATTCTAGAAAAAAAAGATATAGAAATTTCTTTAGATAATCCAAAAGAGACTACCTCTCTCATTGTTTTTCTATTTATCATTGCCATTTAAAAAACTTTACATTACTTTTATTTATCCCACTATTTCATCCAGGACACTAAGGCGAAAGGCGAAATTTTTGTGAGTATATTTATACTTTTTCAAGCACAAGCTTGCAAATTTAAAAAAAAAAATTAGTACGAAAATACCTTGGATTAGCCCAAGGGGTACTTTTATCCCGAAAATCACGCCATTTCTATTGGATTAGCTCAAAAAGTCTAATAGTAAATGGCGCTTTATAAAGTAGTAAAGTAAATGGCGCTGCTGTGCATAAACAAGCGCGGGTAACACCGCGGGGTGCAGCTAGTTTATGAAATAAAACTAATGAATGTTTAGGGTTCATTTTGTAAATCTATCGCCTATAACATAAATTTAAGAGTCTGAATCGTACATAAAACCGGGCATATTAGATATATCAAGTATAAAGAGGATACACGATCGCTATTAAAGGAGCCAAACACCAAAATCGACGCACTTTTTTATTCTCAACCCTGCCACTCTACCCTGAAGGTGCATTTTATATTTTTCTTCCTACTTCTATTCACGCATTTCACGTCACGTACAAGCGCGACGTTGATCTTTGGGATTGCAATCCAGTTAAACGATTATTTTTATGATTATGGTTGACCTTAAAAAGTAAAGCTAAATAACACTAAGAATTTGTCGTACCAATTCTAAGCCAGCTACGAAATGGGACTCAGGGAATTCAAATTAATAATTTGCAAAGTGAAAGTAAAAATACTAAATGGCGCCCATAAAGCTCTCGGAAGATCCGTTATTAGCTTTTATCTATACTTCTATACTAATATTATAAACGCGAAAGTCTGTCTGTCTATCTGTCTGTAACACTTTCTCGGCTAAACCGCTGAACTGGTTTTGATGAAATTTGGTATAGTCAAACCACGGGGGTCAAATATAGGCTCCTTTAAGGCGCGATACAAACGAGTACCACGCGGGCGGAGCCCCGGGCAACAGCTAGTCTCCTGTAAATTACCTTCATAGTTTCCGAGATTTCGTGTTCATTGCATGATTGTGCCAGTAATCTTTCGCTATTAATAGCTATTTAAATAGCTTGATATTTCATACATTTCCGAAACACTCTTTTATTCGTTTCCATACTTAAGTATTGATCTCGTACTTAATCATTATCCTGTACGTTCCTCTGGAGGTCCCGAATTCGAATAGGGCCTACGTGACTGTGGGAGCCAGATCCGTGATCATAGGGTTCTCGATGGGGATCGAGATGGAAAAACGATATTTTTTTAAATTGGGTCTTGGATGTTTGTCTGTGTATATGTATTTATTAAAAAAAATAGTTATCGTTGATTTAGTACCCCATTACACATTTCTCAAACTTGATTTAGGGCTAACCCAATCTGCGTGATTTGTCCCTGTATGTATTCATATATTTATTTTATTTATTTATCAAAAGTTAATTCATAAAAAAATATTCATTTTATTAAACTATATTTCGCGGTTTAACTCGCCCGTATGTATATATATATATATTATGCCTTTGTTATTCAGAGATAATGTAGTATTTATAATAGTGAAAGAATTATTAAAATCGGTCCAGTAGTTTTTGAGTTTATTAATTATAAAAAAAAATACAAACATACAATTTTTTCCTCTTTATTATAGCGTGTTGTGATGTGAAGCGTGATGAGATTTATTTTTAGGAAGACCAGCAGTTTAACAATAGCAAACTCTTGCTTCGTGAGGCACCACCAAGTAAAAGACAGTTAAAATTCAATTATCAGCTTAATTGCATGCGAGTAGGCAGCATATATTCAATATCACAGGTTTCGATTAAAGATAACGCGATAAAACTTATAAAATCGCAATTTACCGCTTACGATAAAATACTCCACCATGGCAAAATTATTACAGAATAGCTAGGGATATACGAAAATGCATAGGAGTGAGGAAACGCTCACAAATAACACAAAAAAAATAACCTAATAAAAAATTGCCTGCAGGGCGATTTTATTTTCTTTTGACTAAATGCATTATTCGATTGCGTCACACACTAGCAAAAAATATACGCACACCAGTAAAAAAAAGTACATACATACATAAACTTAGCCTCAAAAAACATCTAGTGGGCCGAGCACTATTGCGTATATATAATTGAATATGGCATTCGTCCTGCGTGGATCGGATGTCTTGCAATCTATATTCTGTAATCTAGAAAGAAAAGTTTCAGAGAGACCATGCAGTTCCATTTTTTTTTGGATGCTTATCCCGTCATCAGTTGGTTTTCCAAAAGCTGGCAAAACACATATATTTCTAGACAAATAATATCAGACAAACCATATCTATATATTTCCGCGTCGTTTAATCCCCAAAACCTTTCAAAGGGACGAAGTCATCGTTGCAAATAACTCATCTACTATTTTACGTACACAGACTGAGGTTAATCCGGGTTAATCCCTTTCTCGTGCTCTAATCAACTTTTGAGATCTTCACGCTAAGAGAATGCAGACTTGCTCTTTTGTTTTTGGATTATTTTGGAGACCTATGTGGTGTGATGGGTTCGATCCCCAGTCAATATATCTTGGAAAATGGCATTTTCCTAATTGTCCTGAGTCTTTGGTGTAATCTAGGATATTACGGTATTAGTTTCTATACTTGTATAATCCATATTTCCATATCCATACTAATATTATAAATGCGAAAGTCTGTTTTATGCTTTCACAGCTAAACCGCAAAAAAAATATAGAAAGACTGGGGGGCAAACATAGCCTACTTTTGGGGCAATATAACTGAGTATTACGCAGTCGCCGCGTGTGTAGTAAATCTAAATAGTTTGTTGATTTTAAAGCCTATAACTATAAAACCACTAGACGGATTTTAAAAGTTATTTTTGTTTTTATAGCCTAATTCTTGAGGAAAGTTATACGGACATACACTTGACACTTACCTGTCGACGGGTAAAACAGCAGTATTAAGTTATATAGGATTGGCAGCTCTTTTTTTTTCTCATAAAGTGGGTGTAGTACTGATGTGGATCATGAACAACATTACTTATTCAGGAGACGAGCAGGTGCGAGACGGGAATGCGCGGATCATTCCATTCCTAAAGACGACTGTACTCTAGTATGATTGTTATTTTTCGTCTATATGAGCATTTGTGCAATATTCTAGAACTAGCGACCCGCCCCGGCTTCGCATGGGCATAAAAACCTTCCTCTTGAATTACTCTATCTATATTAAAAAACCGCATCAAAATCTGTTGCGTAGTTTTAAAGGTTTAAGCATACATAGGGATATAGGGACAGAGAAAGTGACTTTGTTTTATACTATGTAGTGAAGCTCCGGCTTAGTATGCGTTTTAATTATACATGATGAACCCAATCGGAAAAATTTCTCTAAATTATGTTCAAATCCGTTAAGTTTTTTAGAAATACATAGTGGAGTAGATACAAATAGAGTCTTTATATTATCTGTATTTATTCATAGGTTCTTTGATATATCTTGTGGTTTACAGTGTCAGACTCTGTGTACCCTGATGTCAGTTTTTTTTATACTGGCGCTTGGTATCGACTTGATTGTGTTGTGATCAACGGCTTATCGTGTTTTCCGAATCATCTTTTTTTATAAACAATCAGGTGTATTAAGCCCGCAATGTCTTAAGTACTGAAAACTATATGTACAAATAAATAAATAAAAAAATAAAATATATAGGGACAAATCACACAGATTGAGTTAGCCCCAAAGTAAGTTCGAGACTTGTGTTTATGGGATACTAACTCAACGATACTATATTTTATAACAAATACATATATAGATAAACATCCAAGACCCAGGTCAATCAGAAAAAGATCATTTTTCATCTTGACCTGACCGGGGATCGAACCCGTGACCTCTTGAGTAGCGGTCAGGCATGTTAACCATTACGCCACGGAGGTCGTCAAATGTGCAAAGAAAGTACCTATGCTTCATAATTCGAACCTACAACCTCCAAATTGTAAGAAAAACGCCTAGACCACGGAGTATTAGTTGACAATACGCCCTTTCTTTTATTGTTCGTCTTTACTGTCGTATTAAACGTTGAACAAAAATACGGAACCCTAATAAAGGGGTCTATTAGCACCACTCACATGTCAGTTTTGTCTTTATCTGTCAGTCAATTTACTCTAAATCAAACCAAATAAAATTTTGTTTATTGAGTTGTTTGAAAGAAAGACGAATGTGTATCAAATACCAGATTAGCGCCAGTACCTAAGTATTAAGTCAATGCAATAGGTATTGTCGTCATCATTTTATGTAATTCATGTTATAATGTATGGTATACTTTAATTTAGGCACAAAATATATAATAGGACTAACCCTAGTTCCTACAAAAAACCTGACCCTACAAAAATAAAAAGACACTAACCTCTGTTACTTGCACGTATATTATATAATTTACAATCACTGATCAAGTCGTTTTGGTTTTCTAGTCTATCTTTGTTATCATTAACAATGAAGTTAAAATATTATATGTATATATTTATATGAAATATTATAAGCAGAACTTGAACCACGTTTATATCATAAAGTAGCGTCAAAATTCCTCAAAGATTGCTGCAAAAAGTAAGTAAGTAAAACACCCTATTCAGAATGAAAAGGGGAATATCATCCCACTTTTATCTGTGCACCTTTTTTCTCCAGAAAATATATTTTCAACGAGATTTAAGGTGCCTTCTTAAACCCTTTCTGTATTTCACTGGATCACATCGTAGCGAAAATATGTTATCTTCTATATACGTGACAAGTTTATTCATATTAGAAATAGATTGCGCGGTTTCAGGTTTTATTTTAGAAATGTATGATATTCCAAAATCGGTGAGTAGAATAATTCGATTTCGAATGATTTTCATTCGACATAACCTAATGAAAATTTAAGTAAATCATACATTTCAAAAGTAGCACTCCTTTCTAAACAATAGATTTTCACCAATTGGATGTCGTATAAGGCGACTTAGGGTCAACAGAGGTCCCAATTTTTGTACCTTTCTCTGACTGTCTTCCTATTACCAGGGTGGCAGTCCACATCTATGCTAAAAATCAATGTTAAATTGCATAGCTTTATATTTGGAATATTAATAGATATACATACATATCATCAGCAGACTAAGCCAAGTGTCAAACGCTTAGGAAGCGTTTTTCATTTACTCTTCACTAACGGTTAAAAACTATTGTCAATATGGAATACTCGCTGCGAATGCCTTTTAAAGTATTCGCTTTGGACAGGCTATTCGCTGCGAATAAATTCAATCGCAGCGATTTGAATTTGCCGCGGTTTGAATTGAACATGTTCAATTTACTCGCCGCAAATGCGCACTTGTGCTGTTTGTGCTAACAATGTGCTCGCTGCGAATAGCCACGACAGATGGGTATATCCACTCTGATCGCGCGATCAGTTGCAAGTGGAATCTGATATCGCTCCCTAGTCCACTCTGACCACTATCTTTAAATTTGCGCACCAACAGACGGTTGAAAATGCTCGTTTGGAACTCGATGTGTGTGACAGGTAGGCGGAGAACTATCATTGCGAGTTTTGACTGTAACATATACGTACGTAACATAAAGAAGTTGATAAAATATCTCTTTTTTTCCCCAAAATATACGATAGATTTGAGAAACCTCTTCTTTTTTTGAAGTCGGTTAAAAACTGACTTCCACATGTTTACTGGGGCCAACTTGAACTTCGTCAAATTAGACTTGACTTAAAACCAGACACCTAGGTGTGCAGGGTCAATTGACTTAGTGCTCCATTATACAATAGACTACAAGTAAACGATAACAGTGGCGGTGTCCCATATTTGAAACAATGATACCAAAGCATACAGGGACGATTGACAACTCTGACACCACAGTATGCAGGGTCAAATGAGCTTGTTATTAATACTCATATGCGTTAATATTTAGGGAAATCGAACGTTAAGTATAAGTCGTTACAGCGGCCGAACGGGGGTCTCAAATAGCTAACACCGGGGCATACAGGGTCGATTGACCTTGCAAATTACTTCATTATCAAACAAGCTACTACATATACAAATAATGAAAAATTGCTCGTTTTATTTTACTTATTCTATTTACGTTTTCCAGTTATTTGATTTTAAAATTAAACTACTTCGCTGATTATGATAAGATCAGTCCAGAAATGACGGAGATATGAGGTTACAAATATTAAAAAATATTCAGCCGAATTGAGAACCTCCTCCTTTTTTTGAAATCGGTTGAAAATACACATAAACCTCAAACTTAGAACTATTCTTTTATACATTCTTTAAACTTAATGTGAAAGGAAAGGAAATTGCGATAATTTGGTCAATTAACTCTCTCCTTCCTCGGCCGCAAGAAGTCACAATCGATATCTTCTGATTGCTCTAGGGATTAACCACTTTTTGATAAATCGACGGACTTTTCATTAAACCAGGTCGCCGCACAATCCTTTGCCCGATTGCGCTGAAGCCATAAAGAGGTTATGTTTTTGCTCTGGGGGCTTAGCCAAAGTCACAATCGCAAAACGTTAACGAGGTACGACAAGAACAAAATGTATGGGATTGACATAATATTGACCACGTGATTTACCGCAGCTTATGTCAATACCTACATTTTAATCTTGTCGAAATTTGTAAAGAATATACGTTAAAGTAGATTGGATCTTTTAACATTGTTGTGATAGATATGATATTGATGAATATGAAGTAAATAATGGATTTTAGCTAAAATTAAATTAAATCAATCGAATTGGTTGTTCTTCGTAATACGTATTTTATTCAACTAACAAAAGTCAAAAATAAACTTTAAAATATATCAAAAAGAGTTTGTATTAGTTTGCAACAAACACTCATCTAGAAAAATATTAAAAGAATTTTCCCAAAACATATAAATTACAAAAAATACCCATCAGATCCTTTTTAATTTGGAAGGGAATTTAGGCCATTTGCTCTGGCTGCTATATCACTAGATGACATCCTAGTAAATTAGACGAATTTTATGAACATACATGAAAAAAGAATAAAAATGTCATTATGTTACGTGATGACTTCGGTTTACCTAATTAGTAAATAATTCATTATGCCTAATTAGTAAGTAATTTTATTTGTGACAGAATAGGCTAATGCCTATTCTGTCACAAATAAAATTACTCATTTAATAAATTAAAGGTCTCTAAAGACTAATTGAATTATTAAAGGATATGAAACCAGCATGTGTTCATAATACAACCAACGATTATTTGTCACGATACCAATTACTGAAATTGTAGTCTTTTTGTACCTTTATTTTAAACTAATTACCGTGCCACATTTATATTTGCAGCTACTCATTAAAATTGTAGAACATCAAAACAAAAAGAGAGCATACTTGAAAATAAAAACACAGTTCTTGACGACACAATTCGAGGCTCTTAAAAATGGTGTCAGTACTAAATGCTTTCACTACACTACTTTATAAGTGCACCACAAATGTATAGTTTCGTAGTCGCGTGTGTTCGTAGCTCTACGGCGTCGTAGCACTTCGCGGGTGGCTACGACGGCCGCGCTCTACACACTGGCCGCTACGACTGTGGGATGCCAGCTGTGAATACGATTACCATAAAATAATGCTGTTTTAGGTTTTCGAAAATATGAATGAAATGTTCAAAGAAGTACTTTGGGGTTTTGGGGTGAAGTATTTTGTTGCTTAAATAATATGGATTATTATTTGCAATATAAATAGCCTACTGGCTCAGCGACCCAAACAGCATCTTGGCTCTCAAAAATGTAAGATAACAAGGTGGAGAGGCTCCACCTCGACATTATCTTAGACATTATTTGTGTTATGACATTCAAAATTTCCATATTAAATAATTTACATTTAGGATCAATATAAATACAGAAAATACTATAAAGACTTAATAAAACTAATTTATCTCCCTTAAGTGTGGGTAATATTATAAAGTTGGCAGCACTGAACGGGCCACGAATGCAGCAACAGATATCTGTTGCGCCATGGCCCGGTTTCATGTGAAACTATAGCGAGGCACAGAACGTTTTGTAATAGTTATAAGGTAGTAGAAATGAGCATATACAGCTGACGTTTACACTTTGTGTTGTAATACTAATTCCAAGTCCAATCTAAGCGGTGATTTGAAAAAAAATATATTTATACTTTCTTTGATGTAAATGTTACAAGTACATATAGACACATATGATGGACGCAATTCCTTAAAAAAATACAAATATCTTTTTTTTTTGTATCAAAAAATACATAAACAAATTCGTGATTAGAATCTCCTTTTAAGTAAAAATTTATCTGTGTTACGAGATTTGCATGCTACATTCCATATCCAAGGATGAATCGTCGCCCTTTTTAAATTGTTAGGAGTTAAATCGTCCGCAGAGTTTTGTTACTTCGAATATACACCCAACAAAGGGTAGGCCCTTTGTTGGGTATGCATAAACCAGGATAACTGAAATGAATGATAGACATTTCAGGAGGCTTAGCCACAATTTCAAACCGTTAACGAAAGTCGACAAGAACAAAATGTATGGAATTGGCATAAGCTGCGCTATATCACGTGGTCAATCGTATGTCAATCCATACATTTTGTTCTTGTCGTACTTCGTTAACGTTTTGAGATTATGACTTTTGGCAAGCTTAAATGTTTGTCATTTAATAAAAGCAAAAAGAACTACGTGCTCGATTGTGTGTTATAATAATAACTAAACTAATGCGTAAGAGAGAGAGACATATCAAATCAATGAAATGGGACACCTGGGACATAGTTTTATACAAGCCATTGTTCAAAAGACGGTCTGTATTTATTTGAAATTTGAAGTTAATAAATCTCTTGCAAGACATTTTTAATATGACTTGAATCACTTTCATCATCATGGCGTTTTCCCGATTGAACCTAAGACGAATGCATTCAACATAACAGCCTTTTTCTAAATTCGGTATAATATTTTTTATTTTTGCGGAACCTAGACTTCAAGGTTAAACTTGAAATACAAAATTTTTAACATTTTTCTTTTAACCAAATCGTCAGCAAATAAAAACTTTAAATTGAGTACCTTCGCAATCACTGTTCGCAATGGAAACGTAAACCTGTAATTTAATATCATCTTTGTTACGAAATTTTGTAAAAAGAATAAGGAAATGTTTTAATAACTGGTCCCCATCGGACTGGCATCTTCATTATACGAGAAATCAAAACGAGCCGTTTCGTTACAAACCCACGTTGCCTCTTTTCTTTCATTTAAATGCGCTCTATTGGTATTTCAGATATTTTTCCATTGTAATTTGAAGACTTTGAAATTTTATACAAATGTTTTTTGGTTGATTTTATCGGCATTTCAATTGATGACAACCAAAAAGTTTCACTATGTGGTTTTAGTAATCATTAACAAATTCTGATGTTTCGTACTTTCCGATTTCCAAGCAGCTCAGTTTTAGGCGACTCTTTTTTTTATACATTTTATTTACAAAAACCAAAGCATATCATGCCTTCATGTATGCCAAATTAATAAACATGGTTAGGAGAGTGATGAGTGTAGAGGAGGCGAGGTAGGTATGCAAGGATCGTAATCAATGGAAATTACCAGTCTCTACCTATCCCTGCACTATCTATCTATCCACAGGCGTGGTGATACGCGTATGAAATATTTTCATGTGAACCGAACTCTAGTTAGTTTTAATACTTCATTAAGTCGAAAAGCGTTTTGTATTTGGCACAATTTTGTAGCTATCATAAAATGACAGTACATTTCCTACAATCCATTAAAATTGTCTACTATATGATAGTCCCCCGATAAAAGATAAAAATAGAATTTATTACACAGTAGATACTGTTCAAATTGTTTTCTTTTATGTTTTCCCGTAGGAATTTTTATGGACCACAGTTTGAGGATGTCCTCAGTAATACGTACACTGGGCGGGCTTAATGAAAAATGGGCACGAACCAAGGACACGAATTCGTATTTTAACGAACTCTACTTTTTGAAGATGACGGTATCTTAGTTATATTCACATGCGAAAAAGCACGAGTTTTTGTCTCAATCTTATCAAAACGTATTTATGGCTACATGAAATGGCTTTTTTAAGTGTTTATATTTTTATTTTTTATTTTTACCTCCCATGGTTCATGAATGATTTGTTTTGTTTTCAAGTTGGACGTGGTTAATGACCTGAATGATATTTTATGTTATTTTTTAAATATATATATATATATATATATATACAAGTTTTCCTATTTTTTTCATCATCCCAGTTTTTTCCAGGGTATGCATGGGCATCGAAGCACGGAGTCTATTCATGAGATACTTAAAATCTAACTCAAACGAGATAAAATTTAGGATTATTTTTATGACCCAGCATTAAAATATTGCCAAATCTTGTACGAACCTGATACTGGGCATTCGATAAAGCTTCTGCTGTAAATGACAATTTGCTTTGCAAATGAGAAGCCAGCTCTCCCGTAATGGAATGGGTTTGTTCAAGCGCCGCTTACTGCCAATAACAATGCAAGTTATAATTCATGGGAAACTGGATAATTGAGACACCTGTGCATTTATTAGTAGTTTGTACTCGAATTTGATCCTATTAGTTCTTAATCGTCATACCGTTTTACACGTTATATTGCCGTGAGCCCAAATTCCTTTAAATATAAAATAAGTTTTTGAGAAAGACACACTTAAACGCAATTCATCAATAATACTAAGGCTATAGATAAAATGCAAGTATTGATGTCCTTTAAAACGTCCGGGTACTTGAGACATTGGAAGATTTGACAATATTTATCTTTACGTCGTCTTTTCTGACATCCGCACCGCTTCAAAAAAGGCATATAAAAATCTTTGAATAAAAATATGAAATAATGAGACTCTTTCTGCAATTTTGTCTTTATTGACATTTTTGAATTGATTTATTTTGCCCCAATACTAGGCAAAGATTTCCATGATATACAATCGTAAAAAAAATACAACTGATTAGGAAATCTACCATTCTCAAAAGCAATTAATATTGCCACTTGTTTATATGACTCGTTCTGGGAAAACTTCGAAGAAAAATCGAAAAAATAAATAAACTATTAAAAAATGAATTATAATATCAATGATAATGATAATTTTTACTTATTTATTGAATAAAAACAGATAGTACTCACAGTTTTCCAATGCGTGCTATAAGCTAGGTCTTATAGTCTTATAATCTAGGGTAACTGAAATTCAGTTATCATGCGTATTTATCAATTGCATGATCAGTTTAAAAATTTAAATCATTAAAGTCATTGTGAAAAGCATACTGCCAGTTTAATTAGTGAAATTAAAAAGCAACAACACAATAACTAAGTACGAGCTAAATATTAACTGAGATGCAGAACTTGGGGCGATAGGTAGTCTATAGTGTTTATCATAGATACCGTCCCAAAATTCGGCACGTCTTTGGGATAAAGGGCCGAGGAGCTGGACGGTGGTTCCTATGGACATGTGAGGAGTTCGCTGGGCGTTGGTGGGCGGCCAGGCTGGCAACGACGAACCTTCTGGGACTGGTACTCTGGAATAATTTTTTTTACCTTTTTATATCTGGTTTACATGGTTAATTCATTATGCAAACTCTGGTATCAGAATTCTTCTACGGTCCGGGGGGGGATTCGGTTTTTTATACTCGTTATATCTGGAAGAAGAACTCTGATACCACAGTGTGCATGATCAATTTTGTGCCGTGGGGGTCTCAGTTTAATAATAAATAACACTTTATTTTCTTGTAGAAAGAAGTAACTGTGGTCCCGCTGGCATACATTTAGTATTCTTCTGCACTAACATTTTTGTGCTACAGAAAAGTATAGTACCTTGTACAGGAACATTTCATTTAAGTTTTCAAATAAGTAGTTACTATAGATAATGGGTTTATTGACTATCACAATCACAATTTAATATATTATATGCCATGTACAACTATGATCTTAATGTACGTTTATATTTAATGTTAATTTATGTTTCTAAAGTGATGTCAAATGTTACATTTTATATTTATATGCTAATACTGAAAGATCATTTGTTTTATTATTACTTACCCCAATGTTACGAAATTAGTAAACACTTCCCTCATTATTTGCTTAATTTCCTTATATTCTGCTGTAGCATTTGTGGTGACTTCATCTACAACCGCAGCCGTTTGTGAACAGTGGTTAGCACCACGCTCAGTTGTATTGGGAACAAAAACAGTATTTGAATCAACAAAAGAGTATTCATACAGATATATCGAAGTATGGCCCGATTCAGCACGCAATTTTACGGTCCGAAGCATTGGGATGGCAAATAACACATCTGTATAAAAGTCTATAAAAGACAAAATGTTGTTCTCAGATACATCTTTATTAACAAAATAGAACTGTTTGATTTTTAGAGCGACCTCTTCCTTCTCTGTATCAGTATCAAATTTTAAATCAGCTGGTAAAAAGTCGGAAAACTTTTCGTTCATCAGAAGTTTCAAATTATTGAAATTATGAATTTGAATTAATCCTTCCATATTCGCATATCCGTAGAGCATAGGATATCTGTTAAGGTTTTGTCTTTTCATCAAATTAAAAGGTGCGTCATCAAGAAACCTTTTAGCCCCTACGTCAGCTTCAATACAAGGCGTAAACAATATAGTTGAATCAGTCGTCTCAGTGATAACATCAATTCGTGAAGTTAGTATTTCGTGTGTAGCTGTTTTGTAAAACTCATCCAAAGCATCTATGTCATCTGCTTGGGTGAAGTTGAGAGAACGTGCATAGATTTTAGCATTTTCCAAGGGATCAACTTGAAAGTTAAGTGGTCCTACACTCCCACCACTACTTGATATAACTTTGTTGAACAGTCCTTCTGCCATGGGTGATAATGACAAAAATTCAACAGACATACCACCAGCACTGCATCCCTCTATAGTGACGTCATTGGGATTACCTCCAAAATATGCAATGTTATCTTTTACCCATCGAAGCAAGGCCACTTGATCTTTCATGCCTGCATTACCAGGTATTTCTTTTGTGCCAAGGCAAAGAAAACCAAGTGCTCCGAGGCGGAAGTTGAATGTGACTACTATCATATCAGTAGAATTTACCATTGCTATTGGTTCTTGATAAGCTCCAAATAAGTATTGAAAAGCACCTCCATGGACAGTGACCATGACTGGAAGATTAGTTTTATTTTTGTCAGGAACATACACATTTGCTACCAAGCAATTTTCTTGTGCGAGAAATAAAATGGCGGGTTGTATACATAGAACAAATTTATCCACTGCTTCCAATGTTTCTGTCCATTGTGGAGGTGCAAGGGGAGGCTGAAATCAAATAACAACATCAATTATCTGCAGCAATGTACAACCTGAGGCAGTATTTAACACTAGATGTGCCCTGCAGTTTCATTTTCCACAGTTTCCTTTTCATGGTAGCTATGTATACTATCAAATGATATCATTATCATTATTTTATTCGTATGTATGTAATGTATAAAACAAATGAATGCAATAAAATGCTCAATATGGTGTACACGAGAAGAGGTCCAATGCTCAAGAGTGGGTGGACTAATATTGTTTCCTGTGCTATGATAATAATTTCGCTAAAATACAATTACATCACACAAATAATATTTTCCGTTTTATGAATGAAAAACCCAAATCACGGTTATTTTCCGTAAATAGAGCGGTTTAAAATTGGAGTCTTTTGTGATATGATAAGATAAGACGTTGTATTTGCAAACATTGAGAGTCGTTAAAAAATTGAAGTATTATAACACCTACAGCTTATAAAAGACAATCATAATCTATTTTTCCTATCGCTACAACAATTAGAAAAACATACTGACTTAATTTTTAATTTTAAACTGTCAAAATGATTAACACAAAGCAATTAATTTAGCATAAATTGAAATTGTTGAAATTGAAGATTTATATTAATTATTGTAAATTTAGTTATGTTAACTAACTACAACGATTTATCGCAAAACATATGCCAATCGGGTGACAAAACAAGTATTTCGTATAGCCAAGTTAAGACAAATATAAGTAAGTAGTTCAGACATCAAATCAACTATCAAAAATTACCATGTCAGAGGCCGAGAGGTTTTGTGTATGGTGATCCATATCATAGTATATAGATACTATCAAAAGTCTTTATTTTTAATGTTGTTGCTATGTGAGTAAAATATTTAACAACAAATGGTTCAGTCTGACATCGTGCATTAGTAGTCCATGGAATTGTTTATCAAATCATTAAATAAATATTATTTCATTGATATCACGATTTTCCCGCAGAGATAGGCAGAGACTATATGAGATTTCCCTGAGACTTCCACATACAACTACTATCTTCACAGGTCTCCATCAGTTCTCCTATCTTCTTCTTCTTATCGTGCCGACGTTCACCTTAATTACCCATGGTTTCCCAAAACTAAGCTATCCTTATTATCCATCTCTGTAGCCTTGTACAAGTCATCAAGCGTTCAAGATTCGGGGCACGCCGGGCACGTCAAAAAGTGGCCAATTGTCTGGGGAGGCGCACTAGAAACGCAGGTGATATCCCCTTCTCAACACGTTCGCCAATTATTTGTCCTTCTTATGTTTCTTAAAAACTAGCCAAGTCAATAACTATTATAAATTCTGTGTCAATATTATCTTAAATTGTCTGCCTTGTGTAAATAATTTCACTGTTCAAATAAAAGTTATTTTTTAAGGGATAATAATTATTACCATAAACTTCTGCCTGCCTGTAGGTGCGCTGGCATAGGGGATCCCATAGAAAGCGAACACATTACTGTCTGGCTGCTTGTACCCGCGCACTGGCCCCTGCTTTATGTTCACTACCAGAGACTCATTGCCATTCTGCGCAGCCACAGAGCCTAACACCAAACTAATCAGTAGTAACCACATGTTGCAAATGATACGAACATCTACTACACGAGTCATTTATAATAAACATCCGTTTTCTGAAATACTCATTATCATTTTATCAAGTGGGTAATAAACGGAGATTTCGTAGGTAAGTGCACACTATATACCTATGTGATATGACTGAGACAGTGTGAGCAATATGTGGATGTGTGTGTGTAGGTGACACACAAACAACAACTTAACTACACGCATCCTAGGTAAAGTATTGTATTACCCTATATATTTTACCAGAAAATTAATAAATGCAAGTTAGGTCATATTTATTTAAAACTAGCTGTTCCCCGTGGCATCGCCCCGCGTGGGACTCGGTTATACCGCGCCCAAAAGTAGCCTATGTTTGACCTCAGGTCGTTAACTACATCCCTGCCAAATTTCATCACAATCGGTCCAGCAGTTTAGCCGTGAAGAAGTGACAGACAGACAGACAGACAGACAGAAAGACAGACAGACTTTCGCATTTATAATATTAGTATGGAAGTATGGATTAAAGATCGAAAAAACAATAATCAAATATGGACAAAATATTAGTGTAGATGCAGAACTTGGAGCAACAAGTATCCTGTAATGTTGGTCGTAGATAGCATCCTAACACTCGGCCCGAGTTTGATACAGCGGACCGAGGAGCTGTACGGTGGTTCCTATGGACATGTGAGGAGTTCGCTGGTCGTTGGTGGGTGGCCAGGAACGACGAACCTTCTGAAACCCTGGATTTAAAATTTTCATGTCTTTGTAAGGTGCCGCATAATATTAGACTACTGCGCGCGAAACGGAATCACACTTAACTTGTTTTTAATTAATCAGAAATCTTGTTGATACGTCTATCCAATCATGTTGTGACTCATTACACAAATCGCCGGTGAATCATTCTTTCTTAATCATGACAGAATAGATAAAAGTAATTACAGCCTTTACAAATCAACAGGTAGATCTCATAATAAAGAAAAAGTTTGATTTTTTTAACTTTTTAAAATTGTAAATCGGGATTTCCGAGATACAGCCATCATACTCGTAACTCCATGTTTTATAACAATAGCTGTATCCTGCGTCTATAAACTTGGATAGCGCACGAATACGCCATATAACAATCGTTTTTCTATTGTCTCTGAGTTCAGCGAGCCGACGGGTAAAATAGATACCTATTAGAAATAATTTTGACAGTTTTGGTTACACGCTAAAAAGCGTTGTTGTAGTTAGCTAGCGTTTACCAAGACGCGTCATGGTTTTGATTTCCACGGGAAGCATGCTTTGTTAAGTAGTTCCCAGTTTAGTTGGGACTTGCAGGTTTGAATTACCTAATTGGCTGACAATAAAGAAGATTCCGTGCTTCGGAAGGCACGTCAATTGGGCGGTTCCCAAGAACTCTGGAACCAGGGTCTGTATGGTCAATTGACGGTGTCACCTACACGAAATGATAATGATGATATCTATTTGCCAGGATCAGAAAACCTGCCTGTCGATTCTATAAATTTGCAAACAACAACTCGTTCTCACGTCGCTATTACTCACACTTCGCATACGGTTCAAAATGACAAGTGAGAAGTGAGCTTTGAAGTGACGGGGAAATTACCTTACAGAATGCCTCATCTTACGTCATCTCATACAAAATCTCACGTCCAATCTAGTTCATCTCGCTGACTCGCTCGCAAGGGTAGCGCTAGTATAGATTCGAATTTTCAACCGAGTATTTAGAATGCCAATCAAAAAACTCAGAGCGGACTAGATTCGAAGTTTAAAATAAAAGCTTACAAAATCAAGGCCCTGGTTTAAACGGATTGTTGTCGATTTGTCCCAAGTCTAAGTTGTCACACTCCTAAATGTCAATTCATTGAAAGTTAATTCGTCAGAAACAAAGAAGTTCGAATCGCGCTGTCACGCAATTTTTTTTTTATCTATGGTCAGAATCAATATTAAATTAAATATGGTATAGGTTCATTTGCCCCATGAAGGTAAGTTGCAAATTCATACTACCGGTTTTCATTTCTGGCTTGCCCAATCTTTTTTATTATATTGTCGTTTATGATAATCTTTTGCCCCGTTGATTGCGTGGGAGAACTTGGAGAATCGGTAGGTACTTAACTACTGCTTAATTTGGTCAGACCATCGTATTGTAGGGCAATACATCCTCTGGATTTCTTACTGTCAATCCTGCTAGTGACCACAAGTTATTTCTTCTCGGTAACAACTTAAGGCAATTGCTTCCTGGCATGTGTGTTCATTATGATCATGCGCGTTAAGCGACGGTAAGTGCGGCCTGACTTAGATTGGTCGCCTTTAGTGGCATACTTTCTCTTGAGTTCCTCTGTGCTTCAAAAGGTACGTAAGACGTTGGTCCCGGCTGTTATCGCTAAATAGCCGTTGTTAAACGGTCAGCCTCCTACAGGCGTCTTGAAATATCTGACACGAGTGTTGTCACGTACTACCTATATGGTTAGGTTATCAGTAAAAAGACAACTTATGATGCCTATCACATATAAACTCTATTTTTGCCCACTATTGAGCATTCAGCTTCTCTTTAGTGTTTGTGAATATTCGAAAACAAGTACACAAAGACAAGACACTAGAAACTCACTTTAATGCTGCTTTATCAGAGGGGTACATCTATCGTCATAAAGGATTTGAATAAAATTCATATGTATGTACTATGTAGTAATTTTTTATTGAAATAATACTAAGCTTGGGAACATAGATAAAAAAATTGCCAGACCGCGCGCGATTTTCAAGTTCTTTGCTTGGGAAGCTTGTCCTTAGACATTGGTTTTAAATTTCTCAGCAGTAGAATTTTATAAATATAGTTAATTCACATTATAGGTAAGTCCGTTTGAAAAAGGCGAGAACTAGATATGCTCATTACTCGTACGTAAATGAGTATATTTTGGTTTACTCAAGCATACTTTTAACTCTTATTCATTTTGTATATTTTACCAAAACCTTAAAATTATAGGTTTAATGTTTCAGGTCTTTTGGTTAATCTTAACTATAAAATCGAAAACTGAAACTGTTGTCTGTTTTAATAAAAAAAGGCAAAGCAAGACAGTTTGACCAGTTAAGCATATTTTTATACAAAATTGAGTATCAAGATAACAATTACAAAATTTATGCCAAATATAAGCCGAGATGCAGAACTTGGGGCAATAGGTATCCTATAATATTGATCGTAGATGGCGTCCCAAAACTCGGCGCGAGTTTGATACAGCTGACCGAGGAGCTGGACGGTGGTTCCTATGGACATGTGAGGAGTTCGCTGGACGTTGGTGGGTGGCCAGGCTGGCAACGACGAACCTTCTGGAACTGGTACCCTGAAATTAAAAAAAAAACATATTACTAGTGCTATTTGGTTGAAATTTAAACATAATGATATGTTGGTAAACTCTAATCTAAAACTCTAAAACCTTTTAATTTATATTAAGATTCTACATAAAAGGCAAACGACATAAACAATAATGATAATACCAAATGAAATTTAGAATTACATTAAACATATCTAAAGAATCAAATAATATGAAGAATGAGGAAATACTCGTCGATTCATATTCGTAAAATAATATAATATGTATACTTACCCAAAAATAACAAAATTAGTATACAGCTCCCTCATTTTTTGTTTCATTGTTATATATTCTTCAGTTGAATTAGTTTTATCTTCATCAAAAACTGCGAAAGTTTGATCGCAGTGGTCGGCACCACGCTCTGTCGTATAGGGAACCAATGCAGTATTGTTATCCACAAAAGAATATTCATACAAATATATTGGATTATCTCCAAATTCAGAAAACAAACTTACAGTTCGAAGCATTGGAAATGCAAATATAACATCAGTTAAAAAGTCAATATACGATAAGATGTTACTCTCACTCACATCTTCATTTCCGAAGTAAAACTGTTTGACTTTCATAGCAACTTCTTCTCTTTCCTCATTCGTTTTAAAATGGAGGTCAGCTGGCAAAAAGTCTGTAAACCTTTCGTTCATGATATGTTTCCAAGTATCAAAATGGTGAATTTGCAATAATCCTTCCATATTTGTGAATCCGTATAGCATAGGATATCGATTGAGATTTTGTCTTTTCATTATATTAATAGGGGCATCGTCAAGAAACCTTTCAGCTCCCAAGTCAGCTTCTACACAAGGTGAAAACAACACCGACGAATCTGTTCTAGCCACGACTAAATCAATTCGTGAAAGAAGTATTTCATATGAAGCGGTTTTGTAAAACTCTTCTAAATCATTTAAATCGTCTACATGATCAAAGTTAAGAGCACTAGCATAAGATTTAGCATTATCCAACGGGTCAACTTGAACACTAAATGTTCCTACATTGCCGCCACTACCTGCTATGACTTTATGAAACAGTCCTTCGGTCATTGGCGATAACGATAAGAGACCAGTAGACACTGCGCCAGCGCTACATCCTTCTATAGTAACGTCATTGGGATTACCGCCAAAGTATGCGATATTTTCCTGTACCCATCGAAGCAACGCCACTTGATCTTTCATGCCAGCATTACCAGGTACTTCCTCTGTACCAAGACAGAGAAATCCAACTACTCCTAGGCGATAATTAAATGTGACTGCTATCATATTTGTAGAATTCAACATGGCTATTGGTTCTATATAACCAGCATATCCTAATGCAAAAGCACCTCCATGGACAGTGACCATGACTGGAAGATTAGTTTGATCTGTTTCGGGGACATACACATTTGCTACCAAGCAATCTTCTTGAGCGAATGGAATCATTGGTTGTATACAGAATATATTTTTCTGCACTGCATCCAATGTATCTGTCCATTGTGGAGGGGCGAGAGGGGGCTGAAACAACAAAATATAATATCATTATTTACTAGTCATCCTACATTGCATACCTACTAGAATAACAGTGCAAGGTCACATAATTTTGATAAGATACCTGCTCGGTAGTTTTATGTAGCTACTCCTAGGTATATACACATTTTCAAAACTAAACAGGTTATAAATTTACTTAATAATTGTTATAAGTATAGATAATGAGATCAAATGTAAAATCAAGCCACTTTTATTTCTACTCTTCCTCATTGTCCCACTTACTCATTCTGTAATTCACTTAATTATTATGTTCTATTACTTGCAATTTTACTGCTCTCTATAATTCTCTTTTTTGGATTATTATAAAATTAATTAAAGATCATTAACAGATTAATAAACTCAGTAAAAATATACTCGATGATTCTTACCATAAACTTCTGCCTTCCTGTAGGTGCGGTGGCATAGGGGATCCCGTAGAAAGCGAACACATTACTGTCTGGCTGCTTGTACCCGCGCACTGGTCCCTGCTTTATGTTCACTACCAGAGACTCATTTTCACTCTGCGCAGCCACAGATCCTACCACCACCAGCAAACTTGTCAGCAGTACCCACATATTGCAAATGCTAACATTATTAGCTTATCGAATGTTTATAATGATATTCTGGTCTCTAATCTCATTAGTTTAGTATCAATCAACTGATAAATGGAGATTTCGTAGACCTATCTGATAGGTAAATACGTTACGTTTACAAAAATTAAATGATTAATTGTTATTATTGATAAAATATTAATTGTTAATATCTATGCGTGGTTTGTTGTACAAAGGTCTTATTGGGTATCTCACTCTTTTCGCTGCGCAAAACTTCAGCAAAAAGAGTGAGCAGTGCTTGCATTTAGAAGGGAAGGGAGTCACGGAGAAGTTACTTGGTACTACAAACTACAACAAATAAAAGAAAACTGTATTAGTATTGGTTTTTGATCCTGTACTGTACATTCACAATCGTCAAATACCGATGCATTCGAGCAATAGCAACGTCCTGCGTTGATGTTGCAATAAAGTGTTGATGTAAAGCTCTTAGTAGAATCCATTAGACCAGCGGGCGGTGTCGCCGCGCCGTGGGTAGCAGACTACCCCGGATTAAGGGATAATTCCCTTTTACGTACCCAAAACGGGCTTTGTTCAATTTACACTCTAATATTTTATTCGGTTTCGAGTGCTGTTTGTATGCGATATTTTGTAATTTTTCGAGGCTAAACAAAATTTCGATTGATTAAAATGAAAGTGTACAATTAAATACTTAGATGCTTATTTTGATTATTCATAAAAAAAATTACACAGATTTATTCTGAAGTTTTAACGTTTATCTTTGCTTTTAAATGTATCTAATAGTTACTTTTAATTAGTATACCTAACAGGTGGCTGCAATTTACCATAAGAAAAATATGTAGGATAGGTACTTCACATACTTTACACCTCAGCCAAAATGGCTTGGACTATTTGTGACCTACTACTTATAACAGAAAAGTAATAAAAAATAATTAAAGTTTTCACTTTACGCTTATTAAATAGCGAAATGGCGAATTCCATATTTTGACTAAGGTGTAGAGATTTTGATGTTGAGCCTTGTAGAGTTGGCTCTAGAAATCGCGCGTGATTACGTTACGCCAGGCATTTTTTTTAAACTCTAGCTCTATATGAGAACTTGTTAACTATATCCGTTATAAAGTTAACAAGTTCTCATATACAAGTCATAATGGTCTTGTGTTGGCAATATTTTACAGGAAAAGTAAAGTAAGGTAGTTAGGTGATCCATTTTTCTTACTTGTTGCAAACGCGCTTGTTGCGTAACATAAACAGTAAGACATTGTTTGCTATGCTATGTCGATACGCTGCCTATACATAGATAACTTGATTTACTCCCGTTTTTTGTATGTTATTCCATAAAATATTAAAATATATAGGTCGACGGTATTTTTTCCATTTGGAAAAGCTAAGAATGTTACGAATGACCTTTATTTTTAGCTCTTATATATTTTAAATATTTTCCCTGATATCCCGATTTTTAACTATTTTTTTGTCCATTTCTACCGTTTTCTTTTTCTTTGGTTTGGTAATACTGGTCAGAAGATCTTTATATAAAAGTCGACTTCAAAATTTGACAAACTTAAAGCTTACAAGTTTTTATGTCTACCCAGAATTAGGAGTATTTCAGCAACGTTTTCTGCGAAAATCCGCAACGTGATAAAAATTAACGCGGCGTGTTATTGCGCTGTTTCTACTTCCCTGTCGTAATTCCATCGGAAGTGCTAAGAGTTCCTTATTTCATGAGGAAAGTTTAATTCGGGTTAAAAACCCGGTTATGGTAGTAAGTAAGCAGTTCAACTGACGTTTACAGCAGTTGTAACGATGTAATAATTTATTAAATGTAATCGATAAATTGGAAAAACAATTTATATAAAGGAACTTGCTAAAGATAGACAAAAATGGAAGGAACTCCACCGACAAGAGCATAGCTCTTAAATTTATGATGATGAATCGATAAATTGAAACTAATCTGAGCACCTATATTTATATTATTTTTGACTTGCTGGTCCTCGCGGTTTCACTCGCCCGTGGTGTGTATGTACTAAGCCTAACATAAGTAGGTACTTAACTATAACATTATCCAAGAATCGGCTATCATATGCAGACAGAATTTTTAAAATCAGGGCAGTAGTTCTAAAGTTAAAAAATAATATTAAAATGAACTGTAGTTGTGACGCAACATCTAAAAGTACGTAGCATTTTTCAGCTATATATTTTTAAGATTTACTTTTTACTTCCACGACTTTTATTTATTGATAGGTATTGAAAAGCTATATGCAAATGCGAGTTTCTAGCATAATAAAATATGGATTAATATTATCTACCATATCATATCTTTAATAACTCATTAATCACAAATATCAATTTCGATAAGAGATATCCTATTGATGCTAATATATTATGTAATTAAAGTTAATTATAAATCATGTGTCTGTTAAATCATGAGGGTGGACGTCAAGCAGTTGAACATAATAATTATTACATTATAAAACAAATATGTCAAAAATACTAAATGTACAGACAAATAATTTTTACTTTTATTGAATCTGGAGCGTAACAGGCTCATTGGAAGAGAAGCCTTATTAGGCTTTTCTTCTACTGAGCGTGTTTCCTACTCAGTGTGGTACTCAGTAGTGGGCAGAAAGGTGACTTTTATGACAATTCACATGTTAACAAATAAAATCATCTCGAATCTAAAAGGAGCGTTTTCAAGACAGCTGTAATAAAACAGCTGTATTTCGTTTTATAGGTAACAGTAATTGACGTCCGACAGTAAAACAAACGGTCGGAAGGATTTGCTGTCCGTTTGTTTTTATTGAAGGAACCTCTGCTGGAGCTCAGTCAGTTTAATTGATTGATTGATTGATAAGAAATTACTAGGTGTATCTGCATGTAGAATTATATTCGATTAGCGAAAAATATAAGTATCTATATATACATACTTACTTATCTGCAAGAAAGGTATTAAATAATAATAAAGCTGTAGTAGTTTTTATATTTATTTATATATAATTGGAAAATATGGTCGGATCTTAATAATTATTTCTGCATGATAGCCTTACTCTCTAGGAAGGTTTATATGGCATCGGATGAGTGAAGCCGCGGCGAACAGCAAGTAATAGATATAGGTAGAAGTTGGAGAGTTAAACAAGCCAAATAACCAAAGTGAGATTTTCTTTTCTGAATAACAACCCGTCCATTTTCCAAATTTATCTCTCTTATTTCGAGGTTATACAGATACGAGACGCCAGTAAGCATTCCAGAATTTATTTGCGTATTCTAACATGTCAAGTATGAGGCAGTGGGAATTTATGAAAAAACAAACGATCGTCACGGACTTACTTAATGCAGAATGCGCGTGACTGTTGATCTGGGTTTGTCCACTCGAATTATAACTTTGGTAACAAAAAATTCGATTGTGTAAACCTGGCTCTGTCGGTGCCAGAAAGTGCCGTATCAGTTTTGGTTTCACATCGAAGATATGTATTCATTCTTCTTCTTCATCCGAGCGTGTTTCCCGGTTACATCTTCAACTTATGCTTCAGAGCCCAAGGTAGGTACGCTATTAATCATGCTCCTGATTTTGAATCAATAATTGTTCGTTAATTTGGCCTATTTTGATCTTGAAATATTTGTGGAAGTTCAGGAGTGGTATTTTTGAGATGTATGACTCACCCAAAACCGGTGAGTCGAACGATTATCGTTCGAGTCACCGGTTATGTCGCATGAAAATCATTCGAAGACGAACGATGATCATTCGACTCACCGGTTTTGGGTGAGTCATACATTTCAAAAATAGCACTCCAGGGAAGGTAAAACGGTGAGAAAAGTGCATTCAGTTCAGGCGATACGGAGTTCGCCGGGACAGCTAGTTTTCCCAATAAGTAGGTATTTAATAAGTATTATGGATAAGTCCTTAAAAATATACAGTTTTATGCATGTACTGACTGTATACCACAAATATAGCTGAAATATATTGTACTAAAACTGCTTTTCTTTTTTTATAAAATACTAGCTGTTCCCCGCGGCTTCGACCCGCGTGGGACTCGGTTATATCGCGCCCAAAAGTAGCCTATGTTTGACCTCAGGTCGTTAACTAAATCCCTACCAAATTTCATCACAATCGGTCCAGCAATTTAGCCGTGAAGAGGTGACAGACAGATACTCGCATTTATAATATTAGTATAGATTTCTTGCATGACGAACCTGCCTGTTCAGAATGGAATGTCCCGTGACGACGCCGACTAGGCATATGAATTCAGATCGCGCACCGCATAGACCAATATGTCGAGGCCTTGACTTGCTGTCTACTTCCCACTATAATTTATGTTCTACTACACTAGGGATCCAACCCGGGTCCTGGCAAAGTGTTAACATTCAACCTCTTACTTACTGTATACTTTTAGCTCGATTTCATTACGAAATTCTGTTTAATCTAAGCGATAATTTATAGCTTTAGAATGTTCTGCTCCCCTTGCCATGCTCTCCCCTTTTGTATGGGATTGCCTTACAATCCACCAGGGGCGCTGTACAGGTTCGTCATGCAAAATCGCTAACGCTGTCGCTGGCATCTGCATAAACCTTCTCAAACTAGGGGTAAAAAAGAGCCATCACAGTCGATTTCCTGACTAAAGCATAGCTTACATCGACCCTACCATCGTAGTACGGTGGTAGGGTCGGTGTAAGTCGAGTCGTATGTATTGTATTCTCGTATATCGTAAAAATGATTTCGGACTTCTATCTCCTGACGGCTGCCCTCGGAAAGACACCTGGGAGCTTAGTCAAAGTCACAATTGCAAAACGTTAATGAGTACGACAAGAACAAAATGTATGGGATTGACATAAGATTGACCACGTGATTTACCGCAGCTTATGTCAATATCCCATACATTTTTTTCTTGTCGACATTCGTTAGCTTTTTGAAATCACTTGGCTACGGGTGCTGCACTTCAGACCTAGCCTTTCCCCTTCCTTTTAGGGGGCCTAGCGTGTCCTTATAAAGGAGGTCTCCACATTGTTTGACTTCTGTCAAGTGACGGGCAGCGCTCTAGAGAACAAATAAGTATATCACACGAGATATCACAAACGTAGACGATAGCGACTGCGTTAGGATTTTTTATGGAATTTCCTTTGATTATTTAGAATTTCTTAGTTACTTTTCACCAGAGAAGCTGTATTGTCATACAAAAACGCTAACGCAGTCGCTAGGGTTTGCGTTTATGAAATCGCATACAGGAAAACTATAACCTTGGACCCGTCATTCCCGGTGGAAGTAGGTATTTCTTGCAAAATAAAATGTAATACATAACGGCAAGGATCAAATATGATTTAAAAGAAAATACATTTTTCAATAATTCATTTATTTGTTTACAAATTGCTTAAAACCTGCGTCTAGAGTCAACTAACTGTCCTGTTTGTTCGCCATAAAATTACATGTTGATCCAGCATTTTGAACTAATTAAAAATATTTACTCTTTACTAGTAAGTAAACAAGGATTAAACAGTTTTTAATGTGGTAAGAATATACATTATAAAATTATATTGAAATCGTAGGAAAAGACAGATTCCAGTTCTCTCCAAGAAATCAGTGCTCGATATAAATTGTTGTTTAAAAAATGTATCAAACATTAAAATAAAAGCGAAACAGTTTCTATTTTTAACATTGCTAGGCTTTTTCATTATTTACAAAACTGTTAAAAAGGTTTAACATTCACATTACATTAGCGTCATTAACGTTATTAATTATATAAAAAAATAAACACTATAGTGATATTAAAATCCTCAAGCTTTCAACAATTATACACCGAGCAAAGACCCTTTCTTGGTCAGAGAACAAACAAAGTAAAAAATAAATACAATATTGAGCACTGTAAAATAAATAAAAATATAAAACTACTTAACAAGTACAAATTAATTGAATAAACGAATAATTTTTATCCTCTGCACCAATCGCATAGCATTTTGAGTTACTTTAGACAGACCAGCTATCATAAAACGATGGTACAACATTTGAAAATTTATTGTTACTTCGCCATTATACCGGGTAAGTAATGCACGTCGAGCGTTCATAGTGTTAAGATCCATTCTAGTCAGAGTCATGTACAGTGAGCCACATAGAAAAGTATACCAGATAAGGTGTGAGAGTAACCTACTTTAGTTACTAATATTTTTTTCTATGTGCCCCACTGTACATCCTTAATCGCGTAACATGCTAAATGACGTGAACGTACCAGACACGTCTCTTACAATTCCAAAAATTATAACGAAATGTGCGTAGCCTAGCCACGCGCCTTTACATGCATCCGGTACGATTTGGTCTTTAACGGGCTAGACATTTCTTTCACTCCATATACCTTTCTGCCATTTTTTGTCTCGGTCACAAGTCCTCAAATTCTAAATGCGAGAGAGATGAGCTACGAAGACGAAACTATCCCTTTCGGAAGCCCGATTTACATTAATTACCGGTGGTTACTGTAGATTCCTATCTTGCTAACCTATCACTTCTATAAATAAACATCTCTAATCCAAAAGCAAATGATTGAACAAAATAGTGTTACTTTATTTATGTTACAGACTTAAAAAAAAGGTTAGGCGATTTTATCAATGGTAGTTTGGATGAATCCTAATTGTTATTTACAAATCTCTGATTCACGAAAACGCTTTACTGATTCAGTGAAAACGCCACTTTCTAAAAACACGGTCTAAAAACGCCACTTTGAGCAATTCATCGAATCGAATTCATATTACGAATTCCTTAGCAATTCCCATTTCTTTCAATTTTTTTGAAGAGGAATTGCAAAGTTTAGTTGGCTATTTTACAAAAAACTGAGGAATTGTTACAGAATTGCTAAGGAGTTCGTAATATGAATCGATTCGATGAATTGCTTAAAGTGGCGTTTTTAGACCCCCAGGTAGCATGTCTAAGGCCGATATTAAGTAATATTTGTCAACAAAACGTCTTTCTAATGAGTCCTTAAGCATCGTATGCTCGACTGCCAACGTAAACGCTGTAAAAACACAACATATGAAATAAAAATGAGAGTCAGCTGCTCTAGGGATTCTCCATACTTATACACGTTTCAGTCGGTCAGATAATTCTTTATGTCAACGTAATAAGGTAGTTTCTCCGTCGGCCGGTGTCGCGTCGCCCCGAGCCGAGGACAATGACATTAGCTATTATTAAGTTGACATACAGTTTTTTCAGACCATCTGAAGCTGATTCCGCGTCGATAAGTGTTGGAACTCCCCTAACGTGTTCGTTGGAGACAAACCTACTGCCACACATATAAGACACTTCTTGCAGTAGCAGCTGCAGAAGTATTATAGCGGCCGGAAAAGTGGCTTAGGAAAAAATTACCATTGATAAGTATAAATTATTGATACATTAGTCTTTTCCGAAAGAAGTTTGGCAAGCAAAGTTTAAACTGTGCAAAGTGCCTTTATTTACCTCCCAAAGCCCTTACCGTGGAAGTTTAAAAATAGCTTAATTATGTAATATACAATAACTTTACAAGACTATAGACTTAGCAGCCGGCAGAAATAAATACGAGTTATTGTTCACTGGTAAGAGATAGATACCAACAGGGAAGACACAAAGAAATATCACAGTACAAGAGTTTGGCATCAAACACTACTTGATGTTGACTTTAAAACGCGAAATGGGCGATTATTAACACATCCAGCATAAAAAACAATGAAATAAACATGTATTTATCTACTGAACCATGTGATTTCGCATACGCATATAGTTAGAATTACTGAGAAGGACATAGGGTACCTTTCATACCGGGAATTCTGTTTCCGAGGGAAATTCACGCGTGCGAATTCTAGGTAAAAGCTAGTAAGAGAATAATAAAAACATTTTTCTTTTCAAATATTTTCTTCATATGCCGCTGAATATCTTCACATTGTATAAAAATTAACATAATTTTGTTCTCAATAAAATTATTTTTTGTTGTCAAAATGCTGTATTAATTTAAAAAAAAAACTAAAGTCGACTTATTGATATATTGTTTATATTAACCCAACTAGTATTTATTTCTGAAAGCTGCGTAAACAAGAAATGCGTAAGTTAAAAGTGGTGCACTCGAAATAGCCACTTCCGCGTAATATATTTTGATGCGTTAATTACATTCGATGCTTCATATGAAAACATTGTTTGTTTGTAATAACTTTAATAATTAAACCAAAACAAACGTGAATACAAAACCATAGAAATAAAAAAAAAAGTATAATGGCGGTCTTATCCCAGAAAGGGATCCCTTACAGTCAACCAGCGAGTGACAGAGAGGATGCTTATTATTACATCATATTTAGGAACGTGTTAGCTGAGAATCGTTAAAGAACCGAAATAGGTGATGACGCTGAATGGGGTTTATTAGGCCCTCTTCGCCACCATAATAACGCAATCGCGCCCGCTTTAGGCTGCCAATTTCTAAATTTATGGGCTCCACCACATATTTATATACATTGTGGCGATACTAGCGCCACCACAACAAATATCTACAAAGACGCTCAACAGATGGCGCTCAAATCCAGTAAATCGTAATTACATACAAGACAGCAATTACTATGAATGCAATGTAAAAATCGAAATGATTTTAAAATTGAAAAAAATAGTAGTTTTCGATTTTAAACCCCGGTCTAGTACATGCCTTTTATAAGGTTGCGTCTTGATATATTTTTTATGTATAGGTATATCTAATTTTGTTGCCTTATGTAGCCGAAACGGCTGGACGGAATTCAATATATATAATTAGATGGAAATGCGACTGGGACAAGCCAAGCAAGTACAGCGCACTCTTCCGAGATTCGGCTCGTATAGCCGAAAGGTTAGGATATTTACCCTAAATTTACGGTCTTTATCAGGTGTTTCGAACAAAATTGACCTCCGTTTTCATTCAGCAGGTTAAAGGTCGTTATTTTTGGGGTTTAATAATACAGGTTTTCATCCCTGCTTGACGGAACGGCTCAGCCAAGCTAGCATTCTCGAATGTTTTAAGCCATAACTACTTTTTCTTATTTCTTCTTTTTAACTTTCTTTACTAACTTTTCCACTCGTTACATTTTCAAAAGCCTTGGAGGACCCAACTTCTTTATATTATATTATACATAGTCGCTTCCCGCTGTCTGTCCCTATGTATGCTTATATCTTCGAAACTACGCAACGGATTTTGATGCGGTTTTTTTAATAGATTGACTGATTCAAGACGAATAGTTTTATTGCCGAGCGAAGCCGGGACGGATCGCTAGTTATACATACTTAAAAAAAATATTAAATATACCTGCCTTAAAAACATGTAAAACATATCAAAAATATATTACGCAGAAATGGCATGAAACATTCAAATACGTTTTAATACAAAATGCACTCCAATCACTGTTAAATTGTACTTAAATAATATTTTAAAATGACATGTGGCCGATTCCGATAAAACATCATTTCCAATCCAATTGTAAAGTTTGATTCTCACTTTATCGTCTTTTGAACAATTTTTACAACAATAAAAAAAGATCTTTTTATGGACAATTTCACACTCACGTTTGGTCTTAGATTTTGCGTTGACCATAGTTACTTTTACCATCGACATGGTTATCATTATTAATTAAACTTTCTCATAGATATACTATTGAAAATAGATGACTTCAGAGACAAAAAAGCGTCAAAGTGATATTATTTGGAAAAAATACTCCATTTTACTATGATATTACTTAATTTTACAAAGATACGAAGTTGGAAATATATGGATATATTTTCCATGCTGTGATTACAAATATACTTTTTTAAGTGGCAAGTTTTCCATGACGTCTTTAGGGCTCCGTATACAAAGAGTGGGTTCCGTAAACAAAAATGCAAGCTGCTTTCCAATTCGTGCTTGACCCGAGATACAATTTAGCCTCACTTTGATACTTCATCGCGCCCTGTATACATTTAAATTCAATTCTCTTCTAAACCATAGAAGAGTACTAGTTAGAATAAAACTCACAAATCACAATCCTTCTATATATTTCATAGCATGTGAGAGTTAAAAATCCAATAAAAAATAATTATATAATGTTATTTATTTAAAAATACGTTGAAAAGCGCGGTAAAACACGAACAAATGCTATAACAATGTGTCATGCGGAATTATAACCTCATTTAATAAATACATACATTTGTGTAAGTATGTATGACTACGCCCGAACGGAAACTAAATGTTGATAGGATCATTATACCATCTTAAATATAACTGCAAATACTTGGCACTAATAAGAAACACTCAATGAAAATTCAATTAAAAATTAAAAATTTAGATATTTTTTACGTACGTTGGTAAAAAAAAAATATATTATTTTTTTACTTTATTATATTTCGATGCTGTGATTTAAAATAGATTTTTAAGGGCCATGTTATTTCAGTGTTTATTTAAATGGGTCCAAACACAAAGAGTGGGTTTCGTCTAAACTACGAAACCTGGTCTCGCAAAATGGAATCCTATGATCCAGATTTTTCTTACACGAAGACTAGCGAAATTCTCCATCATACTAAGCCGTTCAATAACACCATCTTAAGAATAAATCTCCTTTTAAAATCTAAGTACAGTCAACAAAACCAATAAGCGGCCAGATCCTATTTCAAGATTATTCAGAAATCAACTATTATACTTATCAGTGTTTATTTTTATCTCTTACTCAAATAATATGCCAAGCACATTTTAGTCTAAGGGCCTGGTTACTTATTAGCTGACTGACTTAAAATTAGAAATCGATTTACAACTTATGTGTTACACTTGAGCCAAATCGCACGATAAAAAATGATAAAATACAAACTGAATCTAATTTAAATGCTGTATGTATCTATAATAATGCCCTTCAAATTATATTCCTTGAATAGCTAAAAAGTAATATCAAAATCATTTGTCTTAAAAGCTACTGCATTGTGAAAAAGTAAATGAAATTTAAAGCCGAACATTTAAATTCAGATAAAATCATAAATATCTATTGGATTTTAGAAATTAATAGATTTTTTTTCTTTAAAACTGACCAACAGTGACTATTATTATGTTTCTTTATTCAGCCGAACCTATCTAACATCGGATTGACGGCTTCTAAATTCAAGACAAAACGTTTTTTTTTATCACACTCATAAAACCACTCCTCCTTTTCACAAATATCATTCTTACTAAATTTGCATGCACAAAATTTAGCATTATATCCTCCATACCACGTCGACATCTTATCAAAATCAGCCCAGCAGTAAGCACGTTTGTACACAAATATACTACTAAACTCATTACCCACTGGTTTTGTCGCAGTCGGGCAATAAATATCACATTTAGGTGTCCGTGCCTATGCTTGAACCACGAGTGAGATAGCGTTCTTGTAACTCATCTTCCCTCTTGCTCTCTCCTTATCAAGAAGCGTATCCTACCATAGAGTCTAGTGTAGCGCCCCCCCCTCGCACGGCACCGGCGACCGGCTGTTGACATTGACATTTCAGTACGCTTTTGTAACTCATTCGAGCAACTTGTGTCCAGAGAGTGAATATTTGTGAATTTCATCACAAAGCCTCTATAAACAACAATAAATTCCGCTCGGCGCCCATGGCCCAGCGACGAGACGCTGTTGCCTCTGTAGGCACCGTCAGAAGGCATTAATTGACACATAATATCAACAATAAATTCCGCTCGGCGCCCATGGCCCAGCGACGAGACGCTGCTGCCTCTATAGGCACTGTCAGGAGGCATTAATTGACACATCATATTATGTGGTTTCAATATACTACGCCTGTCGCCTTAATGGACGACGCATTTCGTCTTAATGAACGACGCTTGTCGTCCCAATGGTGGATACCTGTCGCCTTAATGGACGACGCATGTCGTCTTAATGGACGACGCATGTCGTCTTAATGGACGACGCATGTCGTCTTAATGGACGACGCATGTCGTCTTAATGGACGACGCCTGTCGCCTTAATGAACGGCGCATGTCGTCTTAATGAACCACGCTTGTCGTCTTAATGGACGACGCCTGTCGCCTTAATGGACGACGCCTATCGTCTTATTAGATGACGCGAAACTTGTCGTCTTATTAGACGACGTGAAGTTTGTCGGCTTATTGGACGACGTGAAGTTTGTCGGCTTATTAGACGACGTGAAGTTTGTCGGCTTATTAGACGACGTGAAGTTTGTCGGCTTATTAGACGACGTGAAGTTTGTCGGCTTATTAGACGACGTGAGGTCGGTCGTCTCGGCAGACAACGATGTTCATCATCTCTTAATTCAACAAAGTATTAGTATCGTCTTATTAGACGATGGGAGACTCAGTAGACGGCTTGATGCAACAGATAATTTGATGCTTATCATCTCTTAAGTCAACAAGGAATTGTTGTCGTCTTTAAGACGATGTGTTATCGATGTTGCCTTACAGCGTGATATTGCACTTTATTTCATGTTGATGCTTATACATTTAAGGGTGTGTCGAGGTGTCTTAGTACCGAACAACGTTTAAGTACCTACTCAGTGAGCTGAGCAAAGTACAAATCCAATGTTTTTTGGCATAACAAGCTTGTGCCTATTTACGATCCCTACGCGACTGATGCAAATTACACCTGCAAGTTCTGAATGTCACTGAGATAGACCTGTCCTGGCAGTCCTCAAGTCGATCCAAAATTACTTCCCAAGTATTTCCAAAAATGGAAATAGATTATTATTATTATTATTATCATTTTTTTTGATCATACAGGCAGTAAGGCCTTCGGTATGGCGCAATGCAATTGTAGGCGGGCAGGAGGCAACCTCAAAATATCCCAGTCAATAAAATCTGAGGAATCATCTATGCATGTGCTTTAAATCCTAAGAGCTAAAGAGTCAAAAATTTTCAAATTAAGATTAAATTCCGACATATTGGGATGCGAAGCTAAGGGCTTGGTACCGACCGCTGGAGAAACGATCCGTATGCTGAAGTATGCAAAGACAGATGCAGGCCACGCACGCCTTTTTACTTTTCACCTCTTAAGGTGAAGAACCAACTGACATAAATAACCCCAGTTTTACGCTCATTTCCGTTGGGCAGAACATAATATTTTCGTTATGGATCAAGTAATAAGTTGGGACTCTATCCAAAATTCCCAGTCGCTATCGTTAATTTTAGTTAAGCAAGTAAATAATGTTTATCACATCGCCTCCACATTACAAAAATAATCTTATTTGTTATTTGGGTTTTAAGTCGACCCCTGTGTGGTATGAACCAGTCTCATGTATGACTGTGTATTATGAGCTATGTATAACGCAAGGAGTGTGCCGGGATTAAAACTTCAGGGGTGCCGGGTTTACACGTGATACGCGTTGACAAATTAGAGCGTCGTTACGTTCCGGTTCCGTTTATAATTTAAAAGGTATAAAACTAACAATTAAAAGTTTTATGTTTTGTCATCATCATGGCGTATGGCTTTTGTCCTGGGTGGATCAGATGATCAGATATCTCAATAAAAACTCCTCAGCCAGTTTACAGCGCGGTTTACAGGTTGCATATATTGTTGTGTGTAAGTGTAATACTGCCTTTCATATTGGGCATGTTTCAAACCGCCTGCTATCTGCCTGCTAAGTAGGGTTATATGGTTTTATTATGCCCTATTCATGATTTGACTCTCTATATCCAGCAAGTGGAATAATTGTCTTTCTGTAACGCCGCGATATTGTATTAATACGCGAGCACGAAATTCAGGACTAAATTCCCAATCGGGTAGAACTTTCAGAGTATTTTATGGTATTTATTCTATGAGCCAATAATGTTGTAAAAATATTTTGTAGCCTGAAATAAATGATTAATTATTATATATTTCGACATAGACAACTGCTCCCAATGTATTTACATTTACACTGTCATCAGAACCTCACGAAAAGGGGGGGGGGGGGGAAATAATACATACCTACCCCTAGACTAATGCGCTCACAGGGAGTCGTAGACGACTCAACTCTTGGGGACACAAGCCCCCGACGAAACAGTAACAATCATTAATTTTTATTTTAACTAAGTGTAGTAGTAGTAAATTTCGTGAAACTGATAGCTAACGAAGGGGGACCTTGTATGAAGACCTCCAAGAGAACGACAGCGCAGATATAACTTAGACACTTGTTAGTCATATTTGGCGTGTTAGCCATTTCAGCTGAATGAACTGATTCCTATCAGTCAGAGATGCAGTCTCATCATCAAAAAATTCTTAGTATAAGACAATTTAATACTCACAAATTAGTTCTGGCAATAAGGATAAATATGCTTTTCAATCTAGACGTTTTATTTCATACAAAAACTAAAGTCAATAAACAAGGGAAAATAAAACATATTATAAAAATCTTAGTGCCTGGAATAATGAGGCCTAACATATAACGTCGCCCTCTGTAGCCGAATGGTAATTTTGCCAGGCAGTCACACTGCAGAGTTGTTTGTTCCCCGGTGTCAGGATGGAAAAGAATCTTTTTCGGTTTGACCCGGGTCGTGGATCTTTATCCGCATATATATGTATATTTTTCGTAAATTAACGGACCGTATGTTGGTATACCATACATAACACATGCATGAAACTTTACTTTGAAGCTAGCCTAATCTGTGTGTTTGCTCATATATAGGTATATATTATATTTGAGAAAGATAGATGATCCCAGATTCGAAAGTAGAGCAAATCAAACTATTTATTTGTATTAACTGAAAAGCTAGCAGAGTTCAATAGACGCAATAACTATGAATATAGGAAGGCTAAACATATAGGTTTCTCAGCTCGTCTAGGTGGTACTATTATTGACTGCTAATGGAGCGGGGAAAGCTCCCGAAATGTTATAGCTACTTGGCAGATTCAAGCTAGGACGCAACTATTAACTATTGATTACAATATCAACCAGAAGATGTGGATACTGAGCAAAATCACAAGCACTGCTACTAAGGTTGCTTTATGAACGCAACAGTTGTTTGGCGAACGAACAATCTCACTACAGCTGTTACTTAGGTATATAAATATCACAAAGAAAGGCAGCACAAAGATTCCTAGATACCATTGCAATATCTATCAACTTTGCAGTAGGTGAAATCCCGTCTTGATAGTTTCGGTTGCCAATATATAACAGTCGTTTAGACGAGTCTTCAGAATGTGACATTAGTTTTAACCACTATAAAACTACACTCGACTCGATAAAACAAAAGGATGTTCGATATATTTTAGCCCATTTAGCGGCATAGCAGATTCTTTTTCAGTTAACAGAACCTACCATAAAATTTCATCCGACCGTCGATAGTGACTAAACTGACTATAGTGCCTTGTTGGTTAGGCGTCGGAAACGACAGCATAAATTCGGGTAGATGTTTAGTCTTCCTGCCCATTGGGATTGCCCACACGTTAGTAGATACTCTATCCAAATAGTTACAAGAATTAATGGAGGTACAATCCTATCAATCCTTTTTAGTATCTCCGGGCTGACCAAGGTATTTTGGAAAAGTGGATATAAGAGGAGGTCTTCGTTTATAAATGATACCGGGTTAATCCTAGTGAAAAGAAACCAACTTTCAGAAGTAGTCAACCTCAATTCGCAGGTTTGTACCAATAGGGCCGGATCATTGAACTGAGTCAGTTTAAACTCGAGGAATTTGTAAATAGAGCTCGTAGAAGTTTCTTGGAGAACTCGGTAGGTACCTACCTAGGCACGAGGTTCGTCATGCTTGTGCTAAGTTTATATACTTACTTTACTCCTTATTAAATCGGTAGTAAATACAGTTGTTGATCCATACGGAAGTTCCATTAGATAACATTATATGGTTACTCACGTACCTAGTTAAAACAAAAGAAACCTCTCTCAAGAGAGGTAGATGACTTAATGAAACCCTGGTGTTTGTCTGGTTAAAGGCACCTGCGGTTTCCCGTCCGCTATATACATTTATATGTAACTAATAAAGTTTAATTAATAAATTATTTTCATCAATTAAGTTCACTGACTGTACGTATCTTTCTAAAAAGCTGACTTTACATGTTTATTCGCAAGGTCCAGCTATCTACACTGTATTAATCTCACTGTTGTTACATGATTAGTAGACAGAAAAGTTCACGTTTCGTTATTATTCAGTATTAGTAGAATACAATATTTATATTCAGCGAAAATTTTAACAAAATTTTTCCGATTCCGATCTCATATGGTCATAGTGGCATACAAAGCAGATAGAACCCTCATAGAGGAAACCAGGATGCAGGGCTTAGTCAAAGTTGAATGTTATTGGTGGAACAAGATGTCCTCTGCACCTCTAGTTGGCTGACTGAGAGGGAAAAACCTCATAAGTCCGCCATTTACATTTGTACGCAACGAAGTTTAATAAGTAAATAAACAAGACTCGTTGTCACTTTCTGTCACAGAACTTTATAGCCTCTTCATTATTATTTAAAGCTTAAATAAAACAGCTCTGGGCTCACGCATGGTCAAAGCTGGCTAGATACAGACATATTTAAAGAGGCACATTCATCATCCGAGTTGGATAAAGAAAAAATTTAAAAAGTATGTAAATGCATGGCCTATGTAAATTTATAATTACTACTTGCGGGATGTTCCGCCATTTTTTCACGAGGTCTAACACAATGTAGGTATACGCTCTTAACATAATATCTGGTCAATAACGGATAAAAAAAAAAAAAAAAAAAAAAAAAAATACTCATACTAAAACATTTTTTTATGCCCTAGGTTTGACAAATAAATGATCGATTGATTATTGATTAATAATATACATAAGTATTCTGGCTAAGATAGAAGATTTGGTTTACATACATAATCTTTTTGACTATTAGCGTGGATATATTATATCAGCTAAATGATCTTTTGTAATTTTCATACTTATTCATAAATCACAGTACGCCAAGCACTGGCACCGCGCCGGCAGAATGTAAACACGTCTCACTCGTGGTTCAAGCATAGGCACGGACACCTAAATAGAACCGTTTTTCCCCCGAAGGGTAAAAAACGGATATTTAGGTTCCTGCCGTAGCTTGAACCACGCCTGAAGGCCTTGCCGGCTTACCTGGTACTGAAATGTCAATGTCAACAGCCGGTCGCCGGTGCCGTGCGAGGGGGGGGCGCTACACTAGACTCTATGGTAGGATACGCTTCTTGATAAGGAGAGAGCAAGAGGGAAGATGAGTTACAAGAACGCTATCTCACTCGTGGTTCAAGCTACGGCAGGAACCTAAATATCCGTTTTTTACCCTTCGGGGGAAAAACGGTTCTATTATTAAAATTACGCGCGCATTTGACTCGAGTACACGCAAGCTGTAAATAAGAGTTCTAATAATATCGCCATCTCACTCGTACAGCTGTAAATAAGAGGTCTATCTATACCGTCGTCTCGTTCACTCGCACAGTCAGTTCAGTTGGATGTGACAGCGCTCTGTTTGTGCCGTCGATGGTCGTAGTTCACTAGCCTCTGGCCGACCAAGTATTTGTCATTCTTGATGTGTTCGTATAACTTGCGGAATTGTCGGATCTGAGAAGAGATTAAGTAATAATAATTATGTTGTTGATCATTAATATTTTTTTTTGTATAAAAAATAAAAAAAGAAAACATTACAATAAATTACAGCGCCATGAGCAGCAGTGACGTCACCAGCAGCGTACAGTTGGCTACCGAAGCGCCACCATCTCATACCTGGAACACGGCGAGCGCACACAGCAGCGCCATGAGCAGCAGTGACGTCACCAGCCGCGTGCAGTTGCCTACCGAAGCGCCACCATCTCATACCTGGAACACGGCGAGCGCACACAGCAGCACCATGAGCAGCAGTGACGTCACCAGCAGCGTACAGTTGCCTTCCGAAGCGCCACCATCTCATACCTGGAACACGGCGAGCGCACACAGCAGCGCCATGAGCAGCAGCGCGGGGTACACTCGGCGCGCCAGCAGGTTGCGCTGCGCCGGTGACGTCACCAGCAGCGGCGCCACGCTGTGCGCGAACGCGTACGGCACCGCCAGCGCCAGGCCCAGCCAGCACACGAGCGGCGCCGCCACCTGGCTCAGGATGAACCTGTCCCGGACACAATCACGCTTTGACTGAAATGTCGGCTAAATTATCACCAACATACATGTGGAATAAGGGGCAAGGAAAGGCCAAACAATGTAGATGTGTACGGTTTCACCGCACATGTTACATCGCCCGATAATCATTGTTGCACAAATGCATAATTTTGACTAAACTAAAACTATCAATAACGTTCACGATTCACCTTCGCAAATCATCGCAGCGTATCGCCTCACTAGCAGTTGAGTAAACATTTGCTTTTGCCTCAGCAGCGTCTATTTATTTTATAAACACCAGATACTCAAGGTGGTGTACAGTGTGTTTGTCTGTAGAATGTTGTTACTCACTTGAGATCCATCTCCCGTATGCCGTCTCTATACGCCTTCTCTATAGCGCGGCGCATGCTCCAGTCCGGGCCCATCATAGTGAGCGCGCACACTATCTTAGTGTACAACACGCCTAACGCCCAGTCTTGCCATACGAACAATACAGGCGATTGTTCCAATGGTACTCGGAGCGGGATTACTAGTACCTGAGGACAAAAAAATATATATATTTATTTACACAACTATTAAATTGTAAGCGAACAAAATCCAGATTTTTCAACTCTGCTCTCTCTTTATCAGTCTTGCCCACCGCGCGGCCAGCCTGGCCCACAGCGCGGCCAGGCTCGCACAGTGACATACTGACCAGCTCCAGCAGCAGCCCGAACATGAGCGGCACGAGGCCGAGCAGCGCGAGCGCGGCCAGCGCGGCCCGCGCGGCCAGCCTGGCCCACAGCGCGGCCAGGCTCGCACAGTGACATACTGACCAGCTCCAGCAGCAGCCCGAACATGAGCGGCACGAGGCCGAGCAGCGCGAGCGCGGCCAGCGCGGCCCGCGCGGCCAGCCTGGCCCACAGCGCGGCCAGGCTCGCACAGTGACATACTGACCAGCTCCAGCAGCAGCCCGAACATGAGCGGCACGAGGCCGAGCAGCGCGAGCGCGGCCAGCGCGGCCCGCGCGGCCAGCCTGGCCCACAGCGCGGCCAGGCTCGCACAGTGACATACTGACCAGCTCCAGCAGCAGCCCGAACATGAGCGGCACGAGGCCGAGCAGCACGAGCGCGGCCAGCGCGGCCCGCGCGGCCAGCCTGGCCCACAGCGCGGCCAGGCTCGCACAGTGACATACTGACCAGCTCCAGCAGCAGCCCGAACATGAGCGGCACGAGGCCGAGCAGCGCGAGCGCGGCCAGCGCGGCCCGCGCGGCCAGCCTGGCCCACAGCGCGGCCAGGCTCGCACAGTGACATACTGACCAGCTCCAGCAGCAGCCCGAACATGAGCGGCACGAGGCCGAGCAGCGCGAGCGCGGCCAGCGCGGCCCGCGCGGCCAGCCTGGCCCACAGCGCGGCCAGGCTCGCACAGTGACATACTGACCAGCTCCAGCAGCAGCCCGAACATGAGCGGCACGAGGCCGAGCAGCGCGAGCGCGGCCAGCGCGGCCCGCGCGGCCAGCCTGGCCCACAGCGCGGCCAGGCTCGCACAGTGACATACTGACCAGCTCCAGCAGCAGCCCGAACATGAGCGGCACGAGGCCGAGCAGCGCGAGCGCGGCCAGCGCGGCCCGCGCGGCCAGCCTGGCCCACAGCGCGGCCAGGCTCGCACAGTGACATACTGACCAGCTCCAGCAGCAGCCCGAACATGAGCGGCACGAGGCCGAGCAGCGCGAGCGCGGCCAGCGCGGCCCGCGCGGCCAGCCTGGCCCACAGCGCGGCCAGGCTCGCACAGTGACATACTGACCAGCTCCAGCAGCAGCCCGAACATGAGCGGCACGAGGCCGAGCAGCGCGAGCGCGGCCAGCGCGGCCCGCGCGGCCAGCCTGGCCCACAGCGCGGCCCGCGTCACGAGCGCGCTCCGTCCGCCGCGCGCCCAGCCGGCGGCCAGCGTGCCGCCGCGGCCCACCGCCCAGCACACGTACATTCCTGCAAATGTCATTTTTTATGAGGCCTTCTCAAGGTGATATTACGCGACAACTCGCGGTATGGCCACGGTAATAATGGCGGTCTAACATATAATCCGTTCGAAGTCGGTAAATTCAAAGGTGCGGCGCGAGCGCGGGTAAACAATTCAACTTTTCTGTCGTTTGGGACAATCTTTTTTTTGTTCGCCAAGTAATTCCCGGTGAACAAAAAAAAAGACTGTTCGCCGAGCCGATTTATACGAGCGAGTCCACGTAAACGGGCGAACCCAGGCCACCTGTTCTCATGATGAGGCGCAGCGCTTGTTTTTATCCGACCGCCGCCGTAAAAAAATGAGAGATGTTCTAAACGATATGACCAAACGAGGTTTTTTAGTTTCACTCTGGCCAGCCTACCAAATAAATCTATGCTAGCGTCATAATGGTCGTCGATAATGGAAATTGCTGGACACTTTTGTTAAGTTGGTACCAGGTTCTTTTATTGTTTAAAAATATGTATGTGCACATTAAAAATTTGGAAAAAGAACAAAGCGAGCCAATGTAAAATTTGACCGATGTTTTCTTTTCTCTCGGCTTTACAATGACCATTTGGTAGGACCTATGCATATCTGGATTTATATCTCAATAATTTCCATGTTTCATCCTTTTTAGACACCATGTAGTCGGGTTATAGTTTTTTAAAAAGAACTTGCTCTGAATTTAGAAGTATAAAAGTTTTCAAAATTCTATTCTGTGCCTTAGTGCGTAGCTCCCTTGAGTATTGTTCTCAGATCTGGAACCCGAGATATAATGTATATGTCGACAGGCTAGAAGCCATTCAGAAAAAATTCTTGAAATTTGTGCAGTTCAAAACAAAATCCTATTATTTATTTATTTATTTTATTTTATTTTATTCGGAAAACATACAGTCAATATATCTAAATATAAAGCTATTTATAATACTAAAGACCATTTACATGTTTTCGCATATAGATAGCAAAAGTGCTTGTTTGTTTGGTATCTGATTTAAGATATAATCAACAAGTAATAAAAATAGAGACCAAAATGTTGTATTTAATAATTTACAACAAAAATAAACTAAAAAAAAAAAGAAGTAAATAACAACAAATAAAAAGCCAAGTCTAATTATTGACAGAGTGAGAACCATTAAACCACGACCTATAAATACTGTTTTTGAAAGATCTGGGGGTTGAATTAAACAGATACAGTTCAGGGCAGACAATTAATTTATTAAGTTCCTTTGCTGATCTAACATAAAACGAGTTTTGCCTATAATTAGTCAAGCTCTATGGGATAGCAAGAATCGAGGGAATTCGAACCGTTCTATTTGGTACTTTAAGTTGCATTTTCGCCAGCAAAACAGGGGTATCTGATAATGACGTAAAGTTTTTTTTTATAATACTTTTTACGGCCATGGAAACTAGTCGTTTAATCCTATCTTGAATTTATTAATCTTCTTCATTTCGACTTTAGTCAGTCAAGGCAAAAAGTCAAATCAGTAGTCCAGTCCAGTATAAGTAAGTCTAGACAGAGACAGATGGCTAAGTGAAGCGGTGGAAAAAAATCACTTAGCTATAACTTGGAGATTTTGGTGACAAAGATACCTAAAAGTCACATAATTGATACTGTCCTGTCCACCAAGATTATGCACTAATACTCGAAAAAAACCTAAGTTTTGAAAAATAAATACAGCGCGGACAAAGTGACTGTTTACTTTCCCTCCAAAACCCGACATATGGTAGAGCACCGATTTGAAAGGCTTAAATATTTTTTAGGTTACTGGCAACTAATAGTATTTACGTCCATTTTTAAAGCAATAGTTTAATATGTGGAATAAATGGTAAAGTATATTGATTTTTTGAGAATTAATTCTCATTTGAGAGGAGGAAAGATGTTTGGTCACTTTGTACGGTACGATTAACTAATTAAATCATAATCAAAATCATCTTTGTTACTTGAAATAAAAATATCATTCATCATTTATTTATTCATTCATAATAATTATAAAACAATAATAAATAAAAGAGAAAGTATTGGTTTCCGTATTTACGTATATATAGAAATAATCTATTATACATAGACCAAATAAAAGAAAAGGCTGACGTCGTCGTATAGAGATCATCATCATCATTTCGAGTAGGTGTCACGGTCAATCGACCATGCACACCTTGGTGTCAGAGTTCTTCAGAATCGCTTCCCGGCCTCAGACCTAATTCCTTTAACGACTACCAAATGGCAGCCGGGACCAACGGCTTAACGTGCCTTCCGAAGCTCGGAATCATCTTTATTATCAGATAATCAGGTGATTCAAGCCTGTTATACCCTAATCAAACTGGAAACAACTAAACAAAGTACGCTTCCCGTGAGAATTGAACCCACGACCCTCGGGTCTACAGGCAAACACCTTAACCACTGGACCACGGAGGCAGTTAGAGTCTTATAGAGATGAGAAACGGATGGCTGAAAACTCCTTCTACTCCACGACAAGAACAATGTTCTTGAATATTTACTATAGTTTATGTTTTTCCTCGGTCTTAAACTATATCCATACCGAAAAACTTCAAAATCGCTCCAGAGGTTTAGCGGTGAAAGCGTAACAGAGAGTCAGACAGAGATTTGAAATTATAATACTCGTATTAGTATGGATGTGATTTTTTGTTACCATGTACTAATAACAGTTTGAACTTTTAGTATGACAGTCTGATTTCAATTAACTTTGTATTTGATAATATGTAAGAAACAAACCTAATATCTTATAAAAAAATACGAGGATTATTCTGCTTTCCTTCACATAATTTATTATGAAAAACAATTGAGAGACCCAAATCCTGTGGTAAGCTTTTGCAATTTATTTGATCTCTTTGTTTTTTTTCTTTTTTATACTACTTAGTGGGGAAACAGGCTTCAGGCCCGTCAAATGAAAAGTGATTGCCGGAATGATATTGCGTGAATTTGACTCGCGCTTAACCAGGTTATATTTTTTAACTAGCTACCCGCACCGGCTTCGCATGGGCATAAAAAACTTCCTCTTGAATCACTCTATCTATTAAAAAAACCGCATCAAAATTCGTTACGTAGTTTTAAAGATTTAAGCATACATAGGAATATAGGGACAGAGAAAGCGACTTTATTTTATACTACGTAGAGATTTTCCAACTTAAAGAAAGTATATTAGTAGAGTATTTTAAATACTGTTTCTTATAAGCCGGCCGGTCACTGTTTAGTTTGGACATTTGCTACATGTTGGTTTGTAATTAGACGAGTCCATGCCATAAGTCATTAATAGGTTAATCATCATCATTTCAGCCGCAGGTCGTCTACTGCTGGACGTAGGCCTCCCCCAAGGATGTCCGACGCTGCGCTTGCCGGTGCGTGGTCGCCATTCGACAACCTTTCTGCCCCATCGGCCATCGGTTCGTCGCGCTATGTGCCCTGCCCACTGCCACTTCAAAAAGCTAATCCGCTGGTTAACTAGGTTAATAATCTAACATAACCTGGTGGTCGTTAAAAAAACAAGTTAAGAAGCTGTTTTTAGAAACTCTTAAACCAAGGTGCGCATGTTCATTTGACCCTGAAACTCACACGATATCAATACATATAATAAGACACTAAAATGCGAGTGTCTGTACATTTAATATTTTTCAAAAAAACTGATAGAGTGCGGTTAAAAAAGAGTAACAGAAACCAAAAAGACAGTTTTTGGAATTTTTGTCTGTCTGTATGTATGTCTGTCTGGTACGTTATAACTGCGAAAATACTCAACCGATTTAAACGCGGTTTTCACAGTTGGATTACATATAATTAGGAGCGTTGTCAAAACTTTGTTTCGTCAAAATCGGTTAAGGGAAAAAGAAGTTATGGTCGGTTGAAAATATACTTCAAACACTGCTTAAAAACTTTTATTGCGTTTACTTACGTTTAAGTTAATTTAGATAAGGCTAGGATTTCTACTTTATATTATCCATATCAATAAAGACGAAAACACGCACTGCACCTATTAATTTTAATAAATAATAAGGGTTTTTGGGACCAAAATATGCTATTGTTGGTCTGTTGTGAGAGATACAGATGAAAATATTTATAAAAAAAGAGCAAAAATTACCCATTTTTAACTGTCTATTGTTTATTTCAATGTAGTTTTTTGTAAAAATCTTCTTAATAAATATTTCAAAAAACTGACGTGCTGGATTTTTTAAAATATTTTTTCCGAGATGTCGATACCCAAAGTAACGTAACCGTATATATTCCATTTCATGAACAAAACTCTAGTAAACTAGTGTAATTAGACTTGGCTTTTTATTTGTTGTTATTTACTTCTTTTCTTTTTTTTTTTAGTTTATTTTTGTTGTAAATTATTAAATACAACATTTTGGTCTCTATTTTTATTACTTGTTGATTATATCTTAAATCAGATACCAAACAAACAAGCACTTTTGCTATCTATATGCGAAAACATGTAAATGGTCTTTAGTATTATAAATAGCTTTATATTTAGATATATTGACTGTATGTTTTCCGAATAAAATAAAATAAATAAAATAAAATAAAATTAACTTAATTTTTATTATTAGTTCTTTAATCGTTTAAAAATATGTATAAGCATTTGAAAAAGTTTGAAAAATAGATCACATCACATCGAATGCTTGTTTGTTGTTGACACCATTTAAAAATTTGATACGATTTTGTTATGTCTCAAGAGGATTTCAGAAGAAGTAAAGTACCATACAAGCCCCGTATTTTTAAAAGGCCTTGCTTTTGCAATATGACTTGGCCGTAAATGGCTTCATTTCTGGCCTTGACAGTAATGTACAATTTCTTCTTTTTGATCGGAAATAGCTTCATTATTTAAAAAAAAACAAACACAATACGTAAAACAAAATTTATGTGGGTAGATGTATAAAGATACTAGCTTTTGCCCGCGGCTTCGCCCGAGTAAAATTCAAAAAATGTGATAAATGAAGAACCGTTCGACCGATTTTGTGCAAACTTCACATAAACCATCTACTAAATAGTCCGAACAAAACCTGAACATTTGGTTTGGATAGGCAAGTTCTCGAGTTATTAAATTACAAAGAAAAGTGGCATTGATTTTTATTTGTATAAGAGAAGATATAGACTTCTTTTTATACCTATCATCTTTTCTCATAATCAACCAATTTTATTAAACATTAAAAGGTGTTCCTTTTACCAAGTGCCTGATGCACTCCGCACTACAGCTACGAAAATATACATAAACAAAACCCAAACATCGTATATTGATACCTATAAAGAATGTATGACATATAAACTTTCTTTTTTAACGTTTCTTTCCCCTTTTGTTTGAAATTTAAAAAGTTTTATTTCTTCGTTAAGAGATTAGCGTCAAAATGGCGGGACCAATCTCGTAATTTTAAAACTTCGTATTGTCTACCATACTACTGAAATGCTACTTTTTGGTACCTAAAGTTAAAAATTTGCTACCTTTGTCTTTTAAAAGATATAAAAATTAAACTTTGGTCCCGCCATTTTGACATCAAAGCGGGATGATTTTAGTAAGTTGTTAAAGTTCAATACCTATTAACTTACCACAGGCCGCGGTGTATAGCTCATGCACGCCCTCTGAAGCCTTTGGCAACCATAGAGCCATTACTTTTCTACCGATTGCCACTGGAATTACCTGGTAAACGAATAAAAATTTGTTGAAGAAACCGATTATATTATTTATGATATTTAGCCAGATAGGCCAAACATGTATGTACTATAATATTTATGTACCATCCTTATTTTCACATGTTTACAAAAAAATAAATGATTATTGATTATTAAAGAAATATTATAACAAACATACATATCGTCGTATGCATCACGCAAGCAAAATCTTGCCGTGAATAAAAAAGGTGACACACTAAATAATTAAAGTTTTTTGCCATTCCCTTCGGTCTTGAGCCGGGGTATATCCCATTTGCCACCACTGGGGGCGACGACCACTGGTGGCAGACGGGACATTTTTTTTTTGTTCACGTGTGCCAGTTGCCACCCACTGGTGGCGAATGGCAAACGCCAATCATTCACAGTCTCATTTGCCCTCAGTGGTGGCGAACAGAACAAACTCTGGTTTCGATTCCCATTCGCCTCCAGTGCTAGTAGTATGAGTTTTTCTTAAGGTGATACCTCGGTGAACACTAGCGCCATCGTCATTTAAAAATCATTACTCACTGAAAACACAAGTTATCAAAAATCCCTCTGCTGTAATTATGGTTCTGGATCTCAAGTTAATTTTAATCCTATTCAATTATTAAATTAAAGTTCCATAAAGTTACAAATTGCAAAATTGCTAAAAGTGGCCGTTTTAAGCAATAATGCAATTTGTAACTATATGGAAATATAATTTAATAATTGAATTTGTATATGTATTATACTATATTAAGTAACATATACATAAAAAATAATGTAAGATACTTTAAGAAAATGATGTTATAAGAATATGACGTTTAGCGAATGTGGTCTTTTGAGAATATGATATTTAACGACGGAGTGGCACTGCCGTACTATAAAGACCAATAAAATGAAACCTGTCTGTTATTGGTTATTAGGGGTTATATAGCGTCTGCTTCCGAAGAAGTTCCGCTACAAAAAATTGTTAATGGAAGCGGTTTCTTGCTTAACCTGCATCCAGCGCAACGATCTCAATAGCAAGAGCCTAGATAGCCAAACTGCTAATACGAAACCATAGCGCGTTTTAAAAGTAAATAGCGCCATCTAGCGTACGATATGGTAAACAAACATATCGTACGATATAAAATTGGTGAGTTTTAAGTAAATCGGTTTAGTACTTTCGGAAATAAACATGATCATATACAAACAGACAGAGAGATTAAAAATATTTTTTTTTTATTACTCTTTTTAAGTGTCTCACTCACGGAGGATATATAGAGTAACTAGCTGTTCCCCGCGGCTTCGCCCCGCGTGGGATTCGGTTATATGGCGCCTAAAAGTAGCCTATGTTTGACCTCAGGTCGTTAACTACATTCCTACCAAATTTCATCACAATAGGTCCAGCAGTTTAGCCGTGAAGAGGTGACAGACAGACAGACAGACAGACAGACAGACAGACAGACAGACAGACAGACAGACTTTCGCATTTATAATATTAGTATGGATATAGTAATACTTAACTTATATATAATATTATAAATAATATTATTTTGAAATATTTTAATTAGTGCATTTTGTCATGTAAATGTGCGGCAAAGATTTTAAGCATTCAGTAGTTTTTGAGAAAAACAGTTGTACCGAGAGAATGTCAGCAAAACAAAACACTTTTCAATAAATAGACGATAAACTTTTTAATTGTAATATTTTTCACTAGCTGGGATAAACGCGCCGTTCAAACCGGACTGAAATCCTTGAATCCTATTTATATTTGGTTTAAAATCCTGTAATGTATGATAGATTATTTAAAGATCATTTTCTTACCCTCCTACCAATGCGTTGGTATCAATCGCGTCATCACTTTTTGAATTTGTGACTATAGGAAACTCTAATTTAATATGATTAAAATTAACTTCAGATCCAGAACCTTAATTACATAACACGGATTTTTGATAACTTGTGTTTCCAGTGAATAATTATTTTTAACTAATGGTGGCGCTAGTGTTCACCAAGGTATCGTCTTAAATTTGATTTAGTAAATAGCTATAAGCTCCATTTACAAATAATGCAACACGTATTGTTGGTCCCGGCTGTTATCACTAGATGGCAGGTATTATACTGAAACAAAATTGCCTTTAGCCAGTCTTAAAAATCTGACAGTGTTGGCCAACAGCCAACTAACACACCTGGATCATGTTCCTTTTGGTCTGTATAAGAGTTACGGAGATCAGGAGTGCTATTTTTGAGATGTATGACTCACCCAAAACCGGTGAGTCGAATGATTATCGTTCGTTTTCGAATGATTTTCATGCGACAAAACTGGTGACTCGAACGATAATCATTCAACTCACCGATTTTGGGTGAGTCATACATTTCAAAAATAGCACTCCAGACGGCAGTTGTTCTATTATTTCAACCAGGTGGCCTACTAGGAGTACCCGAAATCGGCGAACTTGTATGACGAGTGATGAGTGTGGAGGAAGCGAGAGAGGTATGTAGAGGATCGTAGCCAATGGAAATCTCTAGTCTCGGCCTACCCCTACGGGAGACAGGCGTGATGATATGTATGTATGGCCTACTCTCTTAAAACCATGCAAGATCCAGTAAGAAAGGGAGATGTCGCCTTACATCATGTATTGCGCTGTCCCGCGTTTTAAGAGATGGTGGTAAGCCACCAGTACCGCCAAATCTAAAACCATGAACGTACTTGTTCTAATGCGTAAGCTGAAAATGCAACGAGGAAACTCACTTAGATGAAAAAAAAAAGACTTACCAATGTGAACGCGCTCGCCATGACAAGCGACGCCGACACCAATACCAGTAGAGCGGCCAGTCGCAGGGGGAACCACGACACGCGAGCGTACGGCTCGAAGCCGGCCGGGCCGTCGCGACGCATTAGCGCCTGCAATAAGCGTAATAATAATAACTGCCTCCGTGGTCCAGTGGTTAAGGCGTTTGCCTGTAGATCCGGGGGTCGAGGGTTCGATTCCCACGGGAAGCATACTTTATTTAGTTGTTTCCAGTTTGGTTAGGACATTGCAGGCTTGAATCACCCGATTGTCTGACAAAAAAGATGATTCCGTGCTTCGGAAGGCACGTTAAGCCGTTGGTCACGGCCGTCATCTGGTAGTCGTTAAAGGAACCACGTCAGAGGCCGAGAGGCGGTTCCGAAGAACTCTGACATCAGGGTGTGCATGGTCGATTGACCGTGACACCTACACGAAATGAATTAATGAATGAGCGCCTGCAATTATTAAAAAATTGGGTATTTACATCGAAAATCTTAATAGTTATTGTCAAAATAGGTGAACATGGAAATTTGTTTGCGTAGGGCTGAAAATTTCGAGGTTTTTGTGAGACGTGGTCGCATAATCGTAGGTCGATCTGAAATTTATCCGCATACTATTGACATCAAGGCTGCCGTGGATGTGTGAGTCTCTTATGCAGTCTTTTCGCGACACACTACACATTCATTGCATCTTCAATATACAAAATTCACTTCTTCTTCTAAGGGCGCATTTCTAGCGTTAACAATTAGTGTGTTAACAATCTCAGTCTTTACTCTTCGGGATAGTTCTACTCTCGGATGTTTCGCAACCGAGATTTTTTCTTCTTCCGATTTTCCTCTTACCCGCAACTTTAGCCACGACAATGAGTGATGACAAAACAAGACAAAAATTCTTTATTGCACCTAATGCTACCACCACACTTGGCTATTCGCGTATTTGCCAAAATATTTGACGAATTGGCAAAGAAGGCAAATAACGCAAAAGTTTTGGCCAATATACACATATATGCACATGGTTAAATAGGCAAATATTCGTAAACAAATAGCCAAGTGTGGTGGTAGCATAAGGATATTACAAACATAGATACTACAAAAGACAGTCGCCAATGCAATCTCTTCCAGACAATCTAAATATAAAGTGATTTTTGAAATAGATGGTGCAGAAAATTTGTAAACATAAAACAGATAGAATTGCAATTTATAAACAACTAGCGACCCGCCCCGGCTTCGCATGGGCATAAAAACCTTCCTCTTGAATCACTCTATATATTTAAAAAAACCGCATCAAAATCCGTTGCGTAGTTTTAAAGATTTAAGCATACATAGGGACATTGTGATAGAAAGCGACTTTGTGATATAACAGCATGATATAGCCAGAAGCGGTTACCTGGTGAGCCGCGGCCAGCTGGTGCGGCGGCGGCTGCGGCTGCTGCGGCTGCGGCTCCTGGCGGCTCTCGCCCAGCAGGTACGACCGCAGCCCTAGCGCGCCCGCCGCCAGCGCACACCACGCGCGCAGCGCCGCCTTCAGCCACGTGCGCGTGTGCGACTGCTCCAGCAGCGCCGGCAGGATCACCTGTGCAACTCCTTACTGAGTCCACTCAGTGACGACCTCCGTGGCGTAATGGCTAACCCGCCTGACCGCTACTCGGGAGGTCCCGGGTTCGATCCCCGGTCAGGTCGAGATGAAAAATTATCTTTTTCTGATTGAGAGAGACCTTGGTCGTGGATGTTTATCTATATATGTATTTAATATAAAATATAGTATCGTTGAGTTAGTATCCCATAACTGCAGTCTCGAACTTTGGGGCTAACTCAATCTGTGTGATTTATATTTATTTATTTGGTGAATTGTTTCTTCAAATTGATCTACTGATGCGAATCTTTCGCACCGCATTTCAATGAATCATTTGGCTCAAATTAATCTTTATACCAATCGGTAGGTGGACAGAGAAGAAGATCATTTCGTCGGAACGCATTTATCTCTCTCTTATTTTCAATGTAAATTATGCATTATTTACGTTAAAGATATAACAAAAAAACAAGTTTGACCCCAAATGTTGACTCTCATATCTCGATTATCATATCTTAAATAAAAATAAAGGTTTTTTCATAAGAGAAGCTATGTAAATATATAATAAAAATGCATTTTTTTCTATTCACTTCAGACTTTAAGTGGTTACAGAGGTCAAATTGCAGTTGTAGCATTGAAATAACAAAGTACCACCAAATCTAGGATTATGATTAAAGCATGCAAACCCTGTGGTCTGATCAATAAATCAATAAACTGATTGATTGATCTGAGGAGTTAAATTACAAAACTAGGTAGGATGATGAACTAACTTTTGGGAATGCTCAAACTGTTTAATTTTTTCTCTATCTATTATTTAATGAGAGGTATTAAATTACTGTGTTACAATATCCAGGGAAGAAAATATTTTTAATACTGCAATAACTTGCGTTTTGATAATTAGCCATAACGCCAATTGAATCTTCTGTTGGTTGGTCAATCTGCAAACTAGCCATTTGATAATTGACCCATTTTTAACTATAATGCCTTTATGCCTGAAAAATCTGACAGTGTTGACCATGGGTCATGTTCCTTTTGGTCTGTATAAAGGGTTATGGAGATCAGAAGATAGTTTATTGTTGTTGATGATTGACTTACTTGAAGCAGCAACAACTCCAGACTGAGCTCATTGACCGGAGCCTCAGAATGCACGGCCACAGCATACGGCAGGAATCCTGGGATGACGTACTTGATCACCCGGATTGGCAGCCACAACATAAACAGTACAGCTGTACCGAATATCATTGCCGAGAGGACTAGGCGGCGGATGTGAGACCAAACCGAAAGGTGTATCATTTCCTGAAAATTAAAAAATAATACATAGTATTCAAATTCATTGACAAGGAGCTCCCAACAAATCTGCTTAAAGCGCAACATCATTTTTATATTATGCTTGTAAGATAGTTTCAAGCAATCCTTTTTTTGCTGGAAAAGATATATGAAAATCTGCACATACACTGAGGTAATCTTAGAAACCAGTATTTCTTAGGCTCTATCGTTATGTTAGTACTTTTACTAATTTACTAGCAGTCTACTCAGGCTTTGTCAGTGGTACATATATAGCCTATGTCACCCGGGAATAATGGTTTCCAGCAGTGAAAGAATTTTTCAAATCGATTCAGTACTTTTAAAGCATATTTGATACAAACAAACAATCAAATCTTTAGTAATTATTAGTATAGATAACAATGTATTAAAAACATACCTGCACAGGACTGAAGTCTGGGTCATTCAAGTTCTTCAAAAACCAGAGCACTCCTGGCCTTAAGACTTCTCTCAATAAAAGTATGAATGATGCGAAGTAGTACACGTAGACCATCCCTACCAACCAGTGGATAAACATGAGGGTCCAAGGTGCTGCGTGGAGGCTGGCCTCGCGGTCTCTGAGGGTAGCGTCGAACATTGAAAGGGAACAGAGGTCTAACCACCATCCACATACAAGGGGGATGACACCAATCTGAAAAGTGTTCAAATTTCAATTGAGCAAAAGTTTGAAGTCTTTTCGTACCTTATAGCAACTACAAAACTAATATTTACTTTAAACTTGCACAGAAATGTATGTTGAATAATAAATAAATTGGGTAAGTGTGAAGCAGACTCAAATCCAGGTGTTCCTCAATGAACCCACAATACTGAAAAAAATTCCAGGTCATTGTAAGATTCACACTTTTCATAAGTAGGCTTTCCTTTGTACGTAAATATTAATTTTCAATTTTATATCAAAATCGATAACATTGTGGAACAAACGAGAACATCGATTGACAAGGAAATTTTACTTTCTGCATTGGAGTTAGTTAATATAATGTCATAATATATAATTACATATGATAATAAAAGTTAAGTAAACTTACCTCAACAACAGAAAGGAGAGCCACTTTTACTACCACATAACAGAATCCAAGGGCTTTCTTAGCACTTCTCAGGCGTAGCAGCGAAGCAATACCATGAAACACTACGAGGATAGCACCAACCAACACATAACCTGCCAAGGCAGTCAGGGGGCCAGCAAAAGGACCTTCAGCATTCAATCCAGCCACAGCTGCCCCAATTTTGCCAATGTGGTATGGGCAGAATGCAAACACCACAATGAATAGGGTATTCAATGACACAACCCAAAAAACATGCTCAAGGAAAACCATAGAGCCATCCAACCCCAAGAGGCGAGCCCAGGTCAACTCTTCAGCAGCGGCACGGTCCCATTCCATCGGATTCCAATTAGCTTCATCTCCCACTAGTGGGTCTTCAACACCGTCTCCATTGCCTTCCTCTCGCCCCCCATCATCTTCAGGTTGCTCATTGATCCGTTCATTGTTATTGTCTGGTAAGGGTATATCCTCTTGGGCCGGGGCTGGCAACACTTCTCTTTCCATCCAGTCTGGGCCTCCTCCATGCATTATTTGCTCCCTCAGCCAAACCAGACCGATAAACGAGAACAGGGTGCATGTCACAACAAAACATCCCGAAAAGACATCTTTAGCCAGATTCTCAGCTGATACAATGTCAAAGGGCAACGATATCACAGGATCAAGCGATCCGGAGAATAGGCAACGGTAGGTCCGACAGGCTGTAAGTGGAACAATTCCGAGCCAGGCGAGAGCCACCAAGGTGTAATGCAGCCAATCTTTCACTGCTGACGCCACGGAAGTCACGAGTCCGCCCACCACATCACGAATAGGCAGCCTCCTTGGCATGTCCGGAGAATAGATTGGCATAAAGGAGAATCGGTGGCCGCACAACTCGCAGATCTCCTTCCGAGAATACCTCATCCACTGCACTAAACATTCCTGATGGATCCATTTTATCGACCCCGTGCAAATGCAAGGATGGAAAAGTGGACGGTCAGAGGATGCCTCTGACCTACAAAACCGGCAGAAGTCCGCTCCGGACGCGTCGGAGTCCATCATTATCTTCAATCCAGTTTGACTATGCAATCTGCGGAAGTTATACACAGCGATTAACAAAGAGAAACGCGCGAGTATTTCATTAATGGCGTTTAAAGCACTAAACACACATTACCTTCGCAAAGGATTCAATGAATAATACAAATAAATTACAATGGATTTACAAAATTAAATGCCTTAATTTTTATTTTGTTTGCGAACCACACGGAAAAGATAAGATTTTGTGATAGTGAAAGGTATTGACAGGGTTACCATACTAAATAAAAATAAAATAGAATATTGCCATTACCATTACAATACGATGTATGTACCTACGTAGGTACCTACGTTCCTATCCTAGAGGGGACTACCATGATGGCTTAGCGATCCAAAAGCGATGAGTAGAGTAAAAGAAGGAAGAGAGATGTCAGTCACCTCACCTTCCCTTCAATATTTTGTATGTACTTACTTATTACTTGCATGGTGGTTACTTAAAAATAGTGATGAGAGTGATCCAAGAGTGATCCATTTCGAGAGTGGCCAACTTAGCTTTTGTCCGAATGTCCTTAGATCATATACTACTAGATTCTTAAATAAAGACAGAAGATCATACCCAATTTCGTGAATATTTATCTCACGCCGGCCAAATATCACAATCCACCATTGCCACCGTATTAAGAAACGTTTGATAAGCCCATTTTAACTAAAATATGTTTTATCTGACACTTCATGTGAAAAAACAAGACGAAACACATTTTAACTAAAATAGGCTTAACAAACGTTTCTTAATGCGGGGGTAATAAACTAATAAGTACAACTATGTAGTATAGTAGTAAATACTATTTAAAACGGGTATTTGTCTTTAAAATGCACATAATTACAAAAAACAAATTATTTCACTGTTTGTTTGACCTAAGTGTTTGTATGGCGTTTAAGTAAGCCAAACAAAGAAAAACGGGCACGCTGACAAAGACAGAAAATGTATCTTTGGTCCTTATCGTTTTCATGGACTTTCCTATTTCGCCATCTCTTTTTTACACCAAATGACAATATAACATCTCTATTTATACATCTGGGTGGCTACTACCATCTCTTAAAACCTTGCAAGATCCAGTCAATAAGGGAGATGTCGCCTTACATCTAGTATTATGCTGTCCCGCTTACTCACTGGATCTTGGATGGTTTTAAGAGATGGTGGTAAGCCACCTGTTCTACATCTGTTTTAAGTCATACCACAGAATTAGTAATAGTACTACGTAGTCATACATCGACGGCGGGCGGCCGATGTATGACTTAAAACTTAAATTATAATACTACGTCCACACTTGAAGCACGATTACCTCGCCACTATCACCATCTCTTAAAACCATGCAAGAACGATTGAGTTAGGGTAATGTGGGGTAATGTCACCTTACATCATGCATTGCGCTGTCACGCTTACTCTCTGGAACTTGCATGGTTTTTAGAGATGATAGTTGGCCACCAGGGGGGTTACTACAGTCTCCTAAAACAATGCAAGATCTAGTAAGGGAGATGTCGCCTTACATCATGTATTGCGCTGTCTAGAACACAAACTAAATAGAGATACTACGTATGTCTAGAACTTACTCAGTGGATGTTGCATGGTTTTAAAGAGATGATAGTAGGCCACCAGATAGAAAGAAGTGGTGTGGTTATGGTTACCATTACACGTTGTAAGGCACCATCTCGAATACTCACTCGTTTCAGGCCTGCTTAAACAGTTCGTGGTAATCTCTTGTGCGAAAAAACACATACGCGCCACAGTAGCAAAGTACCACGATGCATTTCTTAAGTCAATATCAAGCAAGTACGTCACATCGTCACATTAGTAAACAAACGTCAAAAACACAAAAAGTGTGTTGTGTTGTGTTGGCTATTTTTATTTTATTTTTGTATTTAAATCAATTTATAGGTTTGCAGAAATTAAATTAACTACCTTAAAAAAACTTTGCTAGTGTTAAGAAACTTATTTGGATTTAATAATTTTATTGTCTTGTACAGATTTTGCACAGCGAAGGTAACCAAACTTTGATAAACTTTCGAACACAAAAATAAACATTTTATGAGTTCACCGAGATTTGGGCAACTTCAACTAGTTATAACTTTTCAACTAGACCTAGTAATATCATATGGGTTTAAGTTGTAGGTTAGTAAGTTAGTTTAGCTTCCACAATTAATATATAAAGGATCAGCCAACCTCTCCTGTAGACTAGTGGATGATAATGTGGGACACATTATTATATATCCATAGCGTACCTAATTGAAATGCTTATTGTGGAATTTATTTTTTATAACTTATTGTAATTCTTTGTATTGTGAATAAAATATTAGTAAACATTTGAGTATATCCTAGCAATTAAACAATTAATTTAAAAAAATATGTACTTTCTTCAAACATTTTTTTTCAGTCAATTATAATAAAAATGAAAAGCTGCTGACACAAGTCATCAAAAATGAATTCCCAGAAGGAAACCCTTATAAGCATAAGTGATGGGAAGTTAGAAGAAAGCAATAGCAAGAAGCCAGAGATTAATATATTATGTTTGGACTTGACGCCCTTTAGCCATCTAACGCAATTTGCGTGTTGCACGGCATTTGTTTTCGTATGTTATTTAGGTTATGGTTATTATCTTGAACTAATTTTCTCCTCACCGGAGATCAAACCAGTCAGTTTGTACATAACATTCATCCAGTTTGTAATAACTATGCTACTCAGTTACCTAGAATCATTAATCAGGAACCCTATCCAGAGGAAGTGAGTATAGTTCATAATCTACTAGTTGTTGCTCGTGGCTATGCCCGTGTGGGACTCTGTTTTATCACCATTAAGAGTAGTGTATGTTTGACTCCTGGTCCTTAACTATCCTCCATATCAATTTCATCAAACTCGGTCCAACAGCCTTGATAGTGTAACAGACAAACCGACAGATAGACAGACAGAAACTCCCCTTTAAATATTGGTTTGGAAGTATGGTTGGATACTTCACTTCTAACAAATAATATTACAAAAAGGAAGTGTTCATGAGTTTTTTGTAAGTGGTTAACTTTGGAACTACTAAACCTATTTCAAAAATTCTTTCTCCATTTGATAGTCTTGATTATTGGGGAAGGAACCACCAGAGTTACACATCTATTCAGCCGCTAGCACTCCACTACTGGACTAGGCCTCCCCTAAGGATTTCCAGAATGAGCATTTTAACAGCTTGTGCTGTGGTGAAACAACCAACTCCCCATAATGAGTACCAGTTAAACATACATAGTATGTCATTTGAGACCTCCTATTATTCCCTCATTTAATTTACCCCTTGAAGTACCTACAATAAAAGAGGATGTCTGTGCTTAAGTCAGAAAACACTCAGTCCGAATTACCGCATGTTTGATAAAGTGTTTATTTGGAAATGAAAATGTTAATTGGTAATTAAGTAACTTTTTAATCTCATGAAAACATGAAACAAAAATTACTTTGATATCCAGTATTTCTATTAAAAATTTATGATTGTAATCATTTGTGACGAATCTATACTAGTTATATTTTTTTAATGCTTATTTTATAACTGGAATTACTGTTCAGATTTGTTAGATTCTTTTTGCATATCATCATCATTTCGGGTAAGTGACACGTTCAATCGACCATTGCACACACTGGTGTCACGTTTTTTGAAACAGGCTCTTGGCCTCTGATATAGTTCTTTTAACAATGACAAATTTCAGATGGCAGTCGGGACAAATTATGTGGCTTCCAAAGCACGGAATCATCTTTATTATCAGAGAAAACAGGTGATTCAAGCCTGCAATGTCCTAACCAAACTGGAAACAACTAAACATAATATTCTTTTATCGAATCGAACCCACGACCCCCGGGTCTACAGGAAAACGCTTTATCCACTTGACCACAAAGGCAGTTAAAGTTAGTCTTGTCCTGCTTAATTAAAATAAATTTAAAGAAGATAATTTGTGTTTTTATTTCAGAGTGCCATTACGGATTTATGCAATATTAGCAGCGCTAACGTTAGGCACCATGTCCCTGTCAAACCTAGCACTTAGTTACCTGAACTACCCGACACAGCTGATATTCAAGAGTTGCAAGTTGATACCAGTGATGATAGGAAGTATAATTATATTGGGGAAGAAGTACGCCTTCTTGGATTATGTGTCTGCTGTGATAATGTGTGTTGGACTTACCATGTTCACCTTAGGTAAGTATGTTTATACCCTTTAGGCGATTAACACTTTCGCTGACAGTAACGCGAAAGTGTTAAGGTCAATCAGAAAAAAATACTAGGTATAAAACCGAGATATAAAAATGATAATTATGTTTTGTCTGACGGTGTTTTCGCTTCAGAGCCCAGGGTGCGCTTTTAATCGTGGTCCTAATTTGACGGTACCGGTTAATATAATGGAGCGCCTGCCGTCTGACCTCCAAAACCCTTTAAAGAGAAGCCGTCTGGCTTCTCTTTAAAGAAGGAAAAAGGAGAAGGATCCGAAAGGATCTGAGAGTCCGACTGCCAACTATTGATAACAGCCGGGACCAATGGCTTAACGTTCCTACTGAAGCACGGAAGAGCTCAAGATAGAAATGCCACTAATGGCGACCAATCCAAGCAAGGCAGCACACTCGCCGTTGCTTGACGCGAGATATCGTTACGAACACGCGCTCCGATAGGCTATCGAGCTCGTCAACTCGTTTTTGATCATTTAGCATAATCTTTCTCTTTCTCACCCAAGCATTTTTCCGGTTGTTTCCTAAATTCTCTTACTCACTGTGGCTGGGTTGGACTTAGCACGATAGACGGGGGGCGCTTAAAAAAATATGGAAAATTAACGTGTGTATTATTTAAAAAATATATATATCCATGTATAAATCTCTTTTCAGCTGATTCCAAAACGTCTTCAAACTTCAATTTCGTCGGCGTCATAGTGATATCTCTAGCGTTGCTCTGCGACGCGATCATCGGCAATGTACAAGAAAAAGCGATGAAACAGTACCAAGCTTCGAACAACGAAGTAGTTTTCTACTCGTACGCGATCGCCAGCGGTTACCTCTTAGCTGTGACTGGAGTAAGCGGAATCCTGGTAGACGGATTCATATATTGTTCTAAGGTAAGATTATAGTATCTTATCTTATCTTCTTATGGGGTCCCAAATTATAGGAAGCACGTCGAACCTTTGGGTCCTTTTGTACTTACCCCATTCCTTACTCACCCATACCAGGATTTCCGAAGAAGGACTGCATGAGCTTATATACATAGTCATCCAGGTCAGGATACACTGCTCCAAAGAGGTCCATTCGCTTGTTGGCCAGTGAGTCACAGCAGCACAGAATATGGCTCATGGAGTCCTCTGCTCTTGCACATGCCCTGCATTCGGGGCTTTCGACAAGTTTTAGTTTCAAAAGGTGGCTGCGGTTTTCAAAATGCCCGGTCACCGCTCCTATTATCATTCTTGTAAGATTATACAAGAATGATAATAGGAGCGGTGACCGGGCATTTAGAGAAGATTATAGTATACTAGCGACCCGCCCCGGCTTCGCTTGGGCATAAAAATCTTCCTCTTGAATCACACTATCTATTTAAAAAAAACGCATCAAAATCCGTTGCGTAGTTTTAAAGATTAAGCATACATAGGCATATAGGGACAGAAAAAGCGACTTTGTTTTATACTATGTAGTGATAGTGAAGTGATAGTGATTTTATAGCATCTCATCAAGTTGCCTTGAAAAGAATGCTTTTATGATAAGGGAATCCATACAATTATTGACGCGAAATCTACTTAAGCCGGTCAGAATAACCCTTATGTCAACGTAATAAGGGTGTCGCTAATGCCATTCGCACCGGTTCGGCTCGAACGACGCGATGTGACACCGACCGATGGAGAAACGATTCCGCGTCGATAATTTCTTTTTTTTAACGACTTCAGACTTATTAAAATGTTTGATATGAAGCATAGTTGAGGAATTGGAGTCGGTTTCGTTTTTTTGGCAAAAAGATCAGAGCTCATCTCTTCCACATTGTTCTATCTTGAGCTATCAGCAGTCAGTTGCTCTAGTATTTTTTTTCTTTTTAACACAGACTCCATTCATAATATACTCAAACATCTTTCTGCTGAGCGTGGGCGGGTACATGGGGCTGCAAGCCGTACTGACTCTGGTGCGCATCAGTGGCGCCACCATCGCGGTCACCGTCACCACCATGAGGAAGGCTCTCTCCATCATCATATCGTTCCTGTTCTTCAGCAAGCCGTTTGTCTTCCAGTAAGTATTCGAACACATCAGCGTCGCTGTATAACGTTGATAGAAAGGTGTAGTAAATCAAATAAAAACCGTCTTCAATTCTTTAATAAAGGCGTGTGTGTACGCGGATTTTATCGTCAGATTAGAAAAAAAATAAGGATATTCCGAAATTTCCACGGAAAGCGACCTCTAGTAGTGATACTAGTAATTAAAATGTTGCTAGATTTTTTTTTACACAATTCAGTAGGCAAACAGGCATACGGCCCACCTGATGGTAAGCGGTCACCGTAGCCCATTGACGCCTACAACACCAGGAGTACCCGAGCGCGTGCGCATTGCCGACTCTTGAGGAATCTTTTGCCATCATAATTAAAAAAGAAATATCGAATTCATAAATGCTTCACACAAACAGAATGTGTTTTATTTTATTATTAACTAGCTGTTCCCCGCGGCTTCGCCCCGCGTGGGACTCGGTTTTATCGCGCCCGAAGTAGGCTATGTTTGACTCCTAGTGCATAACTATATCCATACCAAATTTCATCACAATCGGTCCAGTAGTTTAGCCGTGAAGAGGTGACAGACAGACAAACAGAGACTTTCGCATTTATAATATTAGTATGGAGTATGGATGGTTGCTGTCATAAATAACAAATATATTACAAGTTTTATTTGCAGGTACGTATGGTCAGGAATGTTGGTTGCATTAGCAATATACTTGAACCACTACAGCAAGAAAAACCCACACTACATCCCGAAAACAGTGCTTGTATTATGGAGTTATTTGAACTCATTCCACAAGGGTGCCAAAATGAGAGGCAAAATATTTGCGGATACCGTATAGTGTAGAATTTTTACTTTACGAGTTTTATTTTATATAGTTATAGTTATATTTTAAATCAAATCATATTATATTTTATCTAAATTTATAGACCTCCCAGAGGAATTTTCCAATGTTCTGTTTTCAAAGCAAGCCATCGAGCAACACGGCTTTCTGAGGTTCTTCCCCTCTGTCAAAGTATAAGCCCAATACCAATATGCAATGTATTAGCAATTAGTGTGTGTGTAATGAGTACACAAATTAATTGTTTTTTTCTTTCATTTTTCATGTGATCGATTGATAGATAGATGATGGATAACCTCTTTCCGATGTTCAATATTTATTTAAGACTAGCTGTTCCCCGCGGATCGCCCCGCCTGGGACTCGGTTATATCGCGCCCGAAAGTAGGCTATGTTTGACTCCTAGTGCATAACTATATCCATACCAAATTTCATCACAATCGGTCCAGCAGTTTAGCCGTGAAGAGGTGACAGACAGACAGACTTTCGCAATTATAATATTAAGTATGGAAGTATGGATTACAAGGGAGCCAATGCAAATGGCATTCACTCTTATTACGTTGACTAAAGTTTAATTCTGACTGGCTGAAGTAGATTCAATGTCGATAAGTGTGGGCTGCTCAGGCTCTTTTTTCTTTGACTTATCCAATGGTTTCAGCAACTTCTTGAGAGACATCGGAAGCGACATGCATGCAGCATTTATTTATATCTTTTGAGAGGCTTGCGCAGGTATATTGATACTATGCGTGGAAGCACTTTGGACAAGTTAATGTTGTGTAGTACTCCTGTTAAAACCAGTTGTCGACTAGATTATTCTTATTAACAGTGTTACATGAACACTCGGCTGGAGATGTAAATATTGCTCATGATACCAAGCATTTTTATTTATTTAACTATATTATTTTATGAAATACATAAATTAGACAAGGTTTACTTGGAAAAATAGCATTTGGGAAAAAATCCGCCTTTGTATTAATTAAATCAGTTTTAATCATCAGATGTTAATTGAAATATTTTCACGAACATAATGCTGGATTTTATATGTCTACTGTATTTTTTATACAAATTAATCAGCAGTCAAGTATCTTCATGTAGATGTATATTGTTGTTTTTAAAATATTATTATTTTAATTTATCTGTGATGTGTGTAAATTTTAGATGTAAATTTGTAAATAGGGTTTTATTTGAACTTTTAATTTTCTTTTGATATATCAATGCTCTGTAATTAGGCAAATAGTTTCTTTTTTTAACATTTTGAAATGTGACATCTTCCGTTATTTTATATTACGACCCAGCCTCACTCATTATAGCGTTTTGCCTATTAAATTATCGTTTATATTATATTTTGCCATTAAAGTCTTAACAGGCTACCCATCAATTGAAAAAAAATAATGTTCTAATAGAGATAAGACCCAGTGTACACCGCTAAATAGGGGCGCAGCGAATTCAAAAACAACTATGAATATACACCTTAAATACTTAAACTTAATGCCAAAAATAGGAGTATTATTTCTTAGTAAACAATTATTGTCCGTAAATCAAAGTAGTTAAGGTTTATACTAATTTGTGGTTCTTAAATGCCATAGAACTAGGAACGCGGCTCTAATAGAAGTAGCATGACAAGCTAAACTGTCTTACCACTCATACACGATATTTACGTGTATGCCATTCCATAATATGACGTGTATTTGGTGACGGACCCCCCCTCCTACCCTCCCTTACCTCAGCCCTTACCCCCCGCATTAGGCGCGCACGGTTCCCATACATTTAATGTCATATGTTATATCTATTTTAAGTGACGCAAACTTTTTTTTAATCTATGTTAAATGCACTCTACCACGTTTCCAGCGGTGTGTGCTGGGACTACATTATATTCATACATCTGTGCCCTTAGTATGAGTTTTTCTTTACGCAGACGCTAGCGACTGCGTTAGCGATTTAGTATGGCAAACCTGTACAGCGCCTCTGGCGGATAGTAAGGCAACTAAGAAATTCCATACAAAATCCCAACGCAGTCGCTAGCGCCTGCGTTAAGAAAAACTCATACTAGGGGCACTGAAGGTTCATAGGAAAACGCTACTGTGTCAGAGAATTTGTATTAACTAATGAGATTTATTAAAAAAATAAAAGCATTTATTTATATCAATGACATTTATTTCATTGTATGTACAAAATCTTAGAAATCTAATCGTTTTCAATACAAAAGTGTCCAAATTTAACGCGTTTGAATATTTGGAATGTTATTAAGACACTATTTTTCATTGGCTTTACACATTATCTAGGACAAAATGATTAAAGTGATTAAAGCATAGTTTTAATACTCGCGCGGTTATTCGCTGGACTGTGGTACACAATGGAATCTATCAAATGTACAGTCGGTATAAACACAGATTTTAATGGCGAACTTTGATATTTGTCTAAATTACAAAGGAAACGCATAAAATAATGCATCTTTTTTAAAATTAACACACACATGCCAAAAGAAACACATTGATATGTAAGATGTGTCAACTTATTTTGGAATTTTATCATTGAAATATTTCAATTAAATATGAGTATCTATATAATTACATAAATCATAGATTTACCGTACCATGTATCGCTGTACTAAGTATAGAAATAATGTGTTGAAAATTTATTTTTCCATTGTATGCCATGTTTTATACATCAACTTTGAAAGCCCGTACCATGAGATTTTAAAAGTTCAAGCGACTGCTATTTTGTATGAAATTACTTTTTAGTTTTAGGCTTATGTCCACCAGCTGTACAGATTTGGCATACAAAATTCTTAACGCAGTCGCTAGCGTCAGCGTGGTAGGGGCTGATGACGCTTTAATGCCACATAATAAACGCAAAACGCGCTCTAAATAGCGCCAACGCTAATTTCACAGAATTCAGAGCACAACAGGCGTCAAAACTAAACAATATATTTTAGAAAACAGAAGCAGATCAGTCGATATTAGAATTCAATTAGTAACAATTAATTATTTCATTGCCAGGGGCAACTTTAGAAGACACTCAATGAGGGTATTAAGCCTGGGCAAAAGAGCCCTGATAAAAGATATTATTTGTCTTCGACTGTTGTTCATGGCAATTAAAATTAAGTTTTTTTTTTATACAATCGTCTTATATTGGGGATATTGGTCAAATTAATTTAATATACAGGTCACAAGATATAACTATGCTAGAAATTAAATAATGCTCCGTCAATCGTTCGCTCTTAAGGTGATACCTCGGTGAACACTAGCGCCACGGTCATTTAAAAATCATTACTCACTGAAAACACAAGTTATCAAAAATCCCTCTGCTGTAATTAAGGTTCTGGATCAGAATTTAATTTTAAACATATTAAATTAATAAATTATAATTCCCTGTAGTTATAAATTGCATTATTGCTTAAAACGGCCACTTTTAGCAGTTTTGCAATTTGTAACTATATGGAACTATAATTTAATGATTGGATATGATTAAAATTAACTTCAGATCCAGAACCATAATTACAGTAGAGGGATTTTTGATAACTTGTGTTTTCAGTGAGTAATGATTTTTAAATGACGGTGGCGCTAGTGTTCACCGAGGTATCACCTTAATGTACAAATAACTCTTTGGTATATAGTCCTAAAGCTAGCTTTATTTGTCTTTTTACATATGAGGGTAGTTGGCCCCTTTGCAAATCCCGTAATACTGTAATCCAGTTTACTCTGCAAACTAACTCTAATTTAGGAAAAAATCTGAAATTAGTTTGCTTAATTTGAAAAAATATCAAGAACTTTGGGAATGCTCTTTGCATTCCTAGTAGACATTATTAACCAATCAATTCGTTAATACTTGGGAAGATAAGGCCATTATTTTTTAGGTCCCTTTGTCAATAAATTATTAAAACAGATTAAAGAAAATCTAACATTTAAATTGTTTTAAACTAGTGTCTTTAAAATTAATTTCAACCTCAAAGTAACCACAAATTTTGTATCATTTTAGTTGCCAAAAGATCATTTGATAATGTAAACCTTGATTTTGTTGGACCTACTTAGAGTATACTTTGCAAAGGAGCCATGTAGCTTTTTAATTTCAACGCAATATAATCAAAATGCGTGCAAATAACGCAATAATGAAAATAGCATGCAGCTATAAGAACGAATAATACGGTATCTTTCGAAGAGCGCAGAATTGGAGATCTTTATTATACATTTTTGTGGGCAAGTGATGAAAAAATATCACATCTCACTTTAGAATATGAAAATATCGTGATTTTCGATTTTAAACCTTATTGCTTATTCATAGACAGTTCACTTTGTACAAAATGCAAAATAAATCTACAAGTGCTTAAGCTACAGTTTGCTAATAAATAAGAACATTGTGAAACTTGTATAAGAGACTATAAACACTTAGAAATTACGCTCGATTGGAATTTTGCGTGTTTCGTAACCATTAGATTATAGTCCAGTGATGGTCGTATGCTAAAACATAACATGTAAAATTTAAACACAAAAAAATATTTGTAGAATTGAAGTCAGTAACTTTAGGTTGTTGTAAAAGTTGAAAGTAAAGTTTGATTATACTTTTCACACAACTTTCTTCAGAACATATCCACATATTTTTAGCAGACGACCTTCATATGAAATCAGACAAGAAGCTTATGACCAATAAAATACAAGCTCACGCATTCCTGTATTTGTTAAATAATGCTTCGATTATAAAAATATTAAAAAGAAATGGGATTAGCAAAGGTGTGTGAACGCGATTACAGTTTGTGGCAGTGTCAGATCTGAGCAACCCGGCATACTTACTGAGTCAAATGTCTTTCAAGTGTTGCTATTGAAAAAAATTGGGAATTTATGGTCAGGAAAATACGTACAATCAGTTTTTATATAATCCAAATTCACATCACAATCAATCTATATCTAGCGTCCTTATTGCACTTTTAACATAGAAGAATATTATCCTGACCATATATAAGTGTTCTGATTGGCAATCACCGCATTGCAAGTTATAGTGCACGATGTAGAAACATTAATTAACGATATCTCACCCGAGAAAATTAAAAATGAAAAAAAAAACTCAGATACAGAGTGAGATACTCTACCGCAATAAGAATGCATGGATCTTAGACCCTTAACGTTCAGAACAGCTTTAACCAATTAAAAATGAGGATATAGACGCGGTTTGCTATGATTGGCTGAAACGCGAAAAATCAAACCATGCTTATTTGTTGCGGTGGAGAATTAAATGTTTTGAATATGCAATCGTTCGACACGTGAATTGTAGAGTTACAAGTATTGTATTAACAGCGATTTACAAGACAATACAGTATACAGTAACACAATGCTTGTTATATTTGAAAAACACAGCACTGTATTATTAAAATTAGCATCGGTGATGGCCATTCAATACAGCGCACGTAACGTCCTCCACACACGCGTCACAATTCCCGTATTCACTAACAGACTTGTCCACATTATTTCACTATATCACAGCACTAGTCTTGCACTTCTCTATACGGTATCTCACTGGTCACGTTAAACGAGTCGAAATAGTGATGTAAGAACTCGAATGTCGGCCGTTTCTCCGGTATCGCGTCCCAGCATTGTAACATCAGTCTATAAATGTCATCAGATATGTAATGCCCGGCAGGTTTCGGCATTCTGTACCCTCTTTCTACTTGCTCAATCACATCTTTGCCATGAAGTCCCGGGTAAGGAATCTGACCATACGTGAAGACTTCCATGAGCAGAATTCCATATGACCAAACGTCGCTCTTTATCGAGAACCTTCCGTATATGATAGCTTCGGGCGCCGTCCATTTGACAGGGAACCTGGACCCTTGTTTCGGGCAATATTCGTTGTCTTCGATGACCCTGGCGAGCCCAAAGTCGCATATTTTCGCTTCGTTATTACCGGCTATTAACACGTTCCTAGCGGCTAAGTCTCTGTGTATTAAGAATTTGGATTCTAGGTATTCCATGCCGGAGGCGACTTGCGACGCGATGTAGACGAGGTCCTCGAATTTGAGGAATTTCCCTTCTCCGTTTCTGAGGAATTCTAATAGTGAGCCTTTGGACATGTATTCCTGGATGATATATACGGGTTCCTGTTGGGAACAGACTGCGTACAATGCTACCAGGCGCGGATGCCGGAACTTCTTCATAATGGCTGCCTCCTGCAGGAACGCCTGCGTCGACATCGTGCCTTCCCGGAGAGTCTTCACGGCGACCTGGAATCAAAACATGTCATTAGGAAACGCAAAATTGTTAAGTAACAATGCCCCAAAGGCGTTGGAATTAAGAAGACACTATTATTGTTGAAATTGTTTTGGAGCTATGACCTATAACTGGGCAAAGTTATGAGAAAGTTAAAAACGAAGAATGTCAATCTAGTACTTCCATTGATTAGTGTCCAAATTAGTAGTGAGGTATATTGAATTTCATGATAGGCCACTAGTCGTAAACCCGCTTTGGGATAGAAATAATCAAATCTTCATTTAAGTATCTACCAAATAAACCTTTCCTTGGGAGATATCACTTAATACAAACACAATACAAACGCTAAATATGAGATGGTCGGCCATTACATTCCATCTATTTACGTCTCAAGGAAACTATGTTCATTAAAATCGTCTTTATATCTCCACAATAATTTATCACTCGATTAAACACAGCAAGTGGTAATCGTAACGGCATCTTTCGGCATTGAATTTTGTATTTTTTATCAAGTAAATTAAACGCTGAAATATCAGTAGAATTGTCTTTATCATTTGCAAATCACAATTTTATGATCTAAACACGGTATTATCTGTACCAAGATCAATAAATAACAGGAAACAGTTGCTGATGTTTATGTTTATCAGTTCAAAAAATTGCACTTACGACATGATTAATTATTATAATTGCCGACATATGTTATGGCGCCAAATATTAACAACAAGTTAACAGTAGATCATGCTTGAAAGGCGAAAAATTTAATCATACTGAAATTTTGCAACACCGCATACACGTAATCTGGCATTTTTTTTTAATAAATGGCACCTAGGTGTACAAACCAGATAATCTGCCCCTTGGAGGGTAAAGAGGCGTGAAATAAGTATGCGTATATTTTTAGCCATCATAATTATTTCAGTCAAAAAAACCTGCTTAACATAGGCCTCCCTCATAGTTTTCTAATCTAACCGAATAAAACCCTTCAGCGGAATGGCTGTCTTCAAGAGCATTTTATAATCGAGCTCCATAATCGATTCCAAACAAGGATGAATGATTTATCTATCTAAAATTTAAGAGCTGTTTTCTTGTCGGCGGAGTCTATTCCAGGTTGCTTTCAACTTCCGCTAGCCTTTTCACATCCTGATACGACTCGACTTCCAATTACAAATTTCTGAATGATAGGTATGATGATTTACTCACTTCAATATTATTCCGCCACTTGCCGTAGTAGACCTCGCCGAAGTTGCCCTGTCCCAGTTTCTTGATAAGCTGTATCTCACTGCGCGGGATCTCCCACTTGTCCCTTAGTTCAGGCCCGAGGTCCCACATCTGAGGCTCGGGCTTCGGGCAAGGCCTCGCCAGCACGTGGCACAGGCCTAGCGCGTTCTCTGAACACAATAAGTATAAATATAGTTGAGCAAAAAAGCCTTGTGACCTACAGTTGCCTCGATGAGGTGAGTTGTATGTAATGTCTTTATAAAATAACTTACATTATCATGTTTTATTAACTTAGTTCTTATTTCATGTACAGAGGGCCACAAAACAAAGCACCACTTTACCTTTACACCTCAAATACCAAGCTGCTATGCTTAAGGCGGTTTAGAAACTGACTAAGGGTTTGGTAATGGCATCCAAATTATTTTCATTTTATATACATGTAATAAATGTGTTGTAAATTCTTGCTGAATGAGATTTTAATCTGATACTAAGTAACTATATGAAGTAAATTTATACACGTGTATAACCGAAACATTGCGAAAAATAACGACGTTTACTTTTACAGATAAGGCAACAACTCGCATTGAAAAAAAAGTATTACTGATATTACTATACTATTGACGTTGACTATTTGTATGAAGACAAATACTTAATAGAAACAAACAAAGCGTGGTAATTTACGTAATTATATCAATAAGTGTCAATTTAAATATCTATATATATAAAAGCGAAAAACACTCACTCACTCATCACGAAATCTCCAAAACTGCTGAGCCGATGAAGATGAAATTTGGCAGGAAGGTAGATTGTGACTAAGAGACGTCCGCTAAGAAAGGACTTTTGGGAATTTTATCCCTAAAGGGGTGAAAAAGGGGTTGCCAGTGTGTATGAAACATTGTCATTTTTGAAGTGAGATACATGAAATTATTAATTTACATTTGAAGTTGGTAAAAAATAATAATGCACCATACAGATTTTGAAAATTACATCCCTAAAGGGGTGAAATAGGGGTTGCCATTTTGTATGAAACTTTGTCATTATTGAAGTGAGACACATGAAATTTTTAATTTGAATTTGTAATTGATAAAAAATAATAATGCATCAATCTGATTTTGAAAATTACATCCCTATAGGGGTGAAATAGGGGTTGCCAGTTTGTATGAAACTTTGTCATTTTTGAAGTGAGACACATGAAATTTTTAATTTGATTTTGTAATTGGTAAAAAACAATAATGCATCAATTGATTTTGAAAATTACATCCCTATAGGGGTGAAATAGGGTTTGCCAGTTTGTATGAAATTTTGTCATTTTTGAAGTGAGATACATGGAATTAAAATTGAAAATGTCTTTTGGTATAATATTTTGTATTGTATTGTATTGAATTGTATTGTATGTACATGTAATAGGATACAATACATAATAGAAAACAGAGTGCAAAGGTTTTATTTATTTGTTAATATTATGAGTTCAGTAATGTGTCAATAGATGGCGCCACCATACATTTTAAAAGTCGATATGGTTTGTCGTTTGCATTTAATCATCATGTGTAGCAATTGAGATTCCAAAATAAATAAAAATTTTTTTTTTTGCTTTTCTAATGATTTGATTGTATGTTTAGACGATTTGGTACTTGCTAAATATAAAATAATAAAATTAAATTGGAATTGATTGGAGTATGGAGTGGTAATTGCGGCATTATATTATATGTATAGTTTAATGTCTACGTTTTAGGCTACTCATTGATTCGTTTAATTTAAGTTTGGAAAGTATTTTTCCGGATTCCGGATTTCAAATAGTAGTTTGAAAATAGGTAAATCTTTGTGTTATTTTCCATAAGTTAGTTGCATATCTTTAATATATTGTAAGGTTTCTCAAATAAATTGTAGGTCTTACATTTCTAATTAGTTAGTAGATTAATATAATTTCTATATATATATAAAAGAACAAGGGCAATTGATAAATCAACGCCCAGCCTAAATCATAAAAGCTGAAATTTGGACCGAAGTTTTATGCTAATACGTAGTGCTCAGATAAGAAAGGATTTTTCAAAATTAGACCCCTAAAAGGGTTGAAATTGAGGGCAAAGTTTGTATAAATAAAAATTAAAATCTTCACTGATGTACTTGAAACTTGGCGGCAAGAATGCTTCTCAACAAAAATTATTAATTGAGAGTAAAAGGGGTGAATTTGCATACCTATAGACAAATTCCATTTGAAATTTCGCCAATTACTAACAAACGCATGTTGGCCTATCGGTAGAGGTCGCAGATTATTTTTTTGAGTAGAGGGTTCTAATCCTGCTAAACATGACTTTTTTTTACTTACTTTTTTTTCATTTTGTATTAGTTTTTAGAATTCTATATTTTTGCTTTTAATATTTTAGTAAAGAAATGTTTCAAGAAATAGCTGGAAGTAGCTGGATCGAATCCTGCCACAAACAATAATTTTCTGTTTTCGTTTTTTATTTGTTTTCTAGAATTATTTTCTTACTTTTATTTTAATTTTTAAAAGAAACGAATAAATTCATTTGCAAATTTATTTCCGGATAAACGATATCGCAACCCCAATCAAATCAAATCTAATAGTTTGTCATTGATGACATTGAAGAAGAAGATTAATCAAATGGTAGAGAACGCTCTTAGCGTTAAGTCCGTTAATATATCAGTATTTTGTACTTATCTATCTATACAAATAATAGGACAGTAAAAATCGAGTGTCCATACATTAAATATTTTTCTAAAAAACTGATACGGAGCGATTAAAGAAGAGTAACAGAAACAAAAAAAAAAATTTTTTGGAATTTTTGACTCTCTGGTACGTTATAACTACAAAACTACTCAACAGATTTGAACGCGGTTTTCACAGGTGGATTACATATTTAGGAGCGTTGTCAAAACTTTGTTTCGTCAAAATCGGTTAAGGAAAAACTAAGTTATGCTCAGTTGAAGTTTACTTCTAGCACTGCTTCAAACTTTTAAACAGAGTTGAATGCGGTTTACATAAACGTATTTCATTTAGATAAAGCTAGAATTTCTACTTTGTTTTATCGATATCAATAAAGAGAAAAACACACTGCAGTCTCTATTAAATTTTAATAAAATAACACATTGAATGTGTGTGGGCGAATAATTTATTAACATAAAATATCAATAGATGGCGCTGACTTTATTTTAATTATTTTTTCGCATATGGTATAGCAGATTGAAAATTTTCCTTACGGCAATTAATTTGAATTATTAAAAAAAAATTTGGTTGTTGATTCAGTTCTATTGGTTGGTTTGTTTATTTTGTTGTATTGTAAGCTATTTGAATTGATTGGTTGGTTTGGTTTGGCTTTGGTTTAAAAAATAATCAAATCGGCAAGTCAGTTCAGTTGTTGTTTGACGGAACATACGGTCGTGTCGTAAGGTATAATTTAACTAACTTATCACTTTTTGTTGAGATTTTCTCCACTTTTCACGCCCACTATAACTTTAGGAGTGGCTTTTAGGTCCAAATGACCCTGTAATAGGCTGCGTCTACTCTTTTAGAGACAAAGATGTGATAGTATGAAAGTTAATATTTTCAGTTTGATATCGTAGCAATGTAATGGCTTTATAAAATTGGCACGGGAATAGGATACTATAGATTTAACTATAGGTCTGGATAGTTGTAGTTTCCACAAGTTACGCGAAAAGCGACCTACACGCGGGCGGAGCCGCGGGCAACAGCTAGTAGGTATATATGTACAGGTCGAGGCATATAAAAAGAAAGCGGAGGGAGTAAACTTGCGCAACACGGGAAGCCAACGAACAAATGAAATGTCATTTCTTGCGAAACTAGGACGATCGTTTATATCCAAACAAAAATAAAGAACGCAATGTTAGTAAATATTCTTTTTTTACAATAAGGAACCATGGAAAAGCAAGTTAGACACCCACTTGAAGACTTTACGACCGGTTATATTGCAGAAAATAACGCAATCCGTGAAGCTGTATAAGCCAGTTTGCGATTAGATGTGGTCGCCTGCACTCGCGTTACAGATTATATTAAATTATCTTTAACAATCGATAAGTGCTTATAATTATCTCATTATAAACAATATATTTTACAAAGTTATAACAAATATGTTCCTAATAATACCGTTGATAATTCTCGCACATGCAGAGGTCAACGCTCTTGTTTTGAAACAAGTTGTGATTTTAAGTCGTCATAATATTCGGGCACCGTTGACAAAAAACCTTGAAGAACTTACAGAGCAGAAATGGCCAGTTTGGACAACGGAAACCGCACATTTGACGCCGAAGGGAGCACTGTTAGAAGGTTACATGGGGGAATACTTTTCAAAATGGCTTAAAAAGGAGAAACTATTTGATGAATCGTGTCCCACATCGGTACACATATATGCGAACGCACCTCAAAGAACTAGAGCAACGGCTGAAGCCTTCACTAATTCACTGTTCGAAAATTGTAACACGAAAATTCATTTTAGAGAAAACGTAAGAATGGATCCTATTTTTCATCCTATAATTCGGAATACAACTTCAGCGTTCAAAGAAGCGGTAATCAAGGCAATGCAAGAAAAACTCGATGAATTGAAACTCAATGATACGTACGAGTTGATAAATAATATAATTGATATTAAATCGTCAAAACTATGTCAAGTCAAATCGTTTTGTGATATGACTAAGAGGAAAGATCATATTTTATACGAAATCAATGAAGAGCCAAATTTGTACGGTCCGTTGTCATTGGGCAACACTCTTGCCGATGTATTCTTGATGAGTCTCTACCAGGGACATAAAATAGAAGATATAGGATGGGGCAAAATACGTACGCCATCTGATTGGAAAATATTGACAAAGATCACCAAAGCAAATCAGGATGTACGATTCAACACATCATTTTCTAAATATTTAGCTAAACCGCTCTTGGATTACATGAAAAATATATTTTTAAACGAGAGCGCTTCGAAACTAACTGGACTTTTTGGGCATGACTCCAATTTGAATACAGTTATGTCTTCTTTGGGTTTTAAGCCTTATGAATTGCCGGGCCAATACGAAGCGACACCAATTGGTGGCAAATTAGTATTTCAAAAGTGGCACGATGGTGTCGAGGGGAAAGATTTTTTGAAAATCAATTATATTTACCCATCAGTTGGCCAATTACGATTTAGCACTAAGTTTTGGGAAGAGGAACCTCCTCAGTCAGTTGTAATGGAAATTAATAAATGTGAAATTGACATAAATGGATTTTGTCCATGGGATGACTTCGTAAATATATTGTGGAGTCTAGATTAGAATAGTATATTAAGTAATTATTTATAAACGATAATTAATAAAGATATTACATACAAACAATAGCTTTTCAATACCTTAAAATGTATAGTTCCATTGATTAATCTTGTGGTGCAATGTTGAAGTATATTATTTTTACGAGAGATTCTAGTATACAATATCCTTACATAAAAGGCTAAAGTTTGTGATATTAATTTTGTTTAAGAAAAACTGAATCCTACTCGCCAAAAAAATGTTGTGCTATTTTTATTTTATTTCTGACGTTAAAAAATCAAATCAGCAGAAATCACACGCGGAATGATCCGAATTAACATAATTTTCCACACCAAAATTCTCACAATGAAAAATTGGGCAACAGCAGTAACGTCTGTAAGAATTCTGTTTTTTTTTTAATTTAACATTTTTTCCGAGAATTTAATAGAAAAAAAAAAACAACTTACTTGTATAAGACATAACCAGCGCCGGCAAGCTCGGGAAAGTCTGATTTGTCGCTATGTAAAACCCTCCATTGTCTAGCGGCTTGATTTTGTAATGCTTCACGTGGTAGCCGCGCCCTTCCTCCCAGTCTTTGACACTCAAGCTGAAGCCGTGAGGGTTGTGTTCCGCTGGCCTCACAAGAAACGTTCCCCGGGGGTTACTTTCCGCCAGGAGGAGTTTATCGGCTTCCTTTCTTGACACGTGCGGGAAGAACCAACTGCAATAGGACGGCTGCCTTTAGCAAAAACTATGATTAGATAACGTTGGTGGTTGGGCCGTCACCGCCATCACCGGTTAAGCTTGCAACAACGCGATCTTGGGTTATGTAGCGAAGCGTTTTTGTATGAAGCGTTTCCCGTCCTGACTTACTTATGCATAAGATAATATACAATTTGCGTAATTAAATTATCTTTCCAAATTTTCATTTAAGCACTTTTGATATGAGATCAAGATGCTTATAGATGGGTTAAATTATTAGGTTTAAGCAACAGAAGATTAAAGTTTTTAATGACCAGAACCTTTTTAAGCGTTAAGTTAAATAATATATTTACAATCATTATTCTGAATACCCATTATAAATATATTTTTGAGGAAAGAGCAAACAGGTAAATTTTTCCAGAAATAACCAAACAACTCGTTTATTTCTTTTATTTTCTTGCTTTGTTTGTTTCATTTGTCTTTTCTTTATCCATTACCTACTACATTTTATTTTATTAATTCCATAAAACCTTTGCTTGCTTGGGCAAGCAAGGATTTAGCAATTACTGGTTGACTGGTAGAGAATGCCATTCAGTCCACCATTTGCACTTTATTTTTAATTTGTACAATAAAGTCTAAATAAATAAAAACCCTTGGATAACATTTTCCTTATCTTTCCTCTATCTTACCCACAATAAAGACGTCGCGTCACATCAAATGTTTACATCAAGTTATAAAGAAACTCCGAAAAATTTGACAGCCCAATGACCAAGGTAGATGCTCCGTCGAGATAAATTAACACAAGAAGCCGACAGAAGGTAGTAGACAACTACTTTGATTGTGATCAGTCAGTCGGAACGCCCATGTTACGTACGAATAGCTCTATTTGGACATACTTGTAAAAATAATGATGCTGCTTACAAACAAAATCATTATAAGCATGCAGATTTTATTGGGATAATATAAAAAAGCTTTGTTCCCCTCATGGGCCACCAAAATATGTCTTTGCCTGACCTGACACACTAGAGCCAATGAAACTCAAAAATTCTTCAAAACTTGATGTAATTTAGTTTAAGTACAATTTACAAAAGTTATTGATATGAGCGTAACGTCGGTCGATATAGAAGTGAAATGTTCTTAATAAAAAATGACACATCATGTACTCGCGCCTACGCGGATTATATAAGCAAAGCAACTGTTTACGAAGTCTAAGGCGTATATAGGCCTAAACATTATCCTATGGCGACCCTAAACAGAATCGCCACGTCAATGTTGCAATGAGTTGACTGCGATAACATCATTTTTATGTTCAAGTTACATAATTAAATTGCATATTGCATAGCGCATAGTTGCGTGCGCGATATACTTATAACGATTTAGACTATAGATACACCAAGTTTACTTCAATTCAACAGGATTTGTGATTTTTCACTACTCCCCCTTGTGATATTCTTTACTTTTTCTAAACCCTCTCAACTGAGTCTCACGTGATTAATGAACAATCCCTAACATATTTCGCTAAAACTCAAGTTACCACACGCAGCACATGCAGCCTAGAAATTTCCTTTACGTACAAGCTAGGGTTTATCGCAGTTCGACAGCAAAAGAAAAATATTCGAAGATACTTACTCTTCGCATTCCACCGAGCTCTCTTCGGCCACAAAGTTCACAGGCACCAAGCCCTCTCTTCTCGTGGTGAGATGCAGCACTCTCCACCAATCGGATTCTGCATCGCTCAGTACTTCCATGCGGTCCCCTTTTCGAAAGGAAATGTCGGAGTCGGCGCGGGCTGTGTACGCGCATAGCGCTTTGACAATACGCCGTCCGCCGTTTGTTATACCTGTAATTCAGATATAAATATATCTAATAACATTAAATTTAAAATTAAAAAAACCCACGACAATTTTCTTTTTAGTGGTGATGGTCGACTGGTTTACCCCCCACATATTATTTGCAGACATTCGGTATATTTTCCTCTTACACCCCCAGAGCTTTGTAACAGCTCAACCGATTTTCATTAAACATATTATTTTGTAATGTGCACCTGATGCGCTTTCAATTGAGACCCCACTCAAGTATATTTGCAGACATTCGGTTGTTCTTCCACACTTTCACCCCCACAACTTCTAAACAGCTCAACCGATTTTCATCAAACATGTCTAAGAACACTCGCCTGTAAGCCACCTTTAATACGAAAAAAACTAAATTGAAATCGCTTTATCCGTTCGGGAGCTATGATGCCAGAGACAGACAGACAGACACGTCAAACTTATAACACCCCTCTTTTTGCGTTGGGGGTTATTGATATGTAATGAGCTGTTTGATCCCCGATTAAAGCCATCCCCTTTTTTCCCGTGAGTGTCTTAAGTCGCGACTAAGAGACTAACGAAGGTTTAAATTTACTCGTCATCAAATCTAATGCCGAATCTTATAAATGTCTTAAGTTGTACACTTTGATTATTTATTATCGTTGTAAAGTACTATGGATTACGATATAACCTCACTTATGACACATAATAACTGCTTATAATGAAAAAGACTTCGCGTTTCAACGGACTTCGGCTCCAAAGCCAGTGGCTTGGCAAGATAAAGTTAGATCAAGATAAAGTTTTGATGATGGTGATATTGAAATGAAATCTTAGCCGCCAGGGTAAGAATTTTTCCATTTCCAGAGTTCCAAGACTAACAACCCTTTTGTTATTATTTCAAAAGGCTCATAATTTATGTAGGGTAGCAGGCTGCGCCATTAATCACGAAGATAGCGCTTATGCGCAGATATATTTGATGAGAAGGTACTATCAATTCTTGATATTAATTTTCCTCTCCTAGGTTGGAATTACCCTAACAATTTCTTTTACACTTTATTTTAAACTTATCTTGCCATGAAATAAGACACACATTTCATTTTGTTGCTGTTATAATTGATAATAACCATCTAACAATAGTCAGTACTTCCTCAATAGTTTATTCTATCTATCTCTCTGTCCAGTCAGTCTTTTTTTTTATTTCTGCTCCTGCAAGTGCGTTATGAAGCAAAACAAAATTTCATTATCGATTACATAATTTGACTTACATTTTCCTGGATTTCTCGTCCTTACTATGTCTGCAAGGGGTCTGGTCATGCCTCTGTTGTTAGGCTCGCCAGTGTACCGCGTCTCCAGCGATGGACATGCGGTGAAGCCCGTGTCATTTTTGAAACCTGGATATACTGTAAATAAAGAGAAAAACTTGATATTAGAACATATTTGACGCAAACTTTTCGGGGCCCATCGAGTCTTCCCCATATTAACTTACGTAATATGTCTACTTGAATTTATTGTATTTCAATTTTATCTTTATCGGTCTTAAGATTCTTAACTTATGATAAACTAGTAGAAGAAAGCAGGTGCGAAGTTATTTTCATTTCATCAGCCAGATATAATAATTATCTTTTTTTGTAGTTTGATGAACGCATTAAAAAAATATATCAAATAATAATTTCAACAGGTTTTTAAAAATTTTAAACCATTTTGAGAAAAATCGACTGTAGCATCTTACTCGTACTTTTTGGCTTTACCATCATAACCTCAATACCTCGATTTGAATTTGGAATCAATTAACATGAATATTGGGGTGCTACTCGTACAATTACCGTTTCTAAACAATGAATACGACCTCGAGCCGTGGTCCGAGTAAACTAGAAACCACTGCATGTAAATTGAAGCTAAATGAATGTGTTTTAGGCCAGCTTTGTGCGAATATTATTATGAGCATTGTTCTATTAAAAAGCCGCGTTTACATGGTCCGAGTGCTAAATTTGTAGGAAAAAACAAATTCACAATCTTAAAAAGTGACGAATGTCGACAAGAACAAAATGTATGAGATATTTGAAATTGTAAATAAGGCTAATCCCCCTGTACCGCTCAGCCATTGTGGAGACCTGTTCTGTCCAGTACTGAGTGTCTTATGGCTGAAATGATGATGATGTTGTCCCAATAAAAGACTGAAAGAGGGTCTCGAATGGGTCATATAGTATACATATAAAAACTTTTTTCGCAAGCTATTGTAAACAAAGTCATAGTCATAGGCAAATGAAATTCAAATATTATTTTAATAATCAATAGTTGTCATATATTTATATTTTTATCCTTTAAAACCGTTTTGAAATTTTAAGTAAAAAAAAAACTAAACAGTCAAATATTACTTGCAATAAATGTATTTTATTGTTTGGAATAGCTTCGATTATTTTTTCCGCCTCGCCGTCCATTTTTGGAGTAGGAGGAATTTCGCGCCAGTTTTTTTTTTAAATCACGGATTATATTTGCATTCGTGGGTTTGCTTATCCGTCGTGCTGTTGAAAGATGGCTTAACTTAAGCCGGTTCCGCTTCGTCGTCACGAGGTATTTTTAAGATTCTATTGAATTCGCAATAGCTAACTGTAAAAACTGTGGGATACAGGAAGTTGGATTTTTGATATCATTTTAACTAAAGTGGTTTGAGTTAAGATTCCAGTTTATTTTTAATGTAAATAAAAAGCACAATGATACTTAATTTTTTACTTTGCACCTTTTTTTTTGCCTTAGTGGCGTGGTTTACATGCCTGCCTGCTACTCAGAAGGTCCCGGGTTCGAAACCGGTCAAGTCAAAATGAAAAATGATATTTTTCTTATTGGCCTGGGGCTTGGGTGTTTTTCTATTTACATGTAGGTATTTGTTATAAAAATATAGTATCGTTAAGTTAGTATTCCATACCACAAGTCTCGAAATTACTTTGGGGCTAACTCAATCTGTATGATGTGATTTTTCCATACATACAAATATTTATTTATTTTTATTATTTTTAAACTACTGAAACATCAATGTCGTTAATAATAAATCAAAGCAATAACAAATTTATTTAGCTATAATATTCTAACACTTATTACAACAAAGACAACCGAAATCTGCAAACAAAGGAAACAAAGGGTCCTTTGGTTTGCATAAACACGCGGTCTTAATCCGGCCCGGGGGCCCATGCACCTACAGGCTTAACGTACGGCTTATGGTGACTTTATTCTATGACAGTGAAGGAGTAGGAGGTAACCTGTCCCTAGGTATTGTAGTAAATCTAGAAACAAATATTTTGTTATGTCAGAAAAAACAGCCTTTTCCCATACAATGACTTTTTAACTTACAGTCAGTATGTACAATCGGGGGCAGATATACTGACCCCTCTCAGACTTAAAAATATCAACAATACCTAAGCGTTTGCCTAAAGACCCTTTGGTCGTGGGTTCGATTCTTATTTAGTTGTTTACAGTTTGTTTAGGTCTGAATCACCTGATCACAGAATAAATAATAGTACTAACGTATTAATTAATTTATTTATTTAAACTTTATTGTTGTATAGCACAATAGGCGAACTTAATGCTAAAAGCATTATCTTACAGTCAAATTTTGAGTCAAGCAGAGATCGTAATGTGGGTTTAATATAATTATAATAGGGTAGGAGTGAAAATTTTGGAAACGCTTGAATTTTTTTCTGTCGGTAGGAATAAGGTTCCTTGATACCAGAAATAAATCTGAGTTTTTTAGAATCATCATATATCATTTATGACAACAAAAACGAACATGAATGACACTAATGACAACCAAAACCAACATGAGAATGACATTCATGACTACCAAAACCAACATGACAATGACATTTGTTTTTTTTACCGAACGAAGCAAAGGAATAGACCGCAAAGGCCGTAGCGACGCCATTAATTCGTCATAAAAATATAATATTTTATTTAAAATAATTGGCTGATTCTAAAAATCTGAGAGTTATATCTGGTATCAAGGAACCTTATTCCTACAGACAGAAAAAAATTCAAGCGTTTTAAAAAAATTCACTCATACCCTATTGTCTTGATAATAAAGATAATGCCGTGCTTCGAAGGCACATTAAGCCGTTGGTCAGGCTGCCATCTGGTAGTCATTGAATAAACAGCCTCAGAAACAGAGAGGCGGTTTCGAATAGCTCAGACACCAGAGTGAGCATGGTCAAATAACCTATAAGATGTGATGATGATGAATTAGGTGTCAGGCCGACAGGGATTGTGGTGGTGAACTTACCTAGCCCAGGTCGTTCCGGGTCATGGCGGCGGCTGCAGCACTTGTTACCCATGGCGCGGCCCGCCCGCTACGCCGCGCCAGCCTCCTGTAACAATGAGAAACTGTTTTTTGCAACCAGAGCTGGGGGTCTAAAAACGCCACTTTGAGCAATTCATCGAATCGAATTCATATAACGAATTCCTCAGCAATTCCTCTATTTTTTGTAAAATGGCCAAATAAACTTTACAATTCCACTTCAAAAAAAATGAAAAGAAATAGGAATTGCTAAAGAATTACTAAGGAATTCGTCATATGAATTCGATTCGATGAATTGCTCAAAGTGGCGTTTTTAGACCCACTGATACAGCTATCTAACTGGGATGGCACAAAGTGAGCCTTGGCCTCCGATAATAAGAATCAGACTGAAATAGCATAAGCTGGAGGTAGAAGATGTTTAAAAAAAATGGCTAGTTAGTCAAACTCAATCTCTTGCTTTTTATAAGACTTTATACACTAAGGTAGTAATTGAAAATGTAACTGAGATGTGAAAAATGTATTTAACGTGTGTACAGGACCTACTAGGTAATTATACACGGTTTAAATGTGTATGTTAAAAGCTCCGTGGTAACCATTAAAAATATGAGTAATAATAACATGCTCAATTGGTAATTTCTAACTACGTACCTAAAACAGTATAATCCTTTCAAATTATAAAATCGTTAAAAAAGACAATATTTTCATGCGCATGCGCAAAACGATTTAAAACACAATTTTCACGTCACAAATTTCACACCAAAACAAATTAAAATACATTTTATTTATCAATCACAACGCAACACGGCTATACAGTACAATACTATACAGCGTGCGTGACAATAACTTCAGCTCTACTCATCGCCACTTCCAGTTACATATGAACTTTATAAGTGATTTTGGCGCCAGTTTTGCACGAGTGGTCAGAATTACATGAACAACCTATTATATTCAACTTAATACTGTTATAATTAAGTAGAATCAGAGAATTAACTGCAAGTAAATTATATTCGTTATTTTTTTTAATTACTTAACAGGCAATTGACTCATACATGTTGTACTATATAACTGTTTTAACTGGTACTAGATTTACTCATAAACATTATCATTACTACAGAAAAAGTAATATAGTACAATTAAAACGGAACCTGATTAAATTTCAATCCAACAATCCATGGCTTAATGAGAAATTTGGAATAAATAACGACTAATATTCCAATTCCTAATCTACCCCTTCCTGAAGCGTGAATAAGACGAATAACAAACATCTTTCCACATAATTATTACAACAGGTTCGTGCATTTATTTTATATTCACGTTAATAAAATAAAATCAATACATAAATGGGTCATTCCAGAAAAATCGGGCAACTTGATGTCCGAGGGCTTTCTCACTTTATATATTTACATTACACAGTTTTCAATATTACGTAACAATAGATCACATTGTGTTTTACTAGTAAGCCAAGTTTTGTTTTTAATAATAATATGAATAAATATCGAAATTATTTTGTTTATACCCAAAATGTCAATCCCTAGCAGTGTCCGAATTCCGAAATTTTGTGTTCGATGGTCTTTATTTCTGAAAATATTAAATATTGCCTACCATTTGTTCACAAGTTTTATAATTAATAATGTCTTTACAATTTAATTCTGCAAGAATTATGCTGTATAATCAAATAATTATATATTTTTTCTAAATTAGAATTATGTCCTCAACTTTTCTCTTCAATCCCTAGTCATTTTAAAATTAAAATTTCGCGCCTTCGTTTGAATGAAGCGGGAATGAGCGCTTGTCAGTTTAAAAGTACCACCACATTTTATCTGCGGGCAATACTTGCTTGGCAGCGGCCGTTTTGTAAAATAGTTCAAACGCGGCGGTTGCTGTGCAAACACCTGCTTGTCCAGTGAGTTCATCAATCCCTAGGTGAGTAATTTTAATGGTTAACTATTGGATATTGTTATTGATTTATTATTATTTACAAGTGATTTATCGGCCAATTGTAAAAGATCGTATTATGCGTGTTAAAAAAGCGATAATCGGCTTTTTATGTTTGATTTCATTCCAAATCGTCATTCCCTGAACCATCAGGCCCTAGCTGTTAAGAAACCTAGGGACTGACGGGAGTGGTGAGGGAATGATGTTAATTATGTTTTAGTATAAATATTCAACAAATTGTCATTTAATTTTAAAATTAATTAGTTATTATAAGCTGCGAGTGTGTTTAAGAATATAAATATATAAATAAATTATGGCAAGGAAAGTAAAAATGGAACAAAAACGGTCATTTTATTTAATGCAGTATAAATAAAATTATACTTATTATTTTTAAATACATAAATCTAAATGGTAAATTTCCTTCTAGTTTTTTTCGTTAGAACTTAACTTACCTAAATTTACCAAAACCTAGGGCATTTTACAATTAATAATTACATGTATCTAATTTTGAATACATTTGTCTATTTTATAGCACTATGGCGTATAAAAAGAAGCCTAAGTTGTCCAAAGAGGAAATAGCTATCAAAAAATCAGCAGCCGCAAAAGCACGTTTGGAAAAGATTAAAAGTGATCCAGTATTATAAGCAGAATACAAAAAGAAAGAAAGACTGAAGTATTTGAAAAAGAAAAGGAAAAGGGACAGAGAAAGTCTGTTCAGAATATGACACCACATGAACAAAGAAAAATAAGAAGTGGAGACAGGCTGGCTCAGAAAAAAAAGACTGTAACAAAGGAGGATAAGAAATGAGGAATTATGAAGAAAATCAGATTTTATAAAAGATTTAAAAATTAAGCTTAAGGTAGCCCCCTTAAGCTTAATTTTCATAAGCCAACTAGCGCCACCAATCATTTTATTTCTTTTACTCTAAAATCAGGTCAAAATGAAAAGATCTAAGAAGGCAGGTTGCTAGTAAATAACTTTTAGTATTTTTGGTATTACTTTTCATTAATTGATTCTCAGTACAAAGAAAAAATCTCAGTACTTACCGCCAAAAGTGGTGGCGTGGCATTATGATTTTTTTTCTGAATTAACCAAAGTTAAAATAATGAAAAGTAATACCAAAAATATTAGAAGTTATTTACTAGCGACCTGCCTTCTTAGATTTTTTCATTTTGACCTGTTTTTAGAGTAAAAAAAATAAAATTATTGGTGGCTCTAGTTTGCTTATGAATGTGAATGATAGCCGCTTAACACGAAGCAAAAGAAGAGCTTGTCAAACATTGTTTAGTGAAGTGTTGCATAATCAAATTACAGAAAATATTTCAAAAATTAAATCTCATTAAGTGAGATCACAATTTAAATTTTGTCGGGTCTTAAGTCGAAAAATATAAAATTCGGTTATTCAGTAGTAATAACTCTTTGTCACATAATATGTTTCGAAGCAAAGGTTCTAAAAAATACATTAAAACCAAAAAAAAACTTGGTAATCCAAACTGTTCACAAATTGTATGAAGATGACAGTAATAGTCGCGCTGCAGCGGGTTAAAGTAGGGCATTACTTGCAATAAGTAAAAAAAAACAGCAACGGTATTTGTTAGACTCTTTAAAAGTTGTAATAAATATATGATTCTAAATAAACACTTACTTATTTACTACCATATCGTCATAGTCCATCAGTCCCTAGGTATACCTATCAATCCCTAGATACCTTAATTTACAAAACACCAAATATTTCCTAAAATAGTGCATAAAGTGTCTGACCCTCTTAGGTGTGGTGTTATTAATGTATAACCCACCATATAATGTCAATAGACAATCTATAGCATCACAAAAGTGTTGCGGACAAAAATCTTTCGAAAATTGCCCGATTTTTCTGGAATGATCCAAATATATTTCTGAAATCTGTCTAAACTACTCGTTGCAAATCTTTCGACATACGCTCTAAAAGCGAGTCGAAATGCAGAATTATAAAAAGTGAATTAAAATCATTCGACACACCACCACCGCATCGATATCGAAAGAGTCACTAATTTTAAAAATAGAGCTCTAGATATGTGTAACATACTTAATATAGTTTGACAATGCGAAAATTGTTAGATCACTTAACAATTTTCGCAATCAATGAAAAGGGTAGAAGAAATGACTGTCGAACTGTCGGCGAGCCAAAGTCTTAATGGAGTGGTGACCGAGACAGGGATGAAGATAAGTAGAAAACCATTATTAGACCACTGCTGATCAGATGACCTGACCTGATGATGAGGACAATACTGGACGTTGGCAACAATGTAGAAATAGAATAGAAAAACTTTATTGCACCAAACAAATATATACATCGTTTTGTAATAACAATACAAAGGGTGGACTTATCGCTAATGCAATCTTTTCCAGTCAACCTTAGGGTGGATATAAAAAAATGAAAGTATATTAGTATGTACATAAGATTAAATTTGGCAAAAAAATGTTTTAAATTACGCAAAAATGGGAAGACTGAATATGATATTGACTTGTGACTTGGACATATTTATAAGAAAGTTTGAATTGAATTTCATAAAACTCAAATTTGCACATTTTGTAGCGGTTGAGGTCCACTTATAGATGTAGATATAAATAAAATGTATCTTCATGACTAGTCCATAGATAAAAATAACGATTTCCAAGTAATCGATTACAACGAACACACAATAATTACTGTTAATATAAGATAGCGTAATAGGGTTGAATATTTACCAAACCGTAATCAGCGTTATCAAGCCCCGTTATCATTAGGCACAAACAACATAGGTTCTCAGTTCCCACGTATTGACGTGATAAGGGTGGTAGTAGTGGGTACCACAATACTTTTATGAAAGTGATGGATTGTGATTTCATAGGAATTACTCGATATGATGAGCCTACTTCGGAGCTTGATAGCCTAGCGCGGCGCGCGTGTTCGTAACGATAGTGCGCGGCCATGTTTGGATTGGCATTTCTGTTATGAGCTCCTCCGTGCTTAAGAAGGCACGTTAAACTGTTGGTCCCGGCTGTTATCGGTAGAAGGCAGTCGTTAGGCTTTGTCAGATGCCTTTAGGCAGCCTGAAAAATCTGACAGTGTTGGCCACTAACACACCCGGGTCATGTTCCTGTTGGTCTGGTTTCCCTGTATAAAAGGGATACGGAGATCAGACGGCAGTCGCTTCATTGTAATAACCAGTACAGCCAAATCTATAGCGTACCCTGGGTTCTGAAGCGTAAGCTGGAGATGCAACCGGGAAACACGCTTGGACGAAGATGAGCCTACGACTAGGACGACGATAAGGTGGCAGACAGACAGACGGACAGACAGACGCACTAGTGATCCTATAAGGGGTCCGTTTTTTCATTTTTGTACGAAACCCTTAAAAGGGAGGACTTTAATAAACGAATCGCTTTAGAAGAAGACACTTTGTCTATATATACCACGAATTGATTCAACTGCTAAGCCATTCATATAATTAGAAGGTACCAGGCAACATTTCATATGTACTGAAAGTGAACAACTTGAAGAGCTGTTTATTTTTTGTACAATCTGCAAGCAGTGAACGTATCCAATTTGAATGACGTAAAAGGCGATAACGCTTGTGTGTCGAATGCAACACTACAAACGAAATTGCGTAAAATTGAACGCAAGCGGACCCACTGATTCTATAACATATGGAAATATCGTAATATACTTATGGGCAAGTGCATTTTATTCAATGTATCTATGTTTACGTGTAAAAAATAGCCAGCTTTAAATGTTTAGGTGTGAGTAAGATAATCTTTTATCAGAAAATATGGCGATGTTCTTACCTTTAACATAAAAATAAAAAGTCATAAAAACCCAATGTAGGTAGAGGTAATATAAAACATTCCGACGAATTGAGAACCTTCTTTTTTTAAGTAGGATAAAAATACAATCTGACTCGAATAAATTAGATATATAACTTAATCAAATTGAATAAAGTAGCTAAAGTCACACATTTTATGTACTTTCTTAAATTATTGTTCTTTGCAACTAGTTATATACCTACGAGTACTTAGTATTTATTCGGTTTGACTTTCAGACTAAATGTCAAGTAGGTACCTAATTGTAAAACCTCCAGACTGATTTGATTAATTTCGCAGTTACTTGAAAATTACAAAACATTTAAAAGGAGAACAAACAGAAAGGTCTAGGTTAGACAGCTACGACTCGCTTAAATAAATATTAAAAGTATACATATTCAGCATAAATAATGTTATTATCTTTCATTTGTATAAAAGATATAGCTGTTTAATATTTACGGTATCATACAAATTATATTGATACATACACGAACTGGACGTCATTCGTTATGATATTTACGATGTGAATTTCAAAGATATATCAATTTCACATTTTCTGTAAATATATTCTTTCAAACTCGGCTCTTATTACATTTGTTTTGAAGAAAGTTTTTACTGTTGAGACACCTGCGAGGAATATCAAATTTTATGGACGCTGCGAGATAATATTGTAACACAAATATTAGAATCATAATTTTATTTATGTATTAGTCATCGATCAGGTTTGTAATTAAACATAAAAGCGTAGTAATACCTATTTTCAAAAACTCATGTTTTCTTCCGTCTCAGCAATCCCAATACAGATATAATTTATCCCAAAGAGACACAATGCGCAAATTCACATTGTTCTTGACTGTTTTCCGACTACGTCTTACAGTAGTATTGTAATCCTCTATTAAAGCTTACATTTTGTCAACAATTCCAATACAAGCACGGAATTCACAACAACGTCCGGTCTGGACGGTATTTAAAGGGAATTGGACATATACCCAATAGGATCCAATGTTTTAAATTCCGACTGATTCCATTACCCGCTTTAGTATTCTGTTATCGTTCGATATCGCGTTGACTTCTTGAATTCGTATGTGATCTGTTCTATGTTTAATAAAACGACCGTTGAGCCCTCATGGCAAAAATATGTACCATTATCATATACAGAAAGTACCACTGAGCTTGAAATATGTCGGCGACAGCTTGCGGGTTGCGCTATAATAAAAGTAACGAAATATAAACAGTCATAAACGTAAACTGAGAATAACATAGGAATAAGATTATCCTTACCCCTAACACAGGGGTGAACAACCCATTTTTCAGCGTCAAATACAGCTTGTCGAAAGGCGGGAAGAACGAAGCAAGTTTACCAATCGTTAGTATGGTAAATCGATAAATATCTGGTGATTCAAAACAAATATCAAGATAGAATTAATGTTTTTAATGTTAACGTACTTAAAATTTACGGAATCCCAAATTCACATTTCGTAAGATGCAACACCACAGTTCAGAAACTTTTATTCGTAGCAAAAAAGGAGCAAATATCTGATTTGAAGAGCAATACAAGAATCAGTTATTTACAATGCAAACAATAGACTAGTCATAAGAAAAGAACCATGATACTCAAAGAATTTGGAATCACGCGCGGTCTATGAAGCGACGCAATTTTTTTTTTAATCTATGATGATACTAGCAAAAATATTATGAGCTCTCTATCTATGCTCCATACCATTATTAGCTTATCTACCTAACATGATGACGTCACTTGTAGTCAAGCAAGTTATTAATTAAACTAGGACTTTTTCAATAGTTCTAAACGTTGTTAATCAAGCCAAATTAATTCAGTTTAAATCGAGATTAAAAGCAATCTCAGTAAACGACGGTTAAGAAATTAACTCAAGAGAATGTCTACAGCACGGCATAGTAGATTTCTACAATGAAGTTGTCATAATAAATACAGATGGTACAAAAGTAATTTGTCCAGAAACAATTCTCTAAGATTTCAATTAAGAAGCGGAACAGAACAAATTAATCAGCGGTCTGAATACAATTTTATTTGAAATAAGATATTAACCTAATGGAATAATTACTGTCTTTTTACCGTGCCTCGTCAAACAAAACGGAACCCTTATAAGGTCACTTTGTTGTCCGTCTGTCTGTCTGTCTGTCAAACTTTTTTTCTGAGAAACGTATGGCTACGGACTCTGGCTGTAAAATAATCTAAATTATACGTCAACGCTATTAAGAGATATGACCGTAAATGTGACAAATTTTCCTAAATTTTGCTATGAGTACTTATTGTTGAACCAGAATCATGAATTTGGTAAAAAGCAATATCATACAGTACTTATCTATACTAATATTATAAAGAGGAAAGATTTGATTGTTTGTTTGCATCATATAGGTTTCAAAACTACTGGACCGATTTGAAGATTTTTAACAAACGCTTAATATTTATCATTTCAGTCAAAATGATGCTAGAATTGACAAATAGCGAACCATCGCTGCAATGCTATTTCAAAGAACAAATTTGTCAAAAAATATTAAAAATAGACAAAATTAACAACGTGGTGAAAAAGCCTATAAAAAGTTTTCACCAAAATTGTTCATTCATAACATTACAAGTAAAGTGTTAGAAAGCGATAATACTTATTTTGAGAGCTGTTAAGCAAATCCACGAAGACGAAAGTGAAGGTTGTGGTCCGAAGTCGGTGGGGGACGAGACGCCCCAACAACCTGTTGCTGCCAATCAATAACATCACCATTGCACCATTGTACCCTTAATATTGACGGCGATACAAATCCCCTTGCCGAAAACGAGCTAAATTTAACTGCTTATTCAAACCTCTATAAATTATTTAGTTTCACATATCTGCTCAAACAACTAGTCAGTTTATCGCAATGAAGCAGCTGTGCCTATGCGCTTCATGATAGTGGAAACCCAACTAAATCAGTGTCTCTTTGGGTTGTAAACGGTAAGCGAGCGAGTAATAAAAATCTTTTGTAAAGCCTTGCACAAACAAATGGTTTAGATAAGGATAAAATCGATACAAACGCGATACACACCCTACTAGTAAACAGTGCAGGGGAACATATGAAATCAAAAGCAGAAGTCGACTACAGGTAATTTGAAACTTGATAATGTTCTTTGATCGTATTAATTCAAGCTCTTAGTGTTAATACGAAACGAAAATTCGTAAACTGTAAATGAAAAGCAATTTAGTTCGGGGGAATACTGTAGAGCGAAGAAAACTTAATTCCCCGTCGCGCATGTTCAGAGGCCGGTCAATAACCCGGGCGGGCGGAATCTTGAACTTGAACCACAAAGCAAACGCGGAAATGTCTTTCTATCACCTCGATAGACAAATACGTAATATCTTCCAGAAATTAATGACAATTTCAACAAAAGAATATAATAATTTAAATAATGTGATATGCTATTACAAATGGTACCTTACCGATCATTAGCAATGGATCAGGTGTTATAGATACGTTAGTACAATTAGATATTCTGTCTTATCTAAATAAAATAAGGAATGTGACAAATCACATTTAACAATATTTTCAATTTTGGATAAAAAAAATTATATATGCACTTCTATAAAAACATTCTCTCGATACTTATAGTTTTAGGACAAGGTGATTCGCACATCTATTTTTAAACAACCGTTAATTTAGATCGTATAACCAGTTGTAAAATAACTGATATTTGGCGTGAAATTATTCGGTGTTAGAAGCAATCATTACGAGCTAACTGTTACAGTGTTTACATTATCCGTGAAGTTAGATCGTTGAGTAGTTTTGATTGCCACAAGCACACGTGTTGGTGTTATGAGGTGGCTCAAACCGCAGACGGGTAATCCGAGAACTAATCATCATTAACAACATCGTGTTAAACTTGATCTTACCGAACACTAGTCTAAGTTTGAAAGCAATTCATTCCACGGTGCAGTAGTTTTGATTGTATCGCTGTAGTTGTTATGTGACCCCCATTTCTAAAGACGACGACAACTAAGATACGATACTTCTGAGAGAAGCTTGTTATTTGCTACAATGCATATATAATAAAAGCAGGTGTTACTTTGCGGAAGTCAAAGTTATAAGTACTTACCAAATTACTAATGCATATGTAACGAACGTTTTAGTGCCAATTTATATTTTTTATACATGTTATGACTTAGGACACGCTCCTACAGATACACTTTTATTTCTTTATCAGTAAAGCTCACATCATTAACAATATCGTCAAAATCGTGTAACTTTATTTCATGACACATCGTGTCCCTATTATTAATTCTCCCAGTCCACACACGTCGTTTCTGATGAATTTCACTTTGTATTTGGAAAACGTATATTGTCAAGCATAACTGCATTCAGACAATGGGAAACTGTCGGGCTGTACAAAATGTTACGATTAACTTCCTCGCTAGTCACCAGTCAGCTAATGGTGGAATAAGGTTTATAATAAGATAAAGGTATTAAGTAATTTAAAAACAAAAGATAAAGCCACTTGATCTAAGACATTAATTTTAGATTTACTTTGTAATTATAATATTGACATTGCATTCATAACCACAAAGTAGAATAATACGAGTTCATAGTTGTTGCTAAAATCGCAATAATTATGTGAATATCTTGAGCAGAAATTCAAACAATTAAAACTTTCCTAATAGCACTTCTCTAACTAAAGCATCATTGCAACAATTGAGAAACTTCAGTCTCAAGTTGAGAAAGGTTTGCGAACTAACATTTACTAATTTCCCGGTGAAAACAGAAAAGACAACGAAGTCACAGTCTTCAACGGAGCGTGTAAATGTTCCTTGTATGAAGTAGGAAACTTGCAAACCATCTTTGATTATGCAGGAAACTCATAATTTAGAAACTGCTTGCCACGATGTCCATAATAAAGGCTTATTTAAAACACAAATCATGCTTGAATTAAACTGCGAAGAGGAATTACGAGACGCTTTCCGGCGGAAACCGTTACTATGAGACATGTTGTATCATGTACATCGTGTGGGTGATCGAATTCGTCGGATTGGATTTCATTAACATCCTATCGTTACTACTGCAACCAGCTCACGATGATCAAAAACGCTTCAGGAAATAGGATAGTCCAGCTCGCTGATTTAATAAAAATTCACTGATTGTTAAATAAAAATTTGTTCAGCGCTCGACAAGAAAGCTTATTTTTTAATGTCCAAAATGGAAATGTAACTATATAATTGTTGTTTAAAAATTCATGAAATTGAATACCTCACAAGACTGGTTTACACAAATGTGTGTACGTACGTACTTGTAAGTTCCATAGCGATGTTTATGGTGCGGCGTTCCACTGGGTACACGAATGTGGCATGTCAAGTCTGACAATGGCTTGGTAAACAATAGAACCGATTACGGTGGAGCCGAGGAGGTGCGCGTTCTAGCGAAATACAGAAATACACGAGCTTCTGTGTGAAGATTTATTTAACAGATTTAGACATAGTAAAGAAAGCAAATATAAGCAATAGGCAGAGACAAGAACTAAGCATGAAAATTTCCTTAGGGATAAGTTTATCAAGCCGGCATGGGTCGATGAACATCGTCCAATATATTATATATATATATCTTAGGCAAGTTACAACAACATAAATATGGCGGCAGCTACTATCTCACGCCCTAAATCTTCCTTCCCCTAAAACAAAATATCTTGGACGTTTCCCGGAGCAACCCTCTCTGTTGCCGCAATTTCCGCAAACCTCTCGGACAGGCCGTTTCTTGTAGATTCAGGATAGGTGTTGAACAAGTACTTTATCTTGTTATCGCTTTCGTGGAACGTCAACAGGGCTTAGCACCATAACACAAAGGCCCGTGTACGGGATGAGACAACAATGCACCCGCATAGGGGCAAGCTGTTTGATAAACAAGCGACGCTGTATCGTTGTGAACGACCAAAATGTACTTCCGTAATTTATAAATCTAATAGACATAATGGCTGATTGGGATCGTACATTAATATTAATTAAACCTTTTAATACCATTACTACCGCATAAGCTAAATTAATATCGATGATTTATAAAATGTATACCACTATATTTGGACTATTTTAGTAATCCAAAATATACTCTAAAAAAAAAGAAACACGAAGTGATTGACTTTATATTTGGGTAACCCATTTCCTTTCATTGCGCGGGATGTTTATGTCCGTGTGGCTATAGCCACAGGGGCGAATGTTTCCATTCAAAACACACAGTGGACTATAAACTAGGACAAATCTCCGTTGTCAGTTCGAAAGAAAATATAGTGCAGAACAAAAACAAAGATCCATTAAAGAGATTAGACCGTAGCACGGCATGGGGAACACGTTCGATTTGCTTGACGAAATTATAGGAACAGTTCATGTGTATTATTGTTATTAGCTTCATATTCTCTTCAACGTGAAATGCTAGCAGTTTTAGTATCTCTGCCGAGAACAAAAGAAGAGCTTACAAAACTTTGTCGGTCGGTTTATCTGCGTCATTACATTACGCCGAACAAACGACAATTTCGAATGCAAATTGTCTACCAGTCATTTCTTCACGCAACGATTTACTCCTGTATTCGTTCGTAGGCCATTATTTTCACAGAAATGTTAAACTTCCCCAATTATTCATCGTTTACATTTGTTGGAATAAACCACACAACAAAAGATTATCAAGACGTGGACATTTTGATGGTGTTATTAAAAGACGACGTAATTAGTAGTCACAAATATCAAAGAATAACTATGATCAGATCAAAGTGAAAGAGCTAGCAAAAATAAACTTAGTCACATCATAAGATTTTAAAAAAAATGAAGCTTTGGTTGTGGAGGTGCTCAAAGCTGAAACCTAATTCTTCTATTTAAAGACGATTCCATAGAAAAATATCCAAGTGTCTGACGAAATACAATATTTCTTTAAACTAGTTCATATGACACGTGCTCTGAAAAAGTTTGTTCGAATTGGAAACCATTGAAGTGTTTACGGGAAGTCGGGAGCGCCCTGCTGTCGCCGATAGCCATAACGCGTGGGGCGCGAGCGATCAATACCATAGGGTTTCACTGCGTATAGCCCACTTCCGAATGCTTCTCACGCAACGCCATACCAATTCAATTGATGATGAAACTGTTATTACTGATTAATATATACTTTCAAAGAAGAAAATTATTCTTTATAAAATAAAGTAGAAATAATTGAAAATCGAAAAGTCAATATTCTTGTTATAAGACATTATAAAGATAACGCAAAGTCATTGAGTTCCCAACAGAGAAATTGTATTTACAATTTTCACACAAAAAAAAGAGACAGTTATCACAGAAAACAGCAAAAGACGTGCAGTGATAAAAACCGACATTGACATATTAGTTTTAGATGAATTACTTGTTAATCCACTTGCAAAAAAGGATTACATTTTATCTATATCCATAGATATACGCAAATTCGATTTATTATTATTTCTGATTAATTAAGATATACAATTTATGATAGTGAACAAAAATATAATATAAGAAACAAACAGAAACAAGTTACGAATAAAAATAAGAAAGTAGTAATAAATATAAGTTTTTGTTGTCAACCGAGCACCCCTGTATGTATACACTATCATCTTTACCATGTAGTCCTGTGTGTTATTACTCTGCATATTTTTTTAATTTATAAAATATAATGAAAGTATTATCTTTATTTAGACTTATATCTGTATGTAGTGTTTTGTTATAGACGTGCCCGCATTGTACGTGACACGATAAATTCGGAGGACTCGTGTTTTATTTCCCCGCCATGCAGCAATTTGAGGATTTAGAATGAACCGCACGAGGAATAATGTCTTCTCGGGTATGACTTCCCGACTCTTCTCAAGTTGAAAAATATTTATTTTTGAGTTTGTTTTTGTTAACTTTCAGGTGGAGTTTATTAGATCAAACAAAGACATAACAAAGAAAAAAGTAAGTATGCATTGCCTTTACAGTGCGCATAAAGCTAAAAAGCGTTATGGACGTTGTGTTGAATAGGGTGCAGAGAAAACATATGCTTGACTTGTGGGGTTACGTTCAACCACGCCCCAACTAGTCCAGGCAGACTGATACAGAGGAAAGAAATAAACTAACCGTCATGTCTGCAATATATTACCTCGAAGAGATTACACCAAACTAACCGCCATTACCTAAGGGACGAAAGTTCTTGATCTCTTCAACCATTCGTGAGGAGTAGGAAATAAATAGTGTATGCGGTCCTGGGAGTATCGTCGTAAGTGACAGTTGGAATGGCATCCTATTTCTGGCAACACTCCTGTGCATAAATTTAGGCAGAATCTTCGAAAGAGTGAATTATTAATTACATTTTCGTTTTAATTTGTTAAAATAATCATAGCCATAATTATAGGTAATTTAAAGGCTCGAAATGGGAGAATAGAGAACAAAAATATATATGTATGTACGTATATATTCCGTGGATCACACCTTGAACATGGTAAGGTCAAGCTAAACATCTGCTCAAATCTAAAATTATAAGTCAATTTAAATTAACAACTTCCGAACTTCTTATAGTAGGCGATTCTGACATGTCCTAAAACACCTGCCTGAGGATGAATGAAAAAATACGAGCACGCCTCCTTATTATGTACCCGTAGTAATATGGTTCCATTCATAAAATAACCAATTGTTGCAGTTTTGAAAGTGCAAAATTAAAAACAGTATGAGTTGAAAACTTAGAACGTCCTTTAAAATGAGGGGATAACCATTGAACATACATTTTAAGAGGTTAATATTCAGATTACAAAAAAGACGAGAAATAATGCCCAAGGACATTGTACGGATTATTGCCGTTATATTTATATCACTACCTAGATAGTAATAAAACATGTCGCTTTCTCTGTTCCTTTGTATGCGGTGATGGGGTTTTTTTTAATAGACTAGCTGTTCCCCGCGGCTTCGCCCCGCGTGGGACTCGGTTATATCGCGCCCAAAAGTAGCCTATGTTTGACCTCAGGTCGTTAACTACATTCCTACCAAATTTCATCACAATCGGTCCAGCAGTTTAGCCGTGAAGAGGTGACAGACAGACAGACAGACAGACAGACTTTCGCATTTATAATATTAGTATGGATAGTGATTCAAGAGGAAGGTTTTTATGCCCATGCGAAGCCGGGGCGGATCGCTATTTATAATTTTATTGTTATAACTCTCCTTTGCAATTATAACATCATTGGGTGGACAACTTTGGGTTCATTATGTAGCACACAACGAGGACTATTAAGATTTTATGCTAAACAGTTAAATAAATGAATAATCACAAATGCTTTGCTAAAATGTCTAAAATAAATAAATTTAATTGAATACCCATGACAACATTCTCAAGTAGACTCGTATAAAATCCTACAATTCTTTTGTGTCCATTTCACCCCACGCCCTTAGCTAATGGTATTATTTTGTCCCCCAGTTATTAACGTATTGAATGCCCATCTTTAAGTAGACTGAAGTACCATGTAAATAAGTTTTAAATTTCCATTTAAGCACACAAGAGCGGTCGTTTCGTGGGCACAGTTCTGAACGTAAAACACTCTATTGTCCGTCTCTGGAGGGCTGTTGAAAATATTTTATAACCAGGTTAGGTATACCTTGCGTATGTAAAGCACCAGATGTAAAAGAATTTATTTCGGGTTGTGTAATAAACGACCCGCTGGTACAATTTTATCGTAGGATCGGCGAGTTCTAGTGAGAATAGTGAGATTTGTTTGTTTTTTGGAATATATCGGATTTATTTATTTTTCACGTTAGTCTTCTCAACAGTATGAATATTATTGAATCTACCCATTTCGGTACATGACATAATTTGAACGATATCCGTGGATCATTGGTATGGATAAGATAGAAGGAAAGCCAGTGACAATTTATTAACAGAAATGATAGAAAAGATGCACAAAATAAAATTTTGATATATAAGGTGAATTTAAATCAACTGCAAATATTTTAAGGGCATATTCAGACCACTAAACTGAACAACTTTCCTAAATAAACTTATGTCGAAATACGAAAAAAATATATGACCTCCCATACAAATTGAGAATCAGCTGATCTAGTTTAGTATGGAGAGTGAAAAATAAAATTTCTTATTTTGACATAAGTTTATTTGGAAAAGTTGTTCAGTATAGTGGTCTGTATCTGCCCTTAAAATATTTGCAGTTGATTTGTGTCCACCTTATATTTGCTGATTGATAAGTATTATAAAAACACATTTATACCAAAATAATTACTATTGTGCCACACTTGCGATTAAACTTTACACGATCGTAAAGTTAAAAATCGACACAAATCGCAAAACAGGAAACAAAAAGCTTTACACGACTGGCGTGCACGCAATAGAAATAAAAATAATAGTGACGATATAGCAAAGTTGATTTCAGAGAATCCGTGACCAATAGCCGTTGATTGCTGTTAGAGAAGGCATAACAATGAGGCGTTTGATAGCCGGGCCATGGACGGACAAGTCTCACGATAATATAGATGGTATAGTAATCGTCGCTGGCATATGCAACGATTCTTCTGAAACCTTTTTAGTATGTGTGGGTTGGATTGACGAATGCCAAGGTTGTTTTGAGACACGGCTTTTGTCAATTGCTATTGATGAACTCTAGAAGATAGATGAAATAGACTAATGAATGGACTACCTCAATAAATGTATTGTGTGAAGAAGGAGATAGATGTTAAAAAGATATAGGTAAAGGTAAATATCTGGTAGGAATCTGAATTGTAGCAAGAACTTTTACCCACAATATGGCGGATTATCACATAGAAAGGCAGCCTCTGTGTGTTGGCAGTATAACATCAGAAATTGATAAAAGCATAACATTATATCGAGTCGTAAGCCTTGCAGAGCCGATATTCAACTTTTTATATATTTCGAGTTACATTTGGAAAGTTCAAAAATGAATACTAGTTTGATACTAATAAAATTCAACGCGCAGTGAAAAATAATGGTGTAAACAAACGAGAAAATACGTTAAATAAACACTGACATTACACCATGACAGAGTTCAAAGGAAGCAAGGCACGAGATGGCTGGAATATCTGAAGTGTGAAATAAAGGCGACGAGCTACCTATACAGAATAGCGTCAAAGAAGAAAGAACCATTTACCGTTAGTTGAATAATTTTGTTTCATATAAGCGAAAGAAAATTGAGGTTTGGATGTTATAACTATCTGTTTTTTTCTGACTTACAATAGCCAAGCTGTGGAAGAACTGTTCCACTAAACGAACGAATAAGATAAGGTTTGATTAAATTAGTAGCTTATTGCAGCAAACACATAACTTTGTGCAAAATATAATATTAAGGAAATTACCAAAAAATGTTATCTAATATGATTCTAATTTTTACGAGTAACAAACACAGGTAAGTTGTAGGAAAAAAGAGTCATTTAACAAATACTGAATCAAACCCGCGCTCAAAGAATTTTATTGCCTTGGACCCACAGCCGCAGTGCTTGGTAAGTGTAATTTATCTTTATTAAACTACTTAACTTAGTTTAGAAACATGCAACAGCACGGCTGAACCAGAAGCTATAAGTAAGTCACTATTTGTAAATGAAAAATATAATATAGATGCCAGCTATTATATATACTACATATTATCAAATAAAAAGAGGTGTTCTTTGCCAAAGACCACCAGACAGAATCCGCGGAGGAATTTTTAATTTGACGCACAAGGAAGGATGTCATTGTCGTCGAGCATATTACTTATGACACAACAATACAGTGAAACGTTACTTTCACTACGTTCTAAAGGTGCTTTACGGTTTTCCATCATGTGTCCGCATCGGGTGACGTGATCGATGGGGCGATATGCTTTTCTGTGGAACCAACATTAGTCGCCATTACGCTTTCAACTTGAACGGCTTATCGACTATATACTTCCTTATCCGACTTACGAAATAATGAGACTACCAAATAATGTATGTGGTTCGTTTGTCACGATCTAGCTTACATCAGTAAAGCTAGTTATGTTACAAATGCCTACGACTGATAGTATAAATATAATATCTTTGTCGTAATGATATCATTACTTTTTATAATGTTCAGACTATATCTAACAATTTGGATGGTTTTCTCCACATGCCGCACACAGAAAAAAAATATATACCGACTAGACATTATACAAGTTAATCTGGACCTTCACGTTTTTTTTAAATGGCACGTTATTTATGTAAAACAAATATGAACATACAAACGAGTAGAATTTTTTATCACTTGTTCTAACATTAACATCCCACCTGCAGACATCTGCTCCCTACGTGACTATAACTCTCGCATTACCATTGCCGTCGTCTGAAGCATCAACTACAAGTCTACACCCTTTTTAGGGCCGTTTCATACAGTCGGTTTAATTGTTTTCAATACATAGCAAACATGGTGCAGGCAGCTGTAAAGTTTGGTATATTTGTTGCCATATAACTCTGTGTATAGGCATTCAGATGTATGTGTGTATAGATTTTATGTAGGTGTTTCTAGGCCTTGTATGTAGCCGTTGACACAAATGCATTGCTACACAAGTGTACGTCTCATTATTCAAAACTAGATTAACTAAACATAGCAGAAGAAACGAAATATTCTGCAATGTAATGTAGTGTGCAATGAAACAGAGGTAATATAAATATGTTAACTTTTACCGGTTTCTGTAATAACTACTGATCTATCGTTAGGATACTGCCATGCCCACCTATGTTTTTTTACCACGGCTCAAGCAAAAAGTACTGCGTTAGTACTAGAATTGTTAGTACAAGATTACGTGATCATATTAACATATAGTTCCATCATATGCTGAACACAGCTGCGGATTGACCACACACATCATTCAGCTATATACGATTCGGTTACGGCTTCAGGGCTATCTGCATTTAGATTATTCCAGATGATTTGTTATCGACAAGATCAATGTATGAGAATATTCAGCAATGAATAGCAATACCAGCTGGCTTGAGAGATGGCTAATCGAAAATAGCCACGTACAACTTTAAACTAAATAAGTATTAATTTGTGAGTAACTCCAAAAATATTGCAGAACAGGACAAGTGTTGATGATGTATTTGACCTAAATTATAACAAAGCTTGGGCACATAATACAATACTAGTCAAGAAAATCACAATCAATCATAATCCAACATCGATTTGCGAAGGAGTGGACTCGCAATCGTAAAAATAAGGACCAGTGCTTGTTAGATTTTTGTTACGTACTATGTAAAATTACTTCCCAAGACAAACAATTTATCTTTGTAAAACAAAAATGTACGTAAATAAACATAACATGAAGTAAAATTTAATTAATGCAGTGTTACCAGGACACCAGGTGCAGGATTGTGAAGTTTTGCAGAACAATTTCACAAACTGCCTCTTTAATAAGTGTAATTAAATTAATTAATTACGACAACCCTAACCAGCGGGTCCACAGACTGGGCGCAGCCGGTCAGCGAGACACGTATCATATGCTCAATTACATCTCTGCGACGCAAGCCCCAATCACAACCTCACCCTCAACATATGGTGCTGTTTTTTCCATGGTTGCAAATGCAAATGCCTTAGGTATCGCTTGGGAAAGGGCAGAAGATTAGTCAAAGTTAATCGGTATATATGCAAGTGTATACCTGAAAGACAAAAAAGAATGATGGCGGAATTTGTACGAATAAAAAAATTAAATATAGAGAACTTAAAATAAATCGCATTAGTAAGAATACTTCACTAGTAACATGTTTACCACCTCAAAAAAAAATTTAAACCCCGGGGTTATTTTAATATTCCATTTTATAAAAGTCGACCTTTAGTTTCGTTTTCATTCGCCATTTTTAACGCAACTGAAACAATATGTCACCTTGACAGTTGTTAGCATTATCAAAGCGATATTGACAGTTCATTATGTTAGGTTAGATTCATCGATTTAGTACCTGGGGGGGTATACCATCTCTTAAAACCATGCAAGATCCAGTGAGTGAATGAGATGTCGCCTTACATGATGTTTTGCGCTGTCCCGCTTTCTCACTGGATCTTGCATGTTTTTAAGAGATGGTAAGTAAGCCACCGGGGGGGTTACCATCAACTTTTTAAGTAGCAGGCTCACTAAATGGTTTACTACCATCTCTTAAAACCATACAAGAACGAGTGAGTAGGCGAGACAGAGTGACACAGTAAAACGTCATCTCCTTTCATCATGTATTACGCTTTAAGAGATGGTGCCTACTACCATCTCCAATAACCATGCAAGAACGATTGAGTAAGGGAGATGTCGCCTTACATCATGTATTGCGCTGTCTCACTTACTCACTGGATCTTGCATGGTTTTAAGAGACTGTATATAGTAACCCCCCTGGGGGCTTACTACCATCTCTTAAAACCATGCAAGAACGATTGAGTAAGAGAGATGTCGCCTTAAATCATATATTACGCTGTCCAGATCCAATGAGTAAGTGAGACAGCCCATCTCGCTTACTCACTGGATCTTGCATGGTTTTAAGAGATGGTGGTAGGCACCCTGGAATGTGTTCCTGAGCCACACAATTTATGTAACAAATGCCCTTATTTTTTGTATATCTTTCGTACAAATTCTACTACTTAAAATGAATATTTTTCTGAATACAAAAAATAAATAATTTCACTGTTAGTTTGGTGTAAGATTTTGCTTGGCGTCGAATTGGACAAACAAAGAAAAAATTGCCACGTTGACAGAGACAAAAATATAAAAAATATCGTTGGTCCTTTTCTTACTCATGGACTTCCCTATTTCGCCATCTCACTTTTTCACCAAGTAAAAATTAATTGCTTAATCACAGGTACAACTACTTAATCTATGAACCTAACCTACCATAATGAACTATCAATACCGTTTTGACAATGCTAACAACTGTCAGGATGACATAATGTTTCAGTTGCAACAATAATGGCGAATAAAAACGAAGCTAAAGGTCGACTTTAAAAAAATTAAATATTAAAAAAACCCCGGGGTTTAAAATTTTTTTGTGGTGGTAAACATGTTACTAGTTATGTATTCTTACTAATTCGATTTATTTTATGTTATCTGTATTTCAATTTTTTATTCGTACAAACGATGTATGGAGTTTCGCCATGACTCTTTGGTGCCTTCTTGAACAAAACAAAAATACGAACGAGAAAGATCTTAACGGCACTGTAGAATAGAATATGTATTTATTGAGATGAAATATCACATCACACAGACATTTTTTTTATATGGGCAAAGCCAAACTAAAACTAAATTAATTAAATAAACAACATTTAAGACAAAAAAGTTTGGATGATAAAGCACAGGCATGCATGGAAAAAAAAAAGTCAATTTTACTGAATACCACTCGGAAAGGCGTGAAATGTAAATTCAACATTAGAACGCCCATAAATTCTGCAAAATAAGAGTCAGCGTTTTTAGATACATAGTAGCTTAAACTTGATATGCAGTGCATTATTTTATATTTAACATTCGCTGAGAAAACGTCTTCCAGGAAATGTCGAACGATCAATATTCAAGTATACTGTTTGAAGATCTAAAATCTAAATGCACTATTTATATCTTTATCATTAAACTTATATATCTTAAATTCGAGAGACAACAACATGGTTGATTATGACGATTTACATCAACTCCTATACAATGACAATGGCACAAATATTTTTGGTGTTAGCATTAACACTGGTGACAAATTTGCAAAGTAGTTGACCGAGCGAGCGAAGCGAGCGAGAGTCTCCATTTCGAGACTGGCAAATTTTGCTTTTGTCCGGATGTCTGTCTGTCTGTCTGTCTGTCTGTCTGTCTGTCTGTTTGTTCCGGGCTAGAGGTCGCATTTCTGAACAGATCTTAATGAAACTTGGTACACGTGTTCCTTGATTTATTTGCAATTTTTTGTCGAGAGTTTTTTTTGATTGGTGGGAAAAGGGGGGAAAAAAGGGGGAAAGTTTTCTGTGACGTTGTTTACGAACGGATCTTAATGAAACTTGACACACGTGTTCCTTGATTTATTTGAAATTTTTTGTCGAGTTTTTTTTGATTGGTGGGAAAAGGGGGGGAAAAAGGGGGAAAGTTTTCTGTGACGTTTTTTGTCGAGCGTTTTTTGATTGGAAGGAAAATGGGGGCAAAAATGGGGGAAGTTTGCTATTTGTTATATTGCTTATACCACTGGCCGCATGGTACTTGTTCTTTTACAACTTTGCGATTTCGGTCAAAATTCAACAAAATTCGTTTTCGGTCATTTATTTTTATTTTTATTTTTATTTTTATTTTTATTTTTATTTTTATTTTTATTTTTATTTTTATTTTTATTTTTATTTTTATTTTTATTTTTATTTTTATTTTTATTTTTATTTTTATTTTTATTTTTATTTTTATTTTTATTTTTATTTTTATTTTTATTTTTATTTTTATTTTTATTTTTATTTTTATTTTTATTTTTATTTTTATTTTTATTTTTATTTTTATTTTTATTTTTATTTTTATTTTTATTTTTATTTTGTATTTTTATTTTTATTTTTATCTTTATTTGTTTTTATATGACTGTATATTATGACCGTCTGACCAGAATAGGATAATATGGCAAAATAACAAAAATATAGAAAAAATCCTTTTGAGAATATACGAGGGAAAAAATTAACAGAATAAGAAATACCTATATATACTCTATATAGAGTAATGAAAAAAACGAAAAGGGGGTTAACGGATGAGGTTCGCGAGGTCTACTGTTCACAGAACCACTAGTTTATGAACGCCAAAAAGGCAATTTACACAGAGGACTAAAGATAGCGAAAAAAATTTAATTCTATACAATTATCTTAAAGCGTCGTAAAAAATAATACTGTGTTTTCCGGCGAATGAATTTTAAAAATGCAGATCTGCCGGGAAATGTTCGTGGGGAACCATCGGGCTAGGTATGAACTACACGGTTGGAAAACATTTCAGGCGAACATTCTCAAAGGCCGGTGGCTTGCCACCACCTACAAAATTTATCCGCAGCCGCGTGTGTTGTGTGAGAAACAGAAGATTTATTGATTCCACGTGCAAATTCTATTTATTCTTCATACTACTTTCATTCATTTAGTTTTATTCATTTAGAATCGAAATGTCAATTAAAGAAAATGGCTCTCTTCGCCAGTTTAATCTACTGCTACAAGTTCAAATTTTACATTTAGAATAATACGAAAAAAATGTAAGAGGTCTGTATTTTCAGGACGTGACCAATAAATGAAGCAACTGCCCTCGCCATGGAAAGTTTCATGACAGACGAGAAACGAGGGTTGGTGGCTTACGATAGGTATGCGTTGACATATTATCCATTACACCATGGCTGTAAACACAACTGAAAGGCAAACAAATATCTTAATACTTTCTGGAACAGGACATGAATTCATTCGCAGAAATAAAATAATTATGTAAGAGAACACGACGCTACAAATCATTAAGTTAATTTGAAGCCAAACAGTAATGTCGCTATTGTTCCAAACCAAATTAAGGTGTCAAAGAAACATTATCTCATATAATTTTATTTAACAAACATGAACATGTTATAATATAGTCACCCTTATCACCATTATTGTCGATGCAAGAACGTATCTACAGAATTTGAACATACTGAAATATGTGTAAGATAAAAATAAGTCTGTCGAATGTCTAATAAGTTCTCCAAGAGTCAATTTGCATTGAACTATAGAGAATATATTGCACAAAGAAACAAACAAGTTTTGCTAACAATTAAACTGTGAAGGATTTTTAAATGGTCAGATTACTTAAAGGTGGTTCTGTAGCAATATTTTATACCACACTGGCTTAGTTTTTATATCTTGTGAGAAAGCAGGTGCTGCATTTTCCTGTGAGTAACTGAAGTTTGTATTCGTAATGAATTACATCTTACTCTGAATATACAGCTCTCTGATATGTCTCAAGAAAATCTTTAAGATGTTAAGTTTATAAATATGAGCCATACTTGTTCGTGTTTAAGAATCAATCTCAAACCTTGAAAATTCAAATAAAGCGAAAGTATCATCAATTATAAACAAATGGCCCGCACCTGTTTCAAAACAAGACGTAGGAAGATTACCAAGTAAAATAAACTGAATGGTTTGTTTCCACAGACAGAGAAAATTGAAAACATCTCGATTTTTGCTAGACGAGTTCTAATAGGATTTAGGTATATAGCTTGATCTAAAAAAAATGTCCTGATAACAAAACATAACAAGCAAGACAAGTAAAAACTTTGGCGAAACCTACAATTTTTTGCCTTAGATTTACTCGTTCTCAGCAACTTTGCTACAACAGAAGTCTAACGCATATAAAATTAAAATTGAGGAATCATAAAATAAGACAATGGAAGATTAACTATATAAATTCTACCTAATAAGAAATAACAAAAATAAAATACATACAACTAATAGATAAATTCTGATATGAAATGAGGACAAAAAAAAAAGCGACAAAGATAAAACTTACTAACTAGACAAGGAAAGCTAATCACACCTCAACATGAACTAAAAAAACCTCAACCTAACGAAAGTGATTGTTTAGACAATAGTATATATACTTCTGGATTGGTTTTACAATAATTATTTGTCTACATTTCACAATAAAACTTGTTAGTTGTCAAAATTAAATAAATAGGACACTTCTCTACAAATAGGTTATTGAACTCTTGAGATAAATCTTGCAACAAAGGAACTCTTTCAAAAACTGTAAATAAAGATTACATTCCATTTACAGATTACATTTATAGATGTGGTAACGAAATCCAAGATAACAATAAACTAACTTGTTCCAAAAGATTTTTCGAAATGATCGGGTTTGGTATTGATTGATTGTCAAGTAAAGTAACTCACAGAATGTTATTTTGAAATATATCTTCAACGATAATTGTGCCATGTGTTCTATCACGTGCAGCTCCATGTGTGAGTTTATCAATAACATAGCTGCTATGGAACTTATACGCCAAATCATCACGTCACGTGTCGCAACAAAGGCCTAAATAGCACATTTCTCCTATGCAATCACTGGTAATTTCTGCTTGTTAGCTAGAGTCAGACGTGAGAATCCTTCTCGGTGACGGTTCGCGTACCGGCTAATAGCTTGCGTAATAACTGGTGTTGGATCGTTCGGATCACCACGGGGGACAAGTATTGTAAGAATAACTCGACTTTTATTATTGCCCCTCTACTGATTGTTACAGTCTACTGTTTCACGGCACCGCCTATCATGTATTGAAAAGGGCATGTAGGTATTATACATTGTAAAGGCTTGTTTTACCGTCCATGCGAACTTTTTTCTCAGAGATTCCATAATAAATTAAACCTTAAAAACTTTTGGGTCCAATTTGCTGAAGTTCCTTTTATTAATGCAGGTGTCGAAACTGTCGAAGCATATCTTCGGCTCCAACACAGGTATTGTGTGTTTAAAGAAGAAAATATAACAACAAAATATTTAAATAAATCATATATTTAAAAGGTTTAAGATAAAAATACCACTCCTATATTTAGTACTTTTCACAAGGTATAAGTAACAAAAAATAATGTAAAAAGTCAAGTCGAACAGTTGCCACAAAATAGCTAAACCATTTCCGCTAACACTGCTAAATTATCATACCATAAAATAAAGGGCGAAGCACCCATACATTAGCGTAACATAGTGCTTTTTCTTTAAGGTCGATGATCCACGTTCAATAACGTCACGCAGGGGTTACCATGTAAATGGAAATTCTATAGCTTATAGCTTATAGCATTATATACCTAGATCATAAACAAGTGCTGGCCGCGAAAAAATATGCTAATAAAAAGTCTACGGTTCGTTAACTCTTAGCGGCGAAAGTTTTTGTTTTCTTCTTTTAAAAAACCTTACGCGTTATTTGCGTGGATTACTGTACTTACACTATGTATTCGTTTTGTTCCCATTTGCATACGCCGGTGTAAAAATCATAGCTTGTCTGGTTTGAAGCGTTAATACTTTACTGTGCGTGTGTGTATGAATATATTATAATATGTGATGCACGTATGTACCTACGTGGCATGATTTTGTTTAATTTTTCAAGACGTGCTATGAAGAGATCCGCCTACGGCAACTATTCGGCGTTCAATATTAAGCTTTAGCTGACATTTGTCGTATAAATATAATTTCATGAACTGACACAAGAGCTCGCAGTTATCAGAGTCCAGTTAAGTATAGGGGCCCGATTCTCGCGCAATCGAAGTTCACTTCACCGATTATCTCCAATTTTTTTCAAAGGTTTAACATGGTTTCTGCCTTTAAAAAATTACAATTGAAAAAGTTGAATCCATCGCATCAATCTATTTATTTATTCTGCGGGTATCACCCTTTTTATTTTAGATCAGTCAAGTTTCGAAGAGAATAAGAATAGTATTCTATCATATATTTTCTATAGCGTCATAGACCTGCTAAGATGTAAGACAGAGACCCACACATAGCTACCTTAATGCACATCCTACGCATCAGCATTGCATGTTGTGTTAATTTCGCATCTAAGTGTTATTATGTCTGCGTCTTGGCAGAGAGTCGATGAACTGTTATTTATTGCTTTGGATGGTAATAATACTGAGCAAAAGGATTGTCGCTGGCTGGCCCCTTTTTCTATTTTAGGCTATAGAGAGAATTCATAAAAATACAAAGTAAGTTCAAGTCTTACTTACGTGTAAGCAATTCATTGAGACAACATTTTTAGATACATCAGTAGCGTTAATATCAGAGTTAAAAGTCTTGACAGTAGGACGTTAGATACTGGAAGAAATTTAAATGCTTTTAACAGTTCTGATAAAATCATTTTGTCACCAAGCTTACCAGTTTCGAATTGCTTGCGATTACATGACTCTCGTACCTGAAAAGGAAAAAGCAAATTGAATAGAGCAAGCAAATCATAATTCTAGTCCAGAGAATTTCATATTCCCAGTGATTACAGTCCACAATAAATATCATGTGTATTATAAATGTTTATTTCATATTTCCTACTGACGTAGTGTCAATTTTCCTCATGGTGACACAGCCCATGAAATTAATATAGTAAATAGAATTGATACACTTAGTTATTTTAGTAGAATGCCTGACATAACCAACAAACACACTTGAGCAAAGACAGACTTTGTTGTATTAAGGGCAATAACTATATAAAAAAAAAACTATTTACGACGACACTTATATGAATTATTCGATCAGACATCCCTTTTGTTTTACTGTAGGTGTCTAGCATGGCTCACTAGACCATCACTGCTTTGTAAATAAGACTTACATATGTTTTGATAATACCTCATCGATCATTATGCCTAAAGTTACGGTAACGAGTATACACATTTGCATTGTATAAACTTACAAGTACATAACTATCAAGCTGTGGATAATTTTATGAGTCATGAGAGTCGCAACCGCCTTTCGATCGATGCACTTGGTGTAATGACCATTTCAGTAAAATATTTAGCTAGAAAGGTACCTACGTAGTAGGATTTATATTCCATACGCAATGCTAAGCTTCATCGAATGCATTATCTGATTTGCATGAACTGCAACTGGAACAGTAGAATATAGGAAATATTTAACGTAACTTAATATTATTCGAAATATTTTTTAGTGACAAAATGTACAATAGGCGGCCTTATCGCAAATGCAATCTCTTTCAGGATACCTTTGGGTGGTGAGAAATATGATAAAAGACAAACTTAAGAAGATCAAACGAAATATTTTCATAGCTTAAAAATAGACTAAAGACTGTAAATAAAGGATTAATCTAAACATGATCATACATTTCGATTAATGGCCACTAGATACGAGGTCAGCGCTCCATGAACATCGGGGACTCACTCACTGCCATTCAAACTTTATGGTGTTTTATCAAGGTACCGTTGAACCAACGTCAGTTTTACTGCTTATAAACCATTGCGTTTCCGCTACAGAGATATTACGACCGACTTCAAACATGAAATGAGTTTGAAACTCGAGACTCCTCTAAATTCGTGACTTAAGTCGTCCCTTTGGTTCATATATAGATTTGGGGACTATTTTCATTTCTTCAATCGCCATGTTTCACATTTCAATCATCGTAACAGTGAATGTTAATTAAATAACCAGCCATTCAGTTCACTAACAACCGTTTAAACGGGTGAGAATCATGGCGGTGCCTTTGATGTTCAGAAAATGATGTATACGGAACAATAAGCTCCTTGAAGAGCGATGTTCTATACGGGATATAAATTATCACAGCTATTTTAAAGCTGTAAGAGAATAGGGCTAAGAACAACAGTTTAACTTTACAAAGATCCGGTATTAATTTTAACATAGGTTTAACGTGTTGAACGACTTCAGTATGTCTAAGACCGTATTTGGGGGTTTGACCTAAAATAAACTATGTTTAGTTTACCGCACGGTTAATGTTAACAGTTGGTTGAACTTGGTATAATTAATCCATACCATAGCGATACAACATTTTATTGAATGATATTTAAAGGTACCTCGGTCAATGCTTTTAGTCCCGTCACGGAGGTCACGCACCAATAAATTAGTCACGGATGAAGCTTTTAGTAGGAATTCAGGTAACAAACTTGACCGATCTAATAACTAAATGATTCACTCGCGTTGGAAATAACGAAGATGATTCAGAGGTTACTTGGTATAAATACACTACAAGGTTCCAATGAGTATTTATTGCATCAATTGGATAAAGAAATATTTCAGCTTTATTAAATTTCAGCTAGTTTATGCTATCAAATCAAATGATATTAAAAAGACATTCTCTTCTAACATTATTACAAATTCAATATTATAAGTGAGATTTGTGAGTTGTGTTATCTGGGCGTTTATAGTTGTTAAGGACAAAATTCTGCCCATGCAGTAAGTTTTAACTGATTTCCTAGTCGTTAGAGCGTGAAGAAATAACAAAAATCCATTAATAAATCTTTGATCCTCAGAAAGTCACGTTTATAATAAGAACTAGCTGTTCCCCGCGGCTTCGCCCCGCGTGGGACTCGTTTATATCGCGCCAAAAAGTAGCCTATGTTTGACCTCAGGTCGTTAACTACATCCCTACCAAATTTCATCACAATCGGTCCAGCAGTTTAGGCGTGAAGAGGTGACAGACAGACAGACAGACAGACCGACAGACAGACTTTTGCATTTATAATATTAGTATGGATATCAATGTAGAAAATACCAGAGGAGTAAAATTAAAATAAATAAGATTTAGTTGAGAAACCTCCTTAATTATTTGAAGTCGATTACGACGAACTATTCAACATAAAAAAAAAAAAAAAACAATTTATTTCTTTAACTATACCCGCATGTGCGTGGTAGCAACCACAACAATCTCCTTTAATCTGCCATTTTATTGTTAGTGGTGAGAGAGACTAACCGACGAGTGTGACGTTAATTTAACTTTGCTTGAAGCTCTTGCGAATCCAACAAATAATTAACATTAGAGATCAAATGTCTCAGATGCCAAAATGGAAGATTAAAAGTAGTTGCGTAGTTCAGGCAATAAATACAGTAATTAAGAAATGGTTCGTGACATTGCTAGAGTAAGAATTAGCATAAGTTTTCATAAAAATATACAAAAAAAAAACATGATTTAAAAAAAAACGTCTGGTCATTTTACTTGAACAAATAATGTACAATATTATTGGCTGAACAACATTTATTTTATGGTTCAAGTGCAAACGGTAAGTTACTCGTGACTTGTTCCACTTGGGACATATCTTATTTGCGAGTAATTAACCTTTAAATGCCACAAAATTATAGGTTAATGGAAAATGACACACAGCAGGAATTTGAACATATTTTAAAAAATGCCAAATAAAACGGAATTGGTACTAGACAATGATCAAATTATAAAATTGATATTAAAAAAAAATTGACGAAGTTTCATGCAACTCACTTAATGAAAAAGTAAGTCATTCGTGAGATGACCTCCATAGCAGTGTTTACGTAGATCACTCGTAGGTAATTGCTTGTAGTTCCGAAAGTCATCTCTAAGCCGCAATCAACAAGTGTTTTAATGCCGACAATCTTCGTGTGCTACCTATCAACAAAACTTCCGTTCGTGCAGAGGCGAGAAAAAATCCTTTCCTGTATTTTATCTTTAAAGTCACGACTAAAATTACCTTAATGACAAGAAATAATTGCAATAATATCTTCAAACTTGACTAAGAAACAAAGAGCTATTTTATTAAAGTCTTAATTCTAAATTTTCAATGAAAACAAACAGTGATTTTTAAGGTTGTAATAGAAACCTCACAACTTCGCTGTCAATATATCGTGAATAGCCGACGAGGTTCTACGAGTTATCTTGACGTATTCATCGTTAACCTGCTTGTAGTGTGCTTTTGTGACGTATCCCCATTACATTGCCATATGTTTAATGATGTGTACAGAGTTGCGACAGCAGATCAATATCTGCACAAGCCTTGACTTCATCAAGTGACAAGGTGGCGGCATTGAGTCTTCTCTCGTTCTCATTATTCATAGATCTGTCTTTAAGAATGTGCCCACTTATCCTTCTGATTAGAAAGTGAACGGCATTCTATAACGTGTTTAGACTTTTCGTAGTCTTATAATTTAATTGTCAATTCTCTGCGAGAAGCCGCATCGATGAGTGTAATTATGCACACATCTTTATTTACGTCTAAATTAGCAATGCTGAAAGCGTACGAAGAGTCAGGGCTCATGTTTTCTCCCACAGAAGTTTTGTCATGTCATGTCTCGTCTCGTCCTACGCAGTCAGCATACATAGAGTATGCTACTGTAAGTACATACCTAGTTATCAAAAGAATAAAGTCATCTTTTTTTGTGTTCCTCATAGCTAGGGGTCATAACCACCATAATTTAAATTGGCAGCTAGTTTCTTCCAATTTACTCTAAATTTCGAGTACTTAATAACTTTTTGAATTTTTTGGCTTAGCGCACAATTTTGTTTTATATTGAAGAAAAATAGTAACCTACAGAAAGTGGTAAAGATACCTGCGATATGAAACACTATCTCCGCAAGGCGCATTCGTCGGGCACCGGCCTCATTTCATCGTACGATACGACATTGCTTTATTTATTCAGTAGTTCAACAATTGAGAAGAGAGAAAGAAAATCAGAAAGTATTACTTATGTTATAGGATTCTAAAAAATCTATATTATCGACAATAAATATACAATGCAGGATTTTGTATAAATATGTAAAGATATGTATAGTAAAACATAAAAATATAATTTGAAAAAGAAAAACCAGTTTATTTGGATTTAATCAAAAAAATTTAACAGAAGAAATACTAGTAGGTATAAATAAAACAATTTTAGAAATTCAACTAATAGAATGCGTATGTGGTATTCTTAACATTAATCGGGACGGACTTTTACGGGAATGATTAACACGTCAACCATTCAAACCAATAAATCAGGCGGGTGGGGTAATGGACAAACACTTTCAGGTGTCTACTTCCCCGAAGCGCTCGGTGGAAGAGTGCGCAGCCCATAAATATTAATGACTAACACCGATTCAATAGCTAGGCTGTAGACAGGTCAGCGGCCTTTGATCCGATTGTTGGATGCTCATTTCCCAGATGTAATTACAAATGCCTCGAACAGCTAATACACTCGAGAGAAGGAATGTGTCATGAATAAAACATAACGTAAAGGAGTCTGAAAGTAGAAGAGGAAATTCATAAAAAGTGACCCACAGATAGGGGAACAGCAATCAATTATAAGTTTACGTTGTAAACAAAAAGTTACGTTGTCTGATGTCTCGCTCGGTACATGCCATACACATCGTTAACCCAGATACATACTATATAATTTTTGTACAGTGATGGCTTGCAATTCAAACTTGTGAAACCTTCCGTAATGTTTTCAACGACTACTTTTCTACATCAAATCTTCGTTAAAGTTATAGAACTAATTAAGCAAAAGTGAAATTGGGAGCTCTAGGTCAAATGTCTTCATAATTTATACCTCGCCTTCAAATTAACGCTAATAGCTATTACTGTCACCAATTAATTTCAATGATAATTACATTTTATACTTAGTAATGAAATTATGAAATAAAGACTCACAAAGTCATGAACATATTTGGTAATATTAAAGCTTATTACAAACTAATATGACATAAGCCCATAAACTAGGTACACGTACCACATGAACATAATTGTTACACATATACAATTACTATTTAGATAAAACTTTTTTTATGAATCATCATAAAAGTAATACAATCTTTGAATAAACCTAATTTATTAACTCAAGCGGTCACTGGTATTTTTATTGTTTCCATCGGTGGCTGAGGGATTAATCAACAGAAATTACATTAGAGGGTAGAAACAGAAATAGTTGTTGACATTAACACTAAAGTTGCATTGGCATAAAATCAAGAGCATATGAACATTAATATTTCATTTGGTGATAACAGTGTCAGCTGTGGTCATAAATCCAGAGGGATCGAACGGGTCAGCGTCCTGTACATTAAATATAAGTGACGTCTGTTGCAGACAATAAAGCGAATTAATACCATCGTAGAAGCGGCAACCAGATTTCAACATATCAATAACGCGTTTAACTAATCAGAGTGTATCATTGAATAAATTAGGTTTAAGTGGTACTTGAGAATAATATTATTTAAAGTTCTGGTTATTAACATTAATACCCACCACGCTTGTCAATGCTCTTGGCCCCAAAAATATGTGAAATTTAGAATCGTTGAGTGAGAGAGTTATAGAAGTTTGAATTGACGTTTACAACTCGTTAATTTTACCGAGACTTAATGATCTACTATAAATATTTGAACAGATATAAATAGGTAGATGTCCAGATAGCCGTTGACTCTTTCGATTCTCTATGGAAATGTTAGAAAAATTAATTTTTGTTTATCAGCTTAATTGAACTTACGCTTAAATATAGAATCATAGAGAACATAGAGAATTATGTTAAGCCCGAACATTCTCTATAGGCTCCGATTTATTTAACATTAAATTAGGTAATACGTTGCTTTTACTGTTGCTGTTTTGTAAAGGAGGGTAGAACTGAATAATCAAAGTTACACATATACAATTAAACGTCCAATGTCATGAAGTAGTGAACATGTTTGGATATTAGTACCTACACGCGTAACAGCCCTACTTTACAAGTACATTATTTACTAATGTCGATTTCTAGTCGATTTGCAGATTAATGTTCATGGATGTTCCCAGCTCAAAAGGAAAGGCGTGTAAAATTGGATCGAATTTCTAAAGAATATACGCTTTACGATACAAGCGATTGTATTCTGTAGATTAATTGCCTAAGAAAGTTACATTCTATCTGAATGGCTGTTTGAAATAATCGAAAATTAATTTTCAACCTCAATTAACTCTTAGAATCGATGAATGTGCGAAATGAAAGTATTGTCTTACGAGAAAGTATGCACAATTAGTAAAGAAACAAAACGCACTTTCTACCTCTAAGTTAACTATAATTATAAATAGAGAAAAAGATTATACAACACGTGAATACGTAATGATTACGCGCAAAATTAGCACTTATTTTCTAATTGCAGTTGTTGACTACATAACTTTAGAACAGACCCACAGCATAACAGAACAAAGTAATCTTATGGACCCAGTTCACAAAAGCAATGTTTTTTTTTTGAGAATACAAGTATAGTCATGTCTGAACTTGCATGATATACCTACCTAATTATGTTGGGTGGGTGGGTCCCGTTTGTTCAACTGAGACGCTGACGGCCTAAGCAGTTGGATTGGATTTATTTGTTTACTGTAGCTATTATAACAAAAGTATTAAGTATTTGCTTGATACCCAGTCTGTGTGCTAAATTTCCTCTTTATGATAAATGAATTTTACAATAAGTATGATCGTTTCATCTTCATTTTGAATAAGGTTTTCACTAACTTACAAAATTCGTAAGTCAATTCATTGTTACATTTTATTCTTTCATTTAGGACATTGTCCTTAAAATGAATATCAAAATATGTCAATTTTATGAAAAGTTCTTGCCTTGAATTAAACCAATGACGATTACGTTTTATTTGATAATAATCCAACCATTTATAGAACAATCACAAGCCCAACTGCGATCATAATATCGAATCTTACGTTTACAGCGTTGAATATTTTATCAAACAACCGATTCTTCAAACAAAACATTAACGGGTCCAAATTTCCTGCAAATGGTGGAGAGGATAATATTCATAGGGAAATAACTATAAGCATATACCTATATATCCTTCGAATACTCCGAACTGGCAACGGCAACCCCTCCGAAGTTGTATGACGTTAGCCATCTCTTTCCCGCACTTCGAAGCCACCCTCCGTTTATAGCATCGTGGGATAATTAAATATTTATGTCATCACAGTCGGCACGATCATATACATTATAACATGCACCCATAACGTTATAACTTATTTAATTTACATACTGGGTAATTAACATGAGAAAAATATCCATAACACAACACAGTTAGATAAACAAAGAGATGTGAGAATTGAAGATTGATATTACAAGAAAAAATAGAATCTTGTCGTAACATAGGTACCAACAATCTAGTTAAAATAAAACTAACAGATAGATAGAAGGACATGACTAATTGTACTAAACTTTTGGCATAAAATCAAGAAGAAGTGATTTCATGTATAATGTTAAGTGTACCGAAGGAAATTTCTTTGAACTTAAAAATATACATGAAAATTTAATAATATTATAAACTTTGGGACATACCTTTTATATACTTCAGATCCTAGTGATTCAGAACATCCCAAATTAAAGGCACAAGCACGAACTTCGTTAAATAAATGATACTGGCACAATAGAAATCCTCGATAACACAAATAATATATACGGTGAATAGCTTGCTTAGGACACAGGTTCACAAAAGCGAATTTATTTACGTAGGGAGAAGAACAGATGGCACATAATTATAGAATAGTTAGACAAAAGCTCGCACACGATAGGCTTTTTCAAACAAGATGACGTATGGATCTGTCGAGTGCCGAAGAGAGACTGCATCAGTGTGCCGCTAGGTGGAGCGCGGGGAGGGGGAACGCAGCAGGGGACGCGCGCGTCGAACGTCCACCGAGCCGAGGCGTCGAACCAGCCTTGTGTCATTGCCGGTGATATGATAACAAATGTATACAATGACGATATCACAATTCACTTGAGGAAAGATGAACGACCTTTCCTAGAAACATAATGCAATGGGCCAGTCACTGAACAGCTTATAAAAAGGGATCAAGAGCTTACCGAGTTGAATCGGATTCATTACTCCCTTGCTTTGCTGACAATAAGGCCCAACCAAAACAGATGTGTATTGACAAAACACGCTACGAAAATAAACAATAAGACGGAACGATAGAGACGTTGAGGCAATAATAAATCTTTTGGACCATAATGAGCAGTTGGGTTTTGATCGTTTTAATGTTTGCCGGCTTGGTAGCCTGCCTGCACCCAACTCCTGTGTGGTCACAGAAGTTGGGTGCATATGAAATAAAAACTTGCATTAGAATCATCGAGATAGAATAAACTTGCAATAGATTTTGTTTATACATATCTTGTAGAAGTTAAGTAAAAACAATAAGTAGAAAAAAATTGTCTAAATTTTGGCAACGCTACTGTATGCTTCTAACTAAAAAAATAAAAGAATAAACTGATTTGAACTAGAAAAAAAGAAGCATCGCACGTAGTCTTCGCATCGAATGTCGTTCTTGGAGCCAGAAGAAAAAGACTAGAAACATACGCAAAAGAATCAGAATTCAAGTAAAAATGTAATAACGAAGAAGTTTCTGATATTGTATATCTATTATAATGGTATGATTCAAAATAAGTTAATCTACCAATCTATTATTATAGTATTGCATTTGATTAATCTCACTTATCTTAGTACTGAAAACTAGAAAAGGTTTCATAACTCCAAATTATCTCTATTTGTCACATACACATCAATAATTAATTCAGATACAAGTGGATTAAACGCTTTTAAAAACATTTACACGTTGACACTCGAAAAACAGATTGCATGCATAAAGTGGTGGAATAAGTGCAGTTAACTTTTTTCTAAAGTGCTCCTTCTCCATGTTTACTGATTTCTGAAGTAAAAATAGCGGATCAGTATATTCTAGGAGCTCATACAAAACATACATCAACATCATCCATTGATTTATTATCGATTTAAATTATTTGATACCATTTAAACTAACTACATTAGTTGGATCCTAATTTTAGATCCCATTTTATAATTTTAGATCCCATTTTATTTGTAATTTTTTGCTATTTCCATCGAATCTCATTTCTACTCGTACTTCCCACCGTTTTAGGCAATCATGTATCGTGTTTTTTGTAACGAGATAGCTTGATCGTAAGAACCAGTGATCGGTCCAATTTAATGCACATTCCGTTGTAATGAAAATCTGATTGGCGAATGAAATAAGTAATGAAAACTTAAACCATAATGAACATGATGCATACAAGCTTCACCTTTAAGTGTGGCATTTTAAAAATGGACTGTGTAAATCTTTCAACGACATTGAAACGTAAAACTTCGAAGTTAGGAAAGCTGATACAGACACAGCTGTTCACAGAACAGTAATAAATTACTTTCTTTCAGGGGATGCCGACGAAAACACGTTTTGTTTTGAAGCTATAATTAGACGCCCTATCAACATGATTTAGAATGCTCATTGTATGTTTACAAGTGTAAGGCTACCGAAATATTAGGCCGTTAGGCTTATGTCCAGCCTAAGCAAAATATAAGTAAGGAGGAAGTATAAGCAAGGACTTGTTCCTGCTTTAATTTTTTTATTTTAATTCTTACGAAATTTGAATATATTTTTAAGTGTGATAATATAGCGCTATAGATAAGTACTATTTTTAAATATATAACACAAAAGACGCGATCCCTTAGTTCCTTATGATCACATACAACAAGACAAATGCCTGTATCAATGACGACACAACCAATGACATCGTTGTCCTGTCCTTTTAAGTATGTATACTGTGACAAAACTAAACCATAATACGCGTAAGTTAAGTATTTATTGCCGACAAAGCAATAAAAGCTAGGACCACGCCCGAAGCCGGTAAACGTGCCGATCAGTCCAAAATCGCCTGCTGTATTTTTAGTCAACATAAGGGATATTTATTGCCATTCAAGCGCCAGCCCTCTTGGCGTTCCATCATCTGCCTGTATCGATTTCTTGGGCAAATTTTGCTTACGTGAATTCTTCTTCTGTTACATTTATTCAAATGCCAATGTTAAAAAAAATATTGATCACTAACCCAAATAAAGGAAAAACCAAAATCTGAATAAAGAATGTATCTTTTGTATGAATATGTATAAATGACATAATTTAAATATTAATATTAAATAAGAATTCTAATTTTTCTTCCACGAAATTTAGATCAACACGACACATATAATAAATTATCATTATCTATAATAAATACTCATTAATAAATATGTTAATAAAAGACAATTTCTTCATAACAATAGTTTTAAAATAGAAGTAGTTATGCACAATTAATTGTTAAATAATTATCATGACTAATCTGAAGAATCAGATACAAGATTTGGAAATTGTCAAGATTCATCAATACATATAATAAGACACTAAAATGCGAGTGTCTGTACATTTAATATTTTTCAAAAAAACTAGTAGAGTGCGATTAAAAAAGAGTAACAGAAACAAAAAAAACAGTTTTTGGAATTTTTGTCTGTCTGTATGTATGTCTGTCTGGTACGTTATAACTTCGAAAATACTCAACGGATTTGAACGCGGTTTTCACAGTTGGATTACATATAATTAGGAGCGTTGTCAAAACTTTGTTTCGTCAAAATCGGTTAAGGGAAAAAGAAGTTATGGTCGATTGAAAATTTACTTCAAACACTGTTTCAAAACTTTTAATGCGTTTACTTACGTTTAATTTAATTTAGATAAGGCTAGAATTTCTACTTTATATTATCCATATCAATAAAGACGAAAACACGCACTGTACCTATTAATTTTAATAAATTAACACATTGAATTTGATTGTAAATTTAGTAACATAAAATCTCAATAGATGGCGCTGACTTACTTTACAACTCGCAATGGTTACGTTTTTGCATTATTAAAAAATTTGATGGTCTTTATCTTTGTGGTTCTTTTGGTTTGGTTCTTTTGTTGTTGTCTATTGATTGGTTTGGTAAATGGACGGTTCGGTTCGCTATCTATTGTTAGTTGTCTTGCTTGAATTGAAAATTAAATTTGTTGTTTGACGGAACTTACGATCGTGTCGTATACAAGGTGGACACAAATCAACTGCAAATATTTTAAGGGCAGATACAGACCACTATACTGAACAACTTTTCCAAATAAACTTATATTGAAATACGAAATTTTATTTTTCACTCTCCATACTAAACTAGATCAGCTGATTCTCAATTTGTATGGGAGGTCAAAAATTTTTTTTCATATTTTGACATAAGTTTATTTGGGAAAGTTTAGTGGTCTGAATCTGCCCTTAAAATATTTGCAGTTGATTTTAATTCACCTTATACAAAGAATTTTAATTATTTTAAATAATGCCTAGGAGGAAACGATCTAATCTGTCGCATCATTCCAGAATAGCTAAAAGCAGAAGGTTAGCTAGATCTTAAAAATCGAATGCGGATAGACAGATGCGACTCGATGAAGATAGGCAACGCCATGCATTGTTTCGGTCTTTAGAAACTTCTTCTGACAGAAAGTCTCGCTCGGTTGTCCGCTGACCGCGAGCGTCATGCGTCATCTCGGGCTTCGGAAACGTTTACCGAAACTCAAGGTTTTGGCGGAATGAAGTGATTTACACGTCATAACAGTGTTGTGCATCAGGATGATGCTACCACCTACCCTATCGAGTTTTTGAGTTCATTGGCTGCAAGTGGTCTTCCTGCTCATAACATTACCCTTAAAGTCGGCGTTCCCATTATGCTCCTAAGAAATCTTTATCCGCCTAAACTTTGCAACGGGACCTCGGTTTTGCAGCGCAACTTAATACAGGCCGAAATTCTCACAGGGTGTGGTTCAGGCGAAACGGTGTACATCCCTCGAATACCACTCATCCCCAACAATTACCCCTTTCAATTTAAACGCACGCAGTTTCCAGTTGCTGTATGCTTTGCCATGACGATAAATAAGTCGCAGGGACAAACCCTAAAAGCAGCGGGCATCGACCTAAGAACAAGATGTTTCTCGCATGGACAACTGTATGTGGCTTGCTCGCGGGTCAGTAGCGCCGAAAATCTATTTTTATTAGCCTCTGAGGGAAGAACTGCTAATGTTGTCTACAAAGAGATTCTTTGAACTTAACTCTGAAACATGATATTTGTTTATATTTGAATAATGTCCTGGCTACTTCGATTGCGTCATTTCATTTCAATGTAACACAGGTTACGCGAAAAGCTACATACACGCGGGCGGAGCCGCGGGTAACAGCTAGTTATAAATATACATCTTACATAGTTTTATGTCTCTACACATAAAATCCACTTAAAAATAAAGATTACATAACACAAAAATTTAGTAGAATAAAGTTAAAAAAATTGCTCTCCGTTCTAATAAACCTCGTTTATCTGTTTGCTAATCTTTCTAAGACTATATGAAGTATTATTGCAACTTTGTATGACAGTGGTGTTCAGTAATTGGGTCACTCCTGAAGGAGCTAAAGATAATCTGAGCAAGATAGCAAAGGGGAGGTTCATCAGCGGAAATTGAAGCAGTCTTTATACTCTGAAAGCGAAACGACTTCATCCTTTTAGATGTCATGATTATGACACGCCTATTATTTTTGGCAAAAATGTATTTAAATAAGTTCTTATGTAAGTATAGGACATATATAATTATATTATTTGAGGGCTTTTGGTTTAGCTTTCTGCCGCAGTCGGCTCATTTCCAATATTATAAACATAATTAAATATAATTTTGGACTAATCAATATAGATGACTATCAATAGCATTGATAAACTGACTGGTCAGAGAGATTCGCAAATTATAATCAAGAACATTACCGGGTGAACATATATTTCAATCTCGAATGAATAAAGGGGAATATAAACGATATAATTTCACAAAGTAAACAAGAGGATAAAATGTCGTTAGAACAATAAATTGCTCGAAGTATGCGAAAATAATGCCCAATTTTGTGGTATCGAGAGCACCTTTTGTAATAAAGGCAAGGGAATCTTAGAACGAGACTTTCATATTGTCTCTTGGAAATTCTAATATCTCAGATAAAACAAATCACCGAAAGATAGGTTTAATTAAAATAAATGGTACTTATAGATTTTTAGATCAAACATATTCACAAAATTGGTTTTGTGTAATCCTTTGAGGACTTCCGAATGGCAATACTTACGAAATAAATTCTAGCATTATTTCATCAAGAGTAAGATATAGAATGTAATGTTTTCAAACCGTGATCAACGGTAACAAAAAGTGTAGAGAAAGGATGTTCCAAAATTCTCATGGGAACGTCGGAAACATGAAACCTAAATAGGAAGCGCGGGCGAGTGCAACATAAATCTAGGTCCTCTGAAATAAAAGTTTTCGTGGGTAAACTTTTATTATGCTAGGCTACTAACCATCAAATGGGAATTTTATCTGTGCAACTTTACTGTGTAAAAGTTTGGCCGTATGCGAAAATAACAGGAGTTTATGCGGTTATAATGGTCGCACGTGCAGACAACCGCCTTCCCTAAGAAAATAGTGCGTACGTAGTAGAGGGTAGTTCAGTTGTATTCCTGATACCGGCTGATGGATTGGAATTGCCCGTGTAAATTGCTTTCATCTTGGTCAGGAGAAAAGAAGACCCTTTGACCGAACCCAAAGTGTAAAAACGGGACTCTGCTGTCCATTGGTTTGTCTGTTTATCTTCAGGGCTATACTTCATGAATAGATTGACTATAACTTTTACAGATTATTTATTTCTACGTTCGCTTTAGCAACAAATACAAAAAAAAAAGTTAAAGACCCAAAACGAAGAAATGCTTTATTTTTTACAGTTATAAATAATTGCTAATTTCTGTAAATACATAAGTTCTAAAGTTAAAGTCAGTTCATTTCAAGAATTCTTAATAAGGAAAAAAATAATTTATTTTTCTAAAGATTGAATTATAGAAAGTTTGATCACAACCCGTCCAAAAGGCAAAAATCGAGAAACTCAATGATAATAATACTCCGTGACGGTTTTGTTAACGCGTTCGCTTTATTATCAATTCTACGGAATGCCGCGCTCTACATCATATCTTTATCTCAATTAAATTGTCTGATTCCGTCATTAAAAAACATAACATGTCCAGTCTATGGCTCATCTCCTGATATGCCCAGTCTTCTGTACGACTGGGGATTTGGAGGAGGCAAACGGTAGGGCGGTGGACGTGGCTATGTACTGTTCAAATCATATTTAAAATTTATATTTATATATACCACAGCCAATCCGACTCGAAAAGAATTAAAAAAACATAACAAATTGTAATAATTCAACGTTTTATACTTATGTTACATTTTTATGAAGTAATTATTGAGCCGATAATGTTTAAACAGCTCAAAACATGAAGTACCTACTAAACAACTACAAACACCAGGCTTTTACACAAATAATACAAATAAAAAAACACAGACCATAATGTGTCTTTTCGTATGAACCATAGAATCAGGAAGTCCGTCTTTGCTTTTTTTTATCAACAGTTTGGTGAACATAAATATAAGCTATTTCATATTTGGTGAAATTTTACAGTTGAATTAAACTAACTTTCACCAAGCAATGTGGATTTAATTACAAATGTCAAATATTTGTTTAGTTTCTGTTTATGATTCGACTACATGAACATGTGAACAAACATATTTAATCAACGTCTAATATTCTCGTTACATTTCATGATTAGCTTTCGCTAGCACATTTTGGTATTTATTTTTTCCTCAAAGAATCCAATAAGAATATCAACAATCCAACCATTAGTATAATCTAGAGATTTAAATACACTCTTCAGTGTAGTCATATGTCCTATTACAAAAGATTACATTATATTTTCATACAGACTGAACATAGTCCCGAAGGACCAAATGACATTGTGAGGAGAGTGATCCCAAAGAGGTCATCTCTTCCAGACCGACTCCTTGTGCTTCAGTGACCTAGTCTAGGCGAGAAGTGGTTTTATTTTATAGCTACATTTTGTCTGTGGTTTAACTATCAATGGAATTGGAATTCTCCACCTCTAAACTATCTGTCTGTCATATATTCGAGGCCAGTGGTTTTACGGATTGAACCAGCAGTCTCGTGGTACATTTGTACATACTGTGGTCGTGGGCAAGTTTAACAAAACACTAGCTGTACTCCAAGGTTTCACTCGCACTAATTTTTTGACTACCCATTAACAACTGATTATTGTGGTCATAAACTCTATTTAATGTGTAACACATCAGTATCGTTATCTACAATGAACTGTGCACGCGATGATTTGACTTTACAAAGAATCTCAGTGATGGTGGAAACAACATCAAAATGTTTTGAGAAGAATTTAGCGGATATACAGATAGACTCGAATAGGACTTCAGTTTATACTATGTATTGAAGTAGATTAATTAATTAATTTTGTGATTGCAGAGATAATGAACGTTGACATAGTCTTAAATCAAACGTGTATTAATATTAATAATTTAACTGTAAGCACGGAGCATAAACTTAGCCCAGTAGGTGAACGGCGAGAGGACGCAGACGGGTCTATGAACTGGTGAAATCTCAAGAACATTCGGCATTATCAATGTCCCGTCTAGACTTCTAGACGAACAACAAATTGAGCACATTGGGCACATCGGGCGTTAAATAAAATAATACATCTGTTTCAAGTAGCAACTTGAAAATCATCGACTTGAATTATTTTGTCCTAGGCCTAGGAGTTGTGCTACCACCAAGAACAAGTGTCTGGATAATTAATAAAATATATTTCAACAAAATTTCTTATGAGTATTTTTTGGATTATTTATTAGAATGAGACGCGATATAGTCCCGTGGGAATATAAATTTAGATAGCAGTCCACTCCATTGTGGCACTATAGATTCCTCGTGTCTTTCGAAACTTATAAAACTAACTTACTCGGTAACTTGTTCGATAAGGCTATTTTCGCATTATACAATGAAGTTGTTGTAATTTTGATACCTGATGGAAAATGGCTGTCTTGGGATGTGTTGCTAAATCTTTTACAACGTCTGTTTCAGGTTTGTAAATTCAATTTAAAATATTTTTGTGTTGAAAACTACGCTACGAGCAATTTTAGTAAGTGAATGACACTTGCTCGACCCTTGGGAGTTCAGCGTCCTACCTTCGGCGTGCTTTAGCTTAGAGTATAGCTATGCATTCATTTTAGGAGAGCCATCGATACGTAAATGTCAATAGACGATTTAGTAAATCGTTTGCCCAAAAACGTGAGAATTTTATAAATTCTTGTACTTTTAAGATTTGGAATTGGATTTCAATTTATGTTAAGTATTTCAACCTTTAAGTATTTGTCTTGCTTGAGTATTGAGTGCGTTAGACGGACAATGGACCTTGTACGCCCTAGTAGATTTTAAACGCTTCTAGATGCCATATTTGACGGCCATGTGACTTCTCCATCCGAGTCTGTTTCTCAGTTATAACCTTAGCTTACGCTTCAAAGCCCTTTTGAATCCTGGTCCTAGATATAACAGCACTGAAGCAACTACTGTCTGACCGCAGCCGTTACCCTTTTTACAGGGAAAGCAGACAAAGATCGCCATTTGTAGTGCGCTCAAATCCTTAGAAAACATCCCCGTAGTTTCACAAATACAAACGCCTATACTTATACAAGTAATTAATATAACAAACCATCTAAGTACACGAACTTCGTAGTTAGTAACAAAATGCACCACTAATAGGGTGATCGATAGCTTCCGCCCTCAAATTACTGGGTAATCTCGGGCGGTAATTACTCAATTTAATGAAAGGAGCGATACCGCCAAAGTGCCGTCTGAAGATGGGATGGATCTCACCTGGGATTTATTGCTTAGTGAAGATCTACTTGAGTAACTTGAGTTATTCAAAACGGATAGTGCTTCATATGTGGGTAATATGGAAGGGATATATGCTAATGTAATTTTCAACAATTTAAATGCATATCATATCCAAGTAAAGTTTGACGTTGGAAAGACCTCCATATAACGTTTGATACACCATAAAAAATATTTATAAGACAATTTTAGGTCGATTTAAAGACGCACCTAATATTGACTTTGCCAATTCGATGCATATAAAGACATGGCGGCGGCGAAAATTCGTAACGCTAACTGAATCCATAAGTTCTATTATAGCTCAGAAATAAAAAATATTCACTAATCATTGAAACTTCGCATAATAAATTAAATAAAAAGCATGCAACATTCGTTAAAAATATAGCCAAAACTATATCATGGCATTGATATACAATCATAGCTAGTAATAAACGTAACAAAGACTATCAATCGTGGCGTACGGAACCACGCCCTGTCATATTATGGAGTTCATAAAGGGCCGGCCCTACAAGAAGAATGATACCTTTTGTTTAAAAAATACCGCATAATTAAATTTGTGAATAATCCATATCCATACTAATATTATAAATGCGAAAGTCTGTCTGTCTGTCACCTCTTCACGGCTAAACTGCTGGACCGATTGTGATAAAATTTGGTAGGGATGTAGTTAACGACCTGAGGTCAAACATAGGCTACTTTTGGGCGCGATATAACCGAGTCCCACGCGGGGCGAAGCCGCGGGGAACAGCTAGTACAATATAAATACTCTTTATTGCACCACAAAATAATAATCCATACTAATATCATAAATGCAAAAGTCTGTCTGTCTGTCACCTCTTCACGGCTAAACTGCTGGACCAATTATGATTAAATTTGGTAGGGATGTAGTTAACGACCTGAGGTCAAACATAGGCTACTTTTGGGCGCGATATAACCGAGTCCCACGCGGGGCGAAGCCGCGGGGCACAGCTAGTATTACATAAAACAGCTTAACTTAAAAGAATGAGGCGCAAAGGCGGACTTTCATAATCAAGAATAATCAAGGAAAATACTTGTGTTTTGCTTAAAAAATTCTTGATTCTTAGTTGATGTTTGCACAAAACTGGAATCCAAAGTTAATATTTTAATTTAACTAAAATTAAATGTATGGAAGGAATATTTATGTAACGTCATCAAATGGTTGTACAACTTAGTATAAATGTCACTACAGATTGGTATCGTCGTTGTTTTGTAGTTTGAATTTGGTAGAGATGAGATATCATGTGCATCAAACGATAATGATGGTTGGCTTTACCACATCATTTTATCAAAATATCATATGGGGAAAAAAAGATAATCATAATTCAAAGATCAAAAAACCCCTAAAACTTATCACGGGACGGCACTGAGTTTATGAGCGATGAGGCGGCATCGGCAAAGATTATAAATGGAACGGACGCGACCTAAATACAAGCACACGTGGAACACTATTTCCAGACAACGGAAGGTATGTCAGGTAGCTTTCGACATAGCACCTCCGCTGCGACGATAAACAAACTAGAATTTAAATAACCCACTAATTAAAATGGCATTCCTTGAATAAACAAAACTTCCTAACAAACAGTCGACGATGGAGATAAGAATCAACGAAGAGTTGGACTCTTTTGCTGTGTTTGTTTTTACTCCAAATATAGAAACGGTTTCAGTCGGACGTTTCGTTGAACACATCCGAATTTGTCCGGCTAAAAGAAGCATATAAATGACTATTCGTCCAACAATAGCAGCAGATATATAGAGGAGAGCAGACGGGATGCAAATAACAAAAATCAATACTGCGCGGGTGAACGCAGCACGCCCAACTTGCACAAAATTAACCATCCTCACTTTGGAGGCCCCACGGCAGTCGGTTTGAGATGGAAATCTCAAACTCTTGGAAAAATTGTAAGCACTCAATTTATGTAAGGACCTTGTACCCTAGTGCCAGAAACATGGGACTTCATTTTTGCCCCAAAGGTTTCGAGCAAGTGGGATGCTGATAATAAAATATGGACTGATCAAAATATGGATCAACGGCACATTTAGTCTTTGTTCCGCTAAACATAAAACATCCGTTTTAAATATCAAGAAAATTAAATCAGTATTCTGTTTTTTGACTTTGTATGATTTTTTGAAAAGTATTGAATTAAACATTGAAGTTTTAACATTAGCGGTACCTAGACAGGATTTTCAGACAGTGTAGCAGACGAAACAATAGATCATCGGATATCCGGTCGAAGACGCAGGCGGCGTAATAACTAGTTTACCGACTGCAGAATGTAATAAATCAAAACTATGTTGACAGCAAACATCTACAACACATTCTTCAAAGGCGATAAGCAGTCATTATTCCAACTCAAGTAAGAGTTTTTATGTACCTATCTGCAAAAAGCATTGGCCGTGATTACTAAAAAATAAATTTTGCTTAGTTTCACAAATATTTACTATTTCTAAATATGTTATCATAGATGTATAATATAATATTGCTATCAAGTTCAAAAGCCGTGTAACAATCCCTTAATCCTCAGCTTTGTTCTACACATAGCGCGCGAGAAACGTCTAAGTAAGTACATAGTTGAGAGACTTCCTCTATGTAGTTCTCGAGTGGACCTGTTGACCCAGTGAGCAGCGCCTGAGGCTCAAACCTCGCACCTGCCTATCTTATTTTCTTCTAGTATGTAGAAGCTAACAAAGTTTATGTTGGAACTGTTTCTAACAATAAAAATATTTTTGTCATATTTGGATTTGTTAAGGAACATTAACTAGTCTCACTTGCATATTGTAATGTAGGGAGATAAATTTTCATACAAGAGCAAATATTTACAAAATTCTTCTCAACGTCAACTTTTTTGGCTTAAATGACAGCTGGGCACTTAATGACTGGAAAATAATAATTTACACCGGCGAATGCCTAAAAGTTCCGTTCTAGTTATAGACGCTGATACAAATAAAACAGAATATTTAAGATGAATAGTCACTGTTTTGGAAGCGCAAACACAATAACTATTATGCGAAAGATCATACGTGCAAAAACAAATTGTCAGCTGCAAAGACAAAGGCCTGAAATGCCTATTCTAGTACGATACAATCACATTTTAACGCTCATTAACTCATTTCTGATGCAGCGTGGGTGTTCTGCATGAGGCAGCTCATTGCATCACTTGGGACATATAAATCTATTGTCTAAACTGGTCTAGATAAATCATTATCAATGAATTATAATGTTGTCAGATAATCTAGATACAGTTTTCTAATAAACGCAAAAGCAAAAATAAATTTCGTATTTCAAAAAATTTCAATGTAATTTGCGTATTCGTCTAGACGGTTGATGTTCTTATTATTTGTTATGAATTTTATTATCTCCCGAGTTTGAATATAGTCTATTGTGTACTGAGTTACAATAAATATTGAAGTAATTTAAATCTTTTTAGGGTTTCAGACAACAAGGAATCTTCGTAGCAATTTCCGATGATTTATTTTACTCAGAGACTGTGCTTAGCTTAACGAGGACACATGGAATAATAAGTAAACTGATATTGTCTATTTTATTTTTTTTAAATGTATCGCAAGTATCTCCACCCACTTATCTATGTAGGTACCACATTGCGAGTATATATATATATATATATATATATATATATATATATATATATATATATATAATAAATAACAATAATCTTAAAAGCAGTAATGATTTTTCTTTACCTATTACATAGATATGATAGATGATATTTTATCTAAATTATCCAACGGTGACAGTGAAAGAATTCAAAATTATTGCAAGCCTAAATAGACAATATTTTAGTTATTATTATACTGTTATTATATACATAAAAAAGGAGTCTATTATATACAATCTCTATAGCAGTCGTAATAATTTTAGAAAATAGGCACATTTAAGTACACGTACCATAGAATACTTATAGAATGTGTCTCGACTATTTGCGAGCAAATTATCCCCAGTGAAATTAAAATCTCCCAAATTTATATCAAACATAATATAATAGAAATATACAATCAAAGAAGATGATTGAAATTTCGCGACCTGCGCTTGTGGCTGACGTTTCATTTCAGGAATAATAAATACGTCCGGAAATATTCTTCTGTAGACAAATTTAATTTCGGAAAATCCGTTACAATCAGTGGTCTTATTACTATTCGAAATCATGGCAGTCATTATCGTAAGCAATTTCAATTTCAAAATTGGCCAAATATTTACTATAGACATTTTATGATGTTCGCTATTTGCAATATTATCTTCTATATCTATCCAGACAAAAGTTGTCAAGATCTAATTCTGTTTGTACATTTACAACTCGTGTTTACTACCTTTTCAACAAATCTTAATCACAGTTGAAACAATTATACTCGTATTATTCACAACTAAAGCAAACGAACGGTCTGCATTTTCATTCCTTGCAATAGCAAGAAATTTCTTTTTGTGCTTATAACTTCCGGAGGCAATCCGGGATCGGAACTATACGTATGAACCGGAACAATCGGTGAACGGCGGAATCTAGGGTATCGGCCGCGCCATAGCAAAATGGACTCCTTTAGGGGTGACCGACTCCGAATGTGTACCACCATTGTTCACGGCACTAGCCGACCGGAACAGGCGGATGCTCAATCGGTTATCATATTGTTCACACTTTATTCGAACCATGTGAAGGTATTATTTATGAGAGAGACGCGAATTAAACAAATCAAAAACATTTCAAACATTCTATTCCTGCTCCTGCATGGTTACACAACCAAGCAATAATGCTAACAAACCAAAGATTGAAAATTAAGACTTCATATTATCATCATCTTTTCACAAGCAAGTTGTCCACTGCTGGATATAATAGAAATATACAATCAAAGAAGATGATTGAAATTTCGCGACCTGCGCTTGTGGCTGACGTTTCACAAAAAGGATATAGGAGGAGGATTTCCACCAGAATGACCGGTTGGAAGCGGCCAGCATCCAGCGTTTGCCTGCGAACTTCTTCAGGTCATCCCACCACCTGATTGAAGTGTCCGATGCTGCCGGTGCTTGATGGGTGTGGGAGAACCTTTCTGACCGTTGCTGCCTTTCAAATTTTACTAAATTTTATAAAATTATTCATAGATAGGTGGTTTTGTAGATCTTTATAATTATATATTCTAACATAGTGTACATACTTCCCAGTGACACGTATTCCATCAGCCATTAAGGCCATATTCATTACCCTAAATGCGAACTCCGCGGAGTCACCTGCAATTTCACAGCCCATTGAAAGCGTTGCAGACAAAAACGCTGTATTGCGCTACCTAGATTGCGATCTCGAATGCAGATAGTCAGATAGCATAATCCATTAACCACCAGTGCCAGTGCCAGTAACATCGTTACGTTCCACCACGGCATTTACATAGGGACAGCCGATGAAAATGTATTTTCATTTCCGCCCAAATTCTATGCAGATTTTGTATCCGCTCTCCACTTTAATTTGCAAATAATTTACGGTGAGCTAAATGTTCAAATATTAATTTTATTGATACTCAACTGTGTTTGTCTTTGCTATCATTCAACCCTATAGAGAAGCGGTGTTCATTTATTTATTTTTCCTTTTAAGCATAATAATATTCTAGAAAGATCCAAAGACAAAAACATCTAATATGTAATTTACTTACAATCATTATTTAATACATCTATGGAGTTGAATTTTTGTAAGTACTATAAAGTTTTTGGAGTCACAGGAGTCGGATAACTGCATACATTCCAGTAGAAAAAGAAACACGACATGAGAAAGTAATTAAAGCACGGCAGTCTTATATCCGTTTCGTTTACGTTTAATTCACTCTTGGTTTTAAATAGTTGACATTGTTATTGAATGAGCTCATAATCATAAGATCATCATTTTCTAGAGGCTATTATAGATTTCGTTGGTAGAGTACGCCTACTGAGCGTGAAATTGAAGTATCGTTTTGCTACGATGCGACGACGTGCATTTTGCTCTTGGTTCCTTTGTGGTTGATCAGGCATGTGTGTCACAGTTTTACGCTATTTTTCAGTCGTTGCACTGTTTTACTTGGAAACGAGATTATTGTTGTCAGGTGTTCACTATTCCGGGAAGTCGTTTGAAATGATTGCTCATCATGTGGTAAAAGTATGAATGGGAGAACAAATTACAAAGTACTTAGTACCGCTTCGTCGCAAAATTCCCCTTGGTCGCAAAACGTCCCTTTCGCAAAATGTCTCTTTATCAAAACGTCCCTTTCTCATAATATCCCCTTCGCAAAATGTCCCTTTCGCAAAAATGTCCCCTGGTACTGGAAAGACCCTCTCGCAAAATAAAAATTATCGATTCAAGTACTCGCGCAGGAAACTAACACCGTTTGGCAAACGCCTTAACGACTGGATGTAGTTATGGTAGTGTAGATCTGTACCTACACTCTACATAATATATATTAAAATTAAAACACCCTGACTGTCGAAGACTTGACTGATTTTCATGAGTTCTCAAATCGTACGTACAACGCCATAGATTAAAACAAAAACTGCCGCAGAGACCGCCCGCGATTTCCTAATTCTATGTGAATGTGATACGCTCATTATGTACTTTATGGATTATTAAAAAAAATACTCTATCTATCCCATAGAAATTTGCTTTAAATACGATTTCCTATTGAAAATCTCATGTTTTGTTTCGGCCGTAATATCTGCAAATGAAAGAGGCGTCTGACTCGAAACTGCCGGTCGTGAATCAGGTGTATATCAAAACCTGACGAGGGTCCCAGAGCTGCATTTGATGTTATTCAAAACAGCATTTATTTCACTCTTACCCTTTACAGTGCTGAGTATCTAGTTTCGCTAGTGCGGAAATGGTAGAAACAAGTTTAAGGTTAAAATTATTATTGGACATATTTCATTACTTTTTAACCGACCTAAAAGGAGGTTCTCAATTCGTTGGAATATTTTATTTTTTTAATAAAATGTTACATAATGAAGCATATTAAAACAAAAAATATATTAATTATTTCTCCCTTTTTAGTTGAGTAATTGGAGTCGGTTCTATTTTTTGGCAAAAACAATTATTAAATGTGTACTTTAAGTAAAGACTTTCTTTTAAGTTATGAACTTATGAAGTACATTTTGTTTTATTTTATTTATCAACTGGCTTTCAAAAATGTAGAGGTTTCCAACTATAGTAAGTAGACACCTTGAAGAACTTATAAAAAAATCAAGACCTGGTGACTGGAAAGAGCCATAATCAAGTACAGCGCACTATCCCGAGATTCGGTTCGTATAAAGGAGAGGTAAGTAGATGGGAGGTGGAGGGATTCAAAAGATATACTTAAACATGCTCCAATAGAAAATTAAAAAGCTGTTTTTAAGTTCGTTCCGGTAAACGAATAGAATAAAACATCGAAAAACTTATCTATACCATGGAATCTAGAATATTTGTTCCTTGCTAAATACAGCTTTTAGAGAAAAATTTAAAGTAAATCCTATGACGCTTGTCTCATGACACCTTTTACATCGTCAGCATATCCGCAGATCGAGTGTCCGTAAGCTGTGTGAAGTGATTCCCACTCCGGATACCAGGTCAAAAAGTTCAAACGGTAACCTAGATATGAAAAAGGGCCCGGTTCAACTTTCAACCAGTAGATTTAATCAACCATTCAGCTGACATCCTAAAGTTTATAGATTTATTTTATGGAGCATATCAGTTTTTGCCTTTGTATGATTTAAATATTGTAAATTGACTTTTTTGGGGAAAATGGTGCATTGAGACATTGCCGTTTCTCTTTTTGCGCTTTGGGTGCGGTAGTTAGTAACTAAGTTGGACGTCAATAGATAAGTGACAAGAACATGAAAAATTTATATTGAGAAAGTAGGTATAAAGCGAAAGGAAATATGCTACCATAGTGACTGATAGAAATTGAAAGAGTTGACAACAGAGCTGACCTCAAATAGGGAACTGGCGAGGATGATAGATAATGAACATCCATACTAATCCATACTAATATTATAAATGCGAAAGTCTGTCTGTCTGTCTGTCACCTCTTCACGGCTAAACTGCTGGACTGATTGTGGTGAAATTTGGAAGGGATGTAGTTAAGGACCTGAGGTCAAACATAGGCTACTTTTGGGCACGATATAACCGAGTCCCACGCGGGCGGAGCCGCGGGCAACAGCTAGTTCTATATAAAATGTTGGTCATCTCTGAGAAGAATGAAAAAGCTAACGTAGAATTTAGCATTTATTTTGAAGACTTACATAAATAATAACAGTAACACCAAAGCTGACGTAAGATGAACGGTATAATGCAGAGCAGTGAACTCATTGCTTTCTAAAAATGGTTTGGTGATATCAAGATTTATCTCTTTCTTTGCTAAAATCAAATTTAATTCACCCGCGTCAGTATATTTTCTTTGCCCGCGTGGTATGTGAAATAATGAACTTTTTACTTTTTTATATAAAACAACTTGAACAAAAACATTTTACTATAAAAAATGTAAATCAATTTAGGTATATCTCCGACATTTCTAAGAAAAATGAAATTTAATCAGTTTAAGTCCAATAAGTAATTAACTATGATATATTTGAAAAACATCTTAATTTCAAACAATCCCTGTATGAATTGGCAAATAAAATTTATTATTATTCGACCAAAATGTGCCTGGGCATAAAATAAAGCGCTCTAGATTAAGTTGACAAACAAACAGTGAAGTTAAAAGGTGACCGAGAGGTGATACAGGCTCTGTAAAACAAACTTGAGGATAAAGTTTTAACTCGTTGAATAATTACTTAGTCAAACCAGAGAGCTCTGCGCTTTTGAGAACTTTTATCTCTTCAATGAGCGCTTATAATGGACGCAAGGCTGCGGTTTTGAAACAAATTGTAAAATAAGAGTGTTTGGCCTTAAACTGATAATAATCACATAGGTACAAGATACGAAATTTGCTTATTTCGGGTGGATGGTAAGATCATTTGAATCTGGACACTACTGGTGTAGATGATAATGATGTAACGATTGATCTAAATAATATTTTTGTGTTAATCACTTTTTTTAAATAATAGAGCACAATATTAATATTTTGATGAACGGATACATTTAAAATCCTGAATATAATAAGAAAAATAATTAATATGGTAGCAATGACGATGAAGCAATTTCAAAAATAAAACAAAAACCAGTGTTTTATCATAACACGAAATCAGTAAGCAAAACGGTACGGTATCGTCATGCAAGCGATCAGTATGCAAATGTTGTAACCAAAAAGGTTGAAAAAAAAATATCCTTACCTTTATATATATAAGCTGTGTAATGATGCAAATAATATTCATATGAGAGAATCCGGGATCAATACCTATTCGTACACGTTAAAAAACCAAGAATTCCGACATGTGGTTTCTGGACTTTAAATAAGTGGTGAGTTTATTTTCAATTTATTGGATTCATCAAACGAATACAAATAAATATACCCATAACTTTCTAGTAATTCTTTCAGACTGCTGCAGTTATCACCAGCACCAAAAAAAAAAAATAAGGCACTCGTAAAATAATAATATCAAATCACTTTGTAAACGAAAAATAATTAGACAAGCCTGCGACGTTTAGCTGACTTCAGTCTCAAAAGATTGCTTATAGAAAGTATGGCTGCATCCAGAGTTACATTGATAACTGAGGATGCAGCATATATAAAAAAAAATTGCCACGCGTGATTTCCTAATTATATGGGATGCAGCCATACTTAGATCGTCGGAGTAATATGGAACAGGGCTAAAACAAACAAATGAAATCGCATAATTACAAGAAATATGACAACAAGCAACAACGCGGAACAGCTAAGACAACGTTATAGTTTACGATGCTGACAGAAACCGCGTGGGTTGACCCACCATACAGCCCATTTAATAATTACACCGCACTTACTTGGAACTCCACAGATGTGACTCAGACCTTTTACTTTTCTCAATCTGAATAAATTAACCATAATCAGTACTAGTCCGTGCGCGGTTTCGAAACTTATCTGATCGGTTAGCTGGATTGGAGATAAAAAGTAATGCTAAGAAGTGCACCCACGCATATTGCTTTCTTTTTTTTCCGAAATATTGCAGACTAGTACAGTTTGTAACTAAATTAATTGCTAAATCAAATATCATCGATCGTTGAGTTTTTTTTTTCAAATTTAATAGTTTTAAAAGAGATAACTAAATACCACTTATTATAAAAACTTTATCTTCAAGTCGTATCTTTGTTAACAAGTTTCGAGATTGAAGTCTTGTAACGTTTCCCATTCCTATCCTATCCTATCCTCTTTATAGATTTACCCAGTGGCTTCACTAACTGTGCTCCAGTTTTGGCCGGTAACGATTTTCATTTACTGCCAGTGCTTCCTATTGGTCTTCGCTGGATACATAATAAATGAGGTCTATAATAACACAGGGTTCCCCGGCCGTTGCTCCTGAGTATTTCGGGAATGGCAACTGACTTGATCCAGTTTGGCTGTGTTAAGCAGGGTTAAGTCAATCCAATATATGTGAGTATATTCTATTTAAGCTTTTTGAAGTTATGAATGAATAGAAAAGGTCAATGCTTTTGGATATTACTTGCTGTTTTCGCCTTCAGTACATCAATCAATTCCACATTAAAAGGTGTTGGCTTTGGGGCTTTTTGTGATGAGGTGCATAAGTATATCGTATATACATTGAATTTAATTTTCTAAATCATTATGATAACCACAAAAATTCGTTGTGTAGTTTGAAATTAGCGGACATACAGATAAGGCTCATAGCTACATCAATATAGAAAGTATTGATTAATGATAAGGGGCTTCCCTGTCTCAGATCTTCAAAACACTTGTCGACCATCTCCATTCATGAAGTTTTCCACAGAGAAAATTAGTTTTCTTAACTCTATCCACCATCTCTCTGATAAAACCTTTTATTGCTTGGAAAAGTTTTTTTTTTTAAATAAGCCACTTACATAAATCAGTTGTATCAGTAAGCACCCAATACTTCTCATGTATCTAACTATGAACTATCTTTATCTTCACTATCACTACATAGTATAAAACAAAGTCGCTATCTCTGTCCCTATGTCCGTATGTATGCTTAAATCTTTAAAACTACCCAACGGATTTTGATGCGGTTTTTTTTAATAGATGGAGTGATTCAAGAGGAAGGTTTTTGTGTCCATGGGAAGCTGGGGCGGGTCGCTAGTCCTAAATAAAAAAGAAAACCCGATCATTACCATTTTATGGCGATTGAAATCAAAAGATAGAACGAGATTTAAAACAAATAAACAATGGTAGCTCGCTTTTATTAGCTGACGTATGTTTACAATAAATCGCCTCACTGTTGTAAGTTTCGAAAATGTTTAGCTTGGAGCTTGAAGAGAGCAACAAGGCACTATCAATCAGACTTAGTGCTCTGACAAATGATTGTATCAGATTTATAAACAAACAAATCAATCAAACAACTTTCTTTCTCTTGTATGTGTGGATAATATTGTGTCAGTTAGTACATATTTATTGTGATATGTTCTTGGAGGATATCTAGTTTCTTGGAATTGTCCAGAGTCATTCCGAGGAGTATCCGTTTTGAATTTTAGGCAGTCTATCTTAAAACTTTCAGGCACAAGAAGCGCTAGGAGGTACTATTGTGAATTATGTACGGATTACTTCGGAATTAATTCGGCATTTACTAATATGGCAACCAGCTATCCCGCATAGCTAATGACACTAGGCATTTGATAGAAATATTTTCTTTTTCTCCAACTAACAATATAGATACTACGAGTTATTAGTATTGACGAAGGTTTTTTTAAATAGAGTGCTGGAGGCGGTTTAAAAACCTCTAACAGAAGGATATGCTGGGTCAGTTGACCTTGTATTCCACGCGAAATGAATGGAGTCAAGAATTCATTAGTCTATCTAAAATTTAAGAGCTGTGCTCTTGTCGGTGGAGTTTCTTTCAGGTCTTTATACTAATCCGCTAGCCTTTTCTTTCACATCCTGATACGTTACGATTACGACTGCAACTTTTTCTTTTATTTGATCTACAAAACTCCTTCTTAGTATCTAAACGTATTATTCCACAACATTATGGCAATTCTGGTAAGGTAACCAAGAACAAACAGTACGGTATCACTCGGTTCGTTGAATTTTATACTGAATTTTTACACTCAACAGCAGTTATGTACAGTACACCATAAAAAATGCAAAGAATAATCAAAAAGATTTAGTCACGCAGTCGCTTGGAACGATTTAAATTCGGGACTGTACCTGTACCGCTCCGTTTTGAACCAATTTGTCTCTGACAATGTAACCAAAAGCGATCTTTGATCACAGAATAGTTTATAATAGAAAGAGTTAAGCCTTAATGCTGGTGATAATAACGTAAGTATTTTTCTATTTTCATCAGTCATTTCAGCCACTACTATTTAGGTGTAAACATTACCTATTTAATCAGTAAAAAAAAAACCAGTATAGGAGAATGAAGTTGTTCAACATTATGGGAATTCAACATTTTGTAAATTCTACTTTTTGAAAATTCTTCTTTTCGGAACTGAAGGGTTTTTTTATAAAAACAATAATACTCTTCCATATTGATGAATGACGATGAGTCTGAGATAAGGGTACAGGTTAAAGCACTCCTTCAGACTTAAAGATAAATTAAATTGAAACAATTTGAAATAATTAATTACCGAATATCAAACAAAAACTGTCATGAAATTGTAACCGTATGTTTGCCATCATTTTCAGAGATACGCGGCAGAAATAGGTAAAATCGTGGGGTTGAGCAAGATAACCTTATAACAGCCCCATAAATAACCTATTAAAAATATCAGCGTATTCGCTGTGGGACCAAATATCGTGTCACTGGATTTTATTGCTGTTTGCAACATGATACTGGTCTGCAATCTGCGATACATTTTATAAGTGACTTTCCACCCTGGTTTTGTGACTTGTAACGAGACAATTTTATTAACATCCGATATAAAAGTTGTAATGGAAAATGATTTTTAGGCGTGAGATGAGAAGTATATCTCAACTTCGGCATAGGTTAAATAATAGTTACTACGTAAACTACGGATAAACCGGTATCAAAGATTCTTGTTTAGTTAGAAGAATTAAAGATTAGAAAGGGAATAGACGATAGAAATAAGTTCTGACAAATTTCTGACGACAGACTAAATTATCAACAAAAAGACATCGTATAGAACGAGCCTCCTCTCATTTTGTAAGTCTTGCCAAAAAATATTGATGTAAGTAATGTAATTTATAATGAGAACAAATATATCTAGTATCAAACTGAAACTCTAAGCCCAATTAACATAAAAGTTGATATACTCAGCTTTTACCAACCGGATTTTCAACAGTTCAGTCAGGCACGTCGGTAAGCTAGCTTAACGGACAGATTTCCGAGAATGCAACTTTGTTGAATCATCAAATGAATCTTGACTGCTAAGACGTTTCTGGTCGAACAGAGTGTTTTGGCCGTGTGGTCTGTTTCAAAGAACCATATTACTCCTAGCGGAGTCTTTACCACCACCTCTCATCCTAGATGTGTTGTTAGAGGCGACTGAGGGAATAACAGAGGTCTTACAACCATATTCTTAATCGTTGCCTCATAGGTCTACTACTAGGTACTAGGTAACTTTCCTTGAAAACGGTATTCTTAATTGTTTCCTTGAGGAAACTCCAGTGAGGATGAGTCAAGGAATGACGTCCCGTTTCTTTTCTGTATGTTGGTAAACCGTTTAACTTTTAGACGTGAAGAGAGTTTTTGACAAAGTATCTTTTTCAATTTTAGCTAACTGGCATAGATTTATTATAAAACAACAAAATACTTAATACACAAAGAACTTATTACAGTGGGTACAAGTTCTTTTAAATCTGGTCCTTAATAAAAGCACCTACTTTTCGTTAAACGAAACGTTCGAGGCTTCCTTAAGGTACCTCTTGACCCACCTTATATTTGACAGTTAGTTCCTCACCTCCATTGAGTAACTTCCTTAAGGTGAGGAAGCTATATAGTGTCAACTATCAATACCACTGAGATCGAGTGAGGATGAGTCGAGTTTGAGGAAACGTTTGAGAATATGGATGTTACTGTTAGACAAATGGTGAATTCCACCAATAACAAGTAGTTTTGACTTTAACACCTTCGCTGACAGTAACGCCTCTCGACGTAGATAACAAATTAACTGTTATTGTTATCTCGTTTACTGTCCGCGAAAGTGTTAAGTACGTAGCTGGTAGGCGCTGGCACATACATACAGACCATCGAATGGTCATACAAATTAGAATATTTTTCAAGAATATCGACTTGATCATGATGTAATAGAAAGGGAAACCTGTCATTGGCTTTGTTATAATACTGAAGGTTTCCCTGATTGCCTATACAATACAAGCATTCAATTGTTAAGACTTTTATTACGCTGTAGGTTTTCTTACTAATAAATAAATAAAATCACCCCTAATCTTATAAGAAATACCGTTATAATGGACCAGAGCTTATTCACGCTAATTTCTCTCCATAATTTCTGTGGTTAGTCATTAGGACAATATTACCTACATGACTGCTATTTATGTGATGTACAATACTTATATTTCACATCTCGTCATCATCAACGTTTACCATATACAAACAAATCAGTACAATGCACATTGTTTATATGACGGTAGCACTATCACAATGCACTGCAGCGGTCTAACAAGATTTTCCCATATATGCAGGCAATACGTCGTGAATTTCCAGGCAGAAATACACAGGCAATATGCTTTCTTGGCCCAGATTTGCCGGTTCGCCGACCGATTTTGTGCCAGCGGCTCGTATCACCAGGTGATGCGTCGTAAGCCTTGTCACAAAATAGAGAGATAAGAGATACGCCGTGTGATAAGGACGGACCTAAAAAGTATCTCTGATGTCTTCTTTACGTGTCACGTGTATTGTCAACTAAAATTGGCAATATGGGATAGAATACGTAACATTACTAAGTCATGGTGTTATAGTACCTAATAGAATATATAAAAATTCTTTAAGTTAATGCGTGGATCATATATTAAACATACAGCTATATGCTTGTATAAAGAATGGTACGGACAGCGATGAGTCGGCCCGATGATGAAGTATAGTTATTATAATAACGCCTTTCAGGGCTATAGTTAGGTAAGTTAGGAACGATCTAAATGACAATTGTTGAGTTAGAAAACAATTTGTTAAATTTGAAATCCAGCATGATCATAAAACAATACTATAAAACAATAATCCATACTATCCATGCTATCCATATCCATACTAATATTATAAATGCGAAAGTCTGTCTGTCTGTCTGTCTGTCACCTCTTCACAGCTAAACTGCTGGACCGATTGTGATGAAATTTGATAGGGATGTAGTTAACGACCTGAGGTCAAACATAGGCTACTTTTGGGCGCGATATAACCGAGTCCCACGCGGGGCGGAGCCGCGGGGAACAGCTAGTATAACATAAAACCTTTTAGTAGGTATACAGGCCCAGGGCCCACCTGATGGAAGTTGTCACCGCTACCTATGTGGTGCTCCCAAGAATAAAACTCGTATCATATCTACCTATACTCTCCGTGTTTTATGCCTCACTGAAGCGTTGGGAATGGATGTATATTTTTGGAGGAACTAATATTCTATTTTTGCGGAAAGCGCATCGCTCTCGCAGAGTGTTCTATTGGGGAGAAACAACATTTCTTATTGATGGAGCGAGACGAATTCTTGTGACGCTAAAATGTATTAAGAAATTGAGATGTGGAAACGTTTATTTAAGCCTATCGATCTACAAAAATTAGTAGACATGTTGTTGCTTATTAGTTTAGTTTTACGATACCTAACTAACATTACTAGAAAGGACTTTTACGAGTACAGATGATTAAAAGCATTACATGTATTTCCCGGCAATTAGTATTAAGTAATTAATTTGAAATATTACGTAATAATAATATTTACCGCAAATGATTGTTCTAGTTTCAGTTCTATTCCGCCCTCAGTTTACCATAACAATACAGAACACTTAGAGTATGGATATACAGCCAGCAGAATTTATTAAAAATAACAAACTTTCGCTAAACCCATTTTAACTAAAATATATAATATACTTTGTCTTTTTTCTCTTATCGATATTTAAATTGGCCTTAACATAGTAAACATACGATTGTAATTTTTTTAGAATAAGGCGGATCAATGGATTTATGCAATTGGCAAACAAAACAAACATATTGCTATTGCCTGATTAGAATGATCATCCAAATACTGAATAATGATCCAAAACCTGAAAACACGAAAAATTACAAATGTGCGTTTCATCATCGTCGTGTTGTTTGGAGTCCCTTTAAAGAATATGATGACATGCTGCTACCAAAAAACATTATAGAAAAATCAAGAAACTAACTAGTTTAGATTAGAACAACTGTTATAAATAGAAAATAATTTATGATAGGCAATGAGAATGAACCTACAATCCACATGGCTAATACTCTCAAATTATTGTATTATAGGCGAAGAAGACAATTTACAGCTATATTTAAAAAAAAAACACTTGTTATTATTTTAGTTATAAGCACCTCAACACTCACTGGTGGTCGAATAATGTTATGGGTTTTATTATTCCCTATGGAAGCTGTCGCATAAATGAAGGTATGAAATGAATGACCAAAAGTACAATGAGCTTTACTTCCACAGCATCCATGTTCTACATAAGCAAGGTCACATCACATCAGCGGCGCCGAAAAGGGCGCCGCTCTGTCGCTCTACAAAGAACTTTATGGGGATGTAGGACGATAGTGAATGAAGGAAATGTATGTAATTGTATTATGTGCTAATCTATTGACGAATCAAAGCGATATTTTCTATGGGGCTTTTCTTGTAGAATAATAAGCGGCTTTTTAGGGTTCCATGCATAAAAATGACAAAATGGAACCCTTATAGGATATGCATGTCTGTTTATCCGTCTGTCACATTTTATTTGATTTTCTCAGAACCTACTGAAAAGTTATTGAAGTACGCAAAATTATGTGTAACTTGGTTATTTATAATCACAACTAATATATAATTTCATTACAAATAATCACAATCATATAAGACTCTTTGTTATAATGCAGAATCTTAGGAAAAAAAGAATCAAGTAACCTAGGATGCTGTGGTGGACTGAGATGGCTGCAGTATAACAAAGATGGATAAAATGGGGATTACTTTAAACTTGAATATAAATGCTAACTAATATTATAAAAGCGAAAGCGAGTTTGTTTGTTTGTTACGCTTTCATGCTCTATCTACTGCACCAATCTTCCTGAAATTTCGCACATGTTGATAGAAGTATTGAGAAGGACATAGAATACCTTTCATCCCGGGAGAAGCACTGTTCTTATAGAAAATTGACGCGGGCGAATGTTGGTAATAAGTAAAGATTTTTTTGTTACCAATATTACATCACATACAAAAACAGAACTAACACTAGATTATAAACAGCAAAAACATAATAGATGTTTCTGTAAAAAAATGTTCCCTTTAATAAAGCATATATATTTGTATATTAACAGGCAGTCAAATTACCACTTCCATGCTGGTCTGGGAGAAAAAGATGAATGTATCAGGCTTTACTTCCTGCGCAAGCTATGAAAGTCAACCAAGGGAATCATATAAAGGAGGAAACATGACAGGTAATGTGGTTAGCAACCCATCACTATTTCCTGTTTCAACAACCATCATGCTAAACATGGTCTTAGGTGTTATGACCCTAGGCTCTGTCTACCCCATATGAGATTAAGACATGACTATATGTGTGTATGAAATTACTGGGCACTGTAAAGAAATGAACTGTGTTATGTGGTTACTTTGATTATTAATGCTGTCATATAGCCAATATACATTATATTTTATATATTTGTATGAGTGACAGCTGTAAATGAATAATGTGAGACTATTTCTGTAGTTATAACTCGTATGTAAGTTATTATTTATTAACTAGCTTTTGCTCTGGCTTCACTCGTGTAATTTCCCACGGGAACATTGAACGGGAAAAGCACTGTTTCCATATCCTATGTCCTTCTCAATACTTCCATCTAAGTGTATGCAAAAATTCAGGAAGATTGGTTCAGTACATAGGGTGTGAAAGCATTACAAACAAACAAACTCACTTTTGCATTTATATATATAGTTAGGATTAGGATTATTGTAGATCACACTAGAAGCTTCAAGCTGATGAGCGTGCATTTTCTGGTTGGGTACATGCAAGTAATTTTGTAATACCCTCAAAATCCTATTTATAAAAGTAATCCCAACCAGATAATGTTACTGGGTATAAAAAGCTCAATATTTAATCTATACTTTATTATATATATTGGAATGGATAGGTCTAATAAAGGCAAATTTTTGAAGCAATGTTACCGAGTACCACGCGGGCAACAGCTAGTTACAGATATTTAAAATTGATATCTTAATCATAGCAATACAATAGTGTAAAATACATTAAATTCCCTGCAGTAAAACTTGCGTCATATACCGACAAATATTTATGTTGTTTTGGCTTTTGTTGCTCTAACAAAGACCCAATAGACTGATATTCCCTTCAATACTATAATGCATAAACTTCCAGTAGAGTAAGGAATATAGAAAATAGATAAAGATTCAATGAGATCAACTTCAGAACTGCCGGTGCCTTCAATAAGAAACGACTTACCGCTTGTATGTAGAATTTCGCAGAAATTTCAGTATTAAAGTTTATTACAGAAGACACAAGATTAGAATAAACAAAGCTTCTTCTTCACTTTTTTTATTTAAAATTTTTTTAGTCCAATTTGATTACCTCGTATCGGTAAGTTAAATATTTAGTACAACAACTAGTGATTATTGTATACTTGATTATACTCACAAACTAAATAGAGATACTACGATTATACTCTTTGACAACAAGTACAACAACTACAACAAGTACATACCTACAACATGAAATAAAATTAACTGACTGACAGCAACTGATAATGACAGTGAGTGACAGAGTAGGGGTCTGCGACTTTTTTTTTTAAATACTTTTTACGGCCATGGAAACTAGTTCTTTAAGGCCTTTCTTTAATTTATTGATCTTCTTCAGTCCTACTTTAGTCAAATCAAGTCAAAAAGTCAAGTCAGTAGTCTAATCTAGTCAAGTGAGTAATTCTAGTCAGTCAGATGGCTAAGTGAAGCAGTGGAAAAATTTCACTTAGCTATAACTTAGGAGATTTTGGTGACAGAGGTATAAGTCACGTTATCAACACTGTATCACTTCCTAACACTCACGCTTGTTCACGAACACTGCGAATAATAATCCACCAATATTAAGTACAAATAGTCGAAAAAACCTAAGTTTAGGAAATTGAATATGTAGCGAGACACTCGCCACTCATAACAAACCTCAACCTATCGTTTGGCAACGGCTGCGCGCGCAATGAAAAACATCGACGGATCGCGGCGTTCTTCATTCGTCGGTTCTCTACCACATGACACGCGTCTCTGGTGTCGATATTCTGATATTGTAAACTGTGTTGTAAAATTGTAATATATCTATCTGTATATACTATCCTCTTTTGCTATCAAGTTCCTCTCTATACCTTCTCCGCTTTCTACCTACTACTGCTTCGCCTGCTTCCTACTGCTATACTTAACTACACATCGTGTGCGACTGAATGCCGATCTTGTTAGAAGTTGGTTTAGGGGAAACCCACACGCCTCCTTCTACACTGGTGACCACCGACTACGAACAAGAAGCACCTTTTGCGCCGATTTGTGACCTGGAAATCGTGAGCATAAAATAAAAATAATTTTGAATAAAATTTTTTTCCTGTCAAACAAACTTCGTTGCCAATAGCAACAAAGAGGTTGGCCGTGGCCTTACTTACACGAGTGGTGAGCGGCTTTTGTTTTTAAAATGTGCGAGTCCGAAAAAGTGATTAAAATTGATGAAGTATTGAGAGTTGGTGTAAAAGTACCACCATTTTGGCCAGAAGAACCGGCTTTATGGTTTGCCCAATTAGAGTGTCAATTTGATCTTTCCCGAATTACTACTGATGATACAAAATTCAATTATCTCGTAGCACAGCTTGATCACCAATACGCCATCGAAGTGAAAGATATCATTACTAGGCCTCCTGAAAAGGACAAATATTTGAAATTGAAGACCGAGCTTATAAGGCGTCTGTCCGCTTCACAGGAAAAGCGCGTGAACACATCAAAATGTTTCCTTGGAAAAGAAGAGGTAACCTTTCTAGGATACTCAGTTTCAGCTGCCGGTACTAAACCCCTCGCTACTAAAGTCCAAGCGCTTCAGGAGTACACTGTTCCCAAAACTATTAAAGAGCTTCGAAGATTCTTGGGCATGCTGAATTTTTACCGTCGCTTCGTACGAAACGCTGCTCAACTTCAAGCACCGCTGCACGCAGTACTATCCGGCCCTAAAGTTAAAGGTTCACATCCAGTGAATATGACACCTGATATGCTTAAAGCGTTTGAAGATTGTAAGACCTCATTGTCAAATGCCACACTACTTGCCCATCCAAACCCAACTGCAGATTTAGCCATCGTGACTGATGCATCAGATTTGGGTATTGGTGCAGTCTTGCAACAGCGAAAAGGAAAGGAGTGGCAACCTTTGGCCTTTTATTCGCATAAACTGAGCCCATCTCAAAAAAAGTATAGCCCGTACGACCGGGAGCTGTTAGCTGTTTACGAGGCCATTAAGTACTTCCGCCACATGGTCGAGGCGAGGACATTTGCCATACTAACTGATCATAAACCACTCACCTTTGCCTTCACAAAGAATAGAGACCAATGTTCACCTCGCCAGTTCAGATATCTAGACTACATAGCTCAATTTACAACAGACGTTCGATACATACCTGGACCCGAGAATGTGGTTGCTGATGCTCTCTCGCGCCTAGATGAAATCTCCGTGGCCATCGACTACCAAGAACTTGCACGATCCCAGGAAGCTGATCCTGAGCTGCAAGGCCTTCTTAAACATGGTACCGCTCTGAAGCTAAGGAAGATACGAACAGCACACATTAACTTACCAATATTCTGCGACACTTCTGTTCAGCCACCTCGACCATACATCACTCCGAACTTAAGAAGGCAAGTCTTCAATATGGTGCATAACTGGAATCACCCAGGGAATACAGCTACAGTACGACTGGTTACACAAAGATTCGTATGGCCAGGGATTCGTAAGGACTGTAGAGAGTGGTCTAGGCAATGTTTAAATTGCCAGAAAAACAAAGTCACCCGTCATACTCATTCTCATCTCTCATCTTTCATTACTCCTTCTGCGAGGTTTTCTCATATTCATATTGACCTCGTAGGACCTTTACCATTGTCTTGTGGTTACAGATACTGCCTCACTGTCATCGACAGATTTACTCGATGGCCTGAGGCTATCCCCCTACAGGACATCACGGCAGAGACCTGCGCAGCTGCCCTCGTGTCTGGCTGGATAGCTAGATTCGGCTGTCCCGCTCGCGTGACTACGGACCGTGGTCGTCAATTCGAGAGCCACCTTTTCAATGCACTCACGTCTATGATCGGCGCGCGACATCTTCGTACTACAGCGTACCATCCAGCTGCTAATGGCATGGTAGAACGTCTCCATCGCCAGCTCAAGGCTGCCATAATGTGCCATGACTCTTCACAGTGGACCGAATCGCTTCCACTGGTGTTACTGGGGATCCGAAATACCTGGAAAGAAGATCTACAAGCCACTGAGCTCGTCTATGGTGAGCCACTCCAGCTACCTGGTCAATTTCTATCTCCCAAAGATTACACGACAGCAGATATCACCCAGTATGTAACCCGACTTCGAACGAATATGGCTAAGCTTTCTCCAAAACCTGCTTCATGGCATGGTACTTCTCCATTTTACATTCCACGCGATCTTCATACCGCATCCCATGTCTTTCTTCGGCAAGATCACGTAAGGGCATCACTCGAACCACCCTATGCCGGACCTTTCAAAGTCCTCGAGAGGCAGGAGAAATTTTTCAAGATAGATGTCCGAGGTAAACCATCCAACGTCACTATTGACAGATTGAAGCCAGCATATTTGACAAAAGATGTACATAGTCCTACAACGATGCCACCGACGACGACGACAACATCTCAAACAGAGGGACAACAAGAGGTTAAAACAACCCGGAGCGGCAGACGAGTAAGGTTTCCGAATTACTATCGACCGTAGTTACGGTCTGGTTGGGGGAGTGGTGTAGCGAGACACTCGCCACTCATAACAAACCTCAACCTATCGTTTGGCAACGGCTGCGCGCGCAATGAAAAACATCGACGGATCGCGGCGTTCTTCATTCGTCGGTTCTCTACCACATGACACGCGTCTCTGGTGTCGATATTCTGATATTGTAAACTGTGTTGTAAAATTGTAATATATCTATCTGTATATACTATCCTCTTTTGCTATCAAGTTCCTCTCTATACCTTCTCCGCTTTCTACCTACTACTGCTTCGCCTGCTTCCTACTGCTATACTTAACTACACATCGTGTGCGACTGAATGCCGATCTTGTTAGAAGTTGGTTTAGGGGAAACCCACACGCCTCCTTCTACAAATACAACGCCGACATAGCGACAGTTTACTTTCCCTCCAAAAACTCGGTCTGCGACTGTGACAATCCAATAGACATCCATGAGATCATGAATGAGAACATTGCTGCTAAGAACATTGGGGTTACTACCATAGTTACTCATTATTGTCTAGTTACTACTGTCTCTTAAAACCATGCAAGATCCAGTGAGTAAGCGAGATAGCGCAATACATGATGTAAGGCGACCTTACTCAATCGTTCTTGCATGGTTTTAAGAGATAGTGGTAACTGTGGTAAGCCACCATTGAGTTCAATAAGTGAGACAACATGTATTGCGCCATCTCGCTTGTTTACTCAGATCTAGCCTGGGGGTTACTACCGTCTCTTAAAACGAGTAAGAGAGATGTCGCCTTACGACAAGTATTGCGCTGTCCCGCTTACTCACTGGATCTTGCTTGCATGGTTTTAAGAGATGGTGGTAAGCCACCTGACGGAGCCAACGGTAAACCCCCAGTCGTTACGTCAACCATCAATGTCACTCTGATCTCTATGACGTTGACTTAAGGAAGTCTTGTCCAGCTTGACTTTCATTTCCTTGACTCTTGTTGTCTTTTTGTTTGTGGCGCTAAAATATTCTATTCTATTTGTTTATATAATCAATGAAATATCTGAAACAAAATTTAATATATTTTTAATTTCTATTATAATGCCCAAAATCTCCATATAGTCACAAATATGGAAGAAGAAAGTAAGAGGAGTAGTTTCTCGAGCACCACTTTAAGGTTACTCTGAATCAGAAATAATCCATTGTTTATTTCAGAATTACTACGAAAGAAGAAAAAGGCTTTGAATGGTAGTAATAGACGGGCTTTGGCTGAGGCTTGTAATGATTTAGCCACATATTACTACAAACATAATCGCTACAGCGATGCCTTGGAGGAATATAAAAATGAAGCTTCCATTACTAAGGAGTTGGGTCTCAAACTTGAATGGGGAACATGCAACAGAATGATCGGTGAAATGTTTATGCTTATGGCTGAGTTTGAGAAGGCACTTAAGTACGAGGAAAGGCATTTAGGTAAGTAACTCATTTTGATCAATATTCAACTTTGCAGCTAGTTAGGAATATTGACAAAATTTCATTTAAATTAAACTAGAATCGATTGAGAATGTTTCATTTTCATCGGTATGCCCAAGTTGAAAGGTGTTGAAATCACATGTACAGATTTGGTAAAAGTATGCTACACATCCTTATCTTATTGGGTACCTACCTACCTAGGTCTGAAATTAGGGTTGATTAAAAACCCTTAAAATAATAATATCCTATCAGATTCTTGATTGTTTCATAAAATTCTTTATGGGGAAATGTCTGCAGCCTTCATACATAATATTATATTGTATATTGTTATTTATGTATTTATATATCTAGGTATATATGTAAGTATATGTATTTAAGTTTATGTAAAGAATCCTGGCGAAGCCCCATACATCGTTTGTACGAAAAAAAACAAAAAATATAGATAACTTGAAACAAATCGCATTAGCAAGAACACTTAACTAATTACACGTTTACCACCACTAAATAATTATAAACCCCGGGGTTTTTTAATTTTTCCGTTTTTTAAAAGTCGTCCTTTTGTTTCATTTTTCATCGCCATATTTAAAACAAAACCCACCCAACCACAACTGAACTGAAACATCATGTCACTCTGACAGTTGCTAGCATTGTCAAATCGACATTGACAGTTGATTTAATTGATTATAGTAGAGTACTAGGTTAGGATATTAGGAAAGTCAATATATTTATTGCTTTGCACTTTCTTTATGTAGACCGCAATCTACAGAGTTCGTCAGTTTGAACGACAGTGACATTGGCAGTTGTAAGTCGTGGCTCTATGCGAATGTTTCACTTTCTACATTGCCATATTTAAGTTCTGGTTTTCTATATCTATATCTGTTTATAATAAAAATCTAGTTTTTTTCCCGGGGGTTTAAAAATATTTTATTTACAGAAATGTATTTCTGTGACTCTTATGATGTTGTAAAAAAAAAATCAACTCATCCGTATTTTTTTTTTAATTCGTAAAAATTTCGCCGTCATTCTTTATATTACTATTATATTAAACCCACATTACGATCTCTGCTTGACCTAAAGGTTGACTGTTAGATAATGCTTTTAGCATTAAGTTCGCCTATTGTGCTATACAACTGTATTTTGTACAATAAAGTTTAAATAAATAAATAAATAAATATTTTTATTGCAAGGGTTCTTGGACATAATTTGGATATCCATTTGATATTGTTTGTGTTGTAATAGATGAATAACAAAATATAAAAATAATAAATTTTTGTCTATTAATTCATCCATCAAAATATAACAACAATCATAATTCTTTTAGCTGTTGCCAAAGAGCTCAAGAATCAAGTGGAAGAGCAGCGAGCCATGGCAACACTAGGCAGAATATACCTTTTACAAGGGCAGAGCACGACTGACAACGAGGAGACAAAGACATCTCTAAAAGCAGCTGAAAAGGCCTTTATGAAAGGACTTGTTTTGTGTGAAAAGTAAGTTTTTGTTTATCTTGTTTTAATTACCAATACTTTTGATTTTGAGTACTTACATATGATGAAAGTTAATTTTGTATTTATTTACTCTGCAGAATATAAATACTAGGTAATTTGTTTTCAATTATGTTGAAAGAGAAAATAGGCAAATCAACTAAAAAGATTGACATGACTAAGAACAAGACAAAATACATTTAACTCCAAATGGGCCTTACAAATATTTCTTAAGGTGAGACCTTGGTGAATACTAGCGCCACCATCAACTAAAAATCATTTTTCACTGAAAACACAAGTTATCAAAAATCCCTGTTATGAAATTAAGGTTCTGGAGCTGAAGTTAATTTTAATCATTTTAAATTATTAAATTATAGTTCCATATAGTCACAAATTGCAAAACTGCTAAAAGTGGTTGTTTTTAGCAATATTGCAATTTGTAACTATAGGGAACTATGATTTAATATGTTTAAAATTAACTTCAGATCCAGAACCTTAATTACATAACACGGATTTTTTGATAACTTGTGTTTTCAGTGAATAATGGTTTTTAAATGATGGTGGTGCTAGTGTTCACTGAAGTATCACCTTAACACAGGGATGTATTTAGCCTCCGGTTTGAAAGCATTTCAGTTTGCACATAAAAATGAGCAAAAATAAGTGTCCTATAAGGCAATGATAACATACCAAATATTATTTACAGTTTAAATGGGAAAATTAACAAACACGAATTGATGGACATGCGAGCCCGTCTTCTGCTGAATATTGGTGTCGTGCAAGAGCATCTAGGCTTCCTGGACAAGGCTGTGGATTGCATAAAGAAAGCCATTTCGATATGCAACAACCAGGACTTGTACGAAGTTCTACATAACTGCTACACAACTGAAGCGTCACTTTATTCCAATAAAAAGAAGGATTATGCTATGGCTTTGAGCTGTTTGAATAAAGCTCTGGAGGTCGCTAGTCGGCTTGAAGACAAGGTAGCTATAAACATATTATACTTTTATTAAACTTTAAGCATGCATCTTACAGTAGCGGTAAGTGACTGAGACACATAGTAGTAGACAAGAGGGGAGGCAAAGGCCTCCTTAAAAAACCTTAAATGTACCACTGCTGGGCAAAGGCCCAGCAGTGGTACATTTAAGGTTTTTTTTTTAAAAAAAAAAACATCTTTGATAACTTAAATATATACAGAAATTTTAATCATGTTAATTAAATTTTTGATGGGTGGCTTATGTCGTCGTCCACGTCTTGTGGCTGAATCGTCATATCTCACTATCAGGAGATTCAAGCCAAATAAATAAAATATATCTTTAGACTATAATTATTTGGGAAAGGGTACTTATTCCAAAAATATTATAATGCAGGTATTGAAAACTTGTGAAACCCTGGCAACAAAGGCTGATATTCTATGTAAGATGTCTGATTACCAAAGTGCAAAGCAAGTTCTTCTCAAAGCATGGAAGTTGAAAACACCAGATGAGGAGGAAAGGGAGAACATTGAATCCAATCTCAAAGTTGGTATGTATTAACTTTTAAAATATTCTTAGTATCTACCCAATTTATAGAACTTCTAGCTTTTGCCCGCATGAATTTCCCGCAGGAACAGTGCTTATTCCCGGGATGAAAGGTACCCTATGTCCTTCTCAATAGCTATGTGTATGCGAAATTTCAGGAAGATTGGTTCATTAGATAGGGTGTGACTAACAACGAATTTCTCTTTCTAACGAACAAACAAATAAATATACGAACTCACTTTCGCATTTATTATATTAGTTGGGATTAGTTCTGTGTTTAGATTCACACACAACACTTAGTTGTCTGTCTGTCTTTCTGTCAAACTTTTTTTTCTGAGATGGCAAATATATTTAATCTGTTGAATCTAAACACAGAACTTCTAGTTAGGTGATGTAGAAATTAATCCCAACTAATTATAAATGCGAGAAAAGATAAGATCACTATCTTATCTTTGTGTTTTTGCCTTTTGAAGTACGAAAACTTAAAAACAAACTTAAGCAAGATTATCAGATTTTCTACACATCATATATTCCTCCTTTCAGTTGCTGCCATGTGTTACACTGAAGACCTGCTCATATCAACTGATCCGGCAGACCATTTGACATTCAAGAAGTTGTTCGAAAAGCTTGGAGACGGCGCCTGTCACTTACGCAATTATGCCGGGGCGATTGAGTATTACCTCAAAATGTTAGACCATGCCGAGTTGAATGGGGATTTTGGGAAGGCTCTCATACCTATTTATGTTAGGTAAGAATTTGTTTAATCTTTCTAGCTTCTTGTTTTAGATGTAAAGGTTGCGTGGAAGAAATTTCTTTTAGCGATAAGGCTGCTTTTGCATTTTATATAAAAGTTATTTTTAACATGTTTTCTGTAATCTATGTGCAATGCATGGGTATTGCATTGTATGTTTATTGGATGTCTGCTTTTGCTTCTCCACTTTATTTACGTTTTAAGGCCTTTTACATGCAGTAACATTAGTACAACATTTTTAGGATTTTTTTTCTTCTTTGTCGAGTGTGTGTCTAACTTTGGTGTCAGATTTTTGCTGCAACTGGCTGAAACTTAAAAGCTAAGCTAACTTCCCTAACTATCTAGTGGTAGCTGCCGGGACCAACGTCTTTACGTGATTTTAATGGCACTCTTCAGAGGGTTAATGTGGAAGCTTTTCATATGTCGTAATGACTTTATGGAAACCATTGTGGAAGAAAGGATAGAGGGAAGGGGAAGTCCAAGAAAGAGTAATGTAGAATAGAACAAATAAAGGAAAAAAGTGCGTCGTATCGTTTCAGGATGTGAGAAGGCTGGCGTAAGATTGAAAATCCAAACCAAAGCTCTTAAATTTAAAATAGATCCTTTTACTTTACAGACAAAAGCGGCATGGCCAGACATTCACTCATGACTAATATCTTTGTAATCCTTCCAGCTTGTACCAAACCTACAAAGACATGGGATGCTACAATGAAGCTTTGCAGTATTACTACAAAGAGTATGAGCTGATAAAGGATGTGCCCAAAGAGGCTTATACCACCCTGTACAACATTGCTGAGGCGCTGTTCTTAGCAAAGAAACCTTACGAGCAAATTGAGAAGGCTTGCGTCAACGCCAGGAGTGCTGTAAGTATGGAATGGAGATTTTTAATTCCTCCCAATATGCTGAATAAAGGACGCCTGTATAATACCATTAAATGTCATCATAAATGCTATTGTGGGTGTTTTTCACAATCCTTTTAGAAAGAAATAAGAAAAGTGGTCGTCGCCGCCGCACAAAACGGCGAAATTTTGTTGGGCTCATAGTGATAAATAACGACAATTAATAAACCGGTCGCCTGTATGTTATTTTTTAGACTATTCTCCGCTATTCTTACAATTTGTATGTAAATCAAGGAGTTTTTAATTAATCCGACATTCCGCTTTAGACAAATCCGCCATTAATGTTTTATCTCTGCAACTGTGTTATTAGAATAGATTTTATTACAATAGAGACAAAACATATAAGACATATAGGAATACTTTTTAATACTTTCTGAAACACAATAATACACAACTACTGTTTGATCTGTCTAAAATCGTATAAATAATTACAGGCTCGCGAATGGAACAAAAAGAAGTACGAAATCAGAGTGCTTAAGAACCTATTAAAATATCAAGAGGAATATTTCGAGACGGATAAAATGGAGGATACTAAAAGTGAACTGCGCGCGTTGGGTTATGTCGATTTTGACAATTTGGACAATTCTGAAGACGAGCAGAGTTCAGCCGGGGGGTGTGACGAGGATACCACTCATATTGGTGACGATATATGTCTTGAGGATCTTACAGGTATTTTTTATCACTTCATAGTATAAAACAATAGCTTTCTCTGTCCCTATGTCCCTTTGTATGCTTAAATCTTTAAAACTACGCAACGGATTTTGATGCGGATTTTTTTAATAGATAGAGTGATTCAAGAGGAAGGTTTTTATGCCCATGCGAAGCCGGGGCAGTTCATTAGTATTCAATAAAATAACTGCCTCTATGGTCCAGTGGTTAAGGCGTTTGCCTGCATACCCTGGCGTCGTGGGTTCGATTCCCACGGAAAGCATAGTTGGTTTAGTTGTTTCCAGTTTTGTTAGGACATATTGCAGGCTTGAATCACCTGCTTGTGTGATAATAAAGATGATTCCGTGCTTTCGATTTATGCCTTGAATATCTTACAGGTAAGATTTATTATAAAATGGCTATTGTATTAGTTTCATGGCATGCCAGAAAAATCTATCTTGTCTATGGAGACAATTTGGATAAATCTGAAGACTAACAAAGTTCTGCCGGCGGATTTGATGAAGACACCACTCTTATTGGTATCAATATGTGCCTTTAGTATGTAAAGGCATAGTTTTATAATGAAATGGGAATAAGATTATCTAAACTAAATAACTTGTATTTGCTCTGAGGTTTCATCTACATTGTCTATGGGGACAATTCTTAAGATGAGCAGAATAGTGCCGGCAGATGTAATTTGAGCATACCTCTATTATTTGTGACAATATATGCCTTGAGAATTTAACTGATACAGACTTGAATTACCCTGATTGTCCGAAAAGCAAAATGGTATAATAAGCAGTTGATTAGTGCCCTCTGGAGGTTGTCAAACAAATCACTTCACAAACTATGCAACCAACCCCTGTTTATAATATAAGTGTAATGTGTATTAAACCATAAATAAATTACTTGCAGATTTATCTGATACTAATGAGGAAGATGTGGCCGACACGAAAAGGGAAACTAGAAAAAGGGGCAAGGGATTTGCATTAAAAAAGAATATGAAGGGTGAAACACAACTGCATGTTGTAAGTGGTCTTAAATATTAACTTTATCTTTTCATTTTATATTATGTATAAAAAACGGTTAAAGTTACATATTTCATCTTACTTTCCAGGCGAGTATATCCGGTAATAAGATGTTGGTAGAGCGTCTAATAGCGAAAGGTCATCCAGTTAATATCCGCGATAACGCCGGCTGGCTTCCACTTCACGAAGCCTGCATACACGGCCATGTGGAGGTCGCTAACATACTGATCAATAATGGAGCTAACGTCAATGATAGGGGAGGATCTAACTGCGATGGTAAGTCCTTTATTTCTTTACTAGCTTTCGCCCGCTGCTTCGCCCGCATGAATTTCCCTCGGGAACAGTGCTTTTTCCCGGGATGAAAGGTACCCTATGTCGAAAGAAGCTCGAAGCACTTACAGTTTACCAAAGCGTGCTAAAACTAAGAACACAAAACATTTGACAAGTAAAATTACACATGAATTGACAAAGACATTTGACAACTCAAAGATAATCAAGACATTTGGCGAATGAGAAATCAATGCGTTAATAAGTCATTGCCTGGTAGTAGGCGCATACTACGAGATATCAGTTTATAAGTTGCTTTGTCAAAATTCACAGAATGGCTGAATTATTTAATACTAGCTGTTTTGCGTGTCTTTCGCTCGTGTGTACAACTACAGCTAAAAACCTTCCCCGAGAATCGGTTATCATATGCAGAAAGAGTTTTTCAAATTCGAACAGTAGCTCTAAAGTTATATATATAAGCATTCAAACAAACATACTCTTCAGCTTTATTATATTAGTATAGATATATATATATACATATAAAACGCCAATATATACCTTCTTATAATACTTATACACTAACACTTACAAAACGGACATGCAACGACCAATAGCATACTGACGAATTAGCGCGTACGTATGTACGTAAATGTTTATTTAATTATTTATTTTAATAAAGAAAATAACATTACATTCATGATACTATTTATGTTTATTAGAAATTTTGTGCCATTAATTTCAGGTATAACACCATTATATGATGCTGCAAGCAATGGTCACTTAGAAGTTGTTCAATTGTTATTAGAAAAAGGTGCGATTCCTTCACTAAAAACCGACTTTGGCGAAACTCCACTAAATGTTCTACAAAAATGGCGGGCCGGCACTATACTGACGAAAGATGAGGAAAATATGTACAATAATATTTGCAATAAAATACATAATCTAATAGATAAAACAAACACCACAGACAAAATTGAACATATTCTCAATAGATCTAAATCTAAAACTCCAGTAAAACCCATAAAAGATTATACTCCACCAAGTACTTCTAAAATGACTAGTAGAATTAGAGAATTAGCATCACCAGCGTTTAAACGACGCAATATCATTGATGATGACAGTGAGGAAGATATGGATTTGTCGCAAAATGTTAAAAATCAAGTAGCATTTCCATCAGACGATTCAAATGACTCTGACTCAAGTGATGGTAGATCAAATATATCATTCAAAGATAAAATCAAAGACAAAAATAAAGGAGTTGATGAATATAGAAGTGCCATATCAGCTTTGAGAAATAGAAATGTTGATGAATTACCTGAAGTAGATGTAAAGAAGTCTAAACCAAAACCAGCATTACTTGATCCTGAAGAAATTGACGATGATTGGTTGGATGACGATTTGGGGATAAATAAGTCCAAAAGAAGAAAACTAAATGATCCGTTAACTACTATAACAACTAAGAAAACTTCATACGACTCTCTTAAAGATAGTATAGAAAGTATAAACAGAATTGAGCCACTTACCGATAACAATACTTTGAAGCGTAAATCTCGCGTAAGCAATGTTGTAAATATAAGCGACAATAGTTCAGATTCTAGTGAGAACGTTTGCCCAAAAAAAGCAGCGACTGAATCTATGAAGAATATAAGAAATGAACTGAATGATTCTAAATCTAAAGACAGCAGAGAAAATATGCGAAGGAGATGGAAAACTCAAAGTACATTACTAAAAGCCGGTTTTCAACGGAAAAGAGATGACGACTCAAGCAATAGTGACAGTGAATTTACTCGGAAAAACGAATCCATCATTCGTTCGAGAACGCCTTCGTTTACTCGAAAATCATCGGGTGAAAATTTCGGATACAATTCCAATGACGGTTTTAATATAGTGCAGAGTTTGAATACTAATGTTGTGCAACCGATGAATATTATACAACCGATTAATATAGTTCAGTCTTCGAAGAACGGTCGGGCGATAAAGACGCAGATTTTGCCTCCCGCAGCTGTTAAAGTGCAAGTGGAAGACAAAGTGTTGTTGATTTCGTTGAAGCTGGACACGATAAATAAGTTGACAATCAGCTGGTTGGTGGAGGAGGTTAAATCTAGATATTACAAGTGAGTTTTTTTTATTACTTGTAAGGTTTTATTTATTTATTTATGTACACTTGAAATACAGACAGAATAATCATGCAATTTATTTATTTATTTATTTGCATAAATATAGGTAATACTATGGATGTTGGTAATGTAACAAAATTAGTAAAAGGGTTCAAGGCTCTTGTTCAGTTGGATTTCGACACCAACTGCTTCATTGCGGGGTATTTCGTCAAAAAAGATCAGCAGAAAAAGCTAATGATTTTCATCTTCATACGCGTTGGGTTAGGAAAACCAAACTCGGTACATACGAATAGTAGTTTCTAGATTGAACCCTTTCTTTGTCTACTTTTGTGGGTTAGAGTAGAGACGGCTGTCTAAGAGTGGGTGGAGTGTTTATCTTTCTCAATGTTTATTAATAAATATGAGCCCAAATTTGACCATTATTGATTATCGCTAAAAAAAAGAACATCTCCGACGACGAGATGCATTCGAAAAACCACGGCGAAAAACTGATACCAGCGCGTGTAGAGCCAATTTGTGTTATACAATATGCATTAAAGTTAAATGCACAGACAGACATGCTATCTATATATAAAAAACAAAGACTGGTTTGTTACAACACTTATAACTCGAGATCTGCTGAACCAATTTTCATGGTTATTGAATCGTTGGATTTGTCTTCGCCCCGAATAGCAGAATACATCTTAAAAACATTGGAAAAAGATGAAAAAAATAAAAATAAAAGAAAACATTTTCCCATACAAAATGTCCGTGGGCTGTAACTAGGGTGTAAGGTAGGGTAGGTGTAGGGTACGGTAGGTGTACGGTAGGTGTGCGGCAGGTGTAGGGTAGATGTAGGGTAGGTGTGGGGTAGATGTGGGGTAGGTATAAGGTAGGTGTGGGGTAGGTGTTGGGTAGGGTAGAGGTAGAAAAATAACGTCTGCCGGGTCAGCTAGTACTAAATAAGTAATCTTTTTGTGCAAATAAAGTTGAATAAATAAAAAATGTATTCCAGATTGACCGGCGTCCGTCCGGTGTTCAGCCTGACGACTGCGGACGGCGCCATGCTGTGCGAGGACGACCCGCTGAGCCTGGTGCTGGCGGCGCCGGAGCTGAAGACGCGCGTCACCAACTGGAAGGCCTCGCCCGCCGAGGAGAGGTACCTCGAATGCTGCGACGCTTTGGGAATATGTAAGAGTGGCTCTTGTATTCAGCTTAATATTAAATATATACGGTGAATTTAAATCAACTGCAAATATTTTAAGGGCACATTCAGACCAATAAACTGAACAACTTTCCCAAATAAACTTATGTCGAAATACGCAAAAATTTTTTTACCTCTCATACAAATTGAGAATCAGCTGATCTAGTTTAGTATGTGGAGTGAAAAATAAAATTACGTATTTCGATATAAGTTTATTTGGAAAAGTTGTTCAGTATAGTGGTCTGTATCTGCCCTTAAAATAATTGCAGTTGATTTGTGTCCACCTTGTATATATAAAAGTTTATATTAACAACATCCTTAGACTTACAACAGCTTGGATCAGAAAAGCACAGGATATAACAAAGTGGAAAGACTTGGTTATCAATTACGACAATCTATGGTTAAAAAGGCTTAGTTTAAATAATTAGTCCGGTCAAAATAGACCAAAAAATTAGTAAACCCACGACAAATTCAGGGGAAGCTGAAAATTCTTACAATTGTTTAAATCATAATTATAAACATTGTCTTAAAAGTCCCAATCGATCCCATGTAAGGAAAAAAATTTAGCGGGGTAAAAAGGTCAAAAAAATGGGTTTTTCGCGATTTTCTTGAAAACGGTGAGTTTTATCGCAAAATTACCTCATACATAATTTATGCAAAAAATTGCAAGCGTCATAAACGCACACGTTTCCACGCCACCTCTGAGGTAGTGTACTTAGCGCAAGTATATGGGCGCGCGCTTACAAGTTGCAATTTTTTGCATCGTTATATCTCAGAAGTGGTGGTTTTTAAGAAAAAAAATATTAATACCTTTTTTATAGGAAATTTCCTGATCTACAAATTATGTCTGAGGTAAATTTGCGATAAAACTTACCGTTTTCAAGAAAATCGCGAAAAACCCATTTTTTGGACCTTTTTACCCCGCTAAATTTTTTTCCTTACATGGGATCGATTGGGACTTTTAAGGCAATGTTTATAATTATGATTTAAACAATTGTAAGAATTTTCAGCTTCCCCTGAATTTGTCGTGGGTCAAATGTCTAATTTGACCGGACTAAATATGTAATAATGATTATTGTAACTTAGAAATAAATGCTTTAATAATATTAAAATAAAGCTAAATCTTTATATTTACAACATCATAAGCAGTGTTTCATAATAAAGTATATTTGTAATTGTACATAGTATAAGTCATTCTGTATATCTGTGTTTTAAGCAGAACATTTAATAATTAATTCTTAATTATTAGTAGAGTATGTCATAGATTTATTATTATTTCCTATTGTCCTAGATTACAGATACTTTGCTTACCAAAATTTATAGTAAAGAAATGAATGAATCCATCAAGCTAATTATTGCGTTTCTCTTTCAGCGACATCAGAAGAGATCCGCCAAGCCGTAGGAAGAAGTCACACGACCCACCGCCTCGCCCTCGGCACACAAACCTTACCATTCTCACAAATACGACCACTGTTCCGAGCTATAGCCCACCAAACTCACATCACCGCCATACTTATACCAAACAATAACCTCGGAGACGATGGTGCTAAATATTTGTCCGAATGCATGTGCACTTTGAGACATTTACAACAACTTGATATAAGCAGAAATAATATAACAGCAGAAGGGACGAAACATCTACTAAATATATTCGAGAAATCTACACGACAAGTCTGTCAATCACTAGAAGATTTGGACATGAATTATAATCCTATATCGGACGATGGGTTTAGAAATATAGTGAAATTGTGCCAGCATGTTCGCTTAAAGATTTTAAGGTTAAATACTTGTAAAATAACAGAGAACGCTGTTAATGAAACGGTGAAGTCTAATGTGAATTTTGATAGTTTAGAATGTATAGATTTGAGCAATAATGATATTAAACAAGGTGTTGTTAGTTGCTTGATGACGTCGTTGAATCCTAATATATTGACGGAATTGGAGTTGGATAATATCGGTGTGCAAGGGAATGTGGCCGGGTGTGTAGCGGCCTTTATGGATTCTGCCAAGGAATTGAAGATTAGAAGGTTCGGCCTGTCGAATTGTAATCTGGTTGACGGACAGTTTATGAGAATATTCAGGTACTAGTCACTATGTTTGTATTCAGTAATTTTTCCTTAGTAAAAAAAAATGTAGGCTGTCAAATTAACACTTATTAAAGGATTGGGCAGGGTTGAATTACTTAGTACCCCACACTTTATGAAATAGCTAAATAAATAAAAAGTTTTTGTGTAATGTGGTCGCCAAATAAATAAAGTCAAATCACGTTGGCCAAATCTATTCACAGCTATGTGTGTCAATGATCTTGCTTTTAAATCAGTCTTCAAACTGTCTTTACAAATCTGAAAAATATGGTCACATAGAAATTTACAAAATAAATTTTCTTACAGATCACTTGGTCGAGCCAAGCATCTGCATGCTATATCTCTAAAGAACAACCTTCTAACATTTATCACACTGAAGAAACTCCTCCAGCGCCAGCCTCCAGTGCCTCAAATCAACCTGGACGGGTGTCAAGACATCTTCAAATACTCACCAGACTCAGATTTCCAAGTCTGGCTGCCCGCTATAGATTTCGGACGGTGTATTCCTGAAATTAACGTGACTCCTGTTTCAAAAACGGATGCTGAGAGAGAAAGTTTCAAGTCCTTTTCGAAGACCTGGTTGAATTGCTTTAAAGAGAGAGGTGTGATTGAGCATTGTGACGGTGGTGTTATAAGGTTTACTGCGAAGTGAATTTAGTATACAATGGTGGCAGAAATTTGATTTCAAAAATCAATTACAAATTGCGACTGTGTCGCACTGTTTTATATTGTAGGGTAAATTAAAAATATAGCTTAAAGATAACAAAGCTAGCTGTCCGAGAACACTTTAGAATCTTAATATCATTGTGTGAGTCCAACTTGCGATTTAAGGCACAGAAACATTCAATGGAATCATAAAACCGTATTTTTCTTATACTCATGTTGAGTATAAGAAAAATACGGTTTTATATAATAAAGGTTTATTTTGGACATTAAAACCTTAACCAATTAAAAGGGCATAAAAAATATAGGTTATCAATTTGTGAGCCGTAATGAGATTCCCATAGATAAGCGGTGAAAAAATGTATTTTTGTAACAAAAATCTTGTATTTTTTTTTCTGCAGATCTTGAAGATAGATTGAGGTACTGTACAGGGTGTAATTATTTAAATTATCGTGTAAATAACAGTTAAGATGATTAAAATACTTTCTTTTTGAACAACGTATTTATTTATTGCCTAATACTCGCTATCAAACGGGATGCAATGCAAGGTCCATCGATTCCTGGAAGCTAAACGCCCATAAGAACATACAGAGGCAGATAAAATATAAGTCTATGAGCTTGAGAACAGACCGCTCCTAGACTGGAATCCAAGCCTATTGAGCTACTAGTAAAACCAACAAAATTATAATTTGAGTCATGATGTCTAAAGTATAATTTAGCTTCATTACAATATTCATTATCATTTTGTTTAGGTGTCAAGGTCAATCAACCATGCACACTGGTGTCAAAGTTCTTCGGTCTCTGTATTAGTTCCCTTACGTCTTCCAACGGTGGCTTACCACCATCTCTTAAAACCATGCAAGATCCAATGAGTAAGGGAGATGTCGCCTTACACTATGTATTGCGCTGTCTCGCTTACTCAATGGATTTTTACTCAGTTGCTCCGGGCTTGCTTAGCCAGCTCATAATAACCCTCCTTGGTAAATAAAGAAAGCTTAAAAGACATTTATCCAGTGCCCATGAAACACATTACACAGAGGAAAAAAATACTTTTGTATCGTTTTTGTATTCTCTATGACATAACCTCAAAAAAATAAGCGAAATTGTGAAAAGTTGTTAAGGCTTTGTAAACATTGTCAGTAATAACATTAAATCATATTAATTTACTCAGAATAAACAAATTAAGCATCAAAAATGGCAGAACAAGTGAATCAACGTATTCAAGAAATGATAAATGAACTTGAGCAGATGAGGAGGATCAACTTATTCGACGATGAAGAAATAAGGTTAGTTTTTTGAATTTTTACAGTAAATAAAAATAATACCTCTGCTTTTAAGAAGTCATTTAAAACCAGTGAAAAATTGGTACATTTTGAATATGTAAGCATTATAATTTTCAGAGAAATATCGCGGAAACGCAAAGAGTTTGAGTACAAATTGCAAAGAAGAGTAAAACAGAAAGAGGATTTCGTTCAGTATCTAGCCTACGAATTGGCTCTTTTAGAAGATATCTCATTGAGGAGAGAACAAGCCAAACTCACAGAAAAAAGAAATGACATAGAATATTCCATAGCTAAACGCCTGAATAAAGTTTTTAAGCAGTTCATTTACAGGTTCCAAAATGATATTGAAATATACTTTGAATACATGAAGTTCTGTAAAAGCGTTGGTTTTGAACAGGCTATTTCCACGATAATCGGTCAAATGCTGCAGGTAAGTGTGTGTTACCAAAATTTTATATATTCCACCTATTGTACTACATATAAAGCAAGAAAGTCATCACATTCATTCATGAGGTACAAAATGAATTAATTAGAGTGCAAATTATTTAGGTATATTCTAAACCGGTTATGAAAGTTGTAGGTCCCATAAAGGTTCATAGATTATTACAGACCATATGCCAATCTAAAGCTTTCAGTCCGTCTAATACTGTAAGTATTAGTTTCCATTTTACTACCATTACACTGATATACATACAAATTATACAGCTATGTATGTATATTTACATAGTATAGGCCTTCCTATCACAAAACATCTTTCTTTGTACTGCCAGGAAAGGGCCCTAAGTTTTTTTAGACACATCATGTGATCACCTAGGCATTGTCTGAAAAAACTCACAATACTGGGCAGAACAGATGAAAATGCGCCAGAGGAAAGCCTCCTGCAAGATGGGTAGACAGCGCGAGCATGAGGAGATGCGGTCCGTAGTACTGCTGATTGTGCTCTTTGGAACCATATATAATGTGGTCATGATCGTCAGCATTGTGGGACCGATGAAGAAGAAGAAGGCCTCCCTCATAGATTTCCAATTCAAAGTTGTTACTTGTTGTCTTGTCATCAATTTAGCCACAAAACCTCCAGTGCTGGATGTAGGCTTTCACTCAGTTCACTCAAGTCACACTTTTCAGATGCATGGTGACAAACCGAAAATGTGGCAATTAGCAAGCAAGTGGGAAAGGATAGAGCAAGAGAACCTAGCCACCGCCAAACAGTTCCTTCTGAAGGGCATTCATCGGCATCCAGACTCTGCTATCCTTTATTTGGAACTCTTTGAAATTGAACTGCTGCTGCTTTTTAAAGCCGAATCTGCAGAGGAAAAGGTATGTAAGACATTGAAAGTTCAGTTTCATGAGTGGTCGTGATTCTCAGCAGTGAGGGACTGATGAAGATGATCTGTATTCCTCAAGGTTGACTGGAATAGCTTCAGTTTAAGTCCGCACATCCAATTTTAGGTAAGGTTCTTTGTCTAGTCAAGCAAATATATATTGTATTTGGTTGACAGACACTAGATAATTCAAAATATGATGCTCATATTATTTTCAGCTCTTTTGTGTAGTACTATAACTACTAATTGAAACTGTAATACCTGAATTATAATTTAATATTTAATTCCAGGAAAAACAAATAAAAGTTGCAAATGTTGTATGGAAAAATGGTATCAAGAATATCAGTGATGTGACATTCATGTTCAAGCTTTGCGATCTGTGTTTAAAGTATGATGCGGATACATCACTGACAGATGGAATAAAGCAGGAAGTATGGTCAAAACGAGACCAAAAGGAAGTATGGTCGTATGTTGCTGCTAAGGAGTTAGAAGTAAGTTTTATGCGAAAGTGAGTTTGTATATTTGTTTGTTACATATTCACGCCCTATCTACTGAACCAATCTTCTTGAAATTTCGCATACACATAGCTAGGAGTATTGAGAAGGACATAGGGTACCTTTCATGCTGGGAATAAGCACTGTTTCCTAGTGTGGCCCTAGCATCAAAGAATTCACATGTATGCTTCAGTAATACTGAATAGAAATGTCTGGAGTACTATCCTATCTTTTTTTTGCAGGGTACTCATTGGGAAGAGATAGAAGAATTTGTAAATGAAGATTCACATTACCCAAAGGAACTAAGGAATTACATGGGTGTTTATGAAGAGGCTTTACAAAAGGTGATTGTCAGTAAATATTTTACAAAGGATATCATTAAATTCAGTAGTTTTGGCATTGATGTTTGTATGAACATAAACTTATATTATAATTATAATAAATATACCTTGGTGATGGCGATATTATCATAACTTGCTGTCTTGGTAATATTCTCTGTTCTTTATCAAATAAATCCAAGAATATTGACATATGTATAAAAAGCAATTTTGTATGATTATTTTACAGTTCCCAGATCAAAGTTTATGCACTAAATACATTCACGACCTCCTAAGTGTTACCGAATCAATATGCAGCGACCATCAAAAGATAGATGCTGTCAAACATGCTTGGCTTTTTGGTCATGAACATGGTTTACTCACAAATGACATGTATGAATTTGGGATTGAACTTTTGAAGCTAGAAGACGAATCGCAGGAGGAGTTAAAGGAGGTACATTGTTTAGATTTTTTTTCAAGATGGTTGTTTTTCTTCAAACTATCGCTGAAATTGGAGCATCGCTTGTTGGAACAAATCTATACTAATATAATAAAGCTGAAAGTTTGTTTGTTTGTTTGAATGCTTATAACTTGAAAACAACTGGTGGGATTTGCAAAATTCTTTTTGTATATGAAAGCCTGATTCTCGGGGAAGGTTATAGGCTATAGTACATACACACTAATGGCGAGTGAAACCGCGGGGAACAGCTAGTAGTTAATAAATCTCAAATAATTTGTAAATTTCTAAAGGCCTTCTAAGATCCAGCAGTGGACGGCTTGTGGCTAGTATGATGGTGATAAGTTTGTAAATTGATGACAAGTAACCTTAATATCATAGTTGCTCAGGCATATAATTCTCCAGCCTAGCACATTGTGTAATAAACACATAAAATTATGATAAGTAAATGGACAATTTTATACTTATTAGTATTATTTAGTAAGTTTACATATTGTTCAAGACTGTTTTCTAGGTCACTAGGTTTACTTGTAGGTGTCCCAAGTCTTTCCTGACTACTATAAAACCTAAAAATATATTCATTATTATCTAATTATTAACTAATCTAATTTTTCCATAGATTTTAGATGCAGCATCAAAAACAAATCCTCAACTTGTCTGCATTTGGAAGGAAAAACTGTTATTGAATATATCAGATGATAAGAAAATGTTATCAGTTCTTCAAGAGGCATCTAAACTGTTGAAATCAGAAGATGCCCTTGCACTATGGAATTTAACTTTAGATCACATTAATTCCAAGGACACTGTAAGTTGTTGTATCTACAAGTACTGGATATATTTCATATCTTATTATATCTACAAAATCATGACATAAAATTAGCTAAATCATGACAATATCAGCTGATAAATATATGACATAGCAAACAGTGTTGCTCCAGAGAATCTAATAATAATAAATCGTTTATTTTCTCTTCACAAAGAAATTACAGTTACAATCTCCTTATCATCTGCAAATTTTTTTTATAAACTATTATTTGTAGTATGTGTATTTAATACACCCCAGCTAACCATTACATTAGGTTTTTTTGAGTAATAAAATATTGGTCAAGGTCTTTATTTAATAATCTTTATTGTTTCAGTTGAAGACCTTACACAAGAGATTCCAGAACTGTGAGAATAATGTGGTATTAGCTATCAAGCCTAAACTGCTTCAAAAAGTCTACAGTCATAATGGTTTGAAAGCAGCTAGGGATCTTTATGAAGACTTGATAAGAACTCCGCCAACACAACTTGAAGTGCATCAGATAATGATTGAAATAGAGAATGGTCAAGAAACAAAAAATATTAAGAATATCAGAAAGTACTATGAATGTGCCATTCAACATCATGGAAGCGGGAATGTCAGCATTTGGATGGACTATATGAAGTTTGAGATGGAATCAGGAAATATTCAAGCCCCATCGACACTGTACAGAAGAGCTATTGCTACTTTAAATAAAGAACTAGTGGATGAATTCATAAAAGCACAAACTCTGGCTAAATTAAAATGATAAAAAATAAACTTTTGACAAATAAAATAAGTATATTTATTAATATAACCACAACTCGACTCAACAAAAAAGTATCCACATGATACACCATTTATACTAAATTATTTACATTCACTTTACATATTTAACTCTCTACAAGAGGCTGACTACTTCGGTGATTGTGGAATAACACTTAGCAAATAAATCCAAATAGATAAATGCATTTTTCATCAGGGTCACTAGGCTTTATTCAATTTTCAAGGCTGCAATTGGAGCTATGTAGTACCTAAAGATAAGAGAGGAGCCGCGCTTGTGTTGCTTGTTTCTGAGCAAATCTCTCCAGCAACTCTGCCAATTAGGATATGCAGGCATCAATGGTGGGTTGCCCGCTTTCAAGCTGGAGCCAGCCACTGCCATGCAAGTTGATACCACAACCAGCGGGTAGGTGATTGTGCTGGTAATGAATGTTAACAGAGGAACTGTGTAATACCTCAGGTCTTTAGTTTTCACCAAGTATTTGTTGACATAGTAGGCCAAGATACCAGTCACAGCTACACATGTCAAATCCCCAAGAAGCTTGGGGATCAATCCATGAAAGAAACCCACAATACCATCATCTCTATAGATTGATACTATTGCTCCAATCAATGAGCTATAATCTTCCTCTTTGCCGACGAACGAGGCCATCATTCTGATTGAGACAACGTGGAATGGATAAGACACTATGACTGAAGCCGTGTGCATAATCATGTCCCGACGGCCGAGCTTGATGTAGTCTTCTACCTTAGGCTCTTCGTCAGTCACAATGTTAGGTGGGTCGTTGATTTCAGGTAGGTTGACACCAACAGCGTAAATTACCTTCGATGTCAGTTGACTTGACGCAATCAACCCTAGAATTCGAGCTGACAGTCCTCGGTAGCAGCCAAAGAAGCCGTCTGAAGTTTTGATGTATTTGATGTACTGAAATACGTTAGGTAATACCATCGCTGGACGTCCAAAAAGTGTTGTAGATCGGCGAGGGGGCATCGGTTCGTAGCCCAACTGGATCAACACTTTTGCATATTCCATGGGGTGACATATTGTAGTAACCAGCAATTGGGAAGGTAATGCCGCAATTTTCTCCTTTTCAATTTCGTCCATAATAGATTGTAAATACCTAATTGTTGAAAAATTCACGAAATATTCTGAAATTAAAAAAATGACTTCCCATTCCATAGATAGATAACAGCTGACAGCTATTTTTTTTAATTGAGTTGTCATCTGCGTTGATGGTATTGGTTTTAAAAAAATCTTTTTACGGCCATGGAAACTAGTCTTTTAAGGCTTTTTTGATATCATTAATCTTCTTCAGTCCTACTTTTTACCCGACTATGTATGCGTGTATGTATGTATGTTCCATCATACATATGCATAAGTTATAGCTTATAGCTTTGTTAAATACTGGCATCTTCTTGTTTATAAATTAACCCCCTATAAAAAAGAAGGGTACCTGATCTTATAATTTTTGCATGTCTATGTATGAAAGCGCCTACACCAATGCATGGATCGATTTTTTTCAACACACTTTCAATAAGAATGAGGTAGGTACTTACATTTAATTTCCGGAATTTCGTCAAAGTCGCTACAGTAAGTTTTCAATCACTGGAAAAATCTAAATCACTGGAAAAAGAATTTCGACTAAGTCAAATAAATTAGACCAATTTTTTTTTCTTCTACGTTTTCATGTTGCATGCTTTTGATGAAGAAGTTTGCAATGTCTAGTGGTATATTAAACCCCCCTCATGACCGCTCTCTCTCTCTCTCTCTCATCTTAGCTTAAGAGAGTTTTGACCCTATATGCCCTGGTATTAGTGTTGCAAACATAGTTGCCACCTATGGTTGCCACCACTATACCATATGTACCTATCGTTTGTTAAATGTCCGTTGGACACACCCATATTCTCACACCCATATTCTTAAACGTTGCCTCATAGGTCTCCTCCACTCACACCCATATTCTTAAACGTTTACTCAAACTCGACTCATCCTCACTCGACCTCAATGGTATTCATAGTTGACACTAGCTTCCTCACCTTAAGGAAATTACTCAATGGAGGTGAGGAACGAACTGTCAAATATAAGGAAGCCTCGAACGTTTCATTTAACGAAAGGTAGGTGCTTTTATTGAGGACCAGATTTAAAAGAATTTGTACCTACTTTAATAATTTCTTTGTAGATTTAAGTATTTTGTTGTTTTATAATAAATCTATGCTAGTTGTTGTACTAAAATTGAAAAAGAAACTTTGTCAAAAACTCTCTTTACGTCAAAAAGTTAAGCGGTTTACCAACATACAGATATAAAACGGAACGTCATTCCTTGACTCATCCTCACTGGAGTTTGCTCAAGGAAACAATTAAGAATACCGTTTTCAAGGAAAGTTGGAGGACTTCCTTGAGGCGTCCTCGAATGAGGTTGAGTGGAGGACCTAAAAGGTAACGTTTAAGAATATGGGTGTCAACCTCATTCGAGGACGCCTCAAGGAAGTCCTCCAACTTTCCTTGAAAACGGTATTCTTAATTGTTTCCTTGAGGAAACTCCAGTGTGGATGAGTCAAGGAATGACGTTCACTCCGAATCGACTCAAAGAATTTATATATAACACTAGAATGCTTACGGATGACAAAAGCCGTTCCGAAATAAAACCTAAAGTTTGTAGGTGTCTCTTTCTAGTAGGTTGTATAATATTCAAGAGGAAAAGGGACACCTACAAATGTTGGACCTTTTTCTGAAACGTTAGGTATTTGTATCTAGGCTTTAAAGCAAAATCAACTTTGCAGTAGAGTAATAAGGATTAATTTTGAATGTTGTTTTTTGCGATTATTATTATTCGTAAGCATTCTAGTGTTGTATATAAATTCTTTGGTTGGACTACATGGTTAATCGACCCTATGGCTCGATAGCTTCTGCTGCGTTTCAAATATCTCATGATTGGATTTGAAGAGTTGGAAAGAATATGAATATTGCTTATTTGTTTATTTCATTTTATTACTAGAATTTAGATGCTACGCGGACTAACAAATCTAGTCGGTCACGTTCCTAAGCAGTGAGGGACCGATGAAAAAGAGGCGATCGAGTATAGAATATGGGTATCTGTAGTGATATACAGTGTTGCAAAACGCCACCAGGTAGACCCAGAGCGGTTACACAAACTGTAAATATAAAAATAATAAAAAGTGTAAAGTAATAAAAAACATTTTTAATTTCGAAACACTTATTTTTTACTTAATACAATATTTTTCCTCAAGCACTAAGGGTTAACAGTTCATTGGTATCATCCTCGTCTATCTTGTAGGGCAACTGGGTTGTAAGCGTCGATGTTGGTGGACCTTTGTGATCTCGCATGACCCTATGTGGTAGATTCTAAAAAAAAATATCGTTCTCTTATTTCGAATTCAACAAATAAACACCGACTTCATACTCTTTGCTATCGTGTAACAATAACATCTACGATGTGCCTAGTAGGCAATACTAGGCACATCGTAGATATTATTAAGGATGATATATACTCGTATTTGAACTATCGTACATCATAAAAATAAAGTACCGATATGACCTACCTCTATTTTTTTTACGTTTTTAGGACTTGTAGCTTAGATATGAATCTTTTAGAAGAATCATGCATTAAGAATTCAGAGGTTCTTCCCTTCAATCTTTTACGAAAGATCAAATAGTTTCGGGATTTGTATTAGAATGTATCAAAACAACAATTACATATTCAAAGAAGAAAATACCGGCATGAGTAAAATTAAAAAAAAAAAAAACAACTTGTAGTTACTTGTTCATGATCATCTTCATTCTTATCTTCGTTGCTGGAATCTGATTCATATTCGGCTTCTTCTTCGATAGTGTCATCGTCCTGAATTCGTTCCTCGTAGTCCAGGGTTTCATCTTTTTCTTCTAATGGCTCGAACCCACGGTCCTTCTCCACAAGGTCTTGACCATAAACAAAAAAAAAACATTATCAGCTTGTATTATGGAAGATTAAGAACTTTCTTTTTATAATAGAACTTAGTCCTATTTTTAAAACAGCATCTCGAGATGAAATGCTCTACCTGTTTTTGTGCAAAATTTCGTTCCTACGGGTGCAGAAACCAAGTTTTAGCCTACCTAGCCTTTTTTCTAGCTTTATTTGCAAAACGATAAAAACTAAAATCTTTTTGAAACGATTTTATAAAATCACTGTACCTATGTTTGACAAATAAATTGATTGATTGATTGATCAGACAAAACGTAAATGAGACTACGAGGTGGATGATTAATGTCAGAAATGGGATGTAGCCCAACATACAGGTGCTTTTGAATAACCACCAAAATTAAACAAGTTTTAACACTAGTCAAGTACCTTTAGTAATATTTTTTTTAAATCTTGTAATCTTACCTCGAAACCTTAAAGAACCTCTCCTTACAACTGCTTTGTCTTCATCGGCAACTTCAACGATGACAGTAGGAACCACATCTATAGTCACACCGTTTGTTCTTTTCTCTGCATTGGCATTGCCATCGCCATCTTTATTGAGCTGGAAACGATCATAAAATGCTACCGTTGGTATTTTATAGTTTGGCTATTGCCAGCGGGTTTGTTGTAATATTCAGGATGATGGTTTCTATGGGCTAACTTTTCTTTCCGTGTCAGTTGTATTATTTTTGTTAGCCCATAGAAGAGCCAGAACGGAATTTAAATAAAATTATTTAAATTTTGAGTCTCAAAAATCTGAGGGAGGTGTTCGGACACTTAGCGCACAGTTAATACTTGCATATTGATTTAGCTTGATTAGTTTTCAGTTATGAGGGTAAAAACTAAATCAATATAGGTTCACCTGTTCCATACTGAAACTAAAAAACTTGTAAACTATCCTGTGAATGACATTTTGCTTACTTGTAAGAAGCTGACACTGTCTTCCTGGAGTTTTGATGCCTTTTCTTTACTCCTTATTATATTTTCATCAGTTTCCTTTTCTAGACGCAATTTGTGAGCTTTGTGTGTTCGCCACATCTGGTGAAAAAATATCAAAATTTCCTTTGTCTGCTCTATTAAAAAGATAAATTGCGCAATAGCAAATCTTAACTTTATGCGAAGCGATGCGCATGCGAAAAAAAATATTTAAATAAAATTCTACGATAGAAAACGAAAAAAGCGAACATGAAGCCTATCAAGGTGTAACGGAAAATTTATCTCGCATAAGTTCTTCCCATCCGAAGTCTGTCGATTACTGAAAGGACTGAAATCCTAGGATTTAATCAGGTAGCTCAGGTAGCGCAAGATGAGTGACTAATCGACTTTGGAAATCGTGGATCAAGAGCACTGATATTTATTTCAGCTTGCGTAGGGATGTGGTCCATCTCTTATAGGCCCTTTGAAGTTACTAATTTAAAATTTACTTGTAACTAAGTAGGTATTATTTGTTTTACTTACATGTGATCCGCAGTAACAGAGCCCCAGTAAGAATATGACAATGAGCGCTATGAAGAATTTATCAGTGTTTTCCTCTTCAGCATCAGGTTGTTGGTACAGTGAGTCATATGGTGTTCTTGATGGGGGATCTTCTACCCACGTTTTATCAACACTCTAAAATGAGGAATTTTTCATTGTAATTATTAATTAGTTTACCTTTCAAGATGTTGGTGATCATGACATCATTTATAATTTTTTTTAAATGTAAATAAAATAGGAATTTGGACTATTCCAAAAGCTGTAGTATGTTTTCTGTAAAGAGCTGAATTCATTTCCATAACGAAATCACTGACATTGACCGTTTTTAAATCTGTTTAAATCTCTAAGGCTAAAATATTTAAATGAGAGTTCCTGATAATATAGTTTAAAATGTTTGAGCCTTTTTTTATTCTAGAACCACGTGTTTTTTTTTTACATAAGTTTTCTTCTACTTTTGGGATAAAATATGTAACAGATAATTATCAAACTTACAATGAGGAAACTGCCGTTATGGGCGGAACCCAACTGATTGTGCTCAGGCCAAGCTTCATCAAAGTCGGCAGAGCACTGAGCACTGCGAACTCCTTGGGCGTTCACCGCATTCACTTTTTCAGAGTCGGATCTTGTGAACAACATGTACTCCTCTAGAGGTTTCATGACGTCATCGTTCACCTTTACCAGGATATCTATAGAAAATTATTGAAGGCAACATTTTTTTTATAAATATCCACGGACAAATCACACAGGTTGAGCTAGCCTTAAAGTAAGTTCGAGACTTGTATTATGGAATACTTACTCAACGATACTATATTTCATAACAAATACATATATAAATAAACATCCAAGACCCAGGCCAATCAGAAAAATACCATTTTTCATCTTGAATTGACTGGGAATCGAACCTGGGACCTCTTGAGTAGCGGACAGGCATGTTAACCATTACGCTACGGAGGTCGTCAAACACCAAGGAGTGTTAAATTAGTTATTCAGATACGATTTGTCTTTCTATCAGATAAGTGTACACAGTTTCTCTTCTTAGTGTATTGCCGGCTACATTCTCAAAATTGAATCGGAGACAAGAGATCATACAACCGTTAGATGATACGCTAGGACTTGGCAAAATGCTTTATTATTATTGCCAATGGGGTGCAATGCCATAGGAGTTTAACTATATCAGGCTCTATACATCAGTGAAGACAATTTGAAAAAATCTCGTGAAAAAAGCAGTTAAGAATTTATTAGATAGTTTAAAAAAAAAGTTATACATTTGTTTGGTGTAATAAAGAGTTTTACTATTCTATTCTACATTTACTTACTGGAGAGACATCCGTTATATCCTTTATAGATCTTCAACCTTGGATCAGTGGTGTTAAGCCCTCCTATTTGTACTTCATTGGAGCCTACATCAAATACTTCCCAGAGATCTTGTGGCGCTAGTTTTTCTAAAGGTATTTCTATTCTATCTATTAGTAAGGTCGCATCACGGCCATTTCGTGTGTAGTAAACTGTATGTCTTGCACCTAAAAAATGCAATATATATATATATATTTTGATAATTTGGTTGTTAATTTATCATTGAAACCTTTCGAAACAAAGGCAATATGGTTTTAGAAGAAGACTTACTGGATTAGAATTAAAGAAAAGTATTTTTAGTAGTTAAAATGTCTGAAAAAGAAAATATCTGATGCGATATGTTTGTCAGTAACTATTTTTATTACATAGAAAAGAATAGAAAGATTGATTTTAGTGAAGTTTTATCTGACGTTGCCTAAAAAGAAGTAGTGAGTAGTAGCTAACATATAAATAATACCATTAAGGAAATTCCTGTTCTTAACTTCAGCACCATAAGCGGAGCCTTCTCGGTCCTCTTCAAATTTAAGATAACCGTCTTGTGTTATTGCAACTAGTAAATAATAACTGCGTCTGTAATATAATAATATAATTAAAAAGCTACGTTTTTAGTTTGATTCTTTAAAAAAGTTCATGAAGTTGTACTTTTACTATGCTTAACACTTTGGAAGCCCAGCGGCCCACCGGTGAGCGGCAAACAATTAAAATTGTGTCTGCGATTACGTCGTTCAAAGTGTTAACCAATACATCAAACTTGCACAATTGGATCTCTTAAATTTAGATTTTATCTGGGGCAGATAATGGCAATTTATATTGTTTTTATTTTATTAGACAATATCTTCAGAAAAACACATTAATTTTTGGACTTTTTTTTGTATATAAGCAATAAAATTTAAAATGAGAGCTTACTTGTTCTCTGTTTGCACCAATAGAAGAACAGTATTTTTTTGGCGGAGATCATTGCTGGAAAATGCTAAAGTAATTTTAACCTGAAAAAGAAAATACAATAATGTGATATTTAAGCAAATAAATAAAAAAAATAACATGAAAAAAAAAATGCCCTAAACACTGAAAAAAAAGTTAATCCTAAGATTAATTAAATCAATTAACATATAGAAAAGGCTTCAAAAGATTACGGTGTTTATTGTCTCCGGTAGTACAAATTTCCTTTGCAGAATGCTCTCGCCATTCAAATCTGCGCCTTTCTCTTCCATACAATATTCCCCGAAGTAGCTGGTGAGTTCGCAGTCGCAGCTGCTCTCCTGGTTGGTGAAGTCTTCGGTACAAATGCCTCCGTTCTTACAAGGTTCACTATCGCACTTCATGTTACATTCTGATAAAACACCTGTAAGATCTGTAAGAAGTAAGAATTCTTTGCATTTACCTTCTGTTTTTAATTAGGGATGTAATGTGTTAGATATTGGATTAGATTTTTTAAGTTAGGTTTTTGAATGATCTTCTAAAACTTAAGGCTATTAATAAGAAATACCTATTGAATGTTTCTGACTTTCCGATAGCACAGGGGATACTTTATATTCTAATTTTTTTAAATTATAATTAATTATACTAAAGTAAATATTGAAAATAATTTTTCCGTCTATTACATGCAGCACAATGGAATGTCTTCTTTCTTTTTTATCGAGTGTATTATTGGCCAACACTGGTTTCAGATTTTTCAGCTTGTCTAAAAAGTAATCACTATAATCTAATACAAAATAGTTTCTCCACTTCAAGGCTGAGTCTATCTAGTGACAATAATTTTGTTGCATCTATTATTGTTTTTCTCTTGTGCGAAAATTTTGTAAATTAGTTTTAATTTTTGAAATTTTATTAATATCTTGTTTCATGATCTTACTTACCATGATCAATATCTTTCTGTGCCTTCATCGACAAATCAACAACATGATCAGCGATCTTGAACCCTCTGACACAACCAACATACCCTCCTTGAGGTAAAAGGTTTGCTCTCGGAGCTAAGTGTAGAGAATACGCGTCGTATCCACCCAGATTCATTTGGAAGTAGTCAGTTGGAGGTGCTGGAGGTCTTTGGGGACGAATAACTTCTAAAAAGTTTAAATTATGTTTGTATTTTTCATAAATATATAATTGTAAGTATAGAATTCAATAGAAATTTTATCTGAGAAAAATGGTATTTCTTAGTAAAAATCTAGCAACGTACCTAACTCTGGATTTATCCAAGGCTTATTAGTATAATTTGACAAAAGTTTAGCAACTGTGTTAACTGTAGAATTTTTATCATTCACATGCAATGTTGTACTATTTTCTGTACGTATGATCGCGATTTGTACACTTCCTCCCTTATTTATTTTCTCGTATGTTACGTTAATTTGAATTATTTTATCTTCATGGTTAAAAAGGTAAATAATTTCTGTTCCATTGTGGATGAATAAATGTATGAAATTATTTAAATTATCATTTGCATAAAGTACTAAAGAATTATCGTCGTAAGTCCTTAAGTTCATAAGAACATTTTCCGTCATCATTTTCTTCAACCTGTGTTTTTCTGCATCGGTTTCATTATCTACCAAGTAATTCTTCTTTAGATAAGCTTTTTTAGTTTGGAAAGTTAAGGCTTTTTCGTTTATATCTGAAAATAATTAATATTTAACTTTATAACCGTAACTAAATTGATAATTAGTTGTTTTAATTATTTTATTATTATTTAGATGATTATTTTCAATAGTAATATACTTACTTTCTTCACAATGTTTTCCTAAATGTGCCCACTGATTTTTGCAAATACATTCGTATGAAGACCAAAGTTCTTTGCAGATAGCTTTATTCTGGCATGGGTTAGGTACACACGATGGCTTGCAATCCTTTATAATTTCTGATAAATGGACGGACATGTAGCTGTAAATGTCTAGAACTTCACCGTTGACTACTAACCCTCTAAAACAGCCTATTAGACCTTGATTAACCGCTGACTTTTTAAAATGTTCTCTGAAAGATAAAGTTTGCATAAGGACTATTCTTTTCAATTATAGTTCTATCCGTAGTTGAACTGATGACATTTCTTATACAACAAGTAACTTACGCTGTAGCACCTCCAATGAACATAGAACCTTCGAACGGTCCGAATTCTTCTTCCAGTAATAAATTGAGCATCTGATACTCTGTGTTGAGCATGAACCGGACGTGGTAGAAGTTGTAATCTATCCATATTTTATGCCATTCCCCTCCGTTAAGCTTCCTTTTAGAATTGATCACCAGCTTTCTGGTTGTACCAGTGTTTAGTGTGAAATTGAAAGTAAGTTCGTGCTCTGAAAACCAAAGTTTTGTGTCATCAGTATTATCATTTTCCCCTCACTCATTTTATATATTTGACTTCATAATTTTTTTTTATATTAAGACATCTATCATGCTAAATATCCAGCGTGTTTGAAATCTATTTCTTTAAATATATATACCATATATATAGGTAATTTTCATGGTTAAAGGCGTATATTTTAAAGAAAAAACTTACCACTCGTCAAGGCTACCATAAAAGAAGGGTAGTTAGGCCTGATTGGCGGCTGGAACAATAAAATGGCGCTGGTTCCAGTCGTTCTGAAACTGAACGCTATGTCTCCTTTGCGCCACCCCGGGACTTCAATGTATGATTGAGAAGTCGTAAATGTAACCACGTATCTTTGAGTATCTGTAAATAATATTTCATTATCTATACAGAGTTGATGTATTTCTTTATATGCGTAAAGTACTTAATAAAAGTTATGATACAAGATTACGTCTGACTAAACATAAATAACAAGAGATCATCACCAGGTTCAAAATTTTGAATCCAAAAGAAAGCTACATATACAATAACTTCTCGTGTTACCCTTTTTAAATGACTTTTATCTGTTATTTTTCTGATTCCGTATTTCAAAAGTCTTAAATGGTATCGGCGACGTCGATCGCTGATCATCTGATAAACAACATCAAATCGTGTGGTGGGTGGTTCAGGATCAATATAGAGTTTAATTAATCATGACATCGGAATATAACTATTGTGTACATACAACATATACAAGATATCACTTACTAGTCTCTACACACTCCAATGACCCCAAAGTAATTCTGCCCTGAGCTTCTTCAGTTAAATCTTTTTGCTGTAGGAAGAACATTTCAGTAATGCCCAAACTCTTTGTGTCAACAAACGTGCCCTCATCTGAATGCCATTTACTGTCATTCGCATCACAATTGCACGATTGTGTGGGGTTTACACAAGTTGCGTTGACACCACAGGGACAATATCCTCTGTAAGAAAAACTGCTTGATATATGGACAAGATCAAGATACAAAGTAAATTAACATACGAGTATGACTGTTGATTGAAGGTATTGCAAACGCTAAATCTTGTATTCGTGTCCTTAGATAGACCCAACATACCCCAATGCATCCATCATATGTTGTAGTAGGGTAAGGGAGTTTAAAATTTGACGTGTAGACCATTAAAGATAAAATCTGAAAAGGCTAGTTTCTTAAAAAGCTATATTAAAACATCAGTCAAGAGAACCTAAGGACACCTGGTAGAGTAATGCTTGTGCATTGAATTCTGCGATAAAACCATATTCTCGGTATGATGAATACCCAACATATTTTTATTCAAAAATGTGTCGTTATACGGCAGTAATGTCATTAAAATGCTGTATTAAAGGTTAGACAACTACAAAATAAGTTCACTCAAGATAATGTTACGAAAATAACAATAGTAATGACTAAAATCTTTTACACTTTAAAGTATCAAAAATAAGTAAGTAAAAATATTTATTCCACCAAAAATTGTAAGGTCTTTAATAGGCTACTACTACCTTTTGACATTTCCTAGAAAATCAACAGTGTCATTCGACGACGATATAAACCAAGTAGCGCTGTGTAGCTCCAATGGAGCCATGTTGCAGTCATACTTGATGTATTGGCGGCAGTACAACGAATGTGATATTAGTTCCTGAAGCATCTCTGCTGTGAACTCCCTGTACTTTATTTTGAAACTGAAATCTTGTCCCAAAGCTGAACGTACGTCCTTGAAAAAGAAATAACGAATGTGAATTTGAGAATAACATGTGTGAGTAAATGTAGCACTCACACGTTTAAAATCGTCTTAAAACTAAATTAATGATCTTAGATATTTGTCTAATGATTAAGATAGTTTAAATGCTTCTAAAAATCTAAAATTCAAGAAATGCCTATAAGTTGTCCAAAAAGCCTCATTTTATTTTATTTTTATCATTTATTTATTTATCAAAAAATCATACATCATTGCTTCTACATACCACTTGGCTCGGCAGGTTATGTTCCACCACAGTGGTAGACGAATCAGCTTCAATCTGGAACTCACATTTCACATGAGCTGGAGGAAATTTTCCATTCCCGTCAATATCTATAAGGTACACGTCGTTCCTGGTATAGCCTAGGAGGGCTAATTCTTCACAGGTCTTTCTGAATGTGGCAAAGTGACAATTCTCTCCAATGTATCCTGTCATTGAAAAAGAAACTCTTTTTGGTGATGATACAGACATCAATTTACTTTGTAAGCTACACATGAATGATCATTTCATTTCATTTCAACAGTAACATAACAGTGAAATAACTGAGTACTGGCTCTGCTATATCAACTTAAAGAAAATTATTAGAACGTAGGTTTACCGATAGTAAACAAGGTAAAACCCTTGCCATCATGCTAATTATAATTAGCATGATGTAGCGTGATCTTCCCAGCTTTTTAATCATAATCTTCAAGAATTAAGTAGATACACAAATGGACTTAATTCTTCTTTTCAGCCTTTTTTACCAATAAATTGCTACAGGCCTCCTTAAGTCTCTGCCATTTTTCTTTTTCCTGGACTGTGAGGATAAAGTTTCTGTAGAAGAGGATGATATACATAATACTATTTTAATAAATCAATGAATCAGTTTGGATTACCTGTGTTATCACAGTTGCATATCACTCTGTCTTCTCTAATAGAACAAATGCCTCCATGTTCACATGTGTTGGGTCTAGTACACGGGTCAACATATCTACAGTCGTCTATAGCGACCTCCCCAACTACGCGTTCAGTGTTTATTACATATCTGAAATTCATAATTTTTTTTGTGTGTGTTAACGGTAATCACCACTTAAACTTCATTACATGTATAGAAATATTTAATGAGAAAACCATATTCGTTGAAGGTTAATATTTGTTGGTCATTCATTTTTGATAAAGGTGAATATAAATGGATATTGAATATACAGCAATCAAACACATAATTAATGAGGAAATGTAAAAGGAAACCTGACCCCAGATGAACTGGGATTAGGGGTAGACAAAGAAGAAGAAGAAGAAAGATATCAATTAATGCGTTCCATTGCTTCATAGATGGGATCAAATGTGCTGAAAAATATCATCTCTTAATAATTAGGTTTAGATTTACATGTTCGTGTAAATAAAGGTACAATAGATAGAAATATAACTTTAATAGTCAAATATAAAAAAAATGGATTAAACATAAATGAACAATTATTTTTTGTTATTGGATTCACAAAATTCAATCTCGTATTTAAAAAAAAATGTCTTTAAACATATTGTAACTCTTAATCAGATTGAAATTAATTAAGACGATGATAATTTAAGAGCTATCATTAAAATTTGCAAACCTCGGCTCGATGAGCAGTCCATCTATTTTAATGTTCCTCATACAACCAATAAGCCCCAGATTTGCTGATTTGAGACCACTGCCGATGACTATTTTATCTTGAAGTTGGAAGTCCAACCCTGAAACATTGTGAAACGATTCTGAAAACTCAAGGAAATAAATCGTACAGATATAGATGTACCTAAGTATAATAAAAAGGATAATTTTTACTTAAATTTTGAAAATAAGTAAATCAAAATTTTTGTACTAAAAAAAATATAAATAAGCTTTTTCTTGAGACTTTGTATGCATTGAATTACTATCACTTTAACTTATTAGGTATTACCGGCTTTGCATGGGCATAAAAGCCTTCCTCTTGAATTGCTCTATCTATAAAAAAACCACATCAAAATCCGTTGCGTAGTTTTAAAGATTTAAGCATACAAAGGGACATAGGTAACGACAGAGAAAGCGACTTTGTTTTATACTATGTAGTGATAGTGATTTATATCTATTGCATCAAAATGGATCCTGATACAGTTTAATTATATTACTGCATATATGAATATTGGAGTTAATATAACAAGGATAATAATCGACAAACATAATATTTTAAAATTGATTGGTGAAATGACTTTGGAAAGTGAAACCCCGAGGTGAAACCTAATACGTGTCAGGTGTGCTTCTGAGTAATTGAAATAGCATTAAATTAAGTTAAAGTCTATTTAAGTGCATCAATAAAAATGTTTACGATGTATATCACCTGAGTAGAAGATAAAATACTTACTAGCCTTCGCCAGCGTCTTTGCCCGCGTGAATTTCCCTCGGGAACAGTGTTTTTCCCGAGATGAAGGTACCCTATTTCCTTCTTAATACTTCTATCTATACATAAGCGAAGTTTCAGGAAGATTGGATCAGGAGATAGGGCGAGAAAGCGTAACAAACAAACAAACTCACTTTCGCATTTATAATATAAATTGGGAAGTTGGTACAGACAGGGTGTTAAGGGAGTACTTATATTTTAAATACTTCTGTGGGCTTTTAAAACATTATTTAAGAAAAAAAAAAAACTCACCAAACATCTGTGCATGTTTGTTATGATAATCTACAGTTAACTTGATACGTCCTTTTCTATAGTCCAATTCCACTGTGTGCCAGTCGTTGCTGACGTTGAATTTCACAGATTTCAGTACAGTTACATTTTTGCCCACGTCTGGTACTAACTCGAACCGTATCTCTTCTTTTACCATTCTAACCTGTGTAACATCGATGGAATTGATATAGGTAATTAATTAATCTTAAAATTATCAGTCAATTTCAATTGGTTTTTTTTCTCGGTCTATTTGAATAAATAAATATTAATTCCTATTCTGTCCTATTATTTTTGGTAAAGACTTTAACAACTCATAACATGAAAAACTTGGTGCAAGTTACGTTGAAACTTTCGAACTGACGATAACCTCTGTTTGATTTCACAATTCGGCAAAGTAAACATAACTTTTTATGACTGTATTTAAGTTGTTTTGCATGACATTTAAGGACGAAAATTGAAAACAGATAGTAGAATTGTATAAACAACGATATCATACTGATTTTAAAATAAATGTGAACTTGTCTAAAACAATATGTCTACAATCAAGAAAAACGTTATTGAGACTACTATGTAAGCTAGATTATCAGATGCCATAAAAGTAGAACATAATCATAATCTTACCTCGAAATAGCCTTGCCCAGAGGTGATCTGGCTATAAGCTAAAACCGCCATGTTCTTACTCGTCTTGAAGTCAAATATCAAGTTTATGCTGTTACTCTGATTCAACGGCCACCAAATATGGGACGTCGCGAACGGATACGTAATAGGAATCACTTCTATATCTATATCTTTAAACTCAGGGTCCAATACGCCAATATAATGCACTTTAGTATTATTCTGTTTTAGTTCGTATAGTATTGACACATCATTGTAATAAACATATTTCAAATTTCCAGCGAAATTATTGAACGATCTCAAACCTTTCATTTTGAATAAATCGGGACCTCCGCATATGTAAATTTCTGGATCTATACAAACGTATTTAGCATCTCCAGGGACTTCGTATACTTCAATTACATCATCGAGGTATACAAAAACATTCTTTTCTTGCAATATAACAGTGAGGTTGTGCCATTGGTTATTATTGACTTGATAGCCGACATAATCTTCTATAGGTCCATCGCCCAGGTTTATTTGTATTGCGACCTTTTCTTGATGTATTGAAAGAGCAATATAGTGGTATTTGTCATCAATTTGACCGCTAGCATAGAACAGGGCTGAGTCATCGAAGCGAGTCTGCAAAATAATCTTATAAGCCACACACCCAGTGCAATAAAATGTTAGAAACTGTTAAGTCTAGACATTATGACCGGTTTTGCATAAATAATACAGTATTCTTCATATATATTGTCTTAAATATCATAATGATTTGTTTTAAGCTGGTATAATAGAATTATGTTGATAATTTTGTATTTAATTTGCATAACTTAACGATTTTAAAATATCAGTACATATCTACCTGTTTAAGTTATAATTTTTAACATTTTCATGTTATGCATTGGCCTGGTATTAAAATGTGGTAAAAGCTTGTAATCTAAGTTTTATCTGGTTTTCTTTACAAGAGGTTGCATATTGCACTTAAACTTTCAATCGTAAGGATTGCATAATGAAACAAATTACCTTAAAGTGGAGGCTGACTCTCGTGTTAGTCGAATGCACCCGGTCTTTCCAATCATAAACCCGATAAGAAACGTAACTGGAACCTCGTAAAGTGAGCACGGTGGCCGCTGTCACGTAATCGATAATAAAAATATTATTCGAGAAAGTCGATAGGGACAAGTATTCATACAAAATAAAAATAGCAGATCAAATAAATACATATATGGACAACTCAAAAAATACTCAAAACTCTCAACTTTTGAAGGGGTTCAATAGTTTTCATCAGCATTTAAATTTATTAAGCAGAAAAATACCTATCTGTATATATATTTGCTTGATCTGGGAATCAAATTCAGGACCTAGAACTAACATGGTAAGCTTTGAATAAATAATCAAAGATAGTAATTTACTAAAAACAATAGATAGGCTTGTCTTCGAATACTAAACAATACACTAACAAATAATTCTCCTACATTCTTAAAACAGAAAAAAATCTTATAATTTTTTTTATCAATAGAAGAAATTATCTCATTATCTATTCTTTGAAACTAGTAGGTACGAGACCACCAAATTTATGAAAACACATCTACAAGATGTTATTTTTATTTTTTGTTAGTATATTGCATCGCCTTTGTAATTGTTTATTTTTGTCATCATCATCTCGAGTAGGCGTCACGATCAATAGACCATGCACACCCTGGTGTTAGAGTTCTTCTGAACCGCCTCTCGGCCTCTGACGTGGTTCCTTTAACGACTACCAGATGGCAGCCGGGACCAACGGCTTAACGTGCCTTCCGGATCACGGAATCATCTTTATTATCAGACAATCAGGTGATTCAAGCCTGCAATGTCCTAACCAAACTGGAAACAACTAAAAAAAGTATGCTTCCCGTGGGAATCGAACCACGACCCCCGGGTCTACAGGCAAACGCCTTAAGGTGATACCTCGGTAAACACTAGCGCCACCGTCATTTAAAAATCATTACTCACTCAAAACACAAGTTATCAAAAATCCCTCTGCTGTAATTAAGGTTCTGGATCTGAAGTTAATTTTAAACATATTAAATTATTAAATTATAATTCCCTATAATAACAAATTGCATTATTGCTTAAAACGGCCACTTTTAGCAGTTTTGCAATATTTTTTTATTTTTAAATGACGGTGGCGCTAGTGTTCACCGAGGTATTACCTTAACCACTGGACCACGGAGGCAGTTTATTTTGTGATGTTTATTTAATGATCTGTGTTACAACATATCTATAACTAGGACTAGGAGTTTGGCTGAATAGCAAATAATAAATAGATATTTGAATCTTTATAAAGAGCCCAGGGTAAGCTCACATTTTGGTTTAACTACCTTTAGGCGACTAAGGACAATAGGGGAAAAATACGAGGTATAACTAATACCTATTTCTTTTTTTTAAGTTTACCTCACGTCGCGTCACTTCCCAATAATGTAGCGATAATAACTTACACTAAATTTATTGTCAATCACATGGCTTCCGCTTCGACTCAATTTAAAACAATCTCTTACGTGTCCGTAAAAAGAAAAAAAAAACAATCTCTGACAATAACCATTATAGATTGGCAATTAAGTTAAGCCAGGTGGATAATGAGGATTTACATAAGGTGTTGATTATTTACAACATTATCAAAAGTTATGTAATACAATTACGAGTATGTAGGAATTTAAATCTGGCTTTTAAACAAATAAGTAGTGGATGAAGATAAAAACAATTAGTAATCCAATTAATTGTATTCGAGTATACCTAATTAAATATGAAGGCTATCCAAGCGCAAAATAAGTTTATTATTTTTATACAAGTGGAAAAAGCCTTCAAGTCAACGTATCTACCTAGGTAATAAACTGATATCGTCATCTGTTGACAACAAAATATTAATGTACTGTGAGCCATATATAAAATATACCACTTTACCCTTACACTTACACTTTAGGCAGTATACTTTTGCAAATGGCCCAATGTACTCTTACCAATTGAGATAGTGATCTCAATAGAATTTGTAAGCAAAATAAAATTTAAATTTTCATAAGAAGGTACTTATTAGATCATCATACAATCCAAATAATAATTTTGTGAAATAAATTTGGGCATAAAGTTTTCATTAATCCAGTAAATTTCGGGACTCTCCCGCATAACAAAAGTAAAACAGACAAAAATGTTAGTCGTAATAGCATTTCTCTTCCTGGAATGTGACACTGAGAGTAGTGGATAACCTAAAACTTTTGCAAATACTGAATCTTGGACCAGAAATAGTAAGGAATTAAACAAAGTACATACTATAGACATCGCAGAGTTGCTCCTCATACAATGTGCCGAAGCAGTCGCATCTATATCCATTGTACTCATTGATACACCTCGACCCTTCAAAACAGAGGTTTTCCATCGTCCTACACTTGTCTATACATCCTTCCTTTACGTTTTCATGTTTAGTAGCGATTAGAGGTACTATTGGAAGAAGGTCTGAAGCAGCCTTTCCTGAACTTAGGACCATGTCGCTAATGCAACCGACAAAAGATTCTATTATATATTTTACACCGTGAAGTTTTTCTTCGGAGCTTAGACCTGAAAAAGAAGAAGCATTTAATATAAAGACCAAGAGAATAAAAGCAGAAAAGCGGATCCTGGGTTCCAAAGCAATGGCTGAGGACGCAATCAGTAAGAGAGCTGGTGATGATTAGAATAAGTATATTAATATTATAGGACACTAGAAGAAAAATTAAAAATAGAGCAACACAATTTGGTTTCTAATGTAACAACAGATAAGATTTTTTACAAATAATATTGAATTGTAATAAATCACTATAAAGTAACACTTTTTTCTAATTAATAACAAGATAGAGTAATGAATGATACAGATAAGAAATCATTGCATAGTGTAGTAGCCATTACACTTAGTAAAAATGTTTGTGCCATACCCCCAATTAGTATGACTGATGTTAAGTTGTCAGTGATTCCGTAATTTGTATCAAAACTGAGACCCTGCAAATAAGTGTAACGTGTTAGAAATATTACAATGGTTTTATAAGCAAATTTTTACACAAATATCCATTAAAAGAAAACAATCACACATCGAAAAAGTAAATCATAATGTTAAATTTAATATTTTATATAGACAGTTATAAATTTTCAGACAATTCTAAAGAAATAAGACCAAATTAGGTGACCAGCGCATCAACTAAAGTCCCTTAACTACATTATAGAAGATTGTGAAATAAATCTAACAGAACTTTTGTGGCAATGATGATGACACAAATGTTTATTACCTTTAAATATACCTCTTCTTTGAGTTGGTCAACTTTAGCAATAAGTCTGGCACCATGAACGTCTATAGTGACCACAACGTTATGCCATTGATCGCGGTTCAAAGCCCGACCTACTGTTACTGATGTTAAATGCTTTCCAAATACATGGACAACTGAAATGCATAAAAATTCTTTGATAGTAATTTAAATATGTTTTTTATTAGTATTTTTCGAATTCAAATAAAGACAACCATAGAATTAGAAATTGCACCTCTCTCTTATTACGAGACAATATAGAAAAAGGCTAAGAATTTAGCATTTCCTAGTTATGTAGAGTTCAAGAGTAGTAGATTTCCTTTTTTTCATTTTTCCAAAGAATGTTGACAGGAATTTAAGTATTTAAAATAGTGTTATTTATACGCATGCAACATTTTTAGACACAATAATAGATTCTTACCTTTCAGTTCACCTTTCTCTACAATTACGTATAATGCGTAAGGTTGCATTTTGAAAACAGGGTTCTTAACATTATGATATACAAGTAGCCCATGAGGCAGTCTTGTGCGGAATTTGAAGGATATTTCCCGGCATAGCCTGAAATTTATTGCGTTTTATTATGCACTCCATAGTTGCCATCAAATTAAACCTAACTTTGTTTATGGGTGTCGTAAGACTCGTAAGAGGCGGCTTAATGACAAGTTTAAAGATTCGAGCATTTTAAACTAGATATGTGTGTGTGATAACTATACAAATATAACAAACAAAATGTCAACTGTATATTGAATTGATGTTTGACGATAATGATTATTTTATTTCCCTCTAGATACAAGGGTGAGTTTTAAAGATTGCCAACACTAATACACCTGAATCTTTTTAAAAATTAAATAAACTAGATATTTATGGTGGCATAATAATTTTGTATGCGGAAGAAGCCTGGTTCACTGGTATATCAAGAAATTTTTTTTGACAATTATTCAAGTACGTGTAGAGATTTTACACTTCCTTTTTGTGACGGGCCTCCTGCCTTAAGCCAATTCACTGCGGGAATGCTGTTGTTGAAGGAACCCACCAACAGTCAGACAGGGGTAAATTGTATGACTGCACGATGACATGACCATTACATAAAAACATCATTAGATTCTACAGAATCGAAAATATAATTAGTACAAAGGCGGACTTATCGCGTACCTAATAAGACCTCTGGTAAATTGAGACCTCTGGTTAAGCCAGACTACAAAATCTGTAAGTCCTAACTATACCTACTGAATTATTTTTTATCTTACCTCAATTGAAACCTCTGAATTATATCTCCATCTAGTTGTATAAAGGTGTTGTCCTTAGCGAACATGAAAGTGCGGTGGTGGCCGGATTCAGCGAAGGTCAGGAATCTGTCTCTATCACTTGGAGGGATCGGTGGTATAACGGTTGCATAAGTGGTTGATACGTTGACTGTGGTGGCTATAGACGATGTCGATGTAAGGGCTAGAGTAGTTAGGGGAAGTACTGAAAATGATATACTATTAACTCATTTGTTCTTAAAACTTACAAATATACATGCTATTATGAAAATCTCGGGAGAGTGGGAATCTCAATATCATGCTGCTTAAAGAATTAATAATGCTTTTGATACTTTGTGCTACTATTCCGAGTTAACACATCCAGGTACCATCCTGGTAAAGAGATTTGAACAATTTTATAGGTCCCATTAATAAGATATTATTAAAATATGAAAATTTAGATTGGATACGCTATTGCCTGCAATGTAAAAACCATAAGAAAGCTGCTACAAGATCTACAAATTGTAAATTGATTTGATATAGAAAGTATATACCTACAGGTTTTTATGGATTCAGTAAAAAGACCCTAAGACATTACAGCTTTACCTTTTTCTTCTGAAGCTAAATCGACTGGTAAACTGCATTGAACATCAGCTGTTCGAAGCAAAATAAAAAGTATTATCAATTTTAATCCTCTTCCATGCAGCGACATCTTGCTCGATTCGGTTCATTTATCTATAACAAAAAAATATGCAAAATAGTTTCTTAATAATATATACAATTAAGAATCAATTTCGCCAAAAAGGAAATGGAATATCCTTGATCTTGCAATCCTTAATCAGGTTAGTTTCTTTAGAATCAATTTTGTGTAATGTAACTTGAACCTTTTTATATAAATTTAGGGTTCAAAATTGAGCCTTTGGTGATCACGTAGGGTATTGAGCGGAAATTCGGAATCAGAGAGCGTAGTGTGGGCCGGTTGAGAATGTCCAATATATTTTGATCTTGCAATGCTTGGATAGTATTTCGGTGACGGGGATCTAATAAGAGTGGATAAGTTGTAGCACTAAATTGGCTCAAGTAACCGCTCCGTTGTCTCGAGATACTGTATTGAGTTGATATATGTAATAGTTTTTGAGTTTTATTTGGATTTTGAAATTGATTGCTAAATGTAAAAAATATAACACAGTAGGTACATAAAATGTACGAGTAAACAGTTGACCTAAAGCGGATTGTGCTTAGTTCTCATAAAATATTTGTAGTCACTTAATGAAACAATCTTAAAAATACTTACATAACGAAAATACTGTTACTTCTTTTATTTGAATCTTGAATCACACAAATCAGCATTCACACAATGAGTTCATGAAAATAAATAAAGCAACACAAAACTCGCACATTTTGGCGCGCATTCTATTTTTACTTTTTACAATTTTTCACAACAATAATAACTATAGATGGCCAGTACCTATTTATTTATTCTTTTAAAAAATAGAACGAGATTTGTTTTTAAATTTGTGGCTAGCAGCGGTGCGAGGACTTGGTAACGCGTCCCCAGTCAGCCGCGCAGCACTGAGGCGAACTTTAACGACATGTAATAACAGCAGAATGACAGTTACTATTTTGTCCTCATGGGTCCGGGACTCCGGGTTGTTCCCAGAATAAGGACACATGACTCCAGCGGAGAAGGTACAAACGAGCAGTTTAATGGACTCTAAATATGCAGTGGCACATGAATAGTTAAAAATAATCATATATCATCATAGAAAAAAATCAGTTCCTTTTTTACTTAATAATTTTTTTTGGATCAGTTACCAAGTATGTATAGTGATTTTAATACTCTCAAATGCGTAATCCATACGAATAAATTTGTCTGTTTCGCTTTCACAGCCAAACCACTGGACCGATTTTGATGAAATTTTGTTTGAATTAGGTTAACTATTAAAATTTCGTTTAATTTGTTAAGGCTTAAAGGCTATTTTTCTCTTTAAGAGAAACGTCGTGTCGTATCAAGAAATAAAGGAACTTGCTAAAGATAGACAATAATGGAAGGAACTCCACCGACAAGAGTATAGCTTTTAAATTTATGATGATGATAGGCTATTTTTAGGCGTGATAAAACCGAGTCCCACGAGGGCGGACCCGAGGGCAACAGCGAGTAACATATGTATACTGCACGCGCCTTGCAAGTGCAATATGTCGCGCGAATGCGGCCTGTTTAATTAACATTGCATTTATCGAATAAACCATTTGACATGAGTCTTTAATTTAATTATGTTGTTAATTGGCAATGAGTGCCAATTTAAGGCACGCTGCGCTGAAAACATTTCGTGATTTATGGTAAACGAGGCCTTGTTATATTAGCTGATCTAATTTTGCAAAATTATGTATTTAACGAGATCTGATATCTGAGTTGTCGGCTAATCTAGAGGTCGGGTTTGACCCTGAGTAAGTGTTGGAATGCCCTTTTTAAAATTGTCTATATATATAGAAAATTTTAAACATATATATATGTTATGTATATAAATGTATTTAAAAATATATCATAGTATCTTTAAAGTATACCAACAACAAAAGTTTAAAATTTTCTCCAGGTCGTATTTTTGACGTATAAAAGTACATATACTTTATTTTTCTTATTTGCTTGACTCTCTAGCTAGGAAAGCCGATGCTGGAGATGCATCATGGCATGCATCCGAGACGTCACCTGGCAGCTGATTCAAATAAATGACGTCACCGGTTATGAAGTAGTTTTGTAAAGCACAACAATACAATACAAATATTCTTTATTGCACCACAAAGTAATAAAATTACATAAAACAGCTTTACTTATAACTATAAGGCACAAAGGCGGACTTATCGCTAAAGCAAACTCTTCCAGTCATCCTTAGGGTGGATGGAAAATTATCAGTAAAAGGCGTTGGCGCAGTATAAATACATAAATAAATATAATTATCATAAATATAAGAAAACTACATTACTCTCTACATTATTTTTGTAATAAATATTCAGATTTCTCTACACTACATTGATGAAGTCAAATGGATTAGGTAATGGACGAACCACAACTACCCACCTAAGTCGATGTTTCTATAATATATTGTAATACTGGAGAGGTAACTTACTTATTTGTTATAACAGTACATTTTAAAAACAATTATAACAAACCCACCTGGATGTCGTGCAAGACGGAGTGTATCCGCCATACTTGCGTAGGCGCAAGTGGCTACTACCATTTTGACGGAGGTCAACCTGACTCATGCTTTAGGACATGGTAGGTACTAAGTGTCCATTCACACTTGTAACGAACAGGACAGGCAAAATACTGGCAACCAACATGAAGAGAGTTAGTCTATAGAAAAATAGTTGAAAAAAGATTTTGTCGTCAATTGTCTAATTATATTATATTATTTATATAATATTTCGATAATTTCTCTGTTATGTGATATATTTTGATAGCATTGCAATACAAAATAGCTTCGAAGTAGAAGTCACATAAATAAAAAACATAGAAGAAGAGCAAAAACATAGAAAAGTTAGACATACAGACAACCCGGAGTAGGGTGATCGATCGAGATCGAGGTAAGAAATGCACGATTTCTAACTTCGATTTTAAACGATAATCCAAATATCACTAGAAAAAAAAATAATGAAATAAGGCTGATTGACACTTTACATTATTTATGAATTCATGAATCGTGATGCCACGAACTTATAGGCCTAAATAGTATCAGTATCGTCACGCATTTTATTGTATTGCAATCGAATTCTATCGATTAACCGAAAGCGTTCCAAATCGTTTTCACGTAGAGCTGGTATGAAAGTGCAATGATTGTTTGAAGATTATTTATTGTTTAAAACTATCGAATACTCTTATATTTCCGTTTCACTCGCCTGTGGTAGGTATGTACAGCCTTTCGAAAAGATTGGCTATCATATTTAGTAATAATTTTAAAATCTGACCAGTTTTATAAGCGTACCCACAAACAATCAAACTTGAGTGTTATTATATTAGTATCCATTAAATTACATTCAAAACAGGAAATTTGTAAGAGCGCCCATGACTGCGAAAATAAGTTCTCTTTATTGTAACAAAACTTTTTTCATTTCATGGAAATGTCGGAAAGTTTTAGCGTTAACGTGACGTGACATCGCATTTTTAGTTGACCCTGGATTTCAAAGCTTGGATATAATCGGGAAAAGCGCTAAGATGATGTTATAGATTTGTTTATTTTTCATATTTTCATGGGTTTCTCAAGTGACTACAACAAGGAAGCTTTCAATACAGGTGTATAAATATTCTTTCAGGGTCATGACACTCTCGTGTTGCAGGCACCCATTAAGGCTAAGGTGACCTCTTTACTACATCAGGATTTGCCTTTTTAGTGGTATAAAAAAGAAAACAATAAAACAAGAATATTTACCCTACCCCAATACCAAAAAAACCCGGCTCATTAGTTAATAGAAACCAATCTTAAAAACCAAAACATAAAATGTCTACAGTTTTTATTGTCCAAAATAAAACATGATATTTATTAATGACATGGTAATAAATTATAACCAATATATTGATCTTCTATCTATGATGGTCTTGTTAAACGAGTTGGCGGATACGATGGTATAGATTCGAGACAGATAAGTGTAGCCACAAAAAAAGTAAACTTTTATTGTTATTATCGTTATTATATAAGTGGGCGATACCAAATTCATTCAGCTAAATAAATGGTGAACGGCCAAAGTACCGGCATTCTATATATGAGTGTGTTTCCAATGGATATTTTATCAATAGATAAAAGTAAATCCATTCTGATATTATTAATGCGAAAGGGTCTCTGTTTGTTACCTTTTCGAGTAGTTGCAAATTTTGATAAATTTTGGTATAGAGATCCCAAGATTTCTTTGGATTTGTTCTTAACTAACTTGCCAGCAGTTTCACCCGCATATGGTGCTCCGTCATATCGCTCAAAAAGGTAACGTATCTTTGGAGATAGGTAAGAACAAATTTAAAGAAAGGGAAAGAGGAGTAGGTTAGGCCCTCTCCGAAGGGTTCTCATTGTGTCGCGATTGAGGACTTATGGTTGCTACAGGAAAGTTATGAGAATTCTACCTGGGGCACTTTTTGGGGTAGCAAAACTTAATAAGCTGTAGAGAAAGGAGATGATTCCTACTACTTTTGAAGGTGTAAAAGTGGTCCCTGGGACCGATGCTTCATTTATTCTACCTTTTGCGAACAAGCGTGACCACAGGGGTAGAAAAGTGTTGGTACTCGTATTCTTAAGCCTCGCTTATGAGGGTTTACAATGAGCTCCATGTGAGTGTTGAAAAGAGCTCTCCGCTCTAAAAGAAAGACAGTAGCGATGAGTTATATTACCTCACTTATCTAGGTTTTTAATAATCGTGTCGTGTGAGAGTGGACACGTCCCAACTAGTGATGTCCCACCGGCACGGATGCGACTAGCCTCACTGTCCGTGATTATCGAGTGTTGCGATCGACCCAAATACATGATACATCACAGCATTGTCTGCACGCAATCGCTCAAAAACAAATACTTCGCGTATAGACGTATATGCTACTAGCATTGTCTGCATAATGAAGTTATGTGTGGTAATATTTATTATCTTCTTCTTTACGAGTCAAGTACGAAATAAAACCTTACCCCAAAAGTTATACATAGACCCATAGATTTAAAAAAAAAATTGGTCGCCGCTTTCGTAGTTCTATGCATAGACCGCTCCATTATATGTGCATGATTTTAATAACATGATAACATTTTACATAGCGTGACCGTGATAGGTTTGATTGGATGATTATTTTGTCTTTACTTTGTTCTATTTTAGTATTTTTGTATTTGTGGTAATGGTAGATAAAGCCTCAGGCTTTAAGTCCGCCGTTTAAAAATTGTCTAATAAAGTTAAATAAATAAATGTTTTAATGATAGTTTTAAAAAGGCAACCTAGAAGACCTAGCGCATTATTTCAGTTATGCTACACCAGGAGGCTAAACCACAGATAAACTGGAAATCAGAAAGGAAAAAGAAGATAGTTTTATTCTCATTGTTGGGTCTTATATCAGACTAGCATTTGGTGAAAAAAATGTTACATACAAGATAATAGAACCTCCTTCCAATCCTCAATCAAACCTGCTTGTTAAACGAATAAGGGTTAAAGCCTTCCTCAAGAGTAAAGCTATCATTTGCATCAACATTTTTGCAAATCCAATCCAAAAGGGCCAGAGATTAGGACACTCAAACAAACAAATTAAAAAATATACATGCGCTTGAGCTTATGTTAGTATTGAAGTAAAAGTAAAACAAGGTAACTTTACCTATTACCAAATTTCAACTGATGTTTAGCAGTTAAAACAAGACAACATACTTATATTATAACTTTCAGTATGTAAATGTGATTTTGTTATACCTAACTATATCTATAATACTTAATATATATTATAATGTGCAATCGAATAACAATAACATAAGCTATTGTTATTCGATTGCACAAATTGAATGAAATCACAAACTTGTTGTAACGACTGCAAGAGAAAGTATCTCAGGCTTACGCACTGTATTGGAGCTTCGAACTTTTTAACAATTATCGAAATTAACACGTTCGAAATTTAATCAGTTTTTGGTGTCATGTTATTTATGAACTTCTTTGTTCATTCATTGGGTACTATTATTGTTATAGCGAAGGTACTATTAAAAGTTCGATAGCCATGCGTGTTCGATACTATAGCGAGTGGCAAGCAAAGGCCAGCGTTGCGTAGTTTGGATTAGGCGCCAGTAACTAAAATTAATAAGATATGACCCTAGTCGGAGGCAAAAATGTAAAACACCAGTAGAAACCTTATATTTTTAACTAGGCTACTAGAATTGTCACTAGTACTACTTTTATCTCAAAATTCAAACGGGAGCGAAGCCCCGGGAAACATCTCGTCCATATATTTTCCTAAGTACGAAGGCAAAATAATCTTTCGCGTATGACTATCACAAACTTTACATAAATGCACTTATTCATAATGCTTATTATGTAAATGTCTATTTGGATACCATTTGTACACAATATTGAGTGTACAGAAAAAAATTATAGAATTTGCTTGCTGTTATGTGTTGTGTGATCGTTTTGAATCCGCTTAAAATTTATCAGCTACAAAGAATTATTGCAATTTACAACCATTGCCTTGACAAAAAGGTCTGTGTGGTGGAGCTATCACTTTTAAGGTGCCATTTACAAAGTGTGAAGTAAAATCTCATAAATTAATTGACTTTCGAAGCTGAGAGAAGTTAAGTGTGAGGAGATTTGCTGACGTCTCCTAAGTGTAAATTACTTATCTGCATTTCAGATACGTAGGTTATGAAAAAAAAAAACAAAAATTCGTGTGAATATCTATAAAGATGGAATCACACAAATAATACATTATGCATTTATGTGCAAAGGTCTCTATTATAGTACGTTATTCGTATGTAGCTTCACTTCTGTACATATTATTTTGTCCCATTGGTTGTCGGCACATTATAATTTTGCATGCAGCCGCGTAACATCCGGCGAAAATACCATGTTATATGTTGTACATTAGCGTAAGTATGTTTGTGTATAACTGAGCAATGTATCATTAGTTATTTGGTAATGCGTCCGACCCGAATTACCTACGTTCCCTTCCAAAATCATTCTAACATAAATTACCGAAGAGGTTAATTGGTTTTTGGACCAAATTATGTATCTATCTATACTTCGGACACGTCATGAGAGGGGAAAGATACCATATTCTACAGCTCGTAATACAAGGAAAAATCCAGGGTAAAAGTAAACCCGGAAGGAGAAAAACCACTTGGCTGAAGAATTTATTCATTTTCATGGACGCTCTTTCGTGCAGCAGCTTCTAAAGTTAGGATAGCCATGATGGTCGCCAATCTTCGTTAAGAAGCGGCACTATAAGAAGAAGATACTTATATAAGAATGCTGAAGAATTCATTTATTTATTTGTTCATACCATCGAGGATATATAGAGAATATACCTGGTTCGTACGCCTCTATCTAACTCTACAAATTGTAGTCGGATTTGAAGAATTCTTTGCATTAGGCCTTTTCTTGAGCAAGGCCGAAAGTTATAGACTTTTTTTTAAATATGTTCCACCGTAGCAAAGGAATACAAATACTTACCTACTTACTGCGATTGCTCAGTGACCTAAATAGGATCTTAGCTTCCGACACCAGAGCTCCACCAAAAAGCCAACTGGCAAGAGGTGGCACTGACCAAGAAAAAATGGAGAGTTTATAGTTTAAAATGTGACTCTTTTTAGACGAGTTAATAATATTTTTATTGTTATTTTGTTGATTATTCTGCTAATTAGGAAGACAATTTTTACTAGCAGAAAAAATAAAGCGTTTTTGAAATTTTTACTTAGGTCTACGCGAGACCTAGCACTATTAAAATACCTACTTTTAAATGTATGTTTTTTTAAATCATAGACTGTTTGGCCTTCAAATTCAATTGTTTGTCTTCAAAAGTATATGAAAGTGGCAATGTTGCCTTTGACCCAGCAACCTTGTACTATGACAATAACTAGCAGAACATGATACTAACTAGAGTTCAACATAGTTGACAAACTTTCGCCATTACCCGTCCCTTAACAAACGATAAAATTAAACGCTATTGCCATTACTGCTATAATAAATTTAACCTAAAAATATATTTACTTGAATGCGGATATTTTATTTTTATTTTGTGGTGGTGGTACCATCGTCAGCCTATCAGATCTATATATCACCGCGGCAACCAGGCACCTCCTAATATCGTATGTAAGTACAAATGCATTCAAGGATATGACGGAAGATGCTTTATAGACATTATATGATAAAGCTACCTGAAGACTCGTTTTTAGAGAGGTGAAATCTTGAAACGGAAAAATTTGAGTAGATTTTTTTTTTTGCAATTACCTTAAAGTTGCATCCCAGCATGATTCCTAGTTACACCCCCAACTCACACTTCAAAACCCAGGGTACGCTTTTACCATGGTCCTGGATTTATCGGCACTGGTAGTAGAGTGACTACAATCTGACCTCCGTAACCCATTTTGATGGGAGCATATTTCATTTATTTTCGTTCATCAACATTATCGTCAAGAAATTTTTTTTGAAGATTAGTAATAAGATTAATCATTAATTAACACAAAGTTTGACAAAAACATCGACAGATTCTGAAAATTTCATGGATTGAGGTGGGCGGGACATATAGAGCGTATGCCGGATGACAGAGCCCCAAAGAAAAGATCCAGGGGTAAACCAAGGAAGAGATGGTTGGACTGCGTGATGGAAGACCTTAGAAGGATGAGCAAATTTAGAAACTGGAAGGAGGCGAAGGAATGTGATAGCTGGAAAAAACTAGTAGAAGAGGTTAAGACCCACAAAGGGTCGTAGCGCCGCAGGAAGTTAGTATTAATTAAGACATCAACTTGCCCTTGTATGGTCTGTTATAAGTAGATCAAAATTTTATATTTTATCTATGTAAATTGTTGTAAATAAATAAAAAATCTTAAAATATGTGTACTAATTAAAAACTATTTCGCCACGCTGAATATTAGCATCAGGTTTTGTGAAATATCAGTGAATAAACAACACTAGTAAAAGTGGTTTTGAATATTAATCAGTAACTGAGTTGACGAATGGAGGTCTAGCACCCGGAATCGAAGTTAATAGATTCCAGTGAATTTATAAATAATCAAAGGTAATGGTCATTACTATATCTTCGTCCAAGCGTGTTTCCCGGTGACATCTTCAGCTTACGCTTCAGAGCCCAGGGTTCGCTATTAATCATGGTCCTGATTTGGCGGAACTGCTTATTACATTGGAGCGACTGCCGTCTAACCAAAAACCAGACCCACAGGAACATGACCCGGGTGTGTTAGAGGCCAACACTGTCAGATTTTTCAGGCAGCCTATAGGCATCTGACATAGTCTACTCTCTGCACAACTAGTTGGTTGACTAGTAGAAAAACCCTACAGCTGTAACATATTTTCTAATTAAGTTAAATACATACATACATATAATCACGTCTTTATCCCATACGGGGTAGACAGAGCCTAGGGCCATAAGACATAAGACCACGTTTAGCATGATGATAGTTGAAACAGGAAATCAATAGTGATGGGTTGCTAGCCGCATCGCCTATGTCATGATTTCCCCATTCGCCAATTCCCTCAGTCAGAAGTTAAATAAATTAAATAAATTTGATTAAAGTTGAGAATTTTGTAGCAGGCCCACTGAGATTCTCAAAACATTATTGACTGAATTGCACTAGAGGCATGTCTTTTTCTTGCAGTGGAAGAATTAGACTGGAAAGAAGAAGTTCAATAGTTCCTAGCGGATTAGCTCTTTGAAGTGGCAGTGGGCAGGGCACATAGCGCGACGAAACGATGGCCGATGGGGCAGAAAGGTTCTCGAATGGCGACCACGCACCGGCAAGCGCAGCGTCGGACATCCACCGACCAGATGGTCAGATGACCTAAAGAAGGTCGCAGGCAGACGCTGGATGCAGGCCGCTTTCAACCGGTCGTTCTGGAAATCCTTGGGGGAGGCCTACGTCCAGCAGTGGACGACCTGCGGCTGAAATGATGATGATGAATAGTTCCTAACTTGAATTTTACTGTGTGAAAATTATTAAGGTAATATTTATAGTCTTGAAAAACCTTAACCTTAACATTTGTACTTATCTATCTACATTCTATATATAAATAAAAATATATTGCTGTTCATTATTCTGGCTAAAACTCGAGAACAGCTGGGCCGGTTCGGCTAATTTTGTTCTTGAAATATTTGTGGAAGTTCAGAGAAGGTTTAAAAGGTGAGAAAAGTGCATTTAGGCGGTACGGAGTTCGCCACGTCAGCTAGTTATTTATAAAGTTTTTAACTATACAATGCATGCACAACTTTCCTATCTTGATAACAGCTACTAATAGCATTCCCAAAGAATTCTACTTGTCGGACGTCAGGCAGGCCGGTCATAAAAGTAATACTAAAATCTCACGCAGGTATTATATGAAAAAATAGCTTAGTTCTAGAGTATAATAAAAACGGTATTTGAATTGCCACAGTCACTTAAACAATGATAAAGAAAGGCCCAAACAATACAAGTAACACAAAAAAATAGTTCGCTGCATCAACTAATATTGCCCGAATTGACGTCATCAAATCTCAAAAGTAGTAATCTTGGATAAGTCTAGTTTTTCGTTGCCCGAGCCCCTAAGCTATAAAATCTCTCAGCTAGACACATAATACGATTAAATGCGGTGTTTTGATCGGGTCCTGCCCGTGAGATATAGCTGACGGAGGCGCTAGCGACCGCGTCTTCATGGTAGGGCTCTACCATAAGATTTACGCGTTCGCTAGTGGCTTCGTCAGGATTATGTATGGAATTTTATTAATTACATACTATACCGAATTTAATTTGGAATATTAAATTGCTAAAATAGAATTTTTCGACTATATTTAAAATATTTCGTGGTAGAATCGCTGATCACCATAGCGATAGCTTTTAATACATCTGAGAAAACGCTTCATGTCTTATTGGTTTTTTAATGGTTTATTTAATATTTCACTTACTGTGTGTATTTTAGTTATCTCAAATAAAGATTAAATAACAAGATTAAAAATATATTATATTTAAATTAATCGGATTTGGTACTGAACCCTTAATGCGCGAATCTGACAAATGATGATCTGTCTTACTTATCGTGCAATAAACCCGACTAATCAACAAGACTGGACGTAACTTCATCGGACCCACGATACAAGCGTGGGTATTTTATATTAATTTCATGCATGTCAAAAACAGTATCGTGCAACAAAAAATATATGAAACCCGTTTGTTTCCATTTCATTGGTTGCATTAGAATACGCCCAGCCCAGTTGATGGAATGCAGTTGACATTTGTAAGTAAATGAGGTGAAATAATATGTGGAAAACGTCACTTTTGATAGATCACACCGCGGTGGACTTCCTTAACTTTTTGATTTCAAAACAAAGTTATTTGACCGCGCTAACACATTGCTTGGGGCTTAACTAAGACCATGATTAAAAGCGTAACCTGGGCTGTAAAGCTGAACTGAAGTAATTCAGTCATTCACTCGATGAATTAATGAATGAAGATGCAATTAGGAAACACGCTCTGATGATCGTGTGTATGACTATACTTTTAACTATTATGACTTGAGAATCTATCTAATAGTCTACAACTCTATGAGAAGAATATTAACACAGACATCACAATGAGTCTCTACGTGGAGCAAGGAAGGAGCTCGTTAGAATGGGGATGCGTACGCGTGACTTTGTAAAGTTGACGCACGCTTGGCTGTGACTTGGATTGGTCGCCGCCACTTCTTCACCCGAGCGTGTTATTCACTTATATCTTCAGCTTACGTTTGGAAGCTCAGTGTACGCTTTTATCACGGTTCACTGGTTATTAGGCATTACTTATTAAAATGGAGCGAGACAGCCGTCTGATTTCCATAGCCCTTATTACAGGGAAAAAAAAAACCTATCACCAATGTAGGTCACAGACATACTCGATAGGAAAGGTGATACATAACCAAGACCTTTAAATGAATATTATAATTTTTACCTGTAAAAATATGATATGTGCTTATGTATACACCCACTGCCAATTCAAAGAGCTAATCCGTTGGGTTATGTCGGCAATCTTTGTTCTCAAAAGGATCCCTCCATTCCTTATTCGATACTTTCGGTATAGTCTAATCTAGCAAGAGGCACCTATTTCTTGTATTATATTACTTAAAGCTAGCTGTAAGAAATCAAGTCACATGAAAACGTCAAAAAGATTATGGGTAACTTTATTTCGTTTTCTGTCTGCATTATAGTAAGTCATGGAGCGGTAATAAAGTCGAGCCTATTTACCATTTAGAAGCGTACAATCAAAATGTCAACTGTCTATTAAAAGAAAATAAATACGGCGACCGATCGGCCGCCTATGGCGCGGCGTCGGCAAACATTTTCAACAGTAACAGTTGCCATGCAACTCGATAACTGCAAGGAAACCGCTGTGGTTGCGAAACGGGCCGCGCGGCTAAGGTGAAGGCAGCTACGCCAGTCGCTCGAACGAGAGAGAGCCGAACGTACACGCTTGCGCCGAAACGCAACGCTACGCCGCGATAGTACAGGCCGCGCGCGCATCGAACTAGTGCAACTCCTGCACCGTTCCAAATTCAAAAATCTAGTGATGTGATTCAAACTAATTAAAAATAAAAAACAGTGCTGTGCCAGTGTTTGACGATACATTTCTATACAGTGATCGACGATTGTGAGAATTTTTCTCGTTATTTGACACACATATGACGTGAATAACGGTGCGGAGATCCGACGGTCGATCGACTCGCTAAAATCAAAGTGCTAGTGTTTCTTTTCAACAGTGTACCGGAATTTTACGGACTTGCCTAAGCAGAGGTAAGCGGATGTTTACAGTTATGCTTATTGTATAACTTTGGATGGCGGAGAAAGCTCTCACACAAGTCCAATTTGATTATCAGAAGCGCATACAAAACGAGTCGCGAGTAAGCGAACTCTCGCGACTCATCATGAATTACAAGTTGGGAATAAATATTTAAAAGTTATTACACATAAGTGAGTATTGACTTGAATGACACATACAAATAAAAAAAGTCGAGTAAAAGTTGTCACTCAAATTCCTTGAACGCCACATTAAACAGCTAGTCGAGTTCTAAGAGAATATTCATAGAGTAATGAATATGCATCGGAAACCTAGAGTTAGAGGTGCTAGACGAAAATGCCAGGAAAACGTCTAGGAAACAGGTTTGCGTCCAGAATCGACAATGTTAGGTGTACATAGAGTTACTTTTTTTTTTGTCTGTTATAGAGTGAGCTGTCAGAGCTGAAGTCACTCAATTTGCTAGTAAGCTCTTGCATAGAAAAAAGGGTATACTTAAAAAGAAAATATTCATATGTTATACAATAATATAAACATATACGTGTATATTATTTTTTTACAATCAAATCTTCTGACTCGTTTATTGTTGATTTGAAAAAAAGATCGATTTCAGTATATTATTAATGATTGCAACGAATTACTGGTATAAGCAAATCGCTTAACAGAAATTTGGTCATTAGGTTTTAGAGATCTTTCTATATAAATCTTTATACATCATATATTCAGATAGAGTCCAATTATTTTATTGGATGGTGAGATAAAGGGCCTATATTTATCGCTCTATAGATAAATAGTTACTCTAAGGGTGAAAAGGTCTCTGACTCATCCCGTACGAGCGTCGGCTTCTGTTTAGAATACATCTACTTCGGTTGAACTCCTTAGTAAACGCTATGGGAATACTAATGTGTTTAAATATACGTTTGTTTGTAACCATTGCTTTAGGTTAAAAAAAAGATTGAAATTACCTAATAATACACAATTACTCCTAAATGCCGAATAACTTTCTTGATGGTATAGCAATATATTTTTTTTTTGGAAAATTATTTATATCTATAATCTAATAATATATATTTAATTAAATACAATATGTAGTAAAATGTTCAATGTTTGTTGACTAATATTTGCTACGTGCATAAAAAACTGTTTCATTAAAAAAATCTGTCCAGAACTTGTTGGTCCTTCGAGCCGGATTAATTATTACTATGTACTTCTTAAAAAAAATGCTGTATGTACCGTTTGTAACATAAAATCGCTATTAAATATTGATGGTGAGATAGCTGTTACAGAAAAGTTGAAAAAGTTCCCCCACTTTTCTCACGCCATACAGTTTTCATTGAAATTTCTCGAGTTTTAAAACAATTGGAAATATGAATTGGTCTGTTCTGATATGCTGATAATAATGAGATGATGAGACATATCTTACAAATAGTTTTTTTAACAGCAGCTATATCAATACATATAATAAGACACTAAAATGCATTTGTCTGTACATTTAATATTTTTCAAAAAAACTGATTGAGTGCGATTAAAAAGGAGTAACAGAAACCAAAAAAAGAGTTTTTGGAATTTTTGTCTGTCTGTATGTATGTATGTATGTATGTATGTCTGTCTGGTACGTTATAACTTCGAAAATACTCAACGGATTTAAACGCGGTTTTCACAGTTGGATTACATATGATTAGGAGCGTTGTCATAACTTTGTTTCGTCAAAATCGGTTAAGGGAAAAAGAAGTTATGGTCGATTGAAAATTTACTTCAAACACTGCTTCAAAACTTTTAATGCGTTTACTTACGTTTAATTTAATTTAGATAAGGCTAGGATTTCTACTTTTTATTATCCATATCAATAAAGACGAAAACACGCACTGCACCTATTAATTTTAATAAAATAACACATTGAATTTGATCGTAAATTTAGTAACATAAAATCTCAATAGATGGCGCGAATTTGCGTACCTATAGACAAATCCCATTTGAAATTTCGCCAATCTCTAGCAACATATGTTGGCCTATCTATAAAGGTCGTAGATCATATTTTTAAGTCGAGGGTTCGAATCCTGCTATACATGACTTTTTTTTTACTTACTTTCTTTTACTTGCTTTTTTTTACTTACTTTTTTTTATTTACTTTTTTTTTTCGTTTTGTATTATATTTTAAGAATTTTTTAATACTTTAGTAAAGAAATGTTTCAAGAAAGTACCTGGATCGAATCCTGTCACAAACAATAATTTTATGATTTCGTGTTTTATTTGTTTTCTAGAATTATTTTCTTACTTTTTTTTTATAATTTTGAAAAGAAACAAATAAATTCATTTGCAAATTTATTTCAGGATAAACGATATCGCAACCCCTTACAAATCATATCTAATAGAGCATTCTATAATCTGTGCTAATAGTTTGTCATTGACGACATTGAAAAAGAAGATTAATCAAATGGTTGACTGGTAGAGAACGCTCTTAGCGTTAAGTCCGTTAATATATAAGTACTAGCTGTTCCCCGCGGCTCCGCCCCGCGTGGGAATCGGTTATATCGCGCCCAAAAGTTTATGTTTGACCTCAGGTCGTTAACTACATCCCTACCAAATTTCATCACAATCGGTCCAGCAGTTTAGCCGTGAAGAGGTTACAGACAGACAGACTTTCGCATTTATAGTATTAGTATGGATATGGATTTTGTACTTATCTATCTATCTTTACATATAATAGGACAGTAAAAATTGAATGTCTGTACATTAAATATTTTTCTAAAAAACTGATACGGGGCGATTAAAGAAAGACGTGTAACAGAAACCAAAAAAAACAATTTTTGGAATTTTTGTCTGTCTGTCTTTCTGTATGTCTGGTACGTTATAACTTCAAAACTACTCAACAGATTCGAACGCGGTTTTCACAGGTGGATTACATATACGTTCAACAGTTTTGTCAAAACTTTGTTTCGTCAAAATCGGTTAAGGGAAAAAGAAGTTATGGTCAATTGAAGTTTACTTCTAGCACTGTTTCAAAACTTTTACATAAACCGGTTGAATCCGGTTTACATAAACGTATTTAATATAGATAAAGCTACAATTTCTACTTTGTTTTATCGATATCAATGAAGACAAAAACACACTGCAGTCTCTATTAAATTTTAAAAATTAACACATTGAATGTGTGTGGGCGTATAATTTAGTTACATAAAATATCAATAGATGGCGCTGAAGTTAATTTAATTTTTTTTTTCTCATATGGTATTATAGCAGATTGAAATTTTTCCAGCAATTAATTCTAATTATTTCAAAAAAATTTTGGTTGTTTATTTAGTTCTATTGGTTGGTTTGTTTATCGGTCGTTTGTTGTATTGTATTGTAAGCTATTTGAATTGATTAGTTGGTTGGTTTGGCTTTGGTTTAAAAAATAATCAAACCAGCAAGTCAGTTCAGTTGTTGTTCGACGGAACATACGGTCGTGTCGTAAGGTCTAATTTAACTAACATAACACTATTTATTGAGTTAGGTTCTAATGACCCTGTAATAGGCTGCGTCTACTCTTTTAGAGACAAATATGTGATAGTATGAATGTTAATATTTTCAGTTTGATATCGTAGCAATGTAATGGCTTTATAAAATTGGCACGGGAATAGGATACTACTTATAGATTTAACTATAGGTCTGGATAGTTGTAGTTTCCACAGGTTAAGCGAAAAGCGAACTACACGCGGGCGGAGCCGCGGGCAACAGCTAGTATATAATAATATCTTTCATTCGCCATCACAAACAAGTTTTGTATTAAGTCAATAAAAACATAAGATGTGAAATAATTAAAAAATGTATTCTTCAAACATTTTATCTATAATTACATTAGTTCCCTGCTGTTTATTTGCTCGCGGTGTGTATGTACTATATAAAAAGCCTATAACCTTTTCTAAAAATCAGGCTATTATATGCAGAAATATTTTTTAAATCCAACTATTAGTTCGAAAGTTATAAGCTTTCAAACAAATAAACTTATACTACTAAAGATTAAAAACATAAAAAAGTTTGACAATAAGACAAGCGAAATAAGATGGCAGTCGCTCCTGCTGGTTATTACCAGAGCGATATTCTAGAACCATGATTAAAGAGTACCCTGAAACGTAAGCTGAGTGTAACTGGAAAACAAGTTCGGATGAAGAAGAATATTTAACTATTAACATAGCGCTGACATATTAATATGCGATTTCCTTTAACATCTCATTTCCGGTATACTAACGAAACAAGCGAAGCAATCGATTACTTACTAAAAATTAATGTAGTGTAAAAAATATTCTATTGAATTTTCTAATAGGTTATTTCTACACTATTATAATATTTAAAAATGATAATCGTGTTTAGTTTTCGAAAGCTGCATTAACTTTTACCTGTTGATCGGTTAGCTTAGGTTTTTTAGCTTCCAAATAAGTATATTGAAAAAATAAGGTCAAGCGCGACATTTTACACACACCATATTTAAGAGAGACCCTAAAGTTGGCTGATATAAATTGGATTAGCGAAAAGTCCGCATTTGTATAATTTTATTTTCAATTCTGTAAATTCCAATGATGTTTTTATGTAATTGGTGCAATAATGTGCCCAAGGTAACAGGGACCTGGGTTTACACTATGCGTACGGAACCCTAAAAATCAACCAGAAGCATAGAATACTTAATAGTCCAGAAGTCTAGTAGTCATTCGGTCTGACCTGAAATTGTCATTCGAGATAATGTATCAAAGTTGAAAGCATCTTAAATCAAAAGAATTCGAGCATTTAGGTTATAAATGACGTTTTTGAGTTTCGGCGAAACATTTTCACACTTTCTAACATTTAGATTAAGCGACATCTGTTGACATTTCTTGATAATGCAACAATCTTTCTCCAAAGCCGCCATTAAGACTTGGGAAAGCTATAAAATTTGTTGATAGCAACAAATTCTAATTAAAGTAATGTCAATAATTGCAAATGGCGGACTTAATACTGAATGTATCAGCCTCTTTTCGGTTATTACTTACTAATTTAAACTCTATTGCACATAATACAATTAATACTAAAGGTGAAATTTCAGTCAAGTCAGTCAAGCTTTGAGTTAAGCAGAAAATGGTTTGTGGGTAAATAAATAATAAATACCTAAATCTTTATTGAGCATCATTACAAGATTACAATATATGGTGTTAGCCCTGACTTCTAAACTAGGATAGATGGATCTCCTAACATACAGGCATGTTAGGAGACAGCTGCTTTCTGTTTAGTTTAGGGTGCAAGTTTATTAGTCTAAGATCGGTCTCTTCAAATAATTAGATATACTAAATAGTAAAATTATGTATATACAAATTATTTTTTGATAGCACAGTATTTTTGAAACTGTCAAATAAAACTATTATTTACTTTAAAAAAAAAAATTAAACATGACTTTTTGCTAACAAAGCCGTTTATCTGTCCCAGACAGTCACATGTAGCGGAAAACAAATCAATTCACATAATTAAACAACAATTTCAGAGCTAAATACAATATCAATAATCAATCCCCATAGAGTTAGGAAATTGCGCGCGGTTAGATACCAGGCATTTTTTTTAATCTATGCCTTTCCTTTATGAAGCGGTACACAGTCAAAGAATGTAAAATTTTGCTCAAAACGTTGTGCAAAAGTGTGCAATCGTGGTGACAGAATATGACGACATCGCTCGCTATCGTAGAACAAGTTACAAGACTGGCAAGATATTATTAGTTATCACCGCAATCGTTTATTTTATAGATAGGTACAGTGGCCCACATAGAAAAGTAGTCACTTTACCCTTTTTATACTTTGTGGTATACTTTTTACCAGATTAAGCAAGATGAAGGGTTATGTTTTTTAGTAGTGGTTGGCGAGCGATGGTTCTGGCTTGAGAGGTGTTATTACATTAGTATTTACTGTGAGATTTTTGAGTGACGCTGGGTATTTAAATGCAGTGGGGTGTTAAGTATTTTAATAATTTACTTGCCTATGTAGACCATAGTACAGTCGACAACACACACAGCGGCGTTGTAATGTTTAATAAAAGATAAGAAGACACATAAGAGAACTTGTAAAACTCTCCCGAGATTCGGCTCGTTAAACCGAAAGGTTGGTAGAACCAAGGGAGATTACGGTATAACACAAATAGCGGACCCTAGGCTTCGAAGCAACACGCAATTGAGAAAGCGCTAAGATGAGAGAGAGAGAAAAAGTCGAAAACACATCCATTGCTCTACTCGGAAAACACCAAGAACAAGTGTCTTTTTAAATTTTTGGAGTTTGTTTTGGAGTTCTGGATCCGCCTGGATCGCTTATCGATAAACGCAGATTTTAGCTTATTAAAATATTGAATTTCAGCATTTTTGTTGTTCATCGTTTCATTATCTATAGTTTTATTCTCATCACGATATTTTTGGTCACGTAACATCATGCCAGTCTTCCGATTATTGGCGTTGATTGAATATTAATAGGAAATTCACTTTTTATTTATACTTAGAATATGGTTTATTGAATGATAAGGAGAAATTCAACAAATATGTTTAGTCAATATTTTTCTTTGTTAAAGTTTAAGGCATATGAACAAATTTATAGTACGTATAATAACTCAACATTATAGCAGAACTTAAAAATATCTTAATTATTTAAAGTTGATAATTTTATTTATAACTTATTATTTTCTTATATCTTACTAATAGCATTATTATTTTTTTAGTTTATATAAGCTACTTTTAATTCAATTTATATTTATAAATTAAAAAAAAATAAAATAAAAAAAAACATAATTCTAGAACTAATCTAAAAGATATCATATTCAGACACATTTCTTTGTGTTATTAATTTTACATAATCCTGATAATAAAAAATTATTTAAAATTATTTTCAAAGATGTAAAAGTTAACATATGTTAGAGCCTGACTGCATGTCCTCGTTATCTCACGGCGAATAGTAAACACGTTCTATCTTAGTCTATAAACTCTCCTTATCAGTACAACAAAGGTCCCAAAGTTTATGGAAGTGTAAACACCTTTGCAAACACGAGGGTGGTATAAAGGTGATATCGCACATGCTCGAGAATGACCATGAATCCGTCCGAATATGTCAAACTGCTACGCGAATGCTCTACCAAGTTCATCATTATAATATTCTTAAGGTTGTGATGTGAATCAAATAGAAACAGAGAAAAAGTAACTAAAAATCATTATAACCAACATTTACTAAAATTATTAAGACCTCTGAAGGGGCAAACTCCCATCCGTCCTTTAAGACATCTATGGAAAAAAGGGAGAGGTGAAACAATTGCTTTTAAATCTATTTTCCGAATTTAATCCACTGCTTAACACATTAGCGGACACACGACTGCTATAGCAGTTATAACAATGAAATTTCTATTGTGTTTTCAAAAACGTCCGTGAACGTGTTAATAAATGCAGAAAAAAAAACAACGTACTGCTGCAGTTAATGGACGTACTGCTATTTATTTCTTTGCATGATGTAGAATTGATACTATCCCCAAATCTCACCCTTAAAGATCGCGACAAATGTGTACACGCCCTTACTTTCTCACACCTGATAAGTAACCTGAAGAATCCCAAACTAGTTTAGATTGGCGTTGCTCTTTCACTTTATTAAACAAACAATGTAACACATTTTTGTTATCTGCCTTACAATATATGAGTAGGACCACTTCAGGGGTTTGGTATTTAACAAACCAAATATTCACAGTTAAATAAATATAAATAGTAGTTTATCTTGACACAAAATCAGGATAATTGAAGAATTACTCCTATACCTATATCATTTTTGTACCTATATATTAAAAAAAAAGTGACCAGTAAAAGTAAACAAATAAACAATCGAAAAAATTAAAGAGAAAAATCTAGAATTACTTATACTAACATCAATTAAAAATGATGTTGTCAATATTATGTATTCAGTTATTTATTCGTACAAAATCTTTGCTTCTAAATTTGAAAGATTGCGACCTTTTGATATCAAAGGTCAAGGACCTGCTTTTGGACTAAGAATCTAGTTTAAATGTCAGACCACTATGTTTCTATTATTTTTTAATTTTTTCAATAATATAAATTGAATTTTGAATGTTGCATTCAATAAATCACGATATACTTGAGACTACACAATACAATATAAAACTTTTTTTTTGTGGTTTTATTTTATACTAGCTGTCCCCTTCGGTTTCACTCGCTATTAGTGTGTATTTTCTATAGCCTATATCCTTCCCCAAGAATCAGGCTTTCATATACAAAAATAATTTTGCAAATCCGACCAGTAGTTTTCAAGTTGTAAGCGTTCAAACAAACAAACAAACTCTTCAGCTTTATTATATTCGTATATATTTTACTTAAATATATTATTTTAACAGAGATCAGTATTTGTGGGTTATACTTAACAAAGGTTCTTAAGAAGGCACGTTACTTATAAACCCACAAGAACAAAAATATGTATTCTACTAAAATTGTTTGCAAGCGTAGAAGAACGATGACCAACGTACATGTTCTTTTATTTTAATTAAACAATAATAGCACTTCTTAAAAGCTAAATAGTGCTTTAATTTCAAGTGAAATCGTCGCCATCCAAGGCGGCCCGGTCAAGCCTCCCACTGCCTGCCAGGTAAGACATACATGAACGAAATTACAGATAGCTACTAGATAGAGTGAGATGAATTGAAGTTCATCAGTTTTTTTAAAAATTATAAACTTATAACGTAAATGTTGTTTAAAATCTTTAAGTTACAAGTACACTTTTAAGTATTCAAAAACCCTACGCATATTATTGTTTAATAGAAATATTAAAAACTTGTTACAATATTTTAGATTAAATAATACGCGAAATTATGCCTTTCTTCCACGTTTAAGTAGAGCAAATTATGAAATGCCTATATCTCTCTGTCTCTCTCAATACACTTTTTTCCTTGTATCCGCAAACCGTATTGTTTAATTTGATTGCAAGACGGCTTTTGGCGATGATTCTGTAATTTGGTTATTTTGTGTGTAAAGGGCGCCGTAATTAGACCAAGGAGGTCTGTTTTGTATACTGTATAAATATGCATAAAATAAAGTAATAAGTGTAGCATTGAAAAACATTGCTTGTCTGGTTTGAAATGGAACTTAAAAAAAGTTAAATATGAATTAGAAATAAGACCTATAAATTGTTTTTTTTTTTATTTCTCTTGTATTAAGTAGGCATACATTTATACAAAAATTCGTTACGAAAAGAATATACAGAATTTTTTTTAAGGGTTTATGTACTATAAACGAAAGGTTTAATTAACACATTTATAAGTTGTGGTTAGTTTGGCAGTAACTCTACATATATTAAGTACTATAGGTACTTGCAGTAATTGGCACTATTCTAACTCTAAAAGCCGTCTATCATCGTTCATTACAGTTCTAGTCTCCTCTATAACGTTCCTAGTTAGAACTGAGATAATTATTACTCAGTTAAACAGCGTACAGTTATAACAAAACCTGCAATATATGATTTCGCCTAGATACAGTGGATACAATAAAATATTCAAAAGCAACTCAGAATACATGACGTAAAGTCTAATTAGAAAAACAAACAAATTTTGGAATATTCCAGATGCGTTAACAATTAGGTATGCCACGCCAACAACGTGATGTCTGCCACATATGAACACGTTTCACGCATTTTGCTTGACAACCGGCTGAAATGACCACGGAATCGCAATTCTGAAATTATCACGTGCAAGTCATAACTATGACATGTGCGTAGCACTATTATTATAAGAATTGCATTATTATATAAAACTAGCCTTTGCCCGCGGCTTCGCCCGCGTGTAATTCCCTCGGGAACAGTGCTTTTTCTCGAGATGAAAGGTTTCCTATGTCCTTCTCAATACTATACTAACTATGTGTATGCGAAATTTCAGGAATTGGTTTAGTAGATAAAGTGTAAAAGCGTAACAAACAAACAAGTAAACTAACTTTCGCATTTATGATATTTGTTGGGATTAATAAGCACCAATAATACGCAGATTGAGCTAGACACAAAGAAAGTTTGAAATTTTAAATATGGGATATTAACAACTATATTTCCAATACAATATAGCTTTACATAAACACATCAAATTTACTAGAATTTTAAAAATTTCCTTGTCTGTGTATCGATCCTAGAACTTCTAGATTACGGTCTAGCTTTTAACCATTACGCCACGGAGGTCGTCAATGTACAATATATGATAACAAAATTTATTATGTTACTAACTAGACATAATTAAAATACCAAAAGAAAAAAAAAGAATATGTTGATAGAAAAAACTTAAATTACTTTAAGAATCCGGTAGTGCTGCACAATGCCAGTTTAATTGCCTTTTAGGCGATTAGATTCGATACTAAGTCAATCATTATTGTAAACAAAAACGAAAGAAATGATTCAGGGTCGGTTTATACTGACCGACTTGATTATTCAAAATAAAGTTGATCAATCTTTCAACTACGGTTATTTCTTCTTTTCATAATATTTTTCGTACTTGTTGTTCTAAGTTATTACGAGTATATGCCTTAAGAATCTGTGCTAGCTCAGGAATACTTTCAAAAGTTACTTCTTTTACACACACTGTTGTCTTTCACTGGGGGACATACATTTTATAAATCATTCTAGTTGTCCACCAGTTAGGGGCAGTTAAAAGATCGAAGTTTAAAAAAAAACAATTAAAATGTGTAGAGTAGAAGAAAATTGTTTATTGCGACGCTCGACGGGTTAAAAGCACGTTAGAACATATGATATTTTAAAATAATAAAACCAATCTATAAGCGCTGGTTTGTATGAACGGAACCTTATTGCACCAATTCAAGGCTTCATACGAAACTAGCGTGAGTTGTGAAGAAAATCCGTTTAAGTGCTGCATTGGACGGGCATCGGGCACTTGGACCTCGATTCGACCTCGGCACAACCTCGCCTCCACCGCATTCACCGATGCTATTGGCTCAAATGCTGCAAACGCTTCCAAATATAGATTTTTTTTAATTCCGTGTCACGATAATCACGAAATTTGTTTTTTTATTTTAATATTGGCCAGTTTGACAAAAAGTAATAATAATTCATTTCGATTTTCAAACTGGTTTGCGTTTTATTAGGACCCAAATCAAAAGTTTATTTTTTAATTCTGGTGTGATGTATCGGGACCAGATTTTAGAATCGATTGCATCTTGATGACTTTCAATATCAAACAAATCGTTGTGATCAACGAGTTTATAAAACGAAAGAGTGCTCTTTGATCAACACGAAATATTGATAACCACGACGATGATTTTTGGATTTTCTGGCACGAGCCCTAGATGTGTACAGTAGTTACTGCTAAAGTACTGCTAAGATAGTTACTGGCTGAAAATAATACTGAATTAAATAAATTAAAAAAAACGTTATAAATGTAGGTGATAGTGACCTTGCTTTTGAGCAAATCTTGTTATGAAAATATGCTCAAATTTTATATCATACAAATGCTAGTACAATAGCTTTGATATTTGATAGTAACAAGTACAGTATATTGTATTGTTTATAGCATGACAATGGCTTAAATATGTGAATTACCTCGAAATAATTCCATACTATTCGTGAATGAGATGACAATTTCGCACGATAGTCATAAAACGCATTATAATTACCCATATTATAATTAAAAGCCGATTAGAAGTAAAAACTGTGTTGCTTTTCTATACCATTAACTTCAAATGTAAATTGTTTCTAAACAAGAGAGGGAACGGGGATAATATAGGGAATATAAACCATTCTCGATGACAAACTTGGGACAAAGTATTTGTGTATTACTTATATAGAGTGCACAAGAACAGAACAAAGGAAATTTTTGTATCAGAAGCAAAGGTTTGTCATAACGAATGTTGGTTTCATTTTGTTAACCGATTCATTATTATTTGGAAATAAAAATATAAGTACGTTCAAGTGTAAGCCTCTTTAAATAATTATTCAAAGTCACATCTTGATCTTCCACATACAAGTTTTTGAAACAATAGGTGTAAATGACGTACTTTTATCTACTTTAAAATTCTATTTACGTAAATGTCAGACATACTGAATAATTACCTGAAACCAGTATGTCTAAGCAAAATCTCAAAACCTATTTTACACTTAAATTTGCAAAGCAAATTAAAAACAATATGTAAATGTTCCTATGGCACAACTGGTAATACTGATGGGCACTACTACATACATACATATCATCACGCCTGTCTCCCGTAGGGGTAGGCAGAGACTAGAGATTTCCATTGGCTACGATACTTACATACCTCTCTCGCTTCCTCCACACTCATCACTCTAGTCATACACACTCGCCGATTTCGGGTACTCCTAATGTCTAGTAACTAGTACTACTACTAGTAGTCATTCGGTTGTATTATAGGATAGAAAAACAAAAAACAAACTCCAATAAAAAATCTCGCTATCTAGTTCACCGTCGACAATTTCCGCCATCAACATATATTTTACATTTAAAGAACATACCTAGATCATCATCGTTTCGTGTTGATGACACGGTCAACCGACCATGCACACCCTGATTTCAGAGTTCTTCGGAAGCGCTTCTGGACCTCTGACGTGGTTTCTTTTTAACCACTACCAGATGGCACCCGGGACCAACGGCCTGACGTTGCTTCCGAAACATGGAATCTTTATTATCAGATAATCAGGAGATTCAAGCCTGCAATTCTAATCCGAAACTAAACAAAGGAAAGGAAGGGAATAGTAACGCAACTAAACAAAGTATGCTTCCCGTAGGAATTGAACCCACATTTTCCGGGTCCACAGGCTTAACCGCTGGACCACGGAGGCAATGACATACCATGGTATTGTAATGTCTCAATAATCCTTCAATAAGTAATTGCCTTAAGTAAATCAAGTTGTGGTCATTCGTGGTTGTAATTCCATACATAATAAGTGGCAACCCAGATTGGGTCGTGACTAAGGTGATGATGCAAGCTGAACTTTTCGCTTTTGGGCTCAGAAGATTTACATCAGCATTAGCAATGATCTTAAAACCAATATTATTATTATTATATATTATATATATTGTCATACTTATGACAACGAAATATATAATTACGTTTTATTTTCTTTATAGCATTTCCGATCAAGAACGCATCCTTCATACGTATAGCTTCATAAGTTAGGGAATAATACATACATGATTCTGCATTACTGTCTTCAAATTTAATCTGAGTTTATTAGTAACGTCCACTAAATCCTATATTTAGGGGGCTTAACAACGTCACAATTTCAAAACGATTTTGAATGTCGACAAGAACAAAATCTATGAGGGCTTAGCCCAAGTCACAATCGCAAAACGTTAACGAGGTACGACAAGAACAAAATGTATGGGATTGACATAAGATTCACCACGTGATTTACCGCAGCTTATGTCAATCCCATACATTTTGTTCTTGTCGACATTCATTAGCGTTTTGAAATTCTCACTTGGCTACGGGTGTTGGTATTGACATAAGCTGCGGTAAATCACGTGGTCGATCTTATGTCAATCCCATACATTTTGTGTCGACATTCTTTAACGTTTTAAAATTGTGAATTTGGGTAAGACCCCTGTAGTCATTGGTTATTTTGCGTTGACTAATGTTTACGTGAAAATATTATTAAAAATCGAAATGCAACCGGTGATTAAGTGAACGAAGTCTAAAAATAGCTAAAAAGAGAGAGAAATGTAAAGTGTACTTACAAAAAACCTAAATAAGAAACTAATTTCCATTTCTGTCGCAAACCCATCGGGCAAAGGTGTATGTTTAACCTAAGCTATTACTTAAAATTGTACAATCTCTAGTAAATCACTTGTAGAAATATACAAAACCGAACCTTGAGTACTAAGCTACACAGTTTCTTTCAATTGCCACAAAGGCTCGAACAATGGCTCTCAAAATTGCTTGCGCCGCCGAATTTCAATGCCTTTCGAAAGTGAGTATTGACCGTAATTTGTATGGAAATCGAATTGTAAGACCTTTTTACATGTTAACATTATGTGAAAATCCGGGAGTTATTTGTAGGCAAGTAAGTTGAGTACATGCATGATAGATGCTATTTGTATGTTAACTTTCAGAAATAAAACTTATGAATTTTTTCTGTTACTTTTGACTCATAAAAAGACATTGCTACTCTTCTACTTCTATAAAAGTTATTTGTTAGTTACTACACTGGATACTAGCGTATTTATAATTTTAAGTTATACTTATATAGATGTTCTAAAAAAATAAAAATAATTTATAATTTCTTGAAAACTAATTTCCAGTTCAAAATATATTTTACACAGAAAATTCTTTGGCCTTTATTTATAAGTACTTAATTTAAAAAAAATCTTATTCAAATCAGCAATAATGTATTATTTGTACTTAAAAAATAAATGATCGTGGGATTTTGAATCTAAGTTAATAGTCATGCAGTTGACACAAATTTTATAGCTCTGAATGTGTTACAATGATAGTCATAAAGTGTAATGGACGACGCGTGCGAAACCGAGAGTTGTAGTTAGTTCAACAGATTGATGTGACGTCACAAATTTTATGTTGTTTGCAAGATTGACAACCATCTGTACTTTACAATTATGAATGCAATTGTATTAACTTATGAAGATTTATTATAGCATAATTACCTCAAACCGTTAGTACTAATATTGATTCTGTGCTTAAACTAAAAAAAACATGAAAGATAAAATTTTCATTTTATGACATTTACTAGCTTTAATTAGCGTAAATTTCCCACGAAAACAGTGCAATCCTTTTGTGTCCTTTTCAATACTTCTATCTATGTATATGTGAAATTTCAGGAAGATTGGTGCAGTAGATAGACCGTAAAAGGGTAAACAAACAAACTCACTTTCGCATTTATAATATTATAGTTGAATGTACTAAAATTTAAAAAAAAAAATATTTTCAATATTTTTAGCCGTTGTTTTTAAGGTATAACCTGAAAATTGGACTGTATTTACCCTCGTGTAGGTATTTGATTAAAAATGCTATAGAACGTGCCAAATTCTCTTCTAAATATCATTTAAATAAAGTATTAGCAAAAATAATTGCAACGTGATTTAAATTTTATTCATTTTGTATACCAAGGATATGCGTAACTATTTGATCATGTTTATAGAAATAATATCAACCAGTTAGAAGGATTATGTACACTGTATGTATTTACTTTAATCCGACAACCCAACGCAATTATCCCCGAACGGTGAGTTCTAGCATGTTGAATAAATCTTACCTTCGACAGGCTAGACGTAATCCAGGCCGAATTACGGCCACATCAGGAACTTATCTATCTCAAACTTGATCCGCGTAAAGTGGTGCAGCCACGGGATTTCCTGGTCACGACTTTTAAACCTGAAAGAGAACACGCTAAACTAGCTTCAAATAACACGCCGACATAATAAAATGAAACGCGTTTGTGAACGACTGTATCCTTTTTCTTTCATTTTTTTACCAATTTTTTTTACAGTACGAGTAACACATCACAAAGCAATATAGAATTGCGATATCGCGGCTTCTACTTAATTTTTTTATGTATCCAGAGCAAGGAGTTTTTTTTTCAATATGAAAACTCGTTGCTCTGTGGGAATTCATATGTACAAAAATGTTTTCATAACATGTACTTATATTCTTCTTCTTCCCCTTATTGCGACAACCTTTACCTTATTTAAAGTTGACACAAAACTGCAAATATTTTAAGGGCAGTTTCAGACCACTAAACTGAATAATTTTTCCAAATTAACTTATATTGAAATAAATTAAAAAAAATTACCTCTCATACAAATTGAGAAGCATCTGATCTAGTTTAGATGTAGGAGAGTGAAAAAAAAATCGTATTGTGATATTAAGTTTATTTGGCAAAGTTATTCAGTATAGTAGTCTGAATCTGTCCTTAAAATATTTGCAGTTGATTTGTGTCCACCTTATATCCCTTGGCTGCACAAACCTGGGTCATACAGCGTTATCTGAAGCCTTGTTCAGGTCATCCAGCATGTATATATTAAAAATACTTATTTATAATAGACGGAAAAATAACGCCTCGATATGTCTTGGTCTGTCGTTTGTTATCTAGTAAAAGTTGCTTAGCCAACTTGATAAAAGGCTTAATTTCTGATAGTATCTAACAAGCAATTGCAAAAATATCCCAGTTACAAAAGTTAATTACGTGTTTATTTGTTATTCTGATATGCTCGAGTACCTATGTATTCTAGTAAATGTATATTTACTGTTGTAATAAATAATTTTTGTATTATATTATGTGTTACGATGAGTAAAAATTAAACGCTCAATGACATGGTAAGCGCTGTTAGCGTTTTGTTTTTAAAGCAATTTTATACATACCGGTTTTAAATTATACTTAAGTAGGTAACTCACAACTTTTACGTAGAGATAATTTTCGTCATATAGATGCAAGTCAAGGCGAGGTGTATGAAACTGTACTGACGTGTGTAATTTATTCTGACTATTATAGTAACTTGTTTCGCCTAAATATCAAGTCAAATTTTTTTTTGTATCTTTTTTGTGGCAGGGACTCATTTTAGGTAGAGTCAATTTTGATAGCTGTACCGTACTCTAGATTAATTATAAATAAAGAAGGCATTTAGCGATATTTATAAAGTTGATTTAATTACTTATTTTTGAAATGAATTATTAATTATTTATTTATTTATTTAAAACTTTATAAACCTAATGATATGAAAAAAGGAAAAAAGATGAAACTTTATATACATAACGATACACGAACAGACCTTTTGCATTCTCTACAAGTCAACATTTAAGAAAAACAAAAAAATTCTATACTTACTAGAGTAAGTATAGAATTTTTTAGTTATAGATAACTAATCTAATACCTTTTCATACTTAACTCTGTTTTTTTTTTATATTTATTTAATAAAATGTATGTATGTACTTATGTATGTATGTATGTTTATTGTATCATAATATTCTAGTACACGCCTGTTACCCCTTTTCTTCTCGTTTCCTCTCTTGGATCTGCTAGAAGAGATTTATTTTGGAATAAGCAGCACCCTTGTACTCATGTTCTTTATTCTATGTTTTTTTCTTTTGTATATTTTTCTGTGTATACAATATGAAAATAAAAATAAAAAATTATAAAAGTACTTAGTTAAAAATACTTAGGTAATGTTTAATTTTTAAAAATAAAAATTTGCATTAGTACCATATTTATATGTAGAATTGTGCAAAAAAGATTCAATAAGGTAAACGTGATCTCATGTACATCGTATCTTTTTGTTAAACCTAAAACTAGTTTTTGTATTAATTTATTTTAATTAATGTATTTGAATAATGATTAAACGTGCTGTCTAGTTAGATAATATCTCTACCCAATACTAACTTAATTTTTTCCATGAGATTCGCGACTTTTTTTGAAGACAAAAAATAAATTATTTAATAAAAAACTTATAGCCTACTCCAGCTTCACATGTGGTATATACATAACCTATTTCACGCGCAGATAATGTACCTTGCCAGCAATGAAAGAAAATTAAATATCAAATCAGAAGTACCTGAGAATATACGGATAATCCAAACTCATAAGCGTTACTTTCTTGATAGTGTATAAGATCCGGTTGCCATCTGATAGTCGTTAAAGGAACCACGTCAGAGGCTGAGAGACGGTTCGGAAAAACTCTAAAACGAGGCAAATCTACACTGTACCCTCCAGTGTCAGTCTTTAAATCGGCCCATACCCCATACCGATGAACGTGTATCCTGATATATTATTTCTTACGTGTTATAATTATCCAAGCAAGTATCCAGGTTGCCTTCAATTTAAATGAAATCATTGAAATTTAACTCATGAAAGATGTCATGATTTTGACGCTTGTCGTCAATTTCCGTAATGATATTTCCCAACAAAAGTTTTGCATAGATTACAATATTTTCGACTCGTTTAGAAATCTTCCAACTCTGATCCCCTGGTATTATGTATGCGATTTCTCTGTATATAATTTGGTATACGTTTTCTATCGCTCACACACGCGAACTTGACGAGACGGTGTGATTTATCGTATGATAATAAGATAAATATTTTTGAGATAAAAACTTTGCGTAAATTTAAAATTCAAGAAAAACCCTTCTAATTTTTCTTAGATCTGTATTAAAATAAAATACTTTGAATTTATTTTCATCAATCGATAAGATTAAGTAATGTTACGTCATGCATTTATTTATAACTAGCGGTACCCTGGTTTCGCCCGTGGTACATATAGCCTATGTCACTGGGGGATAGTACGGCTTTCCAACGGTGAAAGAATTTTGCAAATCTTTTCAGTAGTTTCGAAGCCTATTCGATACAAACAAACAAATATTTCTTCCTATTTATAATATTAGTATAGATTAGTATAGATACGTATAAATACAGTAGTTACAAAAACTGAGCAACGAAAACCCCGTAGAACTGATACAATAAATGTTTTATTGTAAATTAAAAATATTATAAGAGGAAACATGAAAAATCAATTACCAACACAAAACACTGTTACGACACGACATAAACAGCGACACAACAGCGAAAATTTCGAAAGTATATGTGAGATATAATTGAAATGGCTTTCTAGTCGCCATGTTTGATTGGAAACATATTGGGCTCTTTGCACATTTTATATTGACCCTCAAATCCATGTGCAGAAGGATTACAAATGGGTCTTCATGACAACTTTTGATTTGAAGTTAAAAATCAATTCGCGATTAAATTTCATAAGTTCATTATATAGATTTGAAGATATATATATATATATATATATAATGAAGTTAAATCGATTCGCGATAAAATTTTACTGACTCTTTTATTAGTGATATAAAATAATGGTAAAAGGAATATGAAAAATTTTGACTTAATGACCTTGCCAAAAATCTTGTAATCTATTGGTAAGGCTGCCCTTCCGTCGTGGATAGGGGGTTAGCTGTAACATTCGTCCCTCTGTTTTCTTAGCATTTAGCAGTGGCATCCTAAGCTGGTTGCTTCAGAGCTCAGGCTCCACTTTTCTGCTTTTTCTTGTCCTCTTCAAGCGACTTTTTGCATCCTTGGTTGTAAGACCTTATCCATGTATTTCAAGACAACACTTTTTGGGTTTGCATCTTCTACCTCTTCTCTTATCTTTCTCATCCCGGGTGTCATCTATAGTTGTGTATAGGCCTCTTCGATCATGTATTTTCCATCTCACTCAGTCTCCTCTCAACGCATCTGGGTTTTGCCCATGATTTTATTTACAAGCTCAAGCCTAGCGCATTGGTTTCCAGACATTCCGCTATCTTGCGAACCCAGCGGCCATTAGCGGCTAGCGGCAGCGAAGGCGGCAGCGAAGGCGGCACTGTAGCAATGTAAATCTCGAAAATCAATTTTATGTCATAATTATAATTTTTTCTCTTATTTTTAATCTTTCGAGACATTCGTGGTTAGAGTGGTTTATCCTAGCACTGGGGTCAAAATGATAATTAAAATAAATTATGCGTATATTCATTCATCTTTAGTTTGACAATTATTTTCCTGTGTCGGCGTATAACGGAATATTATAATTTTCTGAAAACGCATTCACCGATCATGATGTGAATTTAGTTATGTTGCATACTTGACGTCTGATCATATACGGTAAATTGCTTCCTGCACATTGAAAACCATACAAAGGTGATTTCCCGAATCCAAAACTGCTAGAATTTGGTGACTTGATGAGTATGACGAGTAAAGGACTTTACTTAAACGGGTCTATGCAACCATACAAAAACAATGTAGGTATCTATCGGTATCTGTTGTATTAGTTGTTATCATCATAAATTACTTATACAGTAAGCTGAACAAAGTGAATTCAGAATAGGTAAATAGAACATTGTCCCCATGTGTAATAGTTTAGATAAAGCATCGATTCTTATTACAATGTAATAAGATACTTATTTCCTTATCAACATAATACGGGTGCATATAATACGTTGGCTAAGTGAAATATCACTTTAAAAGTTTGAAATAAGATTGTTTTTCGATTGTTATTTATACATATGTCAATCATTTTAACGTTCATTGTTCTGGGGTCCGGTATTGTGACCTTATATTGTCAGTTTCAAACGCTGTCAGGTGGAAAAGTTAAATAAATATTCATTGTCATATGTACGTGTTTGAAAAAACGCCGTTCTGTTATTTAAAAAGATTGTCTAATTTATTGCATGATTTATGATTCTTTCAATGATAGATTGATTTTTCATGTCATATTAGTTATAAAAATCATAGGTATTATTACAGATTAAATCTCAATAAAAGGCTAGCGGTATACTCGTAGAATCACCTTGAAGAGACTTCACCGCACTTTTCTTAAATTTAAGATAGGTAGAACTCAATTTAAAAGATGGTGAATAAAACTAACGCTATTTAATGCATACAGAATATTTCTGAAAAATAAAATATTGTAATATTTCATGAAAAGCCGGTATATGAGTATATTACAATTAATTCACATTAATTTGTACTTAACCTGCTATGTTCCCCTATCAATTTTACCAAACTCAATTACGTTTTAACTAAGTATAAATAAAGTACATATAAAAAGAAAATCACTATTAAATCAGTACTAGTATTGCTTTCAAATCGTACTTTGTTTGCTCAGTAAGGTTCTGGGCGTTGTCTGGGCTATGTCCGAACTCGTTTAACACGTAGAACAAATTAAAATGAGAACAGATATTGCGCTCTTCATCTAGCCAAATAAGCACTTATCGATGGCACAATATGTTTTTTAAAGAATCAAATAAAATAAAAATATTGTGCCTGAACCACGATTTTTTATATTTATTTTTTTATCCAGCTGTAGAGTAAGTGCGTGAAACGAAATATAAATTAGTCTGTATATCAACTCACTACGATATCGTTGCAATGTTACCCACTTATATATTTGTGTCTGTTAGAGGTTATTTTTCATGAAAAATATACTTAGTTCATTTGTTGCGATTCTGATGACAATGTCATTAAGATTATTTTATTACTAAGGATATATATATATAGTCTTGTGACTTTTAGGTCTTAAACTCGGTCATAGTGAATTAAAATATAACACCATAAATCAATTATTTTTAGTTTTCCCTTTCTGTTTTCTATTTATTTTGTACATGTGGACACTAGGCGAGTACATATAGAGTCATCGTGTTCGTGAAACTGTCGCGTGCGCGCGTGCAGATTTCTTCCACATGCGCATTCAAGGGGAGATACCTAGTGCCGGCGATACGGGAAAATTGTTGGGTTGGATTGGACGTGAACATACGACTTACTTCACTGACATTCTTTCTTATTAGATATTTATGCGTGTCAGATACTACTGTTAATAATAATTAAAGGTTTATAGAACATATCACGATGATTCGTACAAAGGGATGCGAAATAAAAAAATGACACATATTTTTTGAGATTTTTGAAACAGTACACTTTTGATAGCTGTTTTGTTGATTATGTTAGAAACTACTCGAAGACTTTCAAAATTGTTTGCAGGATGGCTAAAGCTAATTACATTAAAAAAAAGATTAATGTTGCTCCTAACAAAATGAAAGAGACTTGGAGGGTTATAAATAAAGAAACTGGGAAATGTAAAGTAAGGGAAAATATTCAAGAAATCAAATTCGAAGATCAAAAAATTTCTTCCCCTAAAGAAATAGTAAATTCTTTTGAAAATTATTTTACAAACATTCCATTGCAAATAACTTCAAATATAAATTCTTGCCCACAAGCTGCTGAAACATTGCTTAAAGAGAATGTCACCCCTTGCAATTCCAAGTTTAATTTCTCTTACATACACCCCAGTGATATTGTTAAAACTTTTAAAGAGCTTAACTTAAAAAAGTCCGAGGATCACTGGGGTATGTCTGTTAGCGTGATTTATCACATTATCAATGTTGTAGCTTCAGATTTAGCTTTTATTTTTAATGAATGTATCGATCAAGGTATTTTTCCAAATTTAATGAAATACAGTAAACTAATCCCATTATTCAAAAAAGGAGATAAATTAGAACCTGGCAATTACAGACCTATTTCCATTTTGCCAGTATTGAGCAAGGTGTTTGAAAGGATTATGCTCAACCAAATGCTACTGCACTTTAAGACCTACAACCTCTTTCACAGTCAACAATTTGGTTTTACTGCCGGTAAATCAACAACCGATGCGGGAGTGGCACTCATCACTCATATATACAACGCGTGGGAAGAATCACTGGATGCTATCGGGGTCTTCTGTGATCTTTCTAAAGCATTTGATTGTGTTGATCATGAGACACTTTTGCTCAAGCTTTCTCATTATGGCTTTGATACTAAGTCAATTGAGTTACTAAGATCTTATTTAAGTGATAGATGTCAGACTGTTGATATAAATAGTGTCAAATCAGACGGATCAACAGTAAAAATTGGCGTGCCTCAAGGCTCAATTCTTGGACCATTCCTCTTTTTGATTTATGTCAATGACTTGCCTTACGCGGTTGAAAAGAACGCTGATATAGTCTTATTTGCAGACGATACATCTTTAATCTTTAAAATGAATCGCCGTAGTGTAAATACCAATCATGTGAATAATATTTTGTATACCATCTCTAATTGGTTCTCAACTAACAACTTAATGCTTAATGCTAATAAGACCCAATGCATAAAATTCACACTACCAAACGTGAGGCAGGTTCAAGTTGATGTCACGTTGAATGGAGAGATTTTAGAACTTGTAGATAATACCACCTTTCTAGGAATCACAATTGATTCTAAATTGCAATGGGGTTCGCACATTACAAGCCTAGCTAAAAAACTTAGTTCTGCCGCTTATGCTGTCAGAAAAATCAGACAAATAGCAGATGTGGAAACTGCTAAACTAGTGTACTTTAGTTATTTTCATAGCTTAATGTCGTATGGACTATTGCTTTGGGGAAGGGCAAGTGAAATAAAGACTATCTTTATTTTGCAAAAGCGGGCAATTCGTGCCATTTATGGTTTAAGACCAAGGGAGTCGCTTAGGGAGTTGTTTAAGGATATTAATGTTTTAACTCTCGCTTCTCAATATATATTTGAGGTTATTATGTATACCAGGAGAAATATTTCTTCTTTTAAAAAAATTTGCGATGTTACGGATAGACCCTTACGGAATAAAAATAAATTATATCTCCCATCATATCGGCTAAGTAGAGTTAATGACTCATTTTTGGGTAACTGTATACACTATTACAATAAGCTTCCAGAGTCGGTCCTTAGTTTGCCTGACCGAAAATTCAAAGCACATGTTAAGAATTTACTTTGTAAAAAAGCCTATTATAGCGCTCATGATTTTCTCAATGACAAGGATGTGTAACTTAAGCTTGGTGCGGAGTCTCCAAACTATAGCTAAAAATTGATCATATGTACATTCAGTACATTATTTTTTTTTATTTTTTTATTTTATCATGACATCTTTTATTACTTGACATTTTTATTAAACTATTTCAATAATCCTCAATATTTATTTAATAATAAACTTATGGTAATTATAAAAATCTTCAAATGTAAACTCGTCTGATTTGACACAAATGTGAATTGACGTTTTTGAAGAAAATGCTGCTGTGGAGTTTGTGGCGCCACTTCTTCTCCACTTGCGCTTTGGAAGTGGTGGTAAACTTAAAATAAGTAACAATTGACGTCAATAAGTGATAAGAATATCCTATATTGAAAATAAACAATTTGAATTTGAATTTGAATTTGAGATATGTATTTTCTTGTTAACCACTAATAGGGTCACATCGAAGAAAGGTAATCTGTACTTTTTCTCGTAGATAAAGGAATATTGAAAATAGTAGTATAGACAGGGATTTCAAATAAAAACCAACTCTAAACCTTTTACAATAGGCAATATTAATATTTTGACTTAATACCAGACACCTCGAAAAAAAAAAACGTTCACACGTTAATGTAAATGTTAAATTAGCTTACAATCGCGTGCGCTGCTAATGGGAACGAAGGAGACATACTACCGCCAAGATTAGACTTACGCAAGCGATAATCACCTATGAAACAATTCCTAATTATAAATATTATACAACAGCAATTATTGTTTTAAATATAGGTAATTTAACTTAATTATTATCAGTTCAACTGTACTTGAAGAGAAGAGTAGTACTAGAGTACTTATGACGTAAGTATATTAATTTAATTTAAATTCTTAATAAAATGTAAATGATATCAAGCTAGGTTTAATAATAATACGTAATAATTCATGTATTTTTATGAACAAAGAAAAATGCCAAACAAGCGAAGGGCCTTTGTACATCAAGCGGTTACTGTAGACAAACAACTACCGTGGGATCAACGCAACTTGAGGGCGTCAATTCGAAAATAGAAGAGAACATAATGTTTGATTGTTTGTCTGTTTGTATTATCTTTATTGCTTTTAAATACACAGTTAATACAAAATTATTAAAAGAAAAATACAATTTTTGCAATTGCCGTTACTGATTGGTGTATCTCAGATATTTAAGAAAAAAAAATATATAATTAAAATATATTACCTATTTAAAGCGTCCCTTTAGGCAAGGTTCCGAAGATACTGTAATAATAATAATAAATAATAAAGTTTTTTTATTGAATAGGTACAACATTTAACTTATTGTAAAGCTTACAGAGGTAAAGAAGAAACAAGAAAAAAAAAACAAAACATGAATCACTTGCCAACTGACAACACAGAACCCAAACTAGGTCAAGCCTGTATTTTGGAAACTATGTTCGTCCGACAAGTCGTACCTTTAACTTATGTGTATAAAAAATAGTTTTCTTAATTCCCAAACTAGTTTATAACTGTTTATTGGGAGTAAGGTTAATCCTAAAATAACTAGTAACAGCGTTTCGTAATATGTTGCTTATATAGTTAACAAAAAGAAATAAACAAGAGAAAAAGTGAAGTACCAAGTGAGAGATCAAGTTACAAGACAAACATCCTAGTAAATTGGTTAGTGAAGATGAAAAAACAAGATTTTGTGTATTAATGTATGCATTTTATGTTCCGCGACCGCGATATGGGCCATTTATTGTTAAGAGATAAATTTTATAAGGTTTTCAGTTTCAGAATAATCTTTCAAAGACAACCACTCATACAATTTAACTTTACAGGGGAACTTTACTGGCAGCATTCTTCCTTTGAATAGCTAAACTAATTCTTTGTCCGAGCTCTTCGGTCTCCTGTGATGTCGACTATCCTTTTAAGCTATGTTACGGCATATAAATTGAATAGTACATATTATAAAGAATCAATATTAAGAGTTTTTTTATTAGTTAATTATTTATTTTCAATGATCAGTTCAATTTCACATAGATTTAGCTTCGCTTTTTCTCAAATTCTAATTCTTAATAAAGAAACAGAAAATTATTTACCTAATGAGTTGTGTCGCAATATTGTATTGCATTAGACTTTGATAGACTTTACTCAACTATTTTCTTGTGTGCAACGAGACCTGTGTTTTGCTTTGTAAGTGATGCAACTAATACAGAAATTGTTATTCGCGTGCACATTTTAAAGACTATTATAAAATTATCAATTGTTGTTAGTCAGAGGTTTTTAGTACTTGATATGTTATTAAACTAATAAAAATAATATGTATTTGATTATACAGTCTTTACAGATCATACCAATTTGTTATTAGTCTCAAACACAGATTGGCAAAAGTTCTAAAAACGGTTTTTTGGATTAACCAGCTACCGAAGGTAACAACAGAATTACGAAACCACCAGAGGTTAAATTAATTTAATTAATTATTTAATCATACGTACCTACGGATTGCCAAAATGAAACTAAAAACGTATAAAATATGAACATTTCAAGTAACTTTTTGCTGCATCAATATAACGTGATAACGATATCGAATTATAACGATAAAGCGAAAGATATTTGGTTGCTTCCAAATGGTGAGCCCATAATCGAACACGATTATGCCCACTCTTGTTATTTGGCACTGTATCGTTTGGGGCACCACGAACAGCTTTATGTCACTATGCCAGATTAGTCGAGCTCTGTAATAACAGTAAAATATCCATGTTAAACATATTAACCTTAATAATATAACAGTTCAGAATATTATCACAAATATTTAAATTAGTTTTTGAGCAACGCAGACAAGGAGAACCAGTTAAAATGACCCAAAGTCGTTGCAGAATCAAAGTTGAAGGCCGTGCAAAATACGCGGGATCATTACCATAAAACTAGCGTATCTGTTGAGACATCAGCCTCCGGACACATTGGTCGAGTACACTATTTAATAGTAAATAAATAGTTAATATACCATTTTAGTTTAAAAGATTAAAAGAAAGATTCGCTTAAAATAAGAATATCGAAGATGGGTCACATTAACTTTTAGTTTATTGCAATAAGGTAGCCTGTGCACTTCATACAAGTAATTGTTACATTAATGTATTTTTATGTGTATGTATCTGTATATATTTCATTAATAAATGTATATTTAAATTTATTTTTATAACCTAGTAAATTTAATAAAATAATATCAGTTTTCCTCCTTTACGTATACCTAATTTTTAATATCTTTAACAATTAATTTAAATAGACTAAACAATATAAAAGACGAGGACAATTTATGCACTGTACAGATTCAGACGTAGGTACTTCTAAAATTAAAACGACCAAAATTTAGAAATGGGTTCTCAATGATTTCAATTTGTCTTTGAACTCGATCAATGTAAACCTGAACCAAAGGAGTACAGGAATTTTCCGTTCACCAAGTCGCTCACATTTGTGGTGCATTCCGCTGAGGACATCTAGTTATTGGCATTTTGAGGACATGCTGATTTGGACATATTTTAGTATACTACTTTTTTTGTATTGCGCTGTAATTAAGCGGACGTAAAGTTGCAGCCAATATAGCTATATATAAAGTATACAGCTGGCTATAAACTAGTCGGCTTCTTATCAAATTAATTTGATGAAAAAAGTTGATGTATAAATATTGTGCTAGATAGCGATCAAAGGCTGTGTCAGATGCTTTTCGGTACCCAGAATATTCTGACAATGTTGGCCACACACCAGACCAATACATGATCCTGGTGTCTACCGGGATCATGTTCCTATTGGTCTGCGATTTTCCTGTAAAAAGTGTTGCGGAGATCAGACGGCAGCCGCTACATTGTAATAACCAGTACCGCCAAACCTAGGACCATGAGTAAAAGCGTATCCTGAACTCTGAGTATAACTTGAAGATGCAAATGAGACACACGTCGGATATAGATGAAGAATTGGTTTAAAAAATAGTGTATAACCTAATATAGAAACACACTTGAAAGATACGACTTTGCAAAGAACAGAAGAAAGATATTCTCTATCGAATATCATGACTTATGAGGTATGGATTTCACTTTCTCCATTTCCACGATGTTTTGCAAAGACACGTATGCATACGACGATCATAGTTCGTCTAAAGCATGAATGTAGCCCAATTTATATCGTGACTTAGAAAGTACTCAGAACTAACAGACTAACACACTAAACGTGACCAATTGGGATCAATGTGTTACATCTCCTTAGTCATGCTTCATTCAGTTTACGCTGATGAAGCTCGTGATTTCCGTATGTTTTAAAAGTAGATAAGTTAAGTATGTATTAACAATTTTTACTACATACGTACATATAATCACGTCTATTTCCTATAATGGGTTGACAGAGCCTAGGGTTATAAGTCTGTCAGTGAGTCTAAGGAGACTCAGTGATGGGTTGCTAGCCGCATCGCCTATGTCATGATTCCCCCATTCCACGATTCCCTCGGATGACTTTTATAACCTGCGCGGGAAGAGAAGCAGCGAACATATTTTGTTTTACTTTTTCTCCTAGACCAACTTTTACTGTATGCAATATATAAGCATAGAAAAATAGATGCAGAATAACAGGACACAATAAAAGCGGATTGTTTTTTACATATACTTATATACCTTTACACTATCCTTACTACCCCTATCTATCTATCCTACTATATTATCAATTATATTTTTTTTGCTTCTTACAGAAACACTGGCTTCCATAATAGCTTACCTAACTAATGTAAGCAACTATTCTGCAGTTTTGATTAACAATGAAATTTCGTGGTCAAATCATCATCATTTTGTGTAGGTATCTCGGTCAATCGACCATACACACCCCGGTGTCTGAGTTCTTCGAAACCATTCGTTTTATTAAAAAAATAATTTTACATACATACATATCATCACGCCTGTCTCCCGTAGGGGTAGGCAGAGACTAAAGATTTCCATTGGCTACGATCCTTACATACCTCTCTCGCCTCCTCCACACTCATCACTCTCTTCATACACGAAAAAAAAAAAAAAATTTAGAAAAAAATATCCTTTTATTGATTTAAACAAGTTATTTATTTCATACTTAAAATATAGATTATCAAATTCGCCGAAATTTACAGTACCTAAACAAATAAATTTCACCATTTTATATAATAACTAGTTACTGTGGATAGTTAACACTCTCCAAAATACGGATATATTATATCACTTGTGCTGTAGTTACGAGTTTTCCCTCAAATCTAGTTTTGTATCAACCGTAATCAAATATGAGAGCTATGTTATTAAATATCTTTCACTATAATTAAATAATCGAAACGGAACGTATTCATTACAATCATATTTTAAATTTTATGATTTTTGTATTTATATCACGATGCTTTAGTAGAGGATAAGGAATAATCCATACTAATATTATAAATGCGAAAGTCTGTCTGTCTGTCTGTCTATCTGTCACCTCTTCACGGCTAAACTGCTGGACCGATTGTAATGAAATTTGGTAGGGATGTAGTTAACGACCTGAGGTCAAACATAGGCTACTTTTGGGCGCGATATAACCGATTCCTACGCGGGGCGAAGCCGCGGGGAACAGCTAGTCCTAATATATCTATCTAATATAATACCTATATATCTAGCTAATATAATTTAAAAAAATACATTTAAGTATTTAATTTATAACTTCGACAATTATTACAAACAGGTGTTAGCATAGTATTTAAAACTGAAATAAAAATGATTTTTTATCTTAATTTGAAGTTATTTGGGGATAGATTTGTTTTTCCTCATACAAACTTTTCAAGAGTATCATGAGTGTTTCTCTGTAAATATAAATTCGTCGTAAATGGTCAGAAGTTCAAAACCGCAAATTTTGGAATAAGTACTACCTATATCATAACTACACAGAATCAAATATGTAATATGATATAATAGGTATTATAAATATGTAATGTAATAGGTATGGGGAAAAAAGGAAACGTCCTAGGAAATGGCAAGTCACAACATAGTATAAAACAAAGTCGCTTTCTCTGTTCCTATGTCCCTTTTTATGCTTAAATCTTTAAAGCTACGCAACGGATTCTGATGCGGTTATTTTGATAGATAGAGTGATTCAAGAGGAAGGTTTTTATGCCCATGCGAAGCCGGGGCGGGTCGCTAGTAATATATAAATTAATGAGATAAATATATTGATGATAGATGAGTACAACATAAATAACGTCCCAGCAAACCAGTGAGCACGGAAAAAGAGAAACGTAGCAAAAAGTATCGAGGTCTCCGTGACGGAATCTAGACGCTGATCGGTGCTCGATCGGGTGTGAACCAGTCGATGTCTGGTTTCAGTGGTTTCTACAGGGTTATATAAAGAAAATATATAAACAAATATAAAAAATTTCGCATAAATCAGGGGCTCTATTTTGAATATGTTACTCACTCAAAATCTGTTACCTAGTCGAATGATTTTTATTCGACTCATTTTCAAGCGAAAAAAATACCATTTATGAATTTCAAAGTGCCTGTAAAAAAAGAAAAAGATTTATAAGGTTTCTTATAGGACTACAGGAAAACTCATAAAAAGTTCATTAAAGATACGGTATCTTCCAACTAGAGTTCAATCGCACTTGACCAGTTTTACTCAGTTAACTTTTTACAAAATAGCAAAGATACCTTTCAAAGTATCATAGTATAACCGCTAACTGTACCGAGTCAATTTCTTTATCAAGCGTTTTTAAGAATCAGTCTAGCAAAAACTTATTACGTTAAAAACAAGGGAATTAAACTCTATCCCATTAGCATAAGGGTTAACAATAAAACAGTTTAGACGCCAGATGTTTTAGAAATACTTTCGAAGTGGAAAATTATGAGATTTCGGTCGATGGCCTGTGTGACCGATCACTCTAGTACACTATTGATTATTTTCAATTTTTATATACTTGTTACAAATTCAACATCAACCAATCAATCAATGATCGGCTGGGTTTGTTCAATTAATGTAATTTTATGTCTTTTTGTTGTTATCTTTATGTACAGTTGATCTCGGAAAAGATCGGTTGCCTTTTGTATTAAAATGGTAGATTTGGGTACTGCTAACTATAACTCTTAGGCAGTATTCTAAATATTTTAATATTGTCTTAATTCTTACCATCCCAACGTCCACGTTAGGATATTAAAATTGGGATATAAAAGTTGGAATATTGGTCATAATTATTTAATGGTTATAAAGGTTCTTGTCGGTAGAGTTCCTTCTTTTTAATTTTATTTTTATCTATGTTTCATATTTATTTACTATATTTTAGTATATAATATGCGGATGATATGATACAGTCATATCTTACTAATTATTATATTATATATTCTCTTCGGATATTTTGCAGCTTACTAGCAATTTTTATTCGAAAGAGTGTAAAACGTTTACTCGTTTATTTTAAAGAAAACTCAAAATATTATGAAATTAACTCTGTCAGAAGAACACAAATTTTATCTTCACAGAATCTCAATGCCACCTTCTTCATAAAGTCACAATGTTTTCGCAATTTCATTAACAAACAAAGACATCTTTGTGTAGAGTCAAGGACCTTGTTTTAATCGTCCATTTCCAGAGTACGTGTATGGAATACCAAGCTTCCTCTGATCCTATCTCTTTCCTGAGGTTTCATAATAATGTTAATGGAGTCACGACGGAGATAAAATATACCAAACATTTACACATCCGTTCTAATTCAGGCACTTAGAATTTTGTTGATGACGGCTTTTTCTGAATTTTTCATATTATTTAATTCGGACGACGTACTTCATGTTGACTTTCCATAAAGCGAAATTTTGATATTGTTGCCATATTCCAGAGCAGATTATAGGAGTAAGTTAGGTAGTTTTAAGTCGTAGGTATATTCTGTCGAAATAGAAAACCCTAGACCAAGTGCATATCGAAGAAGAGTTTATCGAAATATTGTTAAAGTATGTTCTGTCGGAATAGTGTTCTTCGAATATATGTTTGGTCGAAGAAGTAAGTTTTCGGACCATCGTTTTCCAAAATTGAGACTGTCGTAATAATTAACTGGCAAAATTCAAAATTTTACTTTTAAGAATTAGGTACTGCGTTTCGCTAAAACGTTCCCAATTTCCTTTCGGCCGTGGCAATGATTAAAACTAATTTCAACAGGAACAGTCAGTATTAAAAGATTTCAATATTATCGACTGTTCATATCCATTATTGCCTTATAATAATCATCAACTTTTACTAAGTATTTACTGTATAAATAGCTACTATTACTTCGTGGCTATTAAATTACAACAAACAATTTCTCTAAATGAAACTGTGGAAATATTACCATCGATTAAGTAGGAAGTAGTCAATTCGATAGCTTTAACTTTAATAAGTTAAATACTTTAAGACCAATCCGAAGGAATTATACTTAGATTAATTTTCACTTGATAATTTCCATTTCTCTCGATAAATATGTCTCTATGATTTGTATTTTCTCGTTCTCGGAAGCTAAATTGCAGATTAAACTCACGCGTAGATTATAATGGAATGATACAGTGTAGTTGCTTGAACGTGTTGATTTCAATAATAATCAATAACCAAATTGTTTGAAAACATGTAAAAGAAGAAAATCAAAAATGTTTTGACTACTCAGCAAACAAAAGTGAAGTTAAAACTTTATAATTGTTATACATATGATTAAAAAAATAAAGTGTAAAAATGGATTAGCCTTGATTCTGTTAGCTTTCATTTTAAACTTCGAATCTGAATCCGCTGTGAGTTTCTTGATTGGCATTCTAAAACCTCGGTTGATAATTCGTACTAGCGCTGCCCTTGCGAGCGTGTCGGCGAGATGAACTAGATTTGACGTGAGATTTTGTATGAGATGATGTAAGATGTGGCATTCTGTAAGGTAATTTCCTCGTCACTTAGAAGCTCACTTCTCACTTGTCATTTTGAACCTAATGCGAAGTGTGAGTGATAGCGACGTGAGAAGCGAGTTGTTGTTTGAAATTTATAGAATCGACAGGCTGATACCATAAGGCTAATAAAAATAAGGGAGCGGGGCAAAGTAATGGATGTAAATGCGGATATGTCATGTTAACAACCGATGTAGTAAAGATGTAAGATATGTTCTAAAACTGCGATATGATAATAATAACTTCCCCGCGATTCTAGCCTTGGAGTTGTTTTCCTTTTCCTGTGTAAGTACCTCTACCAACTAAGGCCATAAAATGTACCATAGACATAAGAACGGAGAATGTATTAAAATTATTTTCCTCTGATTTTATTTGAACACTCTTCCTTTTTCATGACCCTTTTAATGAAATAACTTTATTTTCTCTCAATCTAGCTCTGGTTGACTGGATGAGATCCCTACATGGGATGAATCTGCCTTTGTATTTTCTGTTTCTTCATACAATATGTAAAAAAAAAAAATATTTTCTTCTGTTTCCTTGGCCCCTTCCTATACAATAATCTACACGGTAAGCTTAACATCCTTCCTCTCTCTAAATACTCTTGCAAATTATGTGTCTTGGAATACATGTAAACCCTGAATTATAATGATACGGAAAACCTACTTCTTCCACTTATATAATACTAGCTACCAGCTGTACCGCGCCCAAAATTAGCCTTAGTTTGACCCCTGATCCTTGACTATATCATCAGATTTCGCCATGATTGGTCCAGCGTTTGAGCCAGAAATGCGTAACAGACGGAAAGATAGACAGACAGATTTTCGCACTCATAATAATACTTGTTAGTATAATAATTAAATGTTCGCTCTGCTGTGGCCAAGTTTCCTTGTTGCTCATTCTTTAATTACACAGACATATCTTGCATGTTTAATCTAGATTTTAGATACAGATGGTAAGATTTTGTTGATGTTATATATATTTAAAAAAATGTTTTTCATTATTATATACTTAATATAGTTTAGTTAACCACCAAGTTCATTTCTCCTTGGTTACGTGTATTTTCTCACTTGTGTTCACCAGAAGTGGGAGCACTGGAGATCTGTACCACAGGCCCTGCCTTCTTCAGGCTCCAGTCTCCTCCAATCTGTTCCGACACATTAATTATGTCATACTTATACATACTGTTATACAGATTGTTGGAGAAGAATAAATAAATTTTTATCTTTTATTGAAATTTCGCATACACCTTATTAAATAAAAAGAACATAGGGTACCTTTTATCTCGTAAATATTTACCGTTCCCGTGGGATTTACGTTTATGGCATATGAAAATGCAATTTAATCAAATACCTAGCGATGCATACTAGTATACATCATTACAATTCTTGCAAATCAAGCAATGAGTCACAACAATAGGTATTGAAACTTTCTCAGCGAGTCAAGGATAGCTGCCGGTCCACTGCGGCCGACAACTGGAGCTGCTAGTTGTATATCCTGTTGTGGTTTAGGTGTCAATGTCGTCTTTGTTGTGAACATTAATGTCAATTTCATATTATTATCTCTATATACTGTATCGTCATCTCTTTGTACAATTTTATCGTCCTTGTGGTTTACCTGAAGACCAGCAGGTTGTGGTAACGTTTCCCACGGGAAGTTTCACTTTGTTTTGGGAAATTGCTTGAATCATCTCATTGCCTGATGTAAATATTTAAAAAATATGCGTAAAATTACACAGAGGATTGAAATTTAATACTTTTTAAAGAGGAAACAGGAATATAATTACAGCGCTTCGAAAATCAAATACTTATGCATTGTTTGATGATGATGCATTTAAGTACTTATTTGTGTTACTTCTTTTGTTTTAGAATTTCACTTTTGTCTCTCTATCTTGTTTTAGCCTATTATCGGTTTTAAAATCTAGGATCCCCTTCCTTGTTGATGTCCCTTGATGATGTTATTACATGAATTCACAGTCTTCGGCATTTTGCACATACCAACCACGGCGTCATCACACCATCGATTTCACCATTTTCTAGTCTCTATAAAAAGTAATAATTCGAAATTTAAATCAACTTTACTCGTAATATTACTGGCAGCTTTAAAGGTCATATGTTTTTTTATGAAGCCAAGCGAAACCTCACTTGTGACGACCTCTCCGATGTCATGGCTCACCGATCTCTATAACGAGATCTCGATTCTCCAGTTAATAATCGTCGGAGTCGATTTGCAACTCTATGATGTGCGCCATAAACATTATGACTGCAGTAAATGCATCTGTTTGATCGTTATACGTCTAGCACTCGATAGAAATCGTCATTCTCTATGTCGACGCCTCATTATATCGATTTGCTTGCGCCTATCTGAGAATAAGTTAATTTACATTCTTGTAAATTTGCATAATAGTCTTATGTTTATGTAATAGACGTAGTCGTTAGATTTCTTATTTAACTTAGTGTTTTTTTTTTATTCTAAATAAAAAAATATGAACGATAAATCAACACAAAAATCATTCATATTTTCTTTGACGTTGTTTGCGTTTCGGAATGTGAGTGTTTGTTTAGATTACATAAAAAGTTAATAAGAATAATAACCAATATAAAACAAATAGAAAGCTGCAAGTCACATTTCCAACAATTAAATATTCTGCCCCTACCGTGTATTTATATATTAGAAACATGCAAATTCGCTCGCCACGATCTAAAGTTCTTCAAAAAAAGGATGGAAATAAATACTAGATATGATTTAAGATACAAAAATAAATTACAACTGCCTAATTCTAAACTACACTACACTCAGTTAGTCCTCTAGCTATGTCAGTCAAAATATATAATAAACTTCCGGAATACATAAAAAATGCCACTAACGAAAATAGTTTTATTAAACAAACTAAGCAACTTCTTCTCTCTAAATGTTATTATACTGTTTCAGAGTACCTGAATGATAAAAATATATAAAAACTCATTAGGTTAAGTTGTAACCGAATAATAAATAAAAAAACAACAACAATAGGTAAATAAAAAATATGCAAATAAAGGAAAAGCAGATAAATTATAATAAATAATAACAATAATAAATAAATAAAAAGTTGCATAAAGAAGTATTATTTTAGGATTAAGTAAAATTATAGCTAGTTCCTCCTCTCTACTTTGCAGCGCCCAACAAGGTCCTTGAAGGAGTGTAGAATACATTATATCTGTAATATTGTATAATCTGCATGTAATTTAAGGTGCAAGGTGTATTGAGTATTGAGTATTGAAAAAAATTAAAGAGCATTTATAGTGGAATTTAAACAAGTATTTCTCTTTTTTATTCGAATATTTTGGTTGCATATCAAGTAGTATGGTCCAGAGCTCTGGGCCTGCCAAATTGCAATTTTTGTAAAAATAATTTCTCCTTTTCCTTAAGAAAAAATAAATAAGTATATATAGTTAAATATATATAGTTAAGTCTCCTAGACAAATTACACAGATTGAGTTATGTTGTTAGAATATTGAATGCTAGTGGAATCCGTCTACCGAAAGTTCCTAAAACACCCTTTTAAATAATCAACTACTCCTGCCACAAGATAATAAATAAACTCTTTTTACGCAAAACAATCGGCCACAAAGCTATATAATTAACAAAGAACATTGTATAGAGTTAGGTGGAGTCATTTCCGCATGTTCAATCATCAAGAAATGAACATTTGTCAAGTCGTGAGAAGAGGAAGACGCGCTTTCTCCGCCATTAAACCGTTCTATGTTTACTTTTTCACGTACACACAAAAGGTTTGTCTTAAGACTGTCGTATGTCATATATGTATTGTGTGGACAGACCTACTGACATCGTGAGTCATGTTTCGCTGTGACATTTTTAGAGATGCTACAGTGAGTGAGTAAGTTACGAAAATATACCTACATGATGACGTATGGTATCTTTACGAAGATTTTATAATAGAGACTAGCGACCCGCCCCGGCTGAGGATGGGCATAAAAACCTTCTTCTTGAAGCACTCTATCTTATAAAAAAAAACCGCATCAAAATCCGTACATATAGGAACAGAGAAAGCGACTTTGTTTTATACTGTGTAGTGATAGTGATAGTGTAAAGGTATCAGCCTGGTTTTTTAATATTTACTACTGCACTTTCATTACTATTATATACATACTATACATATACATATACATACTATACATATAAATACTAACACACTAACAGGGCAAGTTAAATAAAAGCTTGTATTAAAAACAAAGCTATTTTGTGTCCTTATAAACGGATCGGTCTTATTTACATTAACTATATATTAATATTAACCGCCTGCCCGACGTATACTCTCTTTGGGAATACTGCTGTTGTATCTACTACCAGTCGGACAGCTCTAAGGTCAGACGGGTCGATAAACAGAGTATAAAATAAAAATTTATTTTACTCGTTGCTCATTGCTATTTATTAAAAATCTAAGATTAGGTTTCCATGTATTTATGAAAGTTACCCGTATGACGTTGTTGTTGATTAAATTAATGGCGGATTAAATGACCATATAATTGGTAACAGTAATTGGATTGCTGAAAATAAACATCCTGATCATATTGAGAAATTACTTGGCAAAATATCAACACGCCGTTGTGGAAATTCTTAATTCAGTTTGTAATTTAGTTTGCTATTTCTATAATTAAATAATTTGTTACTTATACCTACTACTTCGTCCGGGCGTGTTTCCCGGTAACATCTTCAGCTTACGCTTCAGAGCCCAGGGTACGCTATTAATCATGGTCCTGATTTGGCGGAACTGGTTATTAAAATGGAGCGACTGCCGTCTGACCTCCGTAACCCTTTTTACAGGAAAACCAGACCTATAGGAACATGACCCGAGTGTTTAGTCACGGGTTTAGTGGCCAACACTGTCAGATTTTTCAGGCTGCCTAAAGGCATCTGACATAGCCTAACGACTGCAATCAACCGATTACAGCCAGGAACAACGGCTTAACGTACCTTTCGAAGCACGTAGGAGCTCCAGATAGAAATGCCACTAATGGCGACCAATCCAAACATATGGCCGCGCACTCGCCGTCGCCGTCGCTTGACGCGCATCATCGTTACGAACACGCGCGCTGCGATATTTTATACATTTGTTGTTAATCATGAAGTAGAATTACGAAAATCGGTGTTTTCGTGTCAGTTGTGCGATTACTATGTAGATGACTTGTCAATTTGTTAACCAGATGATATTAAGGTCGCTCTTTACTCTGATGTTCGTAGTTACCAAAGTTATGTAACGTGTGATTGCACACTGTAATTTTCTTTGAACTTTAACTTTAGTTTTGTATGCTGCAATTATTTTTCACTTAAGTAAGTATGATGATTAGCGAATATTCGTTCTCTACATATTAAATTTAAAATTCTTTGTGTAGTTATAGTAAATTGAATTTTGTAATAATGCTGGACATGAAGTAGTTTTATTTGATATTTTATGTAATAAGAAGTTAATTAACACATTATTCGACATTAGAAAGAATTGTATTTTATTTTGTTTCGATCTACCATCTCTTTAACCCTAGGTTATATTATCATGTATCTGACCTGACTTACTTTACACGTATAAGTTTCACAACGTATCTCTATACGTATACCTGTAAAGTTTCACTATTACAACAATATGAATTCTCCGCTGGCGTCCATGATACAAGCAAACTAAGGTTATTGCGTAGATGATAATTAAACACACAAATTCCCACGCCTTCAGAAATTCCATTATGCAAAGGAAAATGACACCCAGAAGAACGGTTATGGTGTGGTTTTGATTACAAGTACTTACAACATTGTGTTGTATTTGTGTATAAACTTATATATTAAATTTCATGGAAAATACTTTCATCACCTAATTTTAATAAAAAAAAAAATGTGTTCAAGGAATTTTATTCTTGGCGATGATAGATCACGTTCAATTACAATGTAGTCGATAAAATGACCGAATATCGAATAAAATCGATTCGATTAAACGTGTTCACGTGATGGCACGCACGGCGCCGTGTCGGTCAAGCGAATAAGGATGTTAGATTACAGCTGTAATCGTGTGTAATCGATAAACGATAATTGTCGATTATGAATTCGTAATTGGTTATGAAGTATGAGGATAAGGTACAGGTGATTTTGATATAAATAGATTTTTTAATAACAGCCCACCTTAGTAAATTGTTTGATGCACATATTGATATATGATAAGGTCGAGGCTAGAAGACTGACTTATCAAATACAAAATGAATTTTGCATACGACCTGTAAGTAGTTGCAGAGATTAGCGCATTGAAAAACAAAAGCAGATAAAAAACTTCAAGTCTAGTATATAAAATTAAAAAAAAGGTAAACCTAAAGTCTAAAAATCATCTTACTTACATCCCAATTTATTTTAACATTAAACATATAAGTATATTATGCATATGTTCACTTAGTCATACATATTAATATATGAAGGTTTTTCTCACAATAATCGTAGTTAATATGTACAAATTCGATATGCAGATTGCGCAAACGCAAATTTACAAGTTAAACCCGTTTGCGAACAGGAAATATCAGATATCGCTGTGTCATATCTATTCTCCCACTTTTGAGTATTTCTTTGTTCTACAGAATACATAAATACTAGGTCTTTTAAGATTTAAAAAAACGGGAAAATGACTGACTTTTGTACATATCTTTTATAACATTATAAATAGAAAAGGGGTAGACTACCATCATTCCATTAGTAGTGCACTAAACTTCACCCTATTTTAGACCTTGAAAAAGTTGAGAAGAGTAACAAATCCTCATAACATTTTGCGTTTATAATATTAATAAGATATAATATTTTAAAGAAAAGTATTATTTATATTTATTTATACGAAATCGAGGGTCTATAAATTCGCACTTTTGACAGGCTTGAGCTGGATTGTTGATCCTACACGTAGAGGCCCTTTGGAGAAGGTAGTGTTAAGTCCAAGTATTGATAAGATGTTAATGGATTTTTTTAATTGTTCCTATTATTTTTAAGTGCAATAAAGTTCAAATAAATAAATATTTGGGATTTATGATCCTGATAATAAATATATTAATTCGAACGTGATCAATGACATAAATATACCAAATGTTGTACAACATTAATATGACACAATGCTCGAATTACACAATTCAACAAACTGTAACATTCCACTGTTGTTTGAATTACTCAAACTTAACACTTGTGTGAACACAGCTGTTAAATAGTCTAATTAAAGGACTGTTTTGTTGCGTAAAGTTATTTATGGTCTACTCTACATATATAAGTAGATTACTTACTATTTTATACAAGCCGTTTTGGTCTTCTGTCATTTGGTAGTCGGTAATGGAATTACGTCAGAGGCCGAGAGGTGGTTCCGAAGAACTCAGACACCAGTATGTGCATGGTCAATTGACCCTAACACGAAATGATGTTGATGACTGACTTGCTTAGGAGCTTGAAGAATCTAGTGGTTAAGGACCTCTCATAGCTTAAGAAAATTGCAGCCTGGAGTTGCCGCGATTCCTTATTTTTATGCTCTCTGACCAAAATAAATAAGTAAAACGGTTTTCTTGTAATAATTCACTGTTTAGATTAAAATAAAATCATAGATCGCATGGAACTTCTATGTACACTCAATGTTACGTTGTACCCATTTTTTATATAGCTTTTAGTAGATTTAAAAAAAAAATTACTTGATAAAACTGCTAAGGTACCTGTTTTATGGCAAGTATAAAAGCTCACTTTCGCGATCTGTCGCCTGGTTGGCTTCGTAAGACATATCTTTCCTGATGCCCATTCTTGCCTATATCCTATTCTAAACTGCCATTATGAAAGCGGAAGTGAGAACACATTCAATCGACTCAGTGCCAACTAGAATATCGTCTATAAATAAATTAAAAAAAAATTCCGGGTATGCGGGCCATTTCCTAATCCTATGTGTATAAATGTAGAAGCGTATGCCAATAACTATTCCATAACTTGAATTAAAAAATAAACGGGTAGCATCCGTTTATTTTTGAAAACCGTTAAATGAATTAATAATTTTGAATTGAAAAGAAAGATATTAGTAAAAGTTTTAGCTACGGTTATTTTTTTTAAGTCTAACCTAATTTTTCTCATAATTTAGAGACTTCCAACCACTATAGAGAATGGTCGTTTTCATGCATATCATTTTGTGGTCAGCTCTCAGTGCAAATGGATTTAAATGTAGGATTTAATTTGTAGTAAATGCTGTTCTGACTCTCACTCGATATCATTTGCGTGTATACTGAATTTGAGATTAGGTTCGCGGTTAGTATAGTATGCGCTTAGTAATAATTCATGGCTGTATATTATATGCCCGAAGAATAATGCAACATCATTAAAACATGAAATTTTTACAAACCAACACTGAAATTACAGGATTAAGCGCGTTTGGATACATATATAACTCTTGTACTATTAATTTGTACTATAAATTGTACTATTAACATTAAAAATATATACATGAAAGAAAGAAAGGAAGAAAAGCTGTTTATTTATTTGTTAATTCATGTTGATACAAATTCAAACAACATAAAGACGAACGGATCACTGTTGCGATTTCTTCCTACCAACATTACGGAAAAAAAATACCTTCATATTCGATAGATTTATAATGCTGCCCAGGAGTTCAAAAGTTAATCGAAAAAAACTTATTTCCACATTTACTTACAAGACCACTTCATGTAAGAACAGTAATTTAATTAAAGTGGCCATCTTTTTCCCAGAACAAGTTCAATTATATTTGACCGTTAGATAAAGTCGTCGAAACGAATTGAAGCTCGCCTCAGTGAGATATTGCGTACAGACAGACCGAAAGCATGCGATGGTTATATAGTTACATTTGAAGGATACAATACAATACGAATTGTATTTATTGCACAAAATTAAAGACCTTACAATAAAACGTAAACATGCCGTTATAACGATAACATGTCATAAATATTTACTGCTGATTTGTTACAGTTTTTTCCTAACTGTATGTATTCCACTGCTGGGCAAAAGCCTCCCCTCTTTTCTAACATGCGTCCCTGTCCTGTGCCGCTTTTTTCCAATCCTTTTTGAAGACCCTTACGTCATCTAGTAGTTTTGTTACAGTTTAATTAATTCAAATTAACTTAATGTAAGAGCACACTTTGACAAATAATATTTCAATGCCATGCTCCAGATACATTGATTATCTATTATAATACTTCTGTTTTTACATCTTTTCTTGTGTAATATGGAATACATTGGAATTTATTTACGGGAATTTCCTACATTTCTATTAGTTTGTCTTTACTTAGTTGCAAAATGTTTGTTCTTAATAAATACGTGTGCTTTGACCTAGATAGGTTATAATAACAATTTCATTTAATACCACAGATACACTTTGTTTATTATGGTGTGGAAATTTCCTTTTTTGAAACTTTTAGTTTATATTAATGAAACAAGTGTAAGAATAACATCTAAAATACATAAAGGTACATACAGTTGTTGGAAAATAACATGGAAATTTTTATTAGAAATAGCGATACCATATGCTTAGCTATTATGCTTTCCATTATAGGTAAACACATTATTTATACTACCTAGTATTCAAATTATTAAGCTTATGGAATTATTATAACATGCAAGTTATAAGATTTGGGTATTGCAACATTACTCGAAATCAAAATTAAATCAATTGAAGTTGGTGCAAAGAATTTGGACTTTAATGACAATATTACTACTGCGCTAGTAACTTTAAGAGACATTTTTCAATTTGTACAAATTGTCCGAGAAAGCCCGTGTTCCCATGTCACAATGCCCTTTCATTTGCCGGGTTGCGTAACGGTGAACAATGCTCACGAAATTCGTGGATATGGCATGTCGTGTAAGCTAGTGGTAATTAAAATATTTTTATACTATACTGCGCCTTTATCCAAGTTATTAAGTACCTTTATCCAATTTATTAAGTAAGATTTATTTTTCTGAATATTTGTCACCATCTGAGGCGTTACCCCCGAGGGAGAAATTAAAATAGTCTCCATTCTGAGGTAAGAAAAATAAGTCAAGGGTTAAATGCCACATTTTCGAATGATGTAGCATAATCTGGTATGCCACATCTATTATTGTGATGTTCGTGGCCGTAGAGCTGTGCAAATTAATACGTTATGTGAGCCACGGAATGTGGAAAGTTTCTGGAGAATCAAAATCGACAGAAAGTAGTAAGATGGAACCAAGGCTTATATTACCAAAGAGGTATCGCCATGCTATACAGAGTCAGGCTAAATCATCTCAACCTCACTCGTGAACCTCCTTATCCCCATCTTATTGTATTATCAGGTATATGAAGTCATGTTGCTTCAAATCCCGGTGATCTGCTTTTTCGTCTCTACCTTGAACTTGCATTTAGACTGTTGTTAAGTTATCACACTGTCACGAAGAAAGTGGTTAATAGTCATCCGTCACGAAATCATATTCTGAAAATTTCGCTGTAATGAGCATAATTGCTTTAGATCGAATAATTTGATGTTATATTCGTGGAAGTTACGAATTAATAACAGATCCACCTTTTATGGAAACACAAAGATCATATTCGTACGTATTCTTATGTTTGATTGAATGATATACCCTGTGCAAGAAATGCTTGGTCAGTGTCTTTATACCTCTTTAACAAAAGTGGTTTTATAAAACTTAATTGTACGAGTAAATAAACATGGCATAAAATTTTGTTCAAATTTAACAAACCACGGTATCTGTGAAATTAAATAGCTAAAAAATCAAAATACCGAGCTCATATTTCTTTGATCCATGTCTAAACGTCTTGTACGAAAGAATGTTTTAACCTCACCGCTTATTCCTACGAGACGTAGAGTCAATACTAATGAGGTATACAATGCATATGAAAAGTAGGTGCCACAAGACTATTGTTTAGAAACAACACAAAAACGCACATTTTTTGACCTCTGTACCTTTGTTTTTTAAGTAGACGTTGGTACAGTTTGTGTCAATAGCCTTATTTGAGAGCTTGTATTTTTTTAAGATGAATGTACGGGAAGTTATGAAACGAAAAAATGTAGATAGTTAAATTATTAGGCGCCTTAATCTAAGACTGGCTGGCCGAATAGTTTCTGGCTTCGAATATACCACTTCTTTCTTGTGTTTTTGTATAATAAACTGGAGCAATGATTGAAATATTTTTTTGTAGTGCGCGCTTTTCGTGATTTTGCTACGATAACGACCTCGTAATCGTGTCCAAACACAATAAGTTTTATAACCGCTTTTATAAAGTGATGATAATAAATACCGTTATTGTTTTACTGTTATTGAGTAGCATGTTTAAAAATTATGCAACATTCGTTGCGAAAACAATTTAACGCAGAAAATAGTTTTTTTATCGGATAAAATATATTTCCGAAATTGTTATTACTTATTATGTTATGTGTTTGCAAGAGAATAAGAAAATATTCAATTGCATGTTCGTCATGAATGTGAATGCATTAAAAAAACTAGTTTAGTGGAATTTACAGCGGTAGTTAAATGTGTCTCATTATTAGTGTTATGTAAACAATTTGCGAGATGATGGTTACGCGATAGCTTTTTTTATTAAATTATTGGTATTTATTTAAAATAAATATGTATTTGATACTAATTTGGTTGTTTGTGGACGAAATTTAATATCTTAAATGTACAAAATAAAGAAAAGAACATAATAAACTATTAACGTTTTGTCAAATAGCCTTGATCTACTTCCTTTTTCATACTTATCATATCTGAAATCCTACTATTACGTCTTTTGGAATGATAAGTAGCAATTACTACAGAGCTTGAGACGAAAATATTAGATTTATTTAAAAATAGCGCTATGAATTTACATAATGACTATAACTTCTTTTCAAATAAAAAGAAGATCATATGATACCAGTTAATTATTCAAATTCAACAAGTGAATTTAACGATCTCGTAACGTAACAGTAGACATTCGATTATAGTTTGTATCAGAATTTAATAAGGCGAGTTCAATGCCGTCAGATGCGTCGAGTGAGCTCTGCGGCCCATCTGCCGAAATAAATTTTGTGTGGTCAACTTTATGGGATAAAGCGATTTTTAATTAAATGTTTGACATTGTAAATTACAATTATAGAAAATGTTTTTACAAAAACATGTTGTAGTACAAAGAATACTACTATCTACAAAGTCTACAAATATTTCGTTATTTTTCATTATCATGTTAATTATTCAATCGGACCAACAATATAATTTGCGATAATGATTTAAATATTTAAAATTCAAATCCTTGTAATTGTATAGATATATTTTTTTTTATATATATATAAAAACAATTTTACTATAGTGATACCGTAGTTACTTAACTGATAATGTAGTCTGAAAACAACAATGTATTACGATTCTCGATACAGTAAGACACATCGGATGTACCACCGTCTCCAAGCCAGTTTCTGTTTTATAATAGTATCTTCAGATGGTTTTTGAAAACAGCTAGGTAACTATTTTATTTTTAAATAATACATTTTATAATTTTTTAGCAATCGCTAAAGTTTGTTAATTAGTCCCCATCGTATATACTATGAACAGAACTCAAAGTGAATTTACTTGCGTAACCGTGTGGCTACCAATATTTTTTGTTCATCTAATTCACTTTTATATATCGGAAAGTTATTCAAGTTACAAAGTTACACGTAAGAGAAAAAAATAGGTTCTCACTTTCTGCGTCGACAATTTTAGTCTTTATTTGTATTAAGTAAGTATTCTTTTTACACAATAATATAGTACCTACTTATATGATCTCTTCGCGATCCTAGCATTGCAGCAATGACATCAAAAAACAACTATTTACATAGTTATATGCAAAATAAATTACAATAATGAATAAAATAAAATAAATAAAAAACTGGTTTAAATATATATATATATATATTTTGTAGCTAGTTATTAAATGGAACTATTTCAGTTAATCATAATTTTCAAGTATAAAAAAATTCAAGTACCAAACAGGTTTCTGGGCGCAAACGAACAATCTCATTTCGTCAAGATGGCAGCGATCAACCCGGTCCATGCACCTCTTACTTTCGTTATTTTCACTTTCGTTTAAAGTAATCACTAGTAATACCTTAAAGTTACACAATTTAGATCTCAACAAAACTGTCATGATAACTTCCGTGGTAGGCGTTACCCATATGTATAATACATGTTTTTCTGATCTTCAATTATTATAACTGCTTTTTAATAGCAACGTTTTACAATAACGAGTTATTCTTGATGTTGAACATCATTAAAAATGTTAATAACTGTTTTACTTTGATTACAGATTTGCTGTACGTTCGTTGCTTCGCTAATATTTAATGTAAGTTAGTAAATTCTTTTGGTACTTCGTATTTTTAAGTAGGTTAATATCTTGAAAGAGCTAGTTAATCGAAATATATTCGATAGTAATGAAAAATAATGATGTAAAGTGCTGTTCATACAGTTTTTTAAAATATGAAAACCTAAAACCCTACATAGCCCAAACGTAAATGGACATTATTTATTGATTGTTGGCGTCAAACTTATTTGGTCAGCACTACCCATCGTAAGTAAGTATTTATTACTTAGATAGCTCTAGCTGACCTTTTCATGAAATGGTCGCTTAACAGTGTGATAAAACATTTTAGGAATCTAGCGCGTTCACAAACATCTATCTCTCATATTGTGTTGTTCATAAATTAGGACAAGACTTTCAGATTCTAACTCAATTGTAACCTTTAACGCAATTCCTATGATTTTGATTTTAAATTTGATTATTCATCTAAACAATAAACAGTTACTTTTGATTCTATGAATTATTAATAAATAATTTGTCTATAAATAATTTTCCATGAGATTTCTGTTAATAATTCTAATACAGTGAAATTTCCCTTTGATGTTCGTAAATAAAGTCGGGAAATATTTCATTTGAATTACAAATAAGTAGAAAATATTCGCTGCTATTTTGTCGGCGCTTTGATAAAATTTGTATTTCTAGAAACCGATTTTAAGATATTATTTCGTTACCGAATCATCTTAAGAAGTTTTCGATTTCATGAATTACATATGTTTTTGAGAGCTTGTGAAAAATGGCAATTATTAGTGTTAGTGGGATAAATCAGAGCCATTTGTAACATTATTGGTACTGTCCAATGGTACATGGTCTGGCGGGCATTATGGATATATTGAAGGGTTTAGCGAGTTTGTTTATTTGTTTGTTACCTCTTAACCGTAGAAATCTACAAAAAAATCTTCTTGAAATTCCGCAAAAGCATAGTACTCATTAAGTCCTTCTCAGTAGGTACTCCTTATTACTACAGCCTTTCATTTAGAAGAAATCTCCATCTATTATCGATCTCAAGGAGGATGTTCACACGTTTCTGCATTCATTTATTTTGTCTATGATCATCTAATCTGAATATCTCATTAGTCTTGTCTATCACCAGTAAAAATTGGGCCACATAAATATTCATATTGTTGCTAAAACCGATTTCGATTTTGCTAATGTTAGAACACATTCTGATTCTGACGCAGTTAAAAGATTTAAAAAACAAGAAATTGAGAAATAATGAACTTTTGTGCATTTTTTAATGTCGTCCTTCGTATTGCACAAACAAATTATAGTAACTAATTTAAAGTGGATACCTTAGTAAAAATAATATTTCGTACTCTACTTATTTTAAATCGTAATAACATTGTTTTTTTTTCGCTTTTCAATTTAATTTTAAAGCCATGTTTTTATTTCTTCGATTTGATGTGGCATGTCCAGCATCTATATTCCCGTTAATTTTCGACAAAGATAATTGGTATAGTACCTCTATATTCCTTAACATTCATTTAAAATTGGCTGTATAAAAAAATAGATACCTGCAGAATCGAGCAGTGGGATCTTAGGCTATACTTGGCCACAGAATGGATAACGCTTTGGCAAAACTTAAAAGCCAATATAACGCGTTAAAAATAACGGTTCACGTGGCTACGGCCGCGAATCCACATGTATTAATTTATAGTTTCCGTGAACTAAATATATGATTATTTTTCGCGCGCTCTATAAGTAGCTAAACTGAAACTTACTCTTTGCTTATAATTCGTCTTTAGGTGATGATTTATTATTTGCTTTTTTGTAAACATTTAAGAATGAAAACATTATAGACATCGACATTATATTCAGGTATCTAAATATGATTAAATATATTCCTTTACTCTTTAATTATATCTTGCATTTGATTACTATTTTATATATTTCAGTTATGTGCACGTTACTGACATTTAAATCGGCGTCAAAGGTTGCAGCAGATAAACCTTATTGAAGACAATATATAAGTGTGTAAAATTAGTAAACTTAGTAACTACAAAATTTTATTACGTTTATATGACCTGGACGTGACACGATAACTTTTCAACATTGCATAATACGCACATGTTGGTACTTGTTGTAAATAAATTGTTTTCTTGAAATAATTAGTAAAACTTAACCATTATATTTGAAATACTTATATAAGAAGTGGCTTATATGAACTGTAGCATAAATAATTGGTTAAATGTTGAGTAGATTACCTATTTACGTCTAATATGTTTAATAATAATAAAAATAAACTAAAGATATGACTGATCTATATTAAATTATTCAACAAGTTGATCCTTAATTTTGTTACACACACACACACACACACACACACACACACACACACACACACACACACACACACACACACACACACACACACACACACACACACACACACACACACACACACACACACACACACACACACACACACACACACACACACTATTAACATATAATAATGTTGCAGAAAAATTGACCTTGCTCTAAATATTTTCTAAAATATTTCTTAAACATTTACTACTAGCTGTTGCCCTCGGCTCCACCCGCATGTGCATCGGTTATATCGCGCCCAAAAGTAGCCTATAACCGACCCCTGGTCCTTAATTATATCCATACCAAATTTTATCAAAATCAGGTTAAGCTTGTGAGCGTCACAGACATATTTTTGCATTTATAATATTAGTAAGGATTTATAAAGTCATTTTTCCTGATCAAAATGAAAATGAACGTTAAAACAGTAGCATAGCTATTAGACACTAGTTGCTCGTATCTAAGTAATAGTTTGCGTTGATGACCTTTAAAGGGTGAGAACGTTCGGACTGGCCTTCTCGTTGGAAATATTTGAGCTCCAATCGTGTCAAGCAAACTGGCGACTTGTCGTTGTACTGTCAGATTATAAGCTGATCACTGGGAAAGGAAAGGGATTAGAAATTAACACGACACCATCCGCTGTTCAGTTTGTACAGAATAGTTAGGGTTTATGTACTCTCGCCACTGAGTAAATTCGTCACAGTTTTTTTATATATTTTAATCAATCCAGTGATTTATGAGGTTGTATTTCGAGACCGAAATGCCTTTCATAGGAGTTTTTCTATTGTAGCTAAGTTTAAATGCATTGCAAATAATTTCTTTTGGTAGTTTTTCTATTGAAACTTAGAATAAAATGATTGCAAAATAATACCAATAAATAAAAATATCACAAAGGTTTGTCAATAGGTAAGGGTTTTCATCCTTCAGGTCCATATCTAACAGGCTAAGATTAAAATCATTTTCCTATGCAATATTATCTTTATCTTTAAATATACTTCTTCGCCTTCCTTGTCTAACAATATTTAAAGAGTTAAAAACTTAATTATAATATTAAAGTTGTTTATACGAATTAAGTTCCAGTTTATCAAACCACAGATCAGTTACATCAACAATCATAAAATTATGTATACGATACGCATTCCTCATAGGAAGTGTTCCGAGGAAGTAGCAATTTATATAATATCAAATATCCTTGTCAGATAAATACTGGAAGTAGATAGGTTGAATCGGCTGAGAATCATAGCTAACAAGGCTAAAAGTAATATAATAGGTACAAATTATAAAGCAAGGGCTTTTTAAATTATTTAACAACGAAATTTTATTCAATTTTTTGTACCTTGTTACTATGTAATTTAAGTGTTTACTTTGAGGCCGTGTTTCTTGTAAATGGTCAGTTGGTTACTAACCTCTTTCTCTCACTCTCCTTGAACCTGGTAGCGTGTTTTGTACCAACCATAGTATTTTCAAGTAGAATGAATGGAATACAGGCAGCCAGGGATAAAAAAAGGAATTCCGAAATATACACAATCAGACATAATGCCTACCTGTTGATAATTATTACTGACAGTTGGTTGTAATCACATTCCACTAAGAGACTTGTAAAAGAAGAAAGCTTGTTAAAAACATACCTACTGCTCGTTTTTATTTATTTAAAATTAATTATTCTTTAACAATAAATATAATCTAGTCAATTATACCATTCAATTTAAAAAATAATAACATTTTAAATGCCACAAATTTTTTTTAAGTACAATTCGTGTGTAATTACCACCAGTTACACAAATCAATGACGAAATTCCAACGCAAACATCAGACAAGGGTCAAACATTACGAGACCGGGGTCATTAACACGGTGACGATCTTTCTATTTTCTCCATGAATTTCTAAACAAAAGATGTCACAGCAAACGGGTTTTACTTGAATAATTATTAGCTCGCATTTCCTGTTCGTAAAGATAACAGAATGCCACCGTGATGCTACTAAAAGTTATTGCAATTTCGCAACTATGGCGGTGACTTAAAACTCCATATGTGTTCGGTACTTGATGCGATGTTACACTATATGTTTATTTTTATCTATTCGAACCGGATCTTCGGTTCGTTAACTTAAAAATTAGGTAAATCAACTGAATTAATTATGTGTTATTATAATAATAGCGTAGTCACAATTAACATCAGATCAAGTTTATGGTAAAATCACTAACTATTAAATTTTATCTATTTACTGTTAATTACACTACAAAAAAATACAGTATTGTACATAAACCTTTGATACCCCATCAAAGGAAGAAAGCAGTTGGTAATTTTTGTTGCTGTAAACATATACTGTGTAAAACATATATAAGATATATAAATTAACCTTTATCAAGTGATATATGTTTTGTCTAATTTTTTGCTCAAAATCTGATATTTTTCTTTAAATCATCAATAAGTTTAAAATATATATGCATATTCGACCTCAGTGGCGTAATGGTTAACATGCCTGACAGCTACTCAGGAGGACCCGGGTTCGATCCCCGGTCAGGTCAATATGAAAAATGATCTTTTTCTGATTGACCTGGGTCTTGGATGTTTATATATGTAATAAAATGTTATAAAATATAGTATCGTTGAGTTAGTATCCCATAACACAAGTCTCTAACTTACTTTGGGGCTAGCTCAATCTGTGTGATTTGTCCCTATATATTTATTTTTATTTATTATTTATATTTAAAATTTTATTTTTGAACTGTTTACAGTAATTACTTATTACAGCTTGGCAAATAAAATATACGTATCGTCAAAGTAAAAAAGACGATTCCTTACTCCGGAAGGCAAGTTAAGCCGTTGGTCCTGGCTATTATCTCGTAGTAGTAAGGAATACGGCTCCGAAGAACTCTGATACCAGGATGTGCATAGCTGGTTGACCGTATCACCTTCACGAAATGATGATGAGCGTCAAACTCACTTAAGTACTTCCACACCATCTAAGTAATAACACAGATTGAAATGTTTAATTCAATATGCCAACACGACGGTCTATACGTTCAATTAATAAAAGCCATTCAAAACAATCAGAAGAAATTAAAATTACAACCGGTTATAAAAGAAAACGCCCCGGGCGAGTCGGTATGGCACCTGGCACTTTCGCTATGATAAAATCTTACATAAGAAGGTCTCGGTCATAGGAGGTAAGAAATCTGACACAATCAAAACGAAAGTTAGGATACAATGCCTTGATCGAATGCAGATTGTATTGAATCAGCTGTGAAAGGTTTATCTTAAATCGGAAAGTGCGATCTATGGATACCATTTGATAAATTGAATGTGCGTTTTGAAGGAGATGAATGGGTTTTGAATATTTTTAATAGATTACAGCGAATGCAAATATAAATTGAGTTTATAATCCTTACATAGGATATTACGACTGACAAGAAAATACCGGCTGCCTGGTGGTTCTTAAAAAGAAACTGCGTCAGAATTTGAGAGTTTCGAAAAACTTTGACGCCAAGGTGCGCAGAATCAATTGGCCATATAACCTACACTATATGAATGAAACAAGAAATCTATTGCAGATTTTTCTCTTAATGATATAAAAAGTCTTGTAAACTCAGGTAAGGTTTCGTAATTTACCCATGTTCTATGGACGACTTGTTGGGGGAAATTGTAAGGCTATTGAGGTGGCTTGATCTTGGTTAACCATATTTAAAAACTTTTCATTGACACGAAAATAAAAAGATTTACTTGTGTATAATACGTCTGTAGTAATAAGAGTTACAAACATACTCCATTACAAGTCTCAACCTTTAATATATTACGAGTATAAGAATAGGATAAGGGAAGACAATCACATGCGTATCAGCTAATTAAAAACCAACATCAATTGATTGAAATTCAATGGGAATAAGTTTAAATATGCCAGATAAATAATCGCTCATTGTCAATATGGGAAAACGTCTCGGTTGGTTGACTTTATTACTAGTTACGATATGAAGTAGGGGCGTGTGATTCAAACACCTCGATAAATATGGATTGTAGGTACAATAATTATTAACTTACTGAATAGAGCCAAGTTTGTAGGCCAGTATTAAGATACCTAGACAAGTAAATTTATTAACAGAAATATACTTCAATAGTTTTCACAAAAATTTCAAGTTTTCATATATTGTACAAAATATTTACTTGAAATATTTCAAGAAGTATGAAGCTGTCTTTTCCGTTATATTTTGTGTAATCTTAAAGACGGGCTTCCTTCTTGAGAATATCCGTTAAAAGGTCGTTGAACCTTCCGTGGTTGGTTGACCCACTTACAAGTACCAGTTCTCGCCGGATTAACTTGTTTTTTAATTATTTAACAACTGTCATTAAGCCCATTGTTGATGCAAATGATGGACAGGGCAGCATACTTTTTAACCGATTTGAAAAGGAATATTCAATCAGTCTCTCTTTGAACAATACTATTTTGCAATCATAGTTTAATTTAAATTATATTTATAAGGTCTATACGTTCAAAGTTAATTCGTCATATCTTTAAAAAGGGAACGACCACTGCTGTAAAGAATACGCCGATTGAAACTCAGTTCAGTATTAGTTCCTAATGTGCCTGAAGGGCTTTGGTTTTGACAGTATACAACAGCGATTTAAAATGTCTTTCTTCCTGACGAAAGGGTCCCAGCTGTTATCGGTAGATCTACCGATAAATTACAATCATGGTCATCATTAGATGGTGCTGGTTATTTCAATGGAGCGACTGCCGTCTGACTTCTGTAACCCTTTTTACAAAGAAAACACTATAAGGATACAATAAAAATAATACCGAATCTGAGATTGAAAAAGAGAATATCCTGGATCTAAGACAATTCATTGTAGCTAAATGAGATACCATACAAAAGAACCTACGGGATACAGCTAATTTTCTATATAATAGCAAGGATCCAAATTGGCTCGAGATTCTCACCCAGTAATTGCGGTATTTGAGAACCCTTAACCGGTTTTAATAAGCGTCAGTTTGCAGTAGACATGCGATTTTGTAGTCATGCAACACTTGATGATCATATTATGCAATTTTATTGCAGCCTTTTTGTTTGAACATTTCAAAGAGCTGTTTATAATTTGCTGTCTAATTATATATATTTACTATTTTACTCTAAGCCTTATTTATGTTGCGATATTATTTTGAAAGAACTATAGTAATCGACACTTTGTGTATATTTACGTATAAACTAAAAGTTACCATGACCAAATTAAATTCAAATGTATCAATAGACACCAAAACCATAAAGTGCGAATTCACATCCCTGTAAGTTTTTCTTTCTTTCCCTATTCTTGAGAACGTTAAACTATATTCTGAAGATATTGTTATATTGTTTAAATAGAGTTTCTTAATTTAAATAAGGTAAAAAAATATGTTTCTTCCAAGATGCAGAACTTATTTTATTTATTTTTAATAGATTACTTTTTAAATATTTAAGATCTTGTAATATCGTATTATAGACTCAGGGACATATTAAAACATTTGAAAATATTGTATTGCTCTGATACAATAAATTTTAAGTCGTATTATTTCTAAACGTAATACAATTAACAATAACAACAAACAAGGTGTTATTGCCCGCTATAGGTACAGTCTTCATAACAGCTAATTATAATTAACCTTCTGTCCACATTGCAAGCCAGCTGATAGGAAGTACTCTTGACAGCTGCACAACGCAACGGCTTGGTTATGTTAAAGTTTAACTTACGCCAATTTGAATAAATTGCGTCTGATCCAAATAAATTTATGAATGTTTTTATTTCTTTATTAAATTCATGTATAGTCGGGCGCAGATAAATCTAACTCCCGGTAACTATGGTTAGTACGGTCACTTTTATTTGCCTCCGACTGAATACAGGATTGTCCATAGATAAGAACATAATGCAAGGTGCTGCTTATTTTTTTTAGGCTCTTCCAGTAAACCCAACCAAATAGAGATCCAGGATGTTTTGTTATTTTCTTTTCGTCTTTCTCGTCTTTATTCTATACTAGCTGTTGCCCGCGGCACCGACCGCATGTAACTCGGTTATGTTGCGCTCAAAAGTTGCCAATGTCGAACTCTAGTCCTTAACTATATCTATACCAAACTTCATTAAAAGTCGATCCAGTAGTTAAACCGTGAAAGCGTAACAAGCAAATAGATAGGCAGACAGACCGCATTAATATTGGTATGAATTAAGCAGACAGAGCCTCAGTACTGACCAAAGTGACTTAAAAAAGCTGTACCGCCGCAAAGGGAAGATTTTCCAGCCAGGGTCGGAAAGTAAAGACATTTTTAATACGAAATACTTGAACCCTAACTGACCTTAAACTTTGTAATATTAAACAACAAATCAGATTTACATTTAGAAATCCTTGGATCAGTGATTTATCTGTACAAGGAACATAATCATAAACGTCAAGGCAGAACGGACATCCTCTACTATCATCCAATCGTTTGTCCGTCTGTCTGCTTGTCCAGATGAGCGTAGCGGACCGTGGATCCGGCGCATTGTCAGAACACGCAATACTATACGTAATTAGTGAGGAAAGCAAGGAACTGTATGTTAGTGTACTTCTTTTGATTCTTGATTATCGATAATTATATGTTTTGATTCCGGTTCAAAACGATTTGGATATTGATGGGTAAGTCTTCTGCATCGTGAAGAGTGTTAGTAGTAGTAATTAACTCGTGCTTCGTTTATCGTTCATTGGTAAAAAGATAAGATACAGGTTCAAACAATCATGTGTCCGAATTTGCCACTCTTCAAGTTAGTATTTTATTCATAGTTTCTATTTAAAAAAATACCAAATTTTGTCAGACTAGTCTTAATGAAGTTATTGTCCTAAAACTAAAAGATGTTTTAAGATCTTTAACAATCTTCTTATTGAGATCTAAGATTTCAGCATTTAACAGCTTCGAGATACATAGGTGGAACTTTTACGCTAAATCAACCCCCCTCTGTCCGATGGATTCAATACAACAAATCCCATTTGTAAAAGCAATCGCCCATTGAAATACAATAAGAATAAGGAGATGCTATGCCTACATAAATTCAAACCATTTCTTTATACCATTAAGTAGGCAAACAGGCATACGGCTTACCTGATGGGACGTGGTAACCGCAGCCTATGTGACGCCTACAGCACCAGGAGCATTGCAAGCGCGTTGGCGATCCTAAAGGAATCTTTTTACGCCCTTCTTGAAGATCCCCATGTTGTAGTCACTTAGGAAAACCATGGCATGTTCATTAGACTATTCCGAGAAAATTCCTTTTAAAAGCCAATAAATTGATATCTCGTAATAAACATAGGCTTGGTCTTAGAATCTCGTGTATTAAAGTAAAGAAAGCGTTACAATTTACGCTCTAGCGCCTGTCCATTGATCTTAATAAATAGAAGGACGTCTATCATCGATGTCTAGTTAATCACTCTTTATTGCTCATAAAATTAACATTTTACTATGAATATCTCTGTTATACAATAGCGCATGATAAATGAAGATTTATATGCCAAGTGCTCTTTTCAAACATAACATTGGAAGACTTGAAAAAACAATGACGAAATTTTTGTCATAATATTGGAGTAGATTGATTTTTAGTAGTAGTCTAAAAGAGATCTGAAGCTTTTGGATTTTTTGGGATTCAAATACAATTTTTATCTATTGAGCCGTACGAATGCATTTTTGTATATTTAGTACTTAGTAGTTAAAAAAATACAGTAATTGATCCAATCAAGCAGTAAAAGAAAATTTAGACTTATTTAAAAAAATCAATATGCATTTTTGTATCGTAATGATTGAACTGAATTTTCCCAATCAATTTTGATGTAATCTTACTCTATGACGATTGAATTATGGTATAAAATTCAGCATCTGCTGTCCACTAAACGAGTTTGGCTGTGAATGGACAAGCTGTCATAACAGCGATGCCTTTTGTGCAGAAAGTTGTTGATGATAAAGACGACAGACAGCTCGTGAAAGTGATAATTGATTCTTTAGATCATGTGAACATCTTGGTATTATGATAGATAATTAAAATTAATAAATACAATAAATTATTATTTAATGATTTGTTTTAGTACAATAAAGTTATAACAAACAAACAAACATACAATATTGATGATATACTAATACTATTTCAATTTTTTTTTAATATACCGGCTGTCTAGTGTTCGGTTCGAGAATAGAACACTCCATGGAATTCATAGATTACTTAAAAGAGAAGTAAGGATGAGACCGAGTAGAGGACTAAAATAGTATAATGGGCTGCGGGAGCAACCAGCTAAGAACACAACCGGAAAAGCGCTAAGATGAGAGAGTCTGATTTCCTTTCTAAAGATAACGACTTGTTGCTTATTATATTTAATTTGAATGGCTAGTAGGGTTTACAAGCGACATCATTTTCAAAAATATATAATACTATCTTTTGCCCGGGGCTCAGCTCCTACTAAAATATAGCCTACCTGCGTGTTGTTCCAGGGCCTAAGCAATCTCCATCCCAAATTTCATCCAAATCGGTTCAGCCGTTTTCCTGTGAAAGAGTAACAAATACAGACTTTCGCGTTTATAATGCTAGTATTTTTCTATGATTGATACCTTTTGTTATAAAAGGAAAACGATAAAACCAAGGTTTGTAGGTCATATTTAGATAAAAATTCGTCTGTGTTCGTGACTAAACAGTTAAAGTTTATTTCCGTTACAAATTATTGAATATTTAAGCTACATGTACGACACAAATGCTAATTTAACGGTAAAAATTCAAGGATACAACGATATATGTTGCAAAACCATTTTTGGTCCATAAATTTTTAGAGGCATCAAACAAAGAAAGTGTTTTATTTATAGTTAACTGTACATAAATATTGCTCAAATTTATTTGATAAAGTATATTTAGTTGTATTAACTTTAATTGAGATTAAAATGGAGATCCTTTTTATTGAAGGCTAGGCTCTTAGTTAGTTTTATCTATTTAAACAAAATATTATAAATAAAACACATGAAAGAAACTAACCTAAAAATATTTTACTCAAGCAAAGTTTTGACAATAAAACACTGTAAGTAATAAAATGTTGAAAATAATGAGTAGAGATGATGATGATATTAGAAATAAAATATTTAATATGTCGATAAAAATAATAATAATGATTGTACACAATACAATAAAAGGAAAAAGGAACAGTTTTAATAAGCGTATTCATCGTTAAATAAATATATAGGGACAAATAAATAATAAATAGGTAATGTATATCGTTGAATGTTCAATACATTGCCAAACTACTCGTGACTATCCCATTTGTGGACTATTGCTAATCATTCTGTTTATTGCAATAACTGAACACAAAATGACATAAAGGACACAAAGATTGTGAAATATCTCGACCTATTCATGACTCACTGTAAATATGTACGAAACGGTGAAATTTTTATCCAAATGGGGAAAATAACTGTAAACTCCATTTCCACTAACAGCTTCACAAATATTTGAAAAGGATCTTTAAACCAACATAAGATAAAACTCGAGAAACCAGGATACGATAATTAAGAAAATAAAACAAGCACAGAATCTTTTTTAGTCTTTATTGCTACGACAAAAACTAGAAATTGAATTGTCAGAAACAAAATTGGATCATCAAAATAAATAGAGCGCATCTATCATTTCATTCTAAACTAGTGTAAACAAAAGCAGTTGGTTACTTTTCTTCCGTTAACTGAGGTCAAGCGTAGCAAACAAGAATTCCTCATCCAAAACTCCATCAACCGTTGAGAATGGACCTAGTTGTTTAAACAACAATATGACTATTTTTAGGTCATCACTTATTGAATCATTTAAAGTTAATAACATGAATATACAATTTCACTATTACTACAAAAGTGATGTTTTTTTATGATTTGCTATATATAATAACAGTTTTCACGCTATTAAAAGAAATTGATTGTTTATGTTGTAATTTTGATATTAGTCACACTTTTGTTTGCCTACCAATTTATCGCTTGTTTCTGAATGAAATTGTCTTGTTATGCTAGTAAGTGTGTTTGATAGCAAAATACCGAAAGCAGTTATCGCAGTAAACGATGCATGGAAATCGTAATTCTTTGTAAATTCTCTACTATTGTCTCTAATTCTAGCGATGTCTTCTTCAATTTCGTCATGTTTGTCATTTTTAACGTCGGGAGGTTTAGTCATGCAGGTCTCGTTTAAATGACCCTGCCTACTTTCCCTGCGACAACATAATGGTGGCATTATAAGTGCATTAGTTAGATAGTTGGGAGTCTTCGCGGTTGTAACGTCGCCTAGTTCCAGTAGAAACCCGGATTATGGGACATTTGCATTAAACATTGACGTTGGGAACATCACCATCATAAAATATGCTATCTAGAATGATGGCGGATACCCTGAATGTCTCTTTATCTGCTAAACTACATGTTTATAAATTTATGGTTTCAGTTGCTTCCTAGTTGTTTAGCTTTACGGAGATAGCAATGTACACTTTCTATGAAATTATGGTTTTTGTTTATCTGGAGCATACTATGTTCTAGAATTATTTATCGTGCTATTTTACGTTTCAAAATAAAAATAATGTAGTTGTTTAGCATTGTCTATTAAATGTGATTTCAACTTGCATTATGAAAAACAATTTCAACAAAGGTTATTTAATCGACAGACATAAGATAAAGTGTTTCAATACTATGATTATCATAGATTAAAAAAGAAAAATTTGCCAGAGCCGCGCGTGATTCCAAATTCTTTGATGATTATACAAAAAATTATTACTTTATTAAAGCCTGTTTGGTGATATATATAAGATCTATCGAAGCGTGATGATAGTGAAACAGATAGCTCTACATAGTCTTCATACACAATAACAAGAAAAATGATAAACCTATCGACTCCAGTTTATATACCGACTGCGTTTACGAAACATTTCTCGGCAAAAATCACGATTCTGACATTTGGAGTAGGTTGTTGCAGGCGGCACTGAGCTCGGCATTTGCGCCCGCGCATTCCTCCCGGTATGGTTTACTAGAAAGGTTTTATCCTTTGTCTCTATTGTTCTTTTCTCTCTTTTTTATTTAGCTCGGTATTAAATCTCACAGAAGTTCAACTGTAATGAGATACCACATTATTAATTCCAATAAATTAATTCAATTTCATTCCAACCAAATTCATTTTTATAACCTGTTTTTTTAGTATGTGTATATTAATTAATTTATTTTTTAATTTAAATAATTGGTTTAGGATTTTTTATTATGTAAATGTTTTTCTTTATTTCTTAACTATATATAATAACTTCAAAAAAATAACAAAGTCCATTTAAAATGATTTTATTATGTACCTATAATTTTTTTAAAAAATCTCAAAATATATGGCATTATTTTAGTGATTGTATTTATAAAATCACCAGCTTTTGCCCGCAGCTTCGCCAGCGTGAATTTCCCTTTTTCCGAGATACTCTATGTCCTTCTCAATACTTCTAACTATGTGTATGCAAAATTTCAGGAATATTGGTTCAGAAGATAGGACGTGAAAGCGTAACAAACAAATAAACAAACTCACTTTCGCATTTATAGTATCATTGGTTGGGATTTAGGTAGCTATATTTATTTTGAGAAATACATTTTCATGGTCTAGAAACTTTTAAAGAAACTAAGGCCTGATAAGTTGATAATTTAGATTAAGTACATTATAAACATTTACATTTTGAGCCTTGGATAGTAGCTGGTTAAATGACCCACTATATCGCTATTGGCATGAAGACCGTAGGCGTCGAATTGAAAATCAGAAATGTAGGGCAGAAGTTCGATATTCTAAATGGACTTAGTGACTCACACTCACTAGTGCGTGTTTAATAATAGATATAATAATGAACCCTTATAATGACATTGAATGTGTGTAAAACGAATGTTTACATCATAGGTATTAAAAATTCGCACCAAATTTTATTGAACTATAAAATTTTGAAAGACAATACCGTAAATATAATTTGCATTAATTAATTTTGCATCAAGCAGAGCAAAAAATATAAACTTATTACTGAAATAAGAATAGACAATTTTAATAAGTATGTAGCGAGACACTCGCCACTGAGTATGGCCGCCAAAAATTGTACGATAACAGTCGTGAATTTGTAACACACGGTAACATTCGTGAATGATGGTAACACAGGTGAATTTTCTTAGGCTTAGTATACATGTTGAGAGAAATACAAAAAAAAAAATCTTTTTATTGTGAAAATAAAGGAAGTGTCCCCAGGCGTTATTTAAATAGTAGATATACATTCGAACCTTAATAAAACACATTGACGTCATTAACAATTCTTTATTTGTAAATGTTTAGCCTTTATAATGAATAAAAAAAAATAGTATATCAGAATCACCTACCTACTAAAACTTGGCTATGTCAGCCTTCATATGTTGAACAGCAACGATCATTTACTTACATATTAAATAATCAAGACAAAAGTTAGGCTTAAGAGGCTATAACGGGCTCCTAGAATACTTTTTAGATATTTTTTCCTTTCAGCTAATCGTGCTTTATTATCTATGTGATCATTACTGTTACTTTTTTCTGCAAAACTTTCATTTTTATTTTTTTGTCTTGTTTTTCTTTTTCGCCACTGTTCTCTATTTTTTTTTCATTTTCATTACATTCGTTAATTTTTTTTTCTTTATTTATTCCGCGCAGAATTTTTAAGTTTAGCTTCTTCAATCTTCTCTGGGTTGTTCGCATGCATTTGCTCTCGATACAGCTTCTGTTTTACCGCCGCCGTTAATACAATCTAAAAAAGTAAAACCAATTAATTTTTTTTCAGTCGTTAGGGCCTTATTCTTGTATTATCAAATGATTTGCGTCTATTTGATCATGTAGGTAATTGATTCATAAACTAAGTTTGTTTTTTTAATTTCATTTTTGATATAGGTTCGCTACATAGTAGTATAAAATAAAGTCCTCCCTCCGCTGCGTCTGTCTGTCTGCCTATTCACTCCAAAACACAACTCCAAAACTACTGCACGGATTTTCATGCGGTTTAAATAGTTTGGACGTTTTTAATGTTCGTTATATTTAGTATAATAAAAACACGAAGAAGATAAGTAGTGCAGTCTTTTAAATTTTACAGTGTACACTACTCTTTACGACCGATCACGAATGTTACGTAACACATATAGTAACACACGTATCATTCGTGAATCAAAATGGCTGCAGACATAACCTAAACAATATTTTATCGTTGTAAGTTTTGAAGTATTAGAACGGCGAACAGTTTTATTATGTAAAGAAATAGTCTATCTACACACACAATTTATGTAATATATTAAATTTGCAATCTTACCTTGCATATTCTCTCTAGAAAATCACAAAAACTCCTGAGACAAATGAGACGACTATCTTCAAGGACACTTTGTCGGAAAACAAAATGACGTTTTCTTTTCTTAGGTTGGCTTACATGGAGCTGTTGTTGCCATGACTAAAGAAATGTGTTAACTAACCGGGGATCAAGAAAGTTTCGTTGTTATTTATGATAACATACGTGAGGTGTCATTCGGGAAGAAAAAGTAAGACATAATATTTTATATGTTTTGTATTTATTTTTTACAATAAATAACAATATTTATTTATATACGATATATAAACTTAGCACAATTATTCAGAAATGCTAGAAAAAATACAGTTTGCGAATTAGTTGTGAATTTTATATGACTTCAAAGTATCAGATGTCTTAGTGGACACACGATTTTTATATGGATACGAAATTACTTGAAAACAAAAAAAAAAATAAAAACGCGCTTATTAATTGCGAATAAAATAAATTTAAACTTTTTTATCAATAATAACATGTTACTTCGTACCAGAATTCATTTACAACTCGTCAAGTAAAATATCATAGTGGAATTCAGTGCTATATAATGAGAGGACAGTTATTTTTTGCTAAATAGACAATTTTTGGCGGCCATACTCCACTCATAACAAACCTCAACCTATCGTTTGGCAACGGCTGCGCGCGCAATGAAAAACATCGACGGATCGCGGCGTTCTTCATTCGTCGGTTCGTACCACATGACACGCGTCTCTGGTGTCGATATTCTTATATTGTAAACTGTGTTGTAAAATTGTAATATATCTATCTGTATATACTATCCTCTTTTGCTATCAAGTTCCTCTCTATACCTTCTCCGCTTTCTACCTACTACTGCTTCGCCTGCTTCCTACTGCTATACTTAACTACACATCGTGTGCGACTGAATGCCGATTTTGCTAGAAGTTGGTTTAGTGGAAACCCACACGCCACCTTCTACAAGTACTTACCTAAAAAATTTATTAACACACATTTTTACATCAATGTAAAAACACAATAATGTCATAAACAATAGATATAAGTACAAGTATGTGCAATTTCTGAGCAAATATCTCAAAGGAAGGTCTGGGTGGCTACTACCATCTCTTATAACCATGCAAGATCCAGTGAGTAAGGGAGATGTCGCCTTACATCATGTATTGCGCTGTCCCGCTTACTCACTGGATCTTGCATGGTTTTAAGAGATTGTAGTAGGCCCCCTGGTCTGTAAATGCATAACAAAATGTCAATCTTGACATGGACCTGACCATTAAGATAGTCATAACTTAAGCTTAAACAAATGTTAAATGTTATCATGTTATGTGCTTATAAAAGTAATGCTCCCTATTAGGGATTGAATTTCAAAAAATAGCTAAGTGGTCACATTATCTCACGTTTAAGTATTGCGCCATGTAAATAAAAAAAAAACTGTTATTAAATCTTCAATAATATAAGGTTTTAAGAACAAGTCAAACCTTGTTGTAAAGACCTAGTCACTTATATTTATCTACGACCTGAAAATTTTACTCTAAACTGACCTTGTCATCTATTTGTTCTATTATGAAAATACAAATTAAATAACTAACTAGCTCAATAAATTGAACCACTATCACAATAATGTCTCCCCGTTATTACAAAAACCATTTAACTGGACTTTCAATGGTTCACGTGCTGCAAATAATTTGTCTCTATGTTGCAGTATTGGAAACTTATTAAAAATGATTGGTAACAAAAGTCGGCAACACTTCAAAATATAGAGAGCACAGAAATTTCACCTATAGCTATCACTGTACACAATAATGTCAATTTTCAATTGAGAGAATAAAAAAATATTTATAATGCTGTTAGTGCTAGTTTAAGTCATATATTAAAAAAACTTAATTAAATTGCGTATACTATGGTAATTCTAGACAATAAATAAATTTATCTAACGTGTACGAAAGCTGTTACTAAAAGGTTAAATGGAAATGTTTTGCAACTATCCTTTCCACATTTGAAACTGAGTACCTCTTAGAATATACATCATTCGACTTTCGATTGATGTTAAGTAGTTAAAGATCTCAAAGCAATAAAAACTAAAATATAAATAATAACCGAGTGTAAATACAATGTAATACATTTATTGTGTTATAAGGATTTGAAATTTAATTTGAATACGTGGATGTTGCACTCTAAAGGGCCAAATTTAATAGATATAGTTTTAGACAGACTTTGACACTATAGAAGACTTCGAATAATCATCCTCTCAGTAAGGCTCTCTACGCGCATCAGCCGTGGATGTTGCATCCTACTAAGCTGTTTTTTTTATGATTAAGTTTTTGACACGATTTAACAAAGAATATAATACAATAATATTTTTTACATACAAACCTCTATACAAATTTTATTTGCTAACATGCATTATTGATTGTTCCAGGTATGGCCTAAACTAATATAAATTACTGATAATATATGTGTTGGTAATTTCACGACTTGAAAAGTAAGTAACCATATGACAAGGTTTGAAATACGAAATCGTCTGCTGGGGGTCACAATTTAAAACACAGGCTCTTATACTAAATTGTAAGGTTCCCATTCGAGATACTAGTCAAATGAATTTTTTTAATAATGAACAGATTAACAAAATTAGCATAAAACTATATTGTTAACTGGTGCAAGATATACAACCTAAGCTACATTTTTATCTGTATGCACTTGTAGACAATTCATGATGATATCACATTCACAGACGCGATGACAAATTTGATATTTATCTTTATACAATAGTGGTACTAAATTACGTCAATTACAACATCTACCATTCAAATCATCACCGTGTTCCGTCTCACGCACATTCACGACGCAACGAAAGTGAACTCTTATAATTAATTGTGACTTACAAACTATTATTTAAGACTTAGTTGAGTAACAACACTTTCTCAACTCAATTGTCAGAGGTATTACGTCTTTAATCTTATTTACCGTAGCCATTGTAGACCCTGAGAATGTCTTGTCTGAAGAACTATGCTTTCATCTTTTGTTTTTACCCTTTCTCACAAATGCGTGACTTGAAACGTCATTTTCCGTGACTACTTGTGTATCGTTAAGTGCACTACAAATTCTTTGATATTGGTGAAAATGCTTTCTCGCACTTTATTAGGCTTCAAATTGCTTTTAAATTTAAGCATTTGTAGCATAGCATATATCTTTGTAAAATTGTGGCGTTTTTGAGGAACTAATATTTTATTTATTACAAGAAAATCAAAGTACATTAATTCATTAGGAAAACGTTTCGACAATAAAAGTATAATACAAAAGTACCAGCAATACGCCTAATTAAAATATTTGTCAAAAAGACTATTTAAAGCATTATAGTCTCATTTATATAAAAAAATATGTACTCAATTATCATCAATACTTTTTATATACAAGAATCAATTATATTATCGACATTAATGAAAAGTCTATTGCAAGGTTTGCAAATTGATGTATGGTTCCGTAGAAAAACACGACGACTTATTAAAATATCTCACTTTCCAATCATCCAAGAAACGTGGCTTATTAAGTGCATGTTTTCGCATCTCGTTACGAACACATTCATAAGGAATGTTTTCTCAGTTTTTAGTAGTGATGTTGATTGATAGAGTGTGGTTAATTGGCCTTTCTCATTTTTGCAGCGACCTTTAAAGAAGTTAAGTTTATTCTGAGCCACAAGACCTAAGATTTCAGCATGTATTTATTTAAAACTAGCTGTTGCCCTAAACTTTGTCTGCATAATAATTTCTGCTCGTCAACTATTTTCATACAAAATCACGTCGATCTGTCGCTCCGTTTAGACGTTAAAGAAGAACAAACAAACAAATACACTTAACAAAATATTCTTAATATTAATATAGATTTAGTAGAAGTTTATCACATTTCACAAGGAAATCTGCATGCATTTTTATTATTTTTCTTTTTGTCACTTTTGATACAGTGTAAATGCAGTATGACAACTAGGTTGCGACGTAATACAAATTTCCGTAAGCACATACTAAGTACTAACCACAAGTAATAACTGAGTTATAACTGTATGGTGTGGCGTAAGTCCCAGGAAATACTTTTTAAATATACAATTTTCTAAGAGTATGTTTCATGCTAATAAGTACATTTTCTTCTTCCTTTTGTATTTCGCCATTTTAGTTATATCGCTATTTGCCAATTCGTCCAAAACTTTGACAATTCGCGAATAGTAGGAATAGCCATGTATTAACACAATACCTTACTACCTGACATTATGACTACTATAATTTTTGTAAACTTTTACTTACTTACTGGGTACTTACTTATTCTCCTTCATTTATACTGTTAATAGCTAAAAACTGTAAAAATGTGACATAGAAGGATGCAATATTCAATATTTTGTGAATTGGCCAAGGCGCAGGGTCTACCCTAAGGCTGTTTTTAAGAATTTGTTAATCAATATGCATATAAAAAAGCACGTTTATTTTTTATTTTCAATTACCATGGCTGTGTACTTAAGCCGAGTCAGAGGCCATAGTATACATTTTTCTTTACTAAGTGTGAGTGCACTCACACGTCCAAAATTAAAAATTGCATAACTACTCTATGGTTTTATAAGGAAAAAAATGATTTATTATTTTATACTTTAGCAGGCAAACAGGCCTAAGGCCTACTTGATATGCAATTACTATCAGAACACCCCAATAACGTGAGATTCAAGTATGAAAACATCGTTAAAATTTACGAGGCCTTCACCAGGGTACCATAAACTTAATTATCATTACTGAGAAACATTATCGATCCGGATACACGATCGATGTCGGTCGAGATAACACCCTTTTTGGATCGACGTGAAATTGTAGCTTGAAAGTATACCACTATGTTTTTGTTACTCTCTTCTCTCTTTTCATAAACAACAAAACAGCACATTACTAATGTTGACCACCGATGGCTCAATTAGCCGGCTTTTATAATTATAAATGTTTTTTACTTTTATTATATTTTTTTATATATTTTGTCATTGTGGCTCAGGCAGGCGAAGTGCCGATAAAAGCTTTCATTTAGTTTTTGGTTTATTTAGCCCGGAATCTTGCCGCCCAGGTTCTCCATTCTTTTCGGGCTCCTACAGCTTATACGGGGCAACTACTAAAAAAGCCTTTATACATGTTTATTCAAAACCAGAACTTTATCAAAATATAAAATTCAGTGATTCTGAATAATAAGATATTTTTTTATACTATTTAGGCAATCAGGCCTATGGCCCACCTGTTGGAAAGTGGTTACCGTGAAATAAACAAAAAATGAACTAACGTATTTAAAAATTTCTTTTACTGTATACTAGGTACCTACATCACAGTATATACTATTTATGGTCCTGTGGAAGTCAGGCAAGTGAGTTGATATCAGGCAAAGCGTTCATCAAACATCAATTAAAAATACCGGAAATCCTCACTACCAAATGAGTATTTAAATCTTGTCCATATATACCTTATCTTATAGACTACATATGTAATATCAATTATTACGTCCATTTATCGCCTAAGTATATCAATCATCATAATATATCTCATTTCAAATAATAAATAAGCAATATAACCTTGTTATTTGAGAAAAAAAGAAACAAAGAGCCGGAGGTGAAAACAGGTTGACCTTAAGGCCTTAATGCAATATAAATATCATTGTCTCTAACGAGATTATTTCTTATATCAACAAACTAATGTCCTATTAATTTGCTTATGTTTTTTGCCTTACATTTCAAATTAAAGAGCTAAATGAGTCTGATTGAAGTCTGAATTATTATTATTGTGTAGTATTACTTATTATATCTAACTAGCTTTACACGAAAGTTAAGATCATGGGATAATTTTTAGCGAAGATACGTGATGATGTCAAAGAATCAATAATAATTATCATCATTGTATCGTATGGGCTACAGGGTCAATTGACTATGTATGTATACTCTGGTGTTGGAACAAAACCGCCTCTCGCCCTTTGACATAGTTCCTTTAACGAGAATATAATGAAGTTTGAGTTTTGAGGAAATTAACTGATGCACGTTTGAATCATGTAGTGGGATCTTAGACTAGTGGGGTGCGCCTGCGCCGGTGAGAGGCTGTCAGCCTTGATGCACCTCATTTTTGCTTCCTCCTAACCGGTGCATTGTATACTTATCTTTGAACTTATGCATTCACGCATGCGATATTCAAGTACGGCGTTCCATTGTAGTTTGACGGAAATAGGGGTTTTGTGTTAGTTTGAAAATGTCGTCTGATTACAGATAATGTTTGATTGATAAATTGATTTCATTATTTATCTTAAGCGTCTTCGTAGTCTTCCTCTTACTTTCTAAAGTACTATGAAAAACTTTGTTTATTATCAACATAACTGAAATACGCTTGCGAAAATGATTTTTACTGATATTTGATACTTTGTAGGTAGAGAAAAATCATGGACAAACATTTTGTGTATATGTGTAACGGAGTTTTATTATAAATCGATTATTTCATGATACTTAAAAAACTGAACAGTACGAAATTAATTATTACAATTTGATTGGAGTTTGATAACAGCGTGATAGCACGTGATGATACATGCCCACGTAATTATATTATTAATGAAACAATAAATTAAATTTCTAGCAAAATAATTACCGCAAATGACAACAAAATGATACATATAAGTATTCATTCATTGGTTTTGTTTATATGATATCATTTTTATCAAATGTATTTCAACAACATAGGAAAATAAGTAAAATAATTCTATGTATGACGCCCTCACTTATCTATACTGTCGCGGACCGTTATGTAGTTAACCTTTTTATTCATATTATTTTATTTAAAAGTTTTGTTTGTATTGTAAAGGTAATATCAGTCAGCTTTTCACTTTAGTATTTTATTTTCCTAATAAAATCGTCGTAAATAAAAGTCCACTTTCCTTTAGCAAGAACATACTCTCATAATATGAATACCAACTAAACTGATTTCTCTCTAGAAACCCATTGTCAGCTGGAGTCTATGTGTCTCCATTGATATGTAAAGTCCCCAGAACTGGGCCACTCAGACCGACCACATTTAGTCCAAGTAACGGATTTCGAGCCCCGGTTCATTTTTGAATGCATATGGGAGGATGCTGTAATTGAATGCAGTATGCACTATCACTTTTTTGTTTGCAGTAAGGCAATAAACTTCGCTTGCGACAATTATAAGCTACTTTAAAACTAGCTGTTACCTGCGAGTTTGGCCAGGCAGGATTCAGAAAAATTGTTAAATAGTTTAGGAAAATGCTTCCCACGTTATTTTAATAACTGCCTCTATGACTGGTTTAAACGTTTGCCTCGTGTTCCGTATATCGTAGGTCTGAATCCTATAGAGAGTATATTTTGTGGAAGTTGTTTCCAGTATGGCAGGATATTTCAGGCTTCATTAGGCTTGGATCACATAATTTGTATGATATGACTGACGTTGTCGGCACGATTATTACAGATTTTAAAAGCACGTTGGCACTATTTATCTTGAAATTTCCACGAAAGCAAATGCTTAATTACGTTATCAACCTTTTTTTTTTCTTAAATAACAAAATTAATGCTGACCATAGATAAAAAAAAAATTGCCTCGAGACCGCGCGCGTTTCGAAATTCTTTTATGTTGACAGAGATAATTTAACGTAGAATAAAATATAAGTAGGCTAATTTGTAGAGGACGCGCACAAAGACTTATACTATATCTTCGAGTAACACGGCACGGAGGCATTTAGACAGTACGTTAGCCGTGTTGCTCGCAGTATCATATGCTTTTCTAACACTTCTCTCGTTTTATGATACTTTTGGTTTTATATTATTAAGTAGGCAAACAAATGTTTGACATAACACTATAAAATATCACGTATTGAGAAATTGTAAGAACTATCAGTGCCTTTATTCAATAAATAAATAAATAACACTATATTTTAACGCTCTGCAACAAACTTTCATTCAAGAGAAAAGGCGGGATTTAAAATTCATATCTTCGCTTAAAACTGTTTACCCTAATAGTAATCGAACCGTATCCAGGAATATCTGCCGCGGAAACAATACTAAAGTGAATTGCACGGAACAATGTCGCTTCGCGCTGGTCCGGTTACTGAACCGAAACAGCATTGAACTAGATGCTTCCTCATTTCTAATGGAGATACCCTTAGGACATCTCCTTCACTTGTTTCTGAGTGCTCTGTTTCCTGATTAAGAATATATAATACCCGGCGCATAAGTTGGACACAAACGGGACGTGTGAGGGAAAGGGGGGAAGTATAACGTATTGAGTTCTGCCCTGTAAAAAGTGCGGTCCTGTATAACTCTCTCAGAGTGTCTATGCGTCTTCGGCGGCCTGCGAGCTGCCATATTGGCAATGTGTCGTGTCAAATAAACAAAATCTTGGCTTTAAAACATTAAATAGTTAAATTGGCGGGAAGGCGCACGTTAAAATTTGTATGAAAATCAATAATTTTAGTTTATTGCCAAGTTATATGCCGCGAACTGTACTCTCTATCTTCTTGTCAGTGTCGTAAGAGGCCGCTGAAGGAATAGCAGAGGATTGTCGGATTGGTGGCTAATATCAACATTATAGTAAATATATATTATTAAACAACATACATATCATCACGCCTGTCCTCTAGGCAGAGACTAGGGATTTTCATTTGCGACGATACTTATACATCTCCCTGGTTTCCTCCACATTCATCACGTCAAATGTGTGGTGATTCGTTTCATAAATATTTGTATTTTATTTAACTAATGGTTATTTAAAACATAATGATATAAAATACTTAAAAAATATATATGTTTTATTATAACCTATTTCTTTTGCAATACTATAGAGTGAAAAAAAAAGCATTCAAAACAAAATGCATAATGCATTGTGCTGCAGAATCACCCACGCAATGGTCATTGTCCTACAGAATCGCGCCAATTAGGTTCTATAACGGTTTTATAATGGTCCCTATGGTTACACAGGCATTCTATTGTTGGTTCGTGGGTTTATAAGGTACATACGTATCTAGTATGAGATTTATAACTGTATTGTACTGCTATTATATTTTTATTTTTACAATTTCTAGATTTAAATTTGACACAAGGCCATTTATGTCACATTTATGTATTTATTTTATTTCATGTAACTATAGTAGTTCATTTAGAAAGGAATACCACTTTATGTGGCCTTCTGTACACCCAAATACAAACATTGAAAACTTATCTTAGGAAATTTAGCACAAGGGTGCTACTTATATACTTATATACACTGTACTCAGATAGCTAAAATAATTATTTACGAGTTTATAGGTCTGGTCAAAAAACAAGTAGTTAAACTTGTACAAACCGCTTGCTCCTGATTTACTTAATTAAAATAATGAAACAAAAAATTTCTTTGTCTTAAAAATCACCAAAAAATCATTATCATACAATAATGTAATTAAGAGTTAATTACTTATATTATGAGTTTACATCACGTTGTTGTTTTGCACCAGATTTGACTAAGCATTAGATCCATAGAGATAAAGATTGTTCTAGAAGGTTTGTTTTTATATTTAAAAGGGTATGTAAATGGGTGTTGTGTTGCCAGCGTACATAGGCTGCGGTATCCGTTTTACATAATAATATAACATTATAAGGGTGAGAGAATTATGGATCGGTCCAGTAGTTTTTGAGTTTACTCATTACAAACAAAAAATGCAAACATATACATCTTTCCTCTATAATATTGGTGTAATAGTGTAAACCGTAATTAGTGTAATATAAAACGCAAAAGCTTTTACTTCCTCTTGCTCGGAAAAAGCTTCATTATTTAAAAAAAAACAATACGTCAATAGACTCATTGCTGGCCTAAGACAACAATGTAATAAAAAAAATTCATTGCTGGCCGCTAATGTAGGTTTTTTAATGTACACGTTTTCATACATTGAGTTTTTTAGTTTCACTCCGGCCAGCCTTCTAAAAAAAACCTATTCTAGCGGTCGTTAATGGAAATTGCTGGACACTTTTGTTAGGTTGGTAGGTACTAACCATTTATTCTTTTATCGTTTAAAAATATGTATGAACATTTCAAAAAGTTTCAAAAGAAGAACACGGCGAATGCTGGCTTGTTGTTGACGCCATTTTAAAATTTGATACGATGTTGTTTCGTCTCAGGAGGATTTCAGAGAAAGTAAAGTACTATACAAGCCTCGGCCGAAATTGCAATTTACGTCCTCGTATTTTTAAGGCTTCATTTCTGGCCTCGACTGTAATGTACTATATAGTTTCAAAAAAGAGTTTTTTTTTTATCTAATTGATAAAAAAATTGTCCTTTTTAAAAAAAGATAGGAAAAGAAGCAACAATAACAATAACTTTATTAGTACAAGTAAAGCAACCGGCTCTTATTATTTTATGGCCGTCGTGCTACAGAATAGACCTTAGCTAATTTAATGACAAAGCCATCTCGATTTATGTCTGCCTACCCACAATCTATCTGGTATTCACAATCTAATAGAAGTTAAGACCAGGCCACACTGCGCACTAATTTAAATAAGTCAGTCTTAGATATAAATTCTTAAATCTAAGGTAAAGGTTCTCATCTGTTTTTATCACCAAATAGCAGCGTTAGTTTCTGTTAAAAGGCTGCGAATTGAACATTCTGCGAACTGGTAATTTTGTGATCCCTGGACATTTGACGATTATACATTGAGGTCGTCTAAAATAGAGTAAAGGTTTAAAGAGAAATAAAATATCATGAGAGCTGATATCTTTTGCGGACGTTGTGTTTGATTGCTAACCGAATCTCAAAAATCTTTCAAAATAGGGAATAGACCATACCACCTTTTCCTGTGGTAAAAAATGAATAAGCGATAACAGAGGTCTCTTTACTTGTACATCTGTCGGACTGGTGAAAAATTCCACCGTTTCCCTCGTTTTGGCAGGAAAGTAAAGCCACAATATATAGTCGTTGTATTTATTTTATAAAATTTATGTTTCATTAGAGTATTTGTGTATTATTATTCGCTAAGCTTTCGTGAATAAGCATGAGTGTTGGGAAGTGGTACAGTTGTGACTTTAATCTTTGTCACCAAAATTTCCATGATAATAAGACGACTAACTTGACTAGACATGACTACTGACTTGATTTAATAAAGAACATTTCAATGAAACTTGATACTGGCTATAATTTTTATTGTTGGTTAATACACACAAATGCCACAACAAAAAAATCTTTCCCAATGAAAATAACGAGGCTTCTTACTGTCTTGTCTGCCTCGTTCCCAACTAATACTTACAATCGTTCACTTCCTGACATTTACAGCATCCATAAGGATTATCTACGATTAAAAATACAGGCAGTGAGATAGGCAAGAAATATGACTGTATTTAGACGGGCTTTTTATAACCAATTTGTATTTATGACTTATTAAATGAAACTGTAGTTTGCTATTTTTTATTTTATTATTTGGCAACATTAATTATAAATACTATTTAAAACATTGATATTCTGATATTACATTCTTACTAAAAAAAAATGTGTAGGTGCATGCTGCTGAATTATTATACTATCAAAAACTTTTTTAGATAAATTTATTACTGGAAATCTAATCTCTGCCTACCCCTACGGGAGACAAGAGTGATGATTATGTTTATATTATATATATTTTAGATTACTAGACATGCATATTCTTTCTTTTAATTTTCTTAAACTTAATTTTATTTATACAAAGCAATATTTTGCTTAAAAAAATAAATCCACTGGTTATTAAAAATACGGTCTTTATAAAGAAACTTGCATAATAAGTGAAGGGCAAGGGACGGAAGTGGACACGTCATCAAAATTGATTGACTTATCACAACTGCTTTCTCGATTAATTTGTGAAATTTTAATTAACTTTCTAATCATCTACTTAGTTTTTAAGATGACAATTTTATAATGCACTTTACATCATTGCAGCTTACAAACTTGTACGTGTATGCTCAATACAGGAATCTAAGTACCTATGACCTTATATGAAAGAACATATATTTATTTATTTATACAATATAAGTTATTCTATAAAAACTTCAAGCTAGAGAGACAAAACAAATCTTCTTCGTCAAAATGTTTACAAAATTTCTTATATCGTACAACACTAAAATATCTTATTAAATTTAAAAAGAAATCTAACATTTCTCCAATCACGCCCACAACCATAATATAAGATTAATAACATACAATAATAATAAAGTTGATCACAATAAAGATACTATATCTCTCCTTAGATGCATCTGTTATCAATAGTCCTTAGCTATTACAACTGCAAGAAATTCAATCTAGTGCGCTTTCTAAGCTCTAAGGCACGAAATAGGTAGATCACGGAAGGGAAACTTGAGCTGTTATTTACTAATTTCATGATCGTAAATTTTATTTATTATACAATTTTTTTTGTAGCTCTTTTAAATGTTAATTTGACTGCTTCTAAATCGTGAAAAATATAAATCGTATACTTGCTCAAATTGAATAGGTAATGTACCTAACAGTAAAAACTTATATGATTTATGTGGGTACCTACTAGTATAGTATATTTAATATTAGTAATTAACACTCCCCGCTTTCTGTCAGAGCTTATCGAAACGTTTCTTTGTCTCCGACCTTTCTTTTTAATCTTTAAAGATCACCAGATGTAATGTCCTAAGTCAATACTAGAATCATTTTTTTTTTTTTGGAAAAAATTATTGGAATAAATTATTCTTCGCTTTTGATTCGAACTCAATACCTCCAAAGGTAGTAGGATCAACACTTATACCACAAAGTCATGGACATGCAAAATGTAATGAGGTAATGAGCATTCTAATGTCTGTGAACAAGAGAGTTTTAATCTATCCGACATAAGACATAATTTTCTTTTTTCTTTTTTACTGGCGTGTGTGACTATTCTTTTTCTACTTTATTTTATAAAGCAAGGTAAACGCTAGATGCCCATCGCAAATAACGGGCATTACCGATTATTTTGATAAACGGGTCCAGTATTTTCCCTTAAGCGAAACAATGAAACATAATACTATTTATGGCCATGGCTAGGCCTGTGTTGAAATTCACGTTAGAAATTGTGTGACCAGATTTAGAATACTTTTGAAAAATAAAAAACAAAGTATGTATCTCACAGACTACTATGCTATATGAGTAAGGAAATAAGATGGCGAGGCAATAAATATTTTAAAAGACTCAATAAGAATCTACACTTCGATCCGTCTTGCACCATTTCTTATCAATTATCGGTGTGTAACTCGCAGATATCTCTACTCGATCCAGTGATATCAGCCTTCCCCCTTCGAGCAACACAGCTTCCGTTCCGATACGGAGGCCGTGTTGCTCAAAGGCTCCCCATATACCTTTTTTTTACTGCCATATCCTTTTCCATTCTCTCTACGTAGCCTAGGAATAGCTTTATCTTCCTATTGATATTTGACATTTATATATTAGTATTGCGATCTAGTGAGATAATGCTCCCATTATTTTGGGCACGTTGCCTCAAATTGTAGTAGTTTTTAGGTTACTCTTTAGACTCTAGGTTTTTTTATTATTTTGTTTCAATTTATTGTATAATTATTTCCTGTCAGATTAAACAGTAATTAATAAATTTTTATTGTTTTTTTTCTTTACCTATCTAATTGTCGGTGAAAAAATTTTCATCAACGACAATTAATGTCGCTGTGAAACGAGTAATAGCCGTCAAAATCGATTTACTATAGATAATCTACAGCGAGATATCGGTTGAAAAGCGAGAACTCGTCTACAAATTACTTGTCATTAGAAATGAATATCCCTTTAATGTTATTACGATAATAATTTGTCTAGCTTAAGAAGGTACAAATTATATAAGCTATGTTTTATTTCATGTTATTAGCTTATCTATACTTATGAATTAATAATAATTTTATCAATTACTCAGTTTAAAGCTTTAGTTTCTAGCGTGTTTAGACATTTACATTAGATACACATAGATCCCTTCCATACCAACGTGCTTGACAAATCTCATGGTGATAGAGGAGGAATTAAATAAAACAGTAGGGAGATCAAGAAGGTGCGGCTGGAAAGAGCCAAGAAGTACAGCGCACTCTTCCGAGATTTAGCTAGTATAACCAAAAGGTAACTTTTTAATAGAAAGCCCTGTAATACAAAACAATTTTCCATTTAAGAGACAAAACCCCATTTTCAATTTGTGCGGTATAGCTAAAAGCACAATAAACTGTAATTTGATGATGTTTAAAAGTAACCTTATGTAACTTTACTACTTTCATGAAATTACTCACCAAAAAAAAAATATATGAATACATTATACAAAACGCAAATCCTACGCTCCAGTGGGCAACAAAGGAAACTTTACCGAACAATGGGCCTAACTTTCGTGTATTTGTAACCTGTCATTATCTGAATGGAACCATTTGATGCTCCAATGAGTGCACTTTCGTTTTACAATGCTAACAGAGGGTTAAGAGGTCACGACACGATACCTGTTGAGATTCAAATCGTCTCGTGTTGAGTTGACGGATGTCGTAAATAAAGTTTATTTTATTTTAATAACTTGTGGAGAAAAAAGGTTGCAATTTTGTTGCAAAAATAAATTGTAGAATAGAAAAGTGAACCGAACACATTATGTTTTTCTGATCTCATGCTGGTCTTGAAAATATTTTTTAGTAATATTAGACCATTTGTACTTGGTGATACTAATTTATGTTTCAAGTTCCCTTAGTGATGCTCCAAGGCTATTTGAAAATGAATTATTACTGGACTATAATTTTTCAATTTACGTCTTGTCATATCAGGTGTTGCATGCGTACCGGCTACGGTAACGACTGTCCATCAGGTGGGTTATATGCCTGTTTGCCTGTTAAATGGTATAATATAACTCAACCAAGAGTAGAAGGAAAAACTCGCGAACATACGCCAGACAGCGTAGAGTTTAGGCACGTTTAGGCTAACTCCTTGTCTATGATTATTTATAAATAATCAAAGCTCATCGCAAGGTTTCTTATTTATTTAAGAACACAGAAATACAACAAGTATATGCCATAAATAACGTGAGTATAAGGGCACTAGGTATTTATTTCAATAGAAATCTCTTCCATCAGACCCGTGAGAAGACAGGTGATTAATAGAGGTACCTAATCTTAATAAGTACTTACTATGTAATATAATTTTTTTAATCAATGCTTTTGTAATACGACACTATTATTGTAAGAATCGTGAAACACATTGTAGTGCTGCAACAAATCAATATATATATAAATCAATGCCACTTATCGTTGTAATTTTATAACTCAAGAACGGGCTCACCTATCCAAACCAAATGCTTAGGCTTTGTTCGGACTATTTACTCAGTAGTTGGTTTATGTGAAATTTGTACAAAATCGGTCGAGCGGTTCTTCATTTTTTTATTATTTCACTTTATACTACGTATATTATAAAGCACGAACGGGTCCGCTAGTACAATATATTTTTTTCTAAAATTATACAGTGTATTTGCCTACATAGTGTATCTAAGGTTTTATGTCCAAACTTTCTAGGAACCAACACCACGTAGTCGTGTTGTGTCAACTGTAATTTCTCCTAGCTTTTGGTACTTGAATAGTGTAAGCATGGAAAAATGTTATTTAAGCTCGATAAATTCTCTAGTTTTGCAAATTTAAATAGTAAATTCATTACTAAAACAAGTGCTTGTAAGCATGCTAAGATAGAAGAGAAAAGAGTATAGAAACTCTATTCTTTAGTTATTATTTCATATTGTACTTAAATAGAGTTCATCAGTCTATTCAGCCAAAAGTAAACATTTAAGTGATTAAAATATGCATATTTAATGAAAAGTAAAAGATGCCACATTAAAGTTTTCCTATAAAAGATTTCCTATGATATATTCTGTATATCTTGTAGGGTTCAATAGATTTTCAACATTTTTTTTCTATATACATACATATTTTTATCACCAGAGATAAAGGATTTGTTTTTTAATTATTAATTGTATACACAATCTTACAAACATTCAAAAATTTGACTCATAAAAATGAATATTTGAATCTGAACTTCTTTATCGAAATTCTACACATCGAAGGAAAGTTTTAAGGCAGATGTGAACAACACTTCGCTATCCCTTTAAGTATTGTACTGCTACTGGGTACTAAAATCCAAGATAGAACAATGTAAAGTGTGAATTGCATTGGCAGTGTTAATTTTGTGAGGAGAAAGCAATGGGAAATTAGAAACCGCTTGCGATAATTGTCTATGGGCATACTGTTTTTTTTAACATCAATAAACATTTAAGCGTCATCTTCATTTCGTGTAGGTACGGCATGGTCAATCGACCATGCACACCCTGGTGTTAAAGTTCTTCGGAACCGTATTCAAATAATAAATTTAATGTCGTTTATACTTTTTTTTAACATCTTTTTAAAATTACTCCATGTTTTTGGTTTTTGTATAATATCACAAAAGATCGTTCTTTTGAGTTCGTCTGTTTTAATTAAAATTTTAGTTTAAAAATTTTGTTACGTTAAAAAATATCGAGATTCGCGTGGCGCATAATCAAAAGCAGCCATTTCGCAGTAAAACTATGCCAGATCGAAATTTGAAATGGTCTTTTATCAAACTGATAAAGATTAGTGGGGCGTAAAATTCTTCGATTTTGTGAGAGTAAGTCGTGGCTTTGTTAAGTGTTACTGGCAATATAGTTAATACAATTCGCTTGATTTTCGAAAGTAACGTAAAATAATGTTATACTATTAGTTCTGTTAATGGTACAAATGTAAAAATATATAACACACAATCATGTAGACTCAGTTTTTTTTATGACAAATATGTAGTATTCTAAGTGCGCTCCTAATGATAAAATTAAGTCAATTATCGCATCACTAATATAAAAAGAAAGAAAAAAATGTCCTAAATAATCGAATAAATCGAAAATAACATTGACACTACTAATTTCAGAGAATATGTCTTCCACATAAAATCCTGGCTTACAGTACTTTCTCGAAGTTCTTTTTTTTAAAGGATGAACACGTTTTGATAGTCCACTTGCTTATTTTCACGTGATAATCATACCATTTGACCATTATAGTGACTGTCTCTATCACTACAAACGAGATTATTCCTAAACTCAATTTCTGATTCGTAAAACGCCTACAGTTTCCCACAGAAAATGAACGATTTTTGTTTACATGCACTCGAAACCGAGCCAGATATGATCTCAATGCACGACCTACATACTCAAGGCTTGCATAAGGCGGCTCCGCCCAAAACACCGAAATGGTACTGCTCTGAATATATTGTAGAAAGTAAACAATTGATTTTGACAGCCAATGACAGTTCGTTAGCTTTAGAAAACATAGCTTGATTGATAGGTAGCGATGTTGTTTTAGTAGCGGAAGTGATTGCTATCAATTGTTTTAGGTATTCTTAAAAAAATCATCGTCGTTCCATCACCCCAAAGTTGTAACTGGAATGCGCTACTAATCCAAATTTTAGGTGTCTTACAAAGAAAATTTAAACCTCTGATTATTCTTAAGTCTACTTATACTTTTTCGTCTTATTTTTATGTGTACTTAACTATCTAAGTAGTGTGTAATGATATGATAAAAAAATCTTACAGCAATTTTGGTAAGATAGTGTGATTTAAATGAGCTACATACCTATACGATGAGAGCTAGTAGATAAATATGTATATTCAAATATTATATGGATGTAAAAAAAACAATTGATTAAATCAAATCGTTAGTTCAACATTTATACGAACCAGAAAAATAAAATTACAGTCGCATGCTGGATGCTTTTAAAAAACTAGAAATATAAATGCAAAAACGCCGTTTTCAATAAAACTGAAGTGGCTTCGTTCGACCTGAATTGGGCTATGAACGAACTCTTTATAGCTTTTGTAATGAATAACACTAATTCATACAGCGTTCTCTACAATTTATTTTTTCTCTTCAGTCAGTTTTCCAATAATATTTTTGTATGTTAGTATTTTAGTTATTAAAATTTATAAACGAGTTGCATGTTTTAGTTGTCGGTATTTAGTTCCCTAAAATTTACCTCTGTTTTCATTTACTAGGGTAGTGACGCTGGATTCAGGCCGCGTCTAACCGATCATTCTGGCAATTCTGAAAGCCTATGTTCAGCTGTGGACTGCGGAACTGGCCGAAATGATGATGATGTTATTACCCATTTGGATCTTAAGAATACTGGTTTCCGTCTTTGAGAAAAACACAAAACGACTCATTCAATAAACTAGTGTACACGATAAGATTATCTCAAAATACTATCTCAGATTCAACGACTTGGTAACAGGTGATCTTGCGTAATTAGTTCCGGCCATTTCGCCAACTGTTCCGAAGATTTATATTTTTTTATGAACTAGAACATTTTACATCCATCAGTTTAGCCGATCACGTAAGACTTTGCGCATTAAGTTACGTAAAATGGTTCACGACAATTGTCAATTTGTGTGTATTTATTTATTGTCTATTGTTTACTTTCTGATGTTCTGTATTAAGACAAAGTCGACGAAGTTTTCAATCACTGATAAGTCGTATTTAATTGGAACATTGTTGGTGTCTGGGTTTAGAATAGACTAATTACAATTGATGATTTACTAAAAGGATTATAACAGAGGTGCCTCTCTCCGACCAGTAGCCGAGAAACAAAATTTTTAAGATGGGTTGACGTTAGGTAAGCCGGTTATAAAAAAAATGCGAATCTCTTCAATATTATGTCTTAAAGAGAGATAATTAATAAGGTATTCTTAAAAAAGGCTAAAAGGTATTAACGACGAAATAGGATTCCAAAGCAATATGGCTTGGGATGCGGGCGGAACCGCGGGTAACAGCTAGTCTGATAAAAAAAATTATTCTGAATTTTCAAATGGACTTTAAGTGGCCTAGAGTCGGTTTCGAAAATCTATGACACTAGGGTGTGCAGCCTCAACTGCCTTGAAACACTATATGAATGAATCATTTGATATTGCGCATTGCGTGGACTGTATCAGTCACATAGATCCAGTAAGTATTACTGTTCGCGTGAGGTATGTCATACCATTGGCATAATTTTATTTGTTTTTTCTACCTAAAATGATTTGGAACCTCGTAAAGACTTTTTTGGTGTAGCTCGAAAATGCTTGGGTTATTTTCGTATCGGTAAATAATTCATGTCGAGCTATGAATCTGATTCCGAAAATATAACATGTTTTATTTTGGCTGTAATGGCACGATATGCTTAAGTTTGGCAAGTAATATTTATGATGGAGCGAATTTAAGGTTCTGAATTAAGTTGAGGTAGAAAATTGCCCATGATTTATGAGAAAGATCACTCATGCGTCAAACACAATGTTTCAAAAACGGGTTGCAGGTTAGTAGTTTATACATAGGAGACAATCAGAATAGGTCACTTTTTATCTCCACGGCAGTTCTGCTGCCTTAGAAATATATAGATTGAAACGATAGATTATAAATAAAATAATCATTTTTGTAGTAAACTACAAATTGAATCATGAGCAGCTCTCAACATTAAATGAAATATTTTTTACAAATGATATGACTGCTTTGTTAAATAGCTTGTATGACGATAACAATCGCACGTACCAATATGAAAGCAAAAGTCAATCTTGGTCAAACTGATAAATATACCGTAATTGTATGTTACATAAACACAGTATAATGATACACAGTGCAACTAAATCGCGCAATTATATCTACTATTTGTTTTGTAGAAATGCTTTAGGCTAATACCGAGGCTATGAGTTGAAATAGCTTAGCAGTTATTTTAAAACAATCATACAATTCTAATGTTTGTGTAAGCAAAAAAGATTTTGATTGTTTTTATTATTTTAAACGATTTGTAAAACTACATATGTTTGAAGATAGTTTTTAATGACATCATTATTAAGTAGAAGAAAAAGGTGCATCTTTAGAAAGGGAATGATGGAGGTCGAATGATAATAACTGAAAGGGCCTGTGAGAAAAAAAGGGAAGACGAAACAAAGATAAAGAGAGATAAGAAAAGAACCCTAGGTTTTTGAAGTTGTTTTAAATTAAAAAAAGAAATAGTTTACTTCAAGATTATCAAATAACAAAATGAGTGATTATAGTGTTGAAATATATGAATTAGCGTGCATTGTAGTGTGAATGAAATAAGATAAAAGAAATTGCTTAGGCACGGTCGTTGCGCAGACGCAGACCCAGACGCCTATAGTCGTTGTGAAACGAGAGCGGCATTTTGGCTACCTTTATTAGGTCTTATTGGGTATGTTCGTGAAAGTCCTTGTTATAAAAGCATATATTTAGTCGCAGCAAGGATCGCTAGATAGCTCTCGTTAAGCTAACCTAGTTATATTTATTTAGACACCGAAAAATCTGACACTGATCTCTCATATATTTATAAGGAGCCCAGAGTTCGCCGTCCTGCTTTATTTCCTTCCTGTTCTAACAATATATTGTGACTTTTTACTATACTCGTACTAAGAGCTGCCCAGGATTTCACTTTTATCCTCGTGATTTATGGAAATCTATTTTAAACTATCTTATCATACCTTCCTGCAAAAAGCATTAGATAAATTTGTTTTTGATATTAACAAAATATTGTATTATTTATTTGCTTGTTACAGGTATATATATATCAATTGAAATTGGTGTTGAAAAGGAGGAGGAAAATCTCAACACCATACATATTTACAAGTACAAAACGCATGTATGAGAAAGAATCACAAATTAATTAAAATTTACAGAGATGCAAATAAGAGACACATATACGGTCTGATTGGTAAGTGGAGTGCACACACAAACAATAGCTAATTATTATGTTACATTTATTGCGTGTTACGAATGTTAAAACGTTTTAGCAGCTCATATTAAATACTTTAAGCGACTGCGTTACAGATTATTCATAGTACAATGCATTTACTGTCTTATTAATAAAATAACCCTAATCCAAGCTTACACCGAGGTTACGCTTGGAATAGTTAAACTAGGAATAAGGATGTTTCAACCAAGTTTTAATATCCTTATTAATAAACTTAGATTAGCGACGTTTTAGCTATACTAAAGTTACACCTCGGTTTAAGGTAGAAAATTGCAACACTGACCTTTTTACCATAATAAGAAAACGAATATTTTGTTTCTTTTTTTCATTTTGGACTTTTATGTCACATTGTTGACAGAAGTGATATATCAAAACCAGATTAATAAATTCAAGAAAGCCTTAAAAGACTCGTTTCCAGGAAAATACAAAAATTTTAAAATAAATAAAAATAACCTTATTTGTTAAAATTGGTTTGTAATGTATAGTAATGTTTATTATTGTGTTTTTGTTGTTCACACTCGGCTGGTGGATACGGCTTTAAACGTAACGTGCCGGATAATAACAGAAGATGAAGAAGAATTGTGTTTTAAGCAAAAGAAGCAGGCAGAGTTCCAGATGATTACTGCTCTATATAATATGGAGGCTGCAAAGTCAAATAGTGATAAATCAAATATATTTTTATTTTCTCTTGAAATCATTTTATTTTTAACATTTGTTATCAAATATTTCCTATGAATGCAGCTCAAATAATAGTCTCTTACCATCTTGTAGCACTTATGAATTGTAATGCTGGTACCACACATGGCTATATGGTACTACCATCTCTTAAAACCATTCAAGAACGATCGAGTAAGGCAGATGTCGTCTTACATCATGTATTGCGCTGTCTCGCTTACTCACTCGTACTTGCATGTATTTTAAGAGATGGTAGATAGTAGGCCACCTTTATTTGTCTATTTGGAGCGCGTATTCGTAACGATAGCACGTGTCAAGCGACAATGACGGAGAGTGCGCGACCATGTTTGGATTGGTCGCCATTAGTGGCATTTCTATCTTGAGCTCCGCCGTGCTTCGGAAGACACGTTAAGCCGTTGGTTCCCGGTTGTTATCGGTAGATGGCAGTCGTTAGGCTATGTCAGATGCCTTTAGGCAGCCTGAAAAATCTGACACTGTTGGCCACTAACACATCCGGATCATGTTCCTGTGGGTCTGGATTCACTGTAAAAAGGGTTACGGATGTCAGACGGCAGTCGCTCCATTGTTAGTAATAACCAGTTCCGCTAAATCAAGACCATGATTAATAGCGTACTTTGGGTTATGAAGCGCGAGCTAAAGATGCAACCGGAAAACACGCTCGGACGAGGAAGATACCAGACTTGTCACCAAAATGTTAGGTTAGATTGTCCTTAATCTGTCGCTAAACCTAATGGTTGCTAGGTATATCTTTACTCCAAGGTTGAACCTAGGTTTAAGTTATTCTATCCTTAAACTGGGTTTATTAATAAGTATTTTTACTAAAACTGCTTTAAACCTTGGTGTAAAGTTAAGCGGACCTTAAAACTGGTTTATTAATAAGACAGTTAGTGTTTTGTTTTATTTTTATTAATATATATAAAAGAAAATTTGATATCCCTAACGAACTTTCATCATATAATTTGGAGACGCAGTTCCTAATTCTGTGACTTTAAAGATAGACAATATCAAATTATCTTCTGTATGTACGTACATAATGTATCTTGAAAAATTCAACTTTTTAGAGACTAACTTTTTGGAATTTGCATTAAATTACTTCGCTAATTAATAGCTGCATTACAATATCATTAAGTTAATTTAAGTACAAACTTAAATAACTTTAGCTTTAACTTCAAAATATGTATTCAAGAATACATATGTTATATTTAAATACATATTTTTTCATTAATTAATTCATTTAGTATAAGAATCTCCACCTATAGACTTACTGTAGACCATATACCAATAACGGTCTTATTAAAAAGTGATCTCATAAGGTTCGCGTCAACGGCCGCTAGTCATTAATTAAGGACAGGTATGGAATGTGGTCCAAGTTACAAGAATATCGTGCAATGAATATTCAGTGTGAATGGCCAACACAATGCGTGTTATGAGTAGGTGCGTGGAATTCATAAAGTAAGGCTATCAAGTATTACGGTGGAATATAATCAAGCATTTCGTCTTAATCGATTTCTCAGTGTTTGACACAAGCAACAGCGGCAAAGATGTGTTTTTAAACTTTAATTTCATCACTACATAGTATAAAATAAAGTCGTTACTCTGTATCTATGTCCCTTTGTATGCTTAAATCTTTAAAACTACGCAACGGATTTTGATGCGGGTTTTTTAATAGATAGAGTGATTCAAGATGAAGGTTTTTATGCCCATGCGAAGCCGGAGCGGTTCGCTAGTTTTCATTAAAATGCAAAATAAGATTGTTCAATCAACCAATCATTACTTTATTTGTATAAATGTTAAATAAGCGTTATTATTGTCATTAGGTAGATTTTTAGTTAGGATTTTTCAATAAAATATAATTAGCAAATTAGCAAAATAATTTAATGTAAGGCGAATTCAATTTACCTTACTGATATATTGCATTGCAAATGCATTCTGCTTTGTACATATCGCATCTTCGTCATTTTAATTCCCGCTTGCTGCTGTGCTTTAAGCCATTACAACATTTGCTATATATGACCGGCCAGATACAGTTATCCCGAGGTACGTCTGTATTATGAATACTGACCTATAAACTGGTTCCTAGAGGTTTAGATCTGATGTATTGATAGGAATTGCTAATCGGTGGGAAATTACAATGATTATATCGTTTCGATATTTTTTTTTTAAACAATTCACATATTTACTTATCAGATTTTATTATCATATATACTTAGCATTTTATAGGCAAAATCCACAAAAAGCTTCGTCAAAAAAAAAAGCGTATCGGAGTAGTAAAAGTATTTACTTGCTAAATTAGAACAGATTTGATGACAGTTTTTTTGTATGATAGCTAGAGGCTCTATTTGTCTTGTATTATAGTACTTGTGTTGATTAAGACAATTTGTATTATCAATAGAATTTGTCAATACACCGTTTTTGGGAGCAGCCAATGTTCACATCCCACTAATATTAATTAGTGGCTTACTTCGGCGAAAGTACCTATGTTTGTTACTTCTTGAAGCTCAAACGGCTCGGCCAATTTTTATAAAATTTGGTAAAAAGGTAGCTCATACCTTATTACCATTAAAACACCGCGGGGTGCTTAGTATACTCATGAATATTCAACCAATGTGATCTAAATATGCTTTTGCAATGTTATCAATATATGCGATATCGATCTTTGGAATCAATTAAACTTAAGTAACCATTATGTCAGGTTTATAAACGTTATGTAAATCTATTATGTGGGTCAATGTGAAACAACAATAATAATGTCCATTCATTTTGATTCTTCGCGTAAGAAAACGTTCGCATTTTTATCGACGTCAGATTACAGCGGCCTCTTGACTTTTTTAATGTCATAATTACTGCTGCCATTTAAGGCCTTTATGAAATAAAGCATCGATATTGGAAAAATATCACGAATTCCGCTTTCGGTTCTCATATACTGCCTTTAAAATATAATGAATATTTACGAGCTAAATTTAAGTGTTATTTTTATGTTTTTGGGTCATTGTATAAGATTTCTTAAGAGGTCCATTGCTAAATTCCCTTAACGTTTAAATAATTTTAGTTTTATTAATACCAATCACGCTATGCAAAAAAAAAAATTGAATTTTCCATTCAATGCTCCCTAGGGCTTTTGACATCATTCAACAGTTCCTCCGTCATAGGTCAGATAAGCATGGACTTACGGCAACCCTATTCGTTTTTACACAAACTATTTGTGGAGTTCGAAAGGTCCAGTAATCACGTAGTATTCATTAGATTATAGGTATTTACGAAAACCGGCTAGTAATGTAGGGAATGATCTGGCTATACAGCGTTCGCCAGGACCCGCGGCAGTTTTTATGAAGAAATAGGTCAAAGTATCGCTTAGAATTTTGCTTGAATTTTGACATAGCTTTGAAGATAGGCGGTAGACTTACCGGTCGAATGTTAATCTCAAACATAGTTGACCTGACGTCGCATAAATGCGTACAAATGATTTCTCCGTCAAGTATGCCAAAGAACGCATAAAGTAGAGAAGAAATAAGCAGAAAAGCGGATTCTGATCTGCAGCATCAAGATGAGGATGCAACAAGAAAAACGCTTAGATAAGAGATAGCGACGAGAAAATTATTCATGCGCTATACGTACATTCTCTTCAGATCTATCTATTGCATCCATTAACCTACTTGTAATTCGACTGTTCTAATCGGAAATGATTGTGTTTCAATCTCTCGTTTGTATCAAATCGATTCGGATTACTTAGTGTTTTTTTTTTCGAGAACAAGACAGCTGATCTGCTAAGATTACGTCAGTGATGAGCTAATACAAATGCATTAACCTATTTCATAATCCTATCCTATTAAACGAGATTTATTTTTTAAAGATAAGGCGCGGGGTTCCGGCTCAAGAATATTATTATTTTTTATTTTTCTTTTAATCAATAACTCTATCTAAAAAATATAGGGACAAATCCCACAGATTGAGTTATCCCTAAAGTAAGTTCGTGACTTGTGTTATAGGATACTAACTCAACGGTACTATATTTTATAACTAATATTTAAACAAACATAAAAGACCCAGGCCAATCAGAAAAAGACAATATTTAATTTGATTAGATCGAGGTTCGAACCCGGGACCTCCTGAGAAGTTACAAGCATGTTAACCATGATTTTCTTATTGATAACTGGCGACCCTTTCTCTTGAGTCACTCTATCTATTAAAAAAACCGGATAAAAATCCGTTGCGTAGTTTTAAAGATTAAAGCATACATAGGGATATATAGGGACAGAGAAAGCGACTTTGTTTTATACTACGTAGTGGTAAGCAAATGTATATAGCGCTGTTGATATTACTTTTATTTATCATATTTAAACTAGATAATATCAAAATATTGTTATTGTTTTTGTGAAGTCACACATCTTATTCGACGTAGCCGGTATGAGAACGTTTCGCTCTAGTTATGTCTGTAATTAGATGTTATGTAAACATTGTGTCGCACCGTCTGAAATTACATTAAGTTTATAAATCGACAGATATTGTACGTCAATGATGCCTTAGCAGGGATTTTTTTCAAGTGTCCTTATTTTTTACACAAAGTTTAGCAGCTAATCATAATCTACTTGTACCTTGTTAGAAGTAGTCTTATAACTTTTAGTCCGTCGCCGTCCTAGAGAATTTTTTTTTTCCAAATATAGACTGTTTTTACAATATTAAAAATAAAATCTTTTAGAAGTATTCTGTCTCACGCGGCATACTTCGATATATAAATACACCAAACAAGTCTATCATAATATTATGGTCTTACAAGATAGTACCGTAGGTCAGAAAATAGCTTAGACAAAGGTTTACTTTTATGCCTACATGCACATCGGGTACAAATCAGGACCATGATTAATAGCGTACTCTGGGCTCTGAAGCGTAAGCTGAAGATGCAACCGGGAAACATGCTCGGACGAAGATCTACAATACTAACCATTCTATTAACGATTCCACTGATGTTTCCTCAAATTTATTAGCAACTATAGTGTGTCATTCAAATGTGTCTATAACCAACAGTTCTCAAGGTTTTATGTGAAATGTAACGTTTTCCTACACTATATCTCTATTTCGTATGCAGTGAACATGCACGAGTACGTGATATTACGTTACTTACGTAAATGGGAACGTTCTGTATCAGATTTAATCTTTCTCATATTATGTTATGATATGTCCACATAGTAAAAGTAAATACATCACGTAGAACTAATAGACGACACGATTTATTTGAATGTGTAACAAATGTCAAGTTTTCCCCATAAATTATTATATTGTTATAGGTAAGTTTTTGCTATATTTTTTTTGGCTTACTTTGTACCTTTTTTATCCTATTATGTAGGCAAACAGGCATATGGCCCACCCGATGTTCACGTTGTATTTGCCCTATTAGTAAGTTGAAGAAAGTAATACCATTACGTATTAAATAAAAATCTATACTTACATACTTATCCATACCAGTATTATAAATACGAAAGTCTATCTGTCTGTTTGTCCGTCCGTCTGTTACGCTTTTACGGTTAAACAGCTGGGCTGATTTAGATGAAATTAAGTATATAAGGACCAGGGGGACTTAGGTTACTTTTGGGCGAAACATAATTGAGTCCCACGCGGGAGGAGCCATATTTTAATACCTATGAGATAAAATTATTAAAATGGCATAAATACATTTTCGAAAGCAATACCGATTTGAATATGAAAATACAAGGGATCGTAAAAGCAAGGCCAGGCAGCATATGTTGTGGAAAAATACAATCACAGGTTGACCGCGACCTAAAACTCAGCTGAAAGTACAATCATCTACATAACAGAGGTATATTTTGATAGTCTACACTCAAGGTAGCTTGGTTTTTCCCCTTAGTCCCATTTGGTAGCTAGATTTGGCTGCCAAATAGACCAATCCTACCAATCTTTCTCTTCTTTTTTCTTCTTCTATTCTTTAAATCCATGGTTATCGTAAATGGTGACTAAGGGGTCAACAGCGGTGCTCATATCCTTCTTTCTGATTAATAAGCAATTTGGGGTCTTAATATATTGCCGGCGAGCATCCTGTGGCCGTTAAAGTGACTGTATTAGAAATCGAGACGCGCTTTTAGAAAAATACTCTTAAACTAGAGTATGCATAGTACAGGGTCAATTAACCCACACAATATGAATGAATTTAGGCCAAGTTAACATTTTTCTTGAACAAAATAAATTCAATTCCCCATATAAATGTATTCTAAGCATATGTTAGCTAAAATATGTTTACCTAGTTCTTTTCTCTCTTAATGATATTTAAAGTGAACGAACGAGAAATAACACATTTTAGTTAAAAAGGGCTTAACAAACATTTCTTAATTTTTACGAATAAGAGTAAATGTCTTCGAAACGATTCTTACTGTACCTAATTCTGTGGTGTATTTGTTGTGACTCAATAGAAACAGCTGTCAAAGTAGGATTCAATCAAAAAAGGTGACCGTTTTGTGTCTCCATCAATCACGACCAAATTCAAGATTACTTAATGTCATTTTAACTATTAGGTATAAATATGTAGTTTATTCTATTTAAAGTATGACCTTTTGGTACGAGTATAGTTAAGGACCAGGGATCAAACATAGGTTTCATTTGGGCGCGGTACAAACGAGTCCCACACATGTGGAGCCGGGAGCAACAGCTATTTTAGTATTGGGGAAAACATGTTTGTTAAGTTTTTGTTAAGTAAATATATGGACAAAAGCTTTCTTTTATCTTAACTAGTCACGAAATCATAATGTACTTTTACAATATTTACTTACTGTATAAAATTATTACCTAAAATTAATACATCCCGAAAACAAACGTTATCTTAATCATAAATTTTAACGATCTTTCTGGGATCATAACTGCGGTGAAATTTCCGAACATTCCACTCACAGTCCAAAAAGTCAAGGTGTTTTAATTTTTTTTTAATGTCTGGATTTTCAATTATTATTTAAAAACAATTATTTTGGATAACATAATTTAGAACTTACGAATAGTGTTAATAAGTACTTACTGACTAAAAGTACATGTTTTATTCTATGGGGTAAAAGTATAGGTATTCCACACGTATTCCATGTACATTTATATTTGTCATCCTTAATCTCCAGAAATGGTCACTCGCACCAGTTTTTAGGATGCTGTTGAGACTTGCCCTGACTTTCTACTGAGTCTTAACCTGGATTGAATACCAACCCTTGTGTATAACTCTATTCTTAAAACATACGAGGGTAGCCCCAGTCCTAGTTCTATATATCAATTCAATACGAGGTAGCATCTCGTTTATTTATGTCAGTAAAGCGTGCGAGTGATCGATAACCCGTTCGATCACGTGCGAGTAATCGATTGGAAATGTAAGAAAATGGTCAGTTTTCTAATTGACAGTCAGCGCCATCTATGTGGGATTCAATTCCGCGTAAGTCGATGCTCCACTTTTGTAGAAGTTTTTTTTAATTAATTGATTTGTAGTATACTCTCTTAAAAAACAGTATCATTTTAGCAATTTCCGAACAATTCACGAGGTAACAACTCAGAATCAGACTAAAGAAAAATTAAGTAATTTTAAACAGTCGGAAATACTTAGCTTAAACAAAATAGTTTGATTCCTAAGGTACTAAATAGCAAGTTAAAGTGAGTAAATAACTCAATCACGAACAGTGAAACACGAATAACTGCATCCCAAATTAACGCTATCACGAATTTTCTTCACACGAAAAAATCTTACCCGAATCAAAGTACCACGAAAACATCCCGCCACGAATAATTTTATCACGAACGATCATCATCATTATCATTATTTCGTGTGTTACAAGGTCAATTGAGAATGCACACCCTGGTGTCAAGACAGACGGACGGAAAGACAGACTTTCACATTTATATTAGTATGGAAGTATGGATACACACTAATATACGGGCGGATGAGCCGTAAGACCGCGGGGAATAGCTGAATTTTAATACAGCTGGTCTCAAATAATCTATACTTATAATAAATCTGTAGAGAGGTCAATTCTGTACATGAAATATATTTTCAAAATAACTATCAGGGGGTGATTAGTGATCGATACTGATGCCAAAAATGCAATCAGTAAAATTTTTGTCTGTCTGTCTGTATGTTCCTTATAGAAACAAAAACTACTCGACGGATTTTAACGAAACTTGTTACAATTATTCTTCATACTCCTGGGCAGGTTATAGTATACTTTTCATCACGCTACAATCAATAGGAGCAGAGTAGTGAAGGGAAATGTTGGGAAAACGGGAGAAGTTACTCCATTTTTTAAGCTTCCGTCGCGTGTGTAGTTAAAGTTACATAGAAATCATGTATGACGGAAATGCAACAGGATATTGCAAAATTCCCACGGGAACGGGAGTTAGCGGAAAAAAACTTTTGTATGAAAACATCTAAACCGCGTAAGATAGATGATTGAAATTTGGCATGCAGGTATGAACGTAAAGCTTACTTGCAACGCGATATTGCATAATTCCCACGGGAACAGGAGTTATTGAGAAAAAAAAATTGTATGTAAAAATCACGTAAGATGTAACTTCAACCTAGCATGCATACCGTAGTAAATATAAAGTTTAGTTATTGCTGTATTTTCAAAATTAAGTTAGCGGGAAAAAAAATTTGCATGAAAAAATCTAAACTGGGTAAGTTAGATGCTTGAAATATGATACCTTAGTGTATGCAAAGTTAAAAATTCCCCTGGGAACGGGAAGCGAGTTAGTGGCTTGAAATTTATAGCTCGCGGTAGTGGCAACTAAGGAACGTCGCGGCCGCGGCGGCGGTTGTGGGGCGTTGACAGCGGTGAGGCGCGTTGGGGCAGATACCCGAGTGAGCAACCGGAACACGACAGACGCGTGAGGGCAGACGTCGTTGATGGTCGTGTCAAATATTGAATTTTGCGGGCGAACTTTTCACTATTCTTGGACGGTTTAAATCTTTAGTAGGTAGTTTTCTGTTGTAGATTACTGTTAAATTTTCCAGGCGGACGTTTCACGGCCCTTGAATTATCTTATAATTTTCTTTGTAATTTCAAAATTTTGTTTAAATAATTGTAGGTTATATAAGTCTTTACGATGATTTTTTGTTAATTTTGTACGGAATTTTTCGTGCGCGAGTCCGATTCGCACATGGCCGATTTAAGTTTTCATGTGGTCAAACTTTTACTATTATACCGACTGTCATCCATATTTTTATCTCTGAATTCCAGAAAGCCTATAGGTACTTTAGGGTTTGCCTCCACTGATCGTATTTTCCTAAATTTATATCAAACCAAATTATCATAAACTAATAATTTTAAACTTTCAAACAATTCATTATTCAACTGAGCTACTTATACTTTAACCTCATTTAAAAATAATAAAATTAAGCATTTTTTTTAACCTTTGTCCCACACACACAAAGATCTCTCTTTTATAACACGTATTAGCTATCCGACCGAATTACCCATTCGTGTCTAAGCTTTGGCACTAATCACGGTAAAGATAGGAGCACCCCGCTCCTATCACTGGGATCCAGCCTGAAGCGTACCAATCCATCGTCCGTACCTACCTATGTTAATCTACAGCTACATTTGAACACATATTAAAATTATCAACAGCAATATCATATCAATATCAAATACTAATAAAGGCCATGTTAAATCACTAGAGCACAATACACGTCTGCACCGCTCGGCGAACCCAAGGAGAAGAGAGCGTTACACTGATACTTACCCCGACACTACTACTGCCAAGAGGGGTTTACCTGTAGTGGGTAGATACCTGTCACGTGATGTTACCGGGCGCTAACACACGCCACGCGGACGAAATCGCAGGCAAAAGCTAGTAGTAGTAATAAGTAACAGTAAATAATAAACAAAAAAAACTTGATTTTCACCGCGCGATTTATAAAGGTCGATCATGGAATAAGCGGCACGTCGGGGATGGGCTTGTTATGTCAATTTTGTGATCTCTGTTTTTCTTCCACTTTCTTTTTACACTATGGGTGGGTGCGATTCCTTTTTTTTTTCAACTCGACTTTTGTGTGTAGTGGTGGCGTTAATTCGGGATGCAATTAGGTATTCGTATTTTATCGTTCGTGTGTCAGAGGTCAAGAGGCGGTTTCGAAGAACTCTGCCACCAGGGTGTGCATTCTCAATTGACCTTGTAACACACGAAATAATGATGATGATGATGATCGTTCGTGATAAAATTATTCGTGGCGGGATGTTTTCGTGGTACTTTGATTCGGGTAAGATTTTTTCGTGTGAAGAAAATTCGTGATAGCGTTAATTTGGGATGCAGTTATTCGTGTTTCACTGTTCGTGATTGAGTTATTTACTCAGTTAAAGTCTACCTTAACCTCTCGCTTAAAACTTTATTTTTTTTATCACTTATTTTTGATATATTAAATTTAAAATGTGCGAGAACTTCATGTCTACCTATTACGGTTCATGCTTCCTGACATAGCCAAACGATCATCAAAGGCTTAGAACGATATAAACTTAATCCAATTTCTTCCTTTGGGTACCAAATTATAACACATTATAATAACATTAAATCTCAGATGTTATAATAAAAACATGAAGGGAAGGAGTGAATTAATCAATGAATGAATAATAATTTTATTGCACCAATTAAATTATTACATCAAGATTCCATGAGAGAACCTAACCGTAGAGGGATGTACATCTGCTAGATAATCTCATCAAATATGAAATGAAAATGCAATAAAGGAAATAAAGCAAAAAAACCGAACCCTGTGCCCCTAGTATGAGTTTTCTAAACGCAGACACTAGCGACTGCTATAGCGATTTGACAAACTTATACAGCGCCTCTGGCAAATTAAATAGTAAGGCAACTAAGAAATTTCATACAAAATCCTAAGCAGTCGCTAGCGTCTGCGTTTAGAAAAACTCATACTAGGTATGTTGGGCTCTGAAATTACCAGCCGAGTAGGATAGCGAGATAACCCACAAAAATGTGATATAGTTACCAGCTGAATAAACGATCCAGTAATACTTCAGTGGAGAATTGTGGCGGTACATCAGCGAATGATTTCCTGAATTAAATCGGAATTGATTCGGAATTAACGCAGTTTCATCTGAGTTACGATTGCCTAGATATCGAATACACACGTGATGTTAGGAACAAGGCGTTTGGTGCAAGTAACAAGCTAGGAACGGAATGATTTTTCTTCCTTTAATTTTTTTATTTTGCTTTTTTATATACATATTTTATTTCGTTTGTACATATTTAGTTATTTTTTCTTACGGATTTAGTAGTCAAACGATCTTAGCATAAGTCTATTTATCTTTATCTTTTATATTTAACTTAGACACCTTAGTGTTAGTAAGTGAAGTACTGTGGATCACAGAGTTGCATTACTTACGTTAATAACATAGTTACTGAAATAGTTACGGAATCGCAGAGGCTGTAATTTTTTTAACTTACTCACCAATGATCACTATACTTGTTTAGTTTGTAATTACAGCACCAATTACATAAGTACATTATTGGATTGTATAGGATCGAAAATAAAGAAAATAGTTCAAAGGCTATCGCTAATGCAATTTCTTCCAGTCAAAAAACCTTAGGGTAGAAAGAAACAAAAAAAATTGGAGCCTTGATCTTCTTTCCTATAGGCGAGTGTTAAGTTTAGATAGGTAGACAAATATACTTTATAATGTATATATACAAATACAGACAAAAAAACAATGACCGATTTATTGCCAATTCAACTTTTAGTTTAGTGTTTTTTCTCTTTTTTCTTGTACCACACTCGCTGTATCATCGATATTATGATATATCCGCTGATAGATTTCTACGTGATAAATTATTTAAATCTACCTATACCCATTTCCTGCGGTTTCTATTTTATGCATTTACATTGCATTAGGTATGAGATTAGAAACTATTATTGACATTGATTTTTTTAGTTTAGTTGGTACTTGCGTAGTTATAATCAATAAGATGTTTTATTCTCTTTACGTGGGGTTGACAGAGTAGTAATATCTAATAGTAATAATCTTAGTTTCATTCTTTTGTCAAACGCCTTACATGAATAAATCCGCCACCAAAAGGAGAACTGCAAGGAATTTTAGATCTTTAATTGTCCTTTAGTCGTACTTTAGGATATTCTCTGTTCTTAAAACGGAAATAGCATGCACGAGAACCCTAATATTTGTTAAGAATAAGGTGCTTACTTATTGGTCTTCACGGTCAGTTCCATGGTCATTGACTACTATGCCACTACCGTTATCTTCTTTTTCTTGATTCTGATTTTTATTTATATGGTACCGGACCAAAATTCCGCCACTCTCATTGCATTATCCGTGCCCTGCACGAGGTCCTCAAAGGAACACCTGTAAGGTCACGATGGAAGCTGCAACTGATGCTCCATCGTCTGTAGTGGATATTCACATAGTCCCGGGTATCAGTAGGATTCTGTGCAAAACCCCAACCTTCTTCTTCGTCCGAGCGTGTTTCCCGGTTGCATCTTTAGCTTATGCTTCAGAGCCCACGGTACGCTATTAATCATGGTCCTGAATGGAACTGGTAATTATAATAGAGGGACTGCCGTCTGCCCTCCATAACCCTTTTTACAGAAAAACCACACCCATAGGAACAAGAGCCGGGTGTGTTAGTTCCCCAATACAACAGTGTAACAACACTGTTGCTATCGATAAACCTCAACCTACCATACCTTTATAATCTAACTAGTATACTAAAAAGTATTATATAATTTCTGTCAATATTGACGGATATGCGGCACAGTACAAGTGCCGCGCAAGACATTAGCATTCGCGGGTTTCACTGTAGAATAGAAAGTAGCACCCATCGCTCTCCGACTGTTAATGCCATTTTTAGTGAAAATCCATCAGTTCCGGCGTACGTGCTATGGGCTCCCTTTAAGGTCTGCTAACCTGTATTTTTATGGTACTTTTACTCGCTCTTGTCTTCACGTCTACCTATTTACATTTCCAACTATGTTATTAGAGTCTAGCCGTTATTCTTCTTAAATAAGAACAAAATCACAAAAAAGAAGTAATTTTGCTTAAATTGCCATTTTTGATAGGAAGTGTTATCAAGATGGTATTTTCATAATGTGCCCCTTGTAGATTTGTCATTTTGAGAACTAGACCATTAGAAAGAGACCTTTCAGACTATATACCATTTTAATACTATTTCATATCTTTATTTGGAATCGCAGATATCTAAGCGTTGGCTTTTGAAAGGCTTGCACGAGAATTTAATTTTTGAGTTATGCTTTTGCGTTAAAACCCTTTGGAGCCCAGGGTTGGCTTAATGTAATCTAGGGATATACTTAAGCCAAACAACCACTAACACCACATTCATCGGTTATGTTGATAAATAATATAATCCAATCATCAGTTTAAGAATAGCATGTTTGTTTGTTATACTTATACTATTTGTTTGTTTGTTAGTCGAATGCAAGACAATGTAAGACAATAACTATGTTTATGAATATTTTGCGGATGTGTCACATGCAATTTTCGGTATACCTTTTATACCTATTAGTAATGATTTATTTGAAAGAATTTATTTTAAAACAAATAAGTGTAACGTTATAAGAGCTACGTTTTTCTTTAGATTTAGTTTCCTACAAATGAAATACATGTATCTGTGTAATACACAATGCCTGTAAGTTATTATGAAAATTGGGTGGGTTCTCAATAAGAACCTTGTTGGTTTGAAAATAACCTTCTTATTCCTTTTGTTCGATTAAAATTAAATAATAGCATTACACAAACTAAGTAACCGAAAATCAACACCGTAAAATTCAATAAAGCCCAATTTGATAATACACTATGTAACGAAATGTTCTCCAAACCATACAAATAATAAGGGTCTTTTAACGCACGATCGACGTTATAATAAGGTCAGGCTATGATCTTTGTAGACTAAGTCACAAAAAAGAAAGACTACAGATAAGACGCTACATTTAATTGGATTTTATTTAAAACTAGCTGACCCGGTTTCTCCGTACCGCTTGAATGCACTTTTCTCACCGTTTAAACCTTCCCTGGAGTGCTATTTTTAAGATGTATGGCTTACCCAAAACCGGTGAGTCGAATGATTATCGTTCGTTATCGAATGATTTTCATGCGACATAACCGGTGACTGGAAAGATGCAACTTTGCTGAGGACGCAAACGTGAGATCACTAAGATGAGAGAGCTTCCATTTTAACATAAACATCCTTATATTTTTAACATTAAGCTCACCATTTGTATAAGTATATAAGAATTCTTTACTTTATCTTCATATATTATAGAGCTAGGCACTTGTCGATGGAGTTCGTTCCATTTATTTTTTACTAATGGAATAATAAAGTTTAAATAAATAGACATACTTACTCCAATGTATCACCAGAGTTTAAGTTGCTAAGGAAGTTTTACTAATCGTTTTCACATCAATTTTAGTTTATTTATCGCATGTTAGTATAAGGTTAACTAAGTAATACATTACTGATAAACATGGATTAAATTAGGGTATAGCGACATAAAATCCAAATAAAAAGCTTTAAAATCAATGGTTTGACTTATGAAACTGTTTATTTAGCAGTTACTAAATGATTAACAGGCTTCATGTAATTTAGACGACTCTCTAAAATAAGGTAATTTTTCCAAAATAGCAATAGATGTAAAAAGAAACTACACATAAGGTATCTTTCTAAGCCCTATTTAATTTGTAGCAGTGCCATACAAAGACATTGGGCAACCGTTCAATCGATTTAAACTCGAGTTTAGTGCAATTTCGTACCGAATAACCGTATTTTTGCCCGATTGCGGAATAGCTAAAAGGGTGATTTTATCTATTCACATCGCAATACAGTCAACGTCTATTGTGGTTTTCTTGTTAAAGAATTATGATTGCGTTTAGTTTAATTTTAGTTAATTTTACTTTAAATTTGATATCCATATATAAATACTTTGGTCCAGTCCTAATTATGTAATTTTTTTTCATTCTTAAACATACCAATTTAATTATTGTTAAGAATTTGGTCTCTTTTCATGTATGCCAAGTTGGTATACACATTGAAAGCAAAACGCGCATTTCTCAAAATAAACACTAGGGAAAAACTGTTGAATAAAGTTCACCAATTGCGAAATCCCAGCTGCATGCTCCACCGTAGTATTTGACGCCAGCTCTTTTTGAAAAAATGTTCGTTGGTAGACTTTACGACCTGAAAAAAAAATACACGAAGAGAAATTTTTGTTTCTTACAAGATTTTCCGATATCCATGGGATAAATGAAAGTGATCCTAATTCTTAACCACACAGCTGTTATAAAGGTTTCAATCAGAACGTATATAATTTAGTATGCTTGTGACTAGAATCTGTGTAGGCGGGACAAAAGCTGTACTATCTCCTATCTAGGAATTGGGCGAAGCAAAGTAATGGCGTGATTGTCTACCCACACTAACTTCTAGAATGGAAATCGTTTAGTTTACTTCTTATTTTGATATTGTTTACTTAGATTCTGAGAATCAGTAATGAACTAAGTGTGTAATTACTTTATCATTAGTTACTCGTACAATAACCAACCATATACGCTGTCATCTCTTGGGTGTTCACTCCAGCTTTATTAACTCCGGCTAACTGTCTCCGTGGTCTGGTGGTTAAGGTATTTGCCTGTAGACCCGGGGGTCGTTTCTCGAAGCATACATTGTTTAGTTGTTTCCAGTTTGGTTAGGACTTTTATGCCTGCAATAGGCATAAATCACCTGATTGTCTGATAATAAACATGATTCCGTGTTTTGGGAGGTACGTTAAGCCGTTGGTCCAGTTGCAAAGAACTCTTGACACCAGAATGTGCTCGGACGTTTGACCGTGTCACCTACACAAATGATGATAATGACTCCGAGACTTTGGGGAAGAAAGCAAGGAGGCGTGAAGCAGATGCCTCCCCTGGGAGCTCTCAGGGTTGTGGTATCACCACTCAACAATAGCTTGCCACAAGAGCTGCACTGGGAAGGGAAACCCAGTGCACCAGGGGTTGCACTTGGTAGGGACCTATGCCCTTTTATTTTTCGTCCGAGCGTGTTTTCCGGTTGCATCTTCAGCTTACGCTTCAGAGCCCAGGGTACGCTATTAATCATGGTGCTGATTTGGCGGAACTGGTTATAACAATAACATTAGAGAATGAATGTCTGACCCCGTAACCGTTTTTTAAAAGAAGAAAGACTGAAGCAGTTTTAGATCTTCGATCGTCGGTAGAGCCATTGGTTCTGGGTGTTATAATCTGAGGAAGTTGTAAAGCTATTGCAGATCTTCGGGAGGCTTGATAACTTTGACATATTTGAGGGTCATACAAATTGACACAGATAAATTGATTTAAAAATCAAAATCTATGTATATTATTACAACCTTTAATTTTTTTTACATAGATAATTCTGTTACATCATCTTTAATAAGCAAACTGTACTAAAATAAATAAAAATTTGAAAGTAAGACTTCCATAACCTTGTAGCTGGTATCAAAAAACTAAAACATTTATTGCCCGAAGCTCGTATGCTATCGGCAAAATGTGCACTTAACTCCTACGTAACCTATATTCTTTGAATAAAGATATTATGATTCCACAACAAAGTTCGATTCGTAATCGCAGTTGAAAACACATATATTGTCACCCACATTACGTTATTGCTACGACATTCGATAAAACGTTGCATATAATATCCATTTATTGTAAAAAATATAGCTGATATCGCAGAGGTGTAAAATTGAGCTATTTACATATACATACACAACAAGGCGGCTGCTTATTTTACAAACCTTTTCCAGGATAATTGAACGAAAACAGTCAAAACATCAACTTCTTTGGCCAGTGGTTAAAGCATTTGCCTGAAGATCCATATATCATGACACCACAATGACATGACACAAACTGCGGTTGTTAGCAAATTATTCGTAACGCTTCTTTATTTTTCTGCCTTAATAAAAATACAACTATAACCCATTATATATGTTTAGAACATAATATGTATTATAAAAATCGTTGTTGAAAATTGTATTATTTTATATATTATCCAGTCACCCCTAACTTGCACAAACCCAACTCGATAATTGTCTATGTTATCAGGTATCTTATGCAATTCAAACAGTAACAAAGTCATAAAATGTGTGGCTTTTCTGAATTTCACTGGTAGGCGCGCCCCCACTGATTGGCCGTGCTCCGTGATATGTGACATACAACCTGTGAAAATGTGAAACATATAGTTCAAATTCAAATTGTTTATTTTCAATATAGGATATTCTTATCACTTATTGACATCAATTGTTACTTATTTTAAGTTTACCACCACTTCCAAAGCGCGTATTTTTTATTTGTTTTCAATTCATATACACATAAAAACATATACTATACAGGTTAAAACATAGAAAAGTGAATATTAATATATGTACCATGTTTTCACATATAGGACATTTCTTATCTATGAAAAAATAGAGCCAATAAGGAGTTTCCCCGGAAAAACTAAATAACTTTATATTAATTTTGTATGTAACTTGTTGTTGAAGGCATATTCCATCACACCAAAATAAGACAAGCCAAGCAATAATCAGATTCGCGCAACAAGGGTTCGTAAGTTTTTCCCTATGGACAAGTATGTATGGCGTTAAGATGTATGTAGGAGTATGTAATTTTTTTAATGTGTGAAGGTAAAAAAAAATATTTTCCACATAATAAAAATATTGTCCATCTTTTGACTCCGTGTGTCACTATAAGCACGAAGTGGTCGCTCACGATATTGCACGAGATAAAACAATGTAGGTTGCAAGAAAGTACTCTACCTACACTCAGTACTTTTAGGGAGTATTACATTTAGCAAAAAGGTCGTTGACTCATTGGCATACTACAGGAAGTAGGTAGGCCTGCGTACGCGCATATTTCAACATTGATGTCAAATATATTAATCACTTTCAATTATGAAAGTTTGGATATTATTAATGATCCATGGGAATGATGTAGTAATTTGTATAAAAACTGTTTAGGATATTAATTATTTTATATACCTAGTTCATTTTTATATTTGGTAGTAAATTCTAACTAAACACAGAATACAAACAAATGAAACTGAACTGAAAAAGAGTAACGAAGGTCACATGACAGTAAATGCTCCAATGTATTTTACCAGTGACGTCATATCTAGGACCATGATTAAAGAGTACCCTGGGCTCTGAAGTAGAAGCTAAGAATGTCACTGGGAATGACGCCCATGATCATGACTGAAAAATTTAGGCAGCCTGAAAACTCTGACAGTGTTTGCCACTAACACACCCGAGTCATTTTCCTGTGGGTCTGGTTTCCCTGTTAAAAGGGTTACGGAGGTAAGACGGCAGTCGCTCCATTGTAATAACCAGACCATGATGAATAGCGTTCCCAGGGCTCTGAAGCGTAAGCTGAAGTTGTAACCGGGACACACGCTCGGACGAAGATCATGACTCAAAAAATAGTAATACGTTAAAATTTAATATTATTATATTATATATATTATACCTACTTACATTATATAATTTTGAAATCAGGCTGGCATATTTTAAATCTATGACTTATTTCCTAAGGTTACTTGAGTCTTTTTTGCAATTACAATGTCATTGGGCCGCATTTAGGTTGCCTCTATTGTACAGTCTTTGTTTTGTACTGATTTCTCATGACAAATGGGTGATTGACGTGAGTTTGCCGAAATACGGTTAGAGGTTTTGTATTTATTATAGGTAGTTAAGCACTGTTGAGATTCGATTTCTATTTTAGTTATTTTTTATTTATTTACCTCCTATTACCAATTTGCCTCATTTTATTTGTCTAAATTGAGTAAGAAAAAGCATGATCACTTCCATCAGGTGGGCCATAGGTCTGGTGGCTTACTACCATCTCTTAAAACCATGCAAGATCCAGTGAGTGAGGGAGATGTCGCCTTACATAATGTATGGCGCTGTCTCGCTTACTCACTGGATCTTCCCAATACCCCACCTCCAAGAAAAGAAAAGCTAAACCTCTGAAAGTCGAGAAAATCTCTACTATCTATCATTAAATTACTAATATTTATTAGACGGGGTTTTTGGTGATTGTCTACTCAGTAGTATATAAAAGAAAATGATTTTTCCCATGTTCATATTCAGCTCACAGACAACCACCTGCATAGGCGATATAGAGCCATATATTTAAATGGTAGAGATTTTCTAGACTTTCAGAGGTTTAGCTTTTCTTTTCTTAGAGAAGGGGTATTATCTACACAAACAATAGCGGACTCTACCAACCAAAGTGATCACAGTATTGTAATTTTGTCTTAGATACTTCATAAGCGAAGATAATAAAATATCCTATTTAAGCAGATCCTGGGCTAAGACATACGGCTTAGTATAAAATTAGAATGATTCCTTCTACCATCCCAAATCATATCCATTCGCTTTCAATAAACGAACAATAACAACTTTTAAAACATGTTATTTGTCAACACTGGTGTCAGTTTTTTCAAGCAGCATGAAGGCATCTTACTGTCCACTAGTGGCAACAACACTAATTAACAGCTATGTGCTGATAATACTTAAAGTCAACAAATGGATATCTTGATCCATTATTAGGAAGTTCGTCCCGAGCGCACGAAATTCTTAATTCTATGTCTAAATTATTATCCATACGTTCACTTTCACCCTTTTCATGTCAGTGGGACATTTTAGTTTTGGTCACACAATTATGTAATTTCGTCGACATTGTTCAGTATGACGACAATTTTGGGAGATTGACTTGCGTTTTGAAGAGCAATTTGTGGTAAAGATGTAGCAATTTCCTTTTCCGTTGGATTTATAATATCTTTAGGGTTCATGTTTGTCATTTCGATTATTATTCAAGGTTTATTGTTTAATTTAAACTTTCGACATTAATTCATATTTTGACGTGACAACGTCTTAAATTAGGTTGCGGCTGGGAGTCACTTATGAAAAAGTGTAACGCTCGGTAACGTTACGATGCGCTCACAATGAGAGCGAGTGAGAGGCACGCGTCCCCTAAGAGCGAGAGAGACAGACTCAAAGTCGTTGTCACGTAAAACTTTCGCCCGTATACCGACTTTACAGGCAACCAATTTTTTTCAGGAGGAATTTTCTCAGTACAAAGTTTACCAAAGGTACAGGTAAAGGTACCTTTGTTAAGACAGTCTGCTTAGGTACTTCACTATCATATATTTAAAAGGGTAAGATAGGCAGTAGACTACCGGGCGATACATCCTAGACCTCGAGTCAGCAGAGTATCCTAGGCGACGGTAACCGTGTGCCCTTATGTGGGCCGTATGTTTGATTGCAAATAGAATACTCTCCATACTTGCCGCGCCTGGTTTATAACTAGGCTGTTCACAGTATTATGATTCATAGCTGTATGGGCTATTGCTGACCCACTACAGATAATATTGATGATGTACTGACATAAGAAATAATAATGATTTTATTGATAAACGTATTTACAAATTGCTAGAGTACGCGCGTGAAATGAATACACGTCGCGTAAAGTGCTGATTTGCAGAAATGTACGGTTTTGGACCGTACAAAAGCATCAAAATATATTATATAAATATTTTACACAAAAAAACTGTTGCATTGCAAAATGAAATCAATACTAAATATGTATTGATTTATTATCCAATGCAACAGTTTTTTAAACCTTATTGCAATGCAATAAAGGGAGTCAAGCGATCAGTCATTGCTAGGTTATAAGTAAACCGGAGATGAGACGGTCACTTTAATCTTACTAAGAAAATTGTTGGTTATTAAACTGTTGTTTTAATATCCCTTCCGTAAGAGGAAATTATTTAATTAAACACTATAAAGCAGTGCGGACAAGAAGATTGTGTTTTTCTGTATAAAGTTAGAATAGAGTATATAAAGAAAATATTTAATAAAGTTGTAGTTTCTTTGTTATCTTGCGTCATCAGTGGGTGGTAGAAAAATTTGGATCTAAGGAAAATAGCAAAGAAAAAATACTGACGCCGTTGAATCGTATTTTATACAAAGCTCATAGCTTTTGCTTATTTAATAAAATATTTTGATATTTCATATCATTGTCTAATTCATTCATTCATTTCGTGTAGGTGTCATGGTCAATCGACCATGCACACCTGCTGGTGTCAGAGTTCTACGGAACCGCCTCTCGGCCTCTGACGTAGTTCCTTTAACGACTACCATCTGGCAGCCTTCCGAAGCATGGAATCATCTTTTTTGTCAGACAATCAGGTGATTCAAGCCTGCAATGTCCTAACCAAACTAAAAACAACTAAACAAAGTATGCTTCCCGTGGGAATCGAACCCTCGATCCCCGGTCTACAGGCAAACGCCTTAACCACTGGACCACGGATGCCGTTATTGTTTAATGATATTTGAGTAGTTAGAGTCCTTATTACTATTACGAATTAGTAAAAAAGTTCCACAAGATCCAAATTCACCAACATAAAACAACCGCTTACACCAAAACGGCAGTTTATTAAAAATATGATAAAAGGTTGTTTTAAATTTAAAAATGTTGGTGAACTCGGGTCTTAAAGTAAAAACATCACATACGAGTAGAGGTAAATAAAACCGGTTGAAAGAAAATCTATTATTTACATAAATCATTTATTTTTTAATTTTATTGTTTGTTTTCATTCGATCTTACCATTTCCATCAAAGGGTCACACAGAGACATAAATTCACTATACACACATAGCTTAGAATAAAATTGTTCTATTCTATGCGGTCTGATGCCTGTGACTGACTACTGACAAGTCATTCCTCTCACCTGCCAACACGTTCTTGAACAAACTTGCAATTAAGTACCCTAGTACCTCAGATTACGACCTTTATGGGAACTGTCTCTAGGGTCAGTGACTCGACATGCGCCGGCGCGTCGCGTCATACGGATGCACTTGAACATTGCACAATAATTAGTGGTTTGTAACTTTAAAAAATAGAATTGTTTGATATTTCACGTTTGTGATAATAACTATTATTGCGTAAGAAAGGACAATTTTTATTTTTTAATATTTGAAAATGAGTGTTTATTAGTGGACAGTATCCAAAAACTATATCTCAGATAGGTAGGACGATTGGTAATTTTAGATTATACCTTATAATAGTCTACTAATAAATCAAATATGCAAAAAGAGTATTATCTATGACGTTGACGGTATATTGCAAATATATTTGCTCTACTCGCTATTCGCACTAACTTAAAATAACCTTTCAAATGATGAATGTGTTTTCACTAATTTGTGTGTGAGCACAAAGCAATATTTGTTTATTATCATAATCCAATTTCTTCTTCAAAATACCAAATTAAACATAATTAATGCAGTTTTTCTTTTATATTCGTAGCAATTTTGCGTGTATAAACTCAGTTAAAATTTATCAAAAATAAACATCTTACAAGTATATGAAATTTTGAATATATGACAAGGACAAACACTATTTTTTGGTTAAGAATTAGCACGTTAGTAGGTATTAAATATATATCTATTATCTAGACTTGCAAAGATATTATATATATAGTTTAATATGCTATCATCCACGAGTATGTAGACCGCTAACGCTCCTAAATCTGAATTTTCCCACAAATAGAAAACAGTCTTAAAATCAGTTTATAATAATAGAATAAAAATAAAAGAAAAAATAAATAAAGGCGATAAAGGTATCTACTAAGAAAAAGCAATAGCTAATGTAACAAAGGTTCATACTTTGACACGCAATGCTTGAAAGCAAAGCTCTAACCGTACTTTTTGTTCCAGAGCGATGTCGCGGTGGAAGGGTATAGTGAGGTAGCCGGCAGATGGCAGCAGTGAGTGCGATGTTCCGCCCCGGGGGCACTCTAGACCCCTACGGTACGCAACGGGTAAGTTTTTAAGGTTTTATAAAGATGGCGCTGATAAAAATTAGACAGTTTTGACGTAAGAGTCTTATAAGTTACAATTTTATTTGCAAGACATTTTTTAAGATTCTAAAGAGGATATACATTGTTCAGTATTAGGTAAATATATGGAATTATGAAAGCTTAAAAATGGCAGGGGAAGCATATCCATATATCAATTGAAAATAAGAAAAAATTTATAACGAATAAAATTCTTCTGTATGGTTACCAATTTTGAGTAGTATCAATAAAATAGGTACTTTATCAAAAAGAACTTTGAATGCAGCTTTCAGTTTAATTTTTCATACGAAATTATAGTAATAACTTTAATTTCGTAACGAAATCGCCATTTCGAAATAATAACACATTGTCGACGTCAATTTAATAAACTGGGATGTCCAACTTCACATGTCAATTTCGGACAAAAACCGAACGCTGCTTCGACTATTTACACTTAATACCGAAAAGCAGAATTCATGAATAACAATTTGACAACCGCTTAATTTCGCTAGTGGGTGTGTGAGTACGACTAGTGTGGTCAGTTTATAATTATATGAATTACAGAAGTAATATTTGTTGCATAAATTCATTTCAATCGTTGACATACCCAGCTAGACATTTATGAAATGTATTAAATTTTAGGGTATTTATATAATTTTTTAGGAAATTAAATTATTGTTTCAGTAAAATATGCAAGGGAAGATAAAACTTAAATTGTGTGATATTGTTGTTGTTTTTACATGACTTTGTCAAATAATAAATTAGAAATAAAAACAAACAAGGATATAAGCATAACAAAACGCTGTTTAATACTTACTGCGTTTATCTAGCAAAAAAATATTTTAATAATTTCTTATGGTTAATGATAAATTAAATATAAAAAACAAATGTTAAGATATATTTTTTTAAACTTGAATACCACAGTTTTCATTCAGCTTATATTAAATGAAATTCGCCTACGGCTTTATATCTATCCTTCACATCATTTTAATGAAAATAAATAAATAACTAAAACTTTTATTCTCTACTTATATGAAAAGAATCATTTCAGTCGTGTATTAATTTTAATTACATGTTAGTGAGATAAATATTGTTATAAGCAATACCTGATGTTTAATAAATGGAAAAGGGCACATAAAAAATAAACATCTTTTTACACCCTTTTCATACGGGTATAAATTGTTATAACCGCAGTGATGTTGTAAGTTAAACATCTTTGCTATTTTTATTTTATAAAAGCGTGGCCAGAGTTTGTGGATGGCAACGGACAGCTTTCGAAAAAGGATCTAGAGCATTATTGTATTCGAAATTAAGTTGGGCCTTTTAGTTTAATGTAAACAAATCCTACAAGCTGGGTTTCGAGGTTGTTTCAGGAAAAGTTTAAAACGATGTGGAAATTGATATCCACGCTTGGCAACGCCATTATTTACACACACTAGTTTCATTTGTTTATACATTTATTATATCTTTCATACATTTTTAACTAGAGAACAAAGTAATTTCATGGCCTCTCTCAATCTAAAAAATTAATAGTGCCTTGGTGATGAAAAATATGTAAGAGTACATTCATACATATAAGTTCAAGAATTATATAGTTATAGTCTCAAATGCTTAATTTTAAATATCGATTGAAGTAAGGCTATCCGCTTTGATAATAACATATCCTAGTTGTTTTTTGAGAATAAAACATCAATCTTATAGCAGAGAGATCATATGCCCTAAGTAGATAAATCGCAAAGGTGTTAATTAAAAAGAATGATGAAACAAAATAGAAACTTTTGTTTCAATTTCATTTCATCAAACATCATGCAATAAGTTGTCATAACTACTTACACGACGGTCTGTGTATATGTTTAAAACTACTTCCATACAAAAATATATAAATATACTCGAATATATAATATATTTGAGATTGAGCGCCAAATTTTTAGATCATATTTAACACGCTAGGCGCTATATCAGCTGTGAGTATATGCTTAGAGATATAGATACCTTATATGTAAAAAAATCATACCTAAGGCTTTTATTTAAAAAGCTGGTCTGGCGTTGATAGATTGGATGAGGCAATAGCCAAATTAAGAAATGTGTAAATATTACAATTTAAAAAAGAAAACAACACAACTGTTAGTACGTAAAATAACATTTTAGCAGCCCATTATGTTTGTCAAGTAGTTAACACATACGACGACGCAGCGCACACGCCTGTGACGTAAACAAACACACATGTTTGATCTAGCCGTAATGGACATGTAATGAGTTGTATTTGCTGTAGAGAAACAATGCCTCCGTTACTTGTCGGTCAAGTGCTGTTGACTCCTTTTGTGTCTCTCTGTTTGACAGTACGGGTCGTAATAATACAGGGTTGAATGGTATTGATTTATAAGCAAATCTTTGTTTAGTATATTAATTGTCACATACAATATTTTGTATTGTATTTTTATGGTGAATTAAAGAGTTTTTATCTCTTTTAATTTTCTACCTATCGGAAAAAAACCTCTAGGTAGTAAGTTTGTGTTTCTAATAAATAGTGTTATTCAGTTATTGTGCTCAGAAAAGCTGCGGGTAATTAAAATTATTTGTCGTTTATTTGTTGCCATTATCCTAAATAATATTATAAATGCGACAGTGAGTTTGTTTAACGTTTTGTAACGCTTTCACGCTCTATCTACTGCACTAATCTTCCTGAAGTTCCGCATACATATAGATAGAAGTATTGAGAAGGACATAAGATACATTTCATCCCGGGAAAAAGCACTGTTCCCGATTGAAATTCACGTGGGCGATGACGCGGGCGTAAGGTAGTTATACATATAATAATTGCTTTTAAAAAAGCGGGTACAGTTTCTTTTCTCGCTGATAAAGCATCTGACTAAATTTATAAAATATTTCAAAGTAATATTAGTTTCATATTTAAATGAATGAAATGTATATTTTAATGTATACACATTATAAAAATGAATGATTCGTCAATCACTTTTTTCGTGTCCCAATAGCTGTGAACACTATTTAGAAATTGGCCGTATTTGGTAACTTCTAATTCCTGACCTTAATATACCCTTAATCGTTCTTTATCTTACTTAAACAGCGATATATAATTTTAGATCACCCTCTCTAGCTTCGTATAGTATATCGGAATTTCCACAATTTTTTTTTATTCTTTAGCTATTTCTATGATTTTGTATTCACTTTTGTTTAGTACAATAAAGTTATTATAAACAAACAAACTATATTCACTACACACTTGCTACACAAGTAAGGTATATTTATTTTAGCTTATTTAATGCGTTTTACTTATATAAAATAAATAAAAGTAAGTGATTAACGTCTCGTATTTATGGAAAGTAAGTGTAACGTTTCAGCCATAACGAACTTTATGTTGACATAGTTGTCGTATAAACAAAAGCAAAACGAATTAGACAGACGGGCGTGTCGGCAAAGATTTACTTAAACTCAAAAAGGCCTTTAAAGCCCTTCACGTTGCAATAATACTTTGTTATTTTCCTCCGTTCTACATTGTCCGGTATTAGAACCATGTGTTGCGTCATCCATACCAAATAGAATTTTTTACATTATTTGGACGAAAGGGTATGATTGTTATGGAAATGTACCGCGCGGCGTGTGGTCATTGTCACCCTAATTTGTTTGTGGAGTGTTTCCTGCGTTTACGCAATAATTCGAGTATATTTTTACTCTTTTATGTTTTGTATACTTACAAATAGTAGTAATATACTGGTTAGAAAAAATTAAGAATCTTTTCCTGCAACTTTTGTTCTTTGTTTATTTTTCATAAATACATCTATGTATGGTACTTCAAAAATGTACATATACATTTTATGAATTCGTTTACTAACGTTTACTTTGTACCTTAAATATTTGTAATTTACTCAAATTACATAAGTAATTACTATGGACAAATAATACATTTTCATATAAACGTATACTTTCCATATTGGCAAGCACATTGCAGGGTATTCTAAAATTTGACAAATGTCTTTGACAAATTTTGATATTAGGAAATTATAAAAGATTCAGAGAGAAGAGCGTTGATACAATCGTGATTTTTTATTAAAATCTTACTAAACACGAATGTGCAAAAGAAATGTGCCAACGGTAAAGGTGCTTATTACAGTAGCTATTGTGACGTATAATTATCTAGATAGAGATTCCTAAGCGAGATGATACCATCGCGTCGTGAGAAAATCAGATGCAACTTTTGTGCAATAAGAATGGTACACGATGAAAAAGAGGAAAAGTGAAAATATTCTCCGCTCTTAGTGTGACAAGGTTGTAATTACACTCGAAGAAATCAAGGACTTTCACTTGTGTTGTTGATCTCTACTATAAAAATGCGTATCAGTAATAATTTATTGTTAAGTATAGTAATTCGGTATTACTCTTTTCGCTGTCCGAGAGAATTCTACCTGGAAATGACTTGATGTATTCAACAAGTTTTTGAATAGACTCAGAAACCGAAGCAGGGAAAATTTGTATTAGCAAGACTGAAGATACCTACCATACAAAAATTACATTTAAAAGTTTTCTCGTCCGTATGCCTCCTAACATGAAGTCGCAGCGTGCTACTATGACCAAAACGACGATTGCAAAGATGACATTCGAAAGGTTTCTCATCAGTATGAATTCTCAAATGACGTGTCAATATAACCCTCCCTAGACCGTTGTATATCTTTGTCTATAAAGGAATATAATCCCTAATATAGGGATATGTAAAATGTTCTGTACTCGACACTCTAAAAAGCAAAACTTAGTTATTATGTTTAGTTAATTTATTTTTTACGTATCGAACAATTCTAGATTTATCAGTAGGTCAAAATTTTGTACGAGTATTATATAAAAATTATGAATATGTACCTAAGTGTGTTCAAAATTAACCGGTTGTGTGAACTCGTGATATATTGCTATATTATTATGTCGTGTTATATTATTATGTCGCTAATAACAGAATGCGGACGTAGTAGTCAAGTTAAGTGGTATTTGACACCACCTACCAGATCCTATTTTATAGTCGAATGCATATAAAACATTTTTTGTTATTTATGTCTAGTAGTAGAAGGTTAAAAATGGCTCAGAACTGTGGAAAATTGAAGAAGCTGAGAAAGATGGCTCTACTCTTTAGTGGGTCAAATATGGCTATTTTTTTTTAATTACTTTGTCAGTCAAGCAAACAAGCATACAATCTATAGGATATGGGCACGCGGTGACCGTAGCCTATTTATTAACTGGGTTAAAAAAATTGCTAATATTTTATTTAATTACGGTAATTTATTTATTTATTAATATTTAGTTATAGTTAAAAATTAAGTAAGTCACTAATTTAAAGTGACCGATAAATAAAGGTATTTTTGTGTTTTAAAAAAGATAACAAAAAGCTTCTATATAGGTTTAGAAAAAACTATTAAGATTTCTTACTGAGACTGCAAGCAAAATAAAAAAAAAACATTATAAAATTATATAAATTGTATCGTAAATATTTAAATAAGCAAGTTTCTAAATTAATGCACAAATGGTCACTCTGTCAAGCAATGGGAATTAGAACTGTCAAAGTATTTTGAAATATCAACGCGGTAGTAAAATTATATATAAAAAATTGAGGCTTTTAGGCGTAATGGTGTTTTATGTGTACCATTTGTTTTGGTCGGTAACTTTATGACAGTTGTTTTGTGCTTGACATAAAAAGTATTCATTTCCAGTCTTAGAAATCAGTTTTTCATATTAATTGTTGTTCACGCGTTTTTGTGCTTATAAGGAAAGCATATAAGCAAGCTAATAATACCCATATTCAGACCATACATGTTGTATCCTTTACGAAAAAAAATAGAAGTTTTTAGATATTCACTAGAAGAATGACCAGTGTAGGTACTTATAGAATCGGAGGTCACTTGGAAATGTTATAGCAAACATATATATCATTACGCCGGAGATTAGAGTAGAGATTTCCATTGGCTACAATCCTTACATACATCTTGTATATGTGTGGGTTGCTACGTACTTAGGTATATATACCATATAACATACTAAAATAAATCATATGAAATTATTATAACAACTAACTTACAGCAAAATCAATGGCAGCAATAGTTTAAAAGATTATTGGCAAATTCATAGATTAAAAAAATGTAGAGGACGCGGTTTCGTAATTCTTTTTCTATGGCATTTTAACAATTCTGCAGTTTATTGTTATGAACAATCATTTAAAATATACCTATTGCAAAAACGGCAAAATACATGACATTCAAATTGTATTTTATACTTTATAGCTTCATAAAGTTAGTCTACAAAAATCTGATAAGTACTTTAGTCTTGATCTTGACTTGAAATTGATCTATTTATATTGAGCTCATTATGAGGTATTGAGTAACTAATAGGTTTAAACTTTCCCATTTTAATAAAGTACATAATTTAAAGTAATGACTATACATAATTCGCCTATTCTGTCATATAAGATTTATTACATAAATTATGTCTAAGATTTGCATGTTCAAACATAAACGGTACATTAGTCATGTTCACATTGGTAGAGTTTGAGACGCGTCGTGCTGCATAGTATAAACAAATGTCATCCAGAATATAACGATATATCAAATGATTAGGGACTTAGTCTGTAAATTAGTTTGACACGTGTTTTGTGCATAACAGTTATAGCTTATTTTACTTTAAGACCGATTAAGTATATATCTGTACGAATTTAATGAAGCAGTAGAGTTTGTTTGTTTGAATGTTCTTAACTTTAGAATTACTGGTTGGATTTGTATAATTATTTATGCATGTTATTTATCTATGTTATTAGTGTTACCCATTTTCTGCATCGATCAACGACAGTATTTACAGCTATTTTACAATTTAATGTCCTAACAATGATAGACTTCTTAATACTTATTTTACGAAACATTTATATATTATAAGAAATTTATGTTGTATAATAAAAGTAGATTACATATTTTGTAGATTTCATAGTTTTTTGTGAATAAAGATATACTTACTTACTTACTTACTATTTAAAATTATGAAGAAATTTTTTTTATCAACTCGCCTGTTTAACTCGGCCAGTGTGAAACTGTCTGTGCAATCGTGACCTATTAATGGATTCCTGTTCAGAAGAACTATGCGAGCGACCTTACTTTCAATAGGACAATAGTTTTTAGAGTCCGGAATGTAATGAAAAGTTAATACTATCGTCACGACTTGTATCGGTTTCTGAATGAGGTCGCTGTATAGATATATCAAGGTTTTTCGGTATTCTTGCATAATGAATATTTTGTAAAGTAGTAGATGACCTGACTATTTGATGTTTATCTTAGAATAAAATCGGCGTGCGTATTTTTTCTGGCCTTTGTTTTTTCTGTATGTTAATATAAGTTATTCGAGATCAGCTGTTAGGGGTCGTTAAGTAAATTCACAGCATACTTGCATAACAGACCGGCGCTCAGGAATTCACTTTCCGCGTGGAATGTTGTTTACAACTAACACGTTATGTGGTACTGATTACTTGATATACCTGGTTTAACCTACTAAGTACGATTCCACTACTGCCTCATCTCATCATAAAAGTGGACCCTGGGCTCCGCAGCGACTAGCTGAGGATGCGACCGATAAATTCCTACAATGAGAAAGATTACATAAATTGAATCAACATCCAAGCGATTTACCATACACGTTTGCTATGACAACATTGTAAAACTGTTTTCGCTTAGTAAGATGTTTTTCTTATTTTCATTTTTCAAGTAATTATGATTGATGTCAACCCTGCATATGGCTTTAAATCTGTCTGTCATCATTCATTCATTAATTTTGTGTAGGTGTGACGGTAAATTGACCATGTCCAAGTCTGTCTCTCATTAACTTATTTTTCAAATATATATTCATAATAAATAAAAAGAAATGACTCTTCTTTGGAATGGAATTACTAGTGAGGGGAATACGACACTTGTCCGAAAGACGTTTTCAGAAATATTGATCTATTGGAAAAAGATTGCACTTTTCTTAAATCTGAAACCACACCACTAAAAAGGAAGAAGCAACTTTAAACAGTTTTGGGTCAATTCATGTTTATTTATTGACCCAAAACTGTTTATACGTTTATACGCCGTAACAACTGAACTATAAAATTTCCTCAATAAAATAATAAAAACGAGCATGTCTTGTTATTTAAATAGCATAATAGCAATAATCGTATCGAGTCACATAATCCTATCAATGATGTTTTACATAAGTCCACGCCCAGACTTTCGCGTCAGCTGCTAGGACCGGTCCAACGAAGCGGCGTACGGCCCTATGTAAACAAACTGTTGTGTAATAACATGGCGAAAGGCACAGGTGCTATCACTTTCCATTTTTGACTATAGGAGTTTTTGTCACTTGTAGCCAATAGCTTTATTATGTCTATGAATTTATAATAATCGCAAATACTATGCAGTACAGTGGGCCACAAGACGCATTTGTACGCGTTATTATAAGAAAATACTGTATGTTCTCATGTAAGTGAATTTATAATTCTTTTTGAGAATCAAATATCTTAAACCTAAAAGAAAAGTAAGGGTAAAGTGGTATAATTTTCTATGTGCCTACTGTACATCCATCTACCAAATTGGTCAGATTGGAAATCTATGGAGCCTATGTCCAGCAGATTACCACCAGTAATTCGTTTAGTTTCATTTTTAAGAGATTATAAAAGGGATGATAGCGGAAGCTAATTTTGGGTAGTCTAGTCGTAAGTAAGAAAAGGCTTAGAACAGATTTCATAGAATTTTCACGTAAATATAATTAAGCCTTTGCTCCTGTTACTACAAATGTAATGTTAAAAAAAAAAACAAATATTAGGTGTTCAGCAAATATTACATACGTATATTTACAAATTTAAGAAACAAAAGAAAATAAAGCATAATACTAAAACTCTAGAACATTATGCTCTTGCCCGTGAAGCATGGTAGCAAGAAACTGGCTGCGTTCCTGTCTAGCTCAGGCTGCAGAGCATGGCAAACAAATTTACATGAAAAACATAACCTTCCTTCGGGCGCACTCGGTAAATAAAAATATGTTATTATGAAGAGGTCTCAAATTATAATTGATCTAAGTACCTACCCTGCAACATAAAAATGCGTTAATTATTTCTCTCTTGATGAACGAACAATAAGATATTTTGTTGTGAAGGATTCGATCTTAGTTTTTGGAATAATGAGTTCATTTTCCTTGTACGTCGTCGGGTTTAACAAGACCTTGTATTACATGATGATTAATTTTATCTGATTATCTGACTAATTAGTAAAATTTGTAATCAAATACATATAATATTGCTGACTATATAATAATATACCATAGGGCATAAAAACCTTTCTCTTGAATCACTAAAAAAACCGCATCAAAATCCATTGCGTAGTTTTAAAAATCTAAGCATACAAAGGGACAGATTAAGCGACTTTGTTTTATACTATGCAGTTATTTCCTTTTGTTTTTGCCACATTGGAATCGTAGAAAAATGGTCGATTTTAGACGTAGAAATAGGAAATCGCGCGCGCGCCGTGCAATTTTTTTAATCCATGACTTTAGAGTTGGCTTACATTCACCTTTTTCTCCCGCCAAACGGCTGTCCTTTCTGTGTTCCAGAAAATAGAGAGAGAGATAGTAAAATTGCAATTTAGGTACGGTAGCGATTTATAGGCCTCCTATTGACAGCGAAGGAGTGGATCATCAAAATAATATTGGAATCAATACTGATAGCCGATCCAGTGAAACTACGCCTAAAAATTCAATTTTAAATTAAAAAACATTTTTTGCTGAATGTTAGATCTAATATCACGTTTTGATGGCTGTATGTTATTTGTTAGACTAAAAGGATATTTTTGTTACAAAATTACTTACTACTTACGGAAACGGAACACTGGAGCTCATTTATTTTATTACATGCCATGCCCTTTGATTATTTATTCAAAGTTGCCTATGCCTTTATTTTTAAATGCACACTTGTGGTTTCATATCCTGTGTGGCAAGGAATAAGAATACGAATTCTTCCGTTCGAAAATGTTTCACAAATATGTATACCTTTAACACGAAAAACGTGAAATGCTAATTACATTAACGGAATTTTATTTGTACGACGGCCTACCAAATGTTAATAAAAACCTCTGAGTGAATTAAAAAACACAAATTCGGTTTTTGAACGTTGTTTGAAATTCATTGGTTCTAAAACCAAGATAATCACTACATAGTATAAAAAAGTCACTCTCTCTGTCCATATATGCCTGCCTATGTATGCTTAAATCATATAACTACGCAACGGATTTTGATGTTGTTTTTTAATAGATAGAGTGATTCAAGAGGAAGGTTTTTTATTAATAATACACAAGTCTTATTATTCCAAGTGTGATCTTGCGTTTATTAAAAAACTGCCGTGCAGTGTATCTCAACTGCCAACATTAATATATAATGATTGAGGTTGGCAATATGGCATCTTACTGTATACGGAAGGAAGATCTCAAGATAATTGCCAATAAACGTCAACATTCGCAATATGTTTCTCTACTTGTTGGATGGCAGTTGAAATTATTTCTAAACTTATATGGTTTAATAGTCTTTAATATAGAAAATTGAATTTAGAATTTATTTTTATTATAAAATATAATATTCATGTTTTAGGCTTATCCATCCTAAAAATTACACAATTAACAAAACAATATTAGACAATGCTTTTAGCACTAAATCTGCCGCGTATGATTTGTTTGTGAAATAAATAAGCAGCGTCAAGAAAACTATGATTATTAAATAAATATTGCCAACAAAATGTTCATAAATAAGTTTTCAATATTCGACCATAAATTCGCATTTGAACAAAATTATTGTGACATTTTGCGTACATAATTATTCCCCAAGGCACGCCTGTCCTTTTGTGCCCTTTTCCGGTACCCCTTTGACTTAGAAGTATGTCGGTATGCGACACCCACAAATTACCATCGGATTCATCACGGAATTTTATTCGATTTTTTTATTCTTAACTAGCGACCCGCCCCGGCTTCGCATGGGCATAAAAACCTTCCTCTTGAATCACTATCTATTAAAAAAACCGCATTAAAATCCGTTGCGTAGTTTTAAAGATTTAAGCATACAAAGGGACATAGGGACAGAGAAAGCGACTTTGTTTTATACTATGTAGTGATAGTGACAACGCCACATCAGTACGTAAGATCTGGAGAAATTTACTTGACGCGTAGCGTGTATGACGAGAGTGATGAGTGTGGAGGAGGCGAGAGAGGTATGTAAGGATCGCAGCCAATGGAAATCTCTAGTCTGCCTACCCCTACGGGAGACAGGCGTGATGATATGTATGTATGACAATGTATGTATTCCTTATCTCTGCGTCTGAAATTGACGCACGAAGTGTATGTAAATATACCCTATGTACCTTTATTTACGTTACAGCTTATACCTTACCAAACCTACTGCCTGCCATCACGTTGTTACTTACGGTTCAGTTTTTTTCAACCGAATTTCGTTTCCTTTTGTTAATATTCATGTCCTAGAAAGTGTGATGCCCCTACCCCAGTCGCTGGTTACTAGTACTTATTTAAGATCCTTATAATATTCACTTATTCTTCGCAAGAACTATATACATATTTAATTAAAACAATAGTCTAGAATGTAGATATATGGCTCATTTTCAGAAAACGGATATAAAGTCGTAAGTGAGCTTGTCTTTCTTTGAGAATTCCTATTTTTAACTTGATGCTAGGTAAAATATAACTAGGCTACTTTGTAAGAAATGAGTCGTAAAAATACATATTATTGTTGTAAAACATCTATTGGTGAATCTTGGCAGTATAATCGACTCAAATTGCAAACGGCATGACGCTGACTATGCCATGATTTTCTTACCACCGCTCTTTTGAAATAAGAAGCAAAATGAATTGATTTAACTATGATACAAAAGCCAATTTTTTATTTAGATTTTTTTTAAATAGTAATTTATAAGGAATCGTCTCGAGCTGGCCAACCTTTTTTTGTGTAATTTCCTAGTTGCTACACACACTTGTACCTTGATAAAACATTCACACAATAACCTTTTACACTTCCGCTTATACTTACCATCGATAAATTAAAATCAATGAAAATTATATTTTACCAATTGTACAATAAAGCTCAGTTTTCAATAATTTGTTTTTTGTGTTTGCTTAAAGCTAAATGGAAAACTGGTATAATTGCTTCCGAAACGGCAATTACATTTTGTACCTTTGATGTTATTCAAAACGATATGTTTGGCCAACCAATCCATAACGAACAATTCGTATTTTTTGTCATATTTAGTAAAATTAGTTTTGTTTTTGTAAAAATCGAAATTCCTTAGTTTTTCTACTTAAGCTAATCACTGTTAATGAAAATTTAAAGCCACATTTATTTTAAAGATAGAGATTGTAGAGTTAGGGCACTTAGAGTTATGAGCCTGGCTTTACATAAGATCTATTAACTTTTTGACAGAGTAAGTCATATAGTTTCATCCTGGCAACATTTTACATGAAAATATTTTTGGTAGGATTTTTATATTTTTAGAGAACAAACCAATCATATTTTCTAAATCAAGACTTTTTTACTTTTCAAGATAAATAATTAACTAGTTTTCTTGAAAAACATCACTTTGATAAGATAATTTATCAGAAATCAGAAATTTCGAATGAGTGTACTCGTATGTACAGTGCACCACAACAAAAGTATACCACCTTAGGTGCAAGTTTAAGTTAAAGTGGTATACTATGATAGGTGGCCCACAGTACATAGATTAACAAATCATATCATGCCAGATGTAACGTAGGTGTGACATACATGTTATTCACATTTATCAAACAATTTAACGATTAATAAACCAGTTCAAATGGAGCACATAATAGCCTCTGGTGTTAATGAATCAAATTTCTCTACTTTCCTATCACATCATTTAGTTTATATTGCATAACGAATAAAAAATTTGTTTTGAGAGATTGTGATATTTTTGTTACATTTTAATATTACTGCATAAAAATATAACAGCAATTAAACATTCGACATGCGCATAATGCGGTTTGTCCCTTATACTAGTACAATACCTTGAAGGTATCACTCGAACACTACCAACCTGTGCCCAATTGCCAGTTAGGCAGGCAAGTGTATTATGAATAAATCAAGTATAAACCCATGCAAATTTCTTTAAAACCACATAGAATAATAAGAATAAAAGACTCCGAAGAATTGAGAATTTGAAGTCGGTTAAAAAGGATAATAAAAACGAATTCCCGGCAAACAAATATTTGTTCCCACGCTTTATTTTAACAAACAGTCATCTTTATTAAATAGTCGTATGTAATTAACCACTATAAACTATCGATAATAAACAGATATTAAATCGTTCAGCAGATGGGCTATCAGAAACCGATTTTCTTAGCGGTTCAGGCGTTAATACACAACCAATAATAAAGCCAGAGGTTAATGGCGCTATCAGGTGTCAAGTATGTAAATCCAAATTTTGGTTTTCACAACATTTGCCAGGCCAATTTAGGCTTAGGCATTAATTCGGGCAACGAAAAACTCGACCTTGCGTTGCTTGTCGGCTTTTGGGGTAGAATTGCTGTAAAATTGCCCAAAAAAGACGGCATCAAATCACAAAAGAAATAATTTTGTACAAGGACAATTTTTTCGTTGCTCGAATTAACGCCTACTCTAATGAATAGATTGAGATGGTGTTGAATTCGTCTTTATTGTAAGAGTAATGAATGGGTAAAAAAAATAACTAACTATCCTAAGAGTATAATGACAGAAGATGGGCGAAACACGTTTTAATAACTAACTTTTAACGGTGTAATGATATAACTTTAATAGAGAAAGTGCTAAGAAAACTGTATTTACCGTTAAAGCAGCAAAAACAGCTTCTTATATACATAGCATCAAGCATACTGCTTTTACATCGTTTTAACCAAACCGTGCCAACAGTCCCATGTCCTAAAAATATTCAAAGAAATAAGTTAGGTAGCTGTTTTAATAGTGATGCGTCGGGCATACTTGGTTTTAAATTAGTTTTAAATTAATACCTTTACAAATATAATAAACTTAAGTGAAACACAAATTCTTTTTTGATTTCTTTAGCAGTATCTAATAACAGTTGAAATCTTTAACGCTGAAAAGATAACGAAAAATACATACTTATAGAATGTGCTCCTACCTACTAAAGTAACTGCATTAATAATTTTGACGCCTAGGTCACAGATTTCGCTCAAAATAATATTTATTGCAATTCATAAAATTTAAAATTTCAAGTTCCATATTGATCGAAAGAAATAAGGACCTGTCTAAGTTTGAGCATAAACAAATGTATTTTTACGTTTCTTATAAAGCACATAATGTGTCAGCACTGATTTGATCAAGCAACTAAAGAAAGTGCATGAAATGTTTTAGATGTTATCAAGTATTTCAATATTTGGCATGGGCCCATAGTTAAATACTTAAATATTCTGCAAATCGCACCTAAAGCTGTAATGTTGGAACGCTAAGGATGAAAAAATAATAATTTTGTTTAGCTCATATTTTCTATCTCTATATGAGACTAAAACTAAATGAGGAAGACTTGTTTGGTATTATAATCATCCCAATAATAATACAAATGCGAGAGTTTGTTTATTTGTTTGTTACCTCTTCACGCCCTATCTACTAAACCAATCTTTCTGAAATCTCGCATACACATAGCTAGGAGTATTGAGAAGGACATATGGTACCTTTTATCCCGAGAAATAGCACTGTTCCCGTGGGAAATTCGCGGGCGAAGATTAGTTTCTTAATACAAGTAAATTGACCGATTAAAATTTTAGAACAATAATCTCTCCATCTAGTTTCACTGAGCAGAGGAACACTTGATATGCCTCATAGATACAAGATGTTTAATATTAAATTAATACGTACTCATCTTAATTAAACGTTAGCAATCATTACAAATATATTTGATTGTTGTACAATAGAGGCAATCAAGATGAATGTCAGCTCATGTCTATATTTTATATATTTATAATTTCTAGTAAACAACTTTTAATGAAAAGATGTCTAATTTTGTACGAAAATACAAGCTGGCCAAGGTGATAAAACAAGGTGGTAAAGTTTTTAAAGTTAAATGTCAAGTACATGTTATTAATTTATTCGTATTTGGTTGATATGCGAATCCAATTATATTTAAATTAAAATTTTAAAAAATCCCTGTAAGTAGTTGATGAATCTACAAACATATTGTCTATTTATTTGTTTTCTTATTTAAGGTAGTCTTGAACTTTGATGGCCGTGTAGTAGGTATAGGATTTACGAATAAGCATCTCTTTTCTTTGTAATGAATTATGAATTTTAAAATTAATGACACCAATAGGTATGAAAGTTTCAATAACTTAGTCTTATGGGAAGTCCGGATCCGTCTTTTTGCGGTACTTAAGTTTGTGAAATGAACCTTTGTACCAAAATTTATTAGCTGTGCTCTTGTCGAGGGAGTCTCTTCCAGGTGCTACTATCTTCCTCTAGCCTTTTCTTTCCTAATACGGCACTACTCCCTTTTTCATTTATTCGTTCTCCTTCTTGTCTACCTCTTCCCCGTCTTCTCTCTATATTACCTTTCATAATGTTTTTCATTAAGTCGTCGTGTATCAAATGTTTTCACATTTTTCCTCTTCTATTCAAAATAGTATTACAGCTCCAAGCTCTTTCTTTCCAACTGATTCTCTCCATTAACTCAAATGTACCGTAAGTAGTTTTGGCTAAAACAATTCAGGGTCGAATAAACTTCTTACAATACAATAAATTTTAACATGTCACGCGGCCTTTCCACAAACATCAGCCTTCGTTTTTACACCAATGTTCTCAACAATGTTTTGTTCCAGGATTCGCGGCACAAACCCGCCAAATGACTATATTTGTTCTCTCTATTTGCAAGGAGTATAAATGTTAACCCTCCAATTCTGAGTGGGCCGCTTTTAGCCGAGGCGAGGTAGGAAGCATCCCACATTTTATTGTAGCTATAAATTTTACGCCCGCTATACAACCGAGATTGCCTCTAGATTTTTCTACTTCCCAGTCATGGGTGTCGTACTTATTTTTCTTTATTTTCAAACGGCCCGTTAGCCTCGTAATGAAAATTTGTCGGCTATATTAATGATCAAAAGCCTCTTTGTTTAACAGCGAAGAAAATCAAATTTTGTTCGCAAGTTAATGTTATGAGGGTGTCTGACATTGTTTTAAAGGTTTTCATTGAATGAAGTGGAGATTGGGTGATTTGTTCCGACATTTTGTACAACGATGTTAGCGATAAAAAATAATAATATAAAATCTTAATAATTATACGTGATTCTAATATATTATTGTATGATTTGAAATGTTTTAGTGTATGATCGTAAATAGTGTATTTTTATATTATAAAAGGGAGACCAGGGTCAAATTGACTTTGTAACTTGATATGAATCAACTTTATTTATGTCTTAGGACTCAAAATTGATTGAGAACATTAACGTTATCAGAGACGAAGTGCCTATACAATAATAATTATTAAATTTCACAAGTAGAGAATATCATGTTTTCTTCCAATTGAAAATATTCATTTTCCAGTAAAAACTGAACTGGATCTAGAAACTTCAATTCATATACTTTTTCTTGTGAGCGAAAGTGAGCAATAAATCAAAGAATGGGTTTGTAATTGCTCTTTATATGGAGATATTAATTTGATTATGGCATGGGTTGGGTGCAATGTTATGAAATCGTTGACACCTTAAACACTTTATCTATCAAGTCATTAAAATATGTATAAATCATAAGCTGTTGCGCCGGGCTTTGCCCATGTAAAAATAGCGTGTTTTGCTTTCCGGTCGTCGAACTATTTATAAAGAATTGACATCAGTTTGTTACTCCGTCTTGATGAGAAAACAAAAGAAAAAAAATGTTCACATAGAATGAAATATATAGACTTTATATACTTAGTTTAAGTTAAATAAATGACTAATTTAACATACCACAACAACTTAATTTGAGACCTTCATCTTATTTATATCTATTATTGAAGAAGCATTTATTAATAAAGAAAAGATATAAATGTTACTGAATCTTAAAAATCAAAACAACGAGTGATATTTGAAGTCTTAATAGGTCAATCAAGAATTGTTTACTGTTTATCCAATTTACACCCGATTATAAAAAAGGGAGGTTATTTTATTGTACTCGAAACATTCGTTTAATTATGCTAAGTATTTTCTTATACCCAAGCGGCGACCCAAAAGTTTACTTGCCTATTTCACATGAAGACAGATGAACATCAGTAAACATTCATCTAAAACTTAGTTGTAAATGTAAAATACCACTCGTCCGTGATTGTAAGTATAATTACCAAGCAAATGAGAAACAATCACGTTGATAATTTTCCTTGAATGTTGAAATTGTGGTTAAGAGGACGCTGTCACCGTCTTTTCTAGATACTTTTTAGTTATTATTTACAAGAAAAATTGTCAAGTTTGCAATGAGTTGTTTTATTGGTATTCTTGCTATTTTTTACTGTATTTGAAATGGCAATTGTACAGAAGAAGATGGATAGTTTTATCGACTCTTTTATACTATTAACTTATATAAAGCAAACAGGCCTACGGTCCACCTTATGGTAAGCGGTAACAGTCAGCCTATGAGAAGCCTAAAACAGGGGAGAGTCGCGAGCGCGTTACCAACCGAACTTTTCACGCCCTTCTTGATTTGTTGGAGCCTTCAGGCTACATTTTCTTGGAACACAAGCTCCATTTTCCACCTTATTTATCTCAACCTCTTAAAATTTCGGCCACCAGTTGTAGACGGAAGAGACTTCTGCGCACAGGCTAAATGCTATCTAATAGATTTCTTGAGCTCAAATACCTATAAACATGGGTCATCAGGTATCACAAATTATAGAATGCTATGTTTAATTTAATGATTTATTTCTGATGTGTTTTGCGGCACAGTCGAGCTGCAAAGCGCTTACGAGACGCGCGAAAAACGAGTTAAGTAGAGATTACGTTTCGTTTCCCCTTAACGTTTTATAGGCGCTAACGTTAATGCTTATGTCACGGTCTCTTACGATTAGCCGGTTGCCTTTATAGGTCATTTCGCGTAATTTCTACTACCAAACCACATAAATAAGGCATTAAACATTTCATGGCTTCTTAATTGTGGGTGTAGCTATGCGCCTACTTTTTAGATATGTTTGTCTTTGGTTTTTTTTTTTTGCCACGTGATCCAGTAATTTCACATCCTTCAAACCCGAAAAATAAGCAGTGGACCTATCTACTAAGTTCAAAGTTTGTGTTCATTATATCGGATTTAATTTCGTACCAAGGTCGAAACCATTTTGTTTTTATTATTGAGGAAAAGGTACTTAAACTAGACAGAATACGGCGTCACTTCGCTCATTTGGCCAAAACATGTATTACGGAGCAAAGATCTAGATATCTCTATGATACGGATCTATACTTTTTGAAATAGGCCCTTTATTGTAGACTATAAGTGTACTAGAATGTTACACAGCCAAGTGAGAAGTTTAGCCGTAACAGAAGCCAATTCTGTTTGGCTTTAGGCGAGAAATTTAATAAGTGATGAGGCAACACCTCAAACTAAAGTTAACCGACTACCCTCATGAAGTTATACGATATTCGGGTAGTAAGGCGGGCTACTCATTAGATTCAGTTGTTGGTAAAATACCACGTGAGTCGGAGTGTTAATTTATTTTACTAAAGCTTTTTGGGCGATGCCTAATGTATCTCTCACTTTTAGCGTTATAAGGTCCGTATAGCGTATTATTCTTATGACCCTAGTCTCTGTCCAGAACTTATAGGATAAAGGCGTGATTATAATGTATTCAAAAATATATCAGTAAATATAATTTCTTTTATGAAAAAAATATTGAATACACATAATTTAGTCTTAGTTTCTAATGTTTTAATATGAAATAAATAAACTATAGAAAAACATCTAAAAAGTAAGCGCGAAGCGCACAAACAAGAAATAATGAGTCTTCAGATGTTATGAGGTATTTATTTTACGCGCTTAATCCCATAATTTTTATCTTATATTGGTAAATATGCAGTGCGTTAGTTTGAGAGTGAACGTATACCAAGGTTTTTGTTACATTATCAATATAAGGTTACATATAATAAAATGAAATATAGCTATTTATTCTTATAATACCTTTCCACTTACGTGTAATTTAAACAATAAAATAAAAAGTACCTCATTTAAAATTAAGAAAAACAACAAGTTATTAAACTTTGAGATTTTAGATATAAGAAATCAGTGTTAAAAATATTTGTAAATAAAAAATCTGAAATACATACAGAATGTCCTGCCTTACTACAACTTTGTTTGCAACCAACTAACGTTTCCAGCTTACGTATTAACTGGGAATGCTCTTGTTAGTGTACATTTTGATGCTTTCGTTACAAAGATGTAGCTGTTATGAGGATCGGTCTCCAGTTGGAAATTAATTTAAGCTATTTACCTGCATTTCATTTACATTTTAAGCACAAGATTGCAAGGAGCTCTATTGTTTGGTAGAAAACATAACACATGCTAATCCACCAAGGTAAGCTTATTTGGATACTATGGAATGAACTTTAGAACACTCATCACTACACCCATACTCCATACTAATATTATAAATGCGAAAGTCTGTCTGTCTGTCTGTCACCTCTCCACGGCTAAACTGCTGGACCGATTGTAATGAAATTTGGTAGGGATGTTGTTGACGACCTGAGGTCAAACATAGGCTACTTTTGGGCGCGATATAACCGAGTCCCACGCGGGGCGAAGCCGCGGGGAACAGCTAGTAGTATATAAAACAAAGTCGCTTTCTCTGTCCCTATATCCCTATGTATACTTAAGGCGCTGTGCATCAGGGGAATACCGTAAAACGTCTATTTTTTCGTCGCGCAGTTAGCTTTATTCTTCATGGAATACAAGCATGAAAAAAATTTGAAGTATAGTTCAAAGATCAAAATAAATGATTACATCAAAATAATTCAAAAAAAAAAAAATTAAAACCTAGCTAAATAAAATAGCAAAAAAGCTATATCCAGAAAAGGTTTCGTCGCGAATTACTTGATATCTTCAGCGACAACTACCAATTTTTTTACGTCTATAAAAAGAATAACATAATGACCCAGAGGGATACCTAAAAAAATTACAATATTTAGTCATAATTATTGAAATATTAAATTAAAACTGAAAAATATCACCCGAAATGGCATTGAACGGAGACTAGTGACAGGCCAACCCAGTATCGCCATTTTCAACCTTATTTCATTACGAGTACGTACTATAATCGCACTTCACCCCTCTCAAATATCTAAGGGTTGGGGATACAGCGCCTTAAATCTTTAAAACTACGCAACGGATTTTGAGGCGGTTATTTTTAATAGATAGAGTGATTCAAGAGGAAGATTTTTATACCCATGCGAAGCAGGGGCGGGTCGCTAGTAATAAATAGAACTAGGTTTCCATTGGAAGACAATGAAAGTACCTTTTATCTAAATTATTTCATTTTAGACTGAAATCAGTGATCAATTTTACCAAGTAAGAAATGAAACAAAAAGAGTAGGTCGCGTGACTACATTACATCAAGCTTTCAAAGTCCGTATGATTTTAAGTAGTTAACACCTGGCATATTCGCTTTATAAAATTACCGTTTCGGCAACGGTTTTTCGTATAAATATTCTTTGTTAGTAAAGTGATTAGAATTCAATTAGGTTTTATTTTTTATTATTGACAATGACATGACACGTATTTAAACAATATTTTTAGATGTATAATACCTATTTTTCTTAGTTTAAGGTAGCTAATTAAAGCGCAGTGTTATGTTATTTATTTCTGAGTCATTGTTGTAACTCTTTCTCGTTGAATAATACACAATAGATTTCTTTTAAAATATATTTTTCTATCTTTATCAAAAATATATTTTACAGGATAAAGGTAAGAAAACAGCGATAAGTAGCAGATTTACTTTTAATAACTAACGTTGCACAATACACCACTTATCTCGTCCTACGTGAGTTTAGTACTAACTGTTAGATACTCGTACAACTAGATTGCATATTGTGCATCTTCGGGGCACGTCCAAGATATTGTACGGAGCAAGTATATGAGTTAATTAAAGCCAAGTTCCTCAGTATAGTTTACTTTAATTGAAACTTTATCTGATATGTGCTACTAGTTAATTTCTTGGACGTGCTTTACTTTTATGTATTCACTAGCGGCTTAAGAACCTTCCTCTTGAATCACTCTATCTATTAAAAAAACCGCATCAAAATCCGTTGCGTAGTTTTAAGGATTTAAGCATACAAAGGGACATAGGGACAAAGAAAGCGACTTTGTTTTATACTATGTAGTGATTATATGCGGGATATTATTAATTGCACATCAAATAAATAATCACCCATCAATTTCTGTATATCAAATAAATTATTTTACTTTTAATTAAATTAAAAACTTGGTGACAGAAGCAACTAACGGTCAAAAGACGACTTTGTGACAGAAGGTAGGTTAGGTTATGGTTATACAGTGACCTTAACAGTGAGCGAGCGAGCGAAGCGAGCGAGTGTCAGACTTGGTGACAGAAGCAAAACAAATTTTGCTGTGCAATCAGTAATTTTGATATGTATTTAGGTTATTTTTGCATACAAAAATTGTTTTTATTGATTTCCGTTTAAATACTACCCATTATATGCGTTTATGGTTTTGTAAATAGCAGTTGTAAAGCTGTGTCATATGTAATTAGGCAGCCTGAAAAATCTGACAGAGTTGGCCACTTGAACGGATTAGCTTACTATTGGTCTGATTTCCTGTAAAAATGTTAACGGAGGTTAGACCGTCAGACGGTAGTCGCTTCATTGTTATAACCAGTATACCTACCACTTAAAATAGGACTATGACTAAAAGTGTAACTTGGATTCTGAAACTTAAGACGAAGATGCAATCAAAAAACACGTTTGAATTAAGAAGAAGACAACGCTCGAATGAAATTTTCATCATCTAAATCGAAAATCAATGACATCGTTTAAGTAATAACTGTTGATTCTATTAAACTAATGTTGAGGTTTGATAACTAATTAGATGAAAGTAGGAAGTAAATCAAAGCGGCCCCCAAATAATTTCGTGTACTTAGATGACACAGTCACTGGACCATGCATGGGTGTGAAGATGCGACGCCCTAAAGATATCTGACTTAGCTTTTATAATTATATTAAATGGGAAAGCACTTCTGCACGTACGATCAAGTTAGCGTAACCCTATTTGCTTTACACCAATGAGAACCAGTTAGGCGGCCCTTGTAAGCGATATGATGGCATAGTAAACTACTATAGAAAGCTGGTTCACTCTCACTTAAGACTAACAGCTTGTTTGGTCTATGTTTTATATTGAGCTAGTCTTATGGTTCTGTCTTAGTGGGAATTTCAGGATGACAATTTGTAACCCAGATACTGCTCTGCAAGAAATTTGAGATCGCATTCTCTTAATTTGTAAAAGGGATACTCATAGTCGCAGAAAGACTGATCGCAGTCTTCTTTTTGACGGTTATTATGAAGATTTGTCAAGAACTTGTTCAGCCGTGATCTTTATGTGGCAAAAATGAAGAGATTTGTTATTTTTCATTTTGTGTATTAGTGGTCAATACTAACTAGTCTCTAATTTTTCAAGCTGCTATAAGATATTTGTCATTGATTAAAGTTGAACAAGTTACATTAAAATTATGGAGAAAAGAATGTTAAATTTTGATTTTACATGTATCTAACTAAACGGCGACGTAATACAGCTTAGTGCGTAAATTTTTTTAGAATATGTTGCAAATTATAACGTCATCTTTCAAAGTGCCTAACAGTATGTAGCGAATTTGTATGTAAGTGTGACTCTAGGGTGATAGATCAACTACATCATACAAACGAGATATTCTTGCTGGGAAAATAATTAAAAGAAAGCAGTACTCCTCAACATAAGTTCTTGTTAAATTGAATCTGGTTTGGTTGGGTATCTGGAAATGAACATTATAAAATCTTATATACTTGGATGATAATAATGATTCAAGAAACTGTGTGAAAATTGCTCTGTAAAACTTGTTAGGAAAGCTTATTCGGAAAGTCTTGTTAATTTTGAGAAGATTAGGTGTCTTTTTAATATACTTACCACTGTCACTTTCTCTTTCCTATTATTTATTTATCATTATCGATGTTTTAGTACAACAATTTTTTTATCTTCTCTTTTTCATTATTAGCATTATTAAATTAAAGCCTGGCTTTACAGACTAAAATTCACTTAAACTCTCCGTGAGTGACCAATTGTAGAATATAGAAGAATTTGTTTAAATCAACTTTATGACATCAACTCTCCTTGTCTTGCCTCTAAACACCACCTACTGGAAAAACGTACAACAAAATTGAGAAAAGTATAAGAAAACTGATGTATTCACAAAAGAGAAATTTAAAACACAATTATTATTCCCTTCGCACTTTTTGTGTTTCAGCCACGTTATATGGCCTGTAATGGTCACATTAGACGACGTTTCATACTCGAAATGCCTCGGACATTTCGCTGATAACGAGTGATTAATAGAAGAACAGTTCGCGTGTCATGTCCCAACAATTCAGATTGTAACACCGAGAAAATTCCGTGTTTGTTTTTAACAAACATCAACGTCTATGTTCAATTATTGATATTTTAACTTTTTTTTTTTTTTTTTTTTTTTAGTTTATTGGGGTCAACAAACAATTTTACAACACAATAAATATACAATATAACATATTAAAGTAGGTATATGTAAAACCAACACCGTTAACCACATTTTTACACAAGAATACATTGAGAGTAGGTGATTTTATTTATCTATGTATATATAGCTTTACAATGTAAATTAACTGTTTAGGAAAACTAGTTATTCTAACTTTAATAAGTGGAATCAATTTCGCGAACTTTGTCGCGAGTTAACCTTTTATAGGCACCAATTCGTGTTGTTTGTAAGTACGAAGTGGAAGACAAAAAGCAAGAAGAAATATCTAGACTAAAGCAAACAGCCAAGAAGGCACGAATCTGATAAACCTGCAGCTATTTCATGATTACTCCTCACAATAATACTCTTTTAATATCTTCGCTGTGTCTTATTAAAATAATAATTAATATTATGATATACATCTATAAAAAATAATATGTGTGTGTGCATTTTTCTATGTAAATATGTAGAAGGATGTGTTGGGTACATTTAATTTGTAAATAAATTACTATCTTCAATTAAAGATGAAGCAATAAATAGAGAATAGAATGAAAATAAAACAAACAAATATATCCTATGTCTTCATAAATTTCTTTCTATCTTGTACAAAATAGTAAACAAATTTCCGCAAAATGTCCTCTCGGTTTTAATTAAACGTCTCTTCTATTTAGCATTTTAGTTTCAATTTCATGTTATTGAGAAACTAATTGCGAGATTTAGGTCTGTACCCTTCCGTTAGATTTTATTACTAGTATCTACTAACAATTAGTGATATTGTTATTATTTGTGTTTATATTTCTGTTTTTAGTTAGTTTGTTGTGTTATACATTTCATAAATAGTAGTGAAATGCCAAAACTAATAAAGACTAGCGGGGTGTTTGTTATTGTTGACCAGCCAACAACGCACCGTGTCCCATAGCAAAATATAACTTAGCACAACTTTACTGCATTAGACCTACACTTTAGTACATGTACAGTGGGCTGCAGAGAAATCTGACCCCTATACCACAAGTATACCTCTTGAGAGGGCTTGAGAGAGCGTCAGATTTCTTCAGAGAAATCACACCTTATACAAAATTTTACCGCTCAATATATGAAATACAAAAATAAATTGTCATTAAAACCCTTTATCCAATTAAAAATATTCCAGAGCCACCATTGTAAGATATAATCCATGTTATTGGCCAAATGATACTGTAATTACGGGTTGGCCTAAAGGGTGCGCTGATAATTGTGGCTATCTGATAACCCTTACAGGTGACTTAACCTTTTCATTGGTTTTGCCCTTTCGATGCCCGTTACATTCGCCCTACAGTCCTTGTTTTAGGAATATTAGTATTTTCAGTATTTCAAGAACAATTTACATATTTCACTAGAATGAACATTTCAATACTGTCTGAATAATATTTGCATTAAAACATTATTTGAAATAAATATTATTTTAAGATACGACTAAATTTAACAGCTTGTTTTAAAACTAAATATTTTAATGTGACAAATTAAGTGTAACTTATAAAAGCTTACATATGTATTAGTTAATGTAAAACAAACTTAAAACTAAATATTTGACAAAGAGAGAATGACAAAATAAAGTTTAAATAATTTTGTCATATTATGCTTAAATTAATCGTAACAAGACGCAGAAATATCTCATTTAAAACAGCTTTTAACTTACTTTTTTTTTAATAACAACGAAATCATTTGCCAAATTAACGTTTTAACATAGAATTTTGCTTTTCCATACTTTCCTATAAATTTTCTCAAATATATTTTTCCGGGTACTTTTAATGAATTTCAATTATTTTTCAAACTGCCGTCTGTAACTTAATAGCTTTGCCCATAAAAATTCATTAAAGGTCTTACTTGAGATTTGTTAGGATATTATCGGGCGTCTAAAATTTTACCTGCGCGCTTTAATTGGGCAAAAACAACTTGTACAGCCTCTAATTAAATCGATAAACAAAATCTAAACAACGCGTTTCCTTTTGTTTAATAGATTTCTGCAAGTACATAATAGAAATTATAGTTTATTTTTAGTGCGTGAAAATTGTGCCAAATTAATTTTGCTTTTGAATAAAATTAAACAATTCTCGATGAAAATAACAAAAGTAATAAGTTCGTACTAAGACTTCCCATTTTTTTTTGATGTGGCTTTAAAAATGATGGCTTTGTCAACGTCAAAAGGCAAAAACGTATAAAAATTCACAAATAAATAAAATAACGAATATTAAAAAAAAAAGATTTACTAAAAAAAGAACTAACACAGATTATGTCAACCACAATCGTATTCAAAATAAAGCCAAGTTTATCGCTTTAAAAAGCGCGATGTTTGTTCGCGGATTTGTAAAATAAATGAATTAATAAAACTGTTGGTCTGGCTGAAACGCTTTTTGTCTCCCTGATACCCGTTTTGATAGTGGACACAAATGCAACGTGAGTTTTCAAAATCTGCCGTATCATTCCGATTTTAAACGATATTTTATAGTTCGTTTCATTTTATCTAAAAATTGTATAATAATGCGGCCAGTATTTTGAGTATTTTACCGTTCTGTAACGACAGTAATTTGAACTTTATATTTAGTTTAATATGGGTAATTTTTATATTTACTTATTTAAAATTCAGTTTACTTCATAAAAGTTACATTGTTTAATTTTAAAATTAAACTTATAGTAAAAGTACGAACGATTGACCGAGCTAATACCTATAAAGGCCGAGCTACATGGTACGGGTGTTAAGATTTATTTTCGTTACGGAATTTTACGTTTGTCTTTTAATATTTGCTTGAAGAAGTGAAGTAATCACTTCCTAAACCGAAAGTCACATTGCAAATGACAATGTGTATATATAAAATAAAAATATATTTGGTAGGGTACCAAGTTCTGGTAAATAAATACGCTATCGTTTTTCTTTCCCAATACCAGTTTCGCTGGAACTTCCAATAATTTCCAAGGAACGTGTACAAGGGAATAAAAACAAAGCGTAGATGTTATTGAGCAAAACTTCAATATTCCGTCGAAACTTATGAGTTTTCCGCAACAAAGTGCAGCGAAGAAAAATGCAAAATGAGCTCCGATACAAGCATTCAACTTGGAAATATTTATATTTACATGTTTACAATTTTCTTAGAATACCTACCATAAAATAGAGTTTATGAACAATTTTTTACTTCTATCTAGAAATCGTATCAAGGTGTCAAAAATAAAATCTTACTCTTACAGCCCTCTTCTTCGTTTCGTGACGATTAGCTCAAAACATTAAATTTTGTTACTTTTAAAATTTGCTGTTTCTGTGCCTGACATAAGGTCTAGTTTAGTCAGATTTCCGCAGACGGACTTATGCACAAAAAACTTCTAAAAACACATCAAATTTTTTTTTGATCTTATTGCAACTATATTGGCAATTTCTAATGCCTGATTGACAGTAGATTTAATTATCAACCGACGAGGATTGTTATGCCTATGACTATTATAGCAGTTTGTTTTTTAAGATGCAATAAAGTTTAAATAAATATGTCTCCCTTCCGTGGGAACATCCCATTATTATTTTAGGGATTGTCCAGCAGTGATTGTGTACTTCTTGTGAAGAATGTAAGTAAGGTTATTTAGGTAATTATTCAATACTAGCTTTCGCCCGCGGTTTCGCCCGCATAAATTTCCCTCGGGAACAGTGTTTTTCCCGGGATGAGAGGTACCCTATGTCCTTCCTAAAACTCTTAGCTATGTGTATGCGAGGAAGATTGGTTCAGTAGATAGGGCGTGAAGAGGTAACAAACAAACAAATATACAAACTCACTTTCACATTTATAATATTAGTAGATAGTCGCAATCTGCTGAATTAAAATCTTCTAATCTAACTCAGATGATAAGAAGTGAATATGAACAAATTCATTAAACAGGCACGTTAAGCCGTTGGTCTCGGCTGCCATCTGTTAGTTGTTAAATGAACCAAGTCAGAGGCCGAGAGGCGGTAAGAACTCTGACACGAGGGTGTGTATGGTTGATGACTGTGTCATCTACACGAACTGATGATGATTAAACATTGAACTATTCGTTAAACCCTAACTGTAACTTCAAAGAAATTTTAAAATACAAGTCGTTGGCGTTCATTCAGGACAAAGAAAAAGCTATAAGTACCGACTCTTTGACTGTTTTGTTCTTATTTTACCATTTCCCCGTATTTTTGCCCCTTTTCTCATGTTTCCCATTATTTAGCCTTTGATGTCGATAATACCAATGCCAAAGTATTTACACGTTGGAAAATACATTTTGGTTCAGTGCGTAGCGATATCGCTAATAATTCATGCATAGATTTTATGGTAGGTTATAAATACTTACAATGTACATTTTGATGTACAGCGTATGTGAATTATGTGCGTCATTCAAAAACTAGTAAGAGTTTAGAGAAAATACAAAACAAAACGCAGTGAAATTAGTGGGAATGCCACTCAGTGCTGTTTTATGAGATTTTTTATGTAAACATACCTACTTGCTAGTGACTCATTGCCCCTTAGTCCCATTTCGTAGCTAGATTTCGTAGCTGGCTTCGAAATGGGAAATAAAAATCCCATTTCGACTCATGTTTCACGTTTACGCGAGGAATCCTCAGGCACTAAGTGAATAAGTTATTAGTTAATTGTTCGAAAACTAACCGCATACGCGACGAAACCCTTTTTAGCTACACCTAAAAATATAGTTTAAATAACCTAAAAACACGCTTTAATGATCAATCGAACAAAAAACGAAAAATATTTTTTATAATGTGCTTGATAATTGAGACTATAATTATTTTTATCGAATTATTGTATTGTCATCGGTCCTTAATAATTCTACAAAGTTTCAATTAAATCTGACCGTTCAAAGTTGGTCAAAATCAAGTTCAAAGAAGTCGATTACAAACAAGAAAGCAAGCAAACATACAGGTGAAGCTATTAAAAGCGTGTTAAAAAGAAACAATGGATACAATAAAGTTTATTGTTTCATTTGGTACGTACTACTATGTACAATTTTATTAATATGCATACCTATCTGCTCATCAGAATCTGAATATACAATGTAATTATAATTTATACAATTACATATTGTTATGACAGTTATGAGTTGTAATGAGTGTAATCTGTGATTTTAATGTAATGTAGACAAGATTATTTCAAAGTTCCAAGCTACTTAAATCATGAATTTATATGTTACTTAAAATGAACATGTAACAGGTTTTCGATTCTCGGTAATCAAGTAATTGCTATGATGTTCAGTAAACAAGTTATTTATATGACTATTGAATTGAATATGTGGCGACACTAGCGCCACAACAATATCTACAAAGACGCACCACAGATGGCGTTAAAAGCAGCAATCTCAGAATTGCATACAAGATGGCAAATTACTATGAAAGTCTAAATCGCGCTTGCAAAGTTTCTACGGATTGGAGCATAAATACAATCTCCGACAAGACATCGTCGGAGCCGCGGTTCCCCAGGCATAACACCCTAGCCTGGCGGGAAGATCTTCCCTTTGTGGCGGTCGAGCATATCCCTGTCGCTCCCGTCACATTCTCCAAACTGGTGACCCCGACGTGATTGGAAGCAGCCTTCTCCATCAATATTCTCCGATCCATCATCTCGCTACCTCTCAAGCTTCAGCAGCCAGCAGTCTCACAGCAAGCCAACTACGATGGGGTATCTACAGGTCCAACGCAGCCGACGTACCGAGCTTCCTGGTCCTGCAACCACCCTCACTTCAAAAGACTTCAGCAACCGGCACATCCACCGCAGCCCACGCCTGGTATTCATCGGCCGGCCACCGCACCAGCGTGGCAGTTCTGCAGGACATCTACCGGCGCCAACAAGTCATCGCTCACTACAGTCTCGACTCACCGCAGACTACGAGCAAGCAGCAACAACGTACCCGACTCACTGGGACGTCAAGTCAAGCAACTGGCACTTGCAAGCTAACAACATAAGCACAGACTGCACATGAAGATTTATCAGACCTTCGGTCTTGGAAGGGAGTCCTGTGGCGACACTAGCGCCACAACAATATCTACAAAGACGCACCACAGATGGCGTTAAAAGCAGCAATCTCAGAATTGCATACAAGATGGCAAATTACTATGAAAGTCTAAATCGCGCTTGCAAAGTTTCTACGGATTGGAGCATAAATACAATCTCCGACAAGACATCGTTGGAGCCGCGGTTCCCCAGGCATAACACCCTAGCCTGGCGGGAAGATCTACCCTTTGTGGCAGTCGAGCATATCCCTATCGCTCCCGTCACACTCTCCAAAAATATGTAAATAAATATAAATTATATAAGTGCGCCTGATAAAGGAGATGCTAATGCCCACTTCGCTGTTTTCCCGGTGGAATGGTGGAAATATATATAGGCGTATACATAGGTTTAAATACCTATATATTTTTAAATCGAGTTCTGATTTTTTATTACCTTTTTTTTTGTTACAGGTAAGATCAACAAAGAGCCGTTTGTTTACATCACTAAGTACGGTATTGTGAGTACAGAGAGCCACAGGGAAAAGTATACCACCTTACCCTTAATCATACTCCATAGGTGGTAAAGGTAATCTGTGTGGCCCACTGTACATATCATCATCATCAATCCTAATTCTTTCCCATTTCAATTAGAGTTTAATTTTGTGGATGTTTGGAACTATGTTCGTCATAAGAGACTTCATGAATGTATAGCTTTGAAATGTGCTCTTCCTCAGCGTAGACTTCACAGCCCAGGGTGCGTTTAAATTATGGTCCGAGGACCATGGCCAAATCGAAATTTGGCAGTATTGGTTTTGGTTATACAATGCAACTGCCGTCTGACCTCCGTAATCCAGTGCTTACCGCTGATATATCTACAGTAAAATGCCCTTGATGTATTAACAGTAAAATGACTATTGTCAATTTTTTACCCGACTACGGCGAAGCCAAAAGGAAGGGTAATGATTTTGGCAGTCTATGTATGTATGTATGTATGTATGTATGTTCCACCGTAGCGCCTAAACTACTGAACCGATTTTAATGAATGAGGTGTCAAAAGATTAGTGCGGGTAACATAGGCTATATAAATTGTATCAAATTTTTAACTGACAGAAATCAAACCTCAGATTCTAACCTCAAAAAAAATTAAAATGAGATTTATATCACGTGTTTAGTATCAAAAGAAAGGTCTTGGCGAGCACATTACAAATATGTATATAACTCATATTGTTTAAGTTAAAATATTGTTTAAAATGCATTCGTAAAGTGGTATATTTCACGCGGTCCAGTCATTTCCGTTAGGGAAACGGAAAAGTACCTATTAAATAAAAATTAAGTTAAAAAACTATAACCCGACTACGTAGTGTCTAAAAAGGATGAAACAAGGGCATAATTGAGATAGAAATCCAAAAATGCATAGGTACTTAAATGGTCATGGTAAAGCCGTGGTCGCACCTATTGTAAATGAATGATAGGAACACCTTTAAACGAACATTTTGTTGGTATACACTATACAGTGGGTGCGACCACGGCTTTACCATGACCATTTTAGTACCTATGCGTTTTTGGATTTCTATCTCAATTATGCCCTTGTTTCATCTTTTTTAGACACTACGTAGTCGGGTTATAGTTTTTTAACTTAATTTTTATTGTATAAGATATATTTTACAACAATTCATAAATAAAATTACAAATAATTAATTTAATGAACTACATTGTAAAAAATAGATATTTTATTTTAAACTTTTATTGGTGTCTGTTCAAGTTTTATTGAGTGTAGGCTTAGCTCAATATTTATGAACCATCTCAACTATTATCGTAGGATAAAATAAACTAAGTTTAAAAATGTTATTTTATCAATTTGTGTAAAAATAAGTATTCTTAGAGAGTAATATAACATTGTTATAGCTCAACAGAAGCCTGTACGTGTAAATGTTGATATCGTTTGAATGCCCCGTAGGCTTATAGGGTTAGAATTAGGTAATTACCTAAAATTAGGCTGTTTTGCGAGTATCAGCCCTGAATGTGTTCTGATTAAGGCTTATTTACATTTGCAAACGGACATGAGTCCCAAGAGAATATAGGATATTGCATCGACAGTAATCTATATAGAGATCTGTGTATTCTTCAACCCCTCTGGATGATGGCGAATTCCACTTTTTCTCGGAAATTCTGGCCACGGAATATTCGGGAATAAACCGGAATAGCAAGCAAAACCGAGTTGTTCTGCAGAGTCAAAAACAAAGAGTGCTAAACTTCACTAGTCATAGAGGCTCCCTTAGAAAAGAGGGGCTTTTTGAGAAGGTTTGATATTAGGCAAGTCATCAGTTATAAAATTAATGCCAATTTTTTTTTGTAATATTTTGCCTTTAGCGGTTAAGAAACTATTGTTTCAATATAATCCTCGAAAGATAACATTAAATGAGATTCGTTTGCTACAAATAACCGCTCAATATTTTTATATCGGGCGTAAAAATTTCAGAAGATCCAAATATACAGTTAGAGAACTGTCGTTCAAATGTTCAAATAAAAAATCCACTCAAAAGTTACGGCTCTGAAGGACATAAAATAGACCGATTTCACACCTCACAAGGATCTATAGTCAATTTTATACGCACACATAAAATGGTGATCAATAAAAATTTAACAGTCCACGGAGAAACGTCAAAGTTCTCAGTAATAAGTCAAATTGATAGGAGCTAGCGTATTGTAATTACTTCCGACAAAAAAATCAAGATTACTAACACGATTTCATAATACGTTTCATTTATATGAAGATTGGATAAAAAAGCAATTATTGAATATGTTTGTTTGATATATAGCTAATATTTTTTTCTAATATCTTTTTAATATAAAATAATATTAGTACATCCATATTTTTTGTTTTTTGAAAATAAACCAGTTATCATAAATTACAATAATAATTCTATCATTATAAATGCACAAACACAAAACACCGCAAATACTCTGATCTTGATATCAACTAATGCACTCACAGTAGGTAAATACAATAAGGCCGTAATCTTTTGACACCAAATATTTTATTTATATGTATAAGTTTATGTTATAGTTTTATCTACAATTTTGATATAATACATATATTTTTTAAATTAATTTGTAATGATGTTAAATATGCATAAAATTATATTATTATATTTTAATCTCATCATCTTTTCACTTGTACTATGACATATACATGGGGACGGTAAGTTGCAAGTTTAGGTTATAAAGTTAAGGTGTACCTCAGACAAGTTTTGGTTACTTATCCAATAATATCGAGTGCTAGTTACACCAACTATTCCACTTACAACTTGTTTACTTTGTTAGTTTTATTCCCTTCACAAGTGGGGTATATGCGTGAAGAATAATGATTCCCCTTTTCTTTCTAGACGTCTTTTAGCTATGCAATTTTGTATTTCATTCATTTAACACGCCTTGATTTAAGTATTGAGTAAATTAAAACATATTTATTGACTTTTAAATAAGAAGGTAAAGTCAGTTTGGTCCTAATTTTAATTATTTGTTTTGTTTTTATATATAATTATTTTTGCAATTAAAAACTGATTTATTTAATCACTAAAAGAAATCTAAAATAATAGCCTAAAATATATAAAAAAGAAACTAATTAATATAAAAATTAATTAATTTTATTTATTATACCATTCGACATTATACGAGTAACAATGAGAGGCAAACTAGGGACAAAAAAAAATTAAGTACTTACTAGAATTAGTGCATACAAAACACAAACAAATATGTGATGAAGCCAACAATGTCCTAACCAAACTAGAAACAACCCACCAAAGTATGCTTCTCGTGGGAATCAAACCCACAACTTCCTGGTCACTGGACCACAGAGGTTATGTTTATAAAATAAATATGGAAGAACAGTAAAGTATAGCAACGCCTTATTTAGGTTAGGTTAATTAATTTTAGTTGGCATATACAATGTTAGTCTTGCTGCTGAATATTCAGTGAGAATAATTGGAAGATGTATAGCTTGTTATTTCTACAAATACGATCGAGGCCAAGGGCACTCAATGATTACGAAGATTGATACAGAACGGTTTTTCAGACCCCTCAGGCTAGGGTTTTGCTCACAAACCTGGGAAATTAGAAATAACATCCATACTCCATACTAATATTGTAAATGCGAATAACTGTCTGTCTATCTGCCTATTATCTACATGTCTGTCTGTTACGTTTTCATGGTTAAACCGTTGGACTGATTTTGATGAAATTTAGTATGGAAGTTGTAAAAGACCGGGGTTCAAACATATTAACATAGTTTAACTACTAACAAGATGAGTCTTTTTACTTCAAATAAAATATCATTCATTCATTCACAAGTTAATTTTTGGTGCGAAAGCCAATATAACCAAGTACTAAGTGGGTGGAGCCGCGTCAGCTCGTTTTATATATGTAGTAAATTTTGTCAGTTTTCATTTGAATGACACAAAATTTATAGATTTTTTTTTGGAGAAAATCATAACAAAATATACATAGGTAAGTATAGTGCTCTTTCGTGTCTTGTAGAGTCGTGTCAGATGAAATTCGGTTTCTCCTTGTGCTAATAAAAGCACTAAACAGGCATTAGAATGTTATCTACCTCAAACATTGTAGCTAGGTATTAATTTTTTTTCGAATCTCATGGGTATTTCCAGAATTATATACAATAAAATTAATTTTTTTAGCTTATCTTCGAATCGAACCAAATATTTTTAAGTCTGTTTTATGGCAATTTTCCGTGATGGTTTTCCTTTTATATCTAAACAGACAACCCTGGGCCTATCCGGGTGTACGTCCATTTGTTGATGAATGACGAATCTCAATGAGATTTCTTCGTAAGTAATATTTTTTGTGGCTTTCCCATAATGGGAGTGGGACATGCGAACGGAATAAGCTCTCGCTAAGAATATGCGTATATTTTATGCATGGCAGGATTTTTACATAGAAATTTAGGTGCTCTGTGCAATGTATTGACAACAAAATTATACTAATGAGTAAATGCTTTGAGGCTTTTCCGTTTGAACTTCAAATTGAATTGCTTTGGAGCAAATTTTTTTTTAAATTAGAACGCGTGAACGATTTTTTTTCTATTTTCTTTAATAAAAACAGTGAAAGGACTATATTTTTCAATGTTTTTACGATCAACTAGCCAATTGCCTTGAAATGAGCTGCAAAAAAAAAACTAACTTGTCTCATTCTATTTTAGTTTGATGCATGCTTATGCTAATAAACTTCAAAATTTAAGAACCACATAATATATTTAAATTTTTAGTTACAGCTCAAAAATAAAAAGATTTTTATGAAGATATCAAATCCCTATGTTAAATGACAATTAAAAAACTATGGTGATAATCGTACTACAAGTAATACATACAATTTTGGCAATGTCCATCGAGCAATGCGGCAGGCTATATATCATCACATATGACAGGTTTGATCTCCAACAGATTAATGGACCACACTATCTGGATAACTGTAATATCACAGGATTGTCACTAGAACTCGGGTGCACCGTCCATATGAACGTACAGTCGGGGGCAGATAAATCTGACCGCTACCGTACTTACTATAGTGACTGGGGGTGAGGTTTATCTGCCACCGACTGTACCTATCGACTGCTGTCTGACCTCTGTAAACCTTTTTACAGGGAAACTATACCAATTGGAATATGATTCGGGTGTGTTAGTAGCCAACACTGTCAGACTTATTAGGCATGGCTTAACGTGCCTTCCGAATAGGAGCTCATACTATACAAAAGCATTTTGACAAAACTGAATATAATAATGTAGCCATTTCCTGCGTCCACCTTTCCTGATTATATTTTTGGTCTTCCTAGACTTTTAGCTCCCGTAATATATTAATTACTTATAATAATAATCTTTGCGTAATATGGCTTTCCTCCCTCATCACGATATCGTATAAGGGTATAATTATCCTGACCTATAGCTTTTTCAATAAAATTATGTGTCACTTTCATAGTCCTTCGGTTATAAAGTTATTCCTTAGTTTATCTTATTTATTTATTTATTTATTTATTTAAACTTTATTGTACAAAATACAGTTGTATAGCACAATAGGCGAACTTAATGCTAAAAGCATTATCTAACAGTCAACCTTTGGGTCAAGCAGAGATCGTAATGTGGGTTTAATATAATAGTAATATAAATTTACATAAACTTACATACATATACTTACATATATACCTAGATATATAAATACATAAATAACAATATACACATATATATATATATGACAAAAATATTTACGAGATAAAGCAGCAACTCAAAATGTACCCGTAATTATTACCTAATTTTGCTCCTTAAACTGTACCTTATCTTGCGATGTGAAAAATATCAACTATTATATATTTAAGGCTTTAAGGTTTTATTGTTATAAATTGTAATACAATGAATATATACCTAAATATTAATAAAAAAAACTATATATTTGGCCAGTTTATTACGAAACAGCATAACTTGTAATACAATAAATTCCTTCAATGATACCAACTGAAATGGAATACCGTGGACGTGACCGGAAATTTCCCTGCTATATCCTCAAAGTTGCAAACCTTGCTTCGTATATTTGAATATAATGAAGGAATACGACTTTTAGTTTGTCTTTGTTATTGCACGTGAGTTGTATTGTAATACATTTTCTCTCTCTCTCTCTCATCATAGCGATTTTCCGGTCTTAAAACTTAAAGTTTACAAGTTTATATTATTCTCTTGCATGTAGTAAAAATGCGACATTTCAAAGACATGTAGATGTTTAAAAATTCGATATTTTTTTCTTTTAAATTAAATATAAACTAATGCTAAACTAAACAAAATAAAAATTTAATTTAAAAATTTTCGTCTATACTTACTCGCTGCAGCTGAAATATTTCTCCACATTGTCTAATTGATGGCAAAGTGCCCAGAAGGCATTGCTATGTCGAAAAGTAATGCTAATATTTATTTAATTTAAATTTAAATGCAATGAAAAATGAATGGAACGTAAAAATAAATTATCGATTTAATCTCAAAGAAGAAATGTTTACATATTCGCGAATTTGGCCCAAAGGATTTGTCAGTTTTAAAATCACGATAAATTTAAATATTTACCTGAATTGTATTGAAACGATAGCAAAAATAGCTGTTTTATATACACAACTATTACAAACATGGTGATAATACAAAGTGCAATTCTTGACTGTGAACGTGTAAAGAGAAAATTTATGATTTTTCAGGAGTTTTATATCATAAAGATTAAATAAAAAAAAACTAGAACCCGATTTAGTAAAAAAGCAGTAATAAAAGTACTAAACAAAAAAAAATTGACAAATGCATAGGTACAAAATGGTCATGGTAGAGTTGTGGTTCTTTTTTTACTGATACCCTTCCTTTTGGCTTCTCTGTGGTCGGGTGAAAAATTACACGTTATGTATTTATTGGTAAACGTAGTAACGTCATATAATAATTAAAATCTATTTCAAGTTTTGTTCGTGACTGACTACTGTCCCTTACTAAGTAAAACGATAAAACATAAGCAATAAACTTTACGAAAGTTATAAAACGTTATCAACTAATATTTAATTCATTTATTAAAACAACCGGATTATTTAGGGTGTGTGACAAAGTATTTTAGGCCTTATTTCGAAAGTTCGAAGGTTGAAATGTTAAAAGGCTTTATAACGGCGATTGTACAAAAGCGAATAGGACTCTTTCATGCGAGAGCTCGATTTTTTTGTAGAATAAAGCCAAGCGGGAGAAATAGCACGAAAAATATCAACAGAATTTTCAACCGTCAACAAAAATACACAGGTGGAACTCTAATGAAAAAAAAAAAAACAGCCGAGTGTGAGTTGTTTAGTTGCAAGCGGTTGGCCGTGTTATCTTCTGTTCAAGAACAGATCATCCTCTTTCTTCCGAAAAGTAAGAGGAAGACCAGCATCTCTCTTCCTGTGGAGAAGAGATGACTAAGAATATAACAATGGATGCAATTTTTTCCAACTATTGTTTTAATATTTTTTTGTAATGTTTTTTGCTGTTTGTTATTCCCAATAAATAAATAAACTGGTTGCGGATTCTACCATCAAACCTATTTTCATAGAGGGTTAAAAAAATTCATATAAATTAGGTCTTAAAAGTCCGTCTTTTGTGCTTTCTATTATAATTTGTATTTTATACAACTATTCAAAATAATAGCCAGGAACAATTTTAATTAATTCAATTTTCAAACAAATTAAAATAACAAAACATACAAACAAACAAAACAAATAAAAATGGGCCACTCATTTAGGCGCTAACACACCCCTTTATTGATTTGTATCACACTACTAGCAAATACCACATACAGACGCACAGAGACATCAATCTTGTAACACCCTTCTTTTTCTTGGGGGTTGAAAGAAATCAAACCAATATATAAACATGTACATCTTATATGGCCATGCTTGCAACTGAAAATAAGCTTAAGAGTAAATTATTTCTACCCGACTACGGCGGCGGCGCCAGAAACGGAGGGTTATTAAAAAAAAACAACAAGCTAAAAAAAAGTAAGTGAATTGTTATCAACTTCAAACAACCTGTATGCAGGTACCATACCTAAAAGGGGAGAATCTAACGCATAGGTAGAAAAAATTGCAAACGCGACCACAGTCGTTATCTGGGGACGTCGGGGCAGAGCGAACTGGCGAAAAATTCGCCAACCAACAGTAATTTCAGGACCGTAGCCAATCATAGATTTCCCCCAATTTACCCCAATGATATTATCGCATACTCTTTTGCTCTAATGAATTGGCCCCTATAGAGATTCTAAAACATTTTGTTTTGTAAAAAAAGTCACTATTGTCTTTAGTAAAGTTAGTTTTATGAAATAAACATTTGAGAATTCGAGAATACTAAGATCAGGTTTTTGCATTCAATGAAAAAAACTTCAAAATGGAGATAAAAAGGTTTTTAGTGGAAACATATTAATAAATATTGTGTAAGGAGCTTTGCAGGTAGACAGACGCAGACTTTGCAAGTCCTTTGTTTTTATTTATAAGTACTTAGTTAACGATATAATTCGTTTAATTTTTCGATAAAATGTTCATATCGTTCTCATAATTGAGATTGATAAATGTAGGCATGTCCGCAATTCATGTGACGAACCAGGGGGGTTACCACCATCTCTTAAAACCATGCAAGAACGATCTTGTATGGTTTTAAGAGATGGTAGTAGGCCACCTGATTGTATAACTCAACTAAGACACAAAAAGGAATGCTACTTTTGGTCTAGTGGATTTTCTATAGATAATAGTATTACCTTTTATCTTATTATTGTTCGTAAATATAGAATGGTCTTCTGTCGAGTTTCCTTTTATTTTTTCAAGTAATAGATGTTTTATTGCTTTGTCTATTAGAAATCAATATGCTTTATTGGAATGTATTCTCGCATTTGCACCCGCATAATCCAGACGTAAAAAGGGTAACCTTTCTAGTAGGTTATAGGTACCTAATTTTATATGAATAAATTTTGTAGTTTAGATATTTTTAGTAAGTACACAATACATATTTATTAACAATAATTTTTCACCTTTAATAATTAATAAATGCTATGTTTCTATGACAGATTTATGTTCGTAAATGTACCTATTGTTTTATCAACTTTTGAATAATTGTTAGTTCTTTAAATTTCCAGTCAAAAATTGACTTCGTTTTCGTAGTAATAAAAAAAGGAAACACAGTTTTTTTTTATTATATCTACAGATGTTGTAGGCATACATACTTGTATTACTTCACTAAAATATTACGCCTACTGAACTCGAGTGCTTTTGGTATCGGATTCAACGCAGAGTAATGCTCTGGGAAATGGAAAATGCTGGGAAAATAGGTTAAAAAAAAATTATATAGACATTGGTCTGATAGTGCCGTATACTAGCGTCGAAAAACTTTTAAACCAAGGTCCTGATTTCGTGATTGAACGTCGATATATGGAGTAATTTCATTGATTAGACTTGTTTTTGTCAAGTGGAATACTTATGCTTTTTTTTTTTTTTTAATTGATCCATTCGATCGCTATAATGAAGTTTATCCTTATCAACTTGACTTTACCTGTTTGCTCAAACAAGGGTTTTTGAGGGGAATGTACGAGTATGTATGAAAATATTCACTATATTATTTTTCTTTGTATTTAACCTAAACGTTTGAATTTTAAAGTTAGAGGTATTTAGATTTGTTTCAATTCTAAGATTAACTTGATACAGTTAGGCTTTTGTTTTTATAATAATTTTCTCGTTACATGTTAATCATAAACTTTTACTAAAGCCTGTTCTCGCACACGAATCGTGTATGGTTACAGTAACTTGACGCTGGAAATCGTGAAAGTAAACGGAATGAGGTTGGAAAGGCTTTGTTTGCTTAGGCATATCCATTTGTATGCGGTTTTCATGACGTTTTCACAATGTGGCCTGAAAGTCTTGAACATTTTTTTTATTTCAGCCAGTCCCAATAACAAAAAAACATAATGTCACATTTATAGCTAAACTTTATTTATAAAGGAGTTGATAGCGTCATGGATTAGCATAACGTATTTACTTTTAAATAAATAAATAACATGCGCTTTCATAACGATTCCAAGCGAGGGCGAACGTGGCCTGACATGGATTGGTCCCTACTGGTGGTATTTATAGCTTGAGCTCTAGGCGGTCGGTCCCAGTTATTATCTCTAGATGGCAGTTGTTAGGCTGTATCAGATGCCTATAGACATTTTTAAAAGTCTAACCGTGTTGTGACCAAGATCATAATCCTATTAGTCTAGTTCCTCTGTAAAAAAAGGGTTACGAAGATTTGATGGCAGTCGCCTATTTTCGTTAACCATAGTGCCGCTAAATCGAGAACCATGATTGAAACCTATCCAGTGCCCCTAGTATGAGTTTTTCTTAACGCAGACGCTAGCGACTGCGTTAGGATTTTGTATGGAATTTCTTAGTTGCCTTACTATCCGCCAGAGGCGCTGTACAGGTTTGCCATACTAAATCGCTAACGCAGTCGCTAGCGTCTGCGTTAAGAAAAACTCATACTAGGGGCACTGGGCTTTGAAGCGTAAGCTGATATATGATAAGTGAGCAAGAAGAAATCGAGTGAAACAGTTTGTGTCAATTTTACATGAAAAATTGAGATGTTAAAGAGAAAAATAATATTTACCTAAGTATATTAATAACAATAATTTATGGGACAAGTTGTAAATAAGCCTTTCCGAAGTATACTCGTATATGGCAATGACATGACGTGTTTTTGTTGTTTCGGTATGAAATGTAATGTTTCTGTTTTGCTTGTAAAATATGTTATTGGCTGAGTATCTTCTCTATTGAATACGTTTCCCGATTTCTAGCCAACAAATTAATAAAAAAAATTAATTGGATCATCACAGATAATGAATTTCTATCAAATATTATGAAGAAAGCATTTTCTTCAGTTTTTTATACATTTTGTATTTTATATTTTTCCAATATTTGACAACTAAGATATGAAATGTGACATGCTCACTGAACTTTTACCCCCGTATTAAGGAACGTTTGTTAAGCCCATTTTAACTAAAATATGTTTTGCCTCTTTTTCTCTTACCTGACACTTCACGTGAAAGAAAGAGAACACGTTTTAGCTAACATGAGCTTAACAAACGTTTCTTACTACGGGGGATAATATATTAAAAGTTCAGTGGACATGCTAATCTATTGGCTTATGTAAGGTGGACACAAATCATCTGTAAATGTTTTAAGGGTAGATTCAGACCATTGCCCCTTAAATATTTGCAGTTGGTTTGTGTCCACCTTATATAAAAGTACTTAAGTACTCTATTGGCTTTTATTCTTAATCTCAAAACACTTCTATGAGGATTCTATATTGACTTTAACTTGTAGTTGGCCAGTTCCACCGGCCAGTCGTATTTTAAGTACTTAATGTATATATGGTAGAAACACATGTTCATATATTTTACATAAATAAATAAATAAGTTTAAATAATGAGCAATTGTGAGAATATTAGGCTTTTTCGTCAGAAACAAGAAAAAGGTCATGAAATAGCAGCTTTGCAAACTTTAGACGTTCTTTTACCAAGGTATACATAACAATCTGGATGCCCACCGGTGACCGGTAAACAATTGAAAATCTACTGTCTGCGATTGCGACGTTTAACTGTTTTTCTTTGACTTTGTCTTTCTTTCTCATCATTACAAATTATATCCAAATCGATGCTTTTTAGACGTATTTATTCGAATTGCACATATCGATAGTTGTAAATTATTTATGACTTGGGCGTTTTATTAACGCACAACACAAGTAATCCATTGTAGCTATTCATGTATATTCTTACTAGCTGTTCCCCGCGGCTCCGCCCCGCGTGGGACTCGGTTATATCGCGTCCAAAAGTAGCCTATGTTTGACCACAGGTCGTTAACTACATCCCTACCAAATTTCATCACATTCGGTCCAGCAGTTTAGCCGTGAAGAGATGACAGACAGACAGACAGCGGCCATTCTCAATTTTGGCATTCTTAGTCTAATTACCACAACCCTTTTAATTTCTTGAACTTTTTCATGAAATATTACTGTAGAGAGAATGAATATGAATCAATTGTGAATTTAATCGTATTGGCATTTATTTAGCTTATGTAGTATCCAAGTTATCGGTATCTAAAATATTTGATGGTTGTGACAATTAGAAACTATAATTTAACCTCGTCCCGGTAATTAGAAACTTGAATTTTTCCATATAAGTATATTGAATAATGACCGCTTATGTATTTTAAGAAGATATTTACATATTATATATTAATTTTGTTAAGAAACTATCATATAAAACGCAACAATTGAACATTATAATCAGTTTATTATTGTTTGAGTTTGCTTGAATCTAACGGAAATAACAGCTGTTTTGGTTTTTAATTGACGGTGGCGCTAGTGTTCACCGAGGTATCATCTTAAATAACAGCTGTTATATACTTATTTTTTAACAACAGCAGCGATGGCAATTAGAAAAGTTGTGGAAATTAGCGTAGTGGCTCTTAGAGAGAAACATAATTTTCCAAAAAAAAAGCTACTTAATAAACAGAATTCTCATAAAGACACATCATAATCCATAGAGCCCAGAAATCTGCTTTATTTTCAATAAACAAGAATAAGTTAACAATAACTCATAAGTTTTTAATCAAGGCTACATGAATTAGAAAAATCGAAAACCAAAGTCATGGCAATTAGATACTTAGGTGTCTAATTGGCGATTACTCGACACAGCGCACAACCACACTCGACGAGTACCTCGACAACACTGACGGCTCGTGCCCTGTGCTATAGTGATGTGCCAGAGATTCTTATTTAGGGAGGTACGCCCTCGATTGCAAGTGGTTTTGGCAATTATTGTCCAAGGTCGGACACGTCTTCATTTGATAATTTTGACTAAGAAAGTACTAGTAACTTGTTGTATTTTTGATATGTTGTTGAATATATATTCCTTAATATAAAAAAACATCTAAAATAACTAAAACTCTTTCTCTGAATTAGTATTAGACAAGTTTCCAAACTGGGAGAGCGCGTGGACGCGTCGTGGTAATTTAAGAACAGTGTTTTGAAAAAAAATAACCTGTTATACTATGCAATATAGAGATATTTTTTAAAGTGCAACACATAGAAATAGTTGTTAGCTACTTTACAAAAAAAACAGCACATAATATTATTTTGTTTACATGAAAATTTTGCACTGGACGCTCTAAATTAAGCCTTCTGAGAATGGCCGACAGACAGACTTTCGCATTTATAATATTAGTATGGATGTTTATTCCGACATTACCGAGTTAGCCCATAATAACATGATTGATAGGTAAAATCACTACAAGTTCAACGAAGTTTGTTTACCAAGTTATGATCCAAACACCTGAAGCGAAATGGGGTACAATATTACTTTTATATAACACCAGTCCTTTATATAAATAAAGTCCAGTAGTTAAGGTGTTTGCCTGTAGACCCAGGGGTTATGAATTCGATTCTCTCGGGAAGCATAGCATAGCTAGGATATACGGATAGTTTCACTTAATACCATAGCTAGTTATAATTGAAACCGTATCTTCAAGGGTTGATGGTCGTAAATATGGTGTCGTTATAAAGAAATATGACGCTGAAGAGGTTTCCGATGTACCGGACATGATAAATGGTGACACAGACATACGGACGGTGCGGGATTACGATCGCTGACAACATATGGGCAAGACGCCCTTGTATTATATTGCCTTTACGAAATTGTTAGAATTTGGTATGTTTTACTTGATTGTTGTGGTTAATTAAATAATACAAGACAAATCTAAAACTAATTTATTTAATTTCCTAAACAATTTTTAAAAACCGTTTAAAAATATATTTTGTGAACTACTGAAATGAAATCGAAAATGAACTACTGTTCCAAAAATTTTAGTAAAATATAATAAATAATTACATAATATACATACAGTACATAAATAATTTTGCCAAACAACATATTTTTTTCTTATCACAGATTACAGATTAAAGAATAAGTAGTCCTACGCAACGAAGAATATTTTTATACCTACCAAAAAAACTAAAAATTACTAAATTTCTTAGTTTCCATAGCATTAAGAGCTGCGAGCTCCTTTGGAAGGCCTTCCCTTAAGTATTCTATTCCTACAATAATTTTGTCAAATTTGTTATGGAGTTATCGACTCGTAAATTTAAATCGATTATTATCGTAACTATTTCCCAAAACAATGTCCAATATTTATTAAAATCACAAAAAGGAGTCCGGATAAAGCGGACATCTCATCTCATTTCGGATTATCCGATAACCATTCAGAACTTGAACTGCTATCGAGTTTTCCTCATCGGAAATAAGGATACATTTCCGAAACCGCTTGTGTGAGTTTGTCAATATTTGGCGATGTAATGGCGTGGAGGTAAGGGTTATAAAGTTGAACAGTTTTCGGAGGTAGTTATTATTTTTATTTTATTTTTGGACTTATATTCTATAGGGGAATTGCGGAACTGGGAAATGATTAAGATAAGATATGATAAAAAAGAGAACTAAGAAATTTTTTTGGTGATTTGGATAATGCTTTTAAAATTTGTGCTTTATATGTAAGGTGTACAACAATAGATAAAAAGATTACAAACAATTGTTTTCTCTCGAAGAATCCACTAAATGATTTGAGTACGACATCACTTGATGTTGAGTAGAGGTGCTCTAAGAAAGAGTTCGGTGGATCATTGATAGCATAAGTAAAATGAGTATATTTCGTCTAAATAATAGACAATATATTTTTCTTAGCATGGGTGTAGTGAAGATTAACCTAACTTATAATAATTTTGAGGGGTCGATAGAGAGGGCTATTAACATACCAGGATCGGAACCTTTCGGACTAGTTCCCTTTAAAGATGGTAATAAAAGTCTGACAGCAGTCGTTTTATTCTTATAACAAGTGACGCCTTTCCTAGGTACTTGATTAAATCGTACACCAGGGTGCGATACTGAAGGAGCACATCATTGAACGTGTGTGATGTTTATAATTTCCATCATTCTGAAACCGTTTGTGAAGATGTACCTACTGATCTAGGTAACATAATCAAACTCTATATGAAAACAGGTATCATGGAAGAATGTCAGGGCGTCACATTTCATAGGTATTCTAACCAGGTTACCTAGTAAGGCCAGAGGTATCAAATGCCTGAAGTAGCATGAGAACTAAGATCTAGAATTACAGACCGCACAGTTGTAATGATTATACAATTACTGGTTAGTCCGATTGGAATGTGAGGTTATGCTTTAACATAACCTATATCTTCAAAAACAAGTGACCAATAAATGCCTTAAGGTAAACTGGAAGAAATTGAAATAGCAATAGTTCCCTCCGTCCTTATCTCTATTTATTAATATTTGCTCTTTTCTCTACGCCACCTGCTGCCACTGCGTGGGGTGTAATAGCTATTCCAATAAAATTATAACTACAATTAAATTCAAAGCTAATACATATATAGTTCACGAACTTAATCTAAAGGATTACCCGTCAAAACATCAAAAGGTCTTAAGATGAAAGGTGAAGCAACTTCCTTGCATAGTTAATTCCAGAGACGCTCATTGTTGCCTAAATGCTACCGTTTGGGCTGTTGCGTGGTTTTCAATTTACTCAAACAATAGCTCTCTGTTAGGCTATTGCGACTCCGGTATCCGCTTAAGCGAAATTGTGGGGTAACATCGATGTCAGTAATGAAAGGTAATAATGTAAATTTGATTTGGATTTGTAAGTTTTGATTAAAATCTCGAGCAAGAATGAGTGAAATCCCTTGGTTCGAAATGTTGGAGGAAATGAAAAAAATTTTGGTGATCAAGTAATAAAAGTGCAAAAGTTAACAGACGCTAAACCATAAGCAATTGCTGACAATTACATGATATTTTTTTATTGATTGGTGATGACTCTTTGACATGAAATGAATCTATTGTAATATTTCAGTAATATTGAGAGATCCCCAGGATATTTATATCGACAAGAACTTATGCTGTTCCTTAATAATTTTGGATTTAGTTATGACAAGAAAGATTAATAATAAGATCCAATTTTCTGAAACAAAAAATAGCTACTGAAAAAAATTTAGGTTCAGTACAGTTAAACTTTGAAAGCTACCTATATAATGTTTTAGATATGCTGTAATATTGCTGTAATTAATTTAGGTAAAACAATATTTTATCACTGAGAACAAGCTATTTAATTGAGGTATATAAAAAATATAGAAAACAAGTAGAGGAATATATAACAAACCCACTAAAAACAAGAGGCCTATACTAAAAATTGTTACTAAATAACAAATTGCTAGATATAAAAACGATTACTTTATATCCCGTTGTCCATATGAAGCACCGTTTGTTACGTGTGAACGTGGGAGCATCCATCTTGTTACCGTAAGTCGTACCTGACGCTCTATTGACATTTTCAGAATTGCTTTTTATGGGCTATACTCTTTTTCACCGCAGTAATATTTGTTTTATTTACTTAAGTAGCTATGGTTTCGGTAAGAAAAAAATAATAGGTTAGTAACATTTATTCACCAGTTTTAAAATATAATAAATAAGTTTTTATCACTACATAGTATAAAACAAAGTCGCTTTCTCTGTCCCTATGTCCCTTTGTTTGCTTAAATCTTTAAAACTACGCAACGGATTTTGATGCGGTTTTTTAATAGGTAGAGTGATTCAAGAGGTAGGTTTTTATGCCCATGCGAAGCCGGGGTGGGTCGCTAGTTTCCTATATTTGATTGCAAAACAGGAAAAGATTAATAATAATAAAAAAAAATATAGGGGTTGTAATCCTATATTTTCATCCCCCTTTTATCCCTCGTAATTCCTTATTATGTCGGTAGCTGTGTGTTCTTTGTCACCTATTTTGGACCTCGTTTATAGTTATAATCAAGTCGTTTATGGCATAGATTAGAAAAAGAAATTGCCGCTCGCGATTCGAATTCTTTGGTTTATGGCGTCATTTCATATTTTAAAACAATTGAAAATAAAACAAAAAAGCTGAACAAAATATATTCGAGTATTTCGGTATGCATGTGATAAAGTTTTGTAAAAAGTCTATTTCTGAAAGGTATTACTAGCGGGTCACAGGATTCCTAACAATAGAAGCGATACCGGCTCTCGGTCGAATCCCAGCTTGGACATCAATGTCGGAGCGGCATTGTCTCTTTTAGACCAGGAGCTAAGGGATCATTTCATTGGGAACATTATTTCTCTTTATGAAAAAAGTTTCCTGATTCTTTGCTTGATAATGTATTTGTAGGCAGGCAAGCGGCTAGAGAAGTTGAAAAATCACATCAATTATGCGATACTAGCGACCCGTCCTGGCTTCGCATGGGCATAAAAACCTTCCTCTTGAATCACTCTATCTAGACACGCGGCAGCGTGTCAAGCCAAGTTCAAGCAAAGGAACTGGCTAGCCAGCGCCGAGTGTAATATTACACGAACCACTTGGTGCCACTTTTGACCCTTCTATAACTCGAAACCTCTTTAATGTAAACACATAAAACTACGTGTGTTTAATAAGATCCATCAGGACATGTAGAAGCCCAAATTTCATGAAGCTAGCTCAAACGGTTATAAAGATATGAAGGTCAAAAAGTTGTAAATTTTAGCACTGACTGACTGACTTATAGTACCTAAACCTAACCTACTTCCAGATGACCTAGAAGGATGAAATTTGGAATCCAGCTCGGAAATTGTGTGTAAGCGTAGGAAAAAATCAAAAAATAAAAAAAAGTCAAAAAATAAGTGGTGTTCCCATACAAAAAACTTGTAATACCTACGCGCTAAACAACCGGCCAACAACGGTGTGTCGTCAGCGGCGCGCGGCAGCAAACCAGCCAATCAGCGTCACGCTCTGACTTATGGTACAAAATTATAAGCGGTAGCGATTTACTTAAAATTTTGCGGGTCGGTTGGTTTATACCTGCATAGTAGTTATCTTATAGTCCACGGCTCACTAAATTAACAAAGATCTGGGCACTGATCAGTCAGTCAGATTTGACTTGGCCAGTTTTCATTACATAAGTCATTTTATAAAGTTATTCAACATTTTAATTGTGTTAAAAACTGGCCAAGTCAAATCTAACCTACTTCAAGATTTCACATTTTTAAATAACAGCAATTGTTATAGGTATCTAATAAAGCAAAGAAATAGAGTTTAATACTTGTTCATAATGTTATTTTGTTCCTATAAAAACATATTTCGATTTTGCATAGAACTTGGCACTCATTTAGATCGCCATTCTTTTTGCAGCGAAGCTCACCGCCAAGCATAATTTTTGTATTGAACTTGGCTCTCGTTTTTTACATTTATGTTTTTGGTGGTATACCTATTAAAAAAAAACCCCGCAACAAAATCCGTTGCGTAGTTTTAAAGATTTAAGCATACATAGAGATATAGTGACAGAGAAAGGGACTTTGTTTTATACTATGTAGTGATAGTGATAATTTATGTTCAATTTTTTAATTAATTCAGATGATTCCGATAAACAATGACTGATGGATCTTTATATATAATACAAAGTTGCAGGTAAAAGCTAGACGTAAATGATCTTAAGATTTATTGTTTTATTTACAAGCTCTTGGCCTATTTAGGGGTTGCCTGTACAAAGCGTGTGACTACCCCGGTTTGGTCGTAATTAGAATTTGACGATCCGGTTTATCTAGAAACCAGGGAGGAAGTGAATTTACCTATCATAACATTATACCGGAAAATACACCAAACTAAACGTATACTAAGCTAAATACGGTTTCTTTAGTGAAATATATAGTTGTTGAAGTAATTGTATTTTTTTAAATACTAACGACCCGACTCGGCTTCGTACTTTTTTCAATTCAATTTAATTCATTTATTGCAATTCATATTGTACATTACAAGATCTAACTACAAACGAACACAATTTCATTTACACTTAAAATTAAATTAATTTTTACACTTTCACAATTATTTTATCAATGATTTTTTAATACACAGGTATTTATATTTTCGATAACAAATAAGTATTGTGAAACGACTATTCTCTTTAGAAATGCTATTGTTGGTGGAATCCGCCATGTTAGAAAGAGGTACAAGTTGATGGAGTACTCTTACCCTAGTATTCTTTTACGTCCACGGTAAGAGCTAAAGGCTTTGTGATGTGACCAACTGTTCATATGCAATGCACAATATTATTAAAGGGTTTAAAATAAAAGTAATAAATTCGAATGAATTTAAGCGTATAAACCAATTAAAGATAGTAAAGTTTGTATAATAATTGTATGTTAAATATTTTATTAGAACCTCAAGTTGTTATAAAAAAAAAAACGTAGGTTAGCCAGTTTATGGCTATAATTACAATATCCCTATAAACTAAAAATATAAGATTGACAATTTTAATCTGAACAGATACATATGAATTTTTTTTTAATACGTGGTTGTATGTTTAAGGCAAATAAACGAACATACGAGTACATCTCTTGATGTTAATATTATCGTTGTATTTCGGTCTGTGGTTCCAGCCCTACAATAACTCTACAATAAATTGTCCATCTTGCCCTGATTAATGGTGGAGGGCATAAACCAGGATGAAGAACGTCACAAGAAAATAGATAAAAATTAAAAAAAAAAACTGTGATGGTTTTTTGACCAGTAACGCCCTCGACGCAGCATTAACTTCTTGATATTGGCAATGGCGAATATTACTATTAAATGGCACAAAACAGGAGGGAATTATCGTTTTCAAAGGGTTATCGTAAACTTGCCACATAGTTAATTCGTCACGTTTTTAAAACTCCATACATTCAAAGTTAATTCGTCACATGCATAAAAAAGTATTAGTTAACTCGTCACAGGTAGGTATGCGTTATAGTTAATTTGCCACAATTAGCAAAGTACCGACAGCAAGCAAAGTGATTTATTTATTTAGTGGTTTAAATCTACGCTAATATGAAAAATGCCGAAGAGTTTGTTTATTTGGTTTTATGACATGACGACAGGTTAGATTTACAAAAAAAAACCACTCTTGTAAAGATGAAGGTATGTACCATGGGCGGAACTGAAGCGGACAACAAGTTAAATACAATTATTTACTACAAATGTCTAAAGTATTCAACTACATACAGGGGTTTATTTATTTGAATTTAATGATGGCCAAATTATATAATTTAATTTTCTATATTACTCAATTTTATTTTTCTATTGTCATGTGATCTATGTATTGGAATGCAATGTATGAATTATTATTGAATAAATTAATGATCACTTGATCAATTCAAATAGGACATCATTTTTTTTTTAGCTGCAAAATGTTGATAGTTATCTCGAGTTCATTCATACCCTAGGAGGCTGTTGGTGCTTTTTAAATAATCCTTTATATGAGGATGAGAAAATTTACAATCAGACAGCTAGGTAGCACTCCTGCACATGCTTTTATCTCTCTCGCTCGCTGCAACTATCTCTTTCTAAATGTAACAACTAACCCTTTCGGTCAATGCATTCTTGTTATCAGTCCAGTGACTCACATGACCTTGCGAGAGGGTGGTGACGTGTTTTGCAAAATTACTGTGCAATTTTAAATGTTGTAATTTGTGCATCTTTGAAAAAATGGATAATCAGCCGGGAACAAGTACGGGAGGACATGGTGTAAGTATTTTTAAATTTAATTCTATACAAAAAAAAATATGTGCTATTTGTTTATTATTTTATCTCTCAAATGCTCTTATATAAAAGGAGTTCGATTTTAATAACAGTTATTAAACAATGATTTTATTTAATTTAACTTTAGATAGCCTATGGTTTTAAAACAAAATTAATACTTAACTGACCCCTCATTATTTTCACAGCAATGTCAATTTAATCAAGTGTTTATTTAATTGATTCTAGTAATTATAATCTGCAAGTTAAACTGCACTAGATCTAATACGAACTATTAATTATAATTAAATAAATATTTGAATAAAAGAGTCACATTTCTTATTTTATTTATTAGCAAAGGTACAGTTTAAAACTTTAGATATAATTTTAAATCATACCGTTTTATGCTGCTTGTCTTAACTAGACATGACGCATGACAAACTTTAAACAAAATGGCCGACGGCTCAGACGCCAGCGGTGGTGTGATTAATCATACATTGTGAAATTTGACATGTATTATGCTTATTGTTTTCTGTAGACAAACACAGTTACAAATTTCTATACTATACCCGTTTAGTTTTAAAGCATGTAGTAATTTTTATGGTGATTTTATAAAATGCTGACTATTTCCCGTGACTTCAATTGCGGCATTTATTTCCGTTGTTGTTAAGAGTAAAGAGTATTCTTATATTGAAAGAGTTATCAAATTCCGTCCAGTAGCTTTTTTTCCTCTTTATAGTATTAAGTATAGATAAATTTATGATACTATTTCAACACCTTTTCAGGTCACATTTACGAAAACTGAAAGGGGACGGAGAATGCTTGTGAGAGGTGGTTATATGTACACCTTTCATCGGGAAACTAAGCTTGGAACTGTTTGGAGATGTACGAATCGTGCATGCAGTGCAAGTATAAAAATTTCGGAGAATCATAGCGTTCGAGTTTTGCATGAAGCGGCTCATAAGTGTAAACCAAATGTAGTGAAAACAGAGATTATCAAGACAAAGAATCTTTGTAAAGAAGCAGCAGCAAACACCAGCACACCTATGCCTCAACTATTTGAAGAAGTTTTTCAACCAAAAAAAGACGCGGGTTACGATTTATTAAGTGCCTTACCGAAATTTAAACACTTTTCAAGATCACTTTATATCGTAAGGAATCGTGAATTAAACGTACCCAAAACACATTTTGCTAAATGTGAAGATGTAATAATCCCGTTCAAATATACAGATTGTTTTTTATTATTTGACGACGACAGTGATCCTGAGAACAGAATAATAGCTTTCTGTACTGAGACAGCTCGTGAAGCTGTAAGAAATATTCGAACATATTTTTCGGATGGAATTTTTTCAAGCTGCTGTAAACCATTTTATCAGCTTTACTGCATACATGGTGATGTGAGAAGTGACGAAAACTTTACAAACGTAGTTCCTCTCATATACGTTCTAATGCCTAATAAGCAAGAACGGTCTTATGAGCGACTTTTTATTGCTCTCAAGAAAAATTTGCCATATTGGAACCCGGTGACAATGATTGTCAATTTTGAAATTGCAGTTATCAACGTCATAAAAAAAATGTTTCCACATATTAAACTACAAGGATGTAACTTCCACTTCAAACAAGCATTGGCTAAAAAAGCTCACGCCTTAAATATGAACAGCATCAACGAAAAGAGACACTTGGCTTTGTGTGCTGCATTGGCGCATGTAAAGCTAGAAGACATTGAAGACGGTTGGTTGTGGATTATGGAAGATGCGCCACAGAGTGAAACAGTAACAACATTTAATGATTATTTCGTATCCCAGTGGTTAGAAAATAAAAATATACAATTTATTTGGAATATACATGGTTCTCGTCATAGGACAATAAATCTCGCAGAAGCATGGCATAAGCGTTTGAACAATATGATGCCTCAAAAAAAACCTAGAATGCTTCAGTTTCTGGAAACACTCAAAAAGGAAGCTGATTATGTAGATACTAAAATAAAAAAAATTGAATCTAGCCATACCATCAAACTTAAGAACGCGCAGGTCAATTGCATATGACAGGGAGTTAAAAACTCTTTTAGAAAATTATAATAACATGCCCCTGTCTGAATTTATATTGAAAATTTCTTATATGCAGCATTTTAAAGAAATGTAACATGGATGTAGTTAATTCTACATTTAAGATTTAAATTAATAATTTTAATGTATGATTTCAAAGGAAAACTAATGTTATAAACAAAAAGCAATATCTTTACTTTATATAATAAAAGTTCTTTTTACTATTGTTTTATTGTAGGTTGTTCTAATTTGTTACATAGATGTAGTTAATCCTATACTTAAGTTTTAAATTACGACTTTAATCTTTGATTTTAGGGGAAGGCAAGTGATGAATTATGACAAAAAATACTGTGATTTTATCTGTGATTCATTAAGTAGATATATTTTGTTTTTTTTTTTTATGTTATACACGTAAGGTATATCAATAAGGTAGGTAGGTAGTAGGTAGGTTGTGCATGTTACCTAGGCAAATCAGCCGCTTTCTATTTATAAAGAGAACTGTGATTTTTACAAATTGTTACATAATATTTTAAATAAAACAGCTGTAAATTTTGAGAACCTTCCTAGAAATTAACAGCAAATTTATTTTTGTTTGCTTCTTCTTTGGTTATATTTGTACGTAATATTTAAGTAAATCATTCAGATAGAACTGTGATTTTTGTAATAGATGTAGGTAAGGTTAATATCCCAAAACTGTGATGAAAGAAATAAATGTTGTTATTTAAATTTTTGTTTAATTTTCTTGCTGTCTGTACAAAAATAATCAGTGTGACGAATTTACTATACTAAATATTAGACTGTGACGAATTAACTATAAAAAAATAAAAGTGTGGCAAGTTTACGCATACTTTTTTTCGTGACGAATTAACTTTGTGGCAAGTTTACGATAACCCTTTTCAAAAATATACAGGAGAAAAATTTAACTGAAAGTGGCCAAGTTAAATAACGACATTCGTAAATTTCAATTCGCAAAGTTAATAAGTAGCAGAGAACTAAGTAAAAGTTATAATTAGGAATTTGCACAACTCGAAATTGGTTTTTGTTTCAACAACGCGAACATGTTAAATAATTTCGAATGGTTCCGATATAGTGGGAATACATTTTTCAACTTTTCTTTACTTAGGTACTACTTTATGTGTTTTCATATTAAATTCTTATATTAAGCTTGTACATTAATTCAAAATTAATTTAACAATAATTCGTTTTCTTGAGTTATTGTTAAACTTTAGAGGCGTTTTCCAAGAACTTTGACACTAGAGTGTGCTTGGTCAGTTGACCCTGTAGTGTAACTTTATATGATGATGACTTAACCTTGTAAACTCAATCTGTATGGCTTTTCCTCTTCTTTTAAATTATTATGTACCTAATTATTAAAAATATTTTAGCATAAGTTTAGATCGCTTGCAGAAAATTCTTAGATCCTAACGGTTTCCCTCATAATTATAACCTTGTGCGGTTAAAATTTCATCAATTTTAAATGTAAAAGGAAATTTGATTGGCTTGCCAGATAGTTTGTCTGTATTTCCCTGCGACATTCTAGCAAATTATAGTCTTTCGTTAAAACGCTGATACAGTCGAATAACTTATTTTATTATGTTTTTTCTTCTTCTTTCTTATTTTATATTAATACATACTTGTATTTACAACAAGCAACTATCTTTTGTTTTTAAAATTTGGTAGATAATTAAGTTGAAAACTTTAAAAGTTAACTTTTATCTAATAAAACTACCCGTACACTAATTTTTATTTTCGTTGTCTTTTCAGATATATGATACAACAGAAAATACGCGGTCAAAAAAATGGTCATCAAAACTAAAACTCAACACTTCGGGAAGCACAAAGTCATCGGAAAAATCTCCAGAGAGTCCATATATGTATGGAACTATTGGGCCTGGTGGATCAGCTCTATCTAAATCAATGAAGTATGCTGAGACTTGGCTATATGGATCCGTCCGGACCCAAACACCACCTGTAAGACCTAGCGTTTTTTCTGCCTATCCAGATGTGTCTGGTCCTGTACTTATTAGCACTCCACAGAAACCACAACCACACAACTATGCTGTTATATTATGTTCCTGTCCTGAGTACCTCAATGGTACCAAGAAAACCAGTTCAACCAAAGTCAGTATATGTAAGAAATGCAAAGGATCTCGTTTGCCATTGACAATTGCTGACAGTCCACGTCTATTAGTAGGTGGTACAGTTCGAGGGCCTCAAGTGAGTCGAGATGCTGGAATACTTAGAGCAGGAACAGTTAGAGTTCAGGGTACAAAGTCACGACCATCTATTCTTAAACCAAATGGGGAAGCCGACCCTTACGATTTAATGAGAAGAAGCCGATTGGCACCTCCTCATGAAGCACGCATTGGAAGTCAGTTTTCCACAACACGTTCGAGGGCCAAAAGTATTAGTCCATGTCGAATAAAATCCAAAAGACCTAGCCCTGAAACTCTAAGGAAAACTAGAAGTAAGTCTGTTAGTAGAGTTAATGAAATATGGGTCGAAGAGGAAGAAAATATAGTTGACTCAAAAAAATCTATATTATCATGTGACATTAATCCATACGACTTAGTGAAGAGAGGAGTTAATTCAAAATCCATGGCAGAAATTGAATTCGATGATGATTATGGAGATATATTTCAAAAGTCTATGAATAACAGCAATGGTAGACAAATATTCAAATCAAAATCCGATTCTAATGTCAAAGCTATAAATGGACAAAGAATAAGAATTTCTGATGAAGCTAAGTCATGCACAGTGAAAGAAGTTACAGTGTATGACCCCGTCAATTATGATCTCAAAAAGTATGAATTAAAATCAAAAGATTCATCTCCTACTTTATCTTTGCCAAATATCAAACATGAAAATAAAAAGTCACTTTCACTAGGTAAAACGACTGGTAAAAAAATATTAAGTATCGCTACAGCAAATCGAACAAAACAAAAAAGTGTTTCCCCAAAACGCCCACCGAGAAGAATAAGAAATGTTAATAAAACGGATGATGATAGTGAGAGTGATAATCAACGCTTATCAGAAAAAAGTTTAAATAAGAGAAGTGAAAATTCCCGTAGCTATAAATATAAAAGTCAAAATACAGATACTATTAAATCTATTCTTAAAAAACCAAGAAACTATAATTCATGTGAACCTTTTATTAAAGTTGAAACATCAGATGATTCATTAGAAGCAAAACGTGTTCATTCATCTCAATTCTATTTACCTAAACCTAAAGATAAGATCACTTCCCAAAACATTTATCAACGTAAGCGTGTACAGTTTCTTGTTGAAAAAGAAGAAACGCGGGTGATTTATACAGCAGAACTTAATCTGGAACAAAAAACGATAACTCAGGTGAATGGCAATATCAATGTGGAAGCGGAAGAAGATGTTACGGCTCAAGGAGATGTTGTAAGTAAGAGTCTGATTCAAGCAGATGAAAATGACTTATCGGAGCTGATAAATCAAGAAAGAAAGTCTAATTATGACATTTATGAGGACGTCAATAGTATATTAGAAACATCCGTTGACGATAACTGCAGTCTATCAGTGTCTGAAAACAGCAGTACTTCTATTATGGCAGTCGATTCTCTTATTGTTAGTCCAGGTAAGAACTATTCGACAAGGTTAATTTATTTTATAAAGTTAATATTTTTAATAATACTCATACTAATTATAAGTTTATGTTTAAGTATCTTCATGTAACTAAGTCAGGACAAAAAAATTAACTCTTAATTAAAGCCTAACCCTAAAGTTTAATAGTAAAAGTATAATAAGTTTGTAGGTATAGTAGATATTTGAGTTATAGATACTGAAGAATTCTTCAAAAAAGGTAAATGTGTCTAATCGAAAGAAGAAAAAAACAGGTTAAAATTTCCATGACAGCGAAAAAATATTTTAAGTTTATCATTGTAGATTTAAATTTAAGTACCAGTATTAATGTACGTAAAAATATATAATTTTTTAACTCAATAATTAAGCGACTAACAAATACAAGAGGTAATATTTAAAATATTTTTGGTTTGATTTCAGATAATGACATACCAAAAATACCAAACGTATTACGTCGTTCAGAATCTGAGCGCGTGAGTTCAAATATTACAGTTTCACCTCCTAAATTCTTGGATACCATGGCTTTACGACCTAAGACTAAACACGGGCATACAAGTCAAGTATTTTTGACGGCCGGTAATGAAACACAATCCTATGAAGCAGAGTCGTACTTGCAAGCTGAGATTGAGAATCATCACGAATTATCCAATCAAAGTGAACAAATTTGTAATAGTACGATGGAAATGAACTTTAACAGTAATCTTGAATCAGGAAATTTAAGTGACAGCAGTGATTTAACAAGAACCATTTTAAAGGATTTACGTAGAGGTATCATAGAATCACCCGAACCACCCCCAAGACTAAAATCGAAAGAAAGATCAAAGTCAAAGAAACACAATTACGTAAAAACCCGCTTTGTTCGTAATAACTCTACAAGTTCAACTAGTGACGAATGGTCTGATGCAAATGAATATGAACAGAAAACGGTTTTACGAATCAAACAATTTGATTCAGATGAAGTAGAAGAACAAAAAACTTCATGTACTGTGATGAAATTCACAGAAAACGAACCACGCAAAACGTCTATACAAATAGATGGAAATGAGTGTTATTCTACAATGAACGTTAGTAATGATACACCTATTTATTTATCGTCTGTGGTAGTCAATGATGATTATGGAAATACTTGCAATTCCTACCAAACAGGCACGACAGTTACTATAAGTGTAGGAACACCCCAAAAAGAAGTGAAAAAATCTAAAAGTCAGATATATATAGGAGCAGTACTATCAGAAGGTGAAAGAAGAGAAGATATGAATACATATGAAGAGTATTGCAATGATAACAATAAATTAAAAATTAACGAAGTTTCCGGAGATATATCGACAATTCTAGGTAATCCAGTGGAAGCGGTAAGACTAAACTTAGTGCCACATGTTTGTGGTAAAATTGACGAACAAAATACAAACCAATCAGATCAGCTAATTTCTAGCAATGATGAGATCAAAAAAGGAGATAAAAGTAATTTTGTCACAAAATTATTTGATGACCCTTTCTTTGGTCATTTAGCAGAAGGTTTAGAAGCAGATTTGGTTAAAAGATTAATAGAAAATTCTTTGATAAAACTTCAAGAGTCAAAACAACAAGGATCTGAAGATACTAACAATGAAATGGAAAAGCTAATAGAGACGTCGTTAAAAAATTTAAAAGCTGAAATGAAGAAAAATGGAAATGCTAATAAAGATAACCAACTAGAAAATGAAAGCAATGAAGGGAATAATGAGAACAATAAAACAAAATGTGATAATAATAATATTAGTCCAGATAACGATGATAATGGCTGCTCTGCTCCCTATGAAAGTATGGAGTATGAGAGTGGGAATATGGGAATATTTTCAGACCTCGAACCAATGTCTGATTGTTATAATGCATCGGCAAGTGAATTATCTACTGAAGATGACACAAATTCTACAAGATCGAAGTTTTATCAAATGTTAGTAGATGCTGCACTTTGTGATATAGAAATAGCTAATAATACTGACGATGACCATCTTTACGAATCAATTCGACTTAATACAGATCCAATATATGAAGAAATAGGTGATATGCCACCGCCATTACCATCAAATCCTCCACCAAATTCTTTATTGATTATAGACGAGGAAAAACGTAGTGGTTCTCGGTCAATTTTTGAAGGTGCTTCAAAATATGATATTTTGTCATATTTAGTAGATGCAAAAGAAAGAGGAATTGACGATGAAGAAACATATATTACCAGTTATGTTAATGGAAATGATTCATCTAGTCTAAACACATCAAAAGACAAAAGTATAACTAATGTGATTGATACGCATTTGAGTAGTAACACAAGTCAATTATCCAACGCTTCTGATTCTAGTGAGGATAATTCTCTTATAATAAACCATGAGTCATTAGAAAAGTCTGTGGTATGTAAGAAAACATCTGCTGAGATTGAAAGAAATGACTCTGGTGTTGGTTCAGAAACAAGTAAATCATCAAGGAGCAGATTACAAGGCAAGAATTCGCCTTGCAGTATGATAATTGATAAAGATACTCCGATTCATCTTTGTGAAGATTGTGATACAGCTGTAGAAACACAGGTCACGGATCAAGGTAGAAAACATTTCTCAGTCTCAATTTATACAATATTTAACTGTTATCTTTATATGTAGGTATAGTATAACCCAATTTTGTTCTTGTTTTAGGTACAATATTTGCTCCTTTAGTCTGTCGGAAATGTGCAAAGAAGAGGACAGAAAGAAAAGAAATTATTACTGAAATTGTTGAAACAGAAGAAAAATATGGCCGAGACTTGCAAATTATACTGGAAGAGTTTTATAAGCCTATGCTAGTTGCTGGACTTTTGACGCAAGAACAACTTAGTGCAATATTTTTGAACGTAGAGGAATTAATTGACAATAATCAAGTACTGTCTGAAAAACTACGTGATGCCCTTGAGATTGCAGTTGATCAAGGAGACGAGGTAATCCCATTTATCATTATTATAAAAACTTTAAGCATAGTATTACTAGAAATGTTTCTATGTCCAGCAATTCTCGTAATTTAAAAGGCGACGCTGGTATGAATCTAGTTACTGCACGCGTTCTTATTTGCGCTTATTTACAATTTGGCAGGGTCTAATCGGCTCATTCTTCTTTCAAGACGTGTTTCTCATAGCTGAGGGTCGTGACCATCATAATTCAAATTGGTAGTATCTTCCAAATAATCCGTAATAAAACCATTGTAATAATTTTCAGACTATTCGATTTATGTCGCGACATTGACCGAAAAAGTAGAGAGTTCGTTGGAGACATATAACCACAGAAAGGCGTGTGCGGGCATTGAGTTGTTCTAAATTTGACTCCTCGGCTCATTTAAAAGGGTTTATTTTGCATCCTTATATTAATATGTTTCTCCTTAATCAAGTGGAATATTTACCATTTTTAATATTGTACATATAATTTTCAGGATCTGTTAACGGTAAATGTTGGTAAGATCCTCCTGGAGTGCTCGGGTATGCTCACTGCATTCCAGTCGTACTGCGTAAAACAAGCAGGTGCGGCTCTCCTGCTGTCTGGCCTTGAGAAGGAGAAGGAATTGCTGAGGATATTCTTACGCGTCTCGCAGATGGAAAACACAGTCTTGAGGCGGATGAACCTGAACTCATTTCTCATGGTATTTTTTTTTTCTCATTCACTCAGTCGTGCAAATTTTTGACAGTTTATAAGATTGTTATTTTTTTTTGCTAGATATAAATCACTTACTTGAAATCTGAGATGTATTCGTATAAATTTTAAGGATTAATTCGAAATTATTAAAAAAAAAAACAATGATTTCGTGTGAAATATTTCATCCCTACATTTAATTCCCAAACATGATAGAAGTTATCAACTGTCTTTTTTTCAATCATTAATTTTATTTTACTTAAAGACAAATATCATGTTCATAATTTTTTATCAAAAAGAAGATTAACTTTTTTATATTTAAGTATTTTTTTTTAAATTCAAACTGTAATATTTCAGGTGCCAGTACAACGCGTGACAAAATATCCCCTCCTTCTCTCGCGGCTGTATCGAGCCACAGCGGGTTGTGCTACAGAGCGTGAGGATGTTCGCGCAGCTCAGCGCTGCGTGGAATCCCGACTCGAAGAGATCAACTCTGCAGCAGCTGCTGCTGCTGCTGCGGCTAGGGACGTTCCGCTGTGGCGCCGCCTGGCGGTCGCAAGACGTACCGCACATGATTTACACGTCGCTGATATAAGGCTGAGGAAGATGGCTGTCGACGTATTGGATTGGAATCATGACGATGCCAGGTGGGTTCTTTTTGAGTAAGGGAAATAATATAAAGTAAGCTTATTTCAGTCAATATATATGGAGAATGATGGAGATGTTACGTTATTAGGTCAGTAATAATTGCATATAAACTTACTTACTTGTAGCATTCATTGACAAAAATGTATAATGTGAAGCATACATTTAAAATCTAGAAAAAGATGCTATATATAATACATACGGTTTATTAATTCTGAAATAACCTAAAAATTGGTAATAATCCTGGTCAGTGATGCAAATCGATGACGACGGGATCAATAGGAAAAAAAAAATGGTCTGATAATTTTACAGCCTAATGACACTTGAACATTATACTTAAATATTTTTTTTTTTCAATATGTACAGGACTCAATCCGAAGTAATTTATTTTTTCCTGTCATATTCAGCATGCATTTTATGATAGTGAAATTTATACGGATGCAGATTTTACCACGAAACTAATTTCAGCTCACTAGGTAAGATAAGTTTACAGAAAGGTAAACGCATGAAATTACTGACAATCCTAGAAAATGGTTTTCACAACCACTTTATATTTTCTTTCTGTGGTCAGCAATTATATTTATTATTTATATGATGATGAACTAGTTTTAATATGTTTTTGTTTAGTTTTACCGAATCATTTATTTGACTGTCTGTATCAAACATACTTGGAGGTAAGTAAAACTAGTTACTCCTTATATTATCCGTGAAAATGCTTTAGCCAAGTAACTTAAATTATGTTTTGCATACTTTATTAGTTGCATTATTAAAATAACTGCCAAGAAATATGAGAGTATTTGAGTGACTACTAGCATTAAACTTATATGACAAAAATTAATCCAGCGTTATTACGAACGTGAAATTTATCACGACTGCGGTGCTCAAAATGAAACGTGACGTCATTCATTAATATGGCGTACGGGGCGCGGCATAGAATAATGAAGATATTTGACATCCCAGAAGAAAGAAGACTAAGTATGTACCTACCTACATACAAAGTGTGACTTTTGAAACTATAGTGATTTTTTTATATTATTTTCTGTACTAGTCGACCACTTTTTTATAGAAATTAGTCGGGAAAACGGAAAAAAATTCGACCTCTTACAAGCCCCTACTAAGCAGAAAATAAATAAATAATTTTACGATTACAATTTTTTTTTTAAGTTGTCAATTTCAATATTTTAGCAAGTAGTTAATAGTGATAAATGGAATATAATAGATACGATTCCGAAGACCGGGCGAAGTGTTGGAAAAGAAGCAAACAGCGGATTCTGGACTTCAAAGCAGCAAGAATAAACCGGGAAAGAGCTTAGGTGAAAGAGAGAGAGATCACTCACAAAAATTACTTACTCATGTAGTGAACTTGAAATGGTAGTACTTCACTGAAGCTAAAAGTTTGCCGATAGTTTAATGTTAGTTATCGGATGTCAGCTAAGATCCGATTTCCTTAAATGATCACGAGAACAGTATTGGGGTTTTAGGGAATCTGCTACCACAGATTAATTAATAGTTACTACTGCTTACTAGCGCGGTATTTTTTTTTTATTATATAAATAGTTTTAGACAGGTATTTCGATTACTTAGTCTATGAGCTCGTCACACACACATTATAATATGGCATAGGCGTACTTTACTGATTTTCGCTTATGAATTGAGATTAAATTTTCTCTTGAGCGTTTCGAACGATCTGACATCATATTAGTCAGAATATTTTTTCAATAATTTCTTAGGGAAAATTTTAAGAGGCGCTGATTTTCCTAAATATAATGCAAATAATATTATGTCAATCTAATTTTTGCTTTTAAGAGGAAGATAATTTCGTCCAAATCGAATTATAAGTCGGAAGCGGTGATTTACTGGGAATTTTAAGGTATTTATTTGCGATAAGATCGTAAATTTAGAAAAAAAAAATACTTTGGTTTAGTTGGCTGTAAGAGTACAAATGGAAAATGAAGAAAGCGTGAAAAACCCCTCCTTGTAATAAGGATATATAGAAAATAGATTCATAGTACCTAGCCTAAGATCCCACTACCCGATTCGGCAGGTACCTCTCTGTTTTTTTTTTTTTTTTTGATACAACCAATTTTAAATGAATGTTAAGGAAGTATGCAATAAATTAGGGATAGGTTGCCTCTAAAAAATTAGCCGCAATTACCTGTAATAAGTTTTAGTATAATTAATTCTCTAATATAACTTGCAACTTTATAATGTTTTAATAAATTTCACGAAATTAGAAAGATAATAATGTCACAAATTGAGTACCTACTAGAAAGAAGCCTATAATTTCATTCTTTATAGTAAATTGGATGTTTCATTTTTTCTTCCAATTATTAAAAAATCTGCTGTCGTGTTCTAACTATAAGAAATATATCTATTTTTAGTGTTTTGTAGTTAAAAAATTATCGTATAATTTGTCATCATTAGGCTTTATATGAATTTATAGTTCTCTTATATTTAGGGTACAGTCAGGGGCAGATAAAGCTCCTCTAAATATTACAACTAGTATAGAGACTTGATACTCTTTAATTATTCTGTTACTTAACAAACAGATTAATAAGGACAATGCTTAAGACAGTAATCGTATTAGGGTAACATGAAATTCTGCTGACCACTTGAAACAAGTTAGTTGATTTTAAACTGTATTACCTTTGTTTAAGGTTCGCAATGGAAGGAAAATTGTTATTCACCCAGCCTAACGACAATAATTGGAGGAAAGGGCGGACGATAAAGCTGACTGCTATCAACGCCCTTTTGGTAACTAATGGAAAGGTAAGATTATAGTAGTTTTTGTTTTATATACGATCTTCTTAATACGTACAGTTGAACATCTATATTGGCCTTTCTTTGAGTTTTGGAGTTTCGTTATAGATAGTATAAGTCATTAAAGTTCTCTCAATTATGGCATGGCTTACATTTCTCTACTGGGCAAGTTTCCGTTTATTTCTTACATTGTAATAATACTTAGTTTGAAATTAGAACATATTGTTTCAAAAATATTTAAAACTTAGAAGTTAAGTATAAATAATTATTAAAAAATATATTCTCATGCTGATTTTCTACCCTTTTCAAATTTCAATTTTAAAAAATATAAAGTTAGTAAAAAAAATCCGATTAAGTAACTACATTTAGGTGTTCTTAATATCTAATATTTTAGTTATTTTTAATTAATTAACCAAATTGTTTGCAATAGTAAGAAATCACGTTTTTTAAAATTATGTTGTTTGTTCCTCAGCCAACGACCACCCACAAAACGAACGAGATACGCGAAACGCGCGAAGCGAGGGACCGGGAAGCAAGAGAAAGGGAAGGAGAGGCACTATTCGCTCGGAGTGGAGTGAGAGAGGCTGCTCTCTTGCTAGTGCGAGAAAAGGCAGGAAGATACACGTTACAGAGGGAGCCACTGTTCCTGGACAGATGCGTGGTAGCCGCTGACCATGAACCGGAGCATTTCTTCGAAGTTCACGAGATAACATCAAAGGATTCTTATATTTTTAAGGTACACTGTTCGCTTTTCTTATTCATCATATCTGTCTCCGTGGTACAGTTGTTAAGGCGTTTGCCTGTAGAACCGTGGGTCGTGGGTTCGATTCTCACGGGAATCATAGTTTGTTTAGTTGTTTGCAGTTCGCAGGACTTTGCAGGCTTGAATCATCTGATTGACTGATAATAAAGATGACTCCGTGCTTCGGAAGGCACGCGGACCGTTGGTCCCGGTTTAACTATATTCTTGAATTTGACGATAATGGAGACTGCCGTCTAACTTCCCTTATCATTAAAACCAAACCAATTCGAACATGATCCGGGCGAACTGGATGAATTAACGAAAGCTTTACATGGCACTTTAAACGTAGAAACAGACATTTTCACATATTAACCCTACCAAAATCGTGCACTTTCTGAAACATGTACAGAGTAGGCTTGATAAGACAGGTTAAGTCCTTAGCTTTATGACGGCATTTAATTACTAAAAATTAAATTAAATTTTATTAGAAAGAGCACAAAAGCGGATCATGGGCTTTGAAACAAGCAGAATAGGATCAATCAGGGAAACAATCGCTCAAACGAGCCCTAAATTTACATTGATAATAGGCTCTAAGCGCGTCTTTTAATTTTTAATAAACTATCTAATGCAATAAAGAATTAAGTCGATTATTGTATAATTTATTATTGTTTGCAGGCCGAAGAGAACTCCAGAACTAGAACATGGTACCGTCAGCTGCAATATCACGCACAGGGCGCCGGGGCGTGGCGAAAACGGCGGAACGCGCTGGCGAATATTATGATAAATCCTATGTTGACGAGAAATTGATTTAATTTGGCCTTTTAACATTCAATTGTATTTTTTCTTTGGATGTATTTTTAACAAGAGTTTCATATTGTGATTTATGTAAATGAGAAAAAAAACAAAAACTCATTTGGTTTACATTTTACACTTATCCGTTACCAAATTCATCGATCAGGATATAATAATATATACCTCACCCTCACCTCACAAAATACACTAGTTTCGAGTACTCCTAATATCGTGTTTTTAGAGGCCGACCCTGACCGACTCTCCCAGCCAACTAATATATAGCTTTTGTCAGTCTCATTTAATCAATCCTCTCTACATGCCATGTTCGTTCATATCCCTCTAAACTAAAGTACTTTCAAAAATAAGAAACTAACAATTGAATGAGTAAGGCTTTTAATACTTCAATATGAATTGGGATGATGGCAATAAATCGGTGGGGAATGTGTTTTAAAAAATAATCTCTATTATAACTATTTCTCTTAAATATCGCAACTATTTATATATATAGCCATCATCGTTTTACATTTAGCATTTAAATCTAGAAAAAAATGTGAAGTAAAAATGCATTTTATAAGGATAATATACGTAACAATCGCATATCGACCTTTATAACTATGTATATTGCATTGAAACTATATGTCTTAGTTTTGTTAAAAAATGGAACAGAAAAAAAAATAGATTTCATCAGATAATATTACTAAGTTGTAAATAAAAATTCTGCCACTAGCTGTAGATGTAGCTTTAAACCAAAACATAGTTTTTCTAAATATAGTTTCATTAACACCGTGCCCTATAATTTTATTATCATATTAACAAATCATAGCTTAAGAATTATATGTCTTGTACATAATTTTATTTCATAGCTGTGATAAACCGTTCTTTCTAATCATTAAAAACGTGAATTATATTCTATCTCACTTACACATCCATTTATATTTAATTTAGAGAAAGAGGGATAGATTAAAAAGTATTTTCAAGAATATTATATACAGTTTTTTCTTTAATGCTTAAACTATTAAAGTGTTTTCGTAATTTCCTGACTAGTCTTAAGAATTTTCTGTAATAATATCTACTATTTATAAGAAAATGTACTTAATTGAGTATTTATTGTATGTATTAGATAAGTTCAAAAGTTACTGAAATATTGTAATAACGTATAATTTCATCTTGGATTATAATATTTGTTATGTAATTATTAGCTGTGAGGAACGAAAATAAATTAATGAATAAATAAATCATACAAATTAAATTTGTTTCAATAGCCCAATATAACGGTTGAGGATTCAATTCAATTTATTCATAACAACAATATACCTTGCATTGATTTGGAGGAGGAGGCTAACCATAGAGCGGTGAAGTCGAAACATATAGGAGAAAAAGAATTTTATTTCATGGATAATGTTCAACAATACACTATCAGATTTTTTGCAGATCCACATAGAAGTAGAAATTTGCGCGCGGATATCTTTTTTTTAATCTATGCCGACCTCATTAGTTTTTCTCTTGCATATTTTCGAGCTCTTGTATGTAAGTAGATAAAATGGGGAGTACTCAGAAAATACCGAATCTACCGGTTACCTTCAATAGCCTAGCTCGCCAGCGTTAATAAATTTACACTTAGCACACCATACTAGGCAAAGGCTGCTGCAAATATATTGGAATCATGTAATGATAAGTGAATCGTGTTAACTCCTTACTTAAAGTATTAAGGATAGAGGCATGATTCCTTTAGGCCCGACAAAGTAACATTTTATTTTACAATTTTTTATTTTATTTTATAAATTATATGCTACAAATAAATTATACTTATTTATCGATGCCTACGATCGCATTCGAAATTTAACTTGCATCGGAATTGCCATCTATTTTATTTTAAATATTATTTTGGAACTGGATGATACTTTGTTGAAACTGGCGAGAAATATTAAATGAATACAAAATAGTAGTGCCAAGCGGTAAAACATAATTAAAGAAAGGAAAAACAATTGGTAATGATGATAGAACATACTGAGAAAAATATTAAAAAATAATAAGGCCTTCCTTAATTAATATCGAGAAGGCACAAAACGTCATTCACATATTGTCTTCATTTGATCGTGTGCTCTGCAGATGTCTAATAAACGGTAAATCAATACGATGGAGGTATTATTACTTCGAAAGAGACGGGAGGCAGCAATAAAGGAAATCTTAAGATATTGATTTTAAAATGGCTCCTATTGCCATTAGGCTATTGAAAGCCTCACGAGTGATGAGTACAAATAACTCTCATTAATTGGCGCAACAGAAGTTATATTTTGTTATAAAGATTAATGTAAAACTTGATATGATAATGATTAGCAGGGAGATATGGAAATTACTCTACCGATAAGAAAAATATTTAGAAATAAAAGTTACAAGTTAGTTTATATAATATGCTTGATGTCAATGTGAGTGAATTCGTAGTGGTATTGATTTGATAAGTATTTTTTTTATATTTTCATGTGGACCTAAATTGCAATGTAATATCTAAATCATTTAAAGATAATGACTATTTAATGGATAAACTCCACGTTGCAATGTATGATTAGTTTAAAATAGAAGTGCTTTTAAAGATTTTTGTGTCCTTTTAGTGAATATCATGTCTTACTTCTAGACGATCTTGAGTTAGAATTGGTTTTCATAGTAAATCCATATGGTTGAAAAAAATATACCTACTACCAAACCTACCAAAACGATACTATACATATTATAATCTCAACGCAATGAGATGCTGTTCGATCTCAATCCATTCTAGTAAAATACTTAATCATCAATTAATTTGTCCCTAGTTTTATAACCCAAAAACAGATTGTTATTTTCGTGTAGAGTACTAACAGGTAGCTCTTATTTCATTTATTTTAAGGTATGTTTCAGTAGCGAAATTTATGTTCAAGCTTAGAAAATAATTTTGTAAAATGTCACGGAAGAGACAAGTTTCTAATTACGCGTTTCAAAGTTTATTAGTTTCAAGTGTTCTCGAAATAAAGATCTTACAGAATGGCTATTAATAAAATTATGGAATATAGCCATGACTTGTTGATGACATGATGTTAAACATAATGTGCCACTTATGTAGCACAAAATAAAAATCGTTGTTATTGGATTTTTATTTCAGAAGTGCTATTAGTTAAATTTATAGTAAAATAATTTAAGTGTAAAACAGATAGTGTCGCAGTCTGGTTTAATTCTCTAAGAGTCACATAGCCCACTCAAAACCGGTGAGTCGAATGAATTATGTCCGTCTCACCGATTATGTGGAATGAAAATCATTCACCTATTGTGAGTTATACATTTCAAAAATAGCGCTCCTGATCACTACGGGCACGTATGATTTAATTTATTTACAAAAAAGAACAAAGGTTTTCTTCTATACCTTTTTTATATTGAGGTTCGGTGAAAGTTTTAATCAAATGCCTCGTCGACTAGGTATTGACAGTTCACTTAATTTGGCTCACCTGGTTGCCACTTGGAGTACAATGAAGGAAGTTTCATATTTGTCATACGAGATAGTTGGAACATTGGAAGTTATTCCTGAAATGATGGCGGAAATTTCTATACTGACGACCTCCGTAGCATAATGGTTAACATGTCTGACAGCTACTCAGGATGTGACATTTTTGTTTAAATTTTCGCTCTCTCTCTTTCTCTCTTTTGTTTTTTTCTTGTAATTTCTTAGTATATTAAAATGCGATGTCTCATATTTTTCTCTTCACGTATAAGCGGCATTATTTTCTACGCATGGCGTCCTTTTTTAAATTTGACAGCCTCTTTTTATTGCTATCAGTCAGACAGTGACAAAAATACATTAAGACCTCTGTTATTATCTTAGTAGCCTAGTGTATATATGGGATGCAAAGTTATTACGAAGTTGCTTAAAGCAATATGATTCAATTGTTACATTAAGGTGAAGCCTACGAGTTTAATCATGTTCGAATAAGCACAGAAAGTTTACAAGTTTAAAACAACACCCTGTTAATATGCAAATGTATTCTAATATTGTTAGTTCGGTATCTAGAAAGATAACAAACTGTCGAAATTACAGAAAATACAGTAACTTTGCATTTTTGTATAAAATATGTAAATTAAAATAAACATCCTGTTTTGTTTACGGGAAGCGCCATTTTAGAGAATGTAAATTATCTTGCTTTGTTGAAACAGAATCTGTTTAATTTTGTACCAGCGGTATATTTTTGTATTACACCTAGTCTAGTATTACTAGTCTTAGATTTTTTTTTAATTTATCCGTAAAGATGCTTTAGGCTACATAATATATAATACAATGAGCGTATGTTTCCAAATAAAAAACATGTTGTTGCATAAAAAAATGGATTCAAATGAATTATAGGATAGTTACGGAAGCCATGGTGAAATTCATGTGAAATCGACTTACACGACCAGATTTTTGTAAATGTACTATACAGGTATGATTTGTTTTATTGCATCTATGTTGTAATGTATCTATATAAATACCGCAAGCCATCGAGTTTTAATGAGTCTGGTACTAATACTATTTTGAAAGCACGTATTTTGTTTTTAAATTTGACGTTCAAAAGTCTGTCAACGAACTGTCTGTTGTTGCAGACGTCTATGGGCAACGGTAACCACTTACCATCAAGAAGTATCAAAAAATATCTTCTAATGTCCTACTTGATTTGTTTACAAGCATCAATTGGTGGATGTGGATTTCACCAGCAACATTTTAAAGGAAGATTGATAATTAAATCTCTTTCAATGAGATCTTAAGAAACTCCTTATAGAAATCTGGATTTTGAAGCAATACCGTTTGGGACATGATCTTTACTCTTATGATAAGAAAAATAACATTAAACAGCCTGCGACTCTTTTACTCATGAGTAAGTTCGTGAAAATGTTGGTATAGATAATAAAAATACAGATACATTAATCCAACTACAACTCCAACTAATATTATAAATGCGAAAGTGAGTTTGTATATTTGTTTTTTGTTTGTTTGTTTGTTACCTCTTCACGCCTTATCTTCTGAATCAATCTTCCTAAAATTTCGCATACACATAGATAGGAGTGTTGAGAAGGATAAATAGGGTACCTTTCATCCCGGGAAAAAGCACTGCTCCTGAGGGAAACTCACGCGGGCGAAAGCTAGTAAAGTATAATAATAAATGAATATTTTGATCGTAACGTTTATTTAAATATAAGCAATTAGAATTAAAAACATAAATAAAATATGTAAATTTAAATTACAAAATGAAATCAATTAATTTATTTTGAAGTGAAACAAAAGTGAACGAAAATATAAATATTTATGATTGTTGTTTGAAACAAAGTGATTTTCAAACTGCAACTATTTTCTGTGAAAGTATTCATTGTAAACAATGAATATTTCATGAAATATCGAGTCTTTAGTCGCCAGACGGTTGAAAAGGTCAATGCAAAAAAAAAAATTAACATACAATTTTTTTTTAATTACTTTTCTGGAAATAACATAGTATAAAGTTAAATAGACTTATGTTTTTTTTTTGAGTAAATATTATATTTGCAGCTATGCTCCTAGACTTCACCCGCTTCGTATGTGTACTATTTTACCTGCCTGCCCCAAGAATCATCATATGCTAGGATAATTATATAAAACCATACATGTTCTCGATTCAAAAGCGTTCAAGCATACTCTTGATATTATTATAAGTAGTAGATGTATTTGTTTTGTAACTTACCATTCTATATGACGTGAAACATTTGTAAGCATCGCGTGAAAGCCTCACCAGAAAAAGACACTAAAAATGATATTTTCATTAAACTGATTTCTAAAATCATAAACAGATTCGTTCTTTATATATACCTCCTGATTCAGAAGGTTTATCTCAAAAATCGTCTAGCTTTTTCCATCCAATTTACAATAACAAACTGCACAATACTAGCTGTCAATCATGGACTTTGCTTAATTTGTGCAAACTACATGTTGGCACGGTTTTACCTCTGGATTGACGTCTGGGAACACAGCTGAAACCACGTCGGATTTCCCATTCAGACGGCATGTTTTTCCTTCTAACTTTTCCGGGATATGTTTGCGGGAAAATTCAATATTTGAATCATCTGTTATGCTATGTGTTATTTCATGATTTGGTATCGTGTTCTGTTTAAGGGAATTGCTTTTTCTTTTTACTTGACTGTCCAAAGATAAGGTTGTGTTTTGTGAGCATATAGACAAGTCGAAGAAAACAATATTTTGCGCCAGTAAAAATCTACAATTAGGGAATTAAAAACATAGATAATACAATAGACGGCAAAATAACGGCATAATCGCTAATGCAATCTCTTCCAGATTACTTAAGTTTAAATTGAATGTTGAACAAAAAAAAAGGTGGTGCGGAAAATTGTTGTACATAATCAAGTCAAATATTATTTTATATTGCATAGTCGCGCAGAGTTGCCATCAACTTATATGAACATATGTCTTGTTCTATCTCCCTTTATAGTAAACGGTTAGGGACATTGGATTTCAATACGTACAATTAAATTTTCGATAATTGGATTTTAGTTACTCAATCATGGCAAAACTAATTAACAAATCGGCTTAAATTGTCTTGATACTTTTTATCGTGACATAACAGAGTATCACGCAAATGAAGCCACCTAGTATTATGTAAACATCTAAAAAGATACAACATATAAAATGCCTTAATCTAACCGGATTATCTTTCTAGAAGATTCGATAATGGGACTTGCAGACCGAGTGAAGCCTTAATTACCTATATAGTATGGAGCGAGAGCGGCTTATCTTCACCCGTTGCTGATAACTGGAGGATGGTACTGAACATTAGTAAAATCGATAATGTGATCATGTCACATAGTCAGAATGAGATTACTTCCTTCTTATTTATACGTGAGTGAGAGAGAAGGAAATGGCAGTAAATATTATTTATATTGATAATATTTACATTTTACGAACAATCATTTTCTCACTCGTAGCAGAAGAGCGGACCCTGGGCATCTCATGCGACACGTGTTTTATTTCTATACGAAAACTCAAAGTTACACCTGAAATGATTAATGTAGGACGTAACAACAAAGTATAATTATCTAGTAAGTATTTTTTTTTTTAAATAAATAGATATCGTCACATTATTGTTGAGATTTTATGCGTACAAGTAATGATGTATTTCACACCTGAATCTTTAATCTGGATGCAGGCCGCTTAGAACGACCGTTGTTCTAGAAATCCTCAGGGAAAGCCGATGTCCATCAGTGGAAAGCCTGCGTCTCAAATGATGATGATATGAAACTTAACACTTAATACAAAATTCAGTTTTACAGTTTAATAAGCAACAGCTTTTATGTTCAGACTTTTGTGGTGAGATGTAGTCGAGTTTAAATCCTTATAAGTTTTGAACTTCTCTAGCGGCTTCCCCAACTAAGCATATATGTGCTTATATTGGATATACTTAATGAAGATGGATGAACGAACAAAGCTTAACTTCCGTAGCTATAACGATAAGTATTATGTAACATATGTGATTTGGTTACCCGTCTTTGTAAGCAAAGTGTTTATAGTTATGCTATCAAATGTCTCAAAAATCAAGTGATTTACCTTAGATTATGTCTCGGCAAGCGCAACGTGGGACGTAGCTATGTTCGAATAGACGCTGGATGCAGATTACTTTGTGAGGGTTGAGATCGTTGGGAAAGCCATAGGACTTTTGTGACAATGACGATGTTACTCAGCATGTACTTAATGGGAAAACCATTTGTTTGTTAAGGTCTCATTTAGGCTTGACCATGTGTTTACACTGTTTACCTGTCTTTTGTAAGCAGTGCTTATAGTTATGCTGCCATGTCTCAAAACCGGTGTCAAGCGTGCCTTTACTCAATGTGGGTAATGGAGGCAGACGGGCAAACCCGAAGGCAGCTCCGACGGGAGTGGCTGAGCCGAGTCCGTCGAGGTAGCCGCCGCCGCCTGGGACTGTGGAGCGTAAAGAAGCACATAGTCCTGGCAAAAAGCGGTAGGCGTTAGACACCGAGTAGTTTTTGGTGGGATCATGTCCCACATAACCACCCAGCTTCCCGCTCAAGGCTGGGTGGTAGGCGAAGGCCTTTTCCACTCGTTAAAAAAAAATGTCACGGCAAGCGCAACGTGGGACGTAAGTTCGCATAAAGACGCGGAACAGGTTGCTTTGTGAGGGTTGAGATCTTGGGGAAAGCAATTGGACTACTTATGAAAATGATGATGTTACTCAGCATGTACTTAATGGGAAAACCATTTGTTTGGTAGGTCTCATTTAGAATTTAAGAGGTCCGTACCTCGGCTGATTAAATGATAGGTATTTAGGGTAAACAAGTGCGATCAATTGAAAATATTAAAAATTTTCTATACCTTTTCTGAAACTATCCTGTGCATAAGACAAAATGTTAACTTTAACACAAATACTGAGAAAAATCTGCAGTAAATACTGTTGTTATTTTCAAACTAAAAGCGTTGCGTATTTTCTAATAAACTAAAGACATGACTGTACCAATATTGGTGAAGAAAATTGTAAAATAAAGTACGTTGACACGCTTTTAAGATAAGCTTTTTGAAACAATTTCAATGATAAAATTTAAACAATTTACTATTATACACATTTTCCATAGGCATTTATCCCTTACAAAGTAGTACCTAATGCCTAAGTACTTAGGTTATCTATGCGTATATAGGCAAAAACGCAATTGAAAAATTATTGTGTATTGCTAAATACCTAATACTGAAAAGTATCAACGTACTATTAGTGTCTTTTTATAAAATACTACTATTATGTTTGGTTATTATTTCAATATAACTCAATATAAATTTGCTAGAAGTTTATCATAATTAATTACTAAAATTGGTATTGGTACAAACTTTTATACCAATTTACAATATATGTATATACAAAATGAATAAATTGCCTATTTCTATGTGAGTATAAGCAAGAAAAATAGGAAAATTATTAAACCAAACAAATTATCTATCCCTGACTTTTTCTATTCAAAAATAAAAATATTAAATCGAGCGTTGAAAGCACTCAGGTTGCAATTTTATTTTTCCTGTTTGTACAACGAAGTACACTTTTTATAACGAAAACATGGGAAGTCAATTTATGATATCAATATCATGCTCAATAGTTTTTGTCTGCAAGTCTCTACTATTGAACTTTATCACCATATATTCATCATGGTGGATCAAATTTCCATGTCCAAGTTCTCCAGTTTGCGGCAGCAGGTGAAAATTGGTGAATTTCCGCCATTCCACTGGGAAAATAGCAAAGTGGGGTATTCGTTTACCACGTGGGGCATAAATGATATCAATATCAATAGTTTTTATCTTGTTAACTTGTTTTTCCTTCCATGCTGGTCTGGGAGAAAAATATTAATAGAATGTGCTAGCTGCTTCCCTTCCTGCGCAAGTCGTAAAAGTCGACTGGGGGAATTGGTGAATGGGGAAATCATGAATAGGCGATGTGGCTAGCAACCCATCACTATTGATTTCCTGTTTTAACTATCATCATGCTAAACGTGGTCTGAGATCTTATGGCCCTAGGCTCTATCTACCCCGTATGGGATAAAGACGTGATTATATGTATGTATGTATGTAGTTTTCATCACTTTCTATTATCATTATCGTGCATCAAATCTCCATGTCCAAGTTCTCCAATTGGCGGCAGCAGGTATAAATTGGTGAATTTCCAGCGGGAAAACAGCAAAGTGGGCATTCGAGCACCACGAGAGACAGAGTCTGGTCGGGTGCTTTGCATACGCACTTCCTAAATCCCCATTTATTTGGTGATGGTTAGTTTTCCTTTGGTTTGTACGGAATCAATTTAATCGGGCCCAAGATTTTTGGTCAGTGAAAACAAGGCAACTCCTTCGTTAGGTCTGCTATCAGATTCGCATTTGTGTGTTCATAACAGTCCCATTCCGACCGAAATTGTCATGTATCACATGTTTGTAAAGTTAGCTTTATAACACCATACGCTAAACTATTACAAATTAAGTAAAAATGAACCAAATATCAAAATATATTTAATAGGATTAAAACAGAAACTAAATAAATATTACTTAAGACATATAAATAAACATTCTTTTCCAGATGCTGACTAATAAATTAAAAACTGAATATTATTAAGTTCGAAATGGCAACAAGCATTTGTGATTATTCAATGTAACCAGACGACAGCCTTATTTAAATTTCAAGAACATTAAGCGCAGACAGAAAATTTAAATATTACATTTTGTTCATTTTACATCTTAATATGTATTTATTTTTAATTTGATTACCATATTTTTATTTTTCAGATATTCAGTTGACCATTAATTGATTGATTGAAATGCCTGTTCAAGGGTTCAGTCAATTTTTGCTACAGACATAGATTTAAAAAATATACTGGCGCGATTTCGTGATTCTATGGATGGCTACAGATTTAATATCCAACTACATTGGTACCATAGGTTGTCGTGATTACAATATTTACGTATGTACATAAATTAGCAGTTTTACTTATACTATTATTTGTATTACTAGTAATAATTACATTACATAAATACCTATTTGCAATATTATTTAACCTTACAACAAAAAATATGATCACAGCGATTCATCAGCAACGTCAAATACCAAAATAAATATACATTTATTGAGAAAGTATTTTAAGAAGTTTATAAGTATGAAAATGAATTTAAATTCATATTCAATCTCAATATAAAGCCAGATGACCGTAGAAATTTGTTAACAAGAACAAATTAAATTTATTATTAGTCGCCATCTTGAATTGAGGAGCAGATGGTGCGCTGTATGTAATATATATTCGTAAAATATCCAAATCATTTTTATGGATTACTTGAGACGGCTTGTTAAAATTTATTTTTATTTTTAGCACATAAGCACAGACATAAGTAAAGATATAAATGAAAATGTCTGTATTTTATTTGTATTTCATTTTTTGTGGGATTTAGTATGATGACCTACTTATATAATGTAAGAACTTTGATCATCATCAATTCAGCCGCAGGTCGTCCACTGTTGGACGTAGGCCTCCCCCAAAATATACTCGCATTGGGGGGTTTTTTGCCATACTCGCCACGCTTGGCAAGCGGGTTGGCGAGCGGTGAACTTTGATAAAAGAATTAAAATATTTATTGCATCATTGAAATATAGATTTCTTCTCGGTCTAAGTTTTGCCTGATGATTTATTTCAAAGTTTCTTATGTTTCTTGCTCACAAAATTATCGTTAAACGATAGATGCTTTTAGGCAGCCTGAAAAATCTGATAGTATTGGCCATTGACACACTGTTCTTATGGTATGGTTTCTCTGTATAAAAGGGTTACGAAGTTCAGAATACAGTAGCTCCATTCCAATAACCAGTAGGTCTGTTATCTGAAGTGTAAGTTGAAGATGCCACTGGGAAACGCGCTTGAAGTAGTTTCCAGTTACTAATATAATTTTTAGTTTCTTATAGCTAATATTATCTCCAGCCTTCGATCCCGATGAAGCCATACAACATCTATATCCCTACTGGTAAGAGTAATCTTCAATATCTCGACGAGAAACTTTCTAACGTCGAACTGTAAGCCTTCATAAGAAATGTGATACCCACAAGAAACTAAAGCTTGAACTACTATCACAAGTATCTAACTAATTACGTCTTAGAATATGGAAAAAGTTGATTACGTGACAAAATGGCTCAGAAAATTTTACTCTTTATTAAAAAACGAGTTGTTGTTTCTTCTAGATTGGTAAAATAGGTATCAAAACCCAACTAATATTAAAAATGCGAAAGTGAGTTTGTATATTTGTTTGTTTGTTACCTCTTCACGCCCAATCTACTGAACCAACTTTCTAAAATTTCACATAACCATAGCTAGGAAGGAGTATTGAGAAGGATTAGGGCATTTATCTAGGGAAAAAGTACTCTTCCCGCGGGAAATTCATGCGGGCGAAGTCGTAGGCCAAAGCTAGTAGGTGAATATAGGCACAAAATATGAAATCGCGCAGGGCCCCTAAACATTTTTGTTAATCTATGGTATAAAATACCGTGCTTTGCTTGGTTAATGTCAAAAAATAATCGCATGTGCAGAAAAGCGGATGTTAGAACTATTATGTATTTTGTGTTTTTGGTTTCGAGGCAACGACGCCTCAGGATGTTACATTTAGCAGTCAATACAAATCACCTTACGCTAATGTTGCTATATCACAATCTATAGATAAAGTTTAATTTGCTTGAAAGCGCCACAATATGTTTAGGGATTTATTTTAAAGTACCTACTATATAGAAACGTAATGGAAAAGTTCTACACTAAATCAGGGCGTCGATTCTGCTAACGTTAGTCAAAATTGTATCAAAATGGTGTTTCAATAGTAGTGCTTTTTACACACTATTTACAAGAGTTATGACAGTATAATGTGATGTGAATGTAGTGTGGGGTGTGATCATCAGCAGTGATATAAAAAAATATACATTTCTTGTAACTAGTGCGTAAAAAAGCACTACAATTGAAACACTATTTTGACACGATTATGATTTAACGTTAGCAGAATCGACACCCAAGGCAAAATATAAATGGATATCGAATAACTAACCAGTAGGTTTAAAAACTAATTCAAAATAAAACGTAAAATAAGATTCAGATAAATTTGTACTTATATATATTCAACTATTTATTGGTATTTGATTGGATTGATGAGTTCACTGTTACTCCGTTTCTAAATTCCAGAATACTAGAATAAGAGATAATCTTCACTGTTTGGAACAAATAGAAACCCAAAACTACATAAAAAGCAAAATAAAAAAAGGAGGGAAATATTGCAAATAGAAAAAGGAATTCACGCCAAATAAAAAAGGAGCACATATCAATGAGTTAAACTCCGCAATACACTCCGTTACAAAGCGCTCTCAAACACCGCCCGAATGAGTCATCAACACAAAGAAAGGTTTCGCAAACTTCACAAATCCCACGTCAAGCGATCTCATTCCATTGAGCAGAGTGACGGCAAATGAAGCCGACCTTTTAGGACCCAGAAAGGGTAAGTGCGAAATGAGCACTACATACTACGACACGGATATAGTGTCAATAGAATAGGTAAAGACTATTTTCCTTTTTTATTACCAGAAATCATTTTACTTTTTGATCATTTCACCAACTATAGTTGTCCTTTGCTGGTCATAGAATTCCCATCACACCAAATTTTCTTAGCGTCTTCCTGCTATTCGGACTCTTAGAGCAAAATGGATACAAAAGCTTTCTTTTAGAACTCTATCTACATTCCTTAAAATCTTGATCTTGACATGTCTACGACATCTTACTATTTTTGGATTTGGCCCTTCAGTAAAGAAGTGGCATGACCAGAAATTAATTTCCCTCGAACTCACCAATTGATTTCCGAAAGAGTATCATCGTCAATCAATCCTTTTGGATCTATTTGGATTTTCTATCACTTCCTATTCAATAAAGTTACAAAATAAGATCGTGAACATATTTGTGTTAACAAAATGTAATGCAATCCTGTCATTTCCAGTTCCCGTATCACCTTGTAGGGAAATACATCATGTACAATTTACAGGACATAGGTAATGTACGGCGTGCTCCCAATTGCCGCAATCAAAGTCTGCGTCAAACCAGAGAATGTGTTGCTCCATTCATCACCAACAATCCGTTTGTAACTCGAGTTTGGTAATGACTACGTACATTCAGTTGTAATTGTGTTTCCTGTGATTATTTTGTTAGTATCTAGTTGTTTGATTATTTTTGTTTAGATTGTGGGCTGATGCAGATTGATGTAATAATGGGTTACAGAATCTCCAATTAAGCGTGGTTTAGGGTTCCGCACAATTATCAGCTATTTTTTTACCCCAATGTTACATGAAAGTGAAACGGCGGGTAAAAGCTAGTGAAATCCAAGACAATAGAATATCTATAAAAAAAAACATTAAGCATAAAGATAACAAGGTCTCTGATTACAAAATTTGTATGCCGATGGTCGAGGCAAGATTGCAAAGGGCGGAATAAAATACACTTTTACAACTTCAGAAGACAATTTTTAAACTAAGGCAAAGAAAAGGGTTGAAAATAAAGGATGAAAGTAATTTTGTTGGGTGCGAATGCAAAATACCTTGGATCGCTTTGTTTTACTGTAAGCGATGCTTTTTGGTTTCAAAGGGTGTTTTGCAAGTTACAAATGATTTGGAAAGGACGGATTTCGTGTTGACATTTTTGATTTTATGTCTAGCTTCTTTGCCTTTGGGCTACATGAAAGGATCAACTTATGTGTAAGGGTAAAGTGATTTAATTTTCTATGTGGTCCACTGTACAAGAATCACATTAGGTTTATACTAGCTACTGCCAGGTGGGTATAAAACCCTCCTTTTTAAAGCTTTCCCAAGATGCAAGTTTATAAAAAAAATATATTAAAAGTGTAGGAGTGAAGAGTAACAGATGTAAAAAGAAACAGTTTACAATATTTATTTATTTATTTAAACTTTATTGTACAAAATACAGTTGTATATCACAATAGGCGAACTTAATGCTAAAAGCATTATCTAACAATAAACCTTTGGGTCAAGCAGAGATCGTATAATATTAATATGAATTTAAATTTTAAAAATACCTAATAATTTTGTGTAGGTACACAGCGCTTAATCGTTATTTTGTTAGTACTTAAACTGGTGGTAGATCGGCTCGTGTTCAAAGTTCAAGCTGTCAAGAGGCTAAGTGAAATGACGGCCATTGACTGACCAGCGTGGGACCAATGGCTCAATATGCCGTCCGAAGATCGCAGGAGGTCGTGATAACATGCCATAGTGGCAGCGACCAATATGTATCGTGCAGTTATCCATTTACTAGCCACTAGCTTTAGTGCTGTCAATGCAGCATTGATTATCCAACTTAGTACTATTAAACATATACTTATAATATTTATTCGGATTGTTTAAAAATATTGTTTCGTTTTAAGATAATGCTTGAGACCTAACGCTTCATTTCTAAGTAATAGCGTAGAACTCATATTATTAACTTTAACGTATTATTCTAAATTTTTATATCCGCTCTTAGGGTTTATAGACTTTTTTTTGTTGACATTTTTACTATCATTTACAATTTATACATTATCTTCAAATGACATCCTAAACATAACTATTAATATTTTTATATAGTATTATAATTGGTGTTTTACTGATAAATTTTTAGTTAATAGCAATAGATATTATTATTTAAAATTTCTATTGCTATTAATTATTTACAATATTATATTTTTTGTATGCCAGATGGCGCAACATGGCGCACCATGTAATTAGATACTAACTACTAAGTACCCATGTTTACAAAAATAAATGAATTATAAGAAGAAAATGTCTATGATCAATATTTTTTTGTAAAAAGTTATTAATCTTTATAAATGGTTGCCTATACTGGTACTATGTTAAAAGCGAGCGAAAATGAGACAGTAAATTAAAATAATAGAGTAATATTCAAAACAATATACACAACGTCTTTACATAATAAAAAAAACATTTTATCTTAAATTCAGTCTCTATTATCGTTTTTCTTCATAAGTGATGCAAAATACATTTTGTAAGCAATATTTATTTAGGTCTGATAGGTATCTATAGCACGATTTTGTATTTGTATAGTCTTTGTATAATGGAGTGGAGATTTCACGGTGTCTATCCCCGGAGAGCTGACATGGATAAATCGCGCTTTTTGTCTCCGTGGGTTCCGTAGAGACAATTTGTAAACTGCTTTTACCTGCTAGAAAAATGTCGAACGATACTAAAAATTTTAATCTCCTTTCACATTGTCTTTTCATGTTGTATTTTTTAATTTTTGAATTTACCAGTAAATAAATCAATATACTTACATAAGAAAAAAGTACTTATATAATTTCTTAACAAGCTTTTTCAATATTCTAATAAAATAAATAAGCCCCGCTACAAAATTGTAGCGGGGCTGGGGCATGCCTGTCTATATATTCATATTGGTTAAACACGGTTTGCATTTATATATTGCTAGAGATCCTACTTGTAGTAGTTTTTTTTTTTACAGCAGAAAAACAAATTAAATAATAATAAAATAAGTTTATAGACTAAATTTTACGCGTCAATAATAGTAGTAATAGTCACGCGCATGGACGCGGCAAAGTTGAGCATATGGTAGGTTTAGATAATATTGAAGAATCGCCTTTAAGGAAAGCAAGCGAGTAGGTGAAACATACAATGGATGATGTTAATAAGATATTAAATTAATAGGCAGAACCCTTAACAAAAAAAAATAAGAGTTAAGTTTATTTATGCCAATTCCAAATGGATTTCATTCAGACGAATATAAAATAAATGGATTTTTCTATAAAATAACATACAAATACATATCTTATTCGATCTAAATACATCGTTTATAATTCTATTTATTTCTAATAGAAAAGATAATAAGAAAATTTATAACTAAAACTACGTAAACAAGAGCTGAATCTAAAATAGCATAGCATTTGACAATGTTTAGTCTCTGTTTTAATAAAATTTTAATAATATTACAGCAATAAAAGCAATCAGACAAATGACAAAATCCAAGACACAAATGTATTTTAAAATGACACAATAACTCCCATTGGTAAATTTGAAAATGCAAAATTGGTTGAACGGGCAATTCAGCCCCAGGTGGGCCGAACAATCCTTTTATTAGCCAAAAAGGCTGTAATGAAAAACAAAAACCCTTTCTTATTTCAAGTCCGTGGTTCTTTTAGAAATATTTTATGGGCCATTTTCCTATTATCGGTCGGTTTCCCTTTTGTTTTGAATAAAATTTTGAATTGTAGCAGTTGAATTAATTGGGCGTAAGGAATTGTTTTGTTGGTACGGGTAATCTTCGTGTTTTAGTGTTGATTTTATGATAATGCTGTGGAATAAATTTTGGTTTTCTGTTTAAAACGGAAGATAACTTTTTATGAATATCAAAAAATATCCCTTAGTTATATTTTGTAGCTAGATTTCGTAGCTGCTTCTAAATGGGAAATAAAAATCCCATTTCGAAGCTGGCTTCGAAACGGGAATAAATTAGACCCATGGCAATGGACTAATGATCCATTTTTTTATTTTTACTAATGTATATTATGTTCTTATAAATACTCTCCTTACGTTTTTTTTTTTCTTTTTTGAGTGGGCTTGTAAGCAATGCGACCAGAAAAACCTTAGATATCAATCATTACTTATAGTGTATTTGCACGACAGAATAGGCTACAAGTTAGCAGTGCGCGAGGCAACCATCAAAATTTTATGGGCAACGTTGAACGTAAGCTAATCTTATGCAAAACGCGTGTGCTTGATTTAATGGTACAATCTATATAATGGTACAAAAAAATCAGAGCCTTATAAAGAATGAAGTTAAGTTTTAACACAAGATCAAATAAATAGATGTTCTAAATCTGTGTGATCAAAGGTTTTTAATAATATCTACTTATTTACTAGGTACTTCAAAATTTCGACAACCTATATATATTTATAGTTTATTACTTTCTCTTTGTGTATGCTTAACTTTGAAATGAGTGAAGTAAATTCCATTTACGCATCATTACGCAACGTTCACTTTATTTGTGATTTTTTCTGAATACAATATAAAGGCGAAAACATTTCACGAGGCACTTCTGGAATGTATGGAGGAAACTTATTGGCGCCCAACGTGTGACTTTTCCATCAATCAATGTCGAGGGCCTATTGTAGACCAATATCAAGTGAAGCAGGCCTCACCTGCCCTAAATGAGAACTTCTGTAATATTTTCAATCGCCATTTTAAGTGTTAAGGTTCGTATTGAAATGTTAAAGAGACGGGAATAAATCAATCATTAAGGATTCATCAAAATATACTGGAGTATAGAAATACATAATCGATTATGTATTTATATAAGGCTGGTATTATAACTGGATCTACTTTACAACTTTATTTACTTAAGGAGTTGGTTATAAATTGTGAGTCCTTTTTAGGCGTATAAGCTGCTTATCATCCTAAATCATCTTAGTTTGGTCTCAGCTGCAATCTAGAAGACGTTAGAGTAATCACGTCAGAGACCGAGTGCGGTTCCAAAGAACTATTTATTACAAAAAGGTGTGCATGGTCGATTGACCCAATAACCCACACGAAATGATAATGATGATTTAAGTGGGGTAAAAAGCGACTAATGGAAAAAGTAAAAGAGTCTTTTAGTGCCTATATACACTGTAGGCTAAACGCCAATTAATTTGTTTCAACCTTTCTTAACAACAATCGTACAAAGAGAGAACGTAAGTAAATAATTCTAAAGCGTTCTCTACCAGGCAACCATAAAAAAAACATTTCTTTTAATGTGCACTGACCAAGTAGGTTATAAAAAATAATACTTTTTGTAGCCTTTGACTAAGATAAAAGATTTTCTTATAGCAGGGAACAACCGTGGCAGGACTGCAGACGTTCATAATTAATTGTACGCTCACCTGCACGTAATTAACTGCATCCTTGCAACAAAGGAGATAACGAGGCACAAAACCATCGATTTTCAAGACTAATTGCTTACTTAGATACAATTAGAAGTAGCGACGTCGGTATCTGTTGCGATGCACTTAATGTTTGTAGCTTTCTAGCAAATTCTAGATCCTAAGTTTGTTATCCTCTCTGACGACGTACATGGATGTTGTTAGTTTGATATGTCTGTGTACTTGTAGATTTGTCTGTGGCATTGTAGCGCCTAAATGAGCGTTTGTTTTTAGTTTGCTAACTTCATCGAAATGGTTCTTATTATTAATAGAGATCTTTTTTTTTTCATTTTCAACTAAACTACATGATTTCACCACCTTTCACGAATCTGATTGATATGAAATTTTGGTTTACAACTTACTACGGTGCTCTTTCTTCGATGTAACAAATTTTAACTGATATTACAGCATGAAATAAACTACGACATTCCTAACTTCTCAATACTTTACAGCAAATGAAGCGTGTTTAGGCTTAAGGGTTTCAATGAACCTTTTACGTAGAGAATTTACGCCACATGGAAAGTCATATCTATCAACTCCGGATCTGCCGGGGATTTTATAAATTTTCAATTTATTCTTGTTAATTTGTATAAAAAATTATATTAACAGTTTATTGAGATTTTATGTGATACATTATATGTCTTATTTCTCAAGAATGTCTTAGGACAAGACTAGGGAAAGATTCTCAAGTTAATTGTACCTCAAACTGAAAATAAATGTGGCAATCGTAAGCCAAAGCAACATGGGTAATTGAAATATCTCCCTGCTTCAGGGGATCAACAATTTGTTAGACCTCGTAATCTTACCAACTACAGTTTGTTAATTGAAAAAACTCGAGACCGATAATCCGTCCTGCTGCAATGCAGTGTCGGCACCATGTATTGTTTATTACGAGGAACGATATAAAGAAACGAGAAAAGAAATTTGAATTCTTTAGTTTTCAAATTTTTCTTGATCTTCTTCCTTAGTAGCCAAAATGGAAGAGTCTCATTTTGGCTACTAAGTTTCCGTGTAAATTATCGATGTAGATGCAAAATATAATCTTTTTTTTTAATACACCATCCATTTATTTACTGGGTTCATATTGAGGACTGCCTTTGTAACTAGGCATTTGTCTTATAATCTGGGGGCCAGGGTGTAATAACAGAGACCAATAGGTGATTCAAAACTCTTGACACTATGGTGTGGAAGGTCAAAAGCCTTGGAATCAGCCAGCATGCTGAGGATGCAATACATACATACATATAATCACGTCTTTATCCCATGCGGGGTAGACAGAGCCTAGGGTCATAAGACCTTAGGCCACGTTTAGCATAATGGTAGTTGAAACAGGAAATCAATAGTGATGGATTGCTAGCCGCATCACTTATGTCATGATTTCCCCATTCGGCGATTCCCTCAGACGACTTTTACGGCTTGCGCGGGAAGAAAAGCAGCTGATGATGCAATGAGAGAGAAAATGTTCCTATGAGAGAAAAAATGTTGGTTTCTCAGTAAAGTAAGGCAAGAGGCAGAATATACATAGAGACATAATCTGGAATATGAAATAATCTATATTTACGGCAATATAACAAAGTGTTACGTGTACGGATCCGAGGGAAAAAGAAAGTAATTAATTAAAGTATCGTTTCTCACAATACAGCGCAGCAGCTATGCAGTCAGCAGGATTTGTGAATAAGCCGAGCTTACCCAGTTCTATTTGTTGCCAGATTCCCGTACTTTCGGCTTTTATTAAAATATTTTAATTTCATGTAGTTGATGTATGGCTTCGAGCAAAAGTTTTTGGTTTTGACCTTAGTATATTATTATATAGGTTACTCCCACTAGCTTTTAGAGGTTGGGTGTTTATGTATCAACAACTAACAAATTTATAAAAATAAATAATTATTTTAAATACCTATTCAACAGTTTCTATTTAATTGTATTGGACATACGTCTAAGATGATAATATCATAAGGGTCGTTAATGATGGGTTAAAAGGATATGAAAATAAAACTTAACAGCCCTTACAGATTCACAGCCTACAATACAATCGAGAGAAACACTGGCAATTCTCGTCTAATCTTATTAAAACTTAACCTCACCGTAAATTTATTAGGGAACGTTTCTCCGTAACAATACGTCTCGAAACAAAAGAAAGACACAGCATTGTATCTCGCGCTCCTGAATCAGGGAACGGCTTTCTTGTGTAGGATTCGCAAATCGTGACTTAACCCATTTTATCCGAGACGCTGTACCCAGTTTTTGGGTCTATTATTCTTATTGCTAGTTCTGTTTGGATGATTCTGAGTTTTTCTACTATTTATTATCGTAAAAAGTTAGCAAATTTATATGCGCGTTATCAAAAATTATTTCGATTGTTTTTTTTATGGTTTTTTGTCTCAATACTCCGTCGATATGCATCCACGTTTTATTTTTTTTGCAACACTATGTATTTTCTAATTGTTTACATACAAGTTTTATCAAAAGCGGTACAGTAATTTAGTATACTCTTAGTTTGTACAAGCAACCGACCCTATAAGTCCTGGTATTAGTGTTACTAAACTACTTTAGGCTCGGCAATATTAATCCAATTTCTCTTGGCATTTATTCATTAAGATCGTGTGGGAAACAAGGACAGAGGAAGTATTATGCCCAGTTCCAGCAATGGGTCGTAGAAAGACGATGATGATGGAGTCGTTTGTGAAACATCATCTAAGTCTGACATTAGAAGTACGACTTCCAGATCAAAAGACAAACGCCGACCACTGATTCACAAAGGCGATATCGGAACTCAACCCGGGAAATGAATAGAAGTATTTTGTTATGGAAAAAATAATACTATAATCTAAATTTGATAGTGTAATAAATTAATTAATTTACCTTGATACCAGCTAACAGGCAACAGCCAATCACGCCTGAGCTCATAACTTAAGTAAGATATAACATCAACTATATCTATTGAAATTCAGTTTGATTACAGGATTATCAGCTTCCATTACAAGTACTTTGAGTATGACTGGATTACAAATTGTCTTAGTTAGCGAATTTAATTATCTCACATTACATTTCGACGCTCCAAGACTATCGGATTAATTCATGACTTGAATTTACAAGTAAATAGGGTTCAATTTCTTAGGTGCTCTAGATGTCTAAAGGTAAAGGTGACTAAGAGCATATGATTCCGATTTTCTAGTAAGTACCTTTATAAATTGGCGTCATTAGAGGCCTAAATAAAAATACCAATAATAATTTAAAAGGACCCAAAACCTCTCCAAAAAGCTAGCTGGTAAGATGTAGCATGGTACAAGGAAAGTTAAAGAGCTTGTGCCGAAGGCCAAGATCCTCATTGCGTTGCTGAGCCATGGCAATAAATAAGTATTAACAATTAGAAAAGGGGTGCCAATCGAATTTAAAGACAATGTGAGCTAGGCATTATATAATACTAATATAATTCATCGATTTCAAAGACAGCAAACCTGGACAAAAATTATTGTTTTTTATCAACAATAAGGAATTGCGGGACGATCTCTCTAAGAATATTATCAAAGCAGAGCGAACAAATTTTAGAGACGATGTACAACATAAGTTGATAGGTACCTATTTAAAATTAAAATGACAGAACATTATTACAAGAAACGAAACAAAAATTGTTTCTGTTATAATTAGTCCATCACAAATTATTTTTATAAATCTCATCACCAAGGAAATAAAGCAACAAGCGAAATGCAGCGTATTTTCTTACCTGCAACCGTATTTTTTATAAGAAAAGCTCTGTAGAATACATTCTATGTTGGCCAAGGCAATTTATTTCAGCTGAAATGTTACGCTTTAACCTACTCTTCGCCGTAATACGTCATTGATAAAGATTTTTTAAAACAAATTCCATTGTACAAAATAATATTATTTCCTTTCTTTTATTTTTAACAAGTTCGCGGACTTTTTTGAAAACACAAAAAAGTTTCATAGTCATAACTGCTATAACAGTCGTGTGTCCGCTAACGTATTGATATATGGGCGTCAAATGATTAATTTTAATTTATGTAACCTGAAATAAATAAATAAAAGAATAAAATTTGCTTACAAAATATATTTGCATAAGCTGGGTGATTAAAATCATATAAACTATGATAATCTATCTATATGCACAAATGTATGTGAAATCATTGAAAAATTGAAAAACTGGACCAACAGGAAAAACATTGAAAAACAGGACTCAACAAAAGGCGAACATATAACTATATGTAATGCAAACATATAATTTTGTACAGCGATTTTATTGTCACCAGTTCTATTGTAATGAGAGTTTGGGGATCATAATGAACGATTTTAAATATTAATAATTACCTACCATTCGGGTCTTGGTCGTTTTCTACTCAATTCTTTCTACCCATTTCCAATTTTTTTTTTTTTGTCTTTTTTGTTAAATAAAATTTAATTTTCATTTATGTGCCCCTGGGAGCTAAGTCGTGGTACAGATGGGTATAATCCTATATTAGGCGTGTGTAAAGTTGGTAGACCGTATCAAAACGGACATACCTACATGTCAAATTGTCAACGACAACCGCAAAGGCGATTTTCGATAGTGGTATTGGGTTAACAGTCGACATTATCCTCAAATTACAAAGGGCTAACACCTCGCCATTAGCATTTCAGCTGGCGATAAAATGCTGCTTTTCAGTGGAATTATATTATACAATTATATCACATAACAAATAATCATATTAAATAGTCATATAAATTTGGCTTTTGTTGCAGAAACCTCATTAAATTCCTATTGATCATGTTTAGGCGACAGTGGAATTAACAGGGGTCCGATTTCTTTGTATCTCTCCGACTGATGACACAACTACAACATTACCAAGGATTGACGTTAGGCAGGCTGGACATAATTATCCAAATCTTCTTGACGTCTTCATGATGAAAAAAAAATAATATTTTATCGTTTGTAGGAAAAAGTAAAAAATTATCCCTCAAACGCGATTGAACTGGGTTTGGGATGTAACTGGGAAAGCGCGGGAAAATGTAATGATGCAAACTAATATAGATCGTTAAATTTTCAACTAGCGATGCTCTGCGGTCTCACCCCCACTCATTATTTGTGCGTAAACTTTCTTTCCACTTCTCACAAAATGGTTAAAAAATGATAAAATATGTTATAAAATCCGACCATTAATTCCGTTTTAATTAAGCTTTAACTTATAAATATAGATAGTTAAGTATATACATTAGCGCCCATTTCCCTTTATATTGATATTACTAGGCCATTGCCAAGATATATTACTATGAGTATAGGCTACACCGATAAATCATACTGGAACTATCCCGAAAGAAACTAATATTAGTTCATTGATAGCCGATCTATCACTCTTGTCAAGTGCCTCGAAGAGTTGGTGATAGTTACCTGGAAGACGTTTGGGGTTTGTCTTCATTGTTCGCGGGATTATATAATTTCAATTTTCTCAATGCCACTAAACATAGATTAATAAATCAAAATCACTCAAATTTTATCAGTTTACACTACAACAGAGTACTTGAACTTAAATTTAATTCTCAATTTTTAATACGATTGATTGACTGATAGCCAACTCGAAAGATAAATAATTAAAGGCAGACGACGGTCAATGTGCGCGCGGAATGATTTTCATTTACGGTTAGTACATATATTTAAGAAGTTGCTCTCGCTCCTAATTCTATGGGTTAGTATGACACAGCTATTTAGTAATTAGTACGGCTAAAATCCTACGTATCTTTACTATCACTACATAGTATAAAACAAATTCGCTTTCTCTGTCCCTGTGTATGCTTAAATCTTTAAAACTAAGCAACGGATTTTGACGCGGTTTCTTTAATAGATAGTATTTCAAGAGGTAGGTTTTATGCCCATGCGAAGCCGGGGCGGATCGCTAGTAAATAATAAAGAAAGAGGAAGTAACTATATTAATGATGATTGTATTAAATTTACTCTTATTGAATTCAGGATGCGGCATTTTATCCTCCGTATTCAGATCGCCGGCACTAGAAGCCGTCTTAATGACCTGTCCACAGGATGGATGTAGGTTTCCAATGAACTCGATGTTTGTGACATTCAGTAACATTACGGCATTATACACAATGACTGGTAATTTATTTGATCCGTACATTAGGTAGTTGTAGAAAATTTAAATAGTAGTACTGAATTTAACATGAATATCAATGTGCTAACTACTCATATTAGTAATTTTGAGCCGTGTTACTTACCATGAATTTCTGAGTAGTATCACTGTTCTGCGGAGTGATTTTCAGTTTGAAATTAGATCATTCTTTTTATTTTCTTGCATGTCAAAAAAGGCGACTAAGGGATAAAAAGAAGTGTTAATTAATTTATCTCTCTCAGACTGATGACTGATCTATAAATAATAGCATGCCCAAGGGGTATGCTATCAACTTTTTCGTTAAAAAGTTTGCTTACTTAAGAGTATAAAAAAAATATTTATAAAAAAAAAATCCATTGAAAAAAAAGAAATCGTTGGTTTCATACACCAGAATTCCGTTGCTCAGGTAGCTATGAATACGATTCAATAAATAAAATATTCTATGCAAAACTAATAATATGCAGTACGGTATGCTCGACGATGTAATAAATTTGAGCACTGTATCGGAATTCAATATGCACATAGACATACCCAAAATCACAAGGGGAACATAAAAGGAAGGAGAAACAAAAAAATATGATAATCAAATGTACTGAACCCGGGCTGCTGTATCAAGACGAGACCTTGATTCGGAAGGAAAATATTGAGAATTCCCGTTTCTTATATTCATAGATTTTGATGAAATATTGTAATGATGTTAATTTTTCATTTGTGGCCGCCTTCGACGATTTGAATTTGAAATATTTATAATTTTGGATTCAGAAGGAAAGTCTTTATAGAATTCAATTAGTAATGACTTATCTGAGAGAAGTGAGTAGTGACAGATGCACAGACATTAAGGGAATTTTTATTAGGTTCTTACAAAGAAGTTCGAATTGCGCGATGCAATTTTTTTTTTTTAATTTATAGGTTCTTATCTACAACAATACAGTGGTCAATTTTGTCTTATAAAAACGAGTATTTGCATTATAGTTTTTATTATGACAATTTATTAATTTAAATCGAAATTTAGTGATTGCTTTGTATTTTCAGTGTAACAGGCAGTCATTCTTATGTAAACGTCCCGACAAATTCTTACTCAAAACTATTCTTGCCTTTTAGAAAATGTCAAAAAGAAATAAAGACGTGAAAACGTGAACCATTGATCAACAGCCAGAAAGAGCATTGAGCGATGTTCTAATATCCGCTAAGACTCGAACGCAGTGGATGGTGCAGGCAGGATGCGAGTGCGCGGGAAACGGGAATTTATGACGCCGTCGATGTGTCGGGAATCAATTCCAATTCGTATCTTGAAGGAAATGGTTCTGAGATGTGGCATAAGAATTTATGATTTTGCAAATTTTAAGTTTTATTTTATATTGTTACTTGTCTAGGCACGTAACTTTCGTTGATCGCATTCATATTTTATTAGATTATAAATAAAATTCAAACCACATTGATAATTTTCGCTAAACACTTTCGGTCGATTGACAAATAACCCAAAGTGCCCTGAGTTGCATCTAATAATCTATTCTTACATATAATAAAATAGTAAAAATATTTTGTCTGTACATTTAGTAATTTTGCCTGAAATGACATAAGATGAAATAGATAGAGGGACATTTAAAATGAATATGAGATTGGTTGACCAAGGCTTTGTCTTTGTATTAATGCTATAGCATATAAGCCTTTATCTGAATAATGCATTTTAAAATGGTAATAGGTTAATTTCATTCATATAAGTCCCGGTAGTTTTGAAGTTTTATTTAATAAAATGTGTACTTATAAGTATTCCGTTGTTAGTATTTGAATTACAAATGCTTAATTCAAGCGACTTAATTTATTGCTTTTCTCTGAACAATGCTGTACATAGACTAAGTAAATCATTATTTCGCAATGGTAAGTTATAAGCTGGCAGCGGCGGTGGACTTGGCCGCTTTCCAGGATCGTTGCAGCTTCAGACCTATAAATAAAGACGCCACGTAATAAAGGTAAATTAGTAATCGTCATATTTACATAGGCATTCTATTGTTTAATGTGAGGCTGAATTTCTTTTAACGTATTTATTTAACTGTTATTATCCTAAGAAAGTAGTATTTTAGTATCTCTGGTGGCAGTGTTGGTTGGCCACTAACAAACCTGAATTACCTCTATAATCCTAATTGATCTATTTTCTCTGTTAAAAAGGTTACGTTGGTCAGACGGCAAATTTTCCATTATAATAAGTAGTGCAGCCATAATAAATCTAATTTCATGACTAAAAGCATACCTTGAACTTTGAGTCTAAGCTGAGAACAAAAACACTCAGTCAAAGAAGATAAATTAAAAAGAATGCCTAACATTGATTATGTTTTGTATTACTTACATTATTTTTCTCCGACTTTACTTTTTCATTAGAGCTGCAGCAGGAGTCAGGACAAAACCGAATGCTTTTTGTTTGAGTTTGTTGCTAAGCCGTTTAAAGCTTAATTAGGTGTACAAACAATAGCCATGTGGGTTTTGACTTAAGTATACTACACTTGGCGTCTCGTGTATAACGTAAAAGGTTATCAAGGGCCAAACAAAGGTCCAACTTCCATGTTACCTCTTACAGATTTGTAGCGGTTTCATATTTCCCAACGAGTGTCAAGAAGTAAACTCTTGCTTTAGAAAACAATTTGCAATCCGAAGCTATCTACTTTAAGTGCTATTTTTTACCAAATCTAGGAAAATTGCGTACTTTTTGGGATAAAAAGTATCATATGTATTCATTATCATCATTGTGTATGGCATTCATCATGCATGGAACATCTACCTCCATACCAAATTTTATCAAAATTGGCCCAGTCGTTTTAGCGTGAAGTCGTAACGTAAATTTTCTCATTTCAAAATTTTCAATAGTAGGTCCCATCCCAATGTTAAAATAGTTTTAAATATTTTTTCATCACCATTGTAAAGTAATATTTTTATCGTACTTCTAAATAGGCTAGCTGAAATTAAGCTACTTGGAAGGCACTATAGGTATATATAAGAGCCCAGCTTTCCGATTTTATATCTACAGAGAGATTTTAGATCTACCTATACATATAACTAAAACATTCATTGTTAAACTAAAAATAAATTCCGTGGGTAAGGAAAGTTTTTCTCTATTTGCGTAAGAAACTATTCCGTTTTCCGGCAATAAATTGTTTGGAGTGGCGTTATTAAATTGAACGGCTGGACACCTCTCTAGCTTTCCTTGCAATATTTCCAACATCTTACTACTGAGAAATTTAATGTTCATTTTCTGTTAATGAAACAAATAAATTGAATTGTTTCGAAGCGAAATTTAGGTATTAAATTAACTTGTAATATTTTGCAATCCTGGCTTTTGTTGTAGGTAGATAAGTAACTTTTTTAAATGGTTCTCGAAAGACCGATTGGTCTCTGTAGACTTTTTGAGTTCAGGTACCTTGATAGTTAAATTGAAATTATCGGTTGTAAGAAAGTGAAATAAAAAAGATTACCTGAAGTCACATCGCGTGGAAAGGATTGGATTATGGGAATATATAAATTTGCTGGAAAAATTACTGACAAATAATGATTCAATTGTTGTGACCTAAAAACTCAAGTAAATCTCAAAAGATCAAATAATCTTCGGAATTGCCTCTGAAAAGTTATTATTATGATATTGACATGATCAGAAATAGTGTTATAAATTATGCTGTCTGTTTGTCTAATTTTGGAGATTAGACACATGTTGGCTACAGACAAGTCCTACAGTTTACTCTAATTCACGATATGACGTGCCGCTCTGGGATCAACTCCGCATTGTAGACTCAAATTAGCTACAGTACTATAGAATTTAGTATATACTTAAGCTTATATAGCTATGCAAACAATAATACATTATTGAAAACCGTACACTAAGTCAGAGATATTTTTATTGGCAATATATTTGGTCATAGATTTTTATTATCTATCATTCTTTAGTATAGTTTTCTACTGTACTTGACGCCAAAACCGTCGCGTGTATCTTTTGGGCGGTTTAAATAAACCACTTGCTCTCTTTTCTAAATAAATCTTTGATTTAGTTACCCAAACGTAACATCTTACCTTACTGCCTCGTGCATTCTTCAAGCTGGGACCAAGTATATTTATAAGTATTAATTGTGAAGAAAACAAGCAATTTTCTTTTAATGAATTCTTTGAAATGCTAAATAGAAGCGAAGAAGTTAAATCAGTTATTATAAACTAGCTGTAGCCCGCGACTTCGTGCGTGTGGGCTTCGTTCCCGTTGTATCCCGTTCGGGAATGCTCCCGAAATTGCCGCGGAAATGTCCGGTAACCCCCCTTTTTAACCGACTTCATCTTTTATACAAAGTTTGCATGACAATAACCGAGTTATGGGACATCTGGGCCGCAACACAAAAAATAATAATTATCCAATTTAGTGCATTTGTTCGAAATCAAACATGCCTTTATTTCATTTAAATGATGATAACTTTTTTTTAATATATTGATTTTGATGAAACAAACTTTAGGTGTTTTTCCGAGTTAAAACAAAACAATTGGTGAAAGTTTTAAGCAAATAGGTTCAGTACTTTCGGAGATAAGCATGATCATACAAACAAAACAGGCAGACAGACATAAATTTAAAAAAAAAATTGTTACTTTCTTCTAAGTTTTCATTTAAATGTCCCTGTATCCATTTCAGTAAATATTACTAAATGTACAGACAAAATATTTTTACTATTTTATTAGATGTATAAAAGATAATTAGCATAATTTTGAGAAACCACTTATCCTTAAGACTCAAAAAAGAACCGCCTTAACCTGGTTAAAAAACACCTTGTAACCGATAAAGATCTCTGTAAAAATATATAGAGAGAACTAGAGTTAGTTTTTTTTTTTTCTATTTTAGTAGTTGGTCTATATTAGTCAGTGCGTAGTTTTCAGTTAGGTTTATAATAACAGCTCGGAACACAAATTCAAAGTTAATATCTGTTCTGTTCTCGCCATTATTTAGAGAGTGTTAAGCTGTGCTTGTACTTTGAAAGTTTTTGTTAATAGCTTGTATATTGAAAGCGCTCTTTCACTTCATGACGTAGAGGAACGTACTCTTAGTTTAATTCAAAATCATACCATTAAATTATATTTTGCTAAGTAAGTACTAAAAGTATAAACTGTGCCTTGTTTTTTATGACCTAATGGTAACCGTCCTTATGAATCCTCTTCTTAACAAGAGGTTCTAAATGGTGAAAATTAATATAGGTATTTAGACCTCTCTTAGTCTCAAAGTTTCCTTTTATGATATCCACAAGAAGAGAGTGGTCTATTCTACAGCTAGATACCACATATCGTAATTTTACACCTAGAATGAACCGCTTAAACCAATGATATATAGTAATTCCACCGCTGGCAAGGCTCCAGTATTTCCAGCCACCAATCTCCTTAGCGCCTAATAGTATAAGATCTGGAACATTCATTGTTTCTATTGTTTACGTTTAATTAAGTTGTTAAGTAGGTTCTTATGAACCAAAATAAGCTTTTAAATTATTATTGTAATTTTTAGCTTACTATTAATGTGTCCGACTGCTGGGCGAAGGCCTCCTCCTCCTTCTCCACATCCTTATCCATGGAAACATCTGGCCACTTATCCAAAAAGTTGTCGAGATCGTTCTCTTTGATCTGCCTCTATTTTGCCGGCCATCCGGTTATGACCCTTTACCCCCTGGTGTTAAAGCTAATCGAAACCGCCTCTGAAATCCTACTAGCAGCCGGGGCCAACGGATTAAAGTTCGCTTTTACAGGTAAAGCACGGTTTTCTACTAGTTATAAAGAGCTCGATAACCTAGCCCGGCGTGCGTGTTCGTAACGATAGCGCGCGTCAAGCGACAGCGAGTGCGCGGCAATATTTTGATTGGTCGCCATTAGTGGCATTTTCTATCTTGAGCTCCTCCGTGCTTCGGAAGGCACGTTAAGCCGTTGGTCCCGGCTGCTAATAGGTGGTCCACGTCAGAGGATTTCTTTCTTCTTTCACGGAAAGCATACTTACTTTGTTTAGTTGTTTCCAGTTTGGTAACGATATTACATCAATCACCTGATTGTGTGATATTAAAAATAATTCCGTACTTCAGAAAGCACGTTAAGCCGTTGGTCCCGGCTGCCATCTGGTAATCGTTATAGGAACCACGTGAGAATCCGAGAGGAGGTTCCAAAGAACTCTGTCCCCCATGCACACCCTGTGCATGGTCGATTGATCGTGTTACCTACATGAAATGATGATGATAACCCGATATGGCGATGATTAAGAGCGTGGCATTCCCCATCTCTCTTTCTCTCTCACACATCTCAGACAGTCGTTTGCTTCGGAGCTCAGAGTCCGCTTTTCTGCATTATTCATTTGTACAATTTGCGGAGAGGCCTAATGCTCAGAAATAGGCATGAATGGTGACCATAATTCTAAAATCATGAATTACTCTCTACCACCAACTATTACTTTGCATTTGCAATCTAATTTCCCGACACCGCCGTATGAAAAAGAGCTGGCGAATTTTAACTTGTAGAATAACTTCAGTTATTTCATACCGAGCAAGCCAAGTTGCATTAAAGGCCGTTCTCATTGCAAATGAGCACTATGCCACTTCTGCGAAAATTCTTTGGCACAACGACATACAATTTTTGTTGCTAGAAAAGTCATCAAATTTTTTGAATCTGTTTTTCATAGAACATTAAAAAGTACTGTTGTTACATTGTGGTACTTACTTGTTAAGTGAATTGAAGAATTTTAGCTAGCCGCCTTTTGCGATTTTATTATGGCCTATTTTATGTATTATATGTGCAATAATGGGTTTTGTATTGTACCTTTTGTATTTCTTTATTCGGATTAACCTTTATTCTATATCGTATTAACGAAGACCCGTACTTTCAGGTCTAAAGGCAACAGCGCGTCATGTGTCTGCCGTGGTATGAATCTTTCTTATAATTTAATTTATTTCATTTTATTTTATTTCATATAAAATTACGTAGAGTACCTCTTTTTAACTAAAGTAAAGAAGATAAACAGACCGACCTTTTGATATACATAATTTAACCCTACATAGCTTCGCATAGGCATAAAAACCTTCCTCTCGAGTCACTAACTATAAAAAAAAACCGCATCAAAATCCGTTGCGTAGTTTTAAAGATTTAAGCATACATAGGGATATAGGCACAGAGAAAGTGACTTTGTTATGTTTTATACTATGTAGTGATTTAAGGTTAACATTGAGAAACGATATAGTTTTACTCTCATTTCATTAACCAATTTAGTCGAAATAGGTCGTCGTACCAGCATGAATGTGAAAATGGAAGCGAGATTGGAGGGCTGATTTTTAAAGGAATGGATAACCATTCCTACACACTCAAATTATTCCGATCTAGTTCTCATATTCAATTTAAAATTAATATAAATAAAATTGCGAAAATGTTTTTACTGTTAGTTTATTCAGTTATGTAAATATTATTATCAATATTTGAGTATAGAGAGATATTTCACGATTTGATGAGGGAATTTATACCTTGGTGTCAGATTTTTTCGAGTTTAATATTAAACGATCGGTTATATTTAGTCGCTACAATTTGGCATTCTAATATAATATATAATACTTACTTTTTTTCAAGAATTAAGCAACGAGGTCGTGGCTTGTATGGTAAGGCAAAATAAAACAGTTTGATATACAATTCTGTACATGATTTATATAGAAAATAAACAAAATAAAAATAAAAACAGACATTATGGCACAAACTAACACAAACTGAATCAGGTATAACGTTAAAACTAAATTAACTTATACTACTGCCTAATAGTACTAAAAAATAATTAAAACAACCACGCAGGTAATTTTGATAATACTCATTTTATTTTATAATATTAACAATATAAGTCAACAAGACAAACAAAATATAAAATACAGGCATTATAAAAATAATTCACGATAAAAAATATTTAAACTATATTTAAAATCTATTACTTATTTAAATCTAAATATACCTATACAATACAATATACCAACTAAGTTGATAAAATTTCCGGATGTGAATTCAATATTTTACGTAGAATTATTAGATAAGTTTTAATATCAGGTTTTTTGCTTTGCAAATTAATAATATCCATTGGCCTTAAAAATCCGGCATAATATTTAAATATTATTTCGTTTTTTTCTGCTTTTATTTTATACTAGCGACCTGCCCCGGCTTCGCATGGGCATAAAAACCTTCCTCTTGAATCACTATCTATTAAAAAAACCGCATCAAAATCCTTTGCGGCATATATGGACAGAGAAAGAGACTTTGATTTACACTATGTAGTGATTTAGCAGGTCAGATTTATATTTATGTTTCAACTTCATTAGCATCTTTACTTTAAAAACAAATTTTAGTTTTATTTTTTAATTTTACTTTTAGAATTTAGAATCGATGATATCACATGTAAATACTTTTTGTGTATAGCGCCGAGATATATTATCATGTTCTGTGAGTGCCGAGATGCTTAATTCTATGGGTTTAACGTATATAAGTATATTATTAATTATTTTTGAGGTAGAATTAATATATTATTTTGATTTTAATATTGCATTTCTTTTGACTTAACCTATTGTTATAAAAATCGAAGGTTTAACATAAAAAGTTATCTTTCTGATATTCAGGGTTTGGGAGTGGCGAAGAAATTTATGACATCTATTATATTCAAAACAAGATTTAAAAAACACCTGACTTCTTTCGTTCTTAATGTATAGTACTTTTTATTTTCGAATTCCTATTAAAAAGCCTCCCAAAAGAGATATATAAAACGTGATTATACTTGATAATTTCCTTAAATGGTTTTGATTGTCTTAAAATTTATAAACGATTATTTTTATTTTTAAAACTTAACACTAAAGCGCTTTTAGCTATTTACATAGGAACATGTTAATCCTTTGTTTTATATTTTAAGAACTCCATCTTACTGCTGTTGCTTACCTTAACCATAACTCATGTAGTTTCGATTGGAGTTTATACTATTTCGCGCATAGCGTCCTTCCGATAGCTTTCCTTGGCGTAATCTTGACCTGAAAAGGAAATCCTTACTTTAGTAAAAAAAAAGAAAATACTCTCATATTCATTCATATCAAGTTTAAATATTAGTTTTATTGTTTTGTGGTGCAATAAACAGTATTTGTATTGTACTGTTAATTTTTTTATAATTTAATTTACAATTAATTACAAAATAATGACATTTATTTCTTTTTAATGTTGCATAAACCAATGTTAGTTTTTCTGAACATTGGGATCGATTCTATAAATGATAAAAATCATTACTTTATTAACATTTGAATTAATAATTATTTGAATACAATCTTAAATAGGTACTAAAAAAATTAATTAAAAAAAAAAAAAAAAAAAACTAATCTAAGAAATCAGATTGACTTCCTGGCCCAAACGTCCCCATAATGCTAGCAGCATTGCCGCGCTGGATAGCTAGGGAAATACGTTGAGCCAGGAAGGATCCGGAGCGGGGATCACAACCCCTTTCCCTCAGACGGCGGCTGAGTTCCCTGAAAAATGCCTTCGCTTCAGAGCACCAAGGACCAGCCGTCTCCACCGCAAAAGGCACAAAGTGGTACGATGGTTCCAGACACGAGTACTTATTATGCTTGAGTCTGGCCGCACTCTCAGCCGCTGCGCCAGCCGAGAAAACCGTCAGACCCAAGTGGGACGGTGCAAAAGTACTCACACATGTTGCGTCCCAAATAAGGCTACGACCTCTTTGCCATGGAACCAGCGTAAGACCATCCGGCCTCTTGCCGTCGGTACGAGAAAGTCCTGGGGGCTCTAAAACACAAGGAATACTCGCCGAGACCAGAGCTCGCCTTAAAATGTCATTCAAGGCGTGGTGACGAGGTAACCGACCGGCGCATCTGATGCAGCTAAGACCATGGTGGCCATTAGCCTCCACAAATGATCCGCAGATGCAACGGTGCGGTTCGCACACCTTGCACCCTAGTCTCAGCGCAGCCGCCACTCTGAGGGAATCGTTATCAAGGAGAGTTCCCAAATGCGGAGATGGTAAGGCGTGCAACCAAGCACCAGACTCCGGTTTGGAAACAGCTTTAAGGCGAGCTAAGTCGGCACCTGAAGCAAGGTCCGCTAAGTCCGTAAATATTTTTTTTGATATGATTTCGTCCCATCCACGTTGTAAATTTAGATAGTCTGGCCGAGTATCAGGGCAAAGTGCCGACCAAGCTTCCAAAGCCTCGTCAGTAAATGGTGGTAAGGATCTGGCTCCATCGGAAGGAAGAATAAGAGATACCAGATCCGCAACACCATGTACGGAAGCAAGAAAAGCCGCCAGCCCAGTGCCCTGAATACCACGGATACCTAATCCACCGTGTCTAATGGGCAAGGACGCTTGTTTCCACTTAGAATTATCTATCTCGGTATTGAGAATGGACTCAAGAGTATTTTTAATTATATCATCAATATTTTTTATCTCTTGAGGAAAAAGCCAGGAAGGAGAAGTACGAATGAGATATGTGAATTTAGGTAGTGCGAAACAAAAGCGAAGAAGAACCAGAGAAATATGAGCAGGCAGGTGGTTTAAATGTTGATGAAGATTGGAGAGAATTTGTGCTTTCGAATTTAGAATTTTTGGGACAGCCTCAAGACATATCGGAGCTCCGAGAAGTGTAAATGTGTCATTTTTCAAAAGTTTGATTCCAGGGATTAGATTTTGGAAAACAGGAAAAGAAGATAAAGCACGAGGACTACAGGCAAAGAACTCACATTTATCTGTGTTCACCTCTAGGCCTTCTTGTTTAAGTTTTGGAAAAAGTGATATAATATCAGAGGCCACGATATCTGATGGGCCGCCTAGTGTGCCGTCATCTAAATACCACACGTTTAATTTTGAATTTAAATTTTTTATGATTTTATGTATACAAAGGCTAAAAATAAGCGGGCCTAGAGGATCTCCTTGTTGCGCACCTACCTGCGAGGAGATGGGTGTATCCTGGAAGTAAAGATTACTATTATTTGAGTAGCATTGATGAAGAAAGTTGTAAAGTAACGGAATTTGTTCTTTAACCTGGATTAAAAGAGTGTCGCGCTCGACACTGTTAAATGCATTCTTTAAGTCCAGTTTAATGATAACGCAGTCTGAGTCAGCATTATGTACAGTAAACTGGCGGGTAGCGTGAATAGCCGCCTCACAGCCACGTGGCGAGCCAAAACCTAACTGGTGCGGTTGTAGGTATGAGGCCATTTCATTTTTGACTGCCCGGCAACCAATCTTGGCGACGAGACGGCGAAAAGTACTCCCTACGGCAATGGGACGAATGCCACCGTCCTTTTTTTTCAGAGCTACCAGCCAGGCACCGTACAGATAGGGACACACAGTCTGATTGAGAAACCCTTTTAACAGAAAGTTGCAAAGTTTTGTTAGAGTTTCTAAGAGGCGATGACCGTTGTCACCAGCGGACGGTGAAATCAGTTCTTTGAGATGTTCAGGCCGAATGCCATCCAAACCAGATGCTGACCCACTGTAAAAAGAACAGATTGCGCTTGCAACTTCCGGGACAGTGACAGATAGGCAGGGATCAAAAAGGGTGGGTTCAGGTGGAAAGGAAAGACTCCGAGACGGTGATGGGTGTTTCGATTGTAAAGCCAAAAGTGTATCACTGCAATTGGGTGCGATGGAGTTTTCAGAGGTGAGAATACGAACTGCACCTCTCAAATCTCCATCGAAAACTTTCTCTTCCACGGAACGGTAAAATGAAGGTGGCCTATTGTCTGCAATATCTGAAAAATATGGACATGACCTGTCTATATTCTCCTTAACTTTTGCGGTAAGAGACCTAGGGTCCGAGCGGTCTGGAACGCGCAAAGCGGAAAATGCGAAAGTTAGAAAAGATAGCCAGTCCTCTGAGCTGTTACTGCTAAGACATTTTTCAATTATTGCAGACAATTTACCTGCAGCCGCGGTCCTGGCCCCTTTTGGAATAATTTTCAAGACTCTGACAGAGCGTTTCAAAGTTGATAGAGTTTGGAAATCTAGGTTCGAAAGGTGAAGCGAACTGTCAGGATCAGGAATCGGGGCCCGCACGGAACGGTGCATGCGGCCGATATGAACTTTCAGGCCATGGGGCGCAACAAACAGACGTGTGCTACCTGGGCAGTGGGGACAAGCGACCAACGACGAATTGCCTGTTCGATCAAAGGAAGACATTATACTCACCTAAAGAACTGTGATCCCCAACACTTAATAAAAAAATTAATAGCTAAAATTGACACTAAAAACTATAATATACAAAAATAAAACAGAAGTCTATGAAAATGTCAAAAATAATTGCGCAAGTCGTGCATGCAGTGAAGTTTCATTCGGTAATTATAGACGGCGGCAAGACGATTATCTGCGTCAATGGCCAATCAGGATCAACCGACATGCGTGGATGCTGTGTCCGGCACTCCGCGTTGCGTAGCAGCAACTTGTCAACAAATTTGACATCAATGAACAGCTGATTTCTATCCATTTACAAAGAAATTGTATTGTATTGTTAGCTTTACTTACACATGATGCCTCTCTGCCTTTAATAGTCTATTTTTTCTAGGTGTAGTCTCTACACATAGTACTATATACTTATTATCACAGCTTTGCCTAGAAATAAATAAATGGGTATAGAGGGTTTCATATTAATTATGTAGCAAAAGATAATTTTTAACTTGGAACTTTGCATAAAAATGTTTCATTTTAAAAGAGACAGAACAGAATTACAAAGAAATAGACAGGGATTATTTTTCCCATATACACACCTACCACATGTGGATAAACCGTGACAAGGTAGTAGTATGTCATATTTTCAATAAAATAATATACTTACGGTTCTCCGAGCAACAATCTTTTACTCAATAACGAAGTGGCTTCTCCATATTGCATAGGACTCTCGCTTTGCCAATCGTCACAGAATGTACTTCTAGTGCGATTCCCAAATATATCACTCCCGTGCCAAATCCATTTTTTAGGCCTGAAAATATCCAATAGCTTAATTGAGCTGATTTTTTTTATCGTGCCCTAATAATTGTTTGATATAAATGGTGGTACCTGTAGAAGGTGGCGTGTGGGTTTCCACTAAACCAACTTCTAACAAGATCGGCATTCAGTCGCACACGATGTGTAGTTAAGTATAGCAGTAGGAAGCAGGCGAAGCAGTAGTAGGTAGAAAGCGGAGAAGGTATAGAGAGGAACTTGATAGCAAAGAGGATAGTACATACAGATAGATATATTACAATTTTACAACACAGTTTACAATATAAGAATATTGACACCAGAGACGCGTGTCATGTGGTAGAGAACCGACGAATGAAGAACGCCGCGATCCGTCAATGTTTTTCATTGCGCGCGCAGCCGTTGCCAAACGATAGGTTGAGGTTTGTTATGAGTGGCGAGTGTCTCGCTACACCACTCCCCCAACCAGACCGTAACTACGGTCGATAGTAATTCGGAAACCTTACTCGTCTGCCGCTCCGGGTTGTTTTAACCTCTTGTTGTCCCTCTGTTTGAGATGTTGTCGTCGTCGTCGTCGGTGGCATCGTTGTAGGACTATGTACATCTTTTGTCAAATAAGCTGGCTTCAGTCTGTCAATAGTGACGTTGGATGGTTTACCTCGGACATCTATCTTGAAAAATTTCTCCTGCCTCTCGAGGACTTTGAAAGGTCCGGCATAGGGTGGTTCGAGTGATGCCCTTACGTGATCTTGCCGAAGAAAGACATGGGATGCGGTATGAAGATCGCGTGGAATGTAAAATGGAGAAGTACCATGCCATGAAGCAGGTTTTGGAGAAAGCTTAGCCATATTCGTTCGAAGTCGGGTTACATACTGGGTGATATCTGCTGTCGTGTAGTCATCTTTGGGAGATAGAAATTGACCAGGTAGCTGGAGTGGCTCACCATAGACGAGCTCAGCTGGACTGGCTTGTAGATCTTCTTTCCAGGTATTTCGGATCCCCAGTAGCACCAGTGGAAGCGATTCGGTCCACTGTGAAGAGTCGTGGCACATTATGGCAGCCTTGAGCTGGCGATGGAGACGTTCTACCATGCCGTTAGCAGCTGGATGGTACGCTGTAGTCCGAAGGTGTCGCGCGCCGATCATGGTCGTGAGTGCATTGAAAAGGTGGCTCTCGAATTGACGACCACGGTCCGTAGTAACGCGAGCGGGACAGCCGAATCTAGCTATCCAGCCAGACACGAGGGCAGCTGCGCAGGTCTCTGCTGTGATGTCCTGTAGCGGAATAGCCTCAGGCCATCGAGTAAATCTGTCGATGACAGTGAGGCAGTATCTGTAACCACAAGACAATGGTAAAGGTCCTACGAGGTCAATGTGAATATGAGAAAACCTCGCAGAAGGAGTAATGAAAGATGAGAGATGAGAATGAGTATGACGGGTGATTTTGTTTTTTTGGCAATTTAAACATTGCCTAGACCACTCTCTACAGTCCTTACGAATCCCTGGCCATACGAATCTTTGTGTAACCAGTCGTACTGTAGCTGTATTCCCTGGGTGATTCCAGTTATGCACCAAATTGAAGACTTGCCTTCTTAAGTTTGGAGTGATGTATGGTCGAGGTGGCTGAATAGAAGTGTCGCAGAATATTGGTAAGTTAATGTGTGCTGTTCGTATCTTCCTTAGTTTCAGAGCGGTACCATTTTTAAGAAGGCCTTGCAGCTCAGGATCATCTTCCTGAGATCGTGCAAGTTCTTGGTAGTCGATGGCCACGGAGATCTCATCTAGGCGCGAGAGAGCATCAGCAACCACATTCTCGGGTCCAGGTATGTATCGAACGTCTGTTGTAAATTGAGCTATGTAGTCTAGATATCTGAACTGGCGAGGTGAACATTGGTCTCTATTCTTTGTGAAGGCAAAGGTGAGTGGTTTATGATCCGTTAGTATGGCAAATGTCCTCGCCTCGACCATGTGGCGGAAGTACTTAATGGCCTCGTAAACAGCTAACAGCTCCCGGTCGTATGGGCTATACTTTTTTTGAGATGGGCTCAGTTTATGCGAATAAAAAGCCAAAGGTTGCCATTCCTTTCCTTTTCGCTGTTGCAAGACTGCACCAATACCCAAATCTGATGCATCAGTCACGATGGCTAAATCTGCAGTTGGGTTTGGATGGGCAAGTAGTGTGGCATTTGACAATGAGGTCTTACAATCTTCAAACGCTTTAAGCATATCAGGTGTCATATTCACTGGATGTAAACCTTTAACTTTAGGGCCAGATAGCACTGCGTGCAGCGGTGCTTGAAGTTGAGCAGCGTTTCGTACAAAGCGACGGTAAAAGTTCAGCATGCCCAAGAATCTTCGAAGCTCTTTAACAGTTTTGGGAATAGTGTACTCCTGAAGCGCTTGGACTTTAGTAGCGAGGGGTTTAGTACCGGCAGCTGAAACTGAGTATCCTAGAAAGGTTACCTCTTCTTTTCCAAGGAAACATTTTGATGTGTTGACCCATATGCCATATTGTTTGAGGCGTCCGAAGAGTATGCGAAGATGAGCTTTGTGTTGTTCCACGGAATTTGAGAAAATCAAGATATCGTCGATGTACCCATAGCAGAAATCAAGGCCCAGGAGCACTTCATCAAGGAACCTTTGAAAAGTTTGGGCAGCGTTTCTTAAGCCAAAAGTCATGAACGGAAATTCAAAGAGTCCGAACGGTGTAGTAATCGATGTTTTGGGAATATCAGCAGGATTTACAGCTATTTGATGGTAGGCCTTAACTAAATCGATGGTGGAGAAGATGGAACATCCAGAAAGTTGATGTGAGAAGTCATGAATGTGTCGTATAGGGTAGCGATCAGGTATAGTGCGGGAATTCAGAGCTCGGTAGTCCCCACAAGGTCGCCATGAATTGTCCTTCTTTCTCACCATGTGCAAAGCCGAAGACCATGGACTCTCCGAACGGCGAGCAATGCCACTGGCAAGCATGAACTCAAACTCCTTCTTGGCAGTCTGAAGTCGAGCTGGATCTAGACGTCGTGGTTTACAAGATACTGGAGGTCCTGGCGTAGTCTTAATATAGTGTAGTGTGCTGTGCTTTGGCGGTGAGTGCACACCAGCAGGCCTTGTAATCCCCGGAAACTCTCGAAGTATTTGATGAAATTCTGACTCACCATTAACAGATTTCACAGAGGCGATATCGTCAGTGGTTCCTGTCCTTTCTGAAATGGCGGCGACATGTAAAGTTGTAGTACCGTCAACCAGACGTTGATTCCTGCAATCAACTAGTAAGTTGTAGTGGCTGAGCAGATCAACACCAATGATGGGTTTTGACACGTCGGCTATTGTGAAGCTCCAAGAAAATATGCGTCTGAGTCCTAAATTGAGATGAAGCTGTATAGGCCCGTAAGTATGGATGATACTGCCGTTTGCCGCTATTAGATCATACTTGGAACGAGCGCAGGACGTCTTGACTGCTGACCGTGGGAAAACGCACAAGTCTGAGCCAGTATCTACAAGGAATTGCATTTTCGTGGCGCGGTCGGTGACAAAAAGACGGCCTGTAGATGGAGGGCAGTCGTTGGCCGCTACTTCCGACCGCCCTGGGCGTTTCCCGACTCGAATGTGCAGGGCTGCCTACACTTCTTCGCCTGAGCTCCAAAAGTATAGTGGTAGAAACAGTTCGGGTGGTCTGGCGGTGGCTGTGTGTAATTCGAGCGACTGCTTGAGCGGTTTCTCTGGAAACTGGGCTTGGAACGAGAGTGACTCCTGTTATTCCTGTCATTAGTAAGGGCTGCTACTTGCCTGGTTAGCTCATTGACCTGCTTTGTTAGCTCTTCCATAGGCGAAGATGGTGCGATGACAGTAGAAGTGCTAGCCATGGAGACCTGAGGTGTAGCAGGAGCAATTTCGTACACTTTATCAGCCAATTCTCCCAGTTTATCTAAAGAAAGATCCATCTGTGAAGCAATAACAGTCTGTATATTCTGTGGCAGTCGACTAGTCCATAAAGTGGCCAAAAAATCACTGGGTATTGAAGGACCCGCTAAACTTTCCAAGTGACGCAGGAATTGCGAGGGCTTTCGGTCGCCAAGCTCCTCGTGCATAAGTAATTGTTTCACGCGCTTTTCCTGTGAAGCGGACAGACGCCTTATAAGCTCGGTCTTTAATTTCAAATATTTGTCCTTTTCAGGAGGCCTAGTAATGATATCTTTCACTTCAATGGCGAATTGGTGATCAAGCTGTGCTACGAGATAATTGAATTTTGTATCATCAGTAGTAATTCGGGAAAGATCAAATTGACACTCTAATTGGGCAAACCATAAAGCCGGTTCTTCTGGCCAAAATGGTGGTACTTTTACACCAACTCTCAATACTTCATCAATTTTAATCACTTTTTCAGACTCGCACATTTTAAAAACAAAAGTCGCTCACCACTCGTGAAGTAAGGCCACGGCCAACCTCTTTGTTGCTATTGGCAACGAAGTTTGTTTGACAGGAAAAAATTTTAATTCAAAATTATTTTTATTTTATGCTCACGATTTCCAGGTCACAAATCGGCGCAAAAGGTGCTTCTTGTTCGTAGTCGGTGGTCACCAGTGTAGAAGGTGGCGTGTGGGTTTCCACTAAACCAACTTCTAACAAGATCGGCATTCAGTCGCACACGATGTGTAGTTAAGTATAGCAGTAGGAAGCAGGCGAAGCAGTAGTAGGTAGAAAGCGGAGAAGGTATAGAGAGGAACTTGATAGCAAAGAGGATAGTACATACAGATAGATATATTACAATTTTACAACACAGTTTACAATATAAGAATATTGACACCAGAGACGCGTGTCATGTGGTAGAGAACCGACGAATGAAGAACGCCGCGATCCGTCAATGTTTTTCATTGCGCGCGTAGCCGTTGCCAAACGATAGGTTGAGGTTTGTTATGAGTGGCGAGTGTCTCGCTACATACCTATCAAGGCTCAGTAAAAAAAATATAAATAAATAATAAAATTCAAAAGCAAATTATGTTTAGATGCAACTGTATATGCCCATATTATAAGCCCATTTTTTAAGTAGCCCAATAGGTACTTTTCAATAATAAAAAAAAATCATACTTTTTAATGATCAGGTATAAATACAGCTTCCTCGTATATGAACACCGTCAAAATTAAGAACCTATTTGAGCAAGACCTACCATGTCGGGTCCCTCATAACATTTTTTCCATCAAAACTGTAAATATCAGCATTCCAATTGGCGAATACGGCTCCAGATCCGTTGAACATGCTTGCCCAGGAGTCGATCAATAGTTCTCCACGTAAGTTTACTATAGGAAGGTTTTCTGCATGGATATTGACCATATGTCTAATATTTCTTATGCTGAAATTAAATAAGGCGACAGTTAAAAATAAACTTATTTTACATTTAGCTGTGGTCAAAAGTCATCGGGAAAACGTTTAGGCGTTAGATTATTATGATGTTAATGATTGGTCACTAATGAATGAATGAATGAAAGTTTATTTATTCAAGTGACCATGACTCATAATACTACTAATAGGTTCTGTTGATTGTTGATGTCAATAGTTGAAAAACCAGTTAAAAATTTGACGTAGAGCCCGCGCGCGATTCCAAATTCTATGAAAAAATTTAATACTTAGATCTTCTTTCTACCATTACTAGACCAGATACATAAAAAACCTGTTTATGCCTGACATCGCCAGTGCTATCTTCCGTTAGTATGTTGGTTGTCTATATTTCTTAAGGATATGCGCACTAAAGTTATAGGTACACGTAAGTTGACTGATGACTTTTGTACGAATGCTTCATTTATTTTACCTATTCGTCAGAAAAGGTTCGAAATTCCCAGTGATTTTTAACTTCCTCGACTGTTTGTGGCACTCTGCTTCAGCTGCTGACCAACCTCTGGTGTTTCTCGTCAAAATATTGCCAGAATGGGGTGAGTTTAATGCGCCTACACGTATCTGACAACAAAAACAAATATTCTTGACGTGACAACGTCTTATAATTCGATGGAGCCGGCTGCACGCACGAAAAATCATGACGCAATGCGGCGTTACCTCGCTCTGAGGCGTTCCATTTAAGGCTTGAAGTGCAAGCGAATTTCTTATGACGTTGTCATGTTCAACTATCGTCAGTAAACCGACTTTACAGACAACCGATTTTTAATAACAACATTTATTTAATGACAGCGGCATTCCCAATGAAGCTATGTGGTATTTGGCTTGATAAGATTACTTCCTCTTGTAGTTTCAATTATTTTTTTATAAAAAGTACAGTACTCCTTAGGTTGTGTTATGTTTATGTGTGGCTCACACTTGGTGTATTCAGACTTTCCACCAAGGTCAACCAAGCAGGGAAAAGATATACCCACAGATGAGGCTGCAACTAAGAAGATAATCTGTCAGTGTGATGTCACTCTAAGTCTTGACAACCTTTGTTTTGTCCTGCATGCGCAGCCTTCACACTCAGGGACCTGTACGAAGCTTCTGACAATGCCTCGTCAGTAGCGGAGTATAGGTCCTCACAAAAATAAAAGCCAGAGAACTCACTAAGCAGATGAAAAAGAAGTACACTCATACAGGATTGAACTTTTGTATATACTAGTATAGTATTCTCTTATTAATTAATACTCACATGGTTGCTGTGCATAAAGGATGGTTCAGGAGGTGGAGAAGACGCATATTGAGTGACGTGTCTCGGAGCAGCAGTATGCATTTCGTTGGCATCAAACATTTTACCCATCTGAGTGAGAAAATTTCAGACATGTAAGTTTTGATTTTTATTCTAGTGATAGTTATTGCTAATTGAGAACTTTAAATTTTGTATATAAGGTGGACACAAATCAACTGCAAATATTTTAAGGGCAGATACAGACCACTATACAGAACAACTTTTCCAAATAAACATATCGAAATACAAAATTTTATTTTTCACTCTCCATACTAAACTAGATCAGCTGATTATCAATTTGTCAAAAAAAATTTTTCGTACTTCGACATAAGTTTATTTGGGAAAGTTGTTCAGTTTAGTAATCTGAATCTGCCCTTAAAATATTTGCAGTTGATTTAAATTCACCTTATATAAAACACATACATTACGGTATCTACTGAAATATATAATTGTTTTCTATATAGAAATAAAGGTTGGCCGTTGCGAAACGCTTGGCATACAAAAATAATGAAAAGCGGTGACGTAGTGGAAATTAAGCATCACGGCATAACAGCGTCATGCCATCTGACGTCACGCCATTGTTAAGATGTTTCAAGTCAAAAGAAAACCTATTTTGTCATAAAATGAAATAAATGCTTGAAATTCCATCATAAAAAAATTCTTTCCTTAATTCTATTTATACTTCAATCGGGAAATCATTCAAACAGCAATGAATCAATAAACATCCTTACCATTATGTGTTGCCAGCCACTTTCGACCCTTAGCAGTAATATTTTCTTTTGTAGGACGTAGGCCAGGGTTCCCAGAGGCGTACTCGATGTTCGCTGCGAAGGAAAATATTTGAAATAATTTCAAATCTTAAGGGTAAACCGACTGTTTGTTGGATATTTTATTAAAACTTATTTGTGATATTTTATTAGTCGCTAAGACAACATAAAACAACCGTTAACACTTAAACGGTTCTTTATTAATATGAATAAACTGCGGTTTTAAATTTGAAATTATATCGGTGAACTCGGGTACCTACCTGTCACCTGTCGCCATAAAATGGTCATTTGACGTTTGATAAACTTAGGTATACAAAATATCATAGAAATTCTCTCAACGGTAAAAAAGTTATTGAGTAATAAATAAATAAAGTCCATTTATTAGTATATTGGTAATCATAATATCAATAGGATTTTTGTTTAATGGTTTAGTCGTGTGCCTAATTGTACTCACTGTGCTCAGCAAAGTGAGTACGTAAAGGAGTATTGGAAGATAAAAATAATTATAAAAATATTTTTTTCGCTTTAAATACCTTAAAAAGTGCCGTCGTAGTACTGTAAATAACTGTACTTGTAGAGTAAAAGAAATCGTCTTCATCCAGTGGATCATCTGAAATGGTTTTTTAAGTCTTAAATATCTTTAATATTATTTAAACCCTTCAAGAGAGCATCGAAAGGGCCTTAGCGATATTTTACGAAGTATTCCAGTAGATTTAGCATTTTTTTTGCAGGGGGAAATATACACACAAGTATAGTTCTGCATACCTACATACAAAACTAATACTATCACCTGGCTGTAATGATGACACTGATACATAAAAAATGAAACAAAACGATTCGGCTTATACTGTGACAGAGGGGAATGCAGCGTATGGCTACTCCCTTCCGGTACGGAGGCCGTGTTGCTCGTAGTCTAAACCGTCGTATGGTAATATTGTGAAATAGTAGTGACCATAGAATTTAGAAATATTAACAAGAAGCGGCATAGTGCACGAAAAAGTGACTCAAAATGGACGGGGAATTTGATTGCATCATTTATTGTTATTGGTCCATAATATTAGGTGGCTTTGTTGTAAACTACATAATACATTTCTAATAAGGTGTGGTGTGTTTACATATATTAATTGAAGATAAGAAGAGAGAATACGCTGCCACACTGATCCTGGAACTAAATCTGCGTCAAAACATTTCTATTTGGATAATTTCTCTGTTCTGTGACTGATGAGGTCAATATATCAAGTAATTTAGACAAAATTTCTTAGGATATTTTTTTTTCTGTCATGTCAATGGCAAAAACTATATAAATTTGGCCCAGGATGATGGCTAATCTAATGATTACATTATGACAAATAAACTTTTATAAGTAATAACTGGCTGTTCCCCACGGTTTCACTGGCCCCTGGTGTGTATATTTACTATAAAACCTTGCCCAAGAATCCGGCTATCATTGCAGATATTTTTTCAAATACAACCACTAGTTACAACACAAACAAACTTTTCAGCTTTATTATAATCATGGATATAAATTACATGAGTATAGATTTTTCTTTTGAGAACTTTTTGTTTTACATACATACATACATATCATCACGCCTGTCTCCCGTAGAGGTAGACAGAGACTAGAGATTTCAATTGACTACGATCCTTAAATACTTCCCTCGCTTCCTCCACACTCATCACTCTCGTCATACACAAGCTTTTTGTTTTAAAATTAATTCGGCAATCACGCATATAGTGCGCGTATGATGTAAATAAAAAACAATAAATTTTAGCTTACCTGACGTACTTTCACTTAAAGAATAGAAGCTGTTCTGTGAAATAACACCTCCAGGGTTTCCTTTAGGTCCCATGACTGATACACCTGGCGGCCCAGGAGGTCCTGGGGGCCCTGGAGGTCCCATAATAGGAACTGCTGTAGTGTTGGGACAAGCACAGAAGCCTGGTGGGCCATCCTTACCAGGCTCCCCTGGTGGCCCTATTTCACCCCTGTCACCTTTGTTTCCTATTATCTGCAATAAATATACATCGGCGTATGAATTGGCAGTGTTGTTTGCTCTGGATGTTGTAAAAGGCGACTAAACCGATGTTTATTTGAACAAAAAGCAATTCCACCAATAGCATTCTCAAGTAGAGATGATTTGAGTCAAGCAGGTGGCCGGAAAAAATAATAACCGGAAAATCTCTCTCCCTCTGAGGCCTCTGAGATAATGATGATTAGTCTGAGACCCCTGTCTCGAGGCCGTCTCCACGAGCGAGATAATCTTAACTTTACTATTGTCATACCGCGTATTTCTATCTATACACTCCCATAGAACTAGACTACATATACGGTGTCATGGTACTGTGATTTTCTTATATAAACCTATATATTTCTTTTCGATATATAATTTTGTAGAGTTCACCAAAAAGTTATAGTGGAATATCGCTATAATGATACGAAAAGCTGAATTGGATTTATAGTATAAAATTAAATAACAATACGATCATAAATCTAATTATTACTTTACCTTTTCAAGATCAACACTGTCGCCCTTTTGACCTTTTGGACCTTGTCTACCATCGTGCCCTCTTACTCCTCTGGGTCCCTAAAACATTTAATTAATACAAGAAAACTTTTCTGAAAATCCTTTACTGTTTCTTGATTTAGGACCTCTTATCTTGGTAATCCAATAAATTTAATCTAATGAGTCCTTAGCCTTACCACTCGACCTTGAGTGCCAGAATTGCCCTTTGCTCCTTTGGGTCCAACTTTTCCTTGATCTCCCTTGCTACCCTGTAAAACATAACATATTTAAACGCATTCAAAACGTAGGTTATTTATTAATTTGATACGTATACCTACCCCATATGTAATTTTAAAAATATCATGATACCTATTTAAAATGTGTTTCACTTTTATTTGTATATCAAAGCAAATACATTTCATATTTCATGGTAATATTTGGATAGATGTATCAGTATAAATAAAATTTGAATGTAATTTATTCAATATTAATTAAATAAATTACATTTACAATTTATAGAAAGAAAATCCAGTGTTAATATATATGGTCAATACTGGACGTGTCTGTGTTCTTCAATAATTAATCTATGGTGTTATAATTACATTCCATCATCTTGATATTTTTGTCTGTGTCCAATATAAGGTTACCTTCAATAAAGCAATTTCATGCAGTGGCACGTTCCCTGGAGGCCCCATAGGGCCTGGTGGCCCAGTGTCTCCTTTCTCCCCTCTATCTCCAGTAGCACCTTGAGGGCCGATTGGACCGAGTTCTCCTTGTGGCCCAGGTCTACCATGCATTCCATCCGCTCCCGGCTTTCCCGTTTCACCCCTATCACCTTTTTCACCCTAAAATAAAATAATTTGGAACATGTACGTTTTGTTTGTGTCCCGAAAGAGAAAACAGACTTCAGAATATAAAAAAAAAGATTTGTTTATCTTCTCAAACATTTTTATATTTCATATAAAGTTGAATTATCTACCGTTTTTTTAACATTTTCCATAGGAAATTATGAAATGCTTAAGAATTTTTTGATTTTAAAAAATAAATTTTCAGTCTTCAATGTTTTTTGTGCTATTTAGAAAAATGAGCTTACAATATTATTATGGGGTGGACTGATATTATGACATCGACAGTTTTATCAGTGATATTCTGAAGCAGGAAGAAAGTCTTATGTAGCGATGAAAATTTATTTCATTGCACAATTCGTACCTACAATTTATAAGTATTTTTACATTATTCTGCTTTGTATTTAATATTTTAATAAGATAAAGAGGAAATTATTAAAGTGCTTACCTTTTCTCCGTGGGCTCCTTTATCGCCAGGAAATCCTCTCAATTTATCTACAATTTCTTCTCCTGAAATCAATGGTTTTAATTTACTAATGCTATTCTATATTTACGGTAATTATTTCTTAATAACTTTGATATTAAAAGTGTTTAATTGGTCATGAGTATTTTAAGAGTACGACACAATAAAAAGCTCTTTCTATCAACCAAAAATAGATATTTCTGACTGAATAAATTTTATGACAAAATCCATATGCTCAATGCACAAAACCCTTCTTCTCGAAAGAATTGGCCCGTATAGAATCTTGATCATATTTACCCAAACAGTTATATTTCCGCCTGTTTAAGACAATTCATGTAAAACAAATAAAAGATACAAACAAAGTGATTTAGATAAATGTATCTCAATGTGTTCAGTTGGACCGAAAAATGATACAACCAGATGCGGTACTCTGCAGCTATCCATGCGTAAAAGATTTCCGCGACATAATCGATCCCTCTTGCTTTTTCAAACTACTTACAGAAAGAGACAGATATACCGATCACAAGTTCATTGGATAAAAGCATAGTATGGCCCGGATACGGATCAAAGCCAATAGAAGCAAAAAATGTTTGGGGATTCAATCTACTTACGTTATTACTAAAACGTGACCAGAATTCTTTGTTTGTTATTGAAATTTATTCAGGTTTTCTGTCTTTTGCACTAAAAAGGTCTTAATAAGCGGTAAATTGTTAAGACACGTGAAGAATTTCGTTTGAAATAAAACTGAGAACTTACTTTCTAAGGCGTCCATCTCTTCATCTAAAATTGAGGAAAGTTTTGCCGGGGTGCCAGGTGGGCCGAGTTCCCCTTTGTCCCCCTTTTCACCTATGAATTCACAATAACATGCCTATGACAATTGAATTATTTTTTATTTTTTTTTGTTTTGTATTGAAAAAAAATATACACAATCATGGTCTTAGCAGAATCAATGTCTTAAACTTATGACAATTTAATAACAACAAATTTTTGAATATGCGTAGCTTTATGCTTCTTAGCGAGCGCCTTTTCATTTTGCACCAATATATTTAGTTATGTTCTGTATTAAATTTAGGAAAGGTAATAAATTATTTACCTTTCGAACCTGGACGTCCGTGGGTACCCGGTACCCCTGGAAGGCCGTCAATGCCCGAAGTTCCTTGTTCACCCTTTTCACCTCTTTGACCTTCAGCGCCTATATAACCCTGTAAATATTTTTTATTTTAATTTTATTTTCAATTGATTCATCTAATTTTATTACAATTCATCACGAGTCAATTCCAATTATCATCAACATATATGAGAAACATAATGATTTCACTGCGATTTGTAGTAGACTCAGCATATTTTTTTATCATTTGTTTACAATCACACAATACTACAATTTTAATTATACGGTGTTTATTAAACAATCCAGTCATAATAAATATCTGACTTCATAATTTAGTATTTTTATGACATAATTAATTGTGTGGACACTTGAAACCACACGTCTGTCACGTAAATCTAGTAAGTTATTAAATAATGACTTTTATAGGAGAAAAACCATATTGGTGATTAACTGATTCACGTATTTTTGAAGTATGTTAATAAACACACGTTTTCATGATGTAATAGATAAAATTAAAAACGTAAAAAATTGCACTCTTAGCACCGGAGAAGGCTAATCTGCCCTTCTCTTCCATGAGAAATGATGACTTCAGTCAGGATATACATATTTTTGTATCTCATAGTGGGCTAAGAATAAAATAACATACTGCGTTTAACGGACTCCGGGCTGCCAAGCAATATAATGCAAAATGCAATGTGAATTCTGTTAAACAAATTTTCATAGTTAGATTAGATGACAAACCACTGGTTGAATTTTGTTAATTACCCGATCACCCTTTTCACCTCTCAATCCCTGATGTCCCTTTTCACCTTTTTCCCCCGGTTCTCCTCTGGGTCCGGGTGATCCTGGGGGTCCAATAGGGCCTTGATCACCTTTATCACCTGGGACGGCTACTTTTGTCTCTTCTGTATCCTGTCAAAATATAATCTGATACTATTCGTTGTAAAATAAAAAATAAAATACTTGCAATAATATGATTTAATATTTTTTTTGATATTAAATTTATTATAACTTCATCATAAGTATAGATGTATAATATTTCTTGTTTTGTAGATAAATAACGCAATAAGGATAATGATATCTCAACTTATTTATAATCAGCTATTAATATTATCACTCTATAATAAAATAAAACAAGTAAACGAATTATTTTATAATAAAACAAAATAAACATTATTTAATAATAAAGCAAAATAAATATATAAACCTACCATGAATATAAAAAAATTGATTATCACATTTTTATGAATATCACCTTATAGCCAGAGCCGGGGGGGCCTGGTGGCCCTGGTCGCCCTGGTGGGCCTGGCTCTCCATCTTTGCCAGGTCGACCATCCATGCCAGGTTCACCTTTTTCACCCATTGGTCCTATATCACCTCTTTCTCCTTTATCCCCGTTAAGCCCCGGTGGTCCTCTTGCACCTTGAATTCCTGGTTTACCCTGAAATAAATAAAATAAAGTTACTGCTTTGAACTATCACTTCATTATTCTATCTAGATATAGCGGAAATTTTATATATAAAACTAACCGTCATACCGGTCGGTCCGGGGTCTCCTGTGTCACCCCCTGGCCCAGCTTCTCCCGGTGGACCCCTCATTTCTGGCATACTTTTAAGGAGAGTTGATACCATTGTTTCTGTACATTGACATACCTACAAAAATAAAAGTAAAAATTGATTTTCAAGTAAAATAAAGTAAATTTAAAACGGAATCATAAGTTTTTATTCTAAGGTTGAAACTCACCCCTTTTTCTCCTCTTTTTCCTTGGGGTCCAACGGGACCTCGAGGTCCCACAACTGATTCACCGGGCTCGCCCTAAATTAATAATGAGGTTTGATTAAAATATTATACGTTGTGGTTATTATTAATAAAAGCTGTGTTTGTATTAACACTTTGTTTTGTAAATTGTAAATGCTTGTTCATTTTAAATAGTTCAAAAACTAGATTAGTTATAGTTAAGTCAGAATCAAATGAAAAAAAAAAATGGTTTTAATACCATGTTTTAAGAATATATTATTTTCATACCTTTTGACCTTTTTCGCCTTTAACCACCTTCTCTGAAATTAATAAATAATGACAAGTATTCTTTGATTTATATTACTTAAAAAGATCAGCTACATGATGTTTCCTGTAGTCGATCATGACCTCGTAAGAGGAGACGTACCAGGGAAATGTAAATCTTTGTTTAATCCATACTGGCTTTTAAGTTTAAAATATGTCGCTCATTCCATACACAAAAAACAAAATGAATAAAATGCTTACCTTCATCGAGTGGCTGAAACAGAAGATATTTGTCAAATAAATATATTGCGTACTTCACTACTTAAATTATATATAAATGCTATAAAACTAAAACACAAGGTTTTTCTTATAAACTAATTATTTTCATAATAAACCAGCAATAGATATGGCAGAAGAAAGGTTCTCGAATGGCGACCACGCACCGGCAAGCGCAGCGTCGGACATCCACCGACTAGATGGTCAGATGACCTAAAGAAGGTCGCAGGCAGACGCTGGATGCAGGCCGCTTCCAACCGGTCATTCTGGAAATCCTTGGGGGAGGCCTAAGTCCAGCAGTGGACGACCTGCGGCTGAAATGATGATGATGATGATGAATAGATATGGAGAATATATTAATTTATTAAATTAAGAATTTTAAAATAGAAAATATACCATGTAATCAAAAGTGCGTTTGACGCACGTTCAAATAAGGTTAAATTATATTAATTCTATGGTTTTTGTTGAAGAACAAACAAATAAAAACTTACACAAAACTCAAGGAGTTTGCTGTCTAAATTTGAACCAGTGAGGATTGTTAGATCTTCTATGGTTCCCTGAAACAACAAAAAGTCATCAAATATTGATCAAAAAGTTTTGAATTGGATTGTTAGTCGAAAACAATAATTAGGATATTTTACAAATGAAATACCGGATACTAACTAATCCTAATATTTTAAAATACTAAACTGATTTTGTATCAAATTTTCTCAAGCCATTGCTCTAGCCCATCCATGGTCTTTTGAGAGTATGTAAGTGTTTTTAGAATGAGGATGGATGAGGATTATGCTGTTGCAATGGCAAATCTGCTTCTTCGCCCATAGGTAAGAAAAAAAAAAGAAATGTATTGCCCTTTTATTCGCTTTATTAATAAACTACTTTCTCAATTTCCATGGATGTCGAAAAAGGTAACTGAAGGCAAAAACATTAAATTAAAAATTTAAAAAAAACCCACGACACAATTTGTTTTGACTGATCCCCCCCCCACATATTATTTGCAGATATTAGGTATTTTCCCCACTTATACCCCCAGAGCTTTTTCATAGCTCAACCGATATTCATTAAACATAATATTTTATAATGTGCACGTGACGCGCTTTCACTTGAGACCCCACTCGAGTATATTTGCAGACATTCGGGGATTCTACCCCACAACTTCTAAACGGCTCAACCGATTCATCGAACACTCGCCCATAAGTCACCTTTAATACATTTCATCCATTTGGAAGCTATGATGCCAGAGACAGACAGACAGCCCTCTTTTTGCGTCGGGGGTTAAAAAGAGTAAAAAATTTCCCAGAAACCGTAGGACAAGAGCTTGTATCCCTAACTTTACTGCAGTTGTTTCTCAAATGCATTTAACTAGTAGAATGCAGCACGTGCATCTAATTAACTATTGTCAAGTGTAGCATTTATCGTGTAACTCTCTAAGTGCATTTAGCACCAGAATCCCGTAAATACTAGCTGTGGTAAAGTTCAAACGTGAGTTTATGTAAAATGATATTTAATGTAGTAAATATACATATGCTTTTCCGAATAAAAGAACGAACATCGAAATAAAAAAGCTACCCTTAGTACACCCAACTTACAAGAGGGTAGGTCGAGGGAGGTACCACGGGTTGATATTACCCTAGGTTCACTCATGTGAACTTAATATTATTAGTAGGTGTACCACGGGTAATGCCTGCGTGTAGTGGATGTTCTTCCTGCCACGTGTATCTGAGCTGAACAAGTTTATCCACCTAAGTCATATCTCTAGATTATATACATATTGTCGATAGGTCGACATCTATATGCAAAAGGTATAAATACTATCTGTTTGTCCTGTCCTTATATTTTTCCATCTGCAAGAGTAGAGTATAGTATATTCGTAAACAAAACCCATACGACAACCAACTAAGCTTCATTTAGTTTCAATTAGTAACTGGCTTTTATTAGCGACAGCCTGCGACAGTCTAAGTACATTAGCAACAAACTCTGAATAGTTTCGCCGCAGTTTGATTCGAGCGGGTTCTGTCGCACCTCACTTTGCTAAGGGATTTTGTGCGAGCGGATCGGATATATGAAGCGAAATTTCGTGGATAAGCAATATAATTAAAGTTCACAAAAATAAATGCTTGAATATATGGATTTTCCAAAAATTCCTGTAGCGCAGATTTTATTTGATATTTGCTGAAAAAAAACCATGCTGAATAATTAGGGTGAAACTGGACTTTAAATATTATTCGTTTATAAAAAAGCTTATTTATACGTTAATAAGTGATTATCAAATTACTTTGCATGCTTCCGCCACCAGTTAGTTCATGCAAACTACTGCCGAAACTACTATTAGTCCCAGCACGCCCGCCACTATTCGTTTTCACATACATTCACCTCTACACGAGGCATCCTCAGACATCAAGACACTAAGTTAACACGTTGGCGGACACACGACTGCTTTAGATTCTATTGTGTGTATCTAAGTTGTTATTTGTTCAACGCACAAATGACACAAACGTCAAATGCGACAAATGACACAGAACTAATATCGCATAACTATCAATTAACAACAATTAATTACCAGAAGTGGGTGGGCGCCGGTCGTCAGTAGTTTGCATGAACTAACTGGCGGCCGAAGCACGCAAAGTAATTTGGTAAGTACTTGTAACTTTGACTTCAACAAAGTAACGCCTAAATCTATTAAATATACTTACGTCAATAATAACTTAATACAGAAGCTACATCAGAGAACAAAAAAAAACCAAAAAATTACGCGATCAGGCCGATACGATGGTTGGTTGACTGGTAAAAAAAGCCTACCTATGGCTTTTAGTCCGGCATTTACATTTGTATGAAATGAATTTTAATTAAATAAATAAATAAAAAGTCTTATAACAATCTTCTTACTCCTAACGCAGTGGATTCGAAGCAGCTGCGAAGTTATGACATGGCGGATATTACCTAACCGAGAAACGTAAGGCGTAAACCAGGCCCATTCGTCTGCCATTGTATCTTTTAGCTTCCATCAGTGGATCAATATTGTTGGTATTCAAGTATCTAGATAGATACACGGTATAGATATAGCCTATAGAAACTTCGCTTTAATAGTTTTTTTCGGATAAAATGTATACTTTACACTGCTTACCCCTGCGGAATAGGCGTCATGATATTATGTATGTGCAGTCGAGGGCAGATAAAAGTGACCCCCTTTCGAACTTGCCACAGTGACTTGACGTTTGTATGTTTTTCAGAATTTTAACCTATAATCAAGCTTATACACCCGTGTATTAATATTTAATTGAAAATAAAATAGAAAATGTGGATACGTGTAAGAGTTAAGACAACTTTTCATATATATACACACACTTCACCTTGTGTACTTACTATAACTTTACCGTTAAATTTAATAATATAAATGAGTTATTGAAATTTTCGTGATAAAACTAGACAAAAACAAATTGAATTAGATGAATAAACAAATCTTCGCAAATCACTTGAGATAAATCCTTTTACAGTTAGATAAGACATTGAAATCGAACATCCGATTTAATAATATTAAAAAATATCAATCTTGTAAAGTCGTTTCGATGAGAAATCTCTCTGTTTCATTAAAACGTCTCACAAAAGAGCGACTCGAGATATATTTTTAATCTGTTGTCGTCACAATGAAGGTGGTTTTACGTTTTCAACCAGTATTTTTTCATTATTATATTGTATCGTAGTATTATGAAGTTATTACAGTAATAAATATAATGTTTAGAAATTTTTAAGCTTTTGATTTGATCAATAGAATTGGGATTTTGGAAATGTGAATAAAGGATTTTATGGTTACTGGCTTATAAATAAATCATTGCCTTTCATCAAAAGAGGTTCTTTTACCACTTTATTGGAGCATTCAATATTAAATACAAATAAAATATCCCAAATAGGAAATTAATAGTTAATAAAGTAAATTCTATTTTATTAAGACAGCACACTTAGATCTTTGAATTTTTTGAATCCGCTTTTTTATTTTTTCATTGTACACTATGCACTAACTCTTTATTTTATACTATCATGCGCACTGAAATTTCAGTATTTCTATTTGAAACATAAATCTTAACTTAATAATATACAATTTATTTTAGCTATTTGATAAAAGATGAATCCACCTTAAGAAAATGACGGTCCAAGAGTCATCCAAAATACAAATATTGATACAGAATTAGGAAATTAATTTAAAGAGTTTTTTATCAAATACATAACTGTACTAAAATTAGACGCGCAAACGTTTGGATGTTTGTTTGTTGGAATGTTTTTACAATCAATGCTTCAATTGTTATGAGTAGGTAGATATTATTAAAATTTGGTGTGAAGAGTAGTTTGAAACCCGAGAAAGGGCTATTGGCTTTTGGCACGATGTTACGAACTACGACGCTGGACCGTACGTGAAATAAGCCTAATAAACATATTATAATTAACTTTTTAATAAAATATAACGCATGATGGTATACATACTATACTATACAATAACTTAGTAATTGAAATATGTTCAATTACTAAGTTATTGATTACACTATGAACATTTTCGGACATCGAATTCACGAGATTAATCTTGTAGATTGGGTCCATATTGCAGAAATAATTACGTTTAGGTAGAATATCTTGTGGCTGTAGCAAGATCTATTTAGGTCAGACCCTTCAATATTCCATAGCAGACATGTCTTTTCAACCATTTTATCATCATTCGAGAGTTTCACAGTAACTAATAGAATGGTTTATTTTTGAATCGGAGAATGAATAAGTTATGATAGCTGTACCAGTAATTATTTTACAAAAGTTATGACCTAAAACAAATAAGTACCGAATATTTAGTGCTAGCGTGATAATAGAATAGCGGGAAATGCGTTATACCGTTACAACAATGGGAACATCATGAATGCATTTGAATTTCATATTTCATCCGTAATTCATAACTCATAACGCTAGACGTGTGAAATAAGCCAAATTGAGTTTTATTATAACGCGTTATGTTTGGCCGAAGCAAAAAAAAAATTCAAAGAAAATTCTGAGCAAGAAAGAACTTTGAATATACCGCCAGCAAATGAGTACAAAGCGCACCGTACGAAAATCTCATTCAAATTTTGCATTTTTATTGTACGAAAAAAATATGAGGGCAAGGGAAATTATACGCGGGATGCTTACACAGAATATATCTAGCTCGTCGTAAATTTCACGCGTGAAGTTGTAAAGTTTTACAAAAAGTACAGCCGTATATCCTGGAGATACATCACTTTGTCTGACGTTTGAATACCTTCTAAAGTGTTGCCATACTCATTCCTACTTGTGCCGCTTTCGGGATTTTAAGGGTTCGTCTGTTTTTGCCTTAGTTTTTCTGTAAGGGCCGTTCGTTTTGTCACTTCTTCTTAATTTGCATGCTTTGTTGTGACAGAGGGACGATGAAGTAAAAAAATATGAGTTTGTGAAATTGTTTTGTTTGCGGTTTCACTGCGTTGACGATGGGTTGTAACATCTGAGCGCGAAATAGGGACTCATGTGAAAATTTACATATAAAAGGTAAAAATAAATTGATTACAACGTGGCTTTTATTTACTTAATAGCTGACCCGGCGAACTTTATACTGCCTGAACGCACTTTTCTCGCTGTATAAACCTTCCCTAGACTTCAACCATTCTCGAATTTTAGCTAGAGTAAGAACAGCAATTGATTTTATATATAGAAGATAGATAGCTATAGAGGTAAACGTGAAAATTTTATTTTTATTTTTTGTAGAGACTTATGTAGAGCCACGTGATTGATTATACTGTGTACGTATATTATTGATATATTATATACATATTGTATAGATATATTGTGCACGTACATATAAAAATAACCAGCGGCTCAGATATTTGCTATAGCGTTAATTGCTTATGTCACTGGCCACAAGATGGCTTTTTTGCAAATGAAACCGCGATATGGTTTCGTTTTACTTGGACCGTCTAAGTCGTAAGAAAATCCTTTTTTTTTAGAAATGACGAGGAATATAAATAAATAGAATTTAATTCATAGAACCACTAGTTAAATTTAGACAAATCACATTATAATTTCTGTTATAAAGTTGTAGCATAATACACCACAATATAAGGTAGCATTGTAGAGAAAAACCTGACTCTAAAAAGCTAAAACATTTATTTTTATTTTGTGAATTGGACCGAATCACCTACGTTGAAACAAAGTGAAAAACATAAAGTCCTTTGTAGTAATACATCCAGTGGTAGTAAAACATTGCGATAGTAGTGTATATTTCATACTTGGAAACTGGCAGAATAAATGAATGGACTCGTGTCGAGTGGCTGTGTTTTGTGGACTGCCACGGAACAGTTTGTGTATTAAAATATTTGTAACTTTTAATTTTGCCTTTATCATCATATTATTTTATAAAACATTCCGATGAATTGAGAACCTCCTCCTTTTTTTTTGAAGTCGTTTAAAAAAGAAAAATAAAAGCTCTATTATCGAAAGACACAGTTTCAAATAGGATAACCTTCCGTGCCGATTTCTTTTATGTGTCTCGTTGATTTTACTAACCAATATACATGACGACCTCTGTGGTGTAGTGGTTAACATGCCCGCCCGCTACTACTACAGGAGGTCCCAGTTTCGATCCCCGGTCAGGATAAGATGAAAAATGATATTTTTCTGATTAGCCTAGGTCTTGGATGTTTATCTGAATATGTATTAATTATAAAATATAGTATCGTTGAGTTAGTATCCCATGACACAAGTCACGAACTTACTTTGGGGCACACTCAATCTGTGTGATTTTTTCCTATATATTTATATTTATTTATTTATTTAAATATTGCTGCGATTGACGTCGATACAAATAGTCTTTTAGCGAGGAATTTCGACCGTCATCTGCTCGTGTAGGCGCTTTTAAAATTGAATTTTAAAATGTTTAATAAATAGAATAAGATAGAAATAAAAATATTTGATCTTCAGCTGCTAAAATTTTATCGTACAGGAAAATATGCAATAGCCAAATATTAAAAAATTTGAAACATACTAAACAACACATTTGCTACCATGTGTGGTACGAAAAACCGACAGACGTTCGGTAAACCGTATTTTGTACGTATTTGCTTTATTTGGCAAATACGCAAATACTCTTGTAGCCACTTTCAAACTATTGGCTGATTTTTTGAATAGAAAACTCTATTAAAAAAAATATATAACAAAAAATAACACCTCACGTTTAAAAATATATAACGTTTCTGCGTTTAATATAACACAGTTTTCATAACTAAATGAATGCCACGTCCGAGTTTCAGTTTTGTTTGTTTATTTTCGCTGGTATTTCAAAACGGTAGTGAGACAGTTTTTATATAGACCCATTACTTGCACTGCTACGCTTTATTTGTAGAACTATTCGTATGGTTTAAATTTATATAAAAAAGAATGTAGGTATTCAACAAACAAATAAAAACGTTCGACCAATCCTATTAATATTATAAACGCGAAAGTTAGTAAGCGATAAATGATACATTTGCTTGGTAGAGACTATTGGTATGTATCCTAAACTGCTCCGTACTTCGGAAGGCATGTTAAGCCGTTGATCCCGGCTATTATCGCATGATGGGAGTAGTTGATATTTTGTCAAATGCTTTCCTTACTTTTTGCTTTCAAAGGATTTGAGGACCAAGGACGAGTAATAAACATGCACGATAACGCAGTTATTTTGTAAGCACATCTAAAATCCAAAGCAATTTTTCAATAATTTATCTACATTCTTTCCTTTAGTTTGGTTTGGTGATACATTTTAATATACTCAAAAAAAATATTCCGTTTTGTGTCAGATTCTTTAAAAGGAAAGGTAAAAGCTACAATGAAATAAATTAAAATAATGCCCTCAAGTTAAACTTTATGAATTGCCTACTTATAGTCAAATAATCCATTTTTGCGATAAGTTATAAAGAAATATATGTTTTTTCTCTCCTTGAATATAAAAGTTCGAAACTCGCCAGACATTTAGGAAAATATTTTACTAAATGAAAATTTTATTCCGGTATTTTGTACTAGAAATATTGATACTTATATTAATATTGACGTCTAAGAGGGGTTCTTAGACGTTCCAATGCCTGTAGTACTTAATTACGCTTCATTTATACATATTTTATAAGCTACTTACTGACATTCATGAAAAGGAATAAAATTCTTTTTCAATGTGACTTCTGTGAGATCTATAGTATTGATTTATAATATTGGTCTAGGTAGGAATCTATCCGTACATAAAATTTCGACCAATCCCATTAAATTGAAAAAAAAAACTGCATTTATCGCGCAAAAGTTTAGTATGATTTTTATAGCATAGTTAATTATTTGGTAAACTTAAGGAGATTAAGCCATTATAGGCGAAGTTGGAGATGAAACTAAGAAGGAAATGAAACAAAAACCTCTTTGTTCATTGCATTCCAAGTCTATCACTTCGATACCTAGATTACTCTATTTTTCAAATTTTTTTAAATAAGATAAAAATAGATTATAAAAAGATATAGAATACTTATCGAAAACAGATACTCTATCCAATGGGACACCTTTATTTCAAAAGATAGTTTTGATATTACATTTCATTGAGTAACTAGATCACTAAATAAATAAATGATAGAATGATAGTGAGTTCGCGTCCACGATGATAAAGAAATAAACGTGAAATAATCAACAGTCAAAAGTAATGTGAAATGCGTGATTGATAAAATGAAATTAATAATATGGTTGCTTTGGATCATACAAATAGGTACTAGCAATTTTGTTGTTTCACTTCATTCCCAAAGGAAGAAAAGAGGGATTTATTTTAAAGCTGACACATATTTATCAAGCAATTAAACTTGAACTCAATATACTTTATTAAAAATTCTAAACTATACGCTTGAATAGTGAAAATAGTGAATTGCTACTGAGTGCTCTACTAACTCAGCGTAAAATATGAGGGACGTGCGAGATTATGATAAGGCCGAGCCCAGTAAATCATTGGATTTTCCGCTTGAGGACTGAGGCAAATTTAAGGAGGATCCCTCGGGATCTACTCAGTCGAGTGACGATGAAAGTTGTATTTGGTAAGTCTTGTGGCTAAATTTGATTGGGCTTGTTAATTTATCTAGCTGCTCGTGGAAATGGGATAAGACTTGTTAAAACATTATATTTCGATTTTGATGTTTAGTTCTATTTTTATTATGCATATATTTTTCAATTTTTAATATATAGCCAATGTCTATCTTGAATCACTATCACTACATAGTATAAAACAAAGTCGCTTTCTCAGTCCCTATGTGCCTTTGTATGTTTAAATATTTAAAACGACGCAACGGATTTTGATGCGGTTTTTTTAAATAGATAAAGTGATTCAAGAGGATGGTTTTTATGCCCATGCAAAGTCGGGGCGGGTCGCTCGTAAAGTATATATTTCTTAAAGGATCGATGAACTTTAAATATAGGTGCAGTGGTCTCGATGTTTACTTTACATATTAACTCACAAAATTTGCATTCTCATTAGATGTATGCATTAGATCAAGCGGACGCTGGGCTTCCAAGCAACATACTAAAGACGCAACTGGGATACCATAAGTGCGAGAGGAAGAGGTATATAAGGAAGTATATAATTAAATATTTGATTTTGATTAGGATAAACATTATGTTGATTATTTGCAGTGGCTGTAGAGAACTGTGGAAGACACCTATATAAAACGATTTACTTATTTTATGCCCAAGATAGCAATTGGTATTTACTGTATTTTAATATATCACTACGGATTATATATGTAAATATTGTAGAGCAAGGAATTTGCATATTGCTGGCGAAAATGTTTCCATGTTCTGTGATGGCTAATGTTCAAAAACAAGTATCAGTTATCTAATAAATCTTAAATTAGTCATTGAAAACAACGAAACTAAGTACTTTACTTTAAAAGTTTGAAGACTCAAACTTAGATATCAGACTAATTTTGTGAAATACAATAGATACAAACAAATATAACAAGTCTTGTTTCTTAAAGCCCTCTTCAAAGAAAGTTCTCACAAAAACGAAACGGACTTCGCTGAGAAACCCAACTCAAATCCTTAGGAAAGAGTCCCAAACCACCGTTTGGTCTCTTACTTTAATGTTGTGGTACAATTCATAGAATTCTGCAAATATAATTAGGTATATGATTTACTCAATCATTTACTTATAGCGTTTTACTATGTTATAAGTAAATATAGTTATATCCTACAATTAGTATTTACCTATTTGTTTTTCAATTATGAGTAAGTATTTCAGATCTTACACAAATACTTATTTTTTTATTTTAAAATAGGGTGTAGCATTTTTAAGAAATATAACAAATTTTATTGCAACAGTCATGGTTTTTTGCTCCGAGGATATTTCTTTCGAATAACAATTTTGTTTAAACAATCTCTTGCTTCGACGACATATTTGTCCAATTTCTAAGATAATTATAGACCTAAAGTTATTTTTATACCCGTTAACTTCTGCTATTTGGACCGCACAAAAACTGTTCGAACTTTGAAGCTATATGCGCATTGTTCAGACAGGTACAGAGCCAAGTTTTTCTGTCCGTACCCACACTACGTGACTTAACTCGCCCACTACAATTTGTTAAGAACTTTGGAAACCTAACGTGGAATGTTCCAGAACAGTGATGAAAGTTTTGAGGCGGTAACGAACTCAAAAAAATCGTGACCGCAATCGGTATAGCATTTTGATAACTTTCGAGAATACTATAAACTAAGGACTAGTTAACCAATCAAAAGTCCTCCAGTTGTTGCCCACCTAGTAGTGGTAATTGGAAATTGAACAAGTAGTTACTTCACTAAATAATCAAGGAGATCGAAAGAATGTCATGACAGGATTATTGATTACCAGTAGATATTATAGAGAACCTATTAAATTTGTCAGTGTGGATATGGAATTTTTTAGATATTACTTAGGGTGAACTTGCTTACCATGCGTTATTGCTACACTACAAAGTTTAAACAGTACTGAGCTATTAAGCTTCTTCTTTTACTTGGAGACGATTAGGAAACATTTATTGCTACTGAGCAAAAAAAATAAATTAGTGATACTCTGACTTCCAAAAACCGACTTACTCAGCAAACCATCCTAGTCAAAAACATCTTCAGATAATTCTCCTTACATCAGATAAAAGAGATAGCTACACGGTATTCCACGATAAAGAAGGCCAAAATGCCCTAAAACTAAATAACTCCCATGAATAATCTTAAACTCCAATTAGTTGGGTGCAAACGGGGCGAACTTGCGAATTTGTATAAACAATATTTCAGCGACACGTGTTACATCTGAGAGCGCATTGGCTTAATGAACTCATAACGCCTGATTAAATGGGGAATTTGGCGACATTAGGATTTAATAGTTTAGTTATTGTTTTTTTACTTTACTTGTCAGCGTGAAGAAACTTCTTCTTCGGTTGTGTATAATTTGTCAATTTTTATACAACATAAGCGGTGGAGTAATAAAACTGATTATGATAATGATAAATATTGATATTTTTTACTTTTGTATAGAATAAAAAAGCGATCAAGTGACACTGCAAACTGCAAACTATGGTGATTTCATGTATTAGTGTGAAGATATTTATAAATCTAGAGGTAAATATAATACATTTTATTTCAGGCAACCTAGACTGTTTAAGACATTAGGTGCAAACAGAAAATCATAATGTATTTTAGGTTTTTTATTAGGAAATATGTCTAGCAAAACCTCTTGCTTGCTTTATAAAATAAATTTAAATAGATCTTGAGTTTTAAGTTTCAATTTTTACTAAATCACGAAACATGTGCATTTCTATTTTAAATCAACCCTATTTGAGCTTATGTGCCGCTGACAGCTCGCGATAAATATGCCATTTAGGATGGTTCAGAGAGCGAACTAAAAAACCTTTCACCATCCTCGCATTTTAAAACGACAGTATAATAGCTAAGCTGGATTTATTTTAACTCTGTATATTACGTTTGAAACGTTTTGAAATTGAGTTTCATCATACCTAAGTTAACTAGGAGCTGCTAGATACATCGAATTTGTACTTTATAGTATAAGCATTAAATTAGATAATTGCCTAGAAATGTCTGTTTATTTGACGACCGCGGATTTGAAATGTACATACATACATTTTATTATTTATATTTCAATTTTATGCACACCTCTATTAATCACCTCTACGCTCCTACCTTTGTACTTATTGTGTTTTATATTGTATCCTATATTCGTATTTTTGTGTACATAAATAAATAAATAATACATCACGCCTGTCTGCCTGTCCCTTAGGCAGAGACTAGAGATTTCCATTAGCTACGATCCTTACACACCTCTCTCGCTTCCTCCACACTCATCACTCTCGTCATACACGCTCGACGATTTCGGGTACCAGATTGAGATTTTTCCTTTTTTCAAAAGGTCTGCGATTTGGTCGCAGTATGTTTATTTGAAATGTAACTTTATTGGTAAATTTCACTTAAACGTCCAATGAACTGTAAACGGCCAGATTGTATGTGTAATATTGTCTATTGAACACAAGCCACAAATAAGAGCGGGATTGTGAGAAACGGGGAAAATTGGATTTGCTTTGAGAAGGCTCCGGTATAAAATTGAAAATGGCATGGAATTTATATGAAATATACTTTTCATATTATTAATTTTAGAAAGAAATGTAGACAATGTCGTTTTATCTTATTTCTTTGATATTTTTTTATTAAATATCCAAGATATTTATTGGGAAATAGTTGTTTGCGATCGCAATATAAATATTATAATAGCTATAGGTATGATAATTAGTATGATAATGATATCAAATTTAAGAGCTAGGCTCTTGTCGGTGGAGTTCCATTCATTTTCATCTATCATCATTTCTTGATTCGACACGACTTGCTACTAAACTAAGCCTTGGTTTCCCAAGACCCTATTTTCTTTTAAAGCCTAACAGATTTCTTCAAAATAATAAAAATTTGAAAATACCTTTATATTTATCAATATAAAATCTAAAACTAATCGAAAAAAATATAGAGCCGTTTACTAAATTAGTTCTAAGCTCTATTTACATAACAAAGTATTGTTCACACTACTTAGAAAATAATTGCGTTATCACAAAAGCCACAATTCTTATTGTATTTTAACTTTTATAAATGAGAGTTTAACACGCAATTGTTTTGAAAGAAAACGCAGTATTACCATCATATTAAAAAAATATGACGTTTTTGGAGAAAATTCTTCAGTGGAGTTAGTGGTGCCGCTTCTTTTCCACTTGCGCTTTGGAAAAGATGGTAAAATTAATACATGTACCTAATTAATGACGTCGATAACTGATAAGAATATCCTCTATTATTCATTTAATTTTAAAATCGAGTAAGATAATAATAGCACAAAAAAAATACATTATTATGAAACATATTTATATTTACCTCTAATTCGGCAAATATCTTTCATCCCGCCTAGTAGCGTAGCTTAATACGCCCTCAATACGGCGTATTGCTAAGATTGTTTTCGGTATTAAGGTTTTTTTTTTTATAAATACAACAAAAGTAGGTGCTTTTAATATATACTTATGCAAATTTAGGATATCTACCAGAAATGAATGAATGAATGAATGAATGAATTTATTTATTTAAGTAACAGTGACTCATTATGTTAGTAAAAACTTATGTCTAAGGTTAGTATAAAACAACGTGAACATTTATTTATTAAAAAGGCCATTTCAGCTATGGCACAGCAATGGTTAACATGGAGGCTGTCCAGTCTTTTCGCGATCATATTCAGATATAGAAATAACTATGTTTATGTAAATGTGTGTATGTAATAGAATGAGACCTTAATTTAACTCACATAATTAAGTCTAATCTAATGTTAGTTGCCTGATCTGCTTTATATTATGTGAATAGAAACAAAATAATAAATTACTAGAACTGGAATGCTAAAGGCTAAATATTCTGTTGAGTTTGTTGACAAACAGATTTGCTGGCCTTATAAACTTCCGCAATACGAGGACAATTTCAAATGACGCCAGAGACTCCTCTCTTGTGTCATTTGAAATTGTCCTCGTACTATTAATTGATATTAATATAAAGGTAGAATATTTAAGGATCAACTATTTCTTTATTTGAAAATTGCTGTTCCGCTGTGCTGGTTCTGTTTTGACATTGGAAATAGACCACGATATTTCAGTTCTGTACTCTTAATAGTTTTAGATGAATAGATGTGTAAATTAGTGTTATAGTTCATAATACGATCCAATATCATGTATATTATTGTGTTCAAGTATCAGTGTTATCAATCAGTATTGAATTATTTTTTGTTGAATTTTTTCGTACTTAATTGTAATTATAGTTATAGGTGGGATAAATTATTGCTAATACTGCTAATAAACTATGTCTGAAATAAATTTTATTGTTATCAAAAAAAGTTTAATTATTCAGATATATCCATTAAATAAACATATATCATATCATTAGTACTTCGCAAAATATATAGAATGACCTACATTTACTATCGACGTATAAGTAATTTGTATTGTTATCGACTTTCTTACTAAATGTGATTCATAGGCCACCAAGATAAACTATGATAAAGCAGGGCCAAGTCTTGACTAGACCACTATTTATGCCCTGAAATACTACTGAAGCACATGAGTAAATATACGAAATATAGGAAGTATAACTTTTAAATTAAGTATATTCTTTTTTGCATGTGACTAGGCTCACCAGTGTAGCGCATGCACGTAAACGATTAGCTTGTTTGAGTGTACCGTTGTAAGCAAAGCTTCCCTCTGTTCTATTCATTTAAGCACATAACAGACATATAATATAATTTGAATGACTTACTACTTACATACAAAAACAAGAAATCCTTAATAAAAGTTAATTTGATAAAAAAATGTATATAAATGCTTTACTTTGTATGTTTTACTGGCTCTTAATAGCTCTATCACGCATTTTTTATTCAATTCTTATATTACGACAAATAAAAAAAAGAGCGAAACAGAAGAATTATTTTTATCACTTAAGCAATAAATTCATATGTTTTATTCATAAAAATAGATGCGTTATCATAACAACTGCAGTAAATCTCTAAAAATATTTCAAATTTAAAGCGTCACTCGCTCGAAATGCGCTGAAAAGATATGCTCGCCTCCCGTACATAATTCTAACTGCTCAATTTGATAGTACCGCTTTTGTTCTCTGTCCTAGTTCCATTTTCCATATTATTCAAACCGAAGCTGTTAGTTAAACTACTAAATTCTTTAGCTCATTTTGAATTACTCTATATATTCTATTAGCTATTTTAGGTTTTTATATTTCTGTAGATTTTCAAAATACAATTCTTAAGTAAGACCTATTTATTGTGTTTAACATCTTATTGTATGTATCATCAGATAACGCCACTATGAAATAAAAGTGTACTTATAAGGTATTTAAAATGAAAACTAACTTGAAACTAATAAAATCCCGAATCACATGAACAGTCGCTATCAGCAATATATCCCTAATATAACAGTAGTTCAAAAATGACAAAAATGACAAATGTTCCCAACAAACTAGTTCCTTCCTTTAGCAGGAAAGTCGATGTTTAAAATAGGCTAAGCGCACATTTTCCTTTGGAAATACGTTGGGTTCACGTAAGTCCTGATTGCGAGGAACGATATAGACTTATACGCATACGTATCTGGTTTTGATTTTTCACGATTTACAAACAAACCGTTCATTTTTGAAACGGGGTAAGCTTTTTACTTGTTACCCATTAAGACCACTAAAAATAACCTTCTTTTTATTTTATGACTATGTACTCCATAAAAAGCCGTATTAAGATTATTTGGACATCGAATAGCCTATTTTATTATCGGGCAATCAAGACACCTATTTTGCCGATGTAGATATCATTTGTCAAAACATGTTAATTATTAAAAAGTTAAAAATGGAATGGAGAACAAGGTATTTAAAGACACATACATACCGGTCAAAATTATAACACTTCTTTTCAATCAGTAAAAAATAGTATAACGACTGTAATATCGGAACGTGTGAAGTAATATCGTTTTTCCGCATCGGAATTCGATCTTCCGGGTGTGTTCTTTGCAAGCACCGGCTGGCTATATTTTCTGTGACATCTGCGGTTGAAAATTTACACCGACTTGCACGTTAAGTCGCTTGTATCTTCTTGACTTTTACAATATTTATTGAAAGGTGATACAAATGCTACTTTATCAATTTAAAGGTTTTCAACAATTTCTGCCCTTGAGTTAGAATATAGTGAGCGTAATTTTTGTTCAGAAATATCAATAGATTGTGATGTTGTATCCATCTACTAATACTTCAGCTTTTTTAATAATCATCCTTTGTACATAGCAGGTTTATCGGAAAAATAGTATGGGCGGATTTCTACAATACTTATTAATATAATTGTCTACCTACTTATGTGCTTAAATATAATTTATCAATAGTTTAAGTTGTTATTGTTTTATTGTATTCTATATAGCATTCTAATTTGGTTCTGAGAAAAATAAACATAGGTATTTTTTTTTTTGCTATAGATAACATATCGTTTAACAAACTTTATTTAAGTATACCTAGGTAGCAACTCTAATTTACACTTATTTTAATTACTAGTATTAAAGATGATCAATCATATATATATATATATATATATATAGGTATAAGCAAATATTTATTAACTTGATGTTAAATTAAATTTAAATTCAAAAGAACATATTTTTTATTTATACCAAAAATTTCATGGTTGTTATCTTTTGTTTGTGGTATAAAATCACGAAATGAAACTAAACATTTATTTAGACAAATATAAATAAAACAAACAAGCTTGTGAAGTGAAAAGTGGAGTTAAGAGTCATATCGCCGGATTAACAAAGTTGCTCCGGGGAATTAATACTCCACTCCGAGACACAGTTAATTTAATATTCGTGTTTGGTTAATTCTAACTTACTGTTACTACTAACAGATAAAAGTTTTTTACGGGTAATTACTTAAACTTAGTAAGGGTTTTGCAAGCCACAAGAAATTAATGTCAAATGATAAACCTTCTCATCCCTTAGTTGTTTTATAAGAAGATAAGATAAGATGGTTGACTGGTAGAGAATGCTTTTAGTATTAAGTCCGTCAATTGTATAAATATTATGAAATTATAGAACAATAAAGTTTTAATAAATAAATAAAATAGTATGTTGAGAGAATAAAATGATTGTAGCTGTAAAAACTTCAAAAACATCAATAAAATGTCATTATAAATATCAATGCCTTTATGTCAGTATCTCTGGAAAGGAAAAAAGAGTATTATGTTATAGCACAATAAAGCTTATAATATAATGCTATTATAATGAAAGAAGCTAAAAACGCGAATGTAGTAAATATGCTGCGATTTCGCCCACGATGTTAAGGTCCATGATGAATCAGTGTTGATGATTGTTTCGTAACTACTTCAGAATGGTCTAACTATTCCAAAAACGAACAATGGTATACTAGAAGGAAAAAGAAAGAGAGGAAGACCACAAAGGCGATGGTAGGATGATCTGAAGGAAACATGGCGCAGAAGAGCTCAAGACGAAAACTATTGAAAATTTTGGGGGAGGCCTATGAAAGCAAGACAGGGAAAAAAAGAAACAAAAATATTTAAAAAAAAAACAAGTGTTGCCAAATAAAGCCCAACTGAATTGAACTTAAGTCTTGTTCATATTGTAAAAAGATAGAATCTGCTTACCTGCAATAAATGCTGCGTGCCACTAGTCCTTCCCAAATACAACTGGGCGTCTTTCGTCAACTTTACTTCTCCCAACGTTTCGTTGAAAGATACTGCTCCAAAATCCAAACAGTTTACCCTTAAAGTCATAATGTTCTTTCTGACATACATCAATATATTCATAGACTCTTTAATATCCATGGAAAACGTCAAGGAATATTCATTCCTAGAGCTGGTTAGAGTCACTTTGGTCAATTCTTCTGACACTAAATTCAAACACAATTTCAACTTAACTTCTCCGCCTGTTTCTTCTATAGAGAACAGACATGATATTTTCAAATCACTAAGCTTGAAGGTCGTATATATTATATAGGGTGTAGAAAGTTTGTTTTCTTCAAAAACGTTGAATACTGACACAGGGTCTGATGGATCGCTGTCGAAAGTCAATGGTGTTTCGTAAACATGAGTATGTTTGCTAATGAAGATGTCTGCCAGATCGTATACTGAAACAAATTAAAATAAAATAATTATCTTATTTAATGAAATATATGTTTCACTTACGTAACTAAATATGCATACGTTATGTTACAGCTATAGTTTTCTTATTTAAATATGAATAAAAAAAAACTACAATAAATTCAATAATCAGTAAACACAATCCCCATCATTTTAGCCAAAATAAATGCATTTTTACCATACTGTCTCGTTTTTTACAATTGAACATCAGTAGGTTTACGTATCACTATTACTATCACTACATAGTATAAAACAAAGTCGCTTTCTCTGTCCCTATGTCCCTTTGTATGCTTAAATCTTTAAAACTACGCAACGAATTTTGATGCGTTTTTTTATTGGTAGATAGAGTGATTCAAGAGGATGGTTTTTATGCCCATGCGAAGCTGGGGCGGGTCGCTAGTCTTAGATAAAATTCTCAAAAGTACATTGTACCAACCTCTTATTCAAAGGCTTTACGCGATTTAGTAATACCTGTGGCACTGATATATTGTGCGTAAAATAACAAATGACACAAGGATTTGCTAAATTTCTACGTATTGAGGTGGGGATAAATATAATAAACAACTGCTTGAGCTGCGGTTCCCCAGGCATGAAACACAACCAAACGGAAAGAACCCTTATCGCAGCACTCGAGCTTACAAGAAAGCCATGTTCCAAAAATTTTTCCACAGCTGTTTAAAAATAAGCAAGCGTTGGTTTCTTAAAAAAATCAAGGTTTATTTTTAAAACATAAACATCTCCATTAACACGAAATTCTTATCTATCGCTATTTGTCAAAGTAGAAGCTAACAAATTGCTGAATTAGTTGCGCCCCATCCACCCGCCAAGCCCCGTTTAGACGACGGCGGAGAGATAAAAAGTTTTTTTTAAATTCTAATAAAAAGTTTTGACGAAATGCGTTCGACTCATGATTTAATAGAGACCCATAAAAATGTGATTACATTAAAACCTGCAAGATGACCTCTACAGCCCTAAATATGAGTGACATTTTTATAATTAATACATGGTGTAAAACTAAGTCGCTTTATCTGTCACTATGTCCCTTTGTATGCTTAAAACTTTAAAACTACGCAACGGATTTTGATGCGGTTTTTTTTAATAGATAGAGTGATTCAAGAGGAAGGTTTTCATGCCAATGCGAAGCCGGGACAGGTCGCTAGTACCTGTATAAATACTTCATAAAAGTGATCACAAGATCAAGAAGTCAATTTCGTGATTTGAAATTTGTTCTATTGATGATAAGGAACCTTTATATATGAAGGACTAATATTTTATCTATGAAATCATACATTTTATCAAACAAATTATATCTTTATCTTCTAACCTAATGTCTTGGTATGGTGGTGTTGACCTTAATGATTAATTAGGTTACATATTTTGTTTATCAAACATACCCCGCATATTAGGATTGGCTTACTAATCATAGCCTATAGATGGTTGTAACACCTTAGATTTTAAATATCTTGTATTGAATTTCAATAAATTAAAGTTTAGGAAATAATCTTCATCAAACGTCAAATAAGTACTTATAAATTTGACAATGATATCATACAAACGAGGCTCAAGACGCGCCCTTATATTAAAGGCAGCTGTTTGAGCTAATCTTGATCGAGTCTAATGGCGATGGTCACGGTAGGAACCAAACACAGTTTGGTGCTAACAAATACGCCACCACTGTAATTTGTAGGTGTTACTTGTTAACATGAGTTATTTACGTAAATAAATCAAATGCTATATTCCCTTCGTCTGTGATCGATATATTGCTTGCTGTGAGTTCAAAGTCGAGAACAGTTATGTCACTCGAAAATACAATATTTATATATCCATACTATCCATACTTCCATACTAATATTATAAATGCGAAAGTCTGTCTGTCTGTCTGTCTGTCTGTCTGTCACTTCTTCACGGCTAAACTGTTGGACCGATTGTGATGAAATTTGGTAGGGATGTAGTTAACGACCTGAGGTCAAACATAGGCTACTTTTGGGCGCGACATAACCGAGACCAACGCGGGGCGGAGCCGCGGGTTAAGAACCATAATAACACATTTACAGTAACATGTTTTGGTTTACAGTACTAGATACTCTATTGCTAGTATTTTTTGTCTCTTTTTTATAACCTTACATCCAGCGTGAATGACCAATACATCCATTAGTTTAGATTCAAAAAGATAAAAGAGTTATTGTCGCATTTATAATACTTGTTAGGAAAAATAAATTAGATGACCTGGGTGAAACCTGATAAGTTTATAAGGCATTAAATTAGATTTAAAAAAAATAGTTATAGGTACCGTAACACCTATCGTTTATAAAAGAGAAAATTGGCAAGAGTCATGTGGTTGAACTCCTTAAGTCGTCCTCGTTTGTCTACCATTAATGGCAAATATTTAAATAATTATACAATAAAATACACGTACTTTCTAGGTACTAACCTGGTGATTCACTTGAAACTGTGCTCAGCGCCAAAAATACTCCCAAGTACCTGAAAAACCAAATAAAATTTCATTATGCTTTGAATTTTTTCTCAAAAGATAAATCAGAAATATTTCGCATATTATATTGTTCAAATATACAGACTTGTAGATTTAGATTATATTATAATGGTAAGTGGTTTTTCAGATTTTTACTGTTGCGTATTCGAATCGTTACTCGATCTTGACTGTGTTGGCTACAAAAAAATCGGGAACTTTTCCTATTTATTTCACTTCCATTACATTTAAAAAGGGTTACAGAGTTCAAACGGCAGTCGAACCATTGTAATGGATTGCCTATGTGTATGCGATAACCACTACCACCAAATCTAGGACCATAATTAAAAGCATACCCTTGGCACAGCAAAAGCCTTGGGCTCCAAAACAAAGCTATCAATGCAGAAGAAAATATATCTATTAAAGATGAGCATGGCAACCGGTATTGAGGCAGTATTGAACCTTAAGCAGTCATTATACATTAAACTTACGTATACCGGTTATATAGGGATTAATATTCCGTTCCTATATCCAATATACCGAAGTGATCCCTACGTAATAAAGTTTCCATACCGCATTTGCATTCATTAATAATATGTCGCGTGTAAGACTGTTATTAATACATTAATACTTGTTATGTAGGTGTAAAATTATTAAGTTTCAAACTAAAATACTAAATATTTATAAGTAGTAAGGAACTAACGTAACGTAACTACTAAAATAACATTTTTTATCGAGTTAGTGGTAATTTTTAAGCTACAATAAAAAAATGTGTATTGTGTACACATTTGTACAAAAACGCTCTGTAATCAAGATGCTCACAATGTTCCTATAGCATCTGTCAACATAAAAATCATCACTTTGTATATGCATATAAATAGAAGTGGTTTTTAAACTACTAATTCCTGAAATACTTACTTCACGAAACTATCTAAACTTCTAAAATTATACAAACACCCGAGATCGTAATAAGATAATAAATGATTAGAAAGGCACATGCAATCAATGGACCTTTGAAGATATTATAGATTTAGCTTTAACTGGACGAAATAAAAAAAGAAATACTTAATTTTTTTCAGAAAAGAATTCAAAATCATATCATCAACATAAGACAAAGATAAATTATTCGTTCTTTTTTCAAGAAATCATAAATCGCAAACACATCATATTAGACAAAAACTCGACAGAGCATAAAAATAATTCTTCATCATCCTCATATTACCAATTTCGCTCATCCCTCCACTGTATTACATTTATTCTTTATTTCATATTAATATAACGCGATATTATTCGCAGGGATTTTTCCCTATAACAACAATTTCATTGAACAATCTGCTTATTATGCTTGTGTATACTGGAATAAATTAGATTTTATTTTTATTCGTTCGTTTAATTAAATTTCTAAAGATAGACAAACAAATAATGATTTTGATAAGTGCTATACGGTCAACATTTAATTCTTGTTAACTCCTGATAATACCTACACATATTTTATTGATGAGACTAGTATTTTATACATTCACCGATGGCCGTTGAAGAAGACAATTACAGAATACCTTGAGCGTCCAGCGTCTACCTGCTACGAGTGCTCTGGAGACTTAGCAAAGATCGCAGACAGACAGTGGAAGCCGTGGATGGCTGGAGGGCATATTATATCCAGTGATGGACATCTCGTTATGAAATAAATACAGATTATTTTTGTCAAGACATATCTTCATGGCACCTTATAGGTAGTCAAAGGAATAAACAATCATTTGGATACTGAGATAAAATCTGTAACACACAAGTTCTAGTTTTGAAACTGTTTGTGTAGGAATAACTAGTAATTTAACACCTACACACCGAATACAGGTATTTTGAATGAGTATCGTTTCACTATCAATGGTAGGGGTCTTTATTTCAAAACCTTCCTTAGGCATTTGGCACACGGAGCGATTAGATAGGATATGTAATGTATGCATATATAATACACGTCACTTACAAGTTGCCTGAAGTAATTATTACGTAATTTCCTTTGCTAAAAACGACATCTTTTAGCGATATTCATAACCTATCTTTATCTAAGTTGGTAAAATGGTAATGATTATGAATTGGTTATTAAAATCATTTGTTACGATTATAATGTAATAACTAGGTACCTATATAATGTATAGAAAAGAGGGGAGGCTTTTGCCCAGCAGTGGGACACATACAGCTAGGGGGAAAAATATAATGACGTTATGATGACTGTTGCACTAAAAGCAATCGCGGCATCGTTTATTTATAACTCGATACTAAATTTAGCTAAAAATCGACCATTCTTTCTCTTCCTGAGATGGATGGCGTTAATAGTCATCTAAAAATAATAAAAGTAAGATTTTTAAGACGCATGCTTGCACTGGCATTGACATTATTTTTAATGCTCATTACATTATCTCTTGCACTCGAAACAGACACATGATCTTAGCAGCATGTTGACTTGACAGCTTGTAATCCGTGAAACACGATATTATTTCATGAATTACATTCAACATAACAGATACTATAAAACTTACATTTTGGTAGGTTTATGATTTCAAATGAACGAATGATCGAAAATATTTTCTAACAAAATAAAAAGCTAAATATCCATGCATTCGATGTTTTATGAAAATATTCCACATAAAAACATAAGTTCTATTTCACGCTGAATTAGGTATAGGTAGGTACCTATTATCATCGTCATTTTTTCCCCGAAGGATTTCCAGAACGACCGGTTGGAAGCGCCCTGCTTCCAGTGCCTACCTGCGACCTTTTTCAAGTCATCTGATTACCTACCGGGGAGTCCTGCTATTCCTAGCTACGGTAGGAATAGCAGGACTGTCCCCCGGCAATGAGAGGGGGCTTAGTCTTTCTTTGACATTGCATTTATTGGTTTTTGCCATATTCGCCACGCGTGAACTAAGTAAATTTAATGGTTACTTTTATGTATTCTAAAGTCGTATATACAAACACTAGCGACTCGCCTCGGCTTCTCTCGGCTATAAAAACCTTCCTCTTGAATCAGTCTATCGATTAAAAAAAACCGCATCAAAATTCGTTGCGTAGTTTTGAAGATCTAAGCATACATAGAGACAGATAGCGGAAAGCGACTTTGATTTATACTATGTAAAGAAAGATAAACTACTAGTAAACAAGGTGCAATAGTCAAAGGGTAAATATATGTACCTAATAATGCTAAATCCCCAGAGATACAGGGTGGAGCAATATAAATGCAATGCATCAACCACTCCCCAGGTGGCTACACAGGATGATCTATTACCTGCATTATATTTAACAGATAGGTAAGTTATTATGGAAAATTATGAACTAAGTGCAAGATAGAATACAAGTATATAACAATATTGGGTACAATTCCATTAAAGCAATAAAAATTAGCATATTTCATGTCTTTTTAAGTTCAAATCTTCTACAAATTTCTTCTAAATTGGTTAAATAGATAAGCGTAAAAAGATTTTATGATATATTATATAAAAAATATAATAAAAAAATAAGTTTTATAAATATTTAATTATATTTAATTTTAACCCTTTCGCTTCTGAGCGTTAGACATGGACACTTGCGCTGTATACTGATTAGAGCGACACTGGTGGCGAGTAACTGGAACTAATTAAAGGCCGCTATATCAGAGCAAAGAATTCCGATATCGTTCGGGCCGCGGTGCGAGCAAAATTTTTCCCTGCTCTGTAGCCGCTATGATGGACGCGTTGCTACTTGGGTTATTTTCCTCTTTTATGTAATTTTACTGTGGGTAAAAGCCAAGAAGAACAAATTATTGCGCTTCTTAGAATAAAGATGTCTTTTTATTCAAAAGCAGTATGAATTTTTCTTGAATATTAAATTGCTTATTCATCTGAGAGACAGTTGGAAATCTAGGTCAGTTTGAAGCATCACATTTACTAGAGTCAGTATGTAAATTTCTAGAATTTCTATAAAACTAATAAAAATATTCTTGTCATCATAATACCGACCTACCGATGAACTAGTGAATTAGCCTCTTCTTACATGTCCACTCTGATGGGTTCGACAAAGTCTACAAATTGTTAATTTCAGTCATAAGAAGTTTAGTGCTTGAGATTTGGCCTCTTCTTCGATATTCACTCTGACGAATTTGAGTCTGCAATTCATTTTTTTTTTTTTGCATGCATATAATCACGTCTTTATCCCATGCGGGGTAGACAGAACCTAGAGCCATAAGACCTTAGGCCACGTTTAGCACAATAAAAAAAATAAAAAATAAAAATCATTTATTTTCAGACTATTTGAATCCATAATAAAGAGCTACAAAACAAAAGAATACATATACACCACACTACCACTCCACAAAATTTATACACTGCAAAGGGTATGGACCGTGCACCAGAAGATTCACTACATAGGTATTATGTAACTTTTATGACTTTTATGATAGTTGAAAATAATGGTAGTTGAAAAGGGGAAATCAATAGTGATGGGTTGCTAGCCGCATCGCCTATGTCATGATTCCCTCATTCAGCGATTCCCTTAGACGACTTTTACGGCTTGCGCGGGAAGAGAAGCAGCTGGTACATTCTATGTTTTTCATTCTCTCCCAGACCAGCATGGAATAATTGTTTTTTTTTCTTTATAATAACTTGTAAATTTGATTTGCTACGGGTTAATATCTACAAAAATCATTATCTAACAGTTGAAGCATAGATTTGAATTGTGTATGAGAACTGCCCCCGCCTCTGTGAACCGAGTTTTTGGAGAACCGTGCTTTCTATGAATAAATTTTCTATTGACTCTAATTTCTACGTGTGGTCGTATAATATTGGTTAAGTGTGTTTCTATTAGGTTCTATACTCCCTGTAATGTCAAACTCGAAATCGTTCGTTTATCGATTATCACAAATTTACGCCATTTTTATTTAGAAGGATAATAAAAACCTAGGTTGTAACTGTGTGTTGATAAATGAGATTGAAATAAATTAATATTCATGATTTATTATTACCTTATGATACGGGTTTATGATTATTTACGATCATCAATAAAACTGGTTTATTTCCATTTAACACAATCAATGTTGTTTAAGTAGTTGTTATAGAGCACTGATTTATATTTATTTATTTTATTAAAAACTTAATTGAGCCCTGGCTCAATGTTAGCTCCTGAGCTGCAACAGGTTGCCTATAGTACAAACTTATAAATGTAGTTTGTATCAGAGACTTCTTTCATGTACGCCACAAAACAAAATAGATTCCAATGAGATAAAATATTCTTTACTTTACAGCTGGAATAACAGCTTTTATTACGTGTACAAAAATATGTATGAACCTATAAAATGTTAAGTCAAAAGTATAAAGCTGAAAGATTCCATTACATAGTTGGATGATCTCATGCGCAAAAGTCAATATAGTATCAAAGTAAAGAATGCTCAAAATCTCCAAACTTCAGAGTATTTGGCAAAATGGTTAAGTTTTCATTGTCCTTACACCTAATTATATTGAGAGGGCATATAGTACAAGGCACGTAGAGGAAACGAGCTTGAAAGTTTTTACAAATAAAGTACAAAGGTATTCGGAATATATTTTTTACACTAAGGGTATTTCAGACCATCAAACTTGGAATATACACTAGTTACATACGAAAAAAGCAAGAATCTTGTTGAATACTTTTTCCCGCTTTATTATAAATCGGGGTTAATTTTTTGAAATTATTTGAAATACAAAATTTTTCCTACGGCTATGCTCACGTGAATTTCCTTTTTCACGGGAACAGTGCTTTTATTCGGGATGAAAGGTACCCTACGTCTGTTTCAATACTCCTAACTATAGGTATGTATGCGAAATTTCGGGCAAATCAGTTTAGTACCTAAATAGGGCGTGAAAGCATAACAAACAAACAAACAAATATATAAACAAATAACAAACTTACTTTCGCATTTATAATATAAATTAGAAGTTGGATTTTTCACAAATGAAAAAAAGAATTTGTATTAAATTATAATATAATAAGTACATATTTAGATAGTTGTCATTTACTCAAATATCAAATCGAAAGGATGGGACATTTTTTTAAATCGATCAATTAGTTACTAAGTCCGTGAAAATAGTTCCTGGTCTCTTAGACTATCGACAAAGGCAGGTAATATTATTAGCAACCTATTGTTGACGTAAACAATGCGAGATATTTAAGTCTGCCCAAGTTAAGGAGTTGCCAGATTACAATTGGTGAAGTTCAAAGGGCTTACCAATGGAGTTGTAGGTATTTGAAACAATTCCAACTTCAAACTTTTGCAGGCTTTTGTCTGTGGACTACCACTGGCAAAATTTTGCAGTAACTATACAGGAAAAAGTAGATCCCGGTTTAAGAAAGTATTAAAAAAATGTAGATCTCTTTTGTTATCGAATATTATGCAACTAGGAACAATTGACTACGTATATCCTGGAGACAAAAGTTTGTTTAACCACTTACGGGTCGGATGTAGTAAGCTTACAAAGCACAACAACCTCCAGCTGAAAATTATAATATGGCATATCCCAATCCTAATTCTAACTACAACGACAAAAGCCTTTCTCTTAAATTTATGATGATGAATCCTAACTAATATTATAAATGCTAAAGTGAGTTTGTTTATTTGTTACTCTTTCACAGCCTATCTACTGCACAAATCTTTCTGATTTGCATACATATAGATAAAAATATTAAAAAGGACATAGGATACCTTTGATCCCGGGAAAAAGCGCTATTCCTGTGGGAAATTTACGCTGGCGAAAGCTAGTTTCCTTATCATTTTCACTTTCATCAATCCCTATCACAAGAAGCACAAGAAATATCCATTCTATTTATATGGCCAAAACTTAAGCAATGAAAACTTATCTATGCAAATAATATTTACCCCGATAAACGCCACTAAACGACGTGAAGTAATTACCTGTCATTTGCATGGAGAATACGAGTTTATTCGCGAACAGTAGGAGTCAAATCGGTGTGTCTGATTGCCATTGCTTCCAATTATCAGGTGACACGTGTGTCGAAATGCAAAGCATTTATTACACGTTCCGACTATGAAATCTGAATATACGATGTAAATCTTTATATTATCATCTTCTAGCTTATCTCCATAAAAAAAAAATTGCCTCGCGCGCGATTCGAAATTCTTTGTTTCTTGGTTGAATCCGACTTCGGAACAGAGTCCGTTCCTTACAAACTTGGTTTGTGGAGTTTTAATTATTTTGTATTAAAAGTTATTAAGCCATATGTCGTGAGTTGCATATGAGTACAATGCCAAAGGATCTATGTATAAGTGTTAGTCTTTCGAAAGTTTTTCGTAATTGTAACAAAATTAGACAGACTAGGTGGACTGTTTTGCAGTATTGTTACAGATTAGTCCAACCATCATCAATTTGTATCATATCAGTTAAATTAGATACTAGCGACCCGCCCCGGCTTCGCATGAGCATAAAAAGCTACCTCTTGAATCACTCTATCTATTAAAAAAAACCGCATCAAAATCCGTTGCGCAGTTTTAAAGATTTATATACAAAGGGACAGGGACAGAGAAAAGAACTTCGTTTTATACCTACTATGTAGGTATAACTAAAAATATCCTAATCATGAATAACTATAACATTCAGACGGATAGTGGAGGCTTAGTAATAGCACAGAATACTTTATAGTATACTAATAGTCCCATATTTTTAATCAGTAGTTCAGGAAACCCAAATGAGCAGTTTTTCTTACCCGGGCTCAGCCAAAGTCACAATTTCAAAACGCTTACGAATTTCGACAAGAACAAAATGTATGGAATTGACATAAGATGCGGTAAATCACGTGGCCAATTTTATGTCAATTTTATACATTTTGTTCTTGTTGTAATTTTGTTAACGTTTTGAGATTGTGACTTTGGCAAAACCCCCTAATTACAGAACAACAGTCACAATAGACAGACAGACTTACAGTCTGTCACTCGCATGAAAACAAATATTTATATTTTAATCATACACGAAATTGCTTTCATGGTAAATTGTATTAGATATTCGTATGCGGCTTGATGAAGGCAGTGTTTCCAGGTATTAATTAAGTTCCATGTTATGATAAGTGACATCATACGAGGTTTATAAACGTTATTATTAGAATGATTTTGCTTTCTAAGCACGTTTTGATATTTTAATAGGTATAATGGTTTCTCGTATGAATAGAAATTCTCAAAAACAAACTTATGATACTTAAAATAGAATGTTTTTATGTAGGTAACGACAATTCATAATGTAATATTCTTCTACTCAGTTTCATCTTCAGAGAATATAAAAATCAGGTTCAAAGAGTCATAAAGAGCTTGAGTCAGTTTTAAGTGTGCACACCAAAAACGTTAATCCTTTGTTTAACACACATATCAAGTACACATAAAATATATTTGTGTGCGTATGTGTATTAACGATAAAAACAGTATATAACTATATTATTTTTGTACTTATATCTTTAAAAACCATAAGAAAATAAAATGACAATTATGCACGCAGACAACATATTCCATCGTAGTTTACCAATGGATTTATTCATACATGTAATACCTAATAGGGAAGTGAATATCCAAAAATAAGTTTTTCTATGCAAATCTTGAAATAAAACTTGATAGAGTAAATATAGTAAGATGATACCTAAGTCTATTTTCTTGTTTCGATTCAACTACAGAAATATACTTTGAAGATCTTTATATAATTTTGGCACAGTCTCAATATGCTGTCACTATCATTAGTTTCGATTTTTTCACTGAAGTGCGAAAATACGTATTTACTTTCCATTGACAAAAAGATCGTGTGCACAGTACTTTCAGCAAAGAGTCCGTAACCATTTTTCTTTTTCATTATTCATAATTCATTTATTTTATGTCAGACATGGGTACATTTAAGGGTGTTAGTATTAAATTAGTTACTGTGCGCCATGCTGCGCCGTCAGGCATACAAAATTGGTATTAATTTTATAAAATAATGGTATACTAGTAAATAACATCATTACACATAAGATTTCCTTCTTAAAAACCGATAACTTTACCATGGATGTATGATATTCTTACTTGTAGGGTGTATTGGCTCGCCCTAACGTATCAGAGTTCACCATTACACGATTTGATTATGGTTATAATGGTATTTTGGTTATTTGTGTAGTTCAGTTACACACGATTTAGAGTAAAAATATGGTTTATTTAAATATTCTTACACAGCACTACAAATGGTAATAAAAATGGTAAATGGTCAAATAATCTGGTAGAATAAATAGTAATAAAAATAGTAATGGAATACGCGGTAAAAATGGTTAGATGTCGATCGGCTGACAATTGGTTGCGTACTAATGTGGAATTGTGTTTTAATTCGAAATAACGATTTCTGCTGACAGGCAGAATTGTTCGATTGCGTAGCCTCGAACATGCTCCCGAGCAGGAGATGAGAGCATCTCATAAAACAATAATCATAAACAAAACAAAACCTTAAATATCCATGAAGCAACTACATAGAAGCCTTATTAAAATAAGCATAAAATGGTTAACTGTGCAAAAAAACATAAATGGTTTTATCATGCTTCAAGAAACTAAGAAAAAAATAATTGAAATATTTAAAATAGAATTTAAACTATAGTGTCCTCAACACAATCCGATATTTTTAATATCGAATTGTTCTTAGAAAAAGTGTTCATCTTTCTTTGTCCATTGTTCACATCGCGCCTAACGCTGGGCCACCGGCTGGCTAGACTTTCAAAATACGCACTTGCACGATTTGGTTCATTTGAATTTAGCTGACTCGGGCCAGCAACACTAGCAACGTTATAATTTCTGGTTGGCCTCGGGGGCGGCGCTGGTCGCGTTGACTCTAAGGGGGATCGACGGCGGGCGGCAGCGCTCCTTGAACATCGGCGGCATCGTTCGGTCTTCCACAGCCAGGCAAGCAGCGCGCACAAGACTGCCGCTACTATGACGTAGCTTATAATATAGTGGTGTACATCATGTGAAGATAGATCATATGAATAGCTATCATCTGGTATGTCGATTCTCTTTAAGTCGTTTATTAGATGGGAGAGCTTCTTAAAAGATGAATTCAAGCCATCATTTTCTAGAAGATCTTCATTGGTCGGCATTTTAATGTTGATTATATGGTTTATCTGGTCGATTTTTGGTATGACGATATCAGGTGTAATATTCATTTGGTTAGAATGGTGTTGTAGTGAGTATAAAACGAAGTCTTTTCCTTTGACTATGCATTTTTGATCCATGCTAATGACCCCTGATTGAGTCAGCTGGCGGACGGAAACATGATCGTCGCATATGATTTTAATAGAATATGTGTCACAACAGAAATATAGGTATTGTGAAGTCTGATGTAACTCTACCCATCTGTTGGTACACGTTGTTGTTTTAGTTACACACTTCTCATCTGGTTGAATCTTGGTACAAAAACTTCTATCATTTTCAATTGACAGAATTGGTTTGAGCAATTGACACATGTATGAATCTCCGTGGAGAAGACACGTGTTTAAGTCGTTGGTGGTTATCACAAAATAGGAATCTTTCTTGAGATTTACTGCAACATAATCAGATACTGGTACGATGCTGACCATGTTGTTATTTATTTGATGAGGAAGAGGCAGAATTTTGTATAATTGGTAAGTGTCTCTGCTGATAAGAGGAAAGGTAACTCTCGCCTTTACCTTCAATAAATGGTAAATATATGGTAGATCTGTATCAATATTGCTCACTGGTAAGGTGAGATCGTTCAACAACTGACTGTAGATGGTTTGAAGTTCCGTCTTCAGTAATGCTGGTGGCAATAAATGTAAGCTAATCTGACCATGAGAAATATCCGTAATGGTGTCCAGCATTGTGCTTTGTAATCTTTTCAAACTTTGTAATAAGCTATTGGCAGCCATGACAGAGAGAGTAAAATCTTGTACGAAGGACATGTTTTGGATTTCTCCCTTAAAATTAACTAAGTTTTGTTCCAAATTAATAATTTTCTTGTGAATTAATTTATGGTGTTTTTGGGTGGTTTCTTCCATTTTCTTCATCAAATTAAATTCTGACTCAATAATTGACGTCTGGTTCTTCCATAACTTTACTAGATGGTTTTGGTTAGTTTTTATGGTTTCAATATCTTTTGTATATTGTTCTGCGTAACGAGAGTCTAGTACTCCGAACAGTTCATTCGCCAAGTAGCCGACACTGTTGATAAGGCCCCGGCGCCGACGTCGTCTAGCGTGAACGTTGAAATGCTGAGTAAGTAAAAGTTCATTGTAGTATCTCAGTTCCTGATAATCGTGACGTAACTGGGATATTATCATGTTGCATGGTGATTGTTTATCAATGGTTGTACATATTTTTTCTAAATATTCATTTTTTCTCATATAAGTAGCTATGCCTCCCCAATATGGAACCATGTCATATAAACGACTAAAATCCATTTGTCTCTTATGAGCTGTATTTTGGATATGGGATCAAAATACAGCGTTTGGTTTTTAGGCAATTCATGAAGGTTATATGATGCATTAGTTGGTGAAATTATTATGGTCATAAAAAACAGTAAAGCAGAGGCTATGGTCATAAAAGTAAATCCCTTTTTTCGTCGTCTTCTCTCTTCTGGTTTTGGTTCATCATATATTTGGTTAGTTGGTTCTTCATTTGGTACTGGTTCTGGTTCTGATGAATAGTTAGTTTTTGGTATTGGTAATAAGGATAATTTGTTAATTGGACGTTTCAGAAATCCAATTTTGGTTTTCAGCGTGACAATCCGTACTAAGCCGTCGTCGCCCGGGTGCGTATCTACCACACGCCCCATTGCCCACTTTCCTGCTGGTAAATTGTCATCGTGAATTACAACTAAATCTCCAATGTTCAAATTCTTCTGTTCATTCTTCCATTTGGTTCGTGCGGAAAGTTGGGACAAGTATTCAGCCTTCCACCTGACCCATAAATCCTGAAATATTTTCCTGGTAAGATGCCATCTGGTTCTAGCATCCGTTTCCGTCTCTATGCCTGTTAAACCTGGACTAGCTGCTAGAAAATGTGCTGGTGTGAGGAATTCTAGATCTTCTGGATCTTCAGATAATGCGCAAAGGGGACGAGAGTTCAGGCAACCCTCGATCTTGGTAAGTAGAGTCGCATATTCTTCGAAGGTAAGTTTTTGGTGACCCACAACTCTTTTGAGATGGTGTTTCAAGCTTCGTACTGATCTTTCCCATAAACCCCCAGCATTAAAATTAAATTAATTAAATTAAGCATTAGGATTTAAAGGACAGTTAAAATGGAATTCTATTCCCATTTCTGTTACTTCGGTTAGGAAACTGTCACTGAATACTTGCTGCAGATGAGTATACTCTTCCTGCAGGACTCTGTTGGCTCCCACAAAATTGGTTCCATTGTCACAATATATATGACGTGGTGCTCCTCGCCTGGCTGCCATCCTGGTTAACGCGGCCAGAAACGCTGAGCTGGTAAGGTCGGACACTAGCTCTATATGCACGGCTTTGGTAACCATACATACAAAAATTGCTATGTAGCCCTTGGTTGTTTTTATTCCGCGTCCTTTGTTCGCCTTTATGTCGACGAATCCAGTGTAGTCGACCCCGCAGTGGAAAAACGCTTTCTCAGGATTAACTCTGCATGATGGTAAGTCACCCATAAGTTGGTTTTGTTTTATGGGATCTTGTTTCTTACAAATAACACACTGTCTGCAAAATTTCTTGGTAGCCATGTAACCGCTGATGATCCAATATTTCTGTCTAATATTAGCTAATGTAAGGCGCACTCCTCCGTGAAAAGTTAATTCATGTGCTTCTTGAATTATAAGAGTCGTAAGACGATGGTAGGATGATTGGATGTTTCATCTGAACATTTATCTCAGCCTTTCGAAGCCTTCCTCCTACACGCAGAATCCCGTCTTCATCTAATATTGGATTTAAATTTAGAATTTTACTTTTTGAGTGCACTTTCCCGTGTTTTTGTAAATAATCGAGGTCGCGTTCAAATTCAATTTGTTGAATGGTTTTGATGATTAGCAGTTTTGCGCGTCGTAGCTCGTGTAAGGTGAGATATGTTGATTGAACTTTGGTTTTATATCGTAATATCCATGCAATGACACGAGTTATTTTATTTATAGTACTAAATTTATTTAATAAGTTTTCAATTATGGTATTTTCTAATAAATTAGTTTGGTTAATTACGGCATAGGATTTTTTCAAAATATTTGGTTTCACATCTAAACTGGTTTGGTACAAAGTTTCTTGGTTTTCGGTTGGTTTTTCAAATGTTAAAAGCCACTTCGGTCCTTGCCACCAAATCTCGTGACTCTTCAACTGACTGGCAGTCAACCCACGGCTTGCACAGTCAGCGGGATTCTCATTAGTACTGACATATCGCCAACAATGGGGTGGTGCTATTTTGGTAACTAATTTTACTCTATTGGAGACGAAAGTTTTCCAGCGTGCTGGATCTCCCTGTATCCATCCTAATACTGCTGTGGAATCAGTCCAACAGTAAAGTTCTATCTTACTATTTTCTGGTAAAGAACCTTGTACTTTTTTTACAAGCTGAGATAAAAGTTGAGCCCCCATCAACTCTAATCTGGGGGTGGAAATGGTTTTGTTAAGCGGTGCTAATCTAGCCTTTGCCGCTACTAAAGTAATGGTAGAGTGTTCTTGATTGGTAACCTTGCTGTAAATTACACAGGCGTAAGCTTTATTAGATGCATCACAAAAGCAGTGTAGTTGCAGTTTTTGGTTATTTTCTTTGAGTCCTAGCCATCTCTTGACTTCAATGGTTTTTAAATCTTTCAGTTCTTCTCTTAAGTTGTTCCAAGATTTGATGATGTTATCTGGTAATGTTTCATCCCATTCTATTTTAGATAGCCATACCTTTTGGAACAACAGCTTCATGGTAGTACTTAAAGGTGTCAAATTTCCTAACGGATCAAAAAGTTTGGAGATTTCTGAGAGTAATGTTCTTTTAGTAAGTTTTGATTTTGGTTCTATTTTCATATCAAATATAAATGTATCTCTTTGTGGGTTCCATCCTAGACCTAACGTTTTGGTAGATTCCGATTCTTTGAATTCGTATGTATTTTGGTTGCATTGGTTTTTATCTAAGCCCTCTAGTAATTTTGGATCGTTTGCAGTCCATTTCCGCAGATTAAATCCGGCAGATTGCAATAAATTAATGAGATCGTCCCTTAACTTTATGCTGGTTGAGATTGAGTGACTTCCGCCGCAAAAATCATCCATATAGAATGATTCCTCTAAACATTTAGTGGCATTTGGATAGTTATGTTTTTCGTCTTTAGCTAACTGACGTAAGCACATCATAGCTAGGAATGGTGCTGGTTTGGTGCCATATGACACCGTGGTTAGATTAAATGATTGTAGTGGTTGCTTAGGACTATCTCTCCATAGAATTTTTTGGTAATCTTGGTCTTCAGGGTGTACCATTATCATTCGGAACATTTTTTCAAGGTCACTCATATAAACATATTGATATTGTCTCCATTTTAAGATGAGTTCCTGAAGATCCCGTTGTAAGTTAGGACCTTTGTGTAGGATGTCGTTTAAGCTGACCCCGGTTGATGACTTCACGCTGGCGTTGAAGACGACGCGTAAAGGAGAAGAGGTTGACTCAGCTCGAATAACACCATGGTGTGGTAAGTAGCATTCTGCTTTAGTATTTGGTTTTGATGGTCTCATATGGTTCAAGTTGTAGTACTCATTCATAAATTGCTGATAAGCAGTTTTCAATTCTATATTTTTCTCCAATTTTCTTTCTAAACTCCGAAACTGAGCTAGCGCTAATGGTTTGGTTAATCCTAATTTTTCTTTCTGGTCCGATTTAAAAGGCAATCTTACTTCGTATCTTCCGTTGTCGAATCTTCTCGTTGTTGATAAAAAATAGTTCAAACATTCTTCTTCATCCGCAGACATCTCATTTGTTTGGTTGGTAATTTCTTCGGTTTCCCAAAACCTTTTAAAGTCATCAATATTATGTAAAGCTACGTTACATTTATAAGACATGCTAATTGAGCCACATAATAGCCATCCTAACTGCGTCTGTTGCGCTATTGGTTGATTTTCATTGTCTCCTCGTAATATCCCTGATAAAAGAATTTTACTGTAGACTTCTGCACCGAGAAGTATGTCAATAGGGCGACTGGTGTTGAATTCTGGGTCTGCCAAATTAATGTTTTGTATATGTGGCCATTCTGGCAATACAAACGACTTGTTAGGTAAGTTTTTAATCAAACTGTTCATAATTAAAACATTAACATCTAAACTGAAATCATTGTAATTTGAGAAGATCTGAATATTCATAGCTCCTTTGCAATTATTTTCCTTTTCTCCGATGCCAAATACTGTTCCCTTACACTGTTCTCTTTTTAATCCTAATTTTTGGGCATATTCCTCGCTAAGAAGAGAAATTTGACTTCCCCCATCCACCAAGGCCCTCAGTAAATATTTGGAACCGTCAGCTCCCGTAACTTTGATCATAGCCGTGGCTAGTAAAATCTCTGTTATTCCGTTTGAAGAAACGTGTGACGACGACGGTGTTGGTTCCTTAGGGACGTTAGGGGTTGGTTTGAAATTATTTTTTGGTTTGGTAAGTGCCTCGTGTAATAACGTATTGTGACATCCGAGACACTTTCGACATCGCTTGGTAGAATGACATGGTTTATTAAAATGACAAATCATGCAATTTGTACAATAATTAAATTGGTTAATCATTTTTCATTTTTGTTCGTCAGCTAGGCGTAAAAATTTGTCGCAAGCCCAAAGTCCGTGCTCAGCATTACACATTGCACAATTTATTGACCTGGATACATGCATCGTTTTCATGTATGGTTTCGAATTATATTTATTATAAGTTTGGTTTGAATTATTTAAATGTCTTTTTTGGTTTGAAAAATTATTTTGGTTTGATGGTTGAGACTGTATGGTTTTTTGATTTATAGGTTCATTTTTGCGCCGGGAAGCTTCTAAAGTGGTAAATTTACTTTCCAAGAATTCCAGAAATTCTTGAAGTATTGGTAATTCTCTTGGGTTTTTGATGGACTCCATATATTCCGTGAACGATTCGCTATCTAATTTTTGCGTTAGTAAATGAACAAGATGAGGGTCCCAAGTAGTTATATCTACTCCTAGATTTTTGATGGCATGTAGAGTTTCCTTGGTGACGTCATGCAATTTTTTAATCATTACTAAAGACTGGTGTTGCATAGTGGGAAGACCGAATAAGGTGTTTATGTGGGATGTGAATATAAGTTTTTTATTATTGTATCGATGGTTAAGTATTTCCCAGCATACGTCGTAATTGTCCGAGCTTATTTGAAGATGGTGAATAAGACGTTCGGCCTCTCCGCTTACTTTCCCCTTTAAAAACTGCATTTTTTGTGCTTTTGGTAATGATGGATTTTTGTGAATGGTCTCGGTAAATAAATCCTTGAAGGATGTCCATAGGTGGTAATTTCCATTGAAAATTGGAATATCCATCTTAGGTGTAGACTTTTCGCGGTGGGCCATAGACCACATCTTGGTATTGAGGGACTTTTTTAGATCATTAAATATTTTTTCATGTTTTCCAAACTCTGATTGGTACCACAAATTTTCTTCTTCGTTCTCTCCTTCTATTTCCCAATGTAAATTGTCTATTGTAGTCCACCGTGTTTGTAGGTTTTTCAGAGCATCTTCGTACTCCCACTTATCCTGAATCTGGTCTATATCTATGGTATTTACGGTTCGCATGAAAGCTTTAAAATTGATGTACTGTTTTCTTAGATCATTCCTCTTACTGTTTCCCGACAATGATGACGAGTTTGTTTGCTGAGGTATTCCCGCATTCAATGCAGATGTTCCTGGTTCAGCTTCTGGTCTACGTGGACTCACGCTTCTTTTTCTCTGGTGTTCCGAATCGCTTGGGTTTAGCGATACGGATAATTTTTTCATGGTTTCTTCAATTAAATTCTTAATGGTTAAGTATAGTTCTTCAGTGCTCTCGTTACAATTCTTGGTAAAATAAACATGGTCAAACTCCGCAAATTCACACATTTTAATATGGTTATCCTGGTAATCTTTCCAATATTTTCCCAACAAATCCAACTTCCGTTTACAGTAATCCATGGTTTTTCTTTCTGCACCATCTTTTTTAAAATTGGTTAAAAGTTTCTTTAATGCCTCATAAATTTCAGTTTGGTTAAAAAAATAGTTATCCATTTTGGTGACAATGGTAATTTATCAAGCAAAAGAAAAATATAAAAATATGGTTTGGTCTGACCTTGACGTCTCCTTCCAGCTCACACTCATACAGCTACTCACTGCAATCCAATGGTTAGGCACTGGTGTTTGAGAACTTCAATTAACGTAAATAAAGCCTTTTTTTTTTTTTTTACACTTCACTCACGAAACGAAGCCCTTTTAATATGTCGAAGGACCACATGTATTGGCTCGCCCTAACGTATCAGAGTTCACCATTACACGATTTGATTATGGTTATAATGGTATTTTGGTTATTTGTGTAGTTCAGTTACACACGATTTAGAGTAAAAATATGGTTTATTTAAATATTCTTACACAGCACTACAAATGGTAATAAAAATGGTAAATGGTCAAATAATCTGGTAGAATAAATAGTAATAAAAATAGTAATGGAATACGCGGTAAAAATGGTTAGATGTCGATCGGCTGACAATTGGTTGCGTACTAATGTGGAATTGTGTTTTAATTCGAAATAACGATTTCTGCTGACAGGCAGAATTGTTCGATTGCGTAGCCTCGAACATAGGGGAAAAGTTGAAACTGAAACTGCCTACAGGTTCCAGCAGAAACAAGAAGTATTTCTAAAGTAAGTCCGAGACTCTTCGCCTGGAAGTCTTAAACAGACTCCGGACCCAGGTTGGCCTAAGCAAGGACAACATGTACAGATGGGGGTACAGCTTAGAGGATACCTGCAGATGTGGTGTTTCTCCTCAGACCATGGCACATCTTTTATCGTGCCCTGCGTGCCCACTGCCCAACCACCTGTACGCTCGAGCCCTATATGAAGGGCCTGCGTTTCATTTTATCATGATCGACCATATACCTAATAATCAAGTTTCATTAGAAATACTTATTCTTCTTCTTCTTCTTAGCGAGTCGACTGAAAAATATATATTTGTGAGGACCAGAACTCCGCCACTGACAAGGCGTTGTCAGTTGTGTATATGGTCGATCATGATAAAATGAATGCTAAAACCTCGGCTTTAATGCTGAGATTGATGAGATGAAGAAGGATATTTCTAGAATCATTAATATTTATTCTAAGAAACACAAATAACAGACTACTTACTGATATATAGTAAGGAATATACATCAAGCTTTATAAACAAAATTTATCTAGTACTTAAGCACTTACTTGTAACAATTAAATTTGCACTCAAGGGGCAATATATCTTGCAAAGACCAAAGAGCATGTTAAGTGCACAGGTTAATATCCAATGCCGATTTACGAGGTCAAAGTGCAATTCCATGCTGGCCGGTCGTGGCATCAGGCTATAATAGTTAGATGAACAGCCGCGGTCAAAACTGTCTAGCTTTCAGGTAATTTAAGTAATTAGTTCAAAATAGAACCACTTCATCTTTAGACATGGACATCGTAAAAGACTAAAATATTTCGGAATGCACGTAAAGCCATTGATAGTGGCTGTTATTGCTAGATTGCAGTCGTAAGGCCGTGTCATTCTGATGTCTAAGGCAACATGAAAATCTAACAGTGTAGGCCACTAATACACCCGGGTCATGATCCTATTGATCTGTTTTTCCTACTATATGACCATATTTAAAAGCGAAATCTGGGCTCTGAAGCGTGAGCTGAAGATTCAACCAGGAAACACGTTTAGCCGAAGAAGAAAGAATGAAAAATATCTAGTTTATCCTTAGCCCTTTTCCTTTTCTATTTAAGTTGCTTTTGTATGTCAACTCCCTCCATATCTTAGCGACAAATGCACAAAAGCATATCAATATGACACTTTATCTATACATGGAATATCGAGACAGGTAATTTAAACTTCAAACTCATTATTATACCAAAAGCGGTACTAACAAGACTCGATATTTTTTAGGACAGAGGCATACAAACAGTTTTTAAACACATGAAATTTTCTTCCGTCCCTTAAAATGCACTAGCCCTTTAAGATTTGAGACTTTGTAATCGATAAGTTGTTTTTTATTATTAATTGATAAGTTATTTTTTATTACTACTAACAATTACGGAATTATGAAAGTGTGTTCAGGCATGTTTATAATATTTTGAGTTCAGATTCATGAGTTAAATTAGTGAAAATTTGTATATAAATATAGGTGGGTAGTTAGGTTAATAATTCGCATTTATTTCTTTTCTTAATAAATTGTATTTAATAAATTATATTTGCGCGCGATTCTAAATTCTATGTGAAAACAAAAATTCAATCCAGCACATGGCTCATTTTTTAAAAACATATCAACATCTATATGCTATATATAAATTATATTGCATAATATTCCTATTTAGGCTTTTGTCCAGCAGTGGGACAATTAAGGCTATAAAAAAATCCCATTGTGCTCCATACCTTACTTGCCGAGTCAAGCTCGTTACACTTAATTATGTAAGTGGCGGTACTTACAACACATGAAAAGCACAATTTCCATTCGATTAAGTTCCCGACAAACTGTCATTAGTTGAACCTGATTTTAATATAAGGTGTTTTACAACGCCTTTCAAGTTAACATAGTGTAATTAAAAGTACCGTTTTGCATCCTTACAACGGGTATATTATGATGGGAAAATTTCATATTCGCGTATAGTATATTTCTAGAGAGAGCAAATCAAATCAAGTCTTTATTGTTGAAGATGCGTGAATGAGACCTCTGTACAATATTTTTAGTACTACTATGTCATGTCCTTGATTAAATACAATAGTTTTAATCAGGTTAGGTGAATATACTAGTTACATTTGGGGAATTTTTTATATACTTATTTCTTTCTAGAGCACGGGCTGTTATCAAAGTGAGTGTGGAACATTCACCTCATTCCAGAATCATAAGTTTTAATGATCTAGTAAAGTACATGTCCTTTATGGATGTCATGTTGATGGCAGCGTACGTTTATATTGAAGTTTTTTAATTCAAAACCACAGATATATTATCACTCCTCTGATTCGGCTCTCGTTTCCTCATCATTTAACGGTGATGTCAGAAAGTCAGTGTTTTGCTCTTTTTGAGCAATCTCACGCTGACCTTTTTGTGTCACTGCGGTACAATGTTTTTGTTAGTGTTTCTTTATATTAATGTTGTGTTTTGTGCCTCAGCTATACAAATAAAGTTATTACCTATCATATATCTAAGCATAAAAATAGGATCATAGAAAAAGAAAACACAACAACTACCGATGTGCAGTGCAGACACCTTTTATATATTAAACTAGTTGACCCGGCGAATTCTGTTCTGTATAGCATGACCGCACTTTTCTCACCGTTCAAATCATAGATTAAAAAATTTGCCTAGACCGCGCGCGATTCCAAATTCTTTGGTTCAAACCTTCCCTATACTTCCACGAATATTTCAACACCAAAATATGCCAAATCGGCCTAGCCATTCTCGAGTTTTAGCCAGACTAACGAAATACAATTGTTTTTATATACGACTATATAGAGATAGATGTATAGTATAAAATTCTATATCACTTCATAACAGAAATAAAAGAGAAAAGACATTAAATCCAGACAATATTTAAAAGGAACTCTGCTCCTTATATCTGAATGAAATGAAATGCACTTTAAAGCGCCGGTATCGGAAAAACATTAGTCGTGGATGGGAGGAGATATGACAATGGAGTGAATCCAATGTTCCATATTCGTTCACCATTTTTAAACACATTTATATAGTTGATATATATATTTGTTATATCCATACTAATCCATATCCATACTTCCATATCCATACTAATATTATAAATGCGAAAGTCTGTCTGTCTGTCTGTCTGTCTTTCTGTCTGTCTGTCTGTCTGTCTGTCACCTCTTCACGGCTAAACGGATAGACCGATTGTGATGAAATTTGGTAGGGATGTAGTTAACGACCTGAGGTCAAACATAGGCTACTTTTGGGCGCGATATAACCGAGTCCCACGCGGGCGGAGCCGCGGGGAACAGCTAGTTTTGATATATATGAAGTCAAATAATTGGACATTAAAGCTTTTACTCCACAGAACAGAGAAATTATCCGAATAGAAATGTTTCGACGCGAATTTAGTTCCAGGATCAGTGTGACAGAGTATTCTATCTTCAATTAATACATTTAAACCCATGTTAACAACACCACACCTAAAAAAAAAAGTAAAGAAAAGAAATGTATTAAGAAGTTTACAACAAAGCCACATAATATTATCGACCAATAACAGTGGCAATAAATGACGCAATCAAATTCCCCGCCCATTTTTTCTGTGTGAAACGTTGGCTTGCAAGCCAAACTAGTGACACGTTTTCCGAGCGCTATGCCACTTCTTGTTAATATTTTCTAAATTCTGTGATTTTCTCAGTTGCATTGTGATTCAAAGCGTTGTTTTTTTAATTTAATATTTTTTCGGTTTTTCAAACATATTACCATTAGAAATTAGAAAATATTTCATTTCACGGAATATTTTGCTCTGTGGTCACACCATAGCTTGAGCAATATCTTAGTTTTCTTTTAAGAGTTATTTGCTTATAAATATTTATTTAAAATAATAAAAATTGCACCTAAAATTTGAAAATTTCTAGACATGACGATTATTTAATTTACGGGTTAGACAGTTCAAAAGGTACTTAAAGTCTTAATCATAATTATTTATTAATTATGTTTAATCCCATTCTTGTCTAAATATTTAAAAGATAAGAGGTTTTTTTTATTACTGAGAAATTCTATTATTCATTTGTTATGAGTAAGGCGGGACTATAATGAAATGATGATTCAATGCTTTGAAATGTACACATGACTTTAGGACAAAGGATTGAGCAATTTAACAATGTTACAAAACAAACATAAAGAGCGTTAAAGTTTCTTGAAAGCAACAAAGAACTTAAAATTCGACTGCATTTTATGTACACTGTTTAACGAAGAAAAAATTCAAATCCAATAATTTTAAAGTTTAAATCGTATAGACTTAAGTCTATAGATACACATAAATGTAAGTGTATTCATATGTAAGTAAATGAAAAGCTCCCGAGCTAAAGCAGTTTTGTTGAAATCGAAGCATACCTCACAACATCTAATGGTCGCGAAATAACTAATGGTACCAAGTAGTACAGAGTATATTGACCATATGACGTAACCAACAAATGCATCATAAGATGACCTTCGATATTGTATAGTTACGTAAAAAATACCAAACAAAATATATTTAAAATACTTTAGTGTTCATTGCCATTAGTTCATTCAAGATGTGACAACAAAATAGATACTGACCTCGCTTTCCGCAATAAATTTCCACAATTTTCTCTCAAAATAAACCGCTTTCGTCAGTGATTTAATAATGCAGCCAACGTAACGACCCTGAAGAGGTGCAATGAGAACACTATTATTTTAATTTATATGGGGAAATATAATCTTGAAAAAAAAAAGAGAAATGTTAAGATTTCTCGAAATTGGCAAGCGAGATAGGTCTGTAAAGATTGTAGCCTATGGTAATCTCTAGACTTTACCTACTCCTCCGGGAGATAGGTGTGATAATATATATGTATGTATATAAATGTATTTGTATATATATATGTATTTGTTTTTTTTTTTGTTAGTTTTTATTTTTATTATTCTATTTGTAAGTTAAGGCAAATACTTCATTATATCTTACTAGCGTAATAACTAAGTCAAATAAATTGTTCTCCTGTATATAAAGACAAATACTTTGGTTCTATTTTGAATGTTATAACTGAGAATCGTTTTGAAGACTTTTTCTGACTAAAAACTAGAAACCAAACATCTTACTAAAATGTAATGAACTGTAGTAGTTATGAAGAGATGGAAGAATTTGAATCCTTAATGTTATGGTTTAATTTGAGTAGTGTCTGAAAACTCTAAAATGTTAAGGATAGAAATGGAATTCACTAAACAATAAAATTAATCAGCCAATGTCAGAATATTTTCTTTGCCAATGTCGATATAATTAAAGATTAGCTTATTCCTAAAGGCAAAAAGCATTGATATGAAGAAAAAAAATATCTCGTTATGATAATGTAGGTCTATGTAAATAGTTCTGACATCATCAAACTGATTGGAAACTATCTATTTGCACAAGTTATCGAAATTGACCTTATAACTAATTGTTATGATTTGTTTTATTTTCTTAAGTAGAATGATGTGGGATTCCCGTATATGATATTGTCACCTTTGTTTGCCGCACTGGTTTACCTTTATTTTTATTTTTACTAGCTGTTTCCCGCGGCTTCGCATCGCGTGAGACTCGGCTATATCGCGCCCAAAAGTAACCTATGTTTGACCTCAGGTCGTTAACTACATCCCTACCAAATTTCATTACAATCGGTCCAGCAGTTTAGCCGTGAAGAGGTGACAGACAGACAGACAGACAGACAGACTTTCGTATTTATAATATTAGTATGGATATTGCACAATGTAATAACACTTATCGCCCAATAGATAGATTAAACGTAAGTGTTTTATATTATTACCTATTTTTTTTGTTATGGGTATTAAAATATTAATTTTTGTAAAAATATTGCTTTGCTTTCTCAATCAAAAACTATCTCAATCGAGTCCACTTTGAAAAAAGAAAAACCAGCTTCAAAATTACAATGCTACAGATATACCGACACACAGATACAAAAACTTAGACAAGTCAAACTTAAAACACCCCTTTTATTGCCGGCAAAAAATTTACTATAATATAATGTATTTTTTTTACTCTAACAATAGTTTTTCTATTGTGTCTGGATTCTGCGAGCTAATGAGTTAAAGCACATATACTTTCTTATGTATATGTATATCCCTTAGTTCCATTTCGCAGCTAAATTCGATTAAATGTTTCTTGACATTATTTTTATGATTGGTTACGCGTCAACATATCTGATAGCAAGGAATTACAGCGGCTCCGTACCACCACCGGCATACGTAGTATTAGCTACGGACCTCCCATGTAGATAGATACTGGATCATTCGCACTATTTTTATCACAGATATAATCAAGTGTTGACAACAAAATATATTTACAATGAGAGAATATCAATATACCGAACTAAGGATTGGAGTCAGTCCAAATACAAAATCCGAGTGAGTTATTTGAATATTAGTGGACTGTAATGCTAGAGTTAGTTGCAAATTCACAGAAATGATATTTACATAGTCATTTTGTTTTCACACCACCTTTTTGTTGTTCGGCTTTCCTGACTGCTAGGAAAAAGTCCACCTTTTATAAAAAATAATAATAATATAAATCATGTAAACATTTGAAGTAGAAATTTTTTTTCACTTCAAAAATGTGGTGTCACTAGAAGTTTGCTCAATATATACTTTGTCTATACAATGATCTGGTAACGCATATTTTCTATTTAACCTTTTATTTTATTGTGACAGTTTTTATTAATTTTGGTTTACAAGGCTTTAGTGATTTTAGCTACCTACTGCTGCAGAGCCGAGGTTCTGCTTAACAAAGACTGTTCGACAGATGACAGCTCTATACTTTGTCTATACCCCACAATGATCAGGTTTAACGTTTTTTTATTAAACGTTATTTATTTTCTTTTGGCAGTTTTTAATAATTTTGGTTTTCAAAGCTCTTAGTGATTTCAGCTAAACAAAGATTGTTCGTTAGATGACACATAATATTTAAGTAAACATACTTTTTTGCGTTAAGCTTGGCTAAGCCAAATATAGGCCCTGACAATTTTCTTTGAAAATTGTATTTTGAGCGGCCGAATATTTTTCTCTTCAAAAAACCAATTTTAAAAATAATCCTGTGATAAACGTTAAGTGTTTTATTTATGAGACACTGATATTTTCCTAGTCCTTTCTTAAAATCAGGTAAGCTGTTGAAGCTTGAATATCAAGACTTTAAATAAAAGAAATCTAGTACAATTACCACTAGTAATTCAAGTTTATAACATTATTATGTTGTTATTAAGTATTGGTACATAGACGGTTTTAACAGTCAGTATCAGAAAAAAAATGTTAATAAAAGTCAAATAATAATAAATATTAGTTTAAAGGCTTGCGTCAGGTAGTAAATAGGATTTATAAAATGTTGTTGTAGCACATATTTCGTAACTTATTAAAATGAATTGAAGCGAATCCTTTGTTTACAACATGCAACTTGGCATATTGCCAACAACGCCCATACATGTAATTCTACTCTTATCAAAAGTTACCGGTGGTGTACTCACGGAAGATATATAGAGAGGAGGTATCGCTTTTTTCCCTAGAAACATAGTGTCGCCGAGTCGTGGTGATGTGGGAGGGTGATTGATTGAGTATACGCCATCTAGCGACGAGTAAAGAAGTTAAAAAGTGTTGCTTTGTGACTGCCATCTAGTGTGGAATAGAAAGCAACTTTTAAAGTTGTTAACATGACTTCAAAGGCCCTTTTGATTGAGCCCCGAAATGGTTGCTTAATTCACCTCTTCTGTGTAATTTCTCTCTGGGTGTATATTATATTGCACAATAGGCATTGCAACCCGTTAAAATTTTTTTGGGTGTTTAGAGGGTACTAAATCTAGATATATACTTATTATAGTAAATGAAAATAATTACTGTCGTAAATTATTGTTGTTCCGTTTTGACGTTTGAAAACTAAACTGGACAAGCTTTTATTATGATTATATTTTACTGCTTACTTGATGGAAAACGGTTACTGTATCGTATAGTTTGACAGCATCTCAAAAAGTGCTCTCGACAACGAAAATGTATATTTTTAGTAGAATTATTAGACGCCAAAAGCTCGTATTACATAACAGAGGCGCAGTCATACTCAGTAAAAGTTAACTTTTACTTATTGTAATGTGAACTAGCCAACTCAAAGCCGGTTGCTAAGTAGCATCGGACGTGACTGAGTGACTTGACACTTATCACATGCCAACTAGGTAGTGTAAACTCACTATGCATTAATGTATCTACCTTTACTCTACCTATAAGTATACCTTATAGTAGGTAGGTATATCAATATGTAATACCTAAAAGAGCATAAGAGTTAACTCATCACTAACGTCTCATTGAATTGTATTTTACCATATGCTATGAAGCTTGAGATTAGACCATAATTCTCTCGCCCCGTGGATGTCAATAAAGACTAAAATTACTTACACAAGCCAAAGGACTTTACTCCTATAAAAAAAATTGAAAAGCGGACCCTTAGCTTTAAAGCAACTAGAAAAGCGAAAAAAATAAGAGAATGACATGATGTATTTTTTTATATACTGAGCTAATAAATAATAATAATTGACGTATTGCGCACACTTCCATTCATTTGACTTTAACCTATTCGTACCTTTGTCAAAATATATATCTAATGAGTATGGTTAATATCTGCACATGATTTTCGATCTACTTAGAAAATGACTTTATGCTGTAGTTTTTTTTTATACTAAGTTAACAAATTAGAATAATAATTGTCGTATTGAGCGACACTTTCATTCTCCGTCAACGTAATAACATGTCTTACCGCAATAAAGCCAAAAATAAATACCTATCTAATGAATATGGCTAATATTTGCACATGTTTATCGATCTACTTATCTCTAACCCACAAAATTTGTATGGGGCAATGTCCTATAGCGTCAGTAACATTCAGGTGTGTATGATGATCGATGAATCACAGTGACATAGATTTGTGATTATCTATAAAAAAATAAGAGTCCAATTACTTGTGCTACTAATAAGTTTAAAAATAATACTTTACTTATTAGTTTTAATAGAAATATACAGTAGTTTAATTAACAGTATAGTTTTGACATTAAACTACAATATACATTATATAAAAATGTTAAAATATGGGTTTTTAACATTAAAAGGGGATATGAAAAAGATGACTATCCAAAAAAAAAACTATGTAAGCTTTAGCTATAAAAAACTGAATTCAAAATAAGAATTTATTTAAATTTATTATCTTATATTTATTAACGATCTTTTGATGTAAATGGTAAATTAATATAAATTCACGACATAGTGGACATGACATTTATTTTGTAGCAATGTCTTTTTAAATAGATACTTACAAAGAATTCTTAACGGCCAGCAACGCGCACGTTACACCCTGTCGAAAGCCTCCATATTTTCCTTAGAGGATTGAATTAACCGGAGACGCACTTATTTCTACGTGAAAAATACACACATTCACCGCGCGGGGAGAGGAAACACACATAATAACTATTTATACTAACGCATTATATTCAAACACGTCGCTTCGAACACACTTGACAAAATTATCACAAGAAAAAAAAAATTGGTTGCCTGTAAAGTCGGTATACGGGCGAAAGTTTTACGTGACAACCATGCCCGAGTGGAAGGGACGCGTGCCTCTCACTCGCTCTCATTGTGAGCGCATAACGTGAGCGGAGCGTAACGCAGTTTCTTGAAGTGTCACCCGGCAAACCAATTTATAAGACGTTGTCACGTCAAAAAAAATACACGCACACAAGTATAAGCAGTATGGCAGAAGGGGTCGCCTGTCAGTGGCCACTCCGGTTGGCGTTATGCTCTAAGATATTTCCATAAGCAGTGGTAACTAATTCCCATTAGGTAGGCCGTATGCCTGTTGTCTACTAAATGGTTTAAAAATAGAACGAATATTTTTTAAAACATATCAACTTCGACGATGGATTAAATCCTAAAATGGTTTATTTTAAAGAATAAATTTAAATATAATTTGATAAAGCAATTACTAAATAAAACACTATTTTTTTAAGGTAGGTAAACTTGGCAACAAAACCATAAAGGACTAACACTTTGCATTCTTGTACTTCTTGTTTATTTATAGATGAGTATTGTTGAATCATGCGCTGATTTACTCGTTGTGCATTGCATATTTATCTACGCTAGAAAAGTTATGCAGGATTATGATATACAAATGTGTCTTTACAATAAAATTTAAATTAATAAATATAACTAAATAATAAATAACTGTTATATATCGCTAAATCAGAACTATGATTAATAGCGTACCCTGGGCTCTGAAGCGTAAGCTGAAGATGCTACCGGAAAACACGCTCGCTATCAAGATGTGTTTAAGCATTATTTCCAATAATTGAATAAGTATATTTACTAGTGGAAAAATAAAATTCTAATAAAATAGGATAAAGCAAGTAAACCATCAATGTGGCGATAGAATCGTTTCCAGCAACGGCCTTCAGGCTAAACAAATAAAAAAAAAATATAATAAGTAAGTACCTTTCACAAATGATTGGCAGATGATCCATTTGGCATTTTGCCGAGTGGGTCACACCGTTTTTGTTTTAAAAAATGTCATTCACTTTACCTTTAAACATAGTTTTAAAAGTTATTTGTATCTGTTTTTTAGACAAATAAATAAATTCAGTTTTAATTTTATGTAACTAAAGTGAAAATCATTCCAAAATAACGTACCCTGAGCTCTGCAGCGATAGCTGAAGATGCAACCAGAAAACACGCTTAGACAAAGAAGATTTTAAGTGAAAATAATCGTTTTTTCTGAATGCACTAAAATAATTAGTTTAACAAAATGATATTGTTGTAATGTGACGCGGTTGTGTGCACAAAGGGTTCCGTTTCAAATTTTATATTAAAAGACTTTTTTTTATTTAAACTTTGCACTTGACCTTCTAATGCTATCAGAAATCTGAACGAAACCGAGAGTAACAAAATAAATATATAGGGACAAATCACACAGATTGAGCTAGCCCCAAAGTAAGCTCGAGACTTGTGTTATGGGATACTAACTTAACGATACTATATTTTATAACAAAACCATATATTGATAAACATCCAAGACAAGAAGACAAGGTTAACAAGCCTGACCGCTACTCAGAGGGTCCCGGGTTCGATCTTTTTCTGATTCCCAGGTCAATCAGAAAAAGATCATTTTTCATCTTGACCTGACCGGGGATCGAACCCGGGACCCTCTGAGTAGCGGTCAGGCTTGTTAACCATTACGCCACGGAGGTCGACAAAGTACATAGAGATTCACCTTATAACCCATTAGTATGTAGTTATACGAATAAGATTTATCAAACGGCGGGTGACATAATCCACTAGTCGCATAATGTAATTTGACATTAATATTAATGTTATTGTTTATTTTTTATTCCATTATCGTGATGTAGGTCAAACCTAAGTCAATCGTGAATACGTGAATGTCTGGTGCGGTACATGCATTAAATACTTATTCTCAAGATCGATAGATACTTAAGGGGTCGGAAATGACTGTCAATTATGACTGACTCACGCACGAAGCTCAAAATTTTCAAGTGGTTGAATTGTTTTTAAGGATCTGATAAAGACACTTCAAGGGATCTGATAAAGACACTTCAAGGGTTATAAGTCTGAAATTATTTTAGTATTATTTCAAAATTTATAATTATAGTTATAATATAAAACTCAAATTACAATAATAAACAAACTTAAATATCTAATAATTGCTCTTGCCAAGAACTCCGCTGCATTCCCGTTAGACATAAGTATGTTCTATATAGGTTATGTTGATAATAGATTGACTGTAGATAATGTTTAAGCATTAAGTCTTGCTATTGCGGTTTATATTTTAATTTTGTAAAATAAATAAGTAATTTATAGATGTGTAAATCTTTGTATTTTATAAATTGTTGATGGCAGAGCAATCCTAATAAAACCTTTCTTATTTTAATAATGTTCCTTTTACTATGTATTTTAAAGCAATAAAGATTTTTTTTCGGTTGTCAGTAGCTCATGAAGTCCTTTTCAATGTTAAGGCCTAATAATAAATAATTAATTAATTAATTGATTCCTGGCTGATCATGTTTATGTGTATGTTACTATAATATGTTCAACAAATAAAGCATCTTGAATCTTGAAATAAATCATGGTAATGTGCTTTTCTTGTAATCATTTTTCTTTTTTCTTTTAGAAAACTATCTGTATATGTAGGTATAGAAAATTGATTGGCAATAAAGAGTTTTTATTTATTTTTATCATTTTTATTATTTTATATGCTTTAAAAGCCATGTTAAGCAGTGAGTTGCAGCTAACATAGCTCCTTTTAGATAACTTGGAAAATACGGTAAGTATATATATTTATTCATATCCAAAAAGCAAACAGGTCGATAAATAAATACTAACAGATTTATATTAATTTAGGTTGTCATTTTATTATTTGGTTATTCAACACCATAAATTACGACCAAAACTTTTCCTTAAGAAAGATAGTACTCTTAGATAGTACGATACTTATTACATTTTTCCAAAAACGTCAAGTGCATAAAAGGCTTTCCATTACGTCGATATTGGGCTCAGATTTCAGGTGAGTCACGTATTACGACAATAATATACATCTATGCTGTGCCAATACACGTCCAATATTGAAAATTTTTAGCGATATACCCTAAAGTTCCTTTAACACAGAAGCGTTAGGGACACACTGCCTCAGAAAAAGTTTCTATGATATCAATATTTCTTCATAATTTCAGCCGCACTGTTCATTGCTGTACTTTCATCATCCGAGCATGGTTGGTAGAATTTCGACGCTGCGCTTACCAGTGCTTGTATGTTTTGTTTTTTTTTTTACCTTTATTGCATGCACAAAATGTAAGCAATGTATCGCTAACACACACGTAAGACGGACTTTACTGTGAAAATCGTCCAAGAATAAATTTTTGGGTTTAACTTCATATTTATCAGTTATTTCTTTTTTAACTTATCTTGATATTTCCAATACTTAATTTAATTTACTTACCAAATATGCATTAAAAATGATTGGTATGTATATTCTTATTCCTATTTTGTATGGTTACGATCATATAATATTTTATTTTAGTGCAGTCATTTTGCGTGTGTACGAGTCACGTGTTTTCTATTATATTTTGTACAATTTATCTAATACTATTATTAACGCTTATCTTAGATATTGTTTCGTTTTTTAATTAAATTTAAATAATTATGCATATTTTGCGTCGTTTCGCATACAGTAAATATGTTAATAAAGGTATGCTAAACTAGGCGAATATATTTTCAGATCATTTATTTTCCTCAATACAATAGTGTCTAAGATTAAGAAAAAATATATAACAATAACAACGGTAAATCTGTCATTGTTCAAGTGTTTGATAGTAACTTAAGGCAACTATGTTGCTTTAGTATAATAAGATTAAGCTGAGTGATTCTTAGAACGATATTAGTCAATTGTAATAAGAAATAAGCGATGTTTATAACGATGTTTATAATTAAACGTATAACAACCCATACCTTTAATACATTGTTGCCTTCCATGAGTGACCAAATAATAAGCTATCAAAATGGTCTACTTCAAAATCTTTTGTCACTAAAATTAGTCTGAAGTTCAGTCGGTTGATCAGATTTTAAAAAAAAAGTTAATCTTATAAAATCATATTTGACCACTTAGTTAAATATGTTATTTCTTTTCATTAATATAGTGCAGAAACTAATTCTGTGGTATTTTTAAGATTTGTCAATCTTGAAGAATTATTAACCGTTTGTATGCAATTTAGTTTTAAAAGCCTACTAAAGACACAGCCAATTCAATATTATTGCTTTAGGAAAAAAGATAATTTAAACCATGTGTCCTGTAGCTGTGGATTAAAAGTCACAACCAGACAGGATTGTTTCGAAAGCCGTTCGTGACCACCGTGCCTTCCCTACTGCAACATTTATTTATTTATTTATTTATTAAAACTTTATTGTTCCATAAGTACAAAATACTTATACAATTGGCGGACTTAATGCTAAAAGCATTCTCTACCAGTCAACCATTGGGAGAAACAGAAAAACTGAAAACATTCGTCATATTAAACAAATAATAATAAATTTATTTAAGTACTTCTATATAACGTAAGTGCTATATAATCATCTTTAAGAAAGCAATAAAAAAATATATATATAAAAATAATCATAATTCAGAAAAGAAATTCAGAGCAGTATGTTCAAAAATTCGGTAAGAGGCAGACTGCACGCTGTCACGTAACTTCATAAATTTTTAGTATACCTAATGTAAACAGTTTCAACCGAGTTATTGACAGTAACAGCCACTGTTGAAAATTTGCTATACTTTGAAATCTAACAGTTAGATAGTTACATTCTAGGTTCAAATTTTACGTTTTATTTGGGCTACTAGATTTCAATTTGTTTTTTTTTTCTTTTTATTAAATCTTGCTTGGTAAGTATATCAATAAGAACAACAAAATTACTCAAAAAATATTAAGAACAAAAATATGAAAATGAGGTTTTGAATTTGGGATTCCAAATTTTTATATTTTTAAACAATATTTTAATACAACATAACAATATTATTGAGTACAAGCAGAGAATGGTCACATAAAGAGAGGTGGTTGGAATTCACCAAGTATAAAAAATAGTGCGTCAGCAAATGACTGAATACACCTTGACAGATAAGACTTACTTTGTGTTTATAGAACAGTACATTGACTTACTTGATATAGGAAATAATGAAGAAACAGTTTCATTTATTTACAGTAATAAAAAAATGAGATTAAACCGAAAAATACAATTAAAAAATAATTTGAGATACATTAGGTATTATTGGCGTTTTGGAAATATTCTTGCGGAAGACCAACGTCGTGGTTCATATCACGACTAATACAGAGCGGGGACCATTTTGGTACAAACTTCCAATGTTTTTTTTTTATTTTTTGTAATTAACTTAAATTTTTTGTGATTTTTCCCTGTGATGAGAAGAGTAATTCGATTAGTAAACGATTTGTCTATTTTTGGACGGCTATCCCACCATGTTTCTATCGTCAAATTACATTTTTTTATAAGCGGACGCATGTTTTCCGCTGGCATTTTTCAATCCTATTCGATTTTTTAGTATATTACACTTACCTATAGTTTTATGGCATACTATGCTGGCTCACACTTACTATATTTAGTAATGTGGATAAATGCTTTACCTCAGCTAGAGCCGAAAACAGATACCTAATGTTACTAAAGAAATAACTGCAAGTTTTAATAAAGCACTATCATAGATAAAAAAAATTGCCTTATAGCCGCGCGCGATTCCATATTCTTTGAGCTCTACAATACATTTTTAAAGTTATGCGGACTTTGCTTACAAGAAATCGCGTTGCTGTACGATTAATTAAATAACAAGTTTGTTTTAAAATTGTGTTCTAATACTGAACTTATTATTTGCTAAATATAATAAATAGTTATTATTTTATTGTATAATTTTAGTTTTAATAAAAGAATTAATAATTAGTTTAATAACAAAATCACTTACTTCAAAATATTCATGTTGCTAAATATCCAAGGTATACCAATCACAAAATAACACCACCACAAAAATCACAACTACACCTCAGCAAAAAAACATCGCGTAAATAAGAAAAAAAAAACTCTTATTTCCAATTTTCGAATCCACGCACACTCGTGCGCACGGAATCGTACACTGGCGCTAACTGAATTTGGCGTCAAACAATTGGCGCCAGCGCAAACTATCTCACATAGATTCATTAATTTATGGCACCCTTGGACTTCCTAGTGACAGTAAGCTACGTCATGTAGTCGTTGATTATGATATAAAGCGGTATTATTTGATCGCTGTAGGTTATTTAAAATGAATAATTTGTGACAGTTTTTTTGTCTGTTGTTTTCATGCCATAAAAACGTGATCTAAGTATAGTCACAAACTAAATAGAGATACTACGTATAGTATAGTCAACTAAAACAGATAAATATATGACCAGAGTGATGAATGTATGTCTTCTCTTCTTTTTTCCATGGATATCGTAATAAGTGTCTAAAACAGAAAACTTACTTTATTTGTGTCTCTCCGATTGAATATTACTGTTGGAGAGAGACAAATATATACTGACTGGGGGGGATACCTGGACAATTCCCGCGGAAATTTCAACAATAGTACCTATTCAAAGCAAAGTTAACTATTCCTTCATAAGGTACTTCTCAAAGTAACTTTAATTTTTCTATTCGTCCTCTGCTTGACATGAATTATTCTTAGCATTGATTTTGTTGTAAAAATCTATATCTATCAAATGTATAGCAATTAACCCATTACAAACAAAATCCCATACATTCAAAAGAAGGGCCTACCTTGAACTTCTTATTTTTAATGCATAACTACATATTAAGTTTATCAAAGAATTTGGATTCGCGCGGTCTGGCAAGTTTTTTTTTAATCTATGAAGTTTACAAATTTGCACATAAACTCTGACCTATCTATGACATCATTTCGTGTCATAATAGATTACTCAAGTTTTATAGATAAAAACATACTCTACTTTTTATATAATATCTCCGTATCATGTAGGTAAATAGTTATTCAAATCATCGTGTTTAGACTGTTTAGCATATTGACAAGATAAATTATGTACAGAGATTGAATGCTAATGTAACATTTAACTTAAATAAAGTATTAATAAGGCAACAATTTCAAGTGAGTTATTTTCATAACATTGCATTTTAATAATTGTTTGAGAATATTTGAACTAAAAAAAAATGGACGAAAAAAGGTGCATGCAAATGGTAAAAAAAAACCAATGACACTGAAGACGGCGAGGCCAGCTGAGGTTGCAATCGAAGAATGCTAAAATATGAGATAGGAGGGTGGACGAAAGGAGATTAAAGTGATAGAGGTATATAAATTTAAGATTGAATAAATAACAACGAAACCTTATTACTATGTAACTACAAAGTTCGACCTGTCGGTTGCCTGGGAGGTACAAAGGAGTAATCCGTCATTCGACCCGCGGGATGGTTTGATGAAATGCAATTTTTTTTTTAATTTTCTTCCGTCAAACGATCCCGCTGTCAAATTTTTTTGTTCAAGACGAATTATACAATTATTAAAAATATTTTTATGTTAAATGACGTTATTCCAATATTACTCGTGATTGTGAGGGTTGAAAAAAAAGCTAGATAGTTATTAAAGCAAGACTCAATATAAATAATAATAAACCTACCTACAATTGCTTACTAGACACAGTAATGTCCCCAGTTCAACTATTTGTTGCAGTACAAACCAGTATGTTTGCACGTCGCGTTAATAAATTTCAAAATGTCACTCATTGTATGCTAATTTTAATTCGAATTCTATCATTGTGTATTTATTAGTTTGACTTATCAAGTAAAAATCATTAATTTTAGATCCTTGTTATAAAAAAGCCAAATATAGGGATAAAAAAATATATTAAATTAATTCCTATTTTCCTTGTCACGCCATAACTTTAGGACGTCTTTAGCGTTTTAATTTTTTTTTAAAGAATACTTTGTATAAATTTCAAACGAAAAGAAAAGTCTAAATGCTTGGTTTAGTAGCTATCTTCATGGACGCCGGCAGCAGATCCGCAACGGTTCGGATACTTCCGACTGGTGTGATCTAAAAGCTGGTGTACCACAAGGCGGTATTCTATCTCCGATTCTCTTTTCTGTTTTTATAAACCTTCTCTCGCATCAACTTTCTTGTTCTTATCACTTCTATGCAGACGACTTGCAGCTTTATACAAGGGCCAATGCTGATGATATCGACCAGTCCATCTGTTTGCTGAACCGTAACTTGAGCAGTATATTGGAATGGTCCAACAATTTCGGAATCCGTGTCAACCCCAAAAAATGTCAAGCAATAGTGGTGGGCAGCACATATCAACTTAACAGCATTGACCTACATTCTCTACAACCACTATTATTCGACGGTGCTGAGATTCCATATAGTCCAGTAGTGAAAGATCTTGGTCTTCATATTGATGAAAAGCTCTCCTGGAATTCTCACATCGTTGAAGTAAGTCGTAAGGTGTATGGTACTCTCCATTATTTACATCGCCTAAAAAACTTTCTTCCTATTAAAACTAAAATTATGCTGGCTCAAGCACTGGTACTTCCTCTTATTGATTACGGTGATGTGTGTTATCTGGATGTAACTGAACAACAACTGAACAAATTGGAACGCCTTGTCAACAATTGTATCAGGTTCATTTTTTGTCTCCGGAAATATGACCATATTTCCGAATACCGTTCTGAGCTGAAATGGCTGCCTATCCGTCAACGCAGGAATTTACATATATTATGTCAACTCTATAATATTCTTAGTAATCCACTCACTCCCAATTACCTTAAATGTGATTTCAAACTTTTAAGTTCCAATCATGATAGAAACCTGCGTTCTTCTAATAATATGTCTCTTGCAACGCCTTCTCATCATACTGAATTTTTCTCCAAATCTTTCGCCGTGACCGCAGTAAGACTTTGGAATCGGCTTCCAGAATCGATTAGGCAGGCCTCCAGTCGTGCTACTTTCAAAAAGCTTGTCTACAAGTTCCTACTCTCAAAATTATAGGAAGCGGAAAGGGAGGGGAAATTGAGAATTGCTGCTATTGTTTATTTTGCTTTTAATATATATTTTTTTTTACTATGGCTAATATATTTTATGATAGGTATTTATGTATTAATATGTATGTATGTATGCATATATATATGTATATATTAACTATTTATTATGTATGTTATGTAAGTTTATTATATTTGTTATTTAAGTAAATGTTATTTTTGCACCCACAAACTGTTCTCTGCTTGACCCAAAGGTTGACTGTTAGATAATGCTTTTAGCATTAAGTCCGCCTATTGTATTTTTACAATAAAGTTAAATAAATAAAATAAATAAACTACAGAGACGGACTGTAGGTATGAGTGACTGCCAATTTATTCGAGTTATATATATTATAAGAGTTTGTTTTATTTACCTTAAACTCTATGGAGTTGTTTCTTTCTGCATCTGATAGCTCAATTCTTGGGAAAGATAAATCCTATTAGGATTTACATACAAACCGCGGAGGTAATATATATATTGAAAAAAAAAGCAGTGGCATTCCGGGAGTGCCGGAAAACTGAAAAATACATATGTATTTTTTGAGTTATCAGTTACGGTGGTAACAGTGACGCGAATTCAATGGATTTTTCCATCTCAAAAAATAAGTTTTCACTTATAAATTCAATTAGGTATTTCCACTTTCTCCCATGTCACCAATTTACACCCATAAATTAAAATTCTCTTTGAAACGTCTAACAATAGCTCTGATCCAGATCGCCTATATTTCACCATGTCATCGCCCTAACGACCGAAACTAATGATCCTTACATCCGACGTGGATATTGATTTTAACGTGTCATCAGTTCATTGTCTATTGAAATTCATAACCTATTTAGATTACATAAAATTAATGATTTTTACTTGATTACATAATTTACGCTATAGATTTAACGTTATATCTTATATCATTGTTTTTTTTTTCGAATTTATCTTAAGTTTATTATCCGTTTTTCCGGTCACATTCTAGTTGCTTTGGTGCTTGGGATGAACTAATGCTTTTGTTTTCCAGAACGGAGTACTTAACACATTCGCTGAACTAACTTTAAAACGTTTCATATTTTACTTTTATTCACATTAAAGCAAATATGGTTTAAAAAATAAATCAAAAAATGAATATTTGGCTCAACATCTTAACAGTTAAACTATACTGCCGTTGCTATCTCCTGAGTGTTGGAAAAAGTAATGTTTATAGACCGCCAGCTCAAAGTCAACCCTCCTTGAAAAAATCCAGCTCCAGTTGATTACTAATGTCACCATAGGATATCTAGGATTATAATTTAAATGTGATCAAAATTCATTGCTCTATAGTAGATCTATTAAAAAAAACAAGTAAGACTTATACTTCTGTTGATGTTACTTTTGACATAAACATAAAAAAAGAGTGGTCTATTTTAAACTAAAATAGTGGAGTCATAAAAATCCGCTAGTGTATAAAAAAATACATGACCTTACTACTAATTATATTCCGTTTAGTAATTTGTCTAAATGCCGACAAAAGAAACGGTTGGGGCAATTCCAAACTTAAAAACATCCTTGACTAAATTTGTAATAAACAGTAACTATCATAAATCATTTAACTAAGATTAATAGCTTTAAGGTTAAACTTTATAAAGATTAGCTTTTAAATGTCAGTCTTAATTATTTCGCAATTACAGCTCCAAGGTTGTTTTTATGGTATCGAGTTGTTGTTTTTTCAGTATCACAAGAAATTATAAATAAATGATCAACACTTTAAAATTACGGTTACATATGCTTGTCATAGAATAAAGAATATCATTAGCCTAAAAATATGTAAATATTTATTTGTAAAATGCCCTACTTCCAATATTATTAAAAAGAAATTGAAATATATAAGGTGATGGAAAAAATTTTTTATTTTTAATTTTTAATTATTATGTTAAAAATAAACATTTTTTTTCATATAATTAATGAATTTAATTGATTACAATATTTTTACACATTTGTACCTAATACAATACTTAATTTTAGTAACTGAGTACGAATAGTGTACCTTTGTGAATTCAGACAATGAACAGTTTAAATGTCAATCTTATTTGCAATCGCTATGAGAATCCGTAAAAATTTCTATCTGAATGGTGCCAAGAACCCCAGCTGCATCTCCGTGCTACTAGTATATAGCGACTGCTATTCTCTGCGCAAGATATGTTACGGCTCTATGTCACTAGCTTATGTTACCAGTGACATTGACCACTTCTATAAAATTAGGATATGGTTAAAATATAGAGTATAAATATAGAGGCTTATCTGTCATAAGGCTGTATTCCATGAAACGCAACCGGTAAAACGCTGAGATGTGTGAGTCTATGATGAGGAGAAACCACGGAGTATATAAAGTTATCTGTGGGAGAAACTAGCTGTGATGCTCTTTAAATTATTGTGAGTATAACATATCCCGTAAAAAACTACACAATCTCGATAATTATGACATAATTGTCGATTTTATCCTAATATCATTTGTGCCTCATTGTTTTAAGTTTAAAGATGTTTTATGTAATTTAATTATTTTGTGGTGTACGCCGAACTGCATACACATTCTTCAATTATAACTATATGTATATTGTAAATATATACACAGTAATGGGTTAACCATAGTTTCCATTAGAAAAGTGATTTCCTCCAGTTAACAAAGCCGACCCTAGGGCGGCTGTCTTACTTACGGCAACCCTTTACTCACATTACTTGCATACGCTTTTTCATTTTCTTATGACACAATTTTAGCACTCTTCATTTGTCAAGGGAGTTTTAATTGTATTTTGTATAATATAAGGTACTGGCTATCATAACAATAGAGCGACCAATAAGTTCAGGATCTGCTGTGTTAGTGGCCAATTCGGTCAGATTTTTTAGCGGATCCACTATAAGAGCAGGTAGAACTCGTCAAGGCACGATTGCAAGCGTGGTGATTTAAGACCAAATTGTCTTTGACTATATAGTCAACTTGGTATAGATAGAAAAAAAAATTATATTCAACTGTTACACATAGCTACACTACAAGCTATACATTCAGATAAAAAAAGGATATAGTCAAATGCTCAGCAATGGCAAAAATGATGTGAGGGCTCCTTATTTCTGGCAGTATAAAAAATTTACCCTCTCTACATATTTAATCATCCTCGGATGAGATTTTTTGCGGATCAATTGTCACCTAAGTCCTCTCTCTCTCTCTCATCTTAGAGCTTACCAGCTTGCTTCCTCATCTGAATGCTTTGGCCAGTGTCCGATAAAATGCACCTTCTAATATATTAAAAAATAAAATCGCTAATCGGCTAGCCTTAACTTCATAGGTATTGATCCCGTTACACTGCACTGTATCACGATCGGAGCAGGGTTTGCGTGACTGCTGATATGCACTTAAGTAAATCATTTACTTTTGCACGATCAGCGTGGTGCGTGCTAATGTCAACTTACTTTCAAGCTCCATACCACAACTGGCGACAGAGCGTTTCATGTGTAATTTCCTCTCCTACTGTTTTATACTATTGATTAGGTATGCCAGCAAGGCCTACTAATGTACTAACCCAAATCAGCCGAAGCAGGGCTATTAATTTTTAATTTTAATTTAGAATAAGGAATGTATGTTATTAATTATGTATGGTACCCGAAGAAGACCAGCGTCGTGGCTCGTACCACTGAGCCTTTTAGGGCTTGTATATTAAAAGTTTGTAGTTAGTTATATTACAAATAAACTATTTTTCTTTCTTTCTTTCAGGGACAACATGTACAGATGAGGCTATAGCTCAGAGGAGACCTGCAGGTATTGTGTCTTACCCTCCATGCCTACCAAAACGGGACCTATAGCACAGAATTAGTAATGGTACTACGTACCTATAGTCAATCTAAAACACCTAGTCAGTGGCTGAGTTAGAGTTCTTAAACGAATCTCGGGAATGGAGCCACGGTAAAAAACCACTTTATGTATGTATTTATTCGCAAATGGATGAGATATATTGTTGCTTCATTGTTGTTATCCGTAGCAATTATTATGAATTTATTACTATTCAATTATGTATTAATTGTAACCGTTTAGATAATATTTATGATTCATTGGCGCCTCACTATAAAAATACACTGATTAATATGCATTATGCACGCTAGTATTACGGAAGTACGGTCTATTTATTATGAAATACCTACATTGATCATATGATGACAATCTAGTCTATTTGTGTATAATAAGGTACTTATAAAAAAATATTATATCGTTATAAATACTATTCTTTAAAAAATTCTGATAAATTAAATTCTGTCACAATTTAAAATATTTACCTTAATAATATATTTGCAATAACAAATCCACGTATTCAATACATATAATAAGACACTAAAATGCGAGTGTCTGTACATTTAATATTTTTCAAAAAAACTGATAGAGTGCGATTAAAAAAGAGTAACAGAAACTAAAAAGACAGTTGAGTGGTCTGAATCTGCCCTTAAAATATTTGCAGTTGATTTAAATTCACCTTATATAAAGAATTTTAATTATTTTAAATAATTCCTAGGAGGAAACGATCTAATCTGTCGCATCATTCCAGAATAGCTAAAAGCAGAAGGTAAACTAGATCTCAAGAATCGAATGCGGATACACAGATGCGACTCGATGAAGATAGACAACGCCATGCATTGTCTCGGTCTTTAGAAACTTCTTCTGACAGAGAGTTTCGGTTGTCCGCTGACCGCGAGCGTCATGCGTCATATCGGGCTTCGGAAACGTTTACCGAAACTCAAGGTTTTGGCGGAAATTGTCGGGGATGAAGTGATTTACACGTCATATAACAGTGTTGTGCACCAGGATGATGCTACTACCTACCCTATCGAGTTGTTGAGTTCATTCGCTGCAAGTGGTCTTCCTGCTCATAAAATTACCCTTAAAGTAGGTGTTCCCAATATGCTCCTAAGAAATCTTTCTCCGCCTAAACTATGCAACGGGACCCGACTTAAAGTAACGGTTTTGCAGCGCAACTTAATACAGGCCGAAATTCTCACAGGGTGTGGTTCAGGCGAAACGGTGTACATACCTCGAATACCACTCATCCCCAACAATTACCCCTTTCAATTTAAACATACCCAGTTTCCAGTTGCTGTATGCTTTGCCATGACGATAAATAAGTCGCAGGGACAAACCCTAAAAGCAGCTGGCATCGACCTAAGAACAAGATGTTTCTCGCATGGACAACTGTATGTGGCTTGCTCGCGGGTCAGTAGCGCCGAAAATCTATTTTTATTAGCCTCTGAGGGAAGAACTGCTAATGTTGTCTACAAAGAGATTCTTTGAACTTAACTCTGAAACATGATATTTGTTTATATTTGAATAATGTCCTGGCTACTTCGATTGCGTTATTCATTTTAATGTAACACAGGTTACGGGAAAAGCGACCTACACGCGGGCGGAGCCGCGGGTAACAGCTAGTCTATAATAACTATGAATATACAACAACGTTAATGGCAATAATTAACGTCAGTTTAATTAAACCAGTATTTATATATTAACGGATCAGGTACCACGGCTTCCTGCCACAAACCCTTTGAGGAATACACACTGTTGGTAATTAATGGGCAAATAGGGCTTTCATGTCGGAGATTCCCATAGAGATTTCACTAAAGCTTTGTATATTTACCAGAGAATTATAAATTATTAACACTCACCTCTTTGTTTCAACCAACTACATACATATAATCACGTCTATATCCCATACGGGGTAGACAGAGCCTAGGGTAATAAGACTTTAGACCACGTTTAGCATGATGATTCTTGAAACAGGAAATCAATAGTGATGGGTTGCTAGCCGCATCGCCTACCTAATACGATACGTAGATAGGTGAAAATTTTGATTGTAGTGATAAATTCTTTGTAAATAATAATTACTTAGTCAATGAATCACTGGAGTTACCATTGGAGGTAGACTCACTGGCCAGTAAGCGGATGGACCTCCGGATGGAGATGGACCTTTGGAGTAGCATCAGCACTCTGACCTGGAGGACTATAGGCACCAGGTGATGTTCTGAAGCTTATGCAGTCTTTCTCCAGAAATGCCAGTGTGAGTGAGTAAGAGATGGGTTACTAAAGGCCCTAAAATGTACGACGTGCTTTCTTTAATTTAGGACCCATTTAAGATAAGATAGCACGTGGAGTAAACAATTTCTAAGGATATGAGGACATTGCGATAGGCATATAAGGCTTATAAGGAAATCTTTACACTTATTGCTCGCTTAAGACTCAGAAAGGTACGTCTGAGTCAATCCGATGCAATGGCAAAGCGACAAGGATTTTCTTAAAAGTAGACGTAGCCCAATACGATGGTCTAACTAATCAAGTAGCAGCTCAACATTCAGATCTCCAATGCAATTCACGGGGCAAAAGATCGGCATAAGTGGAAAGAGATCGTAAAAAAGATAGGTCGAGCACATTACGCACGACGCTCAGTAAATGACTGGAAGAGGAGGAAAGTTTTCTTACCGACTCAAGCCGTTTCCGCGTCAATATCTAAGTGTGGAGAGTGCCTAAATAAACAACAATGGCGAGACTGTATTATAAGAAATAATCCTGTTTTGAAAAAAAGGAAAAAATTGGTTGCCTGTAAAGTCGGTATACGGGCGAAAGTTTTACGTGACAACGACTTTGAGTCTGTCTCTCTCGCTCTTAGGGGACGCGTGCCTCTCACTCGCTCTCATTGTGAGCGCATCGTAACGTTACCGAGCGTTACACTTTTTCATAAGTGACTCCCAGCCGCAACCTAATTTAAGACGTTGTCACGTCAAAAAAGAATTTCTCATAGAACTTTTTTTGTCTAAAATGTTATTTTAATGTTTGCACTATATAGTTTTTGCTCAGTATTTGACCAGATCTATTAGCAGGTTCATTCAATCACATCGTGTGGGTTTCTTAGACAATACGGTAAATAATAAATAACCCATACATGTGAAGTTTTCTAAACTAGATCTAGAACTGATGTGGTTGGCTTAACATTTACCTGTGGTAGCTAGAAATAGACTTAAATACCTTCCGAAGCCCTGAAATAATAGCTGAAAATTGTACTCAATTTATTTAAGGTGATTCGACATTGACCTATTTTTGTGAATTGAACTTTTTAAGACACCCAATTATTTCATTAAATGTCTAATTGTTCTAAATAACACAGTTGCTAAGCTCAATTATTGCGACATAAATCTGTCAAACTCAATATAAAGAACAGTTGAAGTCTTAATTTTTTTTTTTGTTGTGGAAATAATATACAATTTTATTTGATTTTTCTTTATTTAGTCATGTCTAGTCAAGTCAATTTAGTCAGAGGGCTAATTGAAGCCGTGGAAGAATTTCACTTAGCATTATCTTGGGAGATTTTGGTGACAAGGATTAAAGTCCACTTCCCAACACTCACGCTTGTTCACGAACACTTAACGAATAATAATCCACCGTTATTATGCACAAACATTTGGAAAAACATAAATTTTGGAAAATAATACAACTCCGTAATTTTGTACTTTCACCTTCGCGCCTAAATTCCGGTTTTTTTCTCATTCTATGAAGCAAAAAAAGGTTTTTTCTTATTAACTTAGTATTAATTATTATATTTAAACAAAAATGCATATTTAAGTCAATTTTTTGCAGTTGAGAAATGTGTTTAAAACAATTCAATGACAAATTGATAATTTGATTAAAAGAATATGACAGATCATTTCCCTTTATATTTTACAAAATGAAATAAATTGTACAATATAACCGATGGCACTTTTCTTACTGTCATTTAATGAGGAACGCACTTAAATCATACGTCATAATTATAAATATTGAAGACAAATGAAGATTAATCATTATACTAATTACAAGTCAGAGAATTCTCCTGCAAATAAGAACAATGTGGACGATTACCTATATTTAAATTGATGATGATGAGTCTTCTAATATACCTTATGCCTACATTATAATGAAAAGGGTCAAACATGTGCCTAAGTAACTAAAGCGGGTCTGAAATTATATTAATTAAATCTGGTAGCTTGCGTGCTAATCGTGCCCAAAATACAAAAATGTACCTTAAAGAGATACATTTCATGATTTCATAAATGTTCATCTTAGTGGTTTTTCTCTGAGTAATCAGAACTTCAATTTTTTTTTAAATATATTAGTTAGACTCTTCTGGGCCATTTGCGAAAACTTATAACATGTTACATCACGTATTGATAAGAGGATTTACCAATTTATCAAATTTCAGTTTCAGATGTAAGAAAGTAAGTTTCCAAAATCCTTCTTTTCAATTTGAAGATTTAGACAGTTAAGATATTTTAGACTTAGATACATCATGAGAAATTTCAATTATAAAAAAAACAAGCAAGAAGTTATGTTCGCGTCTGACTTATTAAAAAAAAGCCGATGACATGATACGAAAAAAGGAATAACAGCTGAATACATAGAATTCCCGAAATAACAAGCTTTACCCGAAAAGGTCCAAATAAAATTCCTCTCAAACACGTAGACATACTTGGGATCTGAAGAACAAACGTCAACATTAAATGATGTGACAGTGTAGAACATGAGAGAGCCTTATCAACGCAATGCGTGTGGAAAATCTACAAATTGCAAAGGGTTGTTACAAGGACGTTTTTCATAGACTTGTTAGTGATATTAAAATGCATTTTATTTTCGCAGGGGTACGTGCCAAACGTGCAGTTTATACGTTTTTATATCTAAGGTTTTATATTATAAAAAAGAGTAAAAAATTTTGTTTATTTTTTTTAGTAAAAGAGCATTCTCATTAGTAGACAAGAATTGTATATTTGTGCTTAGATGGACTATTTTGCCCAAAGCACCGTCAGGAATAGATTAATTTGTATGCCACATTCATATTTGAATTAAGAGATTTCACTTTTATCGTATTTAACATGCACCCACTTGAATCTGCTTGTTTTATTAATATTTAGGATATTGAATACTAGCAGATGGAGTACTTCGACATATATTATTATAAATTGATGGCTCAGTCTTATATATTAATAGCCTGTTTGCCTTATATTTTTAAAACACATTGTATGTCATTAAATTATTCTTTAGTTGTTGTCGTTAAAAGTATATAAAAATTATAATATAAATTAAAAAGAACTCAAGAAATTTAGATAATACGTAAACAGCTCACACGAGCACATCTCTTCAATTTAAAATAGGTTAAAATAAATTTGCTAACAAATATCATGTAATATCAACAAGAAAATATGTACAAGAAAAATTGACTCATAAGATAAAATTTGACGACAGGCTAAGCGTTACTCCTTTTAAATCATGTAATCTCTTTAATTTGACTAGAAAGATAAAATGAAAATTCTTGTTGGAACAAAGCTTGGGTAACCCATCTAACTTCATTTAAATATCAATGGGGAGAGCGGCTTTAACCCTCCTGTTACGCTACATAAAATCTACTTAATTCTTGATGGTATTAAGATTTTACATATTGAAGTAGGCATACGTGTGTTTAAACCGTTTATGCCTGGAAAAACATACAGGATTAAATGCTGATATGTTGGAAATCCTCTCATTATTTTTGCCTAGCTTAGAGTTTGGAGATATTAAAGGGAAATTTGCTCCTGCATACTTTCAAATTAAGGAACGACCACCTTGATATATAAAAAGGTTACAGCACGGAGTTGGTCCTTAAAGAAAGACATTAAAATTTTTTTTTTTTGGAAAGACGTTTTCACTTTTCAAAAACCAAATTTCCTTAAATTTTATAATTTACCATCGAATAAGAAAGCCTGGCATTAAATAGTTATTTCTGTAATATATTTTATTCATCATCATTTCGAGTAGCCACGATCAATCGACCATGCACACCCTGGTGTCAGAGTTCTTCGGAACCGCCTCTCGGCCTCTGACGTGGTTCTTTTAACGACTACCAGATGGAAGATATATTTTATTAAAGGACAGTGATGTATAGAAAAAAAGAGAAAAAACTTTTGTCCAGCAGTGGGACACAGATAGCTAATAAAAATTACTCAAAGGTAGCCTGGAAGAGATTAAACTTTAGATTAAATTAAGTATAAAATAAAATTTATCATATTTACTTCAGCTGATAACATAAAATTTTTCGATAGAGTCCGTACTCTTAATATAGGTACTATACCTATATTAAATATTTTGAGAAATTTCATTATTTAATAAAATAGACCACGAAGTCTATTACTTTTTAAAATGATATGTACACCTATTACAATAACGTCTCTTTTCATAACCTTTAAAATATAATTATTAAAAAAATCGAATAGCTTACTTCAAAGATTTAATAAAAATTGCCCCGCGCGGTTTTGTACTTCTATGGCTTACTTAATAAAAAATCCAAGTTTGATGCTACAAAAACAGTAACTTTATGTAACTAGATACTTTCTCCCTAACAATCTGTAAACTCCTGAGCATTCCCGCTTTCCGTATTTTCCGAGTCACAATTCTTGATCTTGTCACGTCCCAGGAAAAATACTGCATTTGCGATTCCTGAGATAATAGAAAATTGTACAATCGCATATTACCTCTGAACGGAGATAAAATTATTTTCTTTATTTTTAAAAGGTGTAAAGCCAAGTGGCTAGTAAGTTAAAAAAATATGTTTTGCCTATCTTATAGCAAACACTTTCTTTTTGGTTATTTTAATAGAATAGCAGAACCTGTATGGCATAGATTTGTAGCTACAAATACATTTAAGCCCTAAATTAGCTCATTAGGGCTTAAACCTAAGGGGAAAGGTAAGATAAATATACTCTTCTATATGACCGACTGTATTTATATGATAATCTCAGATAATAATAATAAATAATCTATAATCCATCTCTACTCTATCTCATATGGGGTAGACAGAGCCTAGGGCCATAAGACTTAGGCCATTTTTAATATGATTTTTTTTTAAACAGGAAGTCAATAAGTAGTGATGAGTTACTAGCCGCCTCTCCTATGTCATGATCTGATGATTCCTTTATTTGTCAACTCCCTTGGTCGATGTTAACGACCTGCTCAGAAAGAGAAACAGTTGCTATATATATGTATTTTGACGTGACAACGTCTTAAATTAGGTTGCGGCTGGGAGTCACTTATGAAAAAGTGTAACGCTCGGTAACGTTACGATGCGCTCACAATGAGAGCGAGTGAGAGGCACGCGTCCCCTAAGAGCGAGAGAGACAGACTCAAAGTCGTTGTCACGTAAAACTTTCGCCCGTATACCGACTTTACAGGCAACCAATTTTTTTTTTTAATGTAAAATATATTTTTTCTTCTTCACTTTGTAGACTTTAACTGTATGAATATTTTATGTGAAACTTTCTATTTTTTTATTTTGTGTGAAAATGGTAACAAAATAAAACTTATGTTATTCAGTAGATTTCTAAAGAAATATTTTCAGTGTTTGATTCGTTCCGTTAATAAATAATTCTGTTTCTTCTCAATCTCAAGAAAAGCCAATCAGCTTGATATTTTAACACGTTGGCGGACGGTTTTGAAAACACAATAGCAGTTAAAATGTTATAACGTCTATAGACGTCGTGCGTCCGCTAACGTGTTAAAAAGAAATTATCATTACTTGACTACACCGACTACTAGGTGGGCGATATTCATGTCTTATAAATTAGTTTAATTAACCCTGCAATACCACCAGAGTACAGAGTATAGACCGAAACGCTATAATGGCAGCATTGCTTTTTGTCGGCAAAAATAATAGACATTGAGAAGATGCAGAGAAATCACTATCACTACATAGTTTAAAACAAAGTCGCTTTCTCTGTCCCTATGTCCTTGTGTATGCTTCTATATTTATATCTTTAAAACTAAGCAACGGATTTTGATGCGGTTTTTTAATAGATAGAGTGATTCAAGAGAAAGGTTTTTATGCCCATGCGAAGCCGGGGTAGGTCGCTAGTTTAGTATAAAGTAAGAAAAACCTCTGATCAATGTAAGTTCAAAAATGAAACAAGTGATGACATCATGAATAAAATTCGGTTTAAAGATGTAATGTCCTGTTCTGTATTAAATGCCATAAAAACCTGTTGTTTTATTTATAGCTGGAATTTCAAATTATGTCGCTTTTGCTGTTTTTTTTTTTATATATATATAAATCGTATGGCAAAGACCACTACACAACAAGGTCGTATGAATGAAATATGACTTCAAGTCGGCGTACAAAATTCAGTCAAATTATTATGATCCAGCTGTGGACAGCCAGCGGCTAAAATAATAATAACTATAATATTGCTAATGTATATAACAAAATGGTAATGGTAATGGTAGTCATAGATTTAAAAAAAATTACCTCCGCACGTTATTCCATATTCTTCGGGGCCAATACTATAGTTAAAAAAAATTCCGGGCTGCGAAATTATGATCCTAATGGATATGTATGGATATAGGTAGGCTACTTTTTGGCGTGATATAACCGAGTGAAACGCGGCCGGAGTTGCGGGCAACAGCTAGTGTTTACATGAAGTAATCTAATTCGATATAAAGTGTGCCTATGCCATATAAGGAATATGTGCTGACCAATTATTTTTTAAACTCGCTAATTAGAAATAAACCGTAGACTAATTAGCAACTTTTTATTGATTACGATGAAGCAATCACGGCAAGATTGTAAGTTACTTTTATATGGCATTCATTTGACATGTTTATGTTCATGTACCATATAATATAGTTCAGTTTATTATATTGAATTAATTATCATTTATAGCAGAGTCGTGTGACGATTTCAAGCAAGGGAATTTATTTCTATATTTTATAATTTTGTAATTAACTGTTTAATACTCTATGATAATTTGAAGTACTTTATCTGTTTATTTTGTTTTCTTTTTATTTCTCACATCTTAGCGATTATTCATTCGCATTTTCACCTTGATTACTTTAAGTCCCAGGTGTGGGTTTTCTTTTTTTTTTAAATTTTATAGCTATTCCTCACGGTTTCTCTGACCCTAAATGTGTATAGAAAAGCAAACAAACTCTCAGCTGTACTCGTATTATATTATATAGATCACATCAAATCTTTGTAATAATCTTTGTCTCAAAGTGCTTGACTACAAGGCAACACAATCATATTTACACATTTTTAATTTTAATACAATTTAGAACAAAAACTTGGATCTTTAATCTTATAGTCAATAAATTAAGTAAACCTATTATCACACCTCCATTTTAAGGCAGAAATTGAATCGTTAGCTCCAACCCATGGGGTCTCCAGCGCACCGGAAGTGATAAAACATTAACGATGGTAGCTATTAGCATCCGACAAAATGATATACTGTGTCTGCAAGCGAAGCTGTGTAGGAAAGGTAATCTGTTTCGGCTAAATGAATAAGACCGATTTCATTATCCTTACGTTAAATAGAAGCGAAACAGTAATATCAGAGAATGCCTTATGGTACTACTTATTGTATCTATTCTTAAAATAATAAATGAAAATCGGTTTAAACAGAAAAGAAAATATCAACTAATGTGTATTGCCAGTCTTCGCCTTATGGAATGAAAACTACCCTGATCATGTAGTCAGCCGAAAGCTTCAAGTAGAGAGCAATGGAATGAGAATTGCGGGGACGTTCGGGTTTATCCGAATTTGATCGACAATTATCAATACCGTCCTAACAACGAAGAGGTCGGAACAAAAGTAGGCCAGACATATAGTCAGCATAATATCAAATACAAAAAAAGTTACTGTCAAAAGTTTATTTTTAGGCTCTCATTAAACAGGGTTTACCGTAGTACTTATATACATTACATATTTTCACAGCCGGGTCGGAAGGTTATAATATCGCCCGTTACTATCATACTTCGTATTATATATGTGTACTATAATAGATTACGTGCAAGTTTGCCCCTAGACTTACCTAGGATACTATTATATTGAGGTTTGACATAGACAAACATAGTTCCAAGTTAGATCTTCGATTCAATCATAACTACGACTCAAATAGTCAACTCTCATCGTATGAACTTGCTAAAACATATTGCGTTATGCGGAATAACTCCACAAATGCAACCTAGAGTTAGGAATTTAAACGAGTTATAAAGTTTTAAAATGCACATTTTCTGATACGGGATATGTCCGCCATTATATTTAGGTATTTAATTAATTTCTTTGTCATATTTTATATTTTCATTGTTTTGTTTTTGTATCCTTTATACATGAAAATTAATATCTTAAGTTATAACAAACAAACTATTTTTTTGTTCAAAAGTTTACTAACAGATATAACCAGGTGATTTAAAGCTAAAAAAAAAAACTCGCAACGTTATTTCCCCGTGCCGTAATAAACAACTAATGAATAACAAAGGATAACAGAACTTAATTTACTAGATCTCTATGAGACTGATGCGAATTATACCAATGTCGTGTTATTTTGACATGTTGAATTTTTGTCGTCATAAGACATTGGGCAATTATAATAACACGGCGGGCGGCGGCTGGAAACGGCGAAAAAACTCATGATGTTTTTGAACTAAAAAATTGTTTATATGGCAGAAAAAACACTAAATTTTTAGCTGTCTCAATTAATACTCTAGATTCATTAGAAGGCAGAAAATCACTTATCAAGGTATATAATATCTTGTTTACACTATTTTGTTATATACTCCTTGATCGTGACCAAGTTTCACCGAAGTTTTATTGGTTATGCTAATGTCGATAGTAACTGTTATTTGTTGTATTCTACGAACCTTTGAATAGTGTTGTATAAATTCCTTTAGAATACATCACTTCCTCTTGTTGATGTTGTAAAAGGTGACAAAGGCTAAAGCAAGGGAGAGAACAACAAGATATCGCAGTAATCAGCTCTATATTTATTTAGCTTTGAATGCAATCTGGAAAGATATAGAATGATGATGTTAGTTCTTCCTTAATAAATAATTCATATATCTAGTTTTCATATTGGTAAAAAAGTTAAGCTTATTTTATTTATCTATATGTCCTCTACTAGCCAATAAATATCCTCTTCTACATTCCACTTTATTTACAAGGAGGATAAGGTTGATGATGATACTCAATAAATTTAGGCTTCACACTATTTTGGGTATTTGTAGGTCATTCAGTGGTTGCTGATGTTAGAGCTTGTTTGTTGACATATGATTATAGTTTGTTTTTGCTATCGGCCATTTTGCTTTGTTCACTAATCATAATATTACGATATCGAATTATATAGTGTGCTATAAATATTATATTTCATTGTATAGTGTTCTATAGTTCAAAAAAAGAACTCTCAAATAAAAGATCTAATAATATTCAGACTGGCTTTGTCTTGAAAACGAGCACAATAATTCCTGGTACGAGTGGTACGGCAAATCTGGATACCAAAGTTTGAACACTAAGTTTCAATCTATTCTTAGATTCAGATTTAGATAAAGTAACAGCAAAAAGGATACTTCAAGTGATTTAAGAATAACTTTTAAATTCAACTCTATTTTGTCATCAATTTATTTTAGATAAGAGACAGTGTAACAGTCACAAAGCATTTTTAGTAGTTTGTCCCGATTGCCATTTGATGGACGTTATACAAACAATATCAGGCCGAAAAGCGTTTTCAAGAAACTCTGACACAAGGCTAGCCAGGGTAACCCACACCCCATGAATATATTAATGAACATATCTTTTTAGTTATAGGCAAAACCTCAATATATACATCTAGAATATAGAATGCACGTCACTGTCCTACCCTGTACGGATAACCTGAAAATCCCTGACGTTCGCCGCGATATCCCACCGTGTGTCAATTAGAAATTCTTTGATGGACATGCAAATTCTGGTCGTATATTTTTCCTCGCACAATGTCTAGAAATACAGACGATAATCAAGTTTCTGAATAACGACCGAGTACGATGAGCGAAAATCAAGATTAATCCATACTTCCATACTAATGTTATAAAGGCGAAAGTCTGTCTTTCTGTTCCATTTCACGGCTTAACCGCTAAATCAATTTTGATAAAATTTGGTAGGGATATAGTTATGGGTCAGGGGTCAAACTAAGGCTAATTTTAGACGCGACACGAGAGCCGCAGGTAACAGCTAGTTTAATAAATATTTATTTTGGATATTACATCCAAGTGACACCCTGTGACCGAGCAATATTTATCATAGTTAGTCTACAGTTACTGCTTAAAGAGTTTGAGTAAGACATCTCGGTATTATAATTATATATATAAAACAATTATTAATAAATCAGACATCGTGGTAGAAGGAAACCCATCAGACATCGACACGATGAAGAAGAAGAAGATTATTAATAAATACATATTAAATATAATAAAAATAATATTTAAAAAAACATTACACTTTCGGAGACGGCTGCAATGGCGATATGCTCAACCGCCACAAAGGTTAACTCGAGCGCGATTTAGACTTTGCAACTTTTGACCTTTTAACGTGACTAATATAATGCTGTGATTCGTGATTCGTTAAGAAATAAATTCTGTGAACTGGTTTTGCTTCTTATATTAATGAACATTCGGCCCACTTTTCGTGGTTCCCACCAATAATAAAAATGGGTGATGAAAAAGGGATGATAATGGTAATAATTATGATTTTTACTTGGGTATTATATAGTAGGTAAATCTCGATGGTAACTCGTAAATACATTTCAAAGGTGAATGATGAATTACAATTTCTACACCCTTCTTTCTGGCAAAGTTTGTCCCCCAAGCATACTATGTCTTCACTTCACACGACAAAGCGAAACAAGCTTCGAAACAACAGACGTGCACGAGTTTCAAAGATAAAGGTGAATTCCACTGCTATTGCTTTTTTCTCAATTCGATGCATTTTGTTTGCTATGAATTGTATTTAGAGCACAATATGGTCTGTCTAATCTCTTCACTTATCCTTCACTGTACAAGGTCTTCAGATTCATTTACACGAATTAATATTTTGGCTTAAGTAGGTACTCCTTATATTAAGTCAGCTGCTAGTCTTTTTTACGTTGGCAGTTAAGCAAGTCTTTTGATTACTGGTGTCGCCTATCCTCTGGCCGCTTCGGCGTTGATAACCTAGCCTTTTTAAGCTTAATCTAATTATGACTTTATTGGTGTATCTTGAAAGGATGACATACCAATGAAATCCTTGCTGTAAATGTGTGTTCAAACAACTATACTGACAAGCATGCCCTCTACTAATTTCACACACAATCCTTGCCTCACGCGTTTCGTGACTAAATGATACATCTTGAAACTTAACTGTTCATTGTTCATCGTACAAGTGACAAAGCTTTTTATTTCTGCAAAGAACTGATCAATTATTTAGGTAGTTAAATTTTGAATTCCGTGTCTATTTTCAGTGTTATGTCATTAGCTTTAATTATTAATCAAAGGTTATGTAGCATATCCTGAGAGCTGATGGACTTGCTACCTTACAATAGTAGTCGCTAGTCTTCATACACTTCAAAGTCCTAACTTTGATGTCTGTCCCACTCAAATACATAAAGTTAGAAAAGGAAAGACCGTCTTGTTATACCGTCCAAGTGGCCGCACTATCATGCATTTTACAAAGTATATCACGACTAAAAACATGAAAATATTATTTTTCATTTGAACCTTACTACAATAGTAATAAGAGCTAATACGTAAAATTTCTTATGAGTTTTTTGACATGACCATACATTACCGAACATATCACATAAACAGCGGAACATTGTATCTCAGTGGAATGGAAACCAATTTTCTTTGAATACGTACGTCTTTTTCTTAATCTTAGTCGATATTGATGCAAACGGGAAAGTTCTATGAGGAGATAGAGAGAGAGAGTCCCAAACAAGAAAAGTAAATTGTACTTATGAAATAAAAATATTTTCGGGTCAACAAAACAAAAAGGAATGTAATAAATACGATGCAAACTGCATTGTAAATAAAGCGAATAAAAACAAAATCTGTAAAAATATGGGATTACTCGCCGCTCTCGATTTAGTCTGTACTAAGGGCTTAGTTTACGATGTTAGCTCGAGTGTGGCTGAGCCTCTTAACAGCGGTCCGCGCTGGTTTTTCAGGAATTATTGTTACAAAGTTAGAAATTTTATTATGTTTGCACAACCATTACAATCCTATTGTACGTTTAGTTTACAACAAGGCAAATAATGATATTTGTTTAATTTTGTTTATAAATATTACAAGTAAAATTTTGTTATCTATGGTAATATCATGGATTCCATTTGCCTAAAAAAATATTTAGTTTTTGTGTTAATAGATGGCGTTACAAAAATCGAGTTCAATTGAGAAATGATCTTACTTATTATTGTCATGTTTTGAGTACCTAATCCTTTATATGGTATAGTTTTGTCATTTTTATGTACAGAGAAAAGTGTACCACTTTACCCCAAATCTCTCATCTAAGGTAGTATAGGTACATTTATATTGTGACCACTATACAGTGTACCACACCAAAACGTCTTCCTTCGAAGGTGTGAAAGCGCATAGATTAGGGTACAGTGGTATACTTTTAAATGTGGTCCTCGGTACTTAACCCTTTAAACCACGATGCGCTTAATAAACCATTCATTATCTATAAACAAGTAACATTCCACCACCTGATTGCCTCGAAATTTATTGAAACAGTAAAATCTTGTAACTACTTTGTAGGTTTATTTATCAGGTAACTATACTGATACGATCAAAGTGAAGTAATATCAGTTTCAACAGTGTAGTGTACCGTGTCGACAAGTTGCTCCGAGACTAACTATCCAGAGTTTGGCACTAACTCTATTTGTTGTTATAACAATGTAACAGTAAGAAAGAAATAAATAAAGAAAAAACGTTTATTTGGTACATTATTAGGGTAAATACAAAAAAAAAATCTAACAATGAAGTCGGTTAATAACACTGGGAGTTTGCCCCAAAATGCAAAACTCCCCGCTCAACATTAGTCGTACTATCAGTATTCGTACTGTGTGTGTGGGTAGGTATTTATTATTCTTATTTTATTATTTTCTATCAATTGAGGTCTAAACTCACTCGGTGCAATGTGCCATCTTATTTAGTTTACACTTTCACTGACAGTAATGCCTCTCGACATAGATAACAAGATACTGTTATTGTTATCTCGTTTACTGTCCGCGAAAGTGTTAAGTATTTACTTCATATTACACTTCGTGAAAAGTTTGATGCACCTTCTGAAAGAGGGATGCTCTGGCGATAGCCTGTCCCTCGGGGTTACAAAGTCAGTCACTCGCTGTTGTAATTGTCAACTCGAAATTTATGATGGAAGGTACAATTCCAATTGAAATGAACCTGCACAATCTCGCCTTTATCCTATTCTTTAATGGCCATCGGATAGCAGCCGGGAATAACTTAATGTGTCTTCCGAAACAAGGAATCATCTTTTTATCGAACAATAGTGGAAACCTTAACAGACAGAGGAGCTGGTTTACCTAACCTAACCCAAGCGACGGTGACGGCGAGTACGCGAACATGTTTGGATTGGTCGCCATTAGTGGCATTTCTATCTTAAGTTCCTCCATGCTTCGAAAGGCACGTTAAGCCGATGGTCCTGGCTTTTATGAGTAGTCGAGAGTAGTAAGTGGCAGTCGTTATGACAGATGCCTTTAGCAGCCTGAAAAATTTGACAGTGTTGGCCACTAACACACCCGGGTCATGTTCCTGTGGGTCTGTGTAAAAAGGGTTACTAAAGCCAGACGGCAATCCATTCTAATAATCAGTTCCGCCAAATCAGGACCATGATTAACCTACTCTGGGCTTTGCGTAAGTTGAAGATGCAACCGGAAAACACGCTCGGACGAAGAAGTGCAAACCTCAACAATCGTTAAACTATATATTTTAGACACTAAAAAACCTCGACCATTTACACTCACAAAAATAAGTAGGTAATTAATAATGAACAAACCAAACAAACCGTTACATTTTTCCCAGAGGATTTGTGTAACTTGTATCCTTAATTACGAGGCAGTGGTCCGGCAAAGTTTAATTCCGGTCTTTGTTCCTGTAAACACCGCGTGAGTTCCCGAAGGAGTTGTCGGGATATGTGGTCAGTTTCTTTGAGTGCCCTCTTTGTGTAACGAGTGGCCAAGTTAGTTACTTCAACTACAGTATACTAAAACCATATTTATGTAGTGTTTTTAATTTATGATCTTGGCCGTAGAATATATAGTACCTACATATCTAGGCTCAGTTGGACTTCCCTTGACTTGATAAATTCCAAGAACCTAATGAATTTTTACTACCTAGTAGATACATAAGACATACCTAATAAAAAAAATATTTAACTTTTTAATTTTTTCAATACTCATCTCGCTGAAAATCCTAAGACTACCTACTAGCCAAGTAAAAATATTGAAAAAGAGAGCCAAAATACTATTGATCTTATTATTAGTATGTGTGATATTGATGATTAAATAGAGTAGTCTATTGTCATGCTGAAAGTATATTGGTCATCTTGCCTCAAATTTAAGATAGTTTTAAGGGTTTTTTTTAACAGGTTATTATAATAATATTATTCAAAGAATATTCTTTATCTACTTAATGAATTTATTTTTCAATTAAATCAGTTTTAAAACTGTAGATACAGATCCTGTTTAAATATTAACGGCAATGTGTTCTGTGAGGTTCAACACTTTTTAATAATTTTGAACGTAAGGCGATTAAAGTCGCTGTTGTATGAATACCAGCTGCGCGCAATTCACATTTTTTATTGGAGAACAAATTAAAAATTTATTAAATAGAATTGCCATTAAAAATCGGCTTTCTTGACATCTACTTTACCTTTTGTTGATAGAACCCGCCATCAGACGGACTTCCTCTCTTGTCTCTTTACGAGTCTATGCTAAAAAAGGTAAGCATTGAAGTGGAATATTCTCATATCGAAAACTACAAACACGTATTTCAATTCTTTTCTTGTAACTAAATGTTTTCTCAGCTGAAACTTACTACAACTGAGTTAGTATTACACTCATCGATATACCTATTTTAAGAATGTTAGTACCTAAATGTTCTCGCATTGGTAATCGCAGCATCGGAATCGGACACCCACCGACCAGATGGTCAGATGACCTGAAGAAGGTAGCAGGCAGGCGCTGGATGCAGGCCACTTCCAACCGTTCATTTTGGAAATCCTTGGGGGAGGCCTATGTCCAGCAATGGACAGCTACGGCTGAAATGATGATGTTACATACATACATATAATCACGTCTTTATCCCATACGGGGTAGACAGAGCCTAGAGCCATAAGACCTTAGGCCACGTTTAGCATAATGGTAGTTGAAACAGGAAATCAATAGTGATGGGTTGCTAGCCGCATCGCCTATGTCATGATTTCCCCATTCGGCGATTCCCTCAGACGACTTTTACGGCTTGCGCGGGAAGAGAAGCAGCTGGTACATTCTATGTTTTTCTTTTTCTCCCAGACCAGCATGGAAGTTATTGATTTTGATGATGTTAGTAAATGGAATTTGGTGGTAAGATTGTTTCGAAATAAAAAAGGCGCCGAAATCTAGTAGGTTTTTAAATTTACACAAACAGAATCAACACTCCAAAGTGAGGCAACTAGAGTAACGAAATAAGTCAATCAAAATGCACTTTTTGATTCATGCAGCGTTTGAAATCGGTTTGCACGCCGCGGTTGCTCGCTCGCGTCCTCTAATCTGTTTTCGTGTGTAAAATCCGATTTACCGCACGTAGCAAGAGAAATCTTTTTTACCTGATGTTATATTCAAATGAAAAAAACTTTGTTGTTGAAAATAGGTTAGGTAATATGATCTTCTTCATAATTAGCTGGAAGAGTTTGCACTTGCTATAAGACTGTCAATTTATTTTGTCACAGACTGTAATTCTCTGTATGTATTTTTTGTATTTTCTTAATAACACACGAGCTGTAAATAATATAAAGCACAAAAAAATTGCATAAAACCAGGTAGGCCGCCATATGATTTTGTAAAAGAAACTTTTGTATGTCTTCTTACCCATAGTTAGGTATAGCCCTCTTTATGTATTTTCCACCTCACACGGACTAATTCTGTACGCATCCAGATTTTGCCCATAATTTTGTTTTTATCTTCGGCTCAGCGCATTGGTGGTTTCCCGGCTTTCCGTCGTTTGGTGCTTGGTCTCCATTCCGCAATCACAAACCCAGAGGCCATCGTCTCTCCATCTGATGACTCCGGCCCTTCTCTACTTCAATCTGGACATAACAAGTGCATAGTCACTAACACCAGTGTGCTTCCTTAAGGCTGTATTACGGACGTGGTCAAAGAGGGATATCCCAAGTAATAGCCCTTTCCATTGCTCTTTGCGCTACCTGGAGTTTTTCCTATGTATTTCAATTCCCAATCATTTATCATCAATCATGGTGTTATTTATTACGTCTGTTTGAAGTGAATACTTGTAAATATTTTATTAGCTCTCTGGACAAAGTTGAATAAAAGTTTTATTTGATCCCTGTACGAGAAGTATGGAAAAACTTTATACAGCAAGAGCCCTTACAAACGTACAAACACAAATACACACATCCAGTTACCATAATATATTATGTAGGTATCTACTTGGTTATGTTAAAATTTAATTTAAGTATAAACTACTTACTAACTAAATACCTATTAAATATAATACAGCTAAAAGAGTATTAGCTCATATAAAATGATATAAACAACGCGTTGAGTAGCAGAATTGAGCGGACGTAGCTCCAAACTAAATTTATTAATTTGCAGCGTTGAAACTTTGTTTGCTGTTTTCACTTACCGACACTAGCTGCTATTGAAATGTCTGCAATGGAGTAGTACGGCATGAGTCTGTGTTAAGACACCTATTTGCTTTGGTAAACTGTCATAAATTAGTCTTGAATCTTGCAGGGACTTTAGCGGCATCCGATTAAACACTGTTTTCCATTTCTGTTTTTTTTTTAAACCTGTTACACTTTCAATCTATTTTCAAGCAAACCCTGTTTGTTCCTAAACAGTTTTAGTAAGCAGGGTTTTTAGCGGTAACTGTTTTGAACATGTTTAAAACAATAATTCGAAATCGAACGATCATCATTCGACTCACCGGTTTTGGATATGTCATACATTTCAAAAATAGCAATCCTGAGCCAAGCCAATACGAATGGCATTACGTTAGATCTTATAACGTTGACATAAAGGTTTTTCTGACTTATTTTGAGAAGTGTCTCAAGGGACTCCCTAAATCACCGTAGACTGAAAAGTATACCACCTTTTTAAATATAGTAGTTTTAGACTAGTACATGGCAAGACTGACTGAGACTGAACAGTATCATAATCACAAAGGACAAAAAACACAACCTTAGTCTTATGACAGAATTTATAAAATATTGAAATACTATTTCATAAATAAATTTTGTACTATTTTTGAAGTTAGTAAACAAAAACCACTTTATTAAACCATAGTAGATCCACAAATATTATTTGTAACAAGATTTAGAATATGGAAATTCAGAAGAAAAGTTTATTTCTTATACATTTTGTAGCATAAAATCTTAAGGATCAAACTTCATTTGCACCCTACATTCTGAAGATGGCATACGCGATACAAAGTTTGAAAAGTAATACAAATTCGATGCGATAGAAATTCGAATATTTTTACGAGTCTTCGGCGTAACATCCACAATCGTTTCATATCAAGATTCATAAATTCTGAACGTAAAGCTATGCACGATATTTCACATCTCCATTTATCATTTTAAAATTTACTTCGACAGTAGTAAAGTAAATATTAGTATAAAATAATGTAGAAAGTAAATGGATGGATAGATAATTGTTAAAAAAATACTTATCCATTCACTACAAATTTACTTACATTTTGAATCTCAAGAGAATATTTTTCTTGTGTTTAATTAAATAGTTTCATTTGTGATATTTATTTGATATATTTATTTTTAATTGTAATAACATTGCAAATACTGAAATTAGTCAGCTCGCTCAGCTAACTGAAGTGGATTTATCTTTGAAACAAGAGAGCATCAGAATGTAGATATTTCCATCCACCCTAAGGATGACTGCGATGGCTCGTCAGATGACAGCTCATACCACACAGAGATCAGCCTGCACCACCGCAACGTTCCAGGGATATTTAAGGTGGGTGACGGGCCATCTCATATTTACCCCCAGGGGGGTTACTACCATCTCTTAAAACCATGCAAATTCCAGTGAGTAAACGAGACAGCGTGATACAAGATGTAATGCGACATCCCCCTTACTTACTGGATCTTGCATGGTTTTAAGAGATGGTAGTAAGCCACCAGATAGGCTCAGGAGCTTGATAGCTTAGCGCGGCACGCTTGTTCGTAACGATAATGCTCGTCAAGCGATGGCAACGGCGAGTGCGCGGCTATGTTTGGATTGGTCACCATATTAGTGACATTTCTATATTGGGCTCCTCCGTGCTTCGGAAGGCACGTTAAGCCGTTGATCCCGGCTGTTATCGGTAGATGGCAGTCGTTAGGCTATGTCAGACGCCTGCAGTTAGCCTGAAAAATCTGACAGCGTTTCCACTACAATGTTGATACGTAAGCTGAAGATGCAACCGGGAAACACGCTCGGACTCTAGAAAACACCACGTGTAGTCAACCTTCTCCCTTGTTTCCTAACAATTTGTGTGTGTGAAGGAATTCCTGGCTAAACTTGCAATGGAACTAAGTGTAAACTGCCGGTAACTGAAACTTTGTATTTTGTTAGTTAATTAGTGCGAAAGACAATCACAAGCGGTAATTAGAGTTGTTTTTAAAAACTTGTTGCATTTTCAAGGTGACTCCATTAAGTATTTTCAAACCTTTTTTCTTATTTATTTTTAACAGTTCCTTTGTTTTATTTAGACAAAAATGCCTATGTGTATTGTTTTTAGTTATAGTCGGAAGGTACCTTGTTTCACCTAAATATACAGTTTTATATCAAGTTACAACCACATTTCTTAAGATTGATGATCAGGAAATTGTAAGCAAGTGGCCCAATCGTTGTTTATAGGGGAAGCCATAAATTTGGAGCAATCATTAAAATGTGTCTCCTTAGGGAGGTATAAGCTGTAGGGTCTCGGCTGAGCCAGGAAAACAAGGTGTAAATTTTAAAATACTGTATTGAGCACAAATACAAAAGGAAAGTTAACAATATCGCGGAATTACAGAGAAAAATAGTCAAGAGACGCCCGTTAGCTTTCTCTGTACGAATCTAACTGCCTGATTTACAATTACCCGAAATTTATAATAAAAATTCAAACAAATATCAATATTATTGTGGGTACCGCACACTCGTAAATTATTCAAAAATATATCGTGAACCTATTTCAGATCACTAATACGGGCACCATAAATAAATAAATACATAAAAACAAAGCACTAAGGAATCATATGAGCGCGTCGCTAACATTCTCCACCCCAGTGCTGGTACAGCACTCAACACCTAGCGGAACACGAGCGACACGCGCCGCAGATCTCTTCCACACGCCTGTCCTTGTTTTTACGTCGACCACACGTACACGGCCGTCCCTTCCTGGGTAAACGTTCTGAATTATACCTTTTGGCCAAGTGTTTCGAGGACTATCTGGATCTGCAATGAAAACTAGATCTCCGACCTGCAGTGGTTGTACTTCCTGGTTCCACTTTCTTCTTGGCAGCAAGTCAGGCAAAACCTCTTTGACCCATCTACGCCAAAACATATCGGCTAAACATTGCGCTATACGCCATTGCTTTCGCAGGAACAAATCTGAGTCATTAAATGAACTGATTATGGGCAAATTAGATGAACTACCAATAAGAAAGTGGTTCGGAGTCAAGGTTTCAGAACAATTGTGATCAACCGATACATGAGTCAAAGGACGACTGTTAACAATGTTTTCAACCTCTGCTAACAATGTTGCTAGAACTTCATCTCGCGGAGCACGTTCTTTCATTATAACACGTAACGAGTCTTTTACGCTACGAATAAGCCTTTCCCACCCCCCACCCCATTGGGGGCTAGCTGGGGGAATGAAGTGCCATTTCATCCCATTGTTGGCACCAGCTGTTTTTAGGACATCCGAGTCTAACCCACGTGCAGCGTGTTGCAGCTCTTTGTCAGCCCCTCTCATATTAGTCCCGTTATCGGAGTAGAGATGCGCTGGCCATCCGCGGCGCGCTGCCATACGTCTCAAAGCCATAATCAGGGAGTCTGTTGTGAGCGAATGAACTAACTCGATATGAATAGCTCGCACTGTGAGACAGGTGAATAATACGCCATACCTTTTTTGGCGTCCGTGACGGCCTCTACCAACTGTCACATCTATGGGTCCAAAAAGGTCCACACCACAGAACGTAAAGGGCCGTTGATGATGAGCTATACGAGCTCCAGGCAGGTCACCCATCCTTGGTACCTCCGGTTTACATTTTCTTAAACGGCATAACATACAATTTGAGACAACAGTTTTTATTGTAGGCCTCATGCGTATAATCCAGTATTTTTGTTTCAGGTTATTTACTACCATTTCTTGGTTCCCGTGAATAGCCTTAATGTGGTGGTATCTAACAAGAAGTCGCGTCACAGGGTGCTTACCGTCCAATATGATCGGTCTTTTCATTTGCAGGTCTAAGTCAGATGCAGCGTCGATGCGGCCTCCAAGTCGAAGTAATCCGTTCTCATCAAGGTAAGGTGATAAGGTAAGTAGCTTACTTTCTTTTGAAACATGTTTACCTTTTTTGATTGCCGATAATTCAGCAGAAAATGAGCTGGCCTGCGCGTGTCTCAACAGCAAAATTTCAGCCTTAGCTAATGCTTCACAGTCCACTTCGCCGCTAATTTTCCGACATCTGTCAATAAACTTAAGTACTACAGCAGTGGCGCGAATCAAGCGGAGCCAGCAGGAGAAGCGCTGTGCGTCCGGGACCGGTAAGCTGCTAGCTGACTCGTACATCGTAGCAACATACTCAATTCTGCTTTCCTTTTCAAGGTAAATAATATCTGCGGGCCATGACGTTCTAGCCTCATATAAAAATGCAGGCCCCGTAAACCAGCTGTCATGAAATACTGTGTTATCGAATTCCTCGCGTGTAGCCAAATCAGCTATATTTAATTTGGTAGGCACATATCTCCATTCCGTCGCTTGTGTAAGTTCATCGATTTCGCCTAAACGGTTAGCTTCAAAAGTTTTGTATGATCGTTTGTTATTTCTAATCCATTGTAGGACCGTTACAGAGTCACACCAAAAAATTCGCTGAACGGGAGTTATCCGGTGTTCCTTCACTATTGTGTTTGCAAGACGGGCCGCTAATAATGCTGCCTGTAGCTCTGCTCGAGGTACAGTCAACGGCTTCACCGGTACTACACGACATTTACTTGCTATAAATGCAACATATGTCACGCCATTATGAACCCAACGCCAGTACGCTACGGCACACATTGCTTTAACAGATGCGTCGCTAAATACATGTAGTTCGAGATCTGTATAAAATGTTCTACTCACCGTCGTAGACATCGTAGCACATCTTTGCACTGTCGTAGCATTGCCGTGAATACTCGTAGGCCCGCTACGAATCTCGTAGCCAGAATGCGTAGCTGACAACTCGCACGCAGCGCTTGTAGGCTTCGGCACGGAGAGGTCAGTGCTCTCGCGGCGATCAGCTGACTGTAGTTGCATCTCGCTCGCACGCGAGACATTCTTCACACTCGTGCCGTAGTATCTAGGTATGCGTACACGATCTATTTCCTGAAGTAGATCGATCCATTTACACCATTTTTTGTAAATATTATCTGGTATATTGTCGTCCCAGCCTATATTCAATCGCCAGGTGTCTTGCAACATAATTTTGCCTTGAATAGTATACGGCGTAAGAAAACCAAACACATCAAAAATTGACATGACTACCTGTAGCATGATTCGTTTGGTAGGTCTTTCCTTATTCTGAATTATCTTTTTAGGGATACGCTTCATGGACGTATCAAATCCCATAGTGTCATCGCGTGGGTACCAAACAAGTCCTAATGTGCGCTCACCTTGGTATTGCTGATCGATTTTAAACCTTATGGCAGCTTTACCTAATGTTTCCTTTGGCACGCTGTCCAACACAGCAGGACTGTTACTTGTCCAGTTGCGAATTTCAAAGCCACCTTGTTGATGTATGTGAGAAATATTTTTTACCATTTCGATCGCGGTCGATTCGTCTGGCAAACTATCTATGTAGTCATCCATATAATGCGAATTATATATAGCATTGACTGCGGCCGGCAGTGACGACTCGAATCGACGAGCGTTTTTATTTTTCACAAATTGAGCTACAAATGGTGAACAATTGGCTCCAAAAATTAAAGATGACATTACATATGTGTCTACTTGTTCGGTAGGTTTGTCGCGCCACAGAAACCTAAACGCGTGCCGGTCTTCGGAGTGAATTTTTACCCTAAGGAACATGTCTTTAATGTCACCTGTTACTGCTATTGGATTCTCCCTAAAGCGCAGCATAATACCCAAAAGAGATGACAATAAATCCGGTCCTGTAAGTAGGTAATCGTTCAAACATTTCCCATGCACAGAGTCTGCAGAATCAAAAACTAACCTTAACTTTTCCTTATTAGGGTTGTCAACCCCGAAATGGGGTAAATACCAAGTTCTGGGTGCAGGTTGAACATCTACTAATTTTTCGGCATAGTTATTTTTTAATAAATGGTCTATGCGTTCCCTATATCTCTCTGCGAATCCTTCGTCTCGTCCCATTTTCCGTTCCATCCCTTTTAACCTTTTTAAAGCATTAAGATAAGTATCAGGCATGGAACAAACATCGTCCTTCCATGGCAGGCTTACATACCAACGGCCATTCAACAAGGTCGCCGTTTTTTCTAAATGATCAATAGCTTTAACACTATTAATATTTTGACGTGGCTTACTTGTCACTCCTATGGCATCGACTGCAAACGACTGCCTCACCTCTTCGTGAAGCTCCTTTAGCGAACGCTCGTTGTCATCGGAGCTGATGGCGGCGGTGGATGTGGCGACGACTGCCGGCGGCGCGGCGCTCGCCGACATGAGCAAGGACGCATGCGACGCCGGCGTCGCACCGCGGAGACGCACCGGTCGTACCGGGCGCATCATACCGTGCATGCACCAGCCCAAGGGGGTTAACGTAGCGGACGGCTCATTTAACCTACCCAGCCTAACTTCGATAGGATATAACAAGTGATAATTATCCTGACCTATGAGCAATTCAGGTTTAACATCTTTTGTACACAACTGATCTTTTATATCAAACAAATTTTTATATTGACTACAATTGACAAAGGAAAAATACTGAACAGGTAAATCTAATTTATCAATGCATCGTACTTTTATATTATGAACTTTATTGTCCATACTCAAAAGGTTGACGTTAGCTACCACTGCTTCACAAACCAGTTCGTTACCAGCCCATGCACCCCGCACGTGCATAGTTTCAGACCGACCGCTGAGTCCCGCGCGCTTAGCTAAAGTTAACGACATTATCGATACGCTGCTACCACCGTCTAGGATCGCGTTTGTATTTATAGTACCATGGTTAGTTACGATACGCACTGGCACCACTTTTAACAGCACTTTGCTTTCACTCGCGTTAATATGCGTCACTGTTTGCGAACTGCCGACGGCCGAAGATGTCATAGGCTCAGGATCGCAATGCTGACTGACTGTTCCTGATTTGTTTACGTTGTAATGCAATAAACTATGATGCGCTTGACCGCACCCCTCCTTATCACACACAGCTGCTGTACATTCCTTTCGACTATGTCGTGACAATAGGCATTGGTAACAAATCCCTTTACGTTTTACGAATTGCCATCTCGTTTTCCGAAGTGCCTTTTTAAATTCTCTACACTCAGTTAATTTGTGTTTTGAAGCGTGACAAAACTGGCATATATTTTCACTTTGAGGATATTTTTGTGTGTCTGTCTGTATCAATATGGTCTGAAGACGATTTCCAATGTTTTCACTGTTATTCCTTTTCTGTTTACTGTTATCATATGAGCTTGTGAAGTATATATTTGAAGTGGCAGATATCTTTAAGGCCTCTTGGTGCAAAAAATCTGCTAAAAGTTCCATTCGTGTCTTTTGCCCATTATTTATGAGAGGAAAGCTATAGTTTGACCATTTAGACAATAGCATTGTCGGTAGCTTAGATAAGACAATAGATACAATGCTCATACCCTGTAGATACTCTTCTCGTCCCACCGCACGTACTGCTTCAACCATGTTTTGCACTTTCACTGAAAACGGTATAATTTCTTTATGGTAGTCTTGCGACATGGGTGGAATTTTTTTAATATCCTGCAGTATTTTGGATATAACCAGCTCTGGATTACCGAAGCGCAGCTCTAAAGTTGACATGATTTTGCATGGTGAGCTCGTTGTGCAAAGCAAAGCCGCTACTGCTTCTTTTGCAGCTCCTCGCAGACATTTCCTCAGTCTCCATAAGTTTTCTTGCGTTGTGAAGTTACAAAGCTCGGTGGACTCGTTGAAGGCCTGTTTAAATTGCAACCATTCTAATGGATCTCCTGAGTAATCTGGTAGTTGCTTCGGAGCACTCAATCTGGACAATAGTTGCTTGTTAGGTGCACTCGTTGAGGCTAGGTCCCTCACTGCGCTGGCTAGCATCTGTATGGTGCCATTAATACTGGTGGCCTCCTCTGGAAGTGGCGGCATGGGTATCACCTGTGGCTGTGACTGTGTGAACAGATGTGGCACTGCAGAACTTGGTGGAGCGATGGCTTGCTTGGGTACGGCTTCCGGTACGTTCAGCTGATGTAGCAGGCCTGTGGGTTTACCATGATCGGGGGCTGGCTCCATCAATTCGGGGCGACTCTGGTCTAGCCATTGCTCCACATCACGAGTGCGATCTTCATCGTGTGGACTGTATTTCAATTCTTCATCCTCTAGTTCAGCTAAATTCGCTTCCAGTTGAATATCTATCAACTCCATTTTAATTTGTGCCTTCCGTTTCGCGGCATCTAAAAGCAGTTGTGCCTTCCTGGCTTTAAAAGACGATGTGGCACTGTGACCTTTGGACTTGTGGGTGGCGACACTTTTTACGCTGGGCGAGGCGGCGGGTGTTTTGAACTGCGCTTTCTGGGCTGTGGTACTATTCACGGAACTGCAATCCTCCACAGCAACAACCGACTGTAGGTCGCGTTCACTTTTTTCGCGTCGCGCAGCGCTACGAGTGCTAACCATTTTCGATGATTTCGCTGGTGTTCGAAACATAGATGATCCGGCTCGAAGGACCAAACTATAAGCTGTAGGGTCTCGGCTGAGCCAGGAAAACAAGGTGTAAATTTTAAAATACTGTATTGAGCACAAATACAAAAGGAAAGTTAACAATATCGCGGAATTACAGAGAAAAATAGTCAAGAGACGCCCGTTAGCTTTCTCTGTACGAATCTAACTGCCTGATTTACAATTACCCGAAATTTATAATAAAAATTCAAACAAATATCAATATTATTGTGGGTACCGCACACTCGTAAATTATTCAAAAATATATCGTGAACCTATTTCAGATCACTAATACGGGCACCATAAATAAATAAATACATAAAAACAAAGCACTAAGGAATCATATGAGCGCGTCGCTAACAGGAGGGACTAAATATACTGTAGTTTAATTCTGTTGTTGATACGGGACGGTAAAATATAATTTATCTAGATAGTTTTGCTCGAAATACAATTTCGTTTGTTGTATAAATTTATTACCTACAAACCTTTTGAAAAAAATGGGTATATTTTTTAAGTTGCTGGTATTTAGATACTTATTATCGGAGATCAAGAATCACTTTAAGCCGCTGCGCCATTATAGTTAGCTAGGTGTTTGTTTAGTATGTACATAATCACTGTTATGAAATTTATACCCAATAAGGCCCTATAAATTTATCTAGGTATTAATTCCTTTACTATCGATGTTCTAGACACAATAGAAACACTACGCTATGAAGCTGGGTACCGCCCGGTCGTCAAGGGATTAATAACTTTTATAGTAATGAAATTTTATAACTTTATAAAATTTCAAAAAATAAATTGATGGCAACACTGGCCATGTAAACATTAACTCCGTATATTTTTAATTGAAAAAATAATTTTGAACTCATTTTCAACTCAATTATACAAGGAAAAGAAAGGAATAAGTGCTGTAAAGTGATTGTTTATTTTGAGTTAGTGTAAAGTTTTTACTTACACATTATTGGAAAGTGGTGTCTTCAACGATCGCACTATCACAATAACACTTCATATAAAATATACTTAATAAAACTTCATTCTTTGGCCAATATACGAATTATTTAGTGTACTACAATGAATACTAACGCATCAAAGGAGTGAAATAACTGTTCAAGAAGAATATAAATATAAAGTGAATTTGAGGATTTAAAATTATTATTGAAGGTGTATTTTTTTATGGAACTCATTAAATACCTTCATTGACCACTATAAACTTTTACGCAAATGTGATAGTGATGGATCTTTTCTATCAATGACGTCATACGCTGTTTGGTGTGTTTGGTACAGAACGCGCCTCCCATACGTGAGTTAGAAGTTTGATTCCTGACCTTGAAAATTAAATTTATTCATTCTTTTGAATGCTGTGGTGGTTTCAAGAACTTTTTCAACATCTCAAGTCAAGGATGTTTCCTTCATTTGTTTTTGTTATTTTTTCTGCTTTTATTTTCTGACATAATTGTTTTTTTTTTATTATTATTAATTATTTTGATTTTATTTAATATTTTTATTTATTGTAATTTTTTATACATTTTGATTTTGTTTAGTATTGTGGCGTCCTTCCTCTCTGCCAGATAATTAAAATATTTGTCAGATTTTTAGCTTCACTGCTTGGTAATGGTTTTTTTAAAGTTTAACACGACATAACTTGTTTGACATTTTGTATTAGGTTTTTATTGTAATTTTTTAATTTGTGTTTTTTTAATGATTTTTACACAATTTTTTAATAGTTGTATTGATTATTTTATTTTAAAATGTTGATTATTTAGTATGGAAATGTATTAATTTTGACATTGTTATTTTTTGGATTTTTGACCTTTTGTTTTTTTCCTTTTTTTAATATTTATATTTTAATTTTCTGTAATAGGTAATTGTTTATTTTTTATTAGAAAAGGAATGATTGAATTTTGACATTGTCTTTTTTGGAATTTTTACCATTTTTAGATTTAGAATTTTTCAATTTAATTAATTTATTGTTATGTTTAAAATAATTGACTTTCAATTCAGTTTTTAATTTGTAATTTATTTTATTGACTATGATTATTTTTTTTTATAGTTTATTTCTAGTTTTTAAGAATTGCTTTTAACAAATATATATAAATTATTTTATATATATTTTATAAATTATTTTATATATATTTTAATGTGGGTTAAGTTATGTCAGATGATTTGAATTACGGCAATTGCCCTCTTTGCCCCGGTTCCACACGACAATTTGTTATTCCCAGAGGTCTTGCTGTGCATATAAGCCGAAAGCACAGAACTAACCGAGATGAACTAAATCCTAACTCCGCTGCACCATCGCAGGATTCAGGGTCGGATTTGAGTGGTAATCTAGATACACTATCAACTCTGAAACGTAAAGTTAAGGTTCTAAAACATATTCCAAAAGGAGCGAGATGCTTGGCAGCGGGAAGGTTGGTGGCACTCATCAGAAATTGTTTGTCGGATAACAGCCCTGAAGCTTGGTTTGCTTTACTTTCTTTCTCCTTCACAGCATTGAGAGTTCCTTGCAAGGAGGGACACTCATCGCTGACTTCCAAAGTGAAGGAGAACATCGGTGGTTCTAGTGATGCTGGCATTCTGGGTGACCACAACTTTCAAAAGAAGACTCATTCTTTACACAAGTCTATCGAGGGAAAGGTGCATGATGGTGATTTTAAAGGGGCAATTCGGTTGTTGTTATCGGATTGTTCTGTTGCTCCAAATAATGCGGAAACTAGGGATGCTTTGATTCGCAAACATCCTTCAACGTCTCGTCCTTTGATCTTGCCTCCAGAGCCAAATCGTGCCAGTGTTTTTCTGACAGTCAACTCTTCAGAAGTTTTGGCTGCTTTGGGGTCATTTCAGACTGGTTCAGCTTTGGGGCTGGATGGTCTGCGTCCGGACCATTTGAAAGAATTAACTTCGACCTCGGCTGGAGACAACGGGATTCGGTTGGTGGAGGCGTTGACTAGTTTATGTAATTTTCTTTTAAAGGGTTTGCTCAATCCTATTGTATGTCCATATTTATACGGAGCATCATTGTGTGCTTTGAGGAAGAGGGATGGTGGAATTAGACCAATAGCGATCGGTTCCACAATTCGACGTTTGGTCTCAAAGATTGCTTGTAGCGCTGTGAGGCGAGACGCATCTTTCTACCTGCAGCCTCAACAATTGGGCTTTGACACTGCTGGTGGCTGTGAGGCGGCCATATATGCCACACGATGGTTTTGTACAACGAACAAAAATTCAAACAACGTCATTGTTAAACTAGATTTGGAAAATGCATTTAACAGTGTAGAAAGAGACGTTATTTTAAACGAGGTATTGGAACATACACCTCATCTTTTTCCATTCCTGCACCAATGCTATAGCTCACCTAGTCACCTTTTCTTTCAAGAAACGTCAATAGACTCTAAAGTTGGTGCACAACAGGGAGATCCCTTGGGACCATTAATTTTTAGTCTGGCTATCCAAAAAACCATTTCCAGTTTAAGATCTCCCCTTAACGTTTGGTATTTAGATGACGGTACTCTGGGTGGTCCTCCTAATGTTGTAGTTGCGGACGTACAAACGTTGTACGATAAATTTAAAGACCTTGGTTTAAAGATTAATACAAGAAAGTGCGAGTTATTTGTGTGTGGTGAACAGGCTCTTACTTCAGTTCCGGTCTTCCAAGCTTTGATTCCGGGTATGATGGTAGTTGACGATTCAAACTTGACTCTTTTGGGAGCTCCAATTTTCGAAAAAGCTGTGCTTTCGGTCATCCGGGAAAAAATTACATCTTTTGTGGCTTCACACGAAAGGCTTAAGTGCTTGTCTTCGCATGTAGCTTTAGTTCTCCTTCGTAACTCCCTTGCGATTCCTCGAATGACTTATATTGTCAGAACTAGTCCAACTTGGTTATTCCAAAATGAAATCAATGAATTCGATAATGCTGTGCGAATGTCTTTGGAGTCGGTGCTTAATGTCAAGCTTAGTGATCGGCAATGGATCCAGGCTTCGTTACCTGTTCGTCATGGGGGTCTTGGTATTCGCCGTTTGGAGGATGTGTCGCTGCCGGCATTCTTGTCGTCCTCGCATGGGGTAATTAGTTTAGTCGCTAAAATACTGTCAACGAATGGCGCTGGACTGGTTTTGCCGCATGTGGGTGATGCCCGGTTGGCCTGGTTAGCGATATGTCCGAATTCATCTTTTCCAGATAGGCCCGAGGTACAGAGGTTGTGGGATGAGGATGGAGTACGTATACTTTTTAAGGAGTTGGAAAGTCAGTCAAGTGATGTAGATTTGGCGCGATTGAGGGCTGCGGTCCAGCCCGAATCTGGGGCTTGGTTGCATGCGGTTCCATGCCCTCATATGGGAACCCACCTAGATAACAACTCCTTGAGAATAGCTGTAGCACTTAGGTTAGGTTGTGCTGTTTGCGAGCCACATCGCTGCATTTGTGGCGTAATGGTGTCGTCTGATGGGCATCATGCCCTGGCATGTACTCGTTGTGCAGGCCGTTTGCCTCGCCATAGCGCAATTAATGACATAATACGCCGCGCTTTAATATCAGCTAATGTGCCTTGTGTGTTGGAGCCCCCGGGACTTTGCCGCACGGACGGTAAGATACCGGACGGTTTAACTTTAATTCCGTGGCAGAGAGGAAAATGTTTATTATGGGACGCCACATGTGTTAGCACTTTTGCGGCGTCGTATCTCGGTAACACAGTAGGGTCACCGGGAGCGGCTGCTCGGGCGGCGGCCGGACAGAAATGTTCTAAATATTCCATTCTGTCCGCACAATATTTATTTGTTCCGGTCGCTGTTGAGACGGCTGGTCCTTGGTGTCCTGAAGCTAAAGTATTAGTGGCAGAGATAGGACGCCGTTTAAAATACTGTGGATATGACTACCGCTCGGGGTGGTACCTGGTTCAAAGGATTTCTATAGCTATCCAAAGAGGCAATTCCGCTAGTATTATGGGAACCTTTGAGCCGGGTACAATCAGGGGCGGCATTTTTGAATGACTGTATTAATTATGTACTATTGTTTTTGAATTAAATAAATAAGAAACTAAAAAAAAAACTGTGTTGAGATGGAACAATTATTCATTAAAAACTTTCCTACTCAATTTTTCAGATCAATGCGCTTAGCGTTAACTATTAAAAGCACCAACATAGTTGCAAGTTATAATTTCAATTTCAAATCCAGTGGAACATAAAAGTTGTTTGAAATTCAAAAGGTGTAAAAGTGTCATAAAACGTGTTTTACAGTTGATGATAAAATAACGAAAAGAATGAAATAGGTGATATAGCTGCATATCAAATATTTATGTTCAAAAAACATGCTTGTTTTGTTCAAATTGGTAGTAGAGCGCAAAATATGCAAAGTATAATGCTGATGTAGTTGCGTCATCGTTGAAGGCAGACCAGCACCAGTAGCCAAGTGACAATTTCAAAACGCTAACGAATGCCATAAAAACGTTTTGCGATTGTGACTTTAGTTAAGCCTTAACGAGGTACGACAAGAACAAAATGTAGGTATGGGATTGACATAAGATTGACCACGTGATTTACCGCAGCTTATGCCAATCCCATACATTTTGTTCTTGTCGAACTTAGTTAACGTTTTGGAATCGAAAGCACTATACATTTTTTTTAACTAGGTTAGATACTCGTACAAAGTTGGACTCATCCGTAGTGCAGTCTCTTCCAGTCAACTTTAGGGTAAATGAAAAATAATAAAAAGAAGAGAAAATTGTTATTTTCTAAATGTGACAATAAATTTAATTATATCGTTTATTGACCCTGAAGTTTTACAAGCTATATGCAGTTTAGACTGTTTCAAGCAATAAGATTCTTTACCACCGAGTTAGCAACTAGTGACCGTGTAACGTGATGTTTTCTATTGTTCCTTGCGGTATTCAATGTAAATGCTTTGATTGCATAGATAGGCGACACTATAGAGAACTTGTAGGGAGATCAAGCAGGTGCGACTGGAAAGAGATGCGAAATGCAAGTACAGCGCACTCTCCCGAGATTCGGCTCGTATAACCGAGAGGTTGGTAGAGCCATGGGAGGTGGAGGTAAGTGTTCCTTACGGTAGCTGAGTTTAACAGTGTGCATATACTACAATGTATAAAAAAGCGAAAAAAAATAATGCTCATTTTTTATACTCCTTCAGTAAATATGAAACTATAAAGCATAATTTTGTTGAGAAGCAGTATAAATAGCAATATATTGCTCAGCCTGTATATTGCCTGCACGTAGAAAACGCGGCGACACCGAAACTGCAATATGTGTACAGTAAGCACGTGATTACGGCAGGTTGCCTTGGAGATATAGTATGCTAGAAGAACGACATATACTTAAAACTAACTCTTCTTTGTAACATCCTCCCATAATGTATATATATACTGGCCTTACTCAAGGTTCAGACAAAAGCAATAGGAGGTAGAAATGTAAACAAATAGATTCTATGGAAAAGCGCCATATTAAAATAAATAAATAATTGGATGTAGTCAATAAATATGTTAAAATATAAATATGCACTACAATTATTTTATAGTTCGTTTTAATGTTTGACCCTCATAAACAAGTGTAAATTAAGCTTTTACTAAATATATAGCACATCTTACAAAAACAAGAATAATATCTAAATAAATATTTTAATTACAAAAAATTTTGTAAATATTATTGATGGCATTGACCCAAATAAATCTGTAAATATTTGGTATAGTATTACCGATATGATTTTTATATCTCACTTCAAGTAACCCTCATAAAATATGACCCCTGTTACTCATATATTGCATATCTTAACATGCCCAATCTTTAAGCTACGGGAATGTGTGTGTATATCATATATTTGATTATAGATAAATTTCAGTTTATAGTGTAATAAAAATATATTTCTAAAGATAAACAAACGGTCTACACCGAGGCCCGATTTTAGGTACATTATTTAGGTACATAAATATTGCAAAAAATGTATTTTGTACTAGGAACACGTCTCGTTCATACTCGTATCTCATTTAACATGTATTTGACAATATATTATTATACTAGCTGTTCCCCGCGGCTTCGCCCCGCGTGGGACTCGGTTACATCGCGCCCAAAAGTAGCCTATGTTTGACCTCAGGTCGTTAACTACATCCCTACCAAATTTCATCACAATCGGTGCAGCAGTTTAGCCGTGAAGAGGTGACAGACAGACAGACAGATAGACAGACAGACAGACTTTCGCATTTATAATATTAGTATGGATATGTACAAATATGTACGTACATATATGTACAAATTGTATTTGACGTTGAATGTCAAAAGCAATATTTCTGTATGAAACAAATTATTGGTATAGTCCTTTTAATTCTGAACTTTGTTTAGTTAGGTACTAGTCAGTTGACATTTGTACAATTCAATGTTTCTACGGCGACGATGCTGCTTCCTGATAAACGGATAGTCGAACGAACACAGTCGGGAAACTTATTAATATTATAATATCTAACACTTTCTGTACAACACTAAAAAGTAATTAAGAAAATAATGCTACAACCTTATATCACAAAGCATTTCTAGCGCACTAGTCAAGCACGTGTTTTAACTTATGAGTTTCATATGTAAATTTATTGCACTCGGTGTAAAGCTAATTTGTGCCATAAATTCAGGTATACTTGTCTCAACGGATGCTCGGCCTAGTACTAACAAGATATACGTCGTGACCGCGTGCTCTAATTTACGAAAGATTATAGAGTAAAATCTTAATTGTTAGGTTAGGTATAACTGTTGAATAAATTTACGAATGAAACAGGCGATTTTATTTATATTTTTTTTGTCAGATAATTTTTGTGTTGTCTATTTATTATTATCATCATCATCATTTCAGCCGCAGGCTGTCCACTGCTGGACATAGGCCTCCCCCAAGGGGGTTAAGGGGGGGTACGTCTATTTATCTTACCATCTAACTGTGACAAAGTGCAGATAAAATGTTCAAAAATGTAGTGATTAATAAAAAATAAATTATAAAATGACAATTAGTAACATAACTTCTCTTCTTAAAAAGAAGGTCCTGATTTAGCAGTACCGGATATATTTTATGGATTGTAAAAAAAAAGAATGATGATGTTTTATTATTTCACGAGCGCTTATTTTAAGTTTATAATAAGAAACGCCGGAAGAAGGATATTAGAATTCACAAGCCAATATACCTTTATTTTGTTTGTAATTGCATGTGACAGTATAATGTAAGCGGAGACACGTATATCTAATCCATTAGTACCCGAAACTAAACGCATTAGCGGAATTACAAGTAATACCATTAAAAGCTCATCTATCTACGAGACTTACTCAAGTATTCCTAGTTTTGCGTATTGATGTCGCGGTAATAGATCGTTAACTTGACAGATCACTTGTGTCAAGTTTTGTTTATAGTTGTAAAGTGTTTAAATATAGCGAATGTGATATGATTAGCGTTTGCTTTTTACGAATGATTCACTGGTGGTTCGGTATATTTTTAAGAGAATAATATCGTATACTTGCCAAATTACTTTAAATGACTGTTTCATTGGCTAGCGAATTATCATCATCGCCAACATCAGTTAAAATCATTATTCATTGAAAACACAAGTTTTCAAAAATCCGTCTTATGTAAATAAGGTTCTGGATCTAAAGTTAATTTTAAACATATTAAATTATAGTTCCCTATAGTAACAAATTGCAATATTGCTTAAAACGGCCACTTTTAACAGTTTATATTTTAATTTGTAATGTTTAAAATTAACTTCAGATCCAGAACCTTAATTATATAATACAGATTTTAGATAACTTGTGTTTTCAGTAAATAATGATTATTAACTGATGGTGGCGCTAGTGTTCACAAAGGTATCTTAATATTATTCCGATTACTTCCTTGATTTATTCTTTATTGTTCTTTTTAATAATATTAAAAGATCATCATCTTATGCTCGGACGCCCTCGCCCTCGCAACGTCAACTCCAGAAAAACTATTATTAGTGAAATCTTATATATTCTAATCATTAATTTTTCCAAGAAACTCATCGACGTCAAATAGCTTAGGGTCTATTGATTTATCAAATTGACGAAACAAAACCCTATCGAGGATGAAGCTATAAAATATCTTTATGTTGTACCTAAAATCTATAAAAGATGACCCAGCTTACGTTGGGTAGTGAACTATCACAAAATAATTTTATGACCATAAAGTTTCAGTATTGATATATGGGAAGTAGATAAGCCGGAATATAGTATTTAGCTGAATATGAAAGTAATTTTGGACTTGTGCCGGGAAATTCATTACATTGTTTTTTAAAGAGGGATTTTGTCTATGCAGCTTATTTGGAAGTTATGTCCTCTTTTGTGCAGTGGTTGGGATTTAAAAAAGATTCCATTTTTAGTTGTTAATTTTGTTCAATTATTTGGTTTAGGGGCTATTAATTTTATCTTTATTTTTGTAGATTATTTGGACGGTAGATTTTACCATCTGTTGGGTCCTTAAAAATCGTAATTTAGCAAATTCCCTGAACTATTATAATATCTGATATAAGCAAATTTAGAAATGATATGGTTATCGGCATTTATAATTTTACATTAACCCACATAGTGTTTTTAATCCAATACCTATTTGAAATCTGATAAAGATATACGGAACCACGAAGGTTAAATAGAATTACGGCATACGAGAACAGTAATTTGGGATCAAAAAGAAAACCCAATAAGTCTACTTCGAGTGAATTAAAACAACAGCAGGATAACGTATATAGTCCAGCTATAAAATAGATTGGAGTCGCAACATTAACCTCATCCCAATTTGTTGTGATGAAGTCATCCCCTCGAAGGATGGAAGAAAAGTCCTTCTCACACTGGTCGTGTTATACAACTTGTACAGTCGGCTGCAGAGAAAACTGACCCCCATGCTACAAGTATCACTATTGAAAGGGGGTCATATTTCTCTGCAGCTGCAGCACTGTACATGTGTAAAATAGAATTAGAAACTCATCTGAGATGGGACACACTTCTTAATTCTATGACGTGTAAAGAAAAACACGTGATAATTTTAAGTGGTACGAAATTAAATAGGTAATAATTAAGTAAGTTATATATATAGTACAACATGCATATTAGTTTGAGGAATATTACAGCTTTAAATACTTTGTACGACCAATATAAGATCATAAGGTATTATCATGTATAAAATATAAAAGAAACTACACTAGTACAATATATCATGGATTTATTATTTACAAGCGACCCGCCCCGGCTTCGCATGGACATAAAAACCTTCCTCATGAATCACTCTATCTATTAAAAAACCGCATCAAAATCCGTTACGTAGTTTTAAAGAAAGATTGAAGTTTACATAGGGATATAGAGACAGAGAAAACAACTTTGTTTTATACTCTGTAGTGATAGTGATAATCTGTCAAAATTTCTTGACTGCAACAATTCGGCAAAAGTGGATATGACTGATGCTATTTGCTAAAAAAAATACTATTTTTTGTTATTTAATTTTAGTTATTTATTACATAGATCGGCTTGGAAATGGACCAGTTGACTTGAACAATATGAATAAGATAATAAGATTGAAATGAACCAAAAACTATTGGGTTGGCTATCTCGTACTACTTTTTATAATCACACTTTGTATTAAATCAGCCTTATTGTTTTTAACTAATCTGATTTCTCTGCAGAATGTATATTTTTTATTGTCGTAAAGATTATTTGAAGTAATATTGAAGAAGAAAGACTTTGTACACCCTGATGTCAGTTCTTTAAAACCACGTGGTTTCTTTGACGTGCCCTCTGAAGCACGAAATCGTCTTTTCTATGAGACAATCAGGTGATTCAAACCTGAAATATCCTGACCAAAGTTGAAACAACGAAACAAAGTATCCCATGGGAATCGAACTCATGACCACCGGAGATACTGGCAAACAACCAAGCAATCAATGTATTAATTGGTATTTAATGTAACATTGAATCGATAAATAATTCGAATTATTAATTTTTAAGAAAAATACAAAATTATGCATATTAGTATTAAAGAAAATATGTGCAGTTTTTTGAAAACATAAAACACTTCAGTAACATGGCAGCAAAATTGCTACAACAATTAAAATTCATCGCGATGTTTAGTGAGCACGTTTGCTCCCCCGCGTGTCATAATTTTTACTACTTTTCTGAAGTTAAGCATAGCACTGTCGCGGGCTGATTCAGACTTTTAAAATATATATATTTTTATACATACATACATACATATAGTAGCATCTTTATCCCATACGGGGTAGACAGAGCCTAGGGCCATAAGTCTTAGACCACGTTTAGCATGATGATTGATGAAATCAATAGTGATGGGTTGCTAGCCGCATCGCCTATGTTATGATTCCCCCATTCGCCGATCCCCTCAGTCGACTTCAATGGCTTGCACGGGAAGAGAAGCAGCTGGTACATTCTGTTTTTCTTTTTCTCCCAGACCAGCATGGAAGGTTTTTATAATACTTTTGAAATAACATTTGCTTATTAAAAAAAAGCTCTTCTAGAGTAAAATAATATTGAACATACTGCAAGATATCGATAGATTTACATTTAAATATAACAGAAGTTTTATTTTAATTGATTTTTTTATCTAATTAAACTCAACAACAACTTTAACTCTCTGTTCCTCTTACATAGTATGATTTCAGAAAATACTGCACATCAAGGTGGTCGTATGCTTGATTGCAAAGATATTCTTTTATTTTCTTATTTTAAAATACAAACTTTGTCTTCGGTGTGAAAAAATCATAATTGTTATAAAATATGTTCCAGAATAAGCCGGTTATTACAGTAGCGATACAAAGTGCAGTTTGCGATTGTCACAATTTATACTCTTAAGAGATTTCTTCAATTTAAGAACCGAAGTTTTCATGTACAATTTTGTCTGAGACGACATAGTTTATTATTACAATAGTAACTTAACTGCTGAACTGAGTTATAGCTGTTGTTGTTTTACATTGTAGGAAATTGAACATTCTTTCATCTTTGAATATCGTGGTACAAAATTAAATTGAATGTTTTTATTGGGGTTATCGTAAACTTGCCACATAGTTAATTCGTCACGTTTTTAAAACTCCATACATTCAAAGTTAATTGGTCACATGCATAAAAAAGTATTAGTTAACTCGTCACAGGTAGGTATGCGTTATAGTTAATTTGCCACAATTAGCAAAGTACCGACAGCAAGCAAAGTGATTTATTTATTTAGTGGTTTAAATCTACGCTAATATGAAAAATGCCGAAGAGTTTGTTTATTTGGTTTTATGACATGACGACAGGTTAGATTTACAAAAAAAAACCACTCTTGTAAAGATGAAGGTATGTACCATGGGCGGAACTGAAGCGGACAACAAGTTAAATACATTTATTTACTACAAATGTCTAAAGTATTCAACTACATACAGGGGTTTATTTATTTGAATTTAATGATGGCCAAATTATATAATTTAATTTTCTATATTACTCAATTTTATTTTTCTATTGTCATGTGATCTATGTATTGGAATGCAATGTATGAATTATTATTGAATAAATTAATGATCACTTGATCAATTCAAATAGGACATCATTTTTTTTTTAGCTGCAAAATGTTGATAGTTATCTTGAGTTCATTCATACCCTAGGAGGCTGTTGGTGCTTTTTAAATAATCCTTTATATGAGGATGAGAAAATTTACAATCAGACAGCTAGGTAGCACTCCTGCACATGCTTTTATCTCTCTCGCTCGCTGCAACTATCTCTTTCTAAATGTAACAACTAACCCTTTCGGTCAATGCATTCTTGTTATCAGTCCAGTGACTCACATGACCTTGCGAGAGGGTGGTGACGTGTTTTGCAAAATTACTGTGCAATTTTAAATGTTGTAATTTGTGCATCTTTGAAAAAATGGATAATCAGCCGGGAACAAGTACGGGAGGACATGGTGTAAGTATTTTTAAATTTAATTCTATACAAAAAAAAATATGTTCTATTTGTTTATTATTTTATCTCTCAAATGCTCTTATATAAAAGGAGTTCGATTTTAATAACAGTTATTAAACAATGATTTTATTTAATTTAACTTTAGATAGCCTATGGTTTTAAAACAAAATTAATACTTAACTGACCCCTCATTATTTTCACAGCAATGTCAATTTAATCAAGTGTTTATTTAATTGATTCTAGTAATTATAATCTGCAAGTTAAACTGCACTAGATCTAATACGAACTATTAATTATAATTAAATAAATATTTGAATAAAAGAGTCACATTTCTTATTTTATTTATTAGCAAAGGTACAGTTTAAAACTTTAGATATAATTTTAAATCATACCGTTTTATGCTGCTTGTCTTAACTAGACATGACGCATGACAAACTTTAAACAAAATGGCCGACGGCTCAGACGCCAGCGGTGGTGTGATTAATCATACATTGTGAAATTTGACATGTATTATGCTTATTGTTTTCTGTAGACAAACACAGTTACAAATTTCTATACTATACCCGTTTAGTTTTAAAGCATGTAGTAATTTTTATGGTGATTTTATAAAATGCTGACTATTTCCCGTGACTTCAATTGCGGCATTTATTTCCGTTGTTGTTAAGAGTAAAGAGTATTCTTATATTGAAAGAGTTATCAAATTCCGTCCAGTAGCTTTTTTTCCTCTTTATAGTATTAAGTATAGATAAATTTATGATACTATTTCAACACCTTTTCAGGTCACATTTACGAAAACTGAAAGGGGACGGAGAATGCTTGTGAGAGGTGGTTATATGTACACCTTTCATCGGGAAACTAAGCTTGGAACTGTTTGGAGATGTACGAATCGTGCATGCAGTGCAAGTATAAAAATTTCGGAGAATCATAGCGTTCGAGTTTTGCATGAAGCGGCTCATAAGTGTAAACCAAATGTAGTGAAAACAGAGATTATCAAGACAAAGAATCTTTGTAAAGAAGCAGCAGCAAACACCAGCACACCTATGCCTCAACTATTTGAAGAAGTTTTTCAACCAAAAAAAGACGCGGGTTACGATTTATTAAGTGCCTTACCGAAATTTAAACACTTTTCAAGATCACTTTATATCGTAAGGAATCGTGAATTAAACGTACCCAAAACACATTTTGCTAAATGTGAAGATGTAATAATCCCGTTCAAATATACAGATTGTTTTTTATTATTTGACGACGACAGTGATCCTGAGAACAGAATAATAGCTTTCTGTACTGAGACAGCTCGTGAAGCTGTAAGAAATATTCGAACATATTTTTCGGATGGAACTTTTTCAAGCTGCTGTAAACCATTTTATCAGCTTTACTGCATACATGGTGATGTGAGAAGTGACGAAAACTTTACAAACGTAGTTCCTCTCATATACGTTCTAATGCCTAATAAGCAAGAACGGTCTTATGAGCGACTTTTTATTGCTCTCAAGAAAAATTTGCCATATTGGAACCCGGTGACAATGATTGTCGATTTTGAAATTGCAGTTATCAACGTCATAAAAAAAATGTTTCCACATATTAAACTACAAGGATGTAACTTCCACTTCAAACAAGCATTGGCTAAAAAAGCTCACGCCTTAAATATGAACAGCATCAACGAAAAGAGACACTTGGCTTTGTGTGCTGCATTGGCGCATGTAAAGCTAGAAGACATTGAAGACGGTTGGTTGTGGATTATGGAAGATGCGCCACAGAGTGAAACAGTAACAACATTTAATGATTATTTCGTATCCCAGTGGTTAGAAAATAAAAATATACAATTTATTTGGAATATACATGGTTCTCGTCATAGGACAATAAATCTCGCAGAAGCATGGCATAAGCGTTTGAACAATATGATGCCTCAAAAAAAACCTAGAATGCTTCAGTTTCTGGAAACACTCAAAAAGGAAGCTGATTATGTAGATACTAAAATAAAAAAATTGAATCTAGCCATACCATCAAACTTAAGAACGCGCAGGTCAATTGCATATGACAGGGAGTTAAAAACTCTTTTAGAAAATTATAATAACATGCCCCTGTCTGAATTTATATTGAAAATTTCTTATATGCAGCATTTTAAAGAAATGTAACATGGATGTAGTTAATTCTACATTTAAGATTTAAATTAATAATTTTAATGTATGATTTCAAAGGAAAACTAATGTTATAAACAAAAAGCAATATCTTTACTTTATATAATAAAAGTTCTTTTTACTATTGTTTTATTGTAGGTTGTTCTAATTTGTTACATAGATGTAGTTAATCCTATACTTAAGTTTTAAATTACGACTTTAATCTTTGATTTTAGGGGAAGGCAAGTGATGAATTATGACAAAAAATACTGTGATTTTATCTGTGATTCATTAAGTAGATATATTTTGTTTTTTTTTTTATGTTATACACGTAAGGTATATCAATAAGGTAGGTAGGTAGTAGGTAGGTTGTGCATGTTACCTAGGCAAATCAGCCGCTTTCTATTTATAAAGAGAACTGTGATTTTTACAAATTGTTACATAATATTTTAAATAAAACAGCTGTAAATTTTGAGAACCTTCCTAGAAATTAACAGCAAATTTATTTTTGTTTGCTTCTTCTTTGGTTATATTTGTACGTAATATTTAAGTAAATCATTCAGATAGAACTGTGATTTTTGTAATAGATGTAGGTAAGGTTAATATCCCAAAACTGTGATGAAAGAAATAAATGTTGTTATTTAAATTTTTGTTTAATTTTCTTGCTGTCTGTACAAAAATAATCAGTGTGACGAATTTACTATACTAAATATTAGACTGTGACGAATTAACTATAAAAAAATAAAAGTGTGGCAAGTTTACGCATACTTTTTTTCGTGACGAATTAACTTTGTGGCAAGTTTACGATAACCCTTTTATTGCTATTTGTCTCTCACTTTATATCACCTGTCTCTGTCAACATGTTCTGAATAAAAGGCAGGATCGACTAAGAAGGTTTTATTCTCCTAATGTAGTAAAATATAAAACTAAACTAAGTACTCTTGATTTTTCTTTTTGTATTAACATTTATTTATTATTATCACACTCTCATTTATACAAAAGTAAATTTCGCTACAATTTTCGGAAAATTGTATTTGAATAGTAGTTTTAAATATATTTCAAATATAACTGAAATATCAAAAATTAATGTTGACTATTTTCGGACTCATAATTTTTTTAACTATAAAAAAAATATCAACCTTTAATTTTGACTATTTTCAGACTTAAATTTTAAAACACTAGGCAGGAAAAAACATAAGTACCTAATCAAAGCTCTCCTAGAAGTTCGGTCTTAAAATTCCATAAATTCATAGCTCCTGTGGGCTGTTTCATCTAATGATGCAAAACAAGCAGAGTTGAACGTGTACTGAACACAACCTGTAACAACTTTAAATAATAAACTACAACCTTCTTTAGTGACCGTTTAAACTATAACTTTGAGTCCGTAGACCGTTTTGTTTCCATAAATTATTATTATCATAACACCAGCAATCTAGTTGGTGTAAAAATGGGTAAGTATCACTATATTAATAGACAAAAAATTTCCTATACCGATGGCTGATGGGGCAGAAAGGTTCTTAAACAGCGACCACGCAACTGCAGGCGCGGCATCGGACCCACTGATCAGATGGTCAGATGAACTGAAGAAGGTAAAGCTAGCGCTAGCATAAAATTTCTCTTTCTATAAGTAAGTTTATCAGAAATCCTCGTGACTTCGTGAAATGACTTTCGAGATTCTAATGTAAGTTAAGGATACTAGCAAAAAGTTGCACGAGGATTTCTGATAAGCTCACTTACAGAAAGAGACATTTTTTTTGGGGAATCGGAACTAGTGAGATCAAAGGAACAGCCTTAACGCGATTTCTGAAGCACGGAGGAGCTCAAGATAGAGACGCCACTAGGAGTGACCAATCCTATCAACAATAAGGTTGGCTAGCTGATATTGTAATAGCAATAAGTCCGCCATTGTACCAATTTATTTTCGATCTTGTACAATGCAATTATGTTTTTATTCGATTGATGCAATAAAGTGTTTATTAAATTCATCCATTCAATCCTAGTTTGGCCGCGTTCGCCGTTCCTTGACATGCGCTATCCTTTCGAATATGCATACGAATACCCCGCTAGACTATTCAGCTCCTTAAAACTAAAATCATTTATTCATTGACTGATTTGAAACTAATCTCATTATTGTGATCATGTTATATTGATACAGAAATCTTTGTAAGAAGATGTTCTACTGATTTTACTAAATTTCTACGAGTTGCTGCATGGATATTAAGTTAATTGTATTAACTTAACTCGTATGCAGGTGTTTCTAGGGGAACAGACTGTGACGTCACCCTCAGTAACGCGATTGTACACACAATTAACTTACCACAGAATAGCATCTGTGTTTATGTAGTGTATGCGTAGCTTAACGAGATAAGTGTGGGGTGAATTTATAGTTTGCAAAACCGCTATAGCTTTAAAAACCTTAAATTTTAGATTACTATCAATTGAGAACTAACTACATACTATTACGGTAGGTACTTTAATTACCTACCTAAAATTTACTTAAGAAAAATCTAGAGATTTTTCTCTACAGCCCTTGATAAGATTACTTACTCAATTTCGTAATTATTTTTTTTATGTTTTTAAATACATTTTTTACAATCTATACATATAATAAAACAGTAAAATATTTTATCTGTACATTTATTATTTTTGACTGATTTGGATAGAGGGACAGTCAAAAAGAATTTTAAGTCTGTATGTATGATCACGTTTAACTCCGAAAGTTTTGAACCGATTTACATATACCTTTCACCAATTCCTTTGTTTTAATTCTGAAAAACATTGAAAGTTTATTTTGTTAATTCGATAGTTAATTATATCGGTTCATTTAAAAAAATGTTTTTGTCATTTGAAAGAACTTAAGGCGCAAGTTTGCCTGCAAATATATAGCAATTTCGAATGAATGTTAATTTTTGTGTTGGTTATTGTAATGACAAACGAAAGAAAACGGGGATTTCAAAAATTCCCGCAGGAATTTCAGGAACCCAAAATTTAATTCTCATATCCAACGAAACGAACGTACACGAAATTAAATACCTATACTTTTTGTATTTTTTTGGTCCAAGTCAATGATTTGAAACCGGTTTATGTTTTTGGACATAAAAAAAAATTGTATACAAATACCCATAAAAAGCCAATCCGTAAGCTAATGAATAATAACAAACTGCTACATAAGCCATAAATAACCTCATATAATACCATAAATTTGCCTTAAGGATTACGAAACCACCGAAAGCAATATAGGCATATAATCTATTTACCCAGCAACTGACTGCAATGTTAAGAACCTCCATTAAATATACGGGATTAATAGGTTTGCAAACAATACATGAACGCAAAGGGCTTATTATATGGGTTAATAAACCAATATTACTTCCTTAAGGAAATTTAACATATTCCCGCTGAACCCATTTGTTTTGAACTCGTATTTTTTGAAAAATAATATTAGTATTATCATTATAATTTAGTTCGAAAATTGGTATTGACTTTTTGACATTTTTTATTTGATTAAATCAAAAACCTGTCAAGATTTTGCTAAACTTTACAATTATAAATAATTTTTTAACTTATAATTTGTATTTGTCAAAAATGAGTAAGTATTTTGCTTCATATAAATCTTTTTTTTTATCTTTGTTAAACAATGTCTGTCTTTATGTATGCTTAAATCTTCTAACCTACGCAACTGATTTAGATGCGGTTTTTTTACAAGAGGAAGGTTTTTATATATATAAAACCTATAATATTGCACCCGTTTAAAGTTGGGCGGATCGCTAGGTTACCTGTATACTCATATATCTTCATAATTCTTGAGTATTTCCACGTTGGTCATAATGGAAATACATCACCAATCCGTGGCGCAGATGTTAAATATTAATAACGCAATTTGGGCTTCTATTCCGTCGTCCGTCCTTTTCGGTTTATCACGTAGAAATAATCCATCAGTCATATAGCTGACAAAATGGCTAGTAACAATGAAACATTGCAGTGTATATTATTCAAAGTAGTCTTCGTCCGAGCGTGTTTCCCGGTTACATCTTCAGCTTATGCTTCAGAGCCCAGAGTACGCTATTATTCATGGTCCTTATTTGGCGGAACTGATTATTACAATGAAGCAGTTGCTGTCTGACCGTCGTAACCCTTTTTACAGGGAAAACAGACCCAGCGGAACATGACCCAGGTGTGTTAGTGGCCAACACTGTCAGAATTTTTTCAGGCTGCCTAAAGACATCGGACATAGCCTAACGACTGCCATTCTAGCGATAACAGCTGGGACCAACGGCTTAACGTTCTTCCGAATCACGGAGCTCAAGAGAAAAATGCCACTAATTGGTATAATAGATTGTTTAAGATTTTACATTTCCATGTCATAAATAATAAAGTTTCTGCGTCAACTAAGTTAAGATTTCTGTGAGTTAATTAGACTAAGTCCAAAGATTGACTATTAGAAAATGCTTCTAGCATTACGCCTACCTATTGTGGTTTACATTTTGTAAATTAAAAAAGTACATAATTTTCTAAAAAGTAGGATTCAAATTATGTCGCATATTTTTTCTTTTTTTTTTTACAATGATTAATTAATTTACTACACTAAAATTAACATTTCAATAAAATCTTAGGAAAAAATGCTACTAAGTTGCTCAACTTACAAACTTGGAAAAAGAGACGAGACGTCAACTCGCGAAGTGATAAAAGATCGTAACAGAAAGACTTTACTGCTGACACTTTCAGATTTCTTTCACTTTGTGATGTAGGGGACAATACATCAGGCACAAAACGTGGCGTGCTTTGACGCGGACGCCTTTTCTTGCTTTAAATTGTAAGCCAGACTAAAAAGGACTGCTTAAAAGGTATCATACCAATTAATTCATAATTTAAGAAAAAAATGGACCATCATTATAGTCATGGCTTTATTCACATGAAGTCCTGATGACAAAAATGATAAAACCATACCACATTTTCTAGAAGTTTGTCACCATTCAGAACCTTTTCGCTCTAAAGACTAACGGTCTCTAGGTGCTTTATTATTCTTATGCCACATCAGTAAACTAATTCACTGAACTATGTCTGTGGTATGCATTCCTTTACGTACGAGTACATCCATATTTCTGATAAGAATTAAATGAATAATTGTAAAACAATACAGAATTCTTTTGGTTCTGTTGAGAAGATGTTGAACGCTCAAAAATGCAAATTTCGTTTAAATAAACTACGCAACGGAATTCAATCTAGAAGTTGCTTAAATAATGAAGTTTGAAATCGCTGCGCGCTGACACTACGTGAGAGAATGCTTTTACATTTCCATAGCTAAGAAAAAGCAAGTCAGTATTTAAAGGAAAGGACCTATCAGACATTGTTTCAAATCTCATAGCATGCAAAAATGGAAATGAAACTCAATTCAAAAATTCTTTACTATTAAACGAGTAATATTTGTACATATAAATTTATTTGTACTCGCGTATTCAAAAACGGCTGTAATTAATTCTTTGAATAAAACATAAGTTCCATGTCTGGTAAATTCATTTTATCCATATTTTCACTCAAAAAGATTTTCAGGAACTATAACAAAAGTGCCAGTTGTATTTAATGCTTTTTTATACTCTCAAGTCAAGTAAATTGATTGACAAATCATGATATAAATCTAAAGTTTGAAACAGAATCACAATTTCTACGCACTAATTCTAAGCTGGAATCTACTTCAACAAAAGTTTTAGTCACAAACTATTTAGTATATCACTATATATATGCCAAACGCGATATGTATGAAAAATTTCAATGCCCCAGTCAGTACGATTCTTTATGCTCGATCGCTGTACGGTATACAAAACAATCTACAGTTCTATTTCTATTTTTGCGAGCTGTGTAAAATGTCAACAGATGACGAGTCTGCTTCTATTGTCACTAAAGAGGATTTTATTCTCACCAACTTTGTCTTGGACGAATTGAATTAAAATGCCAAGTTGATGTGGAGTCACGTTACTGTTTCTATTTTTAGTTATGCTTTTGCCTTTGAAGATATTTGTTTCAAAGTAAGCTTGTTATTCTTAGTACTTTTTCTACTTGCATTGTAATGATACTGAATTCGAAAGGTCCAAATTACAACTGTTATTTCCTAAAGATTGATTTCTCATTTTTTTGCGTAAATCGGCACCAGTGATTGGTTGGCTCTAGTTGTATTAAGTTTTAAAACTTAATTCTTTTTTTAACAACGAGAGAACAAATCTGAATTTCCAGTTCGTTTCATTAATAAAAATTATTACCCTTACCGTTCCCTTCCAATTTTCACTTTCAATATTCAAACATTTATAACGACTTCCCGTTAATATTTCCTGCGCTCATGACTTTATTTTTTGTAATTAGAAAAGTACGAGCAATTAAAACTTTTATAATTGTCGGGATGGGGAATGCTAAAATTTACTTCAGAGTGAACAATGGGCAACGGGCAGAGACAATAAAAAAGGAAACTTAAGAACTTTCTCAATTAGAAGCGGAAATAGCGTTACCTTTTCAGTTTTGATGCATCTTTTGAAGGTTACCTTTGGAAGGGTGCTTTAGTTGGTAATAAGTCTTCCTGCAACTGCCACAGCTCTAGATCAAAAGGCCGAAAAGTTCGTATTATTAATACTGGTTTTTGACCTTTCCTTCCTTCATAGATATTAGGATATATACAGGTAGAGACAGACATATTTTAATTTACAGCACCCGTAGCCAAGTTACAATTTCAAAACACTAACGAATGTCGACAAGAACAAAATGTATGAGATTGACATAAGCTGCGGTAAATCACGTGGTCGATCTTATGCGTACCTTAGTTAACGTTTTGCGATTGTGACTTTGCCTTAGCCCTTAGTTGTATCTAGCACGTTTTGATCGTAGTTCTAGATATAACGGCAATAAACCATATTGCAATGGAACAATTTGCTGTCATACTTTAGTTACTCATTTTACTGGTGTTAATGACCAATACTGTCATATTCTTCAGTGCATTAGATACAGCCTAATCGATTTAGCCACAATGAAAATGTCATTGGTGGCGACCATATTGGCCGCACTCACAGTCGATTAACACTCACGATCGTTACGACCTCGCATGCATCTCTAGGTTATTGAGCTTTTCAACATATGAAATACAAGCCCTGTAAGAAATATATACCCTTGAAGGAAACCACTTAACACTTATCGTGATCTTCACCAATACAATAAAGCTACAGTTTATTTGTTTGAAAGCTTATAACTTTAGAATCCGATCATACGGTCAGATTTGAAAAATGATTTCTGCATATATGATGGTGTGTGTGTGTGTGTATTTTAAGGAAGGTTAAAATACACACACACACACACACTGGGCGAGTGAAACCTCAAGGAACAGCTAGTATTAGGATAACTTCTCAGACATTATCCAAGTAAATTAAATGTCACTTGAAATTCACAGAGATTCCTAGTTAGAGTTTAACAGCGCCACGTCATGCGAATACCAATTATTTTAAATTCTTCGTTAGCAGTCCACTCAATTTCGAATTTATGTTTAAAACAGGTAAATTTTGGGATTTGTCGTGACCCGGATAATGTAATTAAATGTGATGTTTAAACAATTATGGAAATGAAGGTAAGGCGAAACTTTACCGAAAGGTCTCATTATCAAACAGGGGTTGTACCGTATGAATACGAAATATTTCAGCATCATTCGTATGCAGACTGATGGAGGGATATATATGCTTTTATTTCAAAGCCTTTATTCTATATATTTTATAACTATAATAATTGTGGATATATCTTTACTAACTTTTTAGTCAGTTGTTACACAATCAACAACAAAATAACTTTATTCCCGAGGTGTATGCTTCTCTTATAATACTTAATTTGCTATAATCAAATAAAGCATTAATTAACACTTAATGATAACTAAATTATTTTAGAAAATGGACGTGGAGTGTGTGCAAGTACTAGTACAAAATGGAGGTGCAATATTTTAAGTATTTGTATTTTAAGAATTCGGGTCTAGTTATTCCATTATTATATTATTATAATAATGGAATAACTAAGCCCGAACATACAGAACTAGATACTAACATACAGGTCTTTTATGAATTCTTTTTCCAGTGATAGATACCTTCTTCTTCATTGTCCAGCCCTTATTCCAGTTCATCCGGTCTGGTCTCTTTTTACTTGGGGAAAAAAGAAAAAAATACGTGTAATATGCCGTTGGCTGTTATTTCTGTTAATAATCTAGAAGAACAAAGAAGTATTGTCCTAGTGTAAGAAGTGGCCTGGGAGCTAAAGAATACCCTTTGTTTTGGGTCATGCCAAAAGCCAGCTTAGGGTTCCGTATACAAAAAGTCAGATGCCATTTCAGGCTCTTCATCTTAATCTTAGTGCATAAAATATCAGTATATTAATTGTAGCAATCTTCTTCTAAGTGAGTCGACTCTTACAAATCATCTTTTTGATGACTAAAACTCTGTCACTGACATGATATATAAGTGACTTCGTATCGTTGACAAATAATCAATACATATAATAAGACATTAAAATGCGAGTGTCTGTACATTTAATATTTTTCAAAAAAACTGATTGAGTGCGATTAAAAAGGAGTAACAGAAACCAAAAAAACAGTTTTTGGAATTTTTGTCTGTCTGTATGTATGTATGTATGTATGTCTGTCTGGTACGTTATAACTTCGAAAATACTCAACGGATTTAAACGCGGTTTTCACAGTTGGATTACATATGATTAGGAGCGTTGTCAAAACTTTGTTTCGTCAAAATCGGTTAAGGGAAAAATAAGTTATGGTCGATTGAAAATTTACTTCAAACACTGCTTCTAAACTTTTAATGCGTTTACTTACGTTTAATTTAATTTAGATAAGGCTAGGATTTCTACTTTTTATTATCCATATCAATAAAGACGAAAACACGCACTGCACCTATTAATTTTAATAAAATAACACATTGAATTTGATCGTAAATTTAGTAACATAAAATCTCAATAGATGGCGCGAATTTGCGTACCTATAGACAAATCCCATTTGAAATTTCGCCTATCTCTAGCAACGTATGTTGGCCTATCGGCAGAGGTCGTAGATCATATTTTTAAGTCGAGGGTTCGAATCCTGCTGTAGATGACTTTTTTTTACTTACTTTTTTTTTACTTACTTTCTTTTACTTGCTTTTTTTACTTACTTTTTTTTATTTACTTTTTTTTTCGTTTTGTATTAATTTTTAAGAATTTTTTAATACTTTAGTAAAGAAATGTTTCAAGAAAGTACCTGGATCGAATCCTGTCACAAACAATAATTTTATGATTTCGTGTTTTATTTGTTTTCTAGAATTATTTTCTTACTTTTTTTTATAATTTTGAAAAGAAACAAATAAATTCATTTGCAAATTTATTTCAGGATAAACGATATCGCAACCCCTTACAAATCATATCTAATAGTTTGTCATTGACGACATTGAAAAAGAAGATTAATCAAATGGTTGACTGGTAAAGAACGCTCTTAGCGTTAAGTCCGTTAATATATAAGTACTAGCTGTTCCCCGCGGCTCCGCCCCGCGTGGGAATCGGTTATATCGCGCCCAAAAGTTTATGTTTGACCTCAGGTCGTTAACTACATCCCTACCAAATTTCATCACAATCGGTCCAGCAGTTTAGCCGTGAAGAGGTTACAGACAGACAGACTTTCGCATTTATAGTATTAGTATGGATATGGATTTTGTACTTATCTATCTATCTTTACATATAATCGGACAGTAAAAATTGAATGTCTGTACATTAAATATTTTTCTAAAAAACTGATACGGGGCGATTAAAGAAAGACGTGTAACAGAAACCAAAAAAAACAATTTTTGGAATTTTTGTCTGTCTGTCTTTCTGTATGTCTGGTACGTTATAACTTCAAAACTACTCAACAGATTCGAACGCGGTTTTCACAGGTGGATTACATATACGTTCAACAGTTTTGTCAAAACTTTGTTTCGTCAAAATCGGTTAAGGGAAAAAGAAGTTATGGTCAATTGAAGTTTACTTCTAGCACTGTTTCAAAACTTTTACAGAGTTGAATCCGGTTTACATAAACGTATTTAATATAGATAAAGCTACAATTTCTACTTTGTTTTATCGATATCAATGAAGACAAAAACACACTGCAGTCTCTATTAAATTTTAAAAAATTAACACATTGAATGTGTGTGGGCGTATAATTTAGTTACATAAAATATCAATAGATGGCGCTGAAGTTAATTTAATTATTTTTTTCTCATATGGTATTATAGCAGATTGAAATTTTTCCAGCAATTAATTCTAATTACTTCAAAAAAATTTTGGTTGTTTATTTAGTTCTATTGGTTGGTTTGTTTATCGGTCGTTTGTTGTATTGTATTGTAAGCTATTTGAATTGATTAGTTGGTTGGTTTGGCTTTGGTTTAAAAAATAATCAAACCAGCAAGTCAGTTCAGTTGTTGTTCGACGGAACATACGGTCGTGTCGTAAGGTCTAATTTAACTAACATAACACTATTTATTGAGTTAGGTTCTAATGACCCTGTAATAGGCTGCGTCTACTCTTTTAGAGAAAAAGATGTGATAGTATGAATGTTAATATTTTTAGTTTGATATCGTAGCAATGGCTAATGGCTTTATAAAATTGGCACGGGAATAGGATACTACTTATAGATTTAACTATAGGTCAACGATAGGTAAGCGAACAACACGCGGGCGGAGCCGCGGGCAACAGCTAGTTAACAATAAAGTGTTTCCCATTATAACGTTCCTGCTGAACCACGTGGTTGTATACATCTTCAATGTATGTATTGTATATATGTATCATGTAAGCTTGTAACCTTTTCATACACATACCAATAAGTGTTTCCAGGAGTTATTTCATTTAAAAATGCAAAAAAAAAAATGAATTATCGACTGAGTCTTGAACTTTTACGTTACGGAACTCTTGCTATTTATCATACTCGAGCTTGGATCTTTTTTCTTTGCTTTCGCAGTTGAAAAGGCGGGATGAGCGATGTTAGTTTTGCTAGAACTGCGATTTAAAACAACTCTGAATGGAAACATGAAAGTACTCTTTACGAAAAGAAAAATTGAAACCTTAACCACTATTATTACAAGGTCTCTTTGTATATAATTTTTGTATTTTATTTTTTAAATGATTTAAAAACATTGAATTTCTCATTGCTTCGGAAGGCACGGTAAATTGTTGGTCCCGTCTATTATCGCTAGACAGCCGTTAGGCAATGTCAGATGCTATTTAGAAGCCTGGATCATGTTCCTATTGGTCTGTTAGACGTTAGTCGCTTTATTGTGATAATCAGAATAACCAAATCAGGACCATGATTAGTGTACTCTAGGCAATCAAAGCGTAAACGTAAGATTGAATTAGAAAACATGTTGAAACGACGAAGAAAGTGTTATACGGTCAACTATATTATGTTTCTCGTAATCTACGACTGTCAAAGCTTTAGTCACATAATGATGGTTGACAAATGTGCTGAAATGAAAAACACAGGGGTGTACTTAAAAGAGCAACGAGATCGCTTCCACAATAAGTGCTTAATGGAAGGGGATTATAGGCTTTCGCCACTTTATTTCGACATGCGACACTTGAATAATATACTGCCATCATGAGCCATTAATGGTGCGGCAGATTTTAAGTAAAAAGAAATCTAGCACATTTTAAATATTGAATTTTTTTATTTTTTATTTATTTAACTTTATTGTAAAAATACAATAGGCGGACTTAATGCTAAAAGCATTATCTAACAGTCAACCTTTGGGTCAAGCAGAGAACAGTTTATAGCAAACAGAACCGGTCAAGCAGAATATTCATATTTATATATTTTTTTCATTCCTTTTTTTTAACGCTTTTCAGTTGTTTCTTCAGTCAGTTGCTTCGGAGCGCAGGGTACACTTAAAATATTTCCTCAGATGTAACAAACACCTCACTACAATACAATTTCTCCAACGGCGCCGGGTTTTAATGTAGATTCCTTACTAGTGCGCCTCCGTCTTTCTTGAATTTTCAATAAGGCTGCCATTTACATCAAGGATAGATAAAGGAAAGATAAGCCGTTTTAAGACAGATGCGCAGCTAACTCGGTCACCAGAGCCAAAGCGGTTGGAAAATATGTATGTATGCTAGCTTTTGCCCGCGGCTTCGTTTGCGTGAATCCGAAGGGACATTAGGCCCTATGATTTTCTTAGAACTTCGACATATGTTTATGCGAAATTTCAAGACGACGACTCAATAAGCGTAACAGATATGCAAAATCACATTAGCATTTATACTAGTTGGAATTTCTTTTGAAGACATAAAGTGCAAAATTACATCAAAACTATACAATTAGAAACAACCATTTATCCAACCATAATCTTCATATTTTGCAATTTATCTTTACTAACATAACTAATAAGCACTACTAACAAAATGAGTCTTTGTTACTTGAAATAAAAATATCATTCATTAATTCATTCATATTTATAAATATAAAAATATAGATTATGAAGAGTAACAAAAATCAGCATATTTTCAATCCACCATCAAACACTACGACCGCCTCAATATTAGAATCTCACAAGCACTGCAGTTCAATATTTGTGAAAATGGACTCGCGCGCTGTCGTCGCTACGTGGCTTACATTCTCAACTACGCCAATTGGATACCAGCTAGAACGTTCCATTTCTAATTCATATTATTATAGATGTGGTCAAAATTTTATGTTGACTGGTATCGATTGGTGAACTTTAGGGAAAAATCTATTGTTTTCCTTTGCTTACAGTATATTTTCAAAAGTAATATTTTTGGCGTTAAAGAGCAAAGAGAAAATAGTTACTTTCAAATTTTATTATACTTATATGAGCGGTGTTACAGGTGTTGCATAGGCTATGGTGACCACTTCCCATCATGTAGGCTGTGATGTAAACACGATGGTTGGTTACGGACTGTGTTTATTTAATCATCGAGACAATAAAGTAGTATGTATACAACATCTTCCCTCATATAAAATGTGAACAAAATTATTAACTATCTCTTCCTCTTATAAAAACAAAACTACTACTCCAAAAGAAAATGAAATTAACACTTTACTACAACTACTAACAATTAACTATTAATTATAGTTAACAACAACTTACTTATTTGCAAAAAAATTACATAACCGAACTCCAACCATCCAAGATAAAAATTGTTAGCACCTATTCGGAGTATTGAATAATCGAGACAGCTGTTTAAATCTATTATTCCCATCCGATGGCTAGGGAGCGAATTCGCGAACAGTTTAGGAAATATTTCCGCAAGTGTTATTTTTCTTTTACATTTCTTCTTAGCCATGCGACGACTTTCACGACATTTAAGTTAGTTTAGAGGGTGGTCTATTCTTAATTTAGCGACCACACGGCCAAACATACTCGTATTTTCTTTGGCCAAACATCGCTTAAATCAAAGAATTTCGAATCGCACAATTTTTTTTAAATCTATTGCAAAAATATATGAAAATGCAGTATCGTTCAAATTGTTCCTTATTGTGTCAAATATCAATTGTTATATTCAAAGCCGACCTCTCTCAAATTGGACAATAATAATTTTAATCAAAAACAATGAGATTGCGCTCGACGCAAATTGGTCTTCTTTTGCCATTAACATGATGATGAAACGCCATGACGGCGAGTAAGGGCGGCCTCCTGTCACACCGAAGTGTAATCTAATCAGAGTATATTACTTTTGCGTCCTCGGTAAAAAGTTTCAATTGGGAAAAGTTAGAATTTCTTTCTTTTAATTTTGTATTTAACCAAAGAGATCGTCGCTATCCAATTGAATAGACGACTAACTTATAGATTATTTTGTTTTAATTATTAAATATTGAGTAATTGACGTTAATCAACCAAACGATGAAATAAATAAACCAAATGAATAGAATTGTTTTACATACATACATACATATCATCACGCCTGTCTCCCGTAGGGGTAGGCAGAGACTAGAGATTTCCATTGGCTACGATCCTTACATACCTCTCTCGCCTCCTCCACACTCATCACTCTCGTCATACACGCTCGCCGATTTCGGGTACTCCTAATGTCTCCCTTTTTCAAAAGGTCTGCGTTTTGTACACAAGTTTATCTTAACATAAGTTTTGAAAGTATTTTTATAGGGTAATAATACAATTAAAGTGATATTATTACTTTAAATTTCACAGAATCTACACTCTACTCATCATCATCATTCATCATTTCAGCAGGCTGTCCACTGCTGGACATAGGCCTCCCCTAAGGATACACACTCTATTAAAATGTATAAATTTTTGTTAAATGTAGCTTTTTAGATAAAATAATACCAGAGACCAATAAATATTTAAGTCGTTAATTTCAGCAAAAACGTGGACATACTATTATGTAAATTTATATTCTTTTATCTGAGCATTGCATGTATTAGTTTGTTGCCAAATACAACCAACAAAACAAAATTGTACTTTACATACTATACATATTGAAAAACTTTAAGTGTAGTAAGTAGTTCAATAAATAAAATAAAAGTATCTAACAACAACAGCTATAATGGTGTCACTTACAGCTATAATGTGATACAACCTAAGCAGGGATTATAATAATTCTCCCTTTATTCGACCTGACTTAAAAATTGTATACTTGTTGTGAGACGGATGACAACTGCCTGACTTACTTTCCCTTTTTATTCAGAAAAATGTAAAAGTTAAGCCATGAAAAATGAATAAGTACGTACTTAGGACGAATTACTTACACGAAGGACTTTTTGAATATAAACTCCGTGTTGAACTTGGGGTTATAATGAATTACATAATTAAACGAGAAATGGCTGAAAATAATATGCTGAAAATCACTAAAATATTTTCATAGTTTAGGGATCAAATTAATCTGGGTATAAATAAATAGGTTTAGTTATATTCTGAAAACTAAAAATCAATTTGAATAATTATATCATATTTTAATTAAGAAAATTTCGATAAAGTCTACTTCATGATCGTATTTATTAATTAAACATATACTCCAAGATTATCAAAATTAGTGAAGATTAAAATGTGTAAAATGAACTGCCGATGCTGCTGAAAATAATTTGTGAAGGAAACGACGAAGAAGGAAGAATGCACTTTTAAGTATTTATAAATTTGAACTATATTAATTATTCACTGTTCAAACTTATTAAAAATATACAGAACTGCTGCTTAATTATTATTTATGTGATAATACTGGGGGTCTAAAAACGCCACTTTAAGCAATTCATCGAATCGATTCATATTACGAATTCCTTAGCAATTCGTAGCAGTTCCTCTATTTTTTGTAAATTGGCCAACTAAACTTCGCAATTCCTCTTCAAAAAAATTTAAAGAAATAGGAATTGCTAAATAATTGCTAAGGAATTCGTAATATGAATTCGATTCGATGAATTGCTCAAAATGGCGTTTTTAGACCCACTGATCTCACAATGTGATCTAATTGGTTAAGAAAAACAAAAGATAATCAATTTAGAGAACCATTGACAGAGACGGCAACAAATGAAATCACACATAAATGATCAAAACTTTACTATTTGTTTATACCGTATCATGTACATAAAAACAAAGTCAGATAAATTGTGTAAAATCCTAAACATCTGATAATTTAGTTCACAAGAAACAGACTCTAGATAGACGGACAATTGAGTTTTGCTAATAAGGCTCACTCTTTAGAGGGAAACTTTTAAAATGGCTGCGTCGAAATGAATCGAGCGTGACATTCCTTCATCTTTTTACATTCAAATGAAACTCCAAAGCTTTGCTAGACTTAGCCCCAGGTTACAGCAAAAATAGAAAGTCGTCTTCAGCCTCTAAAGCTTGTAATGTTACTAGATTTTTACAATTAGGTACTTTTAGGTTGACAGTCGTTAGGCAGATTGAAACTGATGCTTTATTGGTAGATATGATATTTTTTATTAAAAAAATAATATTATTTGTTGTATGAGGAATGTATATTAATTACTATATCCCGCTAACTGAATTAAACATGGACAATCGAGCCTTAATTGAGGCTCGTTTTAAACTTACAGCATCCGTAGTAAAGTGACAATTTCAAAACGCTAACGAATGTCGACAAGAAAAAATGTATGGGATTGACATAAGCTGCGGTAAATCACGTGGTCAATCTTATGTCAATCACATACATTTTGTTCTTGTGTTTTGCGATTGTGACTTTGGCTAAGTCCCCTGATCACTTGAAATGTAAGAGGTAGATAATTATTTGTTTATTCAAAAACAGAATAATATTAGGTTTTAAAGTCAGTGTCGGTTGTTCTGAATATTTTCCACTTTGACGCACAACAACGTTTAAGAAGACAATTTATGAAAAGCGACTACGTGCCGCGAATGTGTTACTGGCTGGAGGAAAATTAAAAAAAGAATAGTTTTATGGGACGGAAAAATAAATTTTAAAAGGAACGGTTTTTGTAAACAGACAATTTATTAGTGGAACTCGTGAGCCGGATTTTAGTATAGATTACTGTTGATTTCGTTTTGTTGATATTTATGCATTCAATATAATGCTCATGTTATTTCAATTTTCGTACTTTCTTAATTACTTCCCGATTTTGTATCATCTTAACTATTATTGACAAGTTTTCTTTTTATTTAATTATGGGAAATGACTTCGATCGTAGTGTTTTTATGTCCTCTTTTGTAGTCGTTGGCGTATAAGACCAAATGTAATATTTAAATAAATTAAGTTTACTTTTTTTTTTAATTCACCGTATCTTCGTTGGTACTATTTTAGTTTTTTGGTGTGAGTTGAAGTCAGAGGAGACGCTGTACATTATGATAAAAGTCTGATCTCTCTATGCGCCAAATTTCTTTAAAACCATTTATCTAATTTAACCATAAATATTGTCAGACAGACAAATATTTCTCTTTTTAGTATTTGTTACCCCCGCATTTCAAATTTTAGCATGAATAGTATATATTAGCATGAATTTAAGTAATATGGAAATACTTAAATGAGGTTATTATGATGTTTATAAATAGAAAAAAATAATACTTCGCATTCCTCTTATTATTACAGATGAGCGATCAACCGAAACAAAAGCGAAAACTGAAATTTATTTTCGACTAAAAACGTTATGAATTATCACTTGTACAGGGATAAGACCATTAATAAATTGTCCACGAATTCTCGATGCCGTAAATGAATAAATCCAGCAGCACTCCACAAATTGTTAAGCCTATTTATTTTTCAGTGAGAGAAATTACTGAATCCTTTCTCAGCAAAAAGTTTAAATGGGCCCTTAATGCGATTGGATTCAGCCAAGAATTCCGCTAATGTTAACGGAATCTGCACAATCTGATTGCTTCAATAAGTTCCGGACAGTTTCCTTTCATGCTTTAATACTTTGGGATTCCAGGCGATCCTTGCTTTGTGCAAAGATTTCTACGAATAACTTTTTAAGATTTGTATCTGATACGCTAATTTGAAATTTCAGCTATTTGTTTAAATTGTTTCAGACTGGCTTAAAGGTTAGTTTTGAAAAGTAAAAAAATACAAGGGTTTTATTTACTTAACTCTTTAACCGATATTTTTTTTACGAGTATGTTTTTAAGTAAAAACCTGAGTAAAAATGTTTGTCTCCTTGAGTTGGTACTTAGGTGAATCCAGTGTCAAAACTAAGTAGTTTTTATGCGCAGTGCTCGCATTTTTAGTTCCATTTTCGAATATAGTCAGTGAAATCACCTGCAGCAAAAAATATAAGGCTTCGATGAACACATCTTTTGAGAAATTAATGTATGTTGTTGTGCTGATTCTGTGGTACCAAATAAACAGCTTTTCTTTCTTTCTTTCTTTCTTTTCTTTCTTTCTTTCAGAACTCAATGAAGAGGACATCAATAAAAATTACGGTTTTTACATAGAAATCTGCCACTATTTCCTAAATCTATGGTTTTTCATCACGGCAGATTAATTTATTTAATTAAATCGCATTCGCATAGTGTATGTTTTCTTTGCCCATAAAATCTACGACCAATACATACCTAGGTAATATGATTACTGTTGTAACCATGTACATTGGCTGTCGCTTATCCAGCTGTCAGTCATCTATCTTGCTTGCGACTTGTACCGTGTTCGATTCAGTTTATCATGAGATTAATTGACATATGTTGCACTTAACCAAGTCTCATGTCAACGTATTATGACATAAGATAGACAGGTAAAGGAATACTCGTATTACGTCGCTATCTATAATTTTTTCCATATTTACATAAGGTAGTTATTATTGATAAAGATTGGAAAGAATTAGCACATGAAAGCATGGAAGAGGGGTGGCTTTTGCCCAGCAGAGGAACACATACGTACAGCTAGAAAAAAGTGATTAAATGCATAAATTTGTATTTACATGCTTGAGTATCACCGTCTCTTTCAAGTTAGACCAAATTTTTTTTATCAGATAATATTATTTTATTTGATATACATTTGTTACACAAAAAAATACTTATAAAAAGTCATAGCCAAAAATAAAAAAAAGTAAACGCAGTTGTTAGCAACAGAGTTGGGATTTTATAAGGAAATCCTCAAATACTTTTATAATAATCCATATTTTTTCAGAATTTGTCATAAATAACAGTACTAAAAAGGCCCTGACTGCATTAAGTTTATAGTGGTGATGTCATTACTTTTGTTAATTATTAGGCTGTTTAATATTTAAGACCAAGAGTATAAGCTTAAATCTAGGAAAGAGGTTATAAAAAAGAAGCATTTAAAAAAATAATGAGAGTAGAGAGTAGAGAAATGAGAATAGAAGAACTATGTTGGCCACTTGGACATGTTAATACGACACGATCGTTTTATGAAAAAATATTATTGAAGGAAAGATAAAGGAAAAAAGTCTATTAGCTATTCGACCGAATTACCCATTCGTGTCTAAGCTTTGGCACTAATCACGGTAAAGATAGGAGCACCAACCCCGCTCCTATCACTGGGATCCAGCCTGAAGCTTACCAATCCCTCGTCCGTGCCTACCTATGCTAATCTACAGTTACATTTAAACACATATTAAATTATCAACAGCAATATCATATCAATATCAAATACTAATAAAGGCCATGTTAAATCACTAGAGCACAATACACGTCTGCACCGCTCGGCGAACCCAAGGAGAAGAGAGCGTTACACTCATACTCACCCCGACACTACTACTGCCAAGAGGGGTTTACCTGTAGTGGGGCGATACCTGTCACGTGATGTTACCGGGCGCTAACAAGTCAAGTCAAAGCATAATTATATGAAACAGATCAAGGTGAAAACAAAAGTCACATCGTATCAAGAAATAAAGAAGCTTTCAAATGATAGACAAAATTTGAAGGAACTCCATTGAAAAGAGCCCTTACACTTCATACATTTATGATAATAACAATTACCACAGAAAAAAAGAACAAAGAAAGGTAAATGCATACTTTGTAAGAGGAGGTAACCCTAAAAACCTATAACCTGAGCAGTTCTAATTACATTACCATTAGATTCTACGTTGTGGGTCTACGTTAATTGCCTGCAGAATTTCAGTGCTCTCGAACTCAGCTCACGCGCGCCAATAAACTAGCAGCGATGCCTCTAAACAGCGGTCTTCCTTCAGTTAAAAAGTAAAGACTCAGTGCTCTGATGGTAATAACATTTGAATGTTGGTAGTCGTCAAAATATTCATTAGGTAGATCGTATTGACTAAGAAGAAAAACAAAATATATTATGTACTACTTAATTGATTCTTCTTTAGCGCAGATTGGAAAATCCTATTGAAAGAATAGGTAAAAAATTTATAAGATAACATACTGATAACAAACACGATGCGGCTGCTAACCTGTGACTATTTTATCACCTACATACTTAATGTGCTCTTTGCATTTTTTGACCTCAAAGCCAGATCCATCTAGGTAATTGTTTAATTGTAATTATTTGCATACATAGCAACAAAGTTATATCATAGCTTGTTATGTAACAAATCTTAGAAGATATTAGCAGATGATATTTGCTTAAGATTTTAACCAATGTTAATCATATTTTGTGAGGTCACAAGGGAAAAAAGATGCTGCACACCCTGCCGATAAAATTTAAACTTAGTGAAACCCTTAAATTCCAAATCTAAATCTTTCAGGTCAACGTTAGTGATGTGGCGTTTTTATTTTTTCTTGGTCTTACAAACGAAAGATGCTACACTCAGATTTATTTCCTGGTAATTGCAATGTCTGGTGTGCAGGTACCGAATAATGCATTTGAATGTATTAGACCAAGGTTGGGATTTTAATGGTAGGTAGAGAGGAGGTACAGGACCGATTTTATTAAATATATTTGGGACATTAATACGGCACGACGACTTTATAAAAAAACATTATGGAAGGCAAGTTAGAGGGAAGACCGGTAAGAGGTAGACCAAGAAGGAGTTTTATAGAACACATAAAAAAAAGTGGGAGTCATATCGTATCAGGAGGTGAAAAGGCTAGCGGAAGATAAAATCACCTGGAAGAGACTCCACCGACAAGAGCACAGCTCTTAAATTTTAGATAGATATTTGGGAATTTTAAATTAGAATAAAGTATCAACGAATTTTCATACTAGCAACAGCCGCGGGTTATTTTCAAAGATCTATTCTATTTATATAAGAAACTTCACTTATATGGGGGCTACGCGATTTATATAATCTCGTAATTATATCTCGTCTTTTATTTTTGCATTTTAGCTATCAACAATAGTCAACTTCAATGAAGTCACTAATTCCATAATTTGTGTACTCTTTACGTATTCTTGAATAAAAACTCAGTTCTTATTTATTTTCACAACTATTGCAACATTCCTATAAAAGACAAGCTTGGTGTTTTATGGAGCGGAGCAGAATGAGTAGACTGCGAGATAAATGTTTCTGGTCGTTAGGCCTTCTGAAACCGTAATAATGAGAAGTTATATACTTATGAGGTATGTAGTTTGTTTTAGAACCTGTTAAATGAAATAATATCAAATTTTTTTTGCCAAAATCTTTTTGAGTGAAAATATTTGTAAAATGAATTTTCCCAGACATGGAAACTGGCTAGATTATATTTTTGACTATGTAAGAACTTGTATCAATGTATATAAAAAAATACAAATTAAAATGTACGTACAAGTTAGTTAACATTACTGTTAAAATTTGTTGTAAATTGTTTTAAGTATTTTTTGTAATGTGCTGTTTGTTATTCCCAATAAATGAATAAATAAGTTTAAAAGTAAAGGTTATATGTTTAAATAATGTAGTAATAAATTTTAAAGTAACTATACATTATATTTAACTTCTACTTAATGTACTTAAATATAATAAATAAGTAGCTAGTTATAAGTAATTCAGAATATGATAGTGTTTTCTAAAGGTACTGTAAAAATAATAATTTTTGTTGATTAATCTCTATCTAATTCGGATCACTTGAAGTCATAAAATTTTATAAGGTTCTGCAAATCTTATAAATGCAAAAAGTGGGTTTAAGCATTAACAGACAGGTTTTTCCGATCCCAATATAAAGTAAAAAATAGGAATGATTTATGACTACTTTTCTTTTAGAAATAAGTATACTCATTTCGCTATTTTTCTTTAGTAATCTTTAACTATTAAACACATTTCAACCCAAAACATTAGAAAAGAAAAATAGCGGAATCAGTCTGTTTCTACGATCTGAGATAAACACCACTTCTCACAAAATATGAAACACAAGCAGAAAATATAACCAGAATTTCAGTTAAAAAATTGCAAACTGCCCAGAACGTCCCAAATGGGCTATTTGTTATGATATTTCAAATTGTGTAGATGCGCTTTTAAACATTTTATTGTAAGTATTTAATAACATTGCCAAATTTATCTTCTTTTTTACATAATTATCTCATTTCACTCCTTTTAAAGCTTCGCTGGTCTAAAATCAGCTATCTCTTTCATCAGAGTATCATTATTTCAATTGGTGAATTCAGATCCTTTATTTGTCCGCTTTCTTTCTTTATGTTCTCCATTTCGCAGGGTCATTTGCATCTTTTGCTTGTGTGACAATTTACACGTATGTCTTCTACTGTGACGTCAAGTCTGTAATTTGTTTACTGTCCTTGTTACCTATGTTATAAGAGTTCGTCATGACAGCTGTTCATAAAAAAAAACTATAAAAGTGGAAATGCTGTTGCACGACAGGGACAATAAATTCCAATTAAGATTTATCAAATAATTAAACTAATACCAAGTTCTGGCATTTATGCTTACAATCACTTCATCGGATACATTATTTAACTTTTTACATTAACATTTCCCACCTATAACAGAGTTAAATCACACAATCTTCTTTGCATCATCATTGCAGTAGTATAAAACCTTTTCCCTTTTTATATCACCTCTACATTAAGGGGTGTTTAAAATCATACAACATACCTATCTATGTTATAAACATCATTGGCACCGGACAAGGTTAGAAGACACATTCCTTGCGTCCAAAGGCGAGTTAACGAATAGTAGGCTATAAATTGTGGCTCCATTCTTCCAAGGCATTTGTCCAGCTGACTGAGAATTGTCTGCGTTCACACAGTTTGTCAGTGGTTGTATAACAGACCCTTGTGGACGATGCTTTATTGCCTACACTTACGTCTTGTTAATTTGTGTGCTTAGTAGGCTTTTAAGACTGCGCAGAGCGAAAACGTCAAAATAGGCACTCCCGGTTTAGTTGATATAATGATAAGAATTCGTTCAAAAAATAAATAAAAATAAAATAAATCATCACTGAGAATATCTTTACAATTTATCCGTGATAAAATATTAAAATAAGTTATATTTTATACTACAAAAATTACGTAAAGTTAATGAAAAATGGCAAAAACATGGGTTGCCGTTAAGGAGAATTTTATATCATAACAGTCGAATTCAAGCCTAATTTTAATATAAACAACAAAACTGAATATGTATATAACAGTTTGTCCGTCTTACTTTTCTTATTTATTGTCAGACAACTATGTAACATTTGTATCATTAAGCGCCATCAATTTCTCATACATTTTTACTATGGCGGCCGCGCATCGGTTTAAACACGCGCGCCGCGAGCTCGGGAATTCAGTCGTGCCCTAGTGTCCGGAGTGAGTCCACGTCGCTTTGCAGCGCGACCCACTTACACGCACACGACCGCGCCGTTTCGTGAACGCCGTAGTAAAACATGGTAAGTATTGTTTTGGAAATTTTAAATTTGTTACTTTAGAATAACGTGCTACTAAGAAAATGGAAAATAATCAGAATAAATAAACATTTTTGTTACTATCTTTTTATCATTGGGGATGTTTAAAAATACTTAATTGTTTCAGATATTAATTGGAAAACAACAAAGACAAATGTGGATATGAAGGTTGAAATAATACATGAAGATGAAACATTTTGGAAAAGCATGGAAGAAAAACTAAAGAAGTTTTATTTTAACTGTCTTCTTCCAGAGCGGATAGAATCCAAATTAGATAGGCAGATGGAAATAAAGGAACCCGAATATATACTAGAAGCAATCAATAATAGAAACAAAAAGAAACCAAAAGAAAATTTGGTGATACAATAGGAGAAATTAAACAAAAACGGAGAAACAAATAACAACAAATTATCATTTACAGTTATGCCATTTTGTCAATTTAAGAAAAGCTGCTGCTTATTTCCATGGGCGCAAAATCGAAAATAGCGTTTATTTATCTAGCAAGTGTGCTATATAACAAACTGTTGATTTTTACCTTCTCTATGGTTTACACCGAGAAAATAAATATTATGATAATATATTGCGTGTTTAAATCATTATCACCAACTTCTTTTTCTTTTACCTTTTCCCACGTTTCATGGGGTCGGCACAGCATGGCAGTTTTCTCCACTCTCTCCTATCTCAGGCAATTTAATCTTAAACACTTTTCATTCATATCATCTTTCACACAATCTATCCATCTCTTCTTCGGCCTTTCTATTTCTACGCCCTTCAACTTGCATTCCCAGGACCCGCCTTGTAACATGACTTTCATCCCTCCTCATAACGTGTCCATACCAGAGTAACCTATTACTTCTATAGTTTTCTATCAAGGGAGCCACTTTCAAACTTCCTCTTATGTACTCATTCCTTATTTTATCCTTTCGCGTCACTCCACACATCCATCTCAACATTCTTATTTCGGCTACATGCAGTTTTCTTTCATCCATCACTTTGGTGAACCAACACTCGGAAACCATACAAAATCACCGGTCTTACTATCGTCTTATACACCTTTCCTTTCAGTTTAAGTGGCATTCTGGCGTCACATGTAACCCCTGTGACTTGACGCCATTTGCTAAATCATTATCACCATATATTATACAATCTGTAATTGACTATACAAAAAAAACCCTCGTGGGAGTGAGTCGGACCGCCAATAAGAACAACTTTTCCTATGGGACCCAAGCTGGAAAATCGAACAAAAATTTGCCATACCCACAATTTTTGCCGGATCGGCGTAAATGTACTGTACAGGATGGTAATTTTGTTTTGGTGTCCCAGCATTGGTCCTATACGAAAAGTTGGTACTTAACCGTGGTGGCACCCATTGTTCGTTTAAAGGTGTTCCTATCATCCATTTATAATGGGTGCGACCACGGCTTTACGATGACCATTTTGTACCTTTGCATTTCTGGATTTCTATCTCAATTATTTCCTTGTTTCATCCTTTTTAGACACCACGTCGTCGGGTTATAGTTTTTAACTTAGTTTTTATTTAATACTTTTCCTTTTCCGAACGGAAATGACTGGACCGCGTGAAATATACCTACCACTTTACGAATGCATTTTAAATATTTCTACCTATATTTAACTTGAACAATATGAATTATATACATATTTGTAATGTGCTCGCCAAGACCTTTTCTTTGATACCAAACACGTGATACCTATCTCTTTTTATTTTTTTTGAGGTTAGAATTCGAGGTTTAAATTTAGTCAGTTAAAATTTTGATACAATTTATATAGCCTATGTTACCCGCGCTATTTTTACGAATCTTTTGACACCTCATTCATAAAAATTGGTCCAGTAGTTTACAATTGCATTGTTTTTGTTTTTATCCAAAATATTTGAAAATGGAGTTATTTTCTTTCTTTTCCGCAATTTAAGCTAGGCACACGCACACAGACACCCGCATCTGTCCGTTCAAGCACACACCCAGCTGACCCAGCTAAATACCTAATCACCGCCGGCGTCGTACGCTCGGCGCAGTCTTAAGTAATGCTTTATGAAAGTCCGTTCTGTGATTATCTGATAAAATATTGTCGTGTTCAAATAAAGTACCAAATTCATAAAATAAAGCTCCGACATAAATTACAGACAAATTATAGATAACCAACCACTATCTAGTCAGCTCTAAAACAAAATAAAAACATATCTAAATCGGTCTATCCGTTTATGATGAACAAACAGTTATGGCGAACTTAACACCTCTATTTTTGCAACGGAGTTTTAACATATAATCTAAAATTTAATTTCAAAATGAAAAAGGTTGAACAACTCGTCAAATAATGTAGACTGAACTGAACACTAATTACAATTATAAAGCCACAAGAGCTTAACGATGCTAAATGTTTAACAGATACAATTATCATGAAACCTACTAAATTTGGTGAAAATAATAATTTTGTAGTTTACGTATCTGACCTAAATATAAGACTCATAATGAGAGGGTATGTTTTTTGAAATAATTTCACATTCATGAAGTTTTAATATACTATCTGACATAGTCACCATAACTAAAAGTTGTTAGTGTTATTTAAAATAAAAAATACCAGCTTTTGATTCTCTCGATGGAAGCTGGCTTACACTCGATCATTATCAACTGTCTTCCAAAAAAGGAGGAGGTTCTCAATTCGGTTGTATTAACTCCTAACCTTCTAATTTAAAAAAATACCAGATTAACAGTGATTTTTATACAATTGTTGATTTAGATTAACCAAGACGTGCATGGTTGATCTTCCAAATCAACCTGAAAGCAAAGCAAGCTAAACGCTTATCCATAATAAAGTAGTTCCGCTTTTTTTAACCCCCGACGCAAAAAGAGGGGTGTTATAAGTTTGACAAGTCTGTTTGTCTCTCTGTCTCTGGCATCATAGCTCCCGAACGGATGAAGCGATTTCAATTTAGTTTTTTTTGTATTAAAGGTGACTTATGGGCGAGTGTTCTTAGACATGTTTGATGAAAATCAGTTAAGCTATTTAGAAGTTGTGGGGGTAGATGTAGGGAAGAATCACCGAATGTCTGCAAATTATACTCGAGTGGGGTCTCAAATGAAAGCGCGGCACGTGCACATTACAAAATATTATGTTCAATGAATATCGGTTGAGCTATGAAAAAGCTCTCCCACTTATACCAAGTGGGGAAAATACCTAATATCTGCAAATAATATGTGGGGAGGAGAAATCAGTCGACCCTCACACTACTAAAAACAAACTGTTCCGCGACCTCGGTGAGGGTGAGGACAGGGCAGAAATCAGGTACAGGCGCAGGACCAGGAACCCCCATACAGCACACATTGTCGTCAGCGTGTCTCCAATGATTTGGCAGAGAGCCACAGACAGAGGTACAGCACAGATTGACCTGCAGTGCATCAGGGTGGAGGACCAGACGCCGCTCGTCCAGTGCACCCGCTGTCTGGGCTTTGGACATGGGAAACGCTTCTGCACGGAACAGACGGACCTCTGCAGCCACTGCGGCGGCCCCCACCACAGGGCAGAATGTGCGGACTGGATGGCTTCGGTGCCGCCAAGGTGCAAGAACTGCGTCAGAGCGAAAATAGACGCCAACGAACATAACGCTTTCGATGCGGTGTGTCAAGTGCGAAGAAAATGGGACGCAATAGCACGCTCATCCGTAGCGTACTGCTAAGGGCAGCCAAATGGGAGAATTCCTGTGTAGGTTTGCACAAGCAAACTTGCAAAGGAAACAGCTCGCAACACATGAGATCTGCATCGAAGCGGAAAGGCGTAAACTGGCAGTGGTGCTCATGCAGGAGCCTTATACTGACGAGAAAACAAAGAGGGTAAGAGGTCGGGCCGGGATGCGCGTATTTCAAACAAACAAGAACGGAGATAGCAGGGTCAAAGCGGCCATCGCTGTATTTGACCCTGATATCACCGTCATTCAACACCCAAACCTCACTACTTGCAATACGGCCGTAATTGAAATCCAAACCAAAAATGGTAAACTGGCGATAGTATCTTACTACTACGAACCCAATGAACCCATAGAGCCGTATCTGCAACAACTGAGGAAAATCGTCGACATCCTGAAACCCAAACATCTATTAATAGGCGGAGATGCTAATGCTAAGAGCTCTTGGTGGGGAAGCCCCAAAATTGACCATAGGGGACAAGATATGTCGGGAGCACTGCATGAGTTGGGTCTTCACGTCCTCAATACAGGGAATACACCCACTTTTGATACCATCAGGGGAACAATGCGGTATAGTAGTTTCGTCGACGTTACGGCCTGTTCTGTGGATATGCTTGATCTCGTGGAAAACTGGAAGGTAGACGAAGAACTGGTGAACTCGGACCATAACGGCATAACATTTAACATTAGATTGCAAAAACCAAAGGGAATCCAAATAAAAAGGACAACACGAATATATAACACAAAAAAGGCAGATTGGCAAAAATTTACAGATAAAATTGAACACTTGAAGGAGCAATATAACATATCAAATTTGAAAATTAAAAATATTAAAAGTAAAGCAGAAATTAACCAAACAGTAGATAAATTAAGTAGTATTATAACATAGGCTTGCAATCATGCAATGCCAAAGAAAAAGAGAATTGAGAAAATTACCTTGCCGTGGTGGTCCGAAGATCTCGCCGCGATGAAGACCGAAGTTACGAGATTGAAGCGTAGAATTAAGAACGCAGCACCCGTCCGGAGGGAGGCCGTCGTCGACGCATACCTGAAACAAAAAGAAAAGTATGAGAATGAGGCCGTGAGGGCCCAAACCTAAAGCTGGAGGGAATTCTGTGGGAGACAGGAGAAGGAAGGCGTGTGGGATGGAATTTATAGAGTCCTGAAGAAGACTACAAAGCGCGAGGAAGACACACCACTAGAAAGTGACGGAGTGGCCCTAAATATGACGGACTCGGCTAGACTTCTGGCCAACACATTTTATCCAGGAGACCTAGAGGCACAGGACACAGAGTTCCACCGAGCTGTAAGAGCAAAAGCAGATAAAGTGAATGCGAGTGAACAAGTGGTAAATTGCGACCCCCCATTCACCATGCTCGAACTCAAAACAGCAATGGACTCTTTCAACCCGAAAAAGGCTCCCGGGCCAGACGGGTTCACTGCCGACATCTGTCGCAGGTTTATTGGGGGTAACCAGGAATTATTTTTGGAATTAACCAATAAATGCCTGGAATTGGAGTGCTTCCCAAATGCATGGAAGGAGGCAACAGTTGTAGTCCTGAAAAAACCAGGGAAAGATTCCTACGCGACACCCAAATCTTATAGGCCGATTGGACTTCTATCGATCCTTGGAAAAATACTTGAAAAAATGCTGGTTGCCCGATTGAAGCACCATCTTCTGCCAACGATGAGCAAATGCCAGTATGGATTCGTGCCACAAAGGAGTACCGAGGACTCCCTCTATACCCTAATGCAACATATTAAAACCAAATTAGCTGAAAAGAAAATAGTTACCATGGTATCATTGGACATAGAGGGAGCCTTCGATAACGCCTGGTGGCCGGCAATCAGGCTCAGACTGGCAGAGGAAGGATGCCCTATAAATATTAGGAGGGTATTTGATGATTACCTCAAAAATCGTAATGTTACGGTGAGGTATGGTGGGGAGGAGGCCACCACCGAAACAAACAAAGGGTGTGTCCAAGGATCGATAGCGGGTCCAATCCTATGGAACCTTCTGTTGGACCCATTGTTGAGGACCCTGGAGGAACAAAATGTTTATTGCCACGCCTTTGCGGACGACATAGTGCTTGTATTTGACGGGGACACAGCACTCGACATAGAAACACAAGCAAATGGCGTTCTTGAGACAGTCGGGAAATGGGGTGTCCAAAATAAACTTAGGTTCTCGGCGCAAAAAACAAACGCAATGGTAATAACCAAGAAACTTAAGTTCGACACCCCACGCCTCAACATGAACGGATCACACATAAACACAACGGACGAGTTAAAATTACTGGGGGTCACACTAGAGACAAAAGAGATCATTGAAGAATCCAATCGTTAAGTTCATCGTGTAATAGTTGAATTTTTAAATTGCGTTGTTTGATATTATTTGTGTTTTGACTATGCTGGAGTCCGAGTCTTAGCCGTAGCTCGAGAAAAATCGGTGTCTGCCTTGTGTAGTCCGTGAGTAGGCGATATGCGGTTGACTCTGGTGGAGGTCGGGTTTCTGAGAAAACCGTAGGGTCAGTTGGACCCGGTGATCACAGGCGTGGTACGCGTATTTGTGGTATTATTGAGATTGCGCAATTTTGGATTTTGTGTTGACATTAATTGCCATCAAGATATTGAGTTATTGATTAAGGTGATTCAGTGATCTCTGAGTTCTCATTTTGTAATCGGGATTTATTGATTTAAAGTAACTGTAAATTTCGTGAAAAAAATAATTGATATACGTCAAAGGCGGAAATGGACCGGTTGTTCATAATGTGCGGTTTACTGATTTGATTCGTTGAATAAAATTGATTAGACAATGATGTTTTGTGTGCTTGTTAAACAGAACCCAGTTTATTATTTTGAGAAATTACTGCAATTTTTGGAAGTTATGAGAAGTTTTGCATTGCTTAGTGGTAATCGCCAGTATAAATATGCTCACGATCGATTCAGGAAAATGCCAGATCCTAATTCTCCCTCAGAATTTGATAACAATGTAGTATCTGAGGATGAAACAATTAGTCCTTAAGAGTAGAGGCCGAAAGTATTGTGATTCTTTACAATTGCTGAAAGTACATTTTACGTTGATTTAAGTTTATTACTATGTGCCGGTGTGTGTAGTGCTGGTTAAGCGCTGCTCGGTTAAGGGATAGTACTCGGTTATCACCGGTTAAGTGTTAGTGTGTGTGTAGTGCTGGTTAAGTGCTACGGTTTTGCTGTGCTGGTTAAGCATTGCGTTGTACTGCATAGTTTTTACTGATGGTTGGCTGGTGATAACGCTGTTTGAAATTCAAAATAAATTATAGCAGAACAAACTTTTTGTAAAATGTTACTTTTGGCAATATAATATTTTAAGTTGTTGTTTGTAACAGTGATAATTTCACTGGGCTCACTTGATACCGTAATTTTTCCAAATGGGTCAGGAACGACCGAGCGGTTAAATTTTACTGTGTTTAATTTCGTTTAGATTATCGCTTTTTTAAAACCATCATTTGGTAGAAAGTAAAATTACATTCATGATAATATCGGGAAGATGTTTAAGAGTCAAGTACCTATTGAGTTTGTAAAGTAAGATAACGTAAAAGCGGTAGATTGATTGATTGATTTGGTTATAGATTCGGGGCTAGGAGACTGTACCAATATATCGTAGACGTAGCCTGGTAGAAATTGGTGTTATCTCCTTGAAATGAGATGACCCTGGGTAAGCGGTAGGTGGTAGTACGTAGATCGTAGAGTCGCGGTCTGACTCGGGATTCCCATGGGGAAGTCCGCAAAATAAAAGGTTTTGGTGCTCCATACCTTTTGAGCTATTGTGTTGTGATAGCTATTGGCCACAAATGCGATAACAGATGTGAGACTGTAATAAATTCTAAATCGGTCAAAATTATTTTGTTTTGAAAAAGTGTAATGTGATAGTGTAACTCAGTGGTACTGGGACTCGGTAGTCTATTTGGTTATGATGTAGAGGAAAGTGTAAGCCCATTGAACACTATTCAATCAAGTAACTAAGTTGTTATTTGTTTTCTCTGGGGGGCAACGTGGTTATCGTCACTTGGTGAGGGTGGCAAGGTTATCGTCACTGCGAAAGTGGCATGATCTGATACCGCTCGATTTAGGTAGTAGTGACGCCTTGAGAGATCGTCACTGGAGGTGGCATGAGTCCTATTGCTCGAATTAGGCGATAGAGACGACCGTAATCGGTAGAGTCGATATGAGCGATTTAGTAGAGTCTTACTTCAAAGTGTGTGGTTGAGTGAATAATGGCCATTGGTCAGTTTATAATTAGAAGTAGTTTGTGATTATCCCTAGTAATGATGTAAGCTAAATTATTTGAAAATAAACTTTGAATTACTATGAGAGTTCGTTTGAAGCCCTGTTCCGACTTGTCTAATCAGAATAGGCCGAGTCGAGACAGTCTGATGCAGCAGAATTTAATTCTTGTCAGATTACTACGCCATCAAATGTCACACAGGGACGTGTGACTTGTCAGAGATGGCCGTGTCGCAGAATGAAGTACTAAACGTAAGGTCTTTATCAATCTGAAAGCAACTTAACTATAGTGGTGACACTATGCGGTTGGCAACATCAAATGACATTGTCAAATGTCAATGTCATAGAAGTAGCGGTTGGGAATCGAAATGAACGTTCTTTTTGAATATGGCGTCGGGCGTGTGCACTTGTGAGGTTATCCCTACTTTTGTAACGGTGAAAGTGATTGCAATGGCAGTTGAGAACAGAATCGATCGGGCCGAGTTCGAATGTAGACGCGCGGCAGTGCACTGCAGTAGCTACGAAATAGTATCGTGATTAGTTGATGTTAATTGTTTTAATTGTTAGCGCGTGCGTGTGACCCGATATGTTTAGATGTGTCCTGAGAGCTAGCTATCCCTTGTTGACCTATGGGCGAGAAGCCTAGTGTTCAGAAGTCTCGTGATGAGGCGCCTAGATACGCGAGTGTCTGTGTACCCTTGACCCTTGATTTCACCAATTGCTGTTGGTTATCAGTTGTGTTAGCACGGAGGAAATCGAGAAGAGTCTTGGTTGTGAGATTACTATCGTGTGCGTGTGTGGGGCACCGATCTAAGCCGTGATTTGGGTTACCGTCCCTCTATCGGGACAATTATGCCCTCGCTTGACCTTTGTAAGATTGTGTAAAGATACCCTGTTAGTTAACTGTCACTCTGCTTTAAAGAGTTGCCCACGAAAGCCATCCTATGACCCTATCTGATGCTCCGAGCCATCCATCGTGACTTCCATTTGGCCTTCTTATATCTCTCTCTCCGACACATATAATAAAATAGTAAAAATATTTTGTCTGTCCATTTCGTAACTTTGACTGAAATGGAAAAGAATAATAGAAAGCAAAAAAAAACTTTTTAGAATTTTTTGTCTGTCTGTCTGTATGTACTTATGATCAGTCTAATCTTCGAAAGTACTGAATCGATTTGCTTAAAACTTTCACCAATTGTTTTGTTTCAACTCGGAAGAACATCTAAAGTTTGTTTCATCAAATTCGATTTATTAAAAAAAGTTATCGTCATTTGAATGAACTCAAGGCTTGTTTGATTTTGAACGAATGCACCAAATTGGATAATTCTTTTTTTTTTGTGTTACTTTGTATAAAAGGAAAGGGGGATTTACGGGCAATTCCCACAGGAATTTCGGGAGCAATTTTCAAAATTCCCACGATAACGGGAACGCAGATCACGCGCACGAAGTCGCGGGCTACAGCTAGTTAATATTATAAAAGTGAAATGAAATAAACCGAAACTGATAAAATACCAGTACGTTCTTTGTGAAATGTCAAGACGAGTCGAGCCCTCTAAGGAGAAGCCTTGCAATTCATACCAATGAAAGGGTGAAAAGACCAGAATCGCATTACAAGGATTCGTTTCCGAGAATTTGTGTCCGAATCGGTTACTGAGAGCATTCTTTTGTTAGTTGACAGATCCCATTTGCAATTCAATCGGGAGGAATTTAAGAACGTTGCAGCCTAAGGAAGTTTACGTGGAAAAATCTCTTTTGTTTTTTTTCGCGGAATCAGTAAAATTTGAAATCGATATTCTTTTGACTTTCTTTTGAAAGACAATAGAACGATTTCAGTTACAAACCTGCTTCTTCTTCACGTCATTATAATTCTATGTTGTAAGACCACGTGACCATGTTTGGGCAACTTGGTCACTTACACAAGAGCAATGATCCAAATTGAAGGTGTGTCATAGAGTTATGCAGAGAGCAGCCTTCGGATTGGCTCATGTTTTAACTGCTTGGGTTCCTGCTGATAGGTACAAAAAGCGAGGAAGGCCTAAAACTAGATGGTTAGACGAACTACAAGCTTTCGATAAAAACTGGCGAGAAAACGCCATGGTTAGGGATTCATGGAAGGTAAGCGGGAAAGCGTTTGCCCAGCAGTGGCATAAAAAAACGGCGTCTTTTATCTATAATGAGTGGAGCCAGTAACTCTCTTTTGGTTTAGCCTCATTGACAGACATCTGTTCATTACGTTACTTGCTGGATTTTGTAACAAGATGTGACATTTCTAACGTACGCCAAACTAGAACTTGCAGATGCATTCTACACGGACATTACAATAAGTGACAGGCATGGCGACCTTAAATGTTGGCAACTCGTTCGTAAAAATCCTGGTATAGGGCTACGGTTACTACTTTCCATAGGGTTTGGACAAAATTATGACAATTTTTATATTAAAATTTATCATCTAGTGCTTGTAAATGCCTGTAGCTCTTTTCTTCTCGTATACTCCCTTGGGTCTGCTGTAAGAAATTTCCTTAAAAATAAGCAGAACCCTTGTATGCATGTTCTTTTATATGGAAATAATAAATATAATCAGGCAGATTGGGCCATATGAAGGGTAAGTGCAACATCATGCTTAGTTCCTCTTACATCTTTTCTTTTATCAGAGTTACAGATCTATGTGGCCCACTGTACTTCTAAAGTAAATAAAAAAGCAAACTTGGAAATTTAAGCAAAAATTAACACAAATAGTTTAACAAGTCATAGAAATGTTGTAATGAATGTGCCTGGCCGCAAAAGAGCGAGTTCACATAACGCTTCCGCCGGTTAATTTATATAATTGCAACAATACAGACGATACCTCTGTTTGTTGTTACGCGTTTGGTACAAGTCAAAGAAAATAATAAATTGAACAAAAATGTTGTGCAACATTTCAGCATTTTTAAAAGATCAAGTAAAAAAAAGGAAGTGATATTATTGTCTTGTATTTTATACAAATCAAATTAAGTAAGTGTTGTATTTTGACATAGCAGATTATGATTTCCTAATTTGAGTCTAATATTTACACTTAAAAGTGATATATTTTATTTTCAGGAATATTACTACTTAGCTCTCGTAGTCTATGCAATAAATATATGATTAGCATCATTAATACCCGGCAAAAGCAAAAAAAGATTATGTCTTTGATTTCTTGGCATGTTTTTATAAAAGATTTTATATGCATTACCTTATGACTATGTTTATTTCATAGATTAAAAAATATTGCCTGTAGAGAGCGCGCGCGCGATTCCTAATTCTTTAGTTTATTTGCTTTCAATAAACTACTGAATTGATCTAGTCTCTTTCACTAATTATTGGATAATAATTTTAGTAATAAATTTTTATTTAAAATTACATCTATAAATATTTAATTGGGGAGGTATATAGGGTATAATGTATAAAGGGTTGTAGCGCCTAAGTATTAAGTATCTGTGAAACTGTTTGTTCGAATACACCGCTCCGCAACCGCTCGAAACTTGCACCCTCACTTCGCCAGCAGGAAAACAAGGCGTCACTCCAGTTTCCTCTCCGAAACGAGATGACACCTTGAGTAATAGTCCTAGTATTCGCGTCACGTCAGACCTTCACGCAATTTTTCTTCCTAAAATATCGTACCGTCGCTCTAAGAAATGAATACTTCCTTTGAATCAGTTAGATGAATGAGAAAAAAGTTGCCAGGATATGATTTGTCATGATAAATAACTTGAGGTATCTCTTAACAAAATATGCTAAATAAAGAAAGCATCTTTTGCAAAAGAAATTGGAATGTTCAAGATTAGCCAAACAAAGACATTTTGTCAGTGTCTCTCATTAAGTACATATTTAATTAATTCAAATCAAGTAAATTCGAGGTTGTATATAATTTGCGCATTGAGTTTGAACTTAGTTTAGAAACACGTGTTATCTCCTAATAACTGTTTTCAACTCCTACAACCCTCATGACTTATTATAAATCAAAGATGTTTCGCATCCGGGACTCATCTGAAGTTCGTTTCCAAATTATTCTAAATTCAAAAAGCCAACCCAGTTTACATTTCATACGGAGGTCGTTCGTCTAAGAAAACTTGGAACTAATTTCGCGGTTCAGTGGTGCTATTCGCGCGCCGCTAACTTCATTGCAAAGTGATTTTCTCTGTACGAAGAGCAGCAGTTTTATATGTACGTGATGGCCGAAATGTACTTTAAACCATGTGTTCTTATCATTACTATCCTAAACTAAAACTATTCTGAGAAGCAAATGAAATCTGGTTTCTATCTAAAGTAATAATAAAGTTTTGTAATTCTACTAGCTTTATACTTAGCTCTTATATGACCTTTGATATCCAGTAATAACGAGTATATAGGTATACTAGCTTTCACCCGCGGCTCCACCCGCGTGAACTCCCTCTTTTTTCCGGGATGAATGGTACCCTATGTCCTTCTCAATACTCCTAGCTATGTGTATGCGAAATTTCAGAAAGATTGGTTCAGTAGATAGGGCGTAAAGAGTAACAATTAAATAAACAAACTCACTTTAGTATTTATAACATTAGTTGGCATTATAAATTACTAAGTGATATTTAAGTTATAGAAGTAATAAGATAGTTCGCAAATACTACTGGTACCTCATGCCAGTATATGAATAGAATAAAGCTCTGAAATAAGAGTAAATAAAGAAATTGCTCGGATGATGATGTGCCTAATCGCTTAACTACCTTGCACCAACAGTTACAACCTGTCCACTGAAAAATACGAAAATTCACTTCTGGAAAACGTTGTTTCTCCAGCCACGCCAGAAGTTATGATTTCAAGAGTCGACGCTAAATCTATTTAAAGTCGTGCCGATTGCCTTAAGGTTTACACAGTATTTTCTATTGGAAAACGACATAACTAATAAAATAATAACAAGATAGAAGAATAAGTTTACGTGAGTTTGACGGCTGTAAAAAATCTAACCCGAATTGAGTATATCATGTCATACTTAGTTCGTATAAAATAATTACACAAAAATTATTCAGCAAACCCGGACTAAAGTAAAATGGACTAAGAATGCAACTGGAAAACCGCTACGAACGTAAGTTTGTTTTTAGATCCCTGTTACATTATATGCATAGCTAGGATTAATTTTAAATTTTACATATAATATTGGTAAAGCATTCGCTATACGATCGCATTTGCAAAATCTGATGATAGAGACATAAGGTGTTACAAACCACTTAGTCGTCTTTATTTTCTGCATAGAATTTGAAATCGCGGTCAGTCTAGCATTTATTTTCTAAATTCTGTATTCGATTAGGTGTCTGGCGCAGTTTTTCTATTTTAACATTCAAATTATTTCATTATTTTGTGAAACGGGCTTTTTTAGTGTAAACTATATCTCAGAATATAGAATCACTATACCTATATGCGAGTTATAAAAATAAAGTACTTCTTAATAATATAATTAAAAAAATAAGACCATAAAAGTGCCAGTCAAGTCCGATCCGTTAAAAATTAAAAGCAGTTAAACATGAGATTACAATAGAAACATTGTTAGAACATTGTTACATTTTCGAGGGAGTATCATAATGGAAATTATCTACCTACTAAGAATCGTTAGGAGTGCTCTTTGTTAAAAATGACTTTACCAACTTTTTATCATGAAAAACTTTTCCAAGATATTTCGTCTTGCTTTCAGCTACATTTTTTTCCACTCGGCTACCAGTTCATTGTTTTGTTTTTACTCAGTTTCAGAAAACCACGCTGAGTTAACGAACAGAAAATTATACTCGGAATAAATTTAAACTGTAATTATGGATTCTTAACCAGGAATTTGGAATGGGCAATTTGCCGTCGGTTTTAGTACAAATTATCGAGTGAACAGAAACTACCATTCGTGTGGTAAGTACGGTATCCTATCAGATTGCCTAAGACTTATTATCCGAATGTCATGATCCATAACAAGTTTGCTATAATCCTCAGTTATAATAATATTCAACTCACCGTATCAGATGGTAACATAATTATCATTAGTCATAATACTCTTGTCTCATAATATAGGGTGCTAGAAAAATAGCATCTTATAATTAGTAATGGTATAAAGTCACATGTCATATCTGTTGTATTGTATAACGTGTTAGTCCGAATGTTAATTTGTCATAACATTACTTATGGTGCCCTTCGATTCGTCTAAAACTTTTGTTTCTAATTTCGCTTCGCCGAATAGACAAATATTTATTTTTTTATTATTGTTATTAAAATTTAAATTAGGTAACCCACTAAGCTAAATGCGCAGCAGGGGTGCAGGGGGGGTCGGGGGGCGGTAACCCCCCGCAGTGAAAAAACCTAGGGATCACAAATCTTACTGGGTAGGTTCGTTTGGTTACTTGCGATCATACCACAGCGGAGCGAGCGAAGCGAGCGGAGCTTCGAACTGTGCCAAAAAAAGTTAGGATAGATTAGGTTCGGACAGATGTCAACAAAAGCTAGTAGTTTGTGCAAAATGTTAATAAGTAGATTTAGTTTTCTCACATTAGGCTACAATATTTTATTTAACATGAAATTCGGCTTACTTTTCATTCGGATAAGTGATGAATACAGAAATAAAGATTAGCTTTTATAAATATTATTGATTGTGATATTTATCACGCACAAATTTGTAGCATTTTATGTTTCGGGAATCCAACTTTAGAGCATGTTATATAATGTGACATTGATATCGGTCTAAGCACCATTCGGACACAAGACGATTATGGAAAAAACAATTATTCCACCTTAGATTATAGTGAAAATATTTAGGATACCCGATAGAGAACCGGTAAGTACTTGTGTGATGCGCAAATAGTGTTACAAACGTCAACGCGTAAGTAATTTAATTTTAGAAACAACAGACAACGCATGCTTCTTACTTGTATACAGTACAATGATTATTTGTGTTTAATAAATGTCACGCAATAGGTAACATGTGTTGTGATTCATGGTAAATAAGTTAATGATATGTAGATTTTAGGCAGATATGTGTACAACAATCACGGCTCCAGAATTTAGGAAGTCTAAGATTATTTCAACTCAGGATAGATGTTGAAGAACAAACTTGATTTAACTTGGGCTTAAGATATTTCTAACATTTTTTACTAGCGGGGCGGGTCGCTAGTAACACCCGCCCCGGCTTCGCATGGGCATAAAACCTTCCTCTTGAATCACTCTATCTATTAAAAAAACCGCATCAAAATCAGTTGCGTTGTTTTAAAGATTTAAGCATACAAATGGACATAGGTACAGAGAAAGCGACTTTGTTTTATACTATGTAGTGATAGCAGACTGTAAAAAATGTTTCTCTAAAGCATAAGTATCAAAATCTATATCTATTTCTGTACTCTCCTTATTTTGTGATTTCAGTATTATAGTCGAAAATAAGACGTTCCGGAATAATGTTATGGCTTACTTTATTTGCACTAGTCATGACTGTGGAATTGCTAGTGGTTCGATAAAGGGGCTGTAAAAACTCACCGTTATAGAAATTGTTACCGATCGAAATAATTACTTCTAAAATAAACAAGCGTCTAGTGTCCAGTTCATCTAGTAGATTTTATGTATGTGTAAATGTTTCAAGAGTTAGGATTTTTAAATAAGTATGATTTTTTTTTTCTTCAAGTAAATAATAAGTCCGCCATTGTACTTTTTGTTTTATTTCTATTCTTTTGTGTTCACTTTTGTTTTAGTAGAATAAAGTTATTACAAGCAAACAAACACACAAAAGCTAGGGCATAGGCATGGCTTTGCTTCTCAGCTGAGAACTCTGCTATTCAAAGCAGCAGAAGTAGTGACTTAAAATTTTAAAAAGTTGAAAATAATCTTTCTTTCCTATTGAAAAAAATTAGAATCTATGCAAATCGAGAACAGCGAGACATAATTACGAAGTCCCTTAAGATTTAATTTGCAAATGAAATAGCAAACGTCTAACGCAAATTAAAAATAACTTGTCTGTAATCGCGGGAAAGACAAATTAGTCAGGTCGAGGGAAAGAGGCTTGGACATAATGTATGTGTAAGACCCTATTCACACTCCCCGGCAGCATAGTATTAATTTTTTATACCTTACCTACCATTAAGTTTGACATCTTGTGTCATATGATGTAAAATTTAATACAAAACACTATCTCTTATTAAATACATATTATGTTATCTTGTCACAGACAGTAATTCCATTTTTATTTCCTATCCCCTTCTTTAACTCAGATCTCGTAACATGCCGTTATGTTTTCCCTACTAGTCACAATATTTTTAATCCCAGAAAAACTTATGGGTCTACATAAAAGTAGGTATGTGAAAATGGCTAACTATTTAGAATGAAATATACATTAATTATCAGGTGTTAGGTGTTCATTAAAATATGTAATATAAGAAATGGAAGTCATAAAGTATTATTTTATTTGAATACCGGTCCCTTTCTTTACCCCACATCTCGTAACATGCGCTATGTTTTGCCTATAGACGCAATTTTTTTAACCCCAGTAAAACTTATGGTTCTCTACAAAGAAGTAGTATCTGAAAATAGCGTACTATAGCGTACACCGACAGGTTATTAAAATAAAAGATGCCGGTGTGATCTATAATAATATTTAATATACTTGTACTTAACGGGGAATTAATTTAAGACAAACAGTGCGGACAAATAAACAATTATGGCGGTGACCCCGAGGTCCGTATCGCACGCGCACCGTGTTGCTCCCGTGAGCAGTAGTTGACCACTGAACTCGCGACAGTGGCGGCACCGGCATTTGAGTCCCGTGTTTAAGGGCGAAGTTTGCCACGAATGCGATCCGAACGACGGGGCCCGCCAGTGGACGCATCAGTGCTGGGAACAACTTTAACATTCGTTGCTAATTCTATATTACTAGGCGCTATAGTACTATTCAGAATGAAACATAAATTAATTATCAGGTGTAAGGTGTTCATTAAAATATCACAACATAGTATAAAACAAAGTAGCTTTTTCTGTCCCTGTTCCTATGTATGCTTAAATCTTTAAAACTACCCAACGAATTTTTATGTTTTTTTTTTTAATAGATAGAGTGATTCAAGACAAAGGTTTTTATGCCCATGCGAAGCTGGGGCAGGTCGCTAGTGAAATATAGGAAATGGAAGTTATAAAGTCCATTTTCACGTATTTCTTTATTTGAATACCGATTCTTTACCCCACATCTCGTAACATGCCGTTATGTTTTCCCTACTAGTCACAATATTTTTAATCCCAGAAAAACTTATGGCTCTCTACAAAGAAGTATAGAAATATAAATTAACTAGCGACCCGCCCAGGCTTCGCATGGGCATAAAAACCTTTCTCTTGAATCACTCTATCTATTAACAAAAACCGCATCAAAATCCGAAATCCGCAAAAAAAGATTTAAGCATACAAAGGGACATAGGGTCAGAAAAAGCGACTTTGTTTTATACTATGTAGTGATAGTGATTATCAGGTGTTAGGTGTTCATTAAAATATTAAATATATAAGAAATGGCAGTTAGAAAGTCCATTTTCACGTATTCCTTTATTTGAATACCGCTTAATGTGAAAAGGTACTGAGCAGAGAGGTCTTTGCAATTTGTGGACAAAAAGTGTTTTACGCAACACGAATTTCAAACAGATGGTTTTTGTATAATTATTTTCCTCGTTTTATAAATATGCATGCAAGGTTATGTTGTGTAAAAGAAGACATTATTTAAAAAATGCTTCTCTGCTTTTGAATGTTTCATATAACAGCACTAATCGTATTAGTTATTCATCACAGTTTTTTTCCCACTTTTTTTTCTTCTTTTTACCGTAGATCATGTATTTTTGTGTATTCTAATAATTAAAATAAAATAAAAAAATTCTACAACCTTAACAACACAACCATAATAAATCTCAAAGTAGGCATTAAAGTCATCCAGCTAAAGAACTCGTTACGGTAGGCACAAGAACTTTAATGATATTTCTTAACTTTTTAGATAGAGGGAGAGTGAGAGATTTATACCATACATTAAAGTATCCCTTCATAATAATTTAATATAATATAAATAATTCTACCACCTGTCACACAATAAATCACAGAGTAGGCATTAAAGTTGGTCATCCAACTAAAGAACTCGTTACGGCAGGCACAAGAACTTCCCTCGCTATGCATAAGAAACTTGCGGCGCCAGCTGCAGCCTTCTTCGCAACTAATTATACCTACGTATTTCGAATATTCTGCTTTGTGGGATATTCGAATACTTTTGAGTTATTAGACTGATAATTTTGTGTTTTTACGAAGTGAGCAATATGGATTGATGGTTTGAGGGATTTTTAAATTTATCATATGCCGTAACTGCAAACCTGGATAAGTTATATTTGGCGGAATATGAACTCTTTTACGAATGTAGGGGTAAATATCAGAAGGTTGCTATAGACTTATTTCCGCAGAAGTCTACAACTAATACTACGTTTTTTACCACATTGGAGACCGCTAGCCAGAAAACTAAAACTTGTTGATTTGAAATGACTATGGATTTCACGGTATCAACTACATACAAATATCTCTGTAATCACACACAAGTAATACAAGTCCAACAGTGTCAAAACAACACTGCTTTAATTCCCAACATAAACGTTTAGCCATTACAATCTATCCCAATTCGTGTTCCGAAAAAGGCACATGGTCCCTTCCGCCGCAAATGACGTCACAAGACAGCAGATAGCGGGTGTCGATTTATTGCAACGTTATCCGATTCCTGCACTCGTTGCGATTTCGAATCGGCCCTCTAGGGCCTTTGTCTTACTGCGGGTTAAGAATTACACTCCGTTTTACTACTCTGTTGTACAAGTGAATTTTGCTTAGTGCTGTTTCAAGAAGACAATGGACTTTTTTACGGATCTACGATAATAGAGGTATTTTTCTATATATTTACCATATTATTAAATATAATAATATGGTTTAGGTTAAAGTGGTCCCTAATATAGGTACCTAATAGCAAGATATTTAATTTTTTATTAATAGATGAATATGAATAAAAGAAACTCATTTTTTTTTCTAACAAAATTCATCTGTCTGATGGCGATTCGACGTTTTGGAAGGTATGCTTAACTATTGGTCCCGTGTGTAATTTGTTTTGTTACAATTTTAATTGACCGTGCACACCCTGGTATCACAGCTTTTTAGACATCATTCATTAACCCGGAGCTAATGGAAAGGGTCAGTAATCTGTTGACTTTGCAACCCTGAAAGTAGCAATAGTGGCCCGACGCCTTACAGCTGATAACTCTAGAGTAAACCAGTAGAAAGCCAACTTTATGTAGAAATATGCTGGCTCAAGAACTATATTCGCTACTCGCTCTAAGTTAGACAATCCCCTACGGAGCATAAAACGACAACGGAGCAAGATACCCGAAACACAAATGGCCTATAATCACGTGACTCGATCCCAGCAAATAAACCGAAGTGATTGTGTTAGCAATATTTCCACATTACATTGCCTCGCTTCCGAAATGTTTCCGGTTATCCGGTCAAAGGTAACAACAGCTTATATATTTTACTAGCCCAATCTGTGCGGAGGTTATTAAGGTATGTAAGTATATATTGTTACTAGCTGTTCCCCGCGGCTTCGCCCCGCGTGGGGCTCGGTTATATCGCGCCCAAAAGTAGCCTATGTTTGACCTCAGATCGTTAACTACATCCCTACCAAATTTCATCACAATCGGTCCAGCAGTTTAGCCGTGAAGAGGTGACAGACAGACAGACAGACAGACAGACTTTCGCATTTATAATATTAGTATGGATATGGATATGGATATGGATATTGATATGGATTTATGAAATCCATAATTTGTTATATTTTTTGTTGTATTGGTCTTCCCAGAACGCTTTAAAGATGAAGTTGTGAAGGATCTGATACCTTGTGTCGTTCAGTCATCGCAGTCGCATAAGTCATATAAGAATTATAAATCGACTTTTAAGTGACTCTAATTTATTACGCAGATTTATTTATTTTTTATTTATTTTATTTGTTTATTTTTTATTATATTTCGTCGCTTCATTCTTCAGATATAAGTTAAATTAACAGAGTAGTCCCTCTTTCCTACAGGCAACACCGCACGATTTCAGAGAATCGATTTTTTCGATTACCCGCTTTTTTTTTTTTTTTTGTATCACCCTCCGGTATCTTCCACAGCGTAATCTCATTCCTTTTTCGTGCGTGGCAACGCAAGCACGCGAATAAAGTTTGTTGAAATTTAAATACATTCCGTTATTAAAATCTCATCATGCCGAAACGGCATCATAGTGATAAAATTGAATATTATCAACGGAAGTTAAGGCGTCTGGAGGAAAAGTCGAGACGCAGAAAAAGCCGAATTATCGAGTCATCGGGTTCCGAAAATGAATCAAATAAAAATTCAGGTATGTTTATTTTTACTTTTAAGTGTTACACATATAGAATATTGGGTTTAACAAAATCTAGACCTAGAGGTTGGCCGAGTGTCAACACGTGGTACTAAACTTTGCCTAGAGGGTAACCGAGTGTTATCACAATGGTAATTGATCTTCTCAATATGTATCAGTGCTCGTTATTTTTACATTCATGCTATATAACTAAGAGGCAAGCCGTGTGTTTGCACGTTTGTTTTATATCATAGCAATACTATACGAAAAATTAGATTTTCCGTTAGTAATAACTGAAAAATTTTATCCGTCATTTCAGATAATGAGCCAGTAATTGAGGAAGAACTACAATCCGTCAACCTTGACGAACAATTAGAAGTTATTAACCCAGAGGTACCACAACCTGTAGAACTCGATCCTGAGATTTTATCAGCACTTGGAGAGTCTACTGAAGAATCTCCGAAATTTGGTGAAAAAATTCACGAAAATTTGGCGGCCCTGTGGACACCTATACTACGTAAGGGTCTTAGCAAGGAGGTCAAGGATAAGTTGCTTAAAGAGTATCTTGTCCCGGAAAACTGCACATTATTACAAGCACCCAAGCTTAATCCCGAAATATCAGCTGCAGTTACAGATTTAACAAGAACCCGTGACACACGGGTAGAATCTGTTCAGCAACAATTAGGATCGGGCATTACGGCGTTAAATAGAGCTTTAACCCTTCTTGTCAATGACGAAGGCAATAAAATTAAGGCTATTAAATTACTAAGCGATAGTAGCCGTATCTTATGTGACCTCCACTATGTGGAAACGCAAGCTAGAGTTAAGTTTGTCACTCCAAGTCTAGATAAAGCCTTTTTAAATGTAATTCAGGACGTAAAAAGAGATGACATGCTTTTCGGAAGTAAATTGTCCGAAAAAATTAAGGCCTCGAAAGTAATCGAGAAACAGGGATTACAAATTAAAAAGCCCATCACAAATTTAAAGCCAGCTTCAACGACTCAGCCATCTACGAGTCGGCCTCGCTCCCAGGTAAACTGGGCAGGCCCTTCTCGCCAGATGACCACCAGGGGGGGGCGAGGAGGGTCGAGGAAGCCCATATCTGCCAGGACGACCAGTCGCAGAGCACCCCCAGCAGCTCAGTCGAAGTCACCGGCTCAGCCCAAGCAACAACGTGTTCCCCAACAACAATAGAGGTACACGCTGGTAGAATTACCTTCTTTTATAATTGTTGGATAACAATCACTAAAAATCCAATAGTTTTAGATTGGATTTTTAATGGTTATCCTATTCCATTTTGTAAGAGTGTTCGTCAAAATGTTGCACCGCGCAATTTTTTTACAAGTAAAGAAAATTGCGATATGTTACTAAACATAAAGAAATTACTTGATTTAGGCGCTATTTCTAAGTGTGATAGAAGTAAAGTTAGTTTTTTCTCGAGTATATTTTTAGCTCCAAAACCAAACGGGGGTAAACGTTTTATACTTAACTTAAAGTCATTGAATAAATTTATTACAAAATATCATTTTAAAATGGAAGACCATAGGACAGCGCTAAAACTTTTACCATCGAATGGTTATGCTGCTACTATTGACCTCAAAGAAGCCTACTTTTTGATCCCCATTCGCGAGCAAGATCGTAAATATCTTTGCTTCGAGTTTGGAGAAACTTATCAATTTAACGCTATGCCCTATGGTCTATCCGTTGCTCCTCGAGTATTCACAAAGATTATGAAGGAGGTCATAAGTCACTTAAGGTCTCAAGGATATAAATCAGTTATATATCTTGATGACATAATGTGCATAGGCAGTACATTCGACGAATGTGCTGAAAATGTTAATGAAACTTTAAAATTATTAAACTGTTTGGGTTTTATAGTAAATCGAGAAAAAAGTAACTTGACTCCTCAGCAGATATGCAAGTTTTTAGGCTTTGTTTTCAATACAACTAGTATGACTATCTCCTTACCCAAAGACAAAAAAGAGAAGATTTTAAAATTAATTCGAAAGTACCTTCTCTTGCCAGAATGCACAATAAGAGAATTCTCGCAACTAATTGGAGTCCTCACCGCGGCTTGTCCCGCAGTGAGATACGGGTGGTTATATACCAAGAATCTCGAGAGACAAAAACATCTAGCTTTACAAAAATCTGGATGCTTTGACTCCAAAATTAAATTGCCTAATACAATTTTGCCAGATTTAGAGTGGTGGGAGCAAAATATTTTCTCTGCATATAATTATATGCAACCTGATAATAAATTTAAGCTTGAAATTTATACTGACGCTTCAAGAACAGGCTGGGGCGCATTTTGTGATGGTAATAGAATACATGGAGGATGGAAGGATGTAGAATTATCTTATCACATTAACTATTTAGAATTATTAGCAATTTTCTTGGCTCTTAAATGTTTTGCTCGGGACCTCTCTGATTGTGCAATCTTATTAAGAGTAGACAACTCAACAGCTATTTGCTATATTAATCGGATGGGTGGTATCCAATTCCCACATTTACATGAATTGGCAAAATCTATTTGGCAATGGTGCGAAATGCGAAAAATTTGGCTATACGCATCCTACATAAATACTCACGATAATGTAGAAGCTGATGAAGAGTCTCGGAGGCTTAATGTTGATACAGAATGGGAACTATCACATTGGGCATTCGAGACTATAGTTGATACCTTCGGTCAGCCAAAAATAGATTTATTCGCATCTCGCACCAATGCCAAGTGCCAAAGATATATTTCATGGAAAAAAGATCCTGATGCGGAAACCTTAGATGCATTCACAGTAAACTGGCAAAACTATTCGTTTTATGCCTTCCCTCCTTTTTCCTTAATTCTCAAATGTTTAAGGAAGATCATAGAAGACAAAGCCCAAGGTATACTAGTATTTCCCTACTGGCCAGGTCAGCCTTGGTTTCCTCTTCTTAAAAGTATGTTGGTCTCAGAAATATTATTTTTCAATCCTAATCGAGATCTTTTAAAATCTCGTTTCAGGAAGACACATCCACTATACAAGACGCTTACCCTGGGAGCAGCATTGCTCTCCGGAAGGCCTTTGCAAGACGAAACGTCCCACCAATAGCACTCGAATTGATGTTATCATCCGTCTCAGAAAGCACTTTAAGACAATATGATGTGACTTACAAACTTTGGTGGACATTCTGTAATAATAGTGGTTTAGAATTTTTTGATACTTCAATATCCCATATTTTGACTTTTTTGAGTGAACAGTATAACAGAGGGGGTTCGTACGGCTCTATAAATAGTCACAGGTCTGCCTTGTCGTTGTTACTCGGAAACGACATAGGCTCTGACGAAAGAGTAAAAAGACTACTTAAGGGTATATTTAAGAAAAAACCGAGTCTTCCTAAATATACAGCTACTTGGGATCCCAAACGGGTTCTAGACTATGTTTCATCTTTGATTCCAAATAGAGAATTACCATTAGAAATATTAACTAAAAAATTAATAGTACTATTAGCTTTATGTACGGCACATCGAGTTCAAACATTTTCTCTTATCAAATTGCAGAATGTCCGTAAAGATGAAAGTGGTATTAAAATTCTCATTTCTGATATCATTAAGACTTCCGCAGCTGGCCGAAAACAACCTATTTTGTATCTACCATACTTTAAGGAAAATACAGATATCTGTCCAGCTACAACGCTAGAAGATTATATGTACGTTACTTCAAGTTTAAGACCGACTGAATCAGATTATCTTTTCATAACTCATAAAAAGCCTTATAGAAAGGCATCTTCTCAGTCTATCAGTCGGTGGATAAAACAAACTTTGGCGGAGAGCGGCGTCGATGTGAGTTCATTTGGTGCACATAGTACACGACATGCGTCCACATCGGCGGCGGCCTCCGCCGGAGTATGCATAGATACCATTAGGAAAACGGCTGGCTGGTCCAGTACTTCTCAGACCTTCGCGAATTTTTACAATCGTCCTATCGTGGACGATAGCACATATGCTCGATCAGTATGTGCCTTATCAAATTAAAGTAACTTATATTGATTATGTTTAAGTGTCAATAAAGACTTGATTATGTTTTAGAAGGAACATTTATTTTCTAATTATATTTCAAATTATACAATCAGTGTTATGAGAAGCAAATCTAATGTATTATTATATATATTTTTTGAGTGTGTATTAACAACATAGAAATAAAAACTTTTCTTAGCAAATTATTTACCATGTTTTACTAGCAAACCTGGCTCTCTAAACATCTACTCTGTTAATTTAACTTATATCTGAAGAATGAAGCGACGAAATATAATAGATGATCAAACGAACTTCTTGAAGCGAAGTTCGATCATTATTATATGAGTCGCTTCATTCGAAGATATAAGCACCCACCCTCCCTTCGACCCATGTGCTAGAAATTTTTTACCTCTTCTCTAAACTAATGAGATTACGCTGTGGAAGATACCGGAGGGTGATACAAAAAAAAAAAAAAAAAAAAGCGGGTAATCGAAAAAATCGATTCTCTGAAATCGTGCGGTGTTGCCTGTAGGAAAGAGGGACTACTCTGTTAATTTAACTTATATCTTCGAATGAAGCGACTCATATAATAATGATCGAACTTCGCTTCAAGAAGTTCGTTTGATCATCTATTATTATTATTTTTAAGTATATAGTCATAATTTATATATTTAGTTGAATTTGTGTTTATATTTTATGATAACTAGAATTACGCAGATATCATAAAAAAAAACTTAAAAATGAAAACAAAGGAGAGAACAAAAGTTTTTGTAAACGACGAAACGAAACCTCTACGAACGAAGCTCACTAGTTATATCTTATGAAAAACTACCAAACATCAGCAAAATTTGCAAGTATCTTTAAGCGTATCTCGCAGCGCCCATAAAACCAGTCCAATCAACATTTACTTCCAAAATCTGACACATATTCTGAGTGCGCTGCTCATAGTGCTCATCTCCTAAGGAAATTGACCTCAGCGTTTGAGTCGTGCAGCGCGTACGTGCAGTGCCTTCCAACTCGTGTAGACCTGCCTTACAAGTGAACTAATTTGGAACCTGATTGACACTGTTTACTTGAGCTGCAATGATTCCGATTGTTAGAGCTAATTGAGTGTGGAGCTATTGCTAAGTATGGTTTGAGTATAGTTGAGTATGTTTCAACGTGGTGTGATCGAACCCTATGTAATAAAATGGATTGTTTTATTAACTTCAGAATATATTTTTTTCCATAATGTTATACATAAGTAAAATATAAAGTTATCTTTCAGCACGCGGTTTACTTTACAAACATGAATGTCCAACGTACTAGATCGTTTTCATATGTTATCTAACGTCTCGCTTTCTACCATTGAGCGAAAAGGGTCTGAAGTTTATTTTTATTTATTACTTAAATAAATTATTTGTTCAACATCATGTAGTACAGTATCCTAATAAGAATTTCAGTATATGTGTCATGAAACTTAATAGCCCTTATTTTTTATTTATTTAACTTCATTACATACAAATTACAATGGGCATTGTCCATTATTTCAAAGTAGTTCTGATTGAAAAACCATTTGAAGGAATAAGCTTAGTGTTTAATTTTCTGTTATCAAAATAAAAAAAGATGCAGTAAATAATATTATTTTTAAATAAATAATTTTGACTTTTATTTGCCTTCTATGACGTCACTGTTGGCTGTATGCGCTGTGTTAATTTTTTTTACCTTTGCGTTAATATTGAGCGATAAGAAAAATGTCACTGTTATGTCAAGTCAATGTCTATCCGCTCTGTTCAAATATTGCCTAAACAAAAACATAACCTCATCTCAATCATATTAATAATAAAAGTGCTTGCTTGTGAATCTAAAGATGAATTATTACAGTAAATGTTTTGTCCCAATATGTGAAAACGATTCGACAAATTCTCCTAATAAAATATTTGTTTGGATTAGAGAAGATTTGCGTGAGAAATGGTACCGAGAAGTAAAAGCAGAGTATTTTAAAGTTTATACAATGTATTGTAGCGAAGATCACTTCTATGTAAGTAGTTTCACTGTTTTCGATATTTTGATTTACAAGTAGAAAGACAACTTTAGGTAAGTTGCGTGAATCAGCTTTCTCATGTTGTACTTAATGAAAATTAAATCAAATGAAAGATAGTTAGGTAAATTTTTGTTTGGGGTTATTTGAAATATTTCCAATGACCAAATTCAGAAAGGTGACATTGACATATTTTATTTGACACGAGTATATATTTTTTTTAATTTCCGTCATGACAACCACGCGTGACTTCACGCGTAAAAAAATTTAAAAAATAATATAAATTAATCTAAGGTAAATAAATCAGAAATATTCAAATTAATATCTTAAAATATAGAAAGCTATCCGAAAAAAATATAAAAAAAATAAGAGAAAAATTTAAGACAATGCCCATTACATGGCAGACTTAAAGCTTACTACTTATTACTTTTGTTTAACTACTAAATAAACTAATTGAGAATATTAAGAAAAAAAGTTTTATTTGTAAAAAGAGAAGATCATTCTGTGCGCTAAATTTCAGGCGAAGTATTCAGCCCTTTAAGCGTTAAGAAGTAACAATTCCATCTCCGAAAACTTTTGCACTAAAAATATAAGGATAGTATGAGCACTATAATTTATCAACCCGTGGTTGTGATACATACAAACAATGCAAAATGTATGTAGATTAGATGAAGCCTTGAAACTGAGCATATTTCGCGAAGTTTCTCGAGAGTACGCGCACTTTATGTAAATTTGTTAATTTAGCGTTAATCGCCCTAACTACAGAAAGTTTTCACATCGTTTTCAGTTCATAAATATTAACGAATAAATAAATACAGTTATCTAAAGCTGTTTATTATGTTTGCTATTTATAAAAAACACGAAATCGTTCCTTGTAATCTATTTAACTACTCAAAATCTTTTAAAACACCATTGATTTCAAATTGAATAAAGCAAAATGTAAGAAAACTGTTCCCAAAACAAAAAAACCTCAACTCCGTTTCTTAAAATTTGATGAAAATAGCATTTTAAAATTTAACCCATAACCTACGTAGGTAATTCAATGTCAATTAATAATTATTGAATAAAATTGTTAAATAAGAAGTTTTTTACTAAATAAAAAAATGAAATTCGCTCAAAACACTATATTATTAAAAAAGGTAAAAAATCACACCCATTACCATAGGGCAAAGGAACAATCAGAACAAACCGAAGCTGTTTATTTTGCAACCATTACTAATGATTTACGGCCTAGCTACCCATTATCTGAGCCAAACTAGGAATTCTGAAAAAAGCTACCATTTGCAAATTTAGAGCATGACTTATATTTGGTACTATTTTCGTGTACAGATTTTTGTGAAATTATTTGCTGCTTTGTTGTAAAAGATCTAGTTTTTAGTTGAAATGATCAAATTATGACTAACAATACACTAGGTTAATAATAAAATTTTATGTCATATTTATTGTCTTGAGATCTGCATAAAAGTAATAAGAGAAAACAGTATAAGTAAGTAATGAATGATATTTTTAGTAATAAATTAGACAAAATACAGTTGTTATTTTTAAAAAGTCCTGTTCATTCAGCCTTTATTACCATCCAGATAAGATGTCAGTAAAAAAGAAAAACTTTTCTATAGAATATAAGCTTGACTTTAATTACATATGTTTTTATATTTGTCATCACTAGATAGCTACATAGTATAAAATAAAGTAGCTTTTTCTGTCCCTTTATCCATATGTATGCTTATATCTTTAAAACTAAGCAACGGATTTTGATGCGGTTTTTTAAATAGATAGTGATTCAAGAGGAAGGTTTTTATGCCCGTGCGAAGCTGGGGCGGGTCGCTGGTAAAAGCATAAAGAAGTGGACAAAAAATTGTTAACATGGTTACAATTAACAAAAATGTGAACAAAAAATACAAAACAAATCAGTTTAAAAAATTTACGCATTTCACCGCAAAAAATGGACGGAATCACCCAGAGACGAAAGCGAGAAAACAATTTTCGTAACAAACCAATCGTGTCCGACATTTTGGTGCGACACCGACGTTTTCAATTTAAACTGCCACATCCTTATAGTCAGCTATAGTTTTATAGGTATAGTAATAGACACAGACGCGTACATACTAGGGTAAAAAGGATAAGGTATAAAGTTATAACTCTATTAAGCGCTAGGATAAAACTCACAACATTTTATTGACGTGACAACGTCTTAAATTAGGTTGCGGCTGGGAGTCACTTATGAAAAAGTGTAACGCTCGGTAACGTTACGATGCGCTCACAATGAGAGCGAGTGAGAGGCACGCGTCCCCTAAGAGCGAGAGAGACAGACTCAAAGTCGTTGTCACGTAAAACTTTCGCCCGTATACCGACTTTACAGGCAACCAATTTTTTTTGATCATCATAATTTCTTGTCGTTGTCAAACCAATCTGGAAACAACTAAACAAAGTTCCCATGCGAATCGAACCCATAACTCCCAGATCTACAGGAAAAGGCCTAGCCACTAGACCATGGATGTACTCTCTCGCTCGTAATACGGCTCGTCGACACACATTTCTTCAAAACTAAAATATTTGTCGAAAATTGCGACAAATGTCGATGACACTTAGGAGATCAACAAAGTATCTACTAACAATTTCTTGATAGAGCTATAAAGTTTTATGCTTAGCTCAAGACTGTCTCGAGGGTGAAAACTTACACCAGCTGATATCATGTCTACTAAAAGAAAACTAAATGTATTTTTTTAATATAAATGTACACGTATAACTAAATACAATTTTATTAGTTAAAAGAAATACTTGGGTAAGTACCTACTTCGTATGATGATCAGATTTTGTAGCTGTTAATGCTAAGTGTTAGATCCATAAAAATCATTTAATGTAAAATCAATTAAGTACCTTTAATTAATTTAGTAGTTAGTAAGTTTGTTGATTCCATTAAATTTGGAATTAATAAAATCAGCAATTTTTCAAGACTTTACTAACTATTATGGACTTTGAACAAGTGTCCAAAGTTTAGGTATTTTCGAACAGAAAATTGTCATTTATTGCTGTGTTATAACTTAACTTTTATTATATTAGTAATTTTTGTTCATATCTGCGTTTATTAGATACAGGTTAAATTTCGATGAAAAAATGACATTTTCTTTTAATCTGTCCATCCATATATAAATTTGATAGTTTCGTACAGCCTTATTTTTATTTACGAAAACGTTTTCATAAAAACCCTATTGCATTAATTGTATGGTATAAACATATCGAAATGAAGTTAAGTGAGTAAATATTTTATAAAATTGTTTTAAGTCTAATGTTAAAGTCAAGCGACTATGTTTGCCCAAATTTCAGTTTCATAGAGCTCACTGTTTTTTCACTGTTCATTTGATTAACTATAGATGTCTTCCTAGATCCATTTTTCACCTTACCCTTTATGTTATCAGATAATATATCTGCTTCAGGCCTTTAACTAAAATGTTAAAGAAACTTACTAAACACCATGTTTTTCGTATTATTTGGCCTATTTTTTAGATCATAAGCAACCACTATGATTTTAAGTTGTCTATGTCTTTCTAAACCCCTACTCAAGTTAGTTTTCACCTTCGTCACTCAAGTTTATCCATCTACGGATCTTACATCCTTTATGGGAACATTATTACATCAAAAACAAAGCAAGCTGCATTGTAATCGTGTAGGGCAACCCATCATCCCATGTATGTTCTAATTTGTTACAATGTTATACACACAATCATTTCCTTTACTTAATTATTAAAATTTCAGCTCACAAAAATTTTATCTTTATGAATTAAATTTGTAAAACGCTGTTCTTTTTGCAAAAGGTTGTTGAACAAAAATTATTGTCGCAAAAATACCATACATTTTTGAGCCCACATAATCAGTCGTCACTTAAATACCACCTGAAGCACACGTCTGTCTTAAAAAATAAGAAATTATTTTCTTTGCAACCGTACCGGCGTGACCTTACAGAAAAGAATAAATGGCGAGCCCTACCACCACAGAACAGATAAAAAATCTCCGATTTTAAATATTATTGACCAATAACAGTGGCAATAAATGAAGCAATCAAATTCCCTGCCCATTTTTTCTGAATGTAACGTTAGCTTGCAAGCCAAACCAGTGAGACGCTTTTCGTGCGCTATGCCACTTCTAGTTAATATTTCTAAATTCTGTGCCTACCACGGTTGTGGTAGAGCTAGGTGTTGTTTTTTTATTTTAAATTTAAAAATACCTTTATCATTCCAAGAAAATATAGATTTTAAAAAAAGCCTGGCGTCAAAAATCGCGATTACGTTATTCTATGCAATGAACAATGCATTTTTTAATATTCAAGGCATTTTATTTTTATAATGCAAGGTTTGTTTGTGCCACTGGTGGTTTAACATCAGAAGGTTTTTATATGGAGATTGTTAATCCAACCACTTTTATTAAGGGTGGATTTCAGCCGACAGTAGTTAGCATGTCTTAACTCAGAAGCATGCAAAGATTTGATACAAAGTTCATGTAACTTTGACTTCCAATAAATAACATTTAAATCAATTACATATAATCACGTCTTCTTCCCAACCGGGGTAGACAGAGACTAGGGCCATAACAACTTACGCCACGTTTAGCATGTGGTAATAGCAGCATCGTCTATGTCATGATTCACCCATTCGCTGATTCCCCCAGTTGACTTTTAAAATCTGCGCGGGAAGAGAAGCAGCTGCTACTTTCTGAGTTTTTTTTTTCTCACAGACCAGCATCGAATTATAAATCAATCAACAAATCACTTTTGTAACAAAAACCTGAATAAACTCACACACGAGATGAAATGCGTCTAAAACGCACAAAACTGCACAAAACGCGTGCCAACAGCCATGATTGTGGGGTCGTTTAGGAAATAGTTACACGGACATAACCGTTTAGCGGCAGATGTGCCGCGACCTAGATTACAGCGGAGTTTTGTCACGAATGGACAAAATAATCAAAACGCTTTTCAAAGGGTTACGAGTATTAATATAACGTAGGTAGAATTTACTAATTACTTAAGGTATGTGTGAGGAGAGAAGATAAATCCAGGTTTCAGTGAATCGCACAATATTTATTATTTGTACTTTACAAAAGGTTAGACTCTTAAGGATAACCGTTAATGAGAGATTATAGGGGTCGTGAGATCAAAGTAGGCACGAGATCCAGTCAGGCAGCCGCTATGAAATAGCCAGCCACTTAACTTGAGATGGTGAGATCAGCCGAAAGAGGTCTTCCAGTGGACGCGCGCAGCCTTATATATGGCCCTCGGGGGTGATGCGGTGCGGGGCAGCGAGGAAGGACCGCCGTAGGAGAATGCGCGACGTCACATTAATTACAGTCATTTAAGGTTAAGCGGAGAAAAGTAGAGACTTTAATCGTATTAAAACTTTAATTACCTACAATTATGTCAAGGTATTTATTACATCACTCTAATCATTACCTATAGAAGCGTCATGCATCATTGTCTATGGGACTATTTATTCTGTGGTGTAACTATTGGTTCTGATTTGAAGAAGAGAGGATATTTAAACAACTATAGTATCCATTCGCTACAAAAATATTTAATCTGACCAAAAACTTTTTACTTGAATTAAAATTTTTTAGAAGGATGCTTCATAAAACAAATTTATTTCCTAAACATATTGAACTCAACAATTCGAGAACAGGGGGTATAAAAACGCTACTTTGAGCAATTCATCAAATCGATTCATATTACGAATTCATTAGCAATTCTGAAGCAATTCCTCTATTTTTTGTAAAATGGCCAACTAAACTTTGCAATTCCTCTTCAAAAAAATTGAGAGAAATAGGAATTGCTAAAGAATTGCTAAGGAATTCGTAATATGAATTCTATTCGATGAATTGCTCACAGTGGCGTTTTTAGACCCACAGATTTACAAATCAAATCATAAAATATTCATAGTCTTAAGACCCCTGTCAACTATATAAACGTGAGTAAACATATATACTTATATTTCGTTTTGGGAAACTATCCATCACCCTAGAAGACCTTCTTATAAGAGGGTCTTGATACTTTTAGTATTTCCTAAATTTAAAAGATGATCATAGTAGAAATATATACGTTCATAGAGTTTTGTATAGGATAAACGGTATAACTAGTTTATATGGGAGAATTTAATCATTTATTTCAATAAATTAAATATATATAAACAGTGATCAAGGTGTATGACGAGAGAGATGAAATATGGTGAAAGCAAAAATTGCAGTCAGTTGAAATCTCTGCCTACCCATTCAGGAAATGGGAGTGATAATAGGTATATACCTATGTTTGTAATTAATTATTTACGATTGTTTAGAAAATAATTATTTTTTGTTTATTAAACATAACAAACAAATGAATTTTCATAATATTCAGCCAGTTACATTTTTGTATTCCAAAAACAAACTAAGCAATTTTAAAATTATATAAATTCTACTTAATGAAAAGACTGTTTGTTTCCATAACTTATTTAAAGCTCGCGCCGATGCCTTCCATGAAATAATGAGGGAGATTTGTACAACTGCAGTGTGCTAACAGGGTAAAATATTACCCTAAAGGATAGTTTATGGTTGCAGTTTTGTGCACTGCGTTAGAATTACAACTAGGCTTTAATTTACTTCATGTACCTTGTCTTACTTTATTCAGGAGAATAAATGTAAGTGATCTCTTCACTATCACTATCAGTACAGAGTATAAAAAAAAGTAGCTTTCTCTGTCCCTATATCACTATGTATGCTTAAATCTTTAAAACTACGCAACGGATTTTCATGCGGTTTTCTTTAATAGGTAGAGTGATTCAAGAGGAAGGTTTTTATGCCTATGCGAAGTCGGGGTGGGTCGCTAGTATACAATATATAAAATATCAAGAATTGGTCCTGAAGGACTGAAGAGACCTAATACCTATAGGTTGGCACTTGTTTCAGTTGTTATAAATCTCTCTAGCTTCCTTTAGATGCCTAAACTTATCCATCACGCATGACATTATAAATACGTTTGAAACCTGTGGTCATACATACGAATTTAAGCGAGGGAAATAGGTATGTGAAGTTCTAAGCAAGTGAAAATATGTGAAATAACTCAATTTTATAATTACTAGAATAATAATAATAAATAATAATAATAATTACGAGAGTAAGTGCCTCCTCGGGAGAAGTAGCCTCAAGGGGCCCTCGACTCCTAGAGCAGAAAGTCATTTTGCTCTAGAAGTCGAAGGCCCCACTATTAATATCCTCTATGTATCATGAGCTTACGCTGTTTACATCTTTCGCTGCTTACCTAAGCGAATAAACTATAAAGAAAGTATGTCAACTTATTAATTTGGAGAAATGACAAACTGGTAACTTTTAAACTACTATATGTATTACTCCCATGGGAAGAGACGCCAGCAATAGTTTTCTTTTAACATAAATGACATTTCACTTTATTTTCTCGACACTAAATAAAACATCAATCATAACCTTATCGGGTCGCTGACAGCTCCCTTAAAAACTTTCGCTAAACCCCTATCTGTCGTAGATTTTCCGTCAATTGTTATAGAATTGGATAGAGCTGACGCTTTACTGATAAGGTTCCAACCATAAAGCAACTCGGTCTCTATCGAAGGAGTTGGAAGTCCATGTAAGTGTATCATATCAAAGTTGTTGTAATCAAGCTCTCCTGTAGCAACAGGTTACTAACATTTCTTCTTTCGTTAGGAAATGTAAAATAACAACCGAAATATGATGAAGGCAGTTCTTTTATTGAGTTTTAAGAATTTTGATCATTATAATTTAAGGTTGTATTCCAGGCCGTAAGACTTTTGACTCTGGCAAATGCCAGAGTCAGTCAGTTTTTTCTTCTTATCTAGGGAATATAAGATCTCAGTCAGAGGATCTTATATTCCCTAGATAAGAAAAAACTTAACACATAAGTTCATTAAATATTTTTATGAACTGCCTGACATCAATTCCATTTGGATGTTGTTATAATGCTGTTATAAATGGAATCTGCCACTAGTCCTATGTTATGTCTTCTCATCTTACGACACTCAAAGAAAAGACAGAGGATATGTTTAATAAAACCACACGGTGTAATACGAGTTACACACATAAAAAATAGGTAGGTATGTTCTTTTCGCTTCAGTAAAGCATCAGCCTATTACTGATGTTGATGTCGTGATTGATTTGATATCCTATTGAAGGGTATAAATGATAGACGCCACATTATGATAAGCCGTTTCGTTCATAAGGCACAGATAGTAGCGAATAAAAAAGGTTGAAAAAGTATATTTTTTATAGAAATTTAAATAACCTTCATATGTTTATTTTCTAACTTTCGCAGACAGTACACGAGATAACAATATCAGTTAATTGTTATCTACGTTGAGAGGCGTTACTGCCAGCGAAAGTGTTAGTTAAACTATTTTTCACTTTTTTATGAAAGTTCACGTAAAGGGCAGCTTTGATTTTCTCATTCTATGCCTAGTACATTATTAATGTCATGAAGCTATCCAAACTTCTATAGTCCATACGAATAATTTAAATGCAGAAGTCTGTCTATCTGTTACGCTTTCACGGCTGAACCACTGGACTAGTTTTGTTTAAATTTAGTTTAGATATAGTTATAGATCGGGGTTAAACAGGATACTTTTTAGCGCTATACCTTTATAGTAAGCACCACGAGAGCGGAGCCGTAAGCATATCGAAATGCAATGTTTTTATTTTTTATATTAGGCAATAATTGTTTTAATTGTATCCTAAATATTATTTTTTTATAATTCCTGTCTTTAATTTCGTCGAGAATCCGACTGCAAACATAATATTATTGCTATTTCTCTTATTTTTCTCCTTATTGAGCAGGAAATTAATTAAAATTTCATTATTCGAAGGAAGATTATAACTTCCTTCTAGTCATTTGCATATTTGACTGAAATATTTAAAGAAATCCTCTTTAAGAGAGCTTTTATTAAATTTGTTATAAGCATTCCTTCGGCCCTGAAACTTGAATTTCTTTTTAAGGTTCCATATAAAGTTGTACAAAAGTTTTTAAATTAATGAATTTCTATTAATCTTATTTTATAATAAACTAGCCATTCCCGTTTCCTTATTATTAATGTGGTGTATGTCTATTTATAGCCTATAAACTTTGAAAATCGAATATAAAGTTCTCCCAGCTTTATTATATTAGTATAGATAAGTATATACTTACAGATAACATTCGACATAAACTATTCTTCTTCATAAAATTGCTATCCCGCTTACATTCTCAGCTTCTCTTTAACGTAACTGTTGAGCACCGATGGCTCAATAAGCCTCTTTTTTATATTTATTTATGTTTTATATACTTTTTTATTTTTGATAGACTTTTGTCTTTTGTTTTTTGCTCATTAGTTGTGTTGTCAAAAGCCTTGAATAAAGGCCGTGCTAAATATCTTGATTTTTATTTACAAAGACGCCGACGTATATTTCGGTGTCTACAGTAACTATTCATAATTTTTTAAAATTTAGAAGTAAACGGGCGGTCTTGGAGAGGCTATACAAATACATATAGCAATGATAGCTAGTGGAACTTATTCCACCTATCAATTTTCTCGCTATGTATATTTTGCTATGTCTATCATAATGGAAGAATTATATTTTTTTAAATAAAATTATTGAATACGATAGAGTGGCTTATTCAGTAATAGAATACAATTGTCGATAAGTTAATTACTTTAAAACTTGACCCTTCGTTTTGACTATATATCAATGTGAATGAAGCTTAAGAAGCAAGTTGTTAGCGTAGTCGAACCTGCTATACACGGGTGCACGGTCTAATTGGCAAACTTAGTATCTAGGTCAGTTCGACAAAGCAAGTTCTAAAGAAGCACCGACAATTTTTATAAAACTGAAACTTTAATACAAAAAACTGTATCATGTATTTTTCCTACTTCTTGTATAGTAAGCAGTTGGTATTAACTCTACCTCTTTATTTATTAAAACTTATGTGTTAGATATACTTTTCGATGTGGGCTACTGTACTTTACTCTACCAAATGATATTTTTGTTGCTGACTGAACAGTATTTTTTTATTAATTGATTTTTGTTGCTTCTATTATTGTTGATCATAAGGTAGGTCAAATATCACTACATAGTATAAAACAAAGTGGCTTTCTCTGTCCCTATGTCCCTTTGTATGCTTAATCTTTAAAACTACGCAACGGATTTTGATGCGGTTTTTTTAATAGCTAGAGTGATACAAGAGGAAGGTTTTTATGCCCATGCGAAGCCGGGGCGGATCGCTAGTAGTAAAATAAAGAAAGAATATTTAGAAAGTAACCAGCTTTGGTCTGAATTAATTTGACCGGTATGCCTTTAAATATAAGTATCTTAATCGTTCGCTGGTAATGTTTTGACGTCACAATAGACTCTAAATGGCGTCCTCTGGAGAACAAAGTCATAAAATTAAAGTTTGAAAGTGAATAAATGAGTAAATCGATATATAAAGAAAGAGAGACCATTTTTTTAGAAATATTTTACTTTTAATTGTGTATAAGAATAAAATATTGTAAGCCAGCAACTGTAATAATTTTCTGAAAGAAGAATCAGTATAATGCCGTTGATTAAGTGCTTTTAATTATGAAATTAAAAACACTACTCACCTTTTACATGGAATAATAACAATATATTTAAAGTCTAGTCTAAATTTCACACCAGCAAAGTCGTTAACTTATGCCACACCTAAAACCAGCTTTTCAAGAGTAAAACTTCCCTCGTTGTCTTTAAAACTTAAAATTTATAATTTTTATAGGAGTATTTAAGTAGAGTAAGTTAGTGTGGTTATTATGAGATTGAGATAAAGTTTTATGATGAAAATTAACATTTTATCCTTATAATAAATATACAGCATACCTACTTGAATGATATTGTTCATAGTTCTGTTCTTAGTACCTATAACTTTTTGACTTTACAGTTATGAGGTACAAAGCGATAATGTTTTTCCTCGAACGAGCAATTTGCTCTGTGGCATAAGGGTGTTAAATATGAGGAAAACAACATAAAAATTAAATTAGTTTTAAAATTGTTATTAGGTTTAATTTATATATATTGATAGGCAAATATGTTCTGGGAATGAAAATTTCAGAATGTATGTGACGTATGTCTTTAACAACTGCGTGTGAAAGTGAGTTTACTAAAAGATATCAACATTTGTTTCATCTACTTAGCCTCAGTACCCCACAAGAATTATCAATTAGTTTTATTTAAGTTTAATACATTTAGTATTTGTGTGTCTAATATATATGTCTAAATGAAATAAGGCACTCCAAAACAAATCAAATTAGTAGAAGCACAAAGTTTACTAGCATCCATTAAAGAGTTCCGCTATCCATCTTCCGACACCATCATTGTAGACCCTTGTCATTGAGTGTAATATATGGACATGTCAAAACATAGGAAATGAGGCCCACTCAAGATTTAACTTAATTAATTTTAAGAATTCTAGTCCTTAAGACCTTTGGCTTCAGTGTCATATTATATTATTAATATGGCTTTTTTAGCGATTTAAACATAGAGTTTAACCTTTTATCGCGCGCGCAAGACAAATGTTTTTTTTTTTTACCTTTAAATTGAATTTATACACATTATCATAATGCAGACGAAACAATAATATATACACATTACCACAATACAATTTCAATATTCATTGGATACCTCTTACAAGGAATAATTTCAAAAACAACATCATCATCCGAGCGTGTTTCTGAGCTGCATCCTTAACTTGGGCTTCAGAACCCAGGGTGGGCTTTAATCGTGGTTCTAAATACTTCAATATTTAATGGTTAATCCTTAATAAGCAATGAAATAAAATCGTATCTTCAACATTGATTAGTTTTAACAAAAAAATAAAGTCAAATTAAAGAGCTAATTAGAGCCCCTTAAGCATAGAAGTTAGATCTAAGGTCAAAGTTCATCTACGAGCACTTTTATAAAACAAATTTTTTCTCAAGTGTAAATTATTCCAAAAGGGTACTTAATTAAGTAACTATCTAATTCTTAAATTAAACTTTTTTTACTCCCTTTTAGCTCCTCGAGAATCAAAAATCTGATAATCGATTCTTATAAATAACGCCTTTAGTGTCAAATAATCCTTTCCAATTTTTAATTCTTATATATGACAGTAAATCGGCTGGGTGATAAAAAGTCAGTTACTGGAGTCAACGCTATATCTTATATCTCTCTCATCTTAACGCTTTCTCGGTTGCTTCCTCATCTGAATGCTTCAGAGCACAGACAAAGTTAGATGATGTATAATACATCATGTTCATTCATACAGTATGTATGAAATAAAATTATTTTATTTTTATTTTATGTATATATATTTTTTTAATTTGTCACAGTCCAAACTTAATACGTTTGAACATGAAAAAGCCGTATGAATAATTTTGAATTTGTGCAGTAACACCTAAAGAAGTACTTATTTGCAAATTACTTTAGAAATATATCAAAGAATCAAATGAAATTGTGCTATTTATAGCGAAATCCCTACGAAGAACATTTCATTTTTCCCGCTACAGTTTTTTATAAGGATAATTCTTCTGTTTTCATGTCGTTTCGGCATAATATTTTTCCTTGTGACTTTGTTTTGTTAGTGTTATGAAATGTATCGATTAATATAACAACATTAGTTTTATTTATTTTTAAGTTATTGTAATTGTCTTGTAAATAAATTTGTTCTGTAAAAAAAAAAATAACAATGTATATAACAACATCATAATTATATGTCGACAAGAAAAGCAGATCCTGGCCTCCTAGGCTAGGCTTAGGATGCAACCGGGAAAACGATAACATGAGAATGAAAAAAAAAGATATGGTTTAGTGGTTGATACGTTGATCTGGAGGCTCGGCTGTGCGAGCTCGTGGGTTCGATTCTCACCAAAGAATACCTTATTAATTTGTTGTCACCTGTTTTGTGTGACAAAAAAATAATTTCATGTTTCAGAAGGCCCGTTAAGTCGTGCCTTGAAGCACTTTGACAATAGGGTGTGCAAGGTCAATTGTTTTGTAATACAAAAGATATAAATAAATTGATTAACCTAAACTCTACAGTTGGATGAAAAGGTTATCAATAATGGTGATGATGACAGCCTCAGAATCCTTATAAATAATTTGGAAATCCGTATTATCTAAAGAAAAATAACGGTTTTTATAAATAGTACTCTCAAGTGTAACACTTGAATTTACTATTTTATATTCACTTGATTTTCTTGTATTTTAAATTTTATTTTCTATGTTTTCAAATATTATTTATTGTCAGTTTGTATGACCATCGACAAGACCTTCTTCGTCCCTTAAATTTTCCATATTCTCATTAGATTATCCTTGTCCATCCATTCAGTCAAAAGTTAATGACAATTAACGAAATTTCAGCCTATATTTTGGTAAGATATTTTAACTGTCTTGCAAAAATGCTTATGCTTATATTATTAATATATGTAGGCGTCCATGTGCTACGGTGACCGCTTACCATCAGGTGGGCCTTATGCCTGTTTGCCTACTAAATTGTATAAAAAAACAAACTCATTATCTATTCAACAGCCAATCTTCTTGAACCTTTTGTAATCAACGTCTAATAAGAGAATTAACACACTAAATAGTTTGCTGCAACGATTTGTATGGAAATGAGATAGTCAGAGTGAAAACGTCAAGATTACTCGTGAGTACTTAATAGAGTAGAAATAAATATACCTGACTTTTTTTAACGTCTGCGTTGATTTTGGTTTAGATCTACTTTTGTTTATATAAATTTGATAATAATTTAAAAACAAACATGGTTAAAATATATACACTACGCACACATTGTTTACATTTTAATTTCGTAACACATTTTTCACATACTAGGAATTCCCGTCGCTCCGATATAAATTGTCTATAGATAAAGTGTTATTTATTACGTTCGTTGACAGCATGTGGCTTGCTTCTATGAATCTTTTATCAGACAATTGCATTGGAAATCCAATTTCTTGGTGAGATGATTTTTTGTGGGTATGATTTTGTCAGGATACAATATTGTTGCTTTACGGGAAATATGTTCGGTTTTTTCCTAGTTCTCATAATGCTGTTTTTTTTTTTTTCTCCCAATAATGATTGACAAGTAGAGCTCATGCTTAATGTAATAAGCGTAATTCTCTTATTTAGTCAGTATCTAAAATTTATTTTAGCTGTATTACGTCAAGGAGAAAGATCTGAAATGTGTTATAATTTCCTTTGTTTCTGTTCAAGGGTAGCCGGGATGGCCATGTTCTCACAAAATGGCTATTCGGGACTAAATCCGACAAGAAGTTAGCTTTAACATTTCTATTTTCAGACCCGACAATTTAGGAAACAGCAATTGACATTTCCTTGCATTGAATTTTCGCTCTCAAAAATAATGATAAGGATAAGAAACTTTTGAATAAGGAACTTATCTATCAATTCTCAAAAATAAACTTATTTTAAATTTATCTCTGCTCCTCAAATGTTTTTCTTAGTATCCCCTGATAAAAAGAGACCTCGCCTAACAACACTGGAAAACTTCCTTTGAGCATCCTCGACCCTTCTTATTTTTAAGTTTTATATTTTTAAATCTGAGATCTATGCGCAAATGATAACTTTTATTCCATAGGTACCTAGTTTTATATTGGATTATAATATAACTAGCTGTTTCCCGCGGCTCTAATAACCCAGACAAGCGTTGGTAGTGCGTGGTTAAGGCGTTTGCATGTAGACACGGGGGTTGTGGGTTCGATTCCCACGAGAAGCATACTTTATTTGTTTTCAGTTTGGTTAGGACATTGCAAGCATGATTCACCTGATTGTCTGATAATAAAGATGATTATGTGCTTCAGAAGGCTCGTTAAGCCATTGGTTTCGGCTGCCCTCTGATAGTCGTTAACGGAACCGGTTCCGAAGAACTCTGACACCAGGGTGTGCATGGTCGATTGACCATGTCAACTACACGAAATGATGATGATGATCGTGTAATAGTTGCCAGATGATATCCTATAACAGTAACAAATAATCTAGCGTGATAAATAATAAACATTTATTTGTTCATCCATCTACAATACAAACCCATATAAATTCTGTTGCATTCCAAAGATAAGCTTAGATGAAAAAGAAGATAATTATGATCTATATTATGTTTAAACAAATTACACTAAGAGCACTGAATACTTTACAGATTAGTTGCGGAAATCTGAAGACTTTGAACAAGGGTCACCTACATGAGAACCTCACTCCCACTAATTTCATCATTTCCGATGTCAATGTGAAGACTATGTACTTACCGGAAACACAAACTAACGATGAATTATTAAGTCTTTAGGAATGAAAATACTAAGAAAAACTGTACATTTATTTCAATTAACGCTTACTGTCATGTTGAAGAGATAAACACGAAAATACAACTACAATCATGAAGATGAAAGTAGGTACTTAGGCAGTAAATAGGCTATAGAAAATATTTAACGTCGTCGATGTATATTACTGATATCCGATTTAACTAGCTCTTGAATGAACATCATGAAGACAATCCTTCTTATCTATTCATTGTGACAGCAATGAGAAGTCTCTTGATAAATTAAAATAAATTTGTCTATATTTTTTACTTTAATTCGGATATTCCAATTAGGCAAATAGTGTCCAAAAAAAAAACAAAAAAAAAACGTAAAAGCTATTGATTCTAGAATCTGTGCTACGACGAGTAACATTCAAGCTGTGTAGCTAGTGAATTGAAACGCGCCCGCGTAGCCAGTGCCGCCGTAGCTCCGTAGCAAGTCGGACGTCTACGTGCTACGAAATCGTTGACGCGCGATTCGACTCGATCGTGAGTCGCGACTCATTCCATTTGCGTGTTCTGTGACTAATGTAAAGTGACTGTGCTGTGTTTGTGCCAGAGCCGATTAATATAAATTAATCGTGATTAGGCAAAAGCGTGGTGTATAACTATGATACTCGCTTTTTGTTACCTTTTCATTGGAAGAGCGTAGATGTTATGACACCGTGATTAATAACTACTAATTTTTATGAGGTAACTACTATTTTCTTTTATATCAATAATAAATCTACTTTATAATTTAAATTAAGTAATTACTATAATTAGATGAAAAATAAAAATCCAATTATTAAAACATGAGTAAGAAGATCGATTTAGCTTTCGTCATTCACATTATTCATCGATTTGTCTAAGGTACTTGTTTTAATATTATTAACGAGTTTTCACTATTGTATAGGAAAACAAAATGAAACATGAATAATTCAAGTATTACTTACGAATTAGTAACAAATTATTTGTGTCAAAGTATAAGAAAGATCATAGAAGGAAAAGAGGCAGGCCAAAGAAAATAAAGAAGAATTATTTAAAAACCTTTAAATAACAGATTGGAACATCAACGGACTAAAATATTTGGAAGCGAAGAGTTTGGCATAGCAGTGGAACATGTATAGCTAAAAAAGGAAAAAAAATACTTAAACATAAATTTTGGTTTTGCTAACGAGTCTACATAATGCTTTTATTTTATTATTATGATTGAGTTATTCTGCCTACTGCTGATCATTAGGTCTGGTTTCGTACGTGCAAACTTACATAATTGCAGACTCAAGAGAAGTTAGGCTTAGAACGCTAAGTGGCTAGTGCGTGTTGGCGATTTTCTCAATTTGACTTCTACACTTATTCATCACAACTTATCAAATCCTATCTATACCTTAACCGTTAATCAATACTTAAAGCTATCGTATTTCCTTCACAGTGCCTGTTAAGAAACTGACTAGCCCAAGCAAACTAAAAAAAGAAAATAAAAGTTCATCACTTCATCACTATCACCACATAGTATAAAACAAAGTCGCTTTCTCTGTCCCTATATCCCTATGTAAGCTTAAATCATTAAAACTACGCAATGGATTTTGATGCGGTTTTTTTAAATAGATAGAGTGATACAAGGGGAAGGTTTTTATGCCCATGCGAGACCGGGGAGGGTCGCTAGTATATAATATTGTCTTGATTTATTCGCGTAGTATTGATGAATTCATGGACTTGTTTATCCCTACGTTAGACCTTCGAGTATCCTATTACAAATATTGAGAAACACGCAATACCCAGATTAATTTCGATATGCCATTTTCAACTTGCCCTGATTGGGGATCTAACCCACACCCTCTAAAGTTGACTAGCTTATTGAGCACACTCCGGAAGTCAAAATAATGTTTGTTTTATCAAAGGAAACTCATTAGTAACTTCAAAATATGGATAATGACCCTACAGCGGTTTGTTTGAGGTTACGTGTAAATAAACTGGAAACAGAGTTTCGGTAATAATTATCTGTGATTGATAATGTTGAAAGGGGAGTATGGTCGTAAAAATGTAATGATATTATAATCGCTATCACACTCGTCACGGTGGTTGACGGCTTGGCACGTTGAAAATTCGGATTTGTTCATTGACATTTATTTATTTATTTATTTCATGTACAAATTAGGTACAAAGTTAGGTTCTAGTGTAAGTTAAGGATACTAGCAAAAAAGTTGCGCGAGGTTTTCTGATAATACCACTTATGAAAATATAAATTATTTTTTTCTGTATTTTTAAAATGTCGCTAGAGCTTTAAGACACATGTAAGATTAGGTATTATTTGTATGACTAGCTGCCTGCCTTACATCAACTGCATTAGGAGTTTTGTATAGTTAGCTATTATTATTTTATTTACTCAACTTTATTACACAATTGTAAACCTCAAATCAAACACGAGTAAAAGTGAATCCTTGTTGATTTCCGTAGTCGCCCATTTTGACACCCGAAGGGAAGAAACGTCTTCAATCTCAAATAGTTAAAGGAGATTGAACTAAATGTGTTGTGATTAAGACTTTTTGTGGCATAATATGGAATGGTAGGTGGTTTGACTTTATCTTTATGGTAGGGTTTCGAAGTAAGAAACTTTCAGTACACAAAGTTGGTATGCGGGGTTGAAAGTTTTAAGATTATTTTTAGCACGTCAAGACGTAAGGAGAAATTCCAAAGGGTTCCGGATTTTCCTGAGTGATTTTTTGTTTAATCTTGCATTTTAATCTGTAATGCATACTAATATTTTAAATGCGAAAGTCTGCCTGTTAGAGATTGAGATTATTTTGATGAAATTTGGTATGGATATAGTAAAAAACCTGGGGTCAACATTAGCTACTTTGTTTACTACTAGACACTATGTCTGGAATCTGTTAAAGTTGATAAACGCAAATAGTGTGTACCACCTACACCAAAATCGTAAAAATAAAATAATTTGTGCAAGTAAGAATTTAACATACAACGTACAAAAAACACGAGTATTCGTCATTTACACTTTCAATTTAAATAGTATTTAAGTAGCCTAGGCATATTTAAATTTGATTCCTTCTTGACGCTATCATTTCCAGAACTAGGCACTTAAAACTTTTTTAAACAAAACAATGCTACGAAAAGCGTGAAATCGTGAACATTTTTTGCAAAAATTAACCTCACGCTTATCACTGAAAGTTTCGTGTTAACAACTGCTTTTTTCCACATTTAATTTCGCTTTAGCCAACTCTTGTTAATTAAAAGTTGGCAACTAGTCTGACACCACGATATTTGTTGAATGTTGAAAAGGCAGTGGAAACAATATAGTTTGTCGCAGCCATATAAAATGAATAAATAAAATTAAGCCCTTATCTGATATATTACAATTAAAAAGTTGTATGTACGTTGCATTTTTGAAAGTGGGGTTAAACGTTCCAGCTTCGTCTTAACCTTATTAACATGGAATATATCAAAAAAAAATCCACGCCCAATATAAAACTTGAAGGGTTCCCTCGATTTCACCATGAACCCATTATCAATCAGATCCTGACCTGATGAATATAAGACCAAGTGGAAAGTATACCGTTACAAAAAAAAATCAAATCGGTCCAGGCGTCAACGAGGAATCCGGTAACATACATAAAATATTAAAATAAAAACATTCCGACGAATTGCGAACCTCCTCCTTTTTTGAAGTCGGTTAAAAATTTATATGTAAACTCATAAAGCGATGTTGTTGTTGGTGATTTGACGTGTAGGTCAAACTTAATAACCCTCATTTTTGGCTTTATTGTAGTCGGGTACACATTTTGTTGATTATTATAAGATAATTTTGAACATGTGGGTTTAAAAACTGTCATAAAACAAATTGCACAGTTCTTGAATTTATAGGATATATACAAATTTATATGTAGTTTATTTGAAGTATTACTAACAAATGTATTAAATTATGTACTAGCAACCCGCCCCGGCTTCGCACTTCTATAAAAACCTTCCTCTGAAATCACTCTAGCTATTTAAAAAAACCGCGTCAAAGTTCGTTGCGTAGTTTCAAAAAAATAAGTATACAGCGGGAAGCGACTTTGTTTTTTAATGATTATGGAAAACATGTATCGATACTCGTATGTAGATTGATAAAACAAAACTGTCATATCGAGCGCGATAAGGTAATTCCTTAACAACATAAATTTTTTAACATTTTATAAGCTCATAAAGTAGTAATCATGAAATTACACCCTGAACGCAGCTGCCATTAAATAACAAAGTTGCTTTAAATTTTGTTTTCTCTTCTATTAGTCTTCGATATGCTAAGAAAACGTGGAAATTAATTTTTACTGTTTTATTATATTTATTGATAATAAATCCAAGTTTTACACGACATTTTTCTTTATATTGAGAAAAGAATCAACAACAAAATTGCTAGGCAACCAAAAGCGGCCTGTAGCTCTATTGCAGGTTATTATAAAAGCTTCAATACCTCTTTTATCAAAACATCCATAATTATCCTTTAAAACAATTTACATCGCCACTTTTTTCCTCGAGAAAACAAAAACTAATATCCCGCCTAGTCCGGTGTCCACGTTTGAAAAATAAATAGTTTTAATATCATAGAAACATTTGCCAGTATTTACACCCATTTTAAAAATAATAACAATTTTTACTTATTTTAGTTTCTGTAGCAGCTATATTATAAATATTATCTATATATTTTAATAGAGGTGTGTCAGCTGTGCTTTCTGCATGTAGTCATATCGTACAAGCGTATCTCTGTCTAAGGTTCCACACTCGACATTAACACATGTTGTATGTTCTATCATCGATAAAATATTACTAAAGTACTTGTACTACTTTAGTAATATTTTATCGATGGTTCTATGTTGTATCATCAATGTTCTTTCTGTACAATAAAGTTTTTACATACATACACATCTTACAGTTCTATGGTAAAAATAACCTAAGAAGGGCCAATATTTGGCAGCAGACGAATGACACAGCCACACGACGCTACACTTACGAAGATTATTATGCCTAATTTAAGTATTGTGAGGGATGAGTATAGAAGAAGCGAGGAAGGTATGTAAGGATGTCAATGGAAATCTCTAGTCTCGCCTACCCCTACGGGAGACAGGCGTGATGTATGTATTTAAATGTTAAAATAAAATAAAACATAACAGAATTTTACGGGCAGCGGTGTTCATCGAAGTTCATCATGTCGCCACTAAACTAATCAATCGTTTGACATTGGTGGAAAATATGATAAAACAAACACAGAGATACTCGTACTGCTCTTGGCATAAATTATGGCCGTGGCAGTAACTTTTCCACTTCTTGATTAATGTTTCAAAGTAATTTTACCACATATACTTTACAAAACTCGTAAAAAATATTCAGAAAAAGAATGTACATTCCCAATGATAATTAAATACGACGGACCGCGTTGGGACTGAAAATGTAGCGAAAAAAGTGGATGGTCGGAATGAAAAATGTGTTGATATCTGACATTTCAAAATGTCTCTGGTTGTCCTTAGGGAAGCCGTGAGTCAACGCAAGCATTTGGCTAATTTGAGTACGGACATAAATTACGAGAAAACATGCGAAAATCCCACAATATATTTTTCTGATTCGCGTATAAGACACTGAAAAGAATAACAAGGTAAGCTTTGTTTGTTGTTGTTCAGAATAACAAATGTAGAACTAATTCCTTTTTAATGCATTTCAAACTAATTTAAACAAAATAATAAGAAAACCTAGTTTAAAGAATTACCTAAAAATTATCTACAATTTGTGGCAACGTGCCCAAAATGCTGGCAGTATTCCCTATATTCTTTAAAGAATATATCTAGCAATCCACGTAGCCACATACTGGTCAAAAATTATTTAAGAGTCAAGCCATTTTGACTCGACAAAAAGAAGAAGAAAGAACTTATTTAAAAGTTCTAAGCAGATTCTCCAACAAAAGCGAATGACGTAGTTTCTTAGGACATATTATTGATTTCTCAACGCTCGTATGTATACAATCGACTCACATCAAGCAGAATTGCCTGTCCTGTGGAAGCCTGTGATAAATACGAAGGTCCATCTGAAAACTGTCATCCTTCTCCAACCTCAATATTTGCATTCGGCAAATCGGATAGACCTTCGAAATAGCACTACGGCCTGAATGGGATCAATCTGACTCAGCGGATCGGGCAATCCGATAAGAAACCAAATTATAGCCGTCTGTTGACCGTTATAGTGTCCCTGTGATGCTGCTTTCGTATTTGGTTGCGTAATACACTTACGAGGCATAAAAATAAGAAGTGGATTTGGGTCTTTGTTTTTGCGACCAAATACAAATACGAGCTATTAGCTAAACAAATATTGTATCTAATATTTGTTCAGCTGAAAGCTCGTATTTGGAAATTCTGTTCTTTAAATAGAAAGATAAACACCCTTACAATATTGCTACTACGGATCAGTTTTTTTTAAGCTTTAAAGTTCTTTTGCAATCTTCTTCTTCTTCATCTTGTCGATATCTACTTACTTACTTAAGTATTCGTGTGTTTGATTGCTAGCGGTAATTTAATATTTCTACTTATCCCATTTCTTACTATATATAATAAAGGAGAAAGACTGTACGTTTGTAACTTATTCACACTCAATAGGCTGAGTCAATTTTCATAAAATTTGCTATGGTACTTTTTTTACTTTTTATCCCAAAAAAGTACAAGGTTTAGTCAGAAAGTCTGATAGTCAATAGTGCTTTATAAAGTAGATGGCGTTGCTGTGTATGATAAACCGCGGGTAACACCGCGGGGTGCAGCTAGTATTCTATATTTAGTTACAATGATGATTCCTTAATTGTTTTCCTGCGCGGATCTAACTCGTGCTTGACCAAAACCCTTTGTGATAATGATGTTTGAATGTGTTTATATGAAATTAAAAAAAATCGATCGGTTTTTATTATTACTGGCAGCAAGGTTTAATAAAAACATTCGATGTTATTATCGAATACTATTAATATTCAACTTGAAAAGTAATTTGAATACAGCCTTAGGCTGCCAGGCTTGTAACCGTTTACACAGAATAACGTATTCTAAAGGTCGAGAAAAAATTGAAGTTACGTAAACAAGGAAAAAACGCCTAGAGCTACAATGAACTTTATTAGGAAGTAAAATAAAAAGTTGTTTGTTTTGTTTCGCTTTTAACTTTACTGATATTTCAGACTTTTCACGTAAAAATTTTTAAACACAAATATTAAATCAGTACTAAGTATTTTTGCGTTATTTACACACTTGGGCAAACAATACTGATTGGCAAATTGGATCTGGATTATTTTTGGGCTAACATAATCTGTGTAATTTTTTTTTGAATACAGTAGGCTAGTTTGTACCCTACCTAGTTTAAAAATATATATGTATACATTTGTATGGTGCAATAAAGAGTTTTTCTATTCTATCCTATTCTAGTTGACATGATTTTTTTTATTTAAAATACTTATTCACTATTTTTTTAGATTAAAATATTTTTTTCCATATTTTTCTGAGTCCTATATATCAGCACAACACAACTTCATTTCAAAAGTTCATTTTAAAAATACCAACCAGAGTCCGCCATTTTTGCAGTTTTGTGACGTCATAAAGTGCAAGTTGCTATTTTCAAAATCAGATTCTCACTAAAAACCACCCATTCTACAGTTTTGTAATATGTAATCGTATATAAAATATTTGTTTTTTTTTTTCAAGATATTAGGCGTAGGTACCTATTCAAAACATTATGATTCAAACACCGTTATTGATTTTCATGAAGTTACTAGTTCTTAGAACTGTCGGCATATAATGCGACACATCAACTATCATAAAGATGGCTTACAGAAGGCAATTGGAAGCGAATCCATTCTTATAACTTTTCAAAGTACGCTACTTGCTTATTTCATTAATAAGTCATATATTATTTTAATTTTTTCCTCGTACTCAACGTAAAACTTAAATTAAGAATCTGACTGCCATCTTTGTGTAAATACATTGTCGTATTTATGTTATCATAAATTTAAAACGTATATATGAATCTATACTTAAGCTAAAACATTTGTTTGTTTTCAACGCCTTAACTTCGAAAACATTTTTAATTAGTTTGTCAAATTATGCTGTTTTAGTAAAATAAAAAGGTGATAGTCTCCTGGTTGATCTTCATCTATTTCGTCGTCTTTCATCTCTACTACTTCGTCTTATCAACTAGGAAATAAGGTTGTATTTCGTTACAATATCGTCTTATTTGTTACTTAAAAAAAACTACCATTTACGACTTACTCGTAGTACATAGTTATCAAAGTTTTTTTTTTTTTCGGTGAATGTCCAAATACGCCACTCAAAGAACATGACCATCTATATTTCCAGAATACATTTATTTAATTTGAAACAAATACTATTTAAACAACGTATTATACAATATGACAAAATTATCTTATCTAGGCAGCCCTCATCTAATGATACATACATACATATAATCACGTCTTTATCCCATGCGGGGTAGACAGAGCCTAGGGCCATAAAACCTTAGGCCACGTTTAGCATAATGGTAGTTGAAACAGGAAATCAATAGTGATGGGTTGCTAGCCGCATCGCCTATGTCATGATTTCTCCATTCGGCGATTCCCTCAGACGACTTTTACGGCTTGCGCGGGAAGAGAAGCAGCTGGTACATTCTATGTTTTTCTTTTTCTCCCAGACCAGCATGGAAGAATCTAATCTCATCTAATGAATTATGGATTAAACGCTATTACGAACATGGTTTGTCGCTCATTAAATATGGTTGTTGTTTGTACAAAGGTTCAGTCATTACACCAAATGACGACTAACATCTATTTGAAATTTAATTGTTGTTTAAATAATTACCATCTAGCACAGAATTCTATCCATATTCTAACTAATATTATAAATGCGAAAGTGAGTTTGTATGTTTGTTTGTTACCTTTTCACGCCCTATCTACTGAATCAATTTTCTGAAATTCCGCATACACATAACTAGGAGTGTTGAGAAGGACATAGAATACCTATCATCCCGGGAAAAAGTTCACTGTTCTCGGGGGAAGCTGCGGGCGAAAGCTAGTACTTAGATAATAAATAGTCTTATAGTGAATAGCTAGGATAGGAAGCTTGGTATATTTGAATGGATCTTAGAATATTAAACTACCAATGAGGCCACCGAGGCCACTGACAGGCGACCCCCTCTGCCAAAAGTATAAGATCTTAACCTCGCCGGTCATACTATTTCTACTTGTGTGCAAATATTTTTTGCTTGTGTTGAATAATTTTGTCAAGTGTGTGCGTAGCGACGTGATCGAATAATGCATTTGTGTGTGTTACCTCAGTGCGCGCAGAATGTGGCAGATTTTTTTTACTTAGAAAAAGGTGCGCGTGCCGTTTCCTGTTTCATTTAATACTCTAAGCACTAGACCAATGTGTGCTTAGTGTTTATGTTGGCTCTTAGTACCAGAACATTAATAGTGAGGAGTACATTGTCAGTGAAAGTTGTAGATGTCGATATTATACGTCACGTTTGTAAGATTCCTCCATTTTTACAATATTTAGACTGCAAAATAAATATTTCTAGAAATTTCTTCACTTGTTCTGAAAGAGCTCGCTTAATGCATATTTCATGATGTCTTAAGTAATCTAAGATACTGTGAAAACATAGTGATCAGTTTTTTCTTTGGGATATGTTTGCACCTAACCCAACCGACGACGTGCCCAAACTTTTTAATTTAATACCTACTGCATTGATAATAAGGGTAAAGGTACATTACAGCGAATTCTGGTTATTCTTATCCGATACCGTTCCCAAGCAATTTCGTTTCTTTTTTAACCGTTTCCATCCATTTTTAAGCGACGACATCGACAAAACCGACAGGGTTTGCATGTAAAGTGTGTACTAACTTAGTTCGTTTTCGTGAACGGTACAATAAGTTTTACACCTTTTCACCTTTCTGTTTGAAAATGTTGTAATCAACTAATTGCTTTTAATTTTTTTTTTTAATTTCCTTGTTTTCAGTTGGTGCTATATTTACATTTTTTATATAATTCACCTAGTAACAATTAGCTGATTGATCTTCAGAGTAAAACTTACTCTTAGATGCCTGAAATGTAAAAGGCGACGTATGTTTATGTTCCGTTCTCTTTTTCGTAGTGTGTAAAATTATTTAAGAAAGCTAAGCGCAACTATGCCGTAAATTCCCAAATCTTACGTATATACGTGCTCAGTGTTCCTAAGTAGAACCCGAGGGCGTATTACATAACGCACAACTGCTAATAATTGCTTGCCACGTTTTATTGCAAATAAATGTAATTCATATGTACAAATTTCTAGTACAGCGAAAATATATTTAAAAACAGCCGTTACCCGCGGCTCCGCCCACGTGGCACTTGGTTAAATCGCGCTCAAAAGTAGCTTAATTTGATTCCTGATAGAAACTGATTCCTTAACTATACTTATCCATACCAAATTTTATCAAATACGGTCCAGACGTGAAAGCGATGAGATGAAACAGAATCGCATTAGACGACAAAGATAAAAATATTTGTAACGAAAAATCATGAGTTACCGTCGTTAGTTTTATTTGATTCCATTGAAATTAAAACCAATTTTAAAATCTCTTTATCTAGACACGCGGCAGCGTGTCAAGCCAAGTTCAAGCAAAGGAACTGACTAGCCAGCGCCGAGTGTAATATTACACGAACCACTTGGTGCCACTTTTGACCCTTCTATAACTCGAAACCTCTTTAATGTAAACACATAAAACTACGTGTGTTTAATAAGATCCATCAGGACATGTAGAAGCCCAAATTTCATGAAGCTAGCTCAAACGGTTATAAAGATATGAAGGTCAAAAAGTTGTAAATTTTAGCACTGACTGACTGACTTATAGTACCTAAACCTAACCTACTTCCAGATGACCTAGAAAGATGAAATTTGGAATTCAGCTCGGAAATTGTGTGTAAGCGTAGGAAAAAATCAAAAAATAAAAAAAAGTAAAAAAATAAGTGGTGTCCCCATACAAAAAACTTGTAATACCTACGCGCTAAACAACCGGCCAACAACGGTGTGTCGTCAGCGGCGCGCGGCAGCACACCAGCCAATCAGCGTCACGCTCTGACTTATGGTACAAAATTATAAGCGGTAGCGATTTACTTAAAATTTAGCGGGTCGGTTGGTTTATACCTGCATAGTAGTTATCTTATAGTCCACGGCTCACTAAATTAACAAAGATCAGTGCCCAAGGTTCGTTTCTCTGATTTCTTTTGAAAATAAGAAATAATATTTTAAGGTAAAAATTTGTTGTTCGAACTCTTTGTACCCTAAAAGAAACTCCAATGTGTATGTATACCAAGGTCAAGGCAATAGCGAAGTCTTATTGGTACCGATATATGTATGTATTGACTAGTCTAAGAATGCTGCTTGAACTCGCTCGCGCCTTGCACTTGTGCGCGGCTCACAGCGCTATACGACTTAAAATGCGAACGAACCAAAGTATGCTCTTAGCGGCGCTCATTCGCGCCAGCGTCCTCGTTATGCCCGGTTGTTTAGCGGAACCCACCTATTAGATTGCGTTTAATGCTGCGTCGTTCGACTAAATTTATTTGAGTTATAGCTGGAATAGTCCAGATATAAATTATTCCTTTTTAGTATTGTACTTTAACGGCATTTGTGAGTTATTTAATATTACGTAAATCGTTTCTTTCAAAACCTCATTTGTTTGTAGCTCTTTTAGGTTAATTTGTCATTTGTTTATTAGGTAGGACCGTAGGAGTAAGATTCACGTGTAATTGAAATAGGAAGACACAGGAATATTAAAAAAGCATAAAAAAGAAAACCACGCAGCGGGAACGCAAAAAAAACATTAAATAGGAATACTTGCCTAGTTTTCTTTACAAAAAGTAATGATATCCCACCAAAAACATAAATGTAAAAAACGAGAGCCAAGTTCAATACAAAAATTATTCTTGGCGGTGAGCTTCGCCGCAAAAAGAATGGCGATCTAAATGAGGGCCAAGTTCTATGCAAAATCGAAATATGTTTTTATATGAACAAAATAACATTATGAACAAGTATTAAACTCTATTTCTTTGCTTTATTAGATACCTATAACAATTGCTGTTATTTAAAAATGTGAGATCTTGAAGTAGGTCAGATTTGACTTGGCCAGTTTTCATTACATAAGTCATTTTATAAAGTTATTCAACATTTTAATTGTGTTAAAAACTGGCCAAGTCAAATCTAACCTACTTCAAGATCTCACATTTTTAAATAACAGCAATTGTTATAGGTATCTAATAAAGCAAAGAAATATAGTTTAATACTTGTTCATAATGTTATTTTGTTCATATAAAAACATATTTCGATTTTGCATAGAACTTGGCCCTCATTTAGATCGCCATTCTTTTTGCGGCGAAGCTCACCGCCAAGCATAATTTTTGTATTGAACTTGGCTCTCGTTTTTTACATTTATGTTTTTGGTGGGATATCTCACAAGCATTCAATTCCAAATAGTACATGTCCAAAATAACGTTCTATTCTAAAACAATCGAATCGAAATAACATTAGTTTGTACGAAGTTAGTTATTTTAGTTTCAGTATTCATTTGAAATAATAACTCCTGAAATCGACAACTTTTTACTGCAAAAAGTTAAGAACCTATCGACATAGTTTGAATTTTATTGTTTTGTAATAGTGTATATTTTTATACTCGCAAAACGTAGCAAAAATAATTCGCCCAAGTAAAGGTTAATTCCGCTTTAAAATGTAAACTAATATGATATGCGTTTGTATTGAGAGCGCGACCTAACGGTGCCAAAGTAATTTTTCTAGGCCTTAATTTATTTATTTACCTTTGTTGTCAACTTATCTGTACATAATTATGTCTATCTGTTAGCTGTGTCTGATCTTCCAAGGAGATTCTTTTCATCTCTTATAATCTTGTAATTTCCTCATCATCTTATACTGGTGTTATATATTTTTTTGTCTTGTCTTGACGGGTCCTAATGGCTTAACTCTTAAATTCGTTTTGACCAGTATGGCTACGTTGATAACTCTGTCGTAGGTCGTTCTTAGATCCTCAATTATAAAAGATTCTGGGGAGATATTTTCTTTGAAATAGAAAATTATATCAATACAATTGCTCATGCTCAATTGTGACTTGTTATGACTTCTCTTGAAAATTAAATGTAAGAAAAATAAAAATTGTGTTCAATATCAACATAGGGTTTGCTTATTGAATATTCGGATCACGAACGTTGATCATACAGTAAAATGTTATTTTTAGAAGAATATCGTGACGGAAGGTCGGCGTAATAACTGTGGGTTAGTTTGTACAACATATGCAATTAAGTTTTTGTTTGTATGGCGCGTAATTTTTAAAACTTTACTTTTGTCGTTAGTCTTAATTACAATTAAGAATTTGCTTTTGTATTCAACTATATCAAATGTTATGCACTTTATTTATAGTTATTACTAGCTGTTGCACGGGGCTCGGCTCCCGTTTTAATTCCGGGATAAAATATAGACTTTGTGTTGTTCCAGGATCTTAGCAAACCCATTACAAATTTTGAAAAAACATCCTTACAAACTTTCGCGTAATATTAGTAGGATTATTTTTATACTACTCTTTTGTGAAACGGTTTACTTTTTCTCATATAAACCTATGATTTTAAAACGATTGTTATGTATTTTTAGTAGGCAAAGAAGTATCATGAAAATAAAATTCTTTAATATGCATAAAAAAGCTTGTTAAAGAGATCACCACTCACATAAGCACTTGTAAAGATTTATTTTTGTTTGTTATACTATTATTGCGACGGGTAATTTGATCTGAATTATTTTATTCAGTTATTGTAACCTAATTGTTATATAATAAATAGTTATTATTACATAATAAAAACTCAATAATTGAGAGTTTTTAAATTCCTAAGTCATCTGTGGAGTGCTAAGATTTTGACACTATTCTTTTATTCCTATTACTTGTGTAAACAATATTGTACAACGATATTTTTCGATTTCATTAAAATCAATGACGGAATTTGATGTTAATATTTTGACAAAATTTCTGACCATACGCAATTTTGTAACTCTATGGTTTATAATTTTCACAACGTAAATGAATTGTTTTTTTTTTTTTATTATTATACAACGATATTTGCGATTTGCAGGGAAAGCTAGATAAAGTTCGATTTTCCTAGTAATTTTACCACGTCACTAGTACGAATGCAACTCTAATATCTTTGTTACCTTCAGAGGCTATTTACAACAGCTGTATCTGGGTTATCGGGCCCAGTACAATGCTACAACGTCATTCTGTCCCTACCTTCCGACCTCTATAAAGAATACGCCTTTCAGGCTACTCGGCGGCTGAGTAGCCGGTAACGGAGGTAGTTGGGTATAGATTTATCGTATAAAATATTTTTTATCCCATAAGTTGTTTGTTACCCATTGTGACTGACATCATCTATTCAATCTTGGTATAGTATTTTACCTAAAACCTGTTATATTTTAGTCTAATTCAAAGTAACAATACAACCTATTTATTGAATTGTTCTGTCGCATCGTGTGGGTTTTATGGTCAATTGACTCTGAACACCCTGGTGTCAGTTTTTTGAAATCGCCCCACGACCTCTTAAGTGGCTTTTAACGACCATCTGGTGGCGGCCGGGTGAAGCACAAGCATTTTTCTTGTCAAAAAATCAGAAGCCACGATCAACGGACCTACATCCAAAGGCCACTAGAAAAAAAAAACAAAGTACAGAGCACAGAACGAAATCTCAATGAATATTAGCGAATTGCAATACAATATTGAATATTACGTCTTATTCTGTATATTATTATATTTACATTATTACATCTAGAGACACATTTATCATATTCAAGCACGTAATTTTTCCATCTAAGCACACACATTTGTTATTCTTCGTAGACGACCCACATCCATATGTTAGATTAAACGAACAACAAAAATATAATTTCCGCCTGCTAGCGAATTCCTTCCTTTATTGGATAAGTCGACCATACGTATAAATACAACATAAAGTAATATTATAGCAATAAAGTAAAATACATTTTTGTTTCGACCTTGCAGGCTTTTGCTATTAATAAAATACTAATAAATAGACGCTGGTCATTGTCCGCGTAGAGATTTAGGGATTGGTTTTGTTATTTTTTTAATGATATATCTAATTATCTTATTAAATTTTTTGCCCTTTACTAGATTTATGTACAAAGGTCATGTGCTCGCCTATTTCTGTCGCCAAACATCAGTGCTTGCATTGTTGTATTTTCAGTTTGGAAATTCCTTAATATTTGTATTGCGAGTTTGCAATGTTTATGACTTATTTCCGAACTTGTGTAATAAATGCATCTTTATATTAATATAAAATTTTCTTTTACAGGCGTGAAAATTGAAATGGGGAATACAATGAAACGGACTTTACTGAAATGAAAACCATGCCAAGGTGATAAACGTGAATCAAAGATGGCGATGGTAATATCCCAAACGACAAAAGCGGCGATTGGTGGATTCCTGGCATTGATGATTCTTGGTGCTGTGTTGGTGGTCGGAGCAGCCTTTGGATGGTTTGATCCAAGGAGAGAAGATGAGGAAACCCCGGCTAAAATCAGCGCTAGGTTGCAAGGAAGGACTTCGTTTGTTACACATCGTGCTGTGAGTATTGTAAAATTTCTATTTTAGATTCAAAGTTTTATATTTGACCATATTTTATGTGCATTTCCCTCAGGAACAGTGCTTTTTTCCGAGATGAAAGGTCAACTATGTTTTTCTTAATTTTGAAATATTGAGAAGAATATATCATCCATATATCCTTTCACCTATGTGAATGCAAAATTTCAGAAAGATTAGTTTAGTAGATTCGGACGTGAAAGCGTAACAAACATCTCACTTGGATTATAAGTTGGTTTGTATGTCAAGAGTTGCTTTATTATCAAAGTGTAAATTGGTTATCGTAAATTTATGGTATATATTGAACCCTCGGGTAGCTAAGAGATTAAGGAGCTAATGAAAAGCATCTTCAATGTCTGACTTATCAAGTCTTTTGTAACTGATTACGTGGTCCAGGGGTGAAGGATTTTGGACCCGGGGGTCGTGGGTTGGGTTCCCACGGGAAGCATACTTTGTTTTTGTTTCCAGTTTGATTAGGACATTACAGGCATGAATCACCTGATTATCTGAAAATAAAGGTGATTCCGTGCTTCGGAAGGCACGCTAAGCCGTTGGTCCTGGCTGTTTTATGATAGTCGTTAAAGCGATCACGTAAAAAGCTGAGAGGCGGTTCCATAGACTTCTGACACCTAGGTGTGCATGATCGACTGACCGTGACACCTACACAAAATGATGATGAGTCTCAATGAATAAAGTGAAAAACCAATTACTTAATGAACCAGGTAACTTCATCTTGGACCACATCTGAAATTAACATCAGGTGGGATCGTGGTCATGGTCAGTCGTTAGATATTGGAAATGAAATATGATAAAAAGCAAGAAACAAAATTCTTTGTGCACCAAGGATTTTGTATCAGCATCCCAAGTAGATTCAACAAATGGCGATATAAATTGTTATATCGCCATTATAAACGTTAGAGGTTACGAGTTTTGCTGAAAGATAGACATACATAGGTTCTTAAGGTCCAGTTAACACATTGTGAAATGAACCCTAAATAGAGTTATCGTAGGTTGATCGACCTTGCGGTGGCCGTGACTTTAATTGATCGCCGCCTTAAGCAGCTTGTTATATTGACCTCTTTCGTGCTTCGTAAAGCATTGAACCCTATTTCTTCTTCTTCTTTGTTGACTGCTATCGCTAAATGTCTTACATACATACATATTATCACGCTTGTCTCCGTAAGTGTAGGCAGAGACCAGAGATTTCCATAGGCTACGATCCTTACATACCTCCCTCGCTTCCTCCACACTCTTCACTCTCATTATACATGCTCGCCTATTTCGGGTACTCCTAATGTATCCCTTTTTCAAAAGGTCTGCGATTTGGTCTGCAGTATGTTTTTCGAGGCGATCCTGACCGTCTCTCCCAGCCAATTCTGCTTTGTAAATGTCTTTTAATTTAGATATTCAGGAATCTGTAAATTAAAATTAGGATAGGTGCTGCATTATGAAATGTATCAGTTGCTAAATAAGCAGGGAAGTACCTAATATGGCACGTCATCGTCGTTAGTCAGTTAGTGAAGCCTGACGCCTTTACAATTTTGTTTTTCCGAATACCACGCATACGGAGCTGCGATCAATAGCTAGTATAAATATAAATGACACTATCAACAAGATAGTTCTGACTGTAACTATTCAATTACGAGGGAAAATAGGACTATTATTATGACATAGAGACGAGGAAAAGACAACGAGAAATACCCTCATCCTGACTCCATAAAGAATGACCCTATCAAGACAAATTTTACACTGTAGGCGAAAGAATTCCGTTTCATCTCCCTCAGAATTGCTTCATGTGCTAAAATGGAACGTATTTTCTGGGACACGGACGACCATCCGACGGGTTATTATAGGGCACATTTATTTGAGGACGTATTTTTATTTTGCGTGAGTCCATGTATCATGTATTGTTAAATAAGTATACAAATATGCATATAAGCAGAAAAGAGGGGATTCTTTTACATTTTAATGAACAATGTATATTTTTTACGTATTGCGCGAGCTTATAACACAGAAAAGATAAAAATACATAGTATTATTAAAGAACATTTTTTGAGGCTCATCTCAGAATCTTTATAGTCTTTATCTAAAGACATCGATGTTAACTGATAATTCAGCAATTCTAATATTTGGGATAGAGAGACAATTTATTTTCAAGCAGACATTCTAAACGCCTTTAAATATTGAGTTAAATCTGATACGATTCAAGCTATATAAGCTACATGTATTTGCTCTGTGATACTCACTAAAGATTATATTTTAAAATGAGTGCACTTACTCGACATTCGTTCGTGAGTAAAAGCATTCACTGATTATGAGTAAGATAACAGAGCGTGGCAGCGCTTTACATTTTAAAAAGTAAATTTTGTGCTGACCCCAATCTACCGGAACCATTTCAAATCCTGGCTGGTTTTTAATTAATATGGAGGAGCAAATTAAAAAAAAATCAAGGTACCATTTGAATATCTTTTGATTATTTAAATTTTTTGAAGAGGTCTTATTGCCTTAAGAATTTATTGAAGAAGGCTAGCGAGGCCTACGTGTGAACGTAAGTCTCCTAAAGATGGGGGAGAGTTATTAAAATGCAATGATTGCATAGATAGGCGACACTATAGAGAACTTGTAGGGAGATCAAGCAGGTGCGAACTGGAAAGAGATGCGAAATGCAAGTACAGCGCACTCTCCCGAGATTCGGCTCGTATAACCGAGAGGTTGGTAGAGCCATGGGAGGTGGACGGAGGTCTTATTGCCTTTTGCTTCTAAGGTAAGACGACTGTCGGCCTCGGCCGTCATAATTATTCGGATTCTCGGATCGGCGCTCTAAGGATTTTAGCACTTCTTGGATTTTTTACTATCAAGGTATTTAGAGTCAATTGATTTTGAAACCTTCAATATACGTATAAGTAAATGTAGTCTTTAGATCAAGACATTGAGCTTAAACATACAAATAATGTAATGTAATGTATGTAGTACTATATGTCTGGTTAGGTAAATTTAGTTACCAAAGTGGACGAAGGGGTATGTCATACATATAGTACCCTATTTCATCTAAGCCAACAAAACGATGAAGATAAAATTGAAGAGATCCGTATGATCAATACTATTCGCTGAGAGAGAAAAGTATACCAAGTTACCTTTACACTTACATCTGAAGTGGTAGATATATGGCCCACTGTAGGTACACACGAGCGTATAGAACAATAGAAATTTTTTTGTTATCGGGCTCCAAGATCAGTTTTTAAATGTACTTATAACCACGTATTATAGCTAAAGCGGACGACCTAATGAGGGCAACCACTAGTGCCATCTATACTAGGAGACAAAGAAGAAGAATCAACCACGCTAATAAACTATGCTAAAGTAGGTACTTAATAAAACAGTCTGCAACTCCAGTTAAGAGGATTTCGACAGTTATTTGTCTGGTTTATTGAATGTACCTATTTGTGTTTCATTTTTCTGGATAACGTCAACTAATAATTAACTACGTTTTTTTAAGCTATATACACGTCTATTGAATTTATTTATGATTTTCAGAGAAAGACAACTTCAGCTTTGGTCACGACCCTCAGCTGAAGGTCGTGACTAAATTGGCAATTAGTTTCTTCCAGACAGATCTATTCTGAGCCTGGAGTATGACCTCTTGGGTGTTGCATATCAAAGCTACAAGGGTCGATAAAGCAGGAAAGCCTTCGTGATCTGAGGTCTATGAATGTCTTAATTTCTGTAACGTCTTTGTGAGTCGTGACGCAGTTGTCATGTTAGCGGTCTGCTTTAAAATATGTCAAATTACTAGAAAAGAGCAAAGTCGAAGGCTTAGCTCGTCTTTTAATATATCTGAAGTGCTTCATTAAAAGAATTGCTGGAAAAAATGTTTGGTGATGTAAAGTGATAAATGATCAAACTATATTATCCGAAACAAAATTCATTAAATGTAAGTACTTAATTTGTACGACAGAGTTACGAAAGATAATCATCATAGTACAAGCACTAAAACCAACTCTTCAAGAGGAAATAGAACCTAATTGACATGAAATTCTGTACTATACTAACAATAATAAGACATACTAACGATAATGTTTCCCTCAATGTTTCCTTGTGGATAGTTCCCATTACCTACCTTTCAGTAAATTGCTTTCCGCGTGTATTTTTATACGTCATTAAGCCACTACACTCTAGGAACAAAGACGGTGGGATAAAGGGGATTTTCCTTAAAAAAAGATATAATGTGATTCAGGGAGAAGTTGTTGATAGAGGTAAATGTGCCAGTATGTTGAAATACAAACAGAGGTTTTCCAATAACAATGTTAAGGGGAAGTTTGGTTGTTTGTAATATCTTTATTGCTATATAATACATAGTAAATACAATATTATTAAAATTTAGTAATTAGTTAAATTTAGTTGAAGTTATTAAAAAAGAGAATATTTTGTCATGTAGATAATGATTTTAGAATATAATAAGCCATGCTTCTTCTTGGGATAAGCGTCTACGGAACAATGCTTGTAGCATTCTCAAAGAATATGTGATTATAAGTGTCTTGTATCTTGTATGTGTGTGTATTATAAGTGTCTTGAATGAAATTTCCCATTAGAAGGGATTTCAAGCAATATAAGTTAGCGTAGATGATGAAGAGTACAAAGTTTCAGGAATCCGATGTCAGTGATTCCTTTTAATAATGATTGATAGTGACAAATATTTTATTTCCCACAATTTTTTTCATTAATAGATGTAGTTTGTTTCCGTCTTAAAATTACTTAAGCTTTATTTATTTTTAATTTATAAATTTAGTGGAAAATATAATGACTGTCATACTACTGCTATAAATAAATAGTATTCATTTTCATAATTATATTTAAAACAATAGTTAACGACAATCTGTTTTTAACTACTTACAACCTGCTAATGTGAAGTAAATTTATACAACACACAAAAACACATAGTAACTCCAATTAATTTCATTGCTGCTACCTGAACTTAAAAGCAATACTGGTATTACAATAATTCCCATATAATTACACGGTTATTCAAATCAACAAGCCAGAACTAATCTAGTATCACATTTAATTATCAATATAGTACCAGAATTCGTTACAAATCAAATATCACCACATGAAGGTTATACGGTAATTGTCGGATTGCGTGTGCGTGAAAAAAAATATTATGTATTAATTAACGTTTTCCTCGGAGTCGGCCATTTTCCATAAAATTAACTGTTTGACTTACGAAGTAACGGTCGCTTTCATTGTAGTTTCAAATTAATAGGTTTTTCAAAGATTTTAATTATGATTATTATTTTTCCATTCTAATAGAGAAAGAAGCTCGGTAGCTTATCGGATTATGCGTGTTCGTAACGATAGCGCATGTCAAGCGACTAGAGTGCGGTCTATTTTGGATCGGTTGCCACTTGTGGCATTTGTATGTTTAGCTCCTCCGTGCTTCGAAAGGCATTTTGAGTCGTTAGGCTGTGTCAGATGCCTTTGGGCAGCCTGAATAATCTGTCAGTGTTGGCTATACACCAGTATATAGCATGGGTGTCGTAAAAAGCGACTACAAGTCAGACAGAAGTGTGTGCAAACTAATGGTGGCAGGCATGTCTGGACTAACAGTAGTGGGTGGCCGCCGGCCGGCAGTAGTGCATGAACTAACTGGTAGTGGAAACACGCAAAGTAATTTGGTGTACTAGTATAAATTACGTCTGAATCTATTAAATGTCAGACAGAAGTATAATTTCTTAGTAGTTTTCCGAGAAGAAGGTTAATGTCAGTCGTGTGGCGGGTTATAAAATTATTTCAAATATAAAACGAATTGAGAGAGTCATAAAGAAAAGTATTAACTGAAACAAATTAAGTAGTTGGAAATTGTTTTTTTTTTCAATATCTCATATAACATCGAATAACAAAAAAATTTGTTATAGGTGTACACAAAATATGATTAAAATTATTTAACATCAGTGTTTGTTATGATCTATAACTATAATGTCGAAATTTATCATCAAATATACGTTTCCGAAAATGTAGCAGCTAATTTCATATAGAAAATAGAAAAAAATATGATTAATAAGTAATGCAAATGCTTGCCATAACAACACAAAATATTAAAAAGAATAAAAAATAAAAAGGAAAGATCTCAAAAAATAGAAATTAGCCAAGGTAATTAAAGAATGAATGTCATATGAATTTCGTTTAATGATTCTTTTCTATTTTAATACATTCGTTGTTACTATGTTGTCTGTGAAATATTTTGAATTTTTATAAATGTCCATGAAAATATTGATCGCTATAAATGTTAATTATGATAGGTCTGTAAACAAATTACCTTGTCTACTATGTATACATTTAAACAACCTCTATGAAGCAATCTAAATTAAGCAATTAACTTAAATGTAAATTTAAGTTGGCCGCGTGTGAATCCCATATCCAAAAAGATGGTCTTCTCTGCACCACTGGTTGCTTCACTGGTAGAAAAACCTTATGGCTTTAAGTCCGCCATTTACATTTGTATGTAATGAAGTTAAATAAATAAATATAAAAAAATGTTTATTATTCATTTGTATTTTATCACTAACGATTAAATAGTTCAGACAGACTCGAGAGAGAGAGAGAGAGAGAGAGAGAGAGAGAAGTTGCTCTCTCGCCCATACGGGTTACTCTTATTTTTTAGAAGTTTTTCTCTTGGTCGCAATGTTTATTGCCAGACCGACTGTTTAACACTCTTCGAGTCTTAAACAGTCGATAATATGGTAATCTTGTCTCAAATAATAATAAAATTGTTTATAACTATGAACATTTTCAAACCATATACATTTCTGAATCCACATATCGCACATCCGCACTCAGACTTAATAAAATTTTAACGTCGGATTTACCGGCAGCTCCTTAAAGAATTTGCACTCGAAGAAATTCCAGATTACTGCTTGCAAAGCGAACTTCGCCTTAAGCTGAAAATACCCGAAAAAGGGGTAGAAAAGAGGATTGTTTCAATATCGACGTTGGAACCATATGAATTATTTATATGTATCGTCGAGAATGGAGTCCATGCTTGAACACAGCGGTTTCTAGGCGTGACTTGATTCCTCCAGCAAGATATGGGCGTTTTATTATCAGCACAAAGAACATTGTTATCTATCTTCCTCAACAGTCGAGAAATACGAAAGTGATACAAATAGGCGTGATCTACTCGCGTTTCTTGGAAGTGAAAATGTATTGCGATAGTTCTTATATAAGAGAAACGATCGGCAAGTGCTGTGTTTGCATCATTATTCTTTATTTCACTCGCATTATTCACGGAATACTGAACTGGTATTTATCATACTCTCTCGTTTCATACGTTCACTATTTGGAGTAAAACTTCGATATATACTTTTTTATTCATCGAGTAGTTAAGAAGCCAACTTCGGTGTTAGACTTTTCAAGGCATCTAATCTTGTAACAGCAACTAACCTAACCTATTAGCTTACTGTTAATTATTATTTCAAAGTTTAAGTCAAAATGGAACAAAATTAAGTTAATAATAATAACACATACCCAATTCGACAAAGTATTTTTTTCTTTATTAAGTGAAATATATATTCGCAAATCTTTATAAGCCGCAAATTCGAAACAAATCTTAAAACACACAAGAACAATAATCTTATCACCCCTGAAATATTGTCGCGCAGTAGCTTACGCAGTTCTTACGCCCAATAACATCAGTAATCCACAGCAGGGCTTCAATGGATTGCCTCGCAGAATATTTCACGATTCGCGACTAATGCCAGCTTTATATGCTTTTATTCGTTCACAATGGTTGAATTCTTTCCGGAATATCAGATATTCGGTATTTGAAATAAGACGACGAAAAAAGTTACTGAGATATCTTGCCAGTGTTACATATGGATACATTATATTTTTTCTTTTGCCTTGAAACTTGTGACAATTTATTGATCCAAATTATCTTACTATCTATTTTTTATATTTTTAATTCAATTATAGCTTTTGACCGACATGATAAAGCGGTAATAAGAAAGAAAGATAAAAACTAATGCTAAAATTCATACGTAAATTTTATGTCTATAAGTAAGGTATTTATGCAAATACTTAAAGCAACTAAACCAAATAACACAAAAGACATCGAGGCTTGCAATAAAAGTTTTTTTACGTATCTTATCAATGTACATAAAACCAAATAAAACGGCGATGCTCCAAACTGACTGCTCTCAGACACGAAATAATCTCATTAACTATCCGTGTCCACGATACCGATTGTAATAGCACTCTAATGGTTCTGTAAAACAAATTAATACTATTTTGATAGCTTTAGATCAGCTTTATCAGCTTTTCCCGATGGGTTCAGCTAGCCCACCGGTAGAGACTCCGAGACACGAATTACGTAGGTAGGTGGGTCTGGTAATAAATGTGTCTTTATTTAATTTAGAACAGTTTATTTAATATTAATACATACATACATACGTATCATCAAGGGTGTCTTCCGTAAAAGTAGGCAGAGACTAGAGATTTCCATTGGCTACGATCCTTACGTATCTTCCTCGCTTCCACCACACTCTCTCTTTTTCAGAAGGTCTGCGATTTGGTTGCAGTTTGTTTTTCGAGGCCGACCCTTACCGTCTCTCTCAGCCAACTCTGTTTTGTTTTTTGTTTAAAGATATCTTTCGTAATTTCGTCAATCTCCTTTCATACATCCTCTCTACATGTCCAAACCATCTCAACATCCCTTTTTAGATCTTTGTCACTACATCCTCATTACACCACATATTTTTCTAATGTCAGTATTTCTTATTTTGACGCTCAAGCATTTTAACCACACATACTCCTTAAAGCTCCCATTTCAACCGCATTCCCTCTACTTTTTCAAAAGGTCTTTTTTGAAATTATGTTGTAGTTTCAAAGATTACCACCTGCAAACCAACATGAAATTAGTTATAAATTAGTATAATTGGATAGAAATAAGTTTAATTTACTTATTTTTCACATTTACCATTTCATTATTATGAAATAACGAACGTTTATAAGTAACTAATGGCCGTTAAAACTAAGGTTCTGGAATGGTCGAATACGAAGTCATCGTATACTTTCTATATAGTCTGCTTAACTTAAAAAGGTCATAAAAGAAAACAGGTAATACAATAGAAAGAAAACTTAAACAAAAATAATCTAACTTAAGTTATAAAATAAAAATTACCTAAATTGGGCCCCCCTGGCAGGATTCCCATCACGCAGGCATAAATATGTCACATACATACATACATATAATCACGTCTTTATCCCATGCGGGGTAGACAGAGCCTAGGGCCATAAGACCTTAGGCCACGCTTAGCATAATGGTAGTTGAAACAGGAAATCAATAGTGAAGGGTTGCTAGCCGCATCGCCTATGACATGATTTCCCCATTTGGCGATTCCCTCAGACGACTTTTACGGCTTGCGCGGGAAGAGAAGCAGCTGGTACATTCTATGTTTTTCTTTTTCTCCCAGACCAGCATGGAAGATAAGGATAAATATGTTGTAAATAAAAATTCATTTGTTGTGCGTGTTCCTATTTCAAACCTGGCGACTTTTACTCAGGAAGATTTTTGGCCGAAGCGTGTCCTTTTCCGGCGTGACCGCGGGAGGTTATCTGACACCGTGACATTGTGCAGTGCGTCAGAACAAGACAAATACATTACGTACTAAATGTTTTTTTTTACGTTTTTAAGTGTCTTTATATATAAATATGTATTTTTAGAATAAGGTATAGTATTGTATATGGGCCTATTGTTAATACTTAACATGTTGTTGCCTGAGACAAATCCATACTATACTAATATTATAAATGCGAAAGTCTGTCTGTCTGTCTGTCTGAAACATCTTCACGGCTAAACTGCTGGACCGATTGTGATGAAATTTGGTAGGGATGTGGTTAACGACCTGAGGTCAAACATAGGCTACTTTTGGGCGCGATATAACCGAGTCCCACGCGGGGCGAAGCCGCGGGGAACAGCTAGTAAATAAATAAATAAAAAGCAGATTGCTTTTGAGATGATAAGGTGGGAAGATAATGAGAGCCACAAAGTCCACTACTAGACATATCCAGTAGTTCTTATTGCTATAATGAATTGCTAAAGTTTCTAAACTACATTAGAACGAGTCCTTAAAAGTGTGCATAAATTGATAAAATCCAATTGCGTTTAACGACCCAAAAAAAGGGATATCTTGTTCAAAGAGTCGACGGTAAGAGGTGGTGTAGAATATGGAAAACTGGATTTCTTTAGTGTGAAAAATACAATTTTTTCTTACCTCTAATCCTTGATTGGGAGAAATTTGCGCTTAGCATTAACTTCGCAATTTTAGTTTTTCACTTATATAACTGTTTTATGACTAAATTAATTTTTATTCCTTCGATACACAATCAAGTTTTAGTAAGTTAGATTTAAGTAATAAAAAAGTCTCGGTTAAAAAATAATACGCATTTTTGTATCTTGTGTCGGAGGCCAGAATCCACTGGGTCGTCGAGCCATCATTGCAGTAAGTTAGTTAAGAGGGTATTTTTTAGTAATGTTTTTTTTTAAGCAAAAAACGTTGATACTTATTCAGAGCTACTTTACCATTTAACTGATTGCTGCATTGTTAGGCTTGAGTTAGATTGTAGTTTTAATTCAGTGATACTATCACGCAAGGCACGTTCTTTGATTCACTAGGTCTTTGAGTAGGACAACTAGGTCAACATGTACTTATGAGGTTTGTTTGTATATCAATGTACTATGGTCCACAGAAAAAAGCCACGTTACTCTTACATTAACATCTAAGGTGGTATAATTTTCTGTGACCCCTTTACAGTCGTAATTATAGTAGAACACTCATTCTTTTCGATATGACGATCATCATCATTTCGTGTAGGTGACACGGTCAATCGACCATGCGCACCCTGCTCTCAGAGTTTTTTCTCTTCTCACCGCCTCTCGGTCTCTGACGTGATTCCTTTAAGGACTACCAGATGGCAGCCGGGACCAACGGCTTTACGTGCTTTCAGAACAACGGAATCATCTTTATTATCTGACAATCATGTGATTCAAGCATGCAGTGTCCTTAACAATACTGAAAATAAATAAATAAAGTATGCTTCCCGTGGGAATCGAACCCACGATAGTACTGAACAGGCAAACACTTAAACCATAGAATCACGGGCCACAGACAAAAGCAACGTTGGTATAGTTTTCTCGTAATTATAGCAGGAAACATTTTTTTTTTTTGATTTGATGATAAAACCTACAACAAACTGGCTACAAATACCTATTCATTTTAATTTTAATATTTTGTGACACTAGCACAATAGGTATTTGGAGTGTGTTCTCCTCGATAACTTCACCGATGTAGATCTATGCCCGTACTTTTTTTTTTTGTTTCAAAACTCTTTGAATTATGTGTGGTAGTCTTCAGATTATGGCGGGACATTTTTTCTTTAGTAATAAGTTATAAAAATTAAAATGCTGACAGTAGATCAAAATTTAAAAATAAAAACAAGAAGTATTACTCTAGAGACATTGCGAAAAAACGTAGTTAAGAGGTTTCCTAAAGTCAAGATTTCATAAATTAATACATAAAGTGACTGTCAGTACTACTCGTATATACTGATCTGTTGAATTTCCAGAGGTTATTACTATGATACTTTAATCTTTTACAGGTAAACCCAGATGAAAACCGGCTTCCGTTGGTGTCACATTCTTCACCTTGTAAGTAACTATACTTATACCCCCTTATTCATAAAAATAAACAAACGCTTGCTAAGCCCATTTTAACTAAAATATGTTTTGGCCCTTTCTCTTTTAACGAAATTTACCGTGAAAGAAAGAGCCAAAACACATTTTAGTTAAAACGGGCTTAACAAACTTTTGTTATTTTTTATGAATAAGGGGGATAATTTACTAAATAAACAATTACAGAGTGATACACGAAACAATCAATCAGTGGTTCAATCATTATTTTATTACTTTTTAATTTTGAAAAATCTTGCTCGAAAGATTATTCTATTAATCATGAGATGCCCTTTTGTGCTCTCTTTATTTTGTGATGCACAACAAAAATATGATAATAACGTCTTTTGTTCACCTAATTGTTATAATTTGTACGAAAATAAATTTAAGTACTTGTTGTAATAAATATTCAATTTTCAGTTCACAATGGAGAGAAAGGGGAAAACGGAGAAATTGTGAGTATAATGTAATGCAATAATATTTCATTATTAACTCAACAGAAGGGTTGGTTTGTGGCCCTTGATATTGACCTTCTTATTAAAAATGATAATATTGTATTATGCATTGAAACTATCCTTTTTAACCGATATTAAGAGAAGCTACTAAGACACGTGAATAAATGCAGCTACGTATGGGTTTCTATCAGGATAAAATTTTTAGAATTAAGTTGACGCTGAATACTATCGCAATTAATAGAGCCGCTTAATCTAGGACCATGATTAAAAGCGGACTCTGGAAAACAAGCTGCAACTAGAAAATCAGGTTATGCTGATAATGATAATTTAAATGAAGGTTAATGAATTATACGGTCGAATTGAGAAACCTCTTTTTTTTGATGTCGGTTAAAAAATATATTTGGTTAAATATCACTTATTAATACACTAAAAGCCGTTATATTAACTGTCCCCAAACTACATTTATTAAGTAAGATCTTAATCCCTTTGTGGCATACTGGCCAAAAGGCTAATGTACATGTAACAAAAGACGAATTTTGAAGCCACGGGGTGTGATAAATTATATGCTTCCCTTATTCGATATTTATGAGGAAGGGATGCTTCTAAGTGGCAGTGTCATTTACTAAGGGTTAAGATATAAATAGGATGATAATATTCAATTGCTTAGAAAGTTTTAGGATACCATAAATTAATTCCTAAAATGGGTATTCAATATATTTAGTTCGGTTATTGAATCGACAGGAGATTAATGATTATTAATCTGCTTATTAATGTAGTGCTAGATACAGTGAACTAGATTTATCTTACAAAATTTATTCAGTTAGTAAGTATTAAAATCAATATATTTTTGATGCAAGTGGTTTCCGCCATGTTTTGTAGCTATATAAATAAAAAGATTAAAAAACTAATAGAATACAAAATAAAGTCCAACATAATAAGTATGCATTTACTGGCTGAAAAGAATTAATTTGTATGCGAAAAAAAAAAATTATGTTTTGCCGCCTTATTTGTAATTTGTGTCTGTTCTTTGTCGAGTCTTTTGTTTACATTTTAATTTGATGAAAAAAAATTAAGTCATTAATTATGAGATCAAAATGATTATTATATATTTCTATTTATGATTTAAATTAAGAAGTTCGACGGTAACTTTAGACAATGCAATAGTCATTGCATTGTTAAGAAACCCTGCATCACCTTAAGATATATTGCAATAATTTTGATCGATTCGCTAATGTACTTACATTACAGGGTTTCTTAAGCTTAATTGACCTTTATAAAACTAGTGGTTCTGTGAACAGTAGACCTCGCGAACCTCCTCCGTAGGAGAGATCCGTAGGAGAACAAAGGTTGCCGACATAGCCCAGCGGATTAGCTCTGTGAAGTGGCAGTGGGCAGGGCACATAGCACGACGAACCGATGGCCGATGGGGCAGAAAGGTTCTCGAGTGGCGACCACGCACCGGCAAGCGCAGCGTCGGACATCCACCGACCAGATGGTCAGATTATCTAAAGAAGGTCGCAGGCAGACACTGGATGCAGGCCGCTTCCAACCGGTCGCTCTGGAAATCCTTGGGGGAGGCCTACGTCCAGCAGTGGACAATCTGCAGCTGAAATGATGATGATAATGACGATGATGACCGAAAACGAAACCATAGCGCATATATTTTTTTGTAGAAGAACCATCTTGCGGCCAGTGATATAAGCAATATAACAATATAGCGAACTTCCCCCTTTTTCCCCCCATTTTCCCACCAATTAAAAAAATCTCCCGACAAAAAATTGCAAATAAATCAAGGAACACGTGAGCCAAGTTTCATTAGGATCCGTTCAGAAATGCGACCTCTAGCCCGGAACAAACAGACAGACAGACAGACAGACAGACATCCGGACAAAAGCAAAATTTGCCAGTCTCGAAATGGAGACTCTCGCTCGCTTCGCTCGCTCGGTCAAATATGAAGAATCCACAGAATTTAGAAATATTAACTTTCTTAGTTCTGTTGAAGGATCAATTTAGCTTGATGTCTTATGATAGTTAACATTATGATCATTTCGTTTGGCAGGCATCATCAAGCCACTGTAAATGCAGCTCAAATGACATATCACAAATCTTGGAGAATATGCCTGATCTCAAAGGGCCACCAGGACCTCAAGGGCCGACTGGAGCTGATGGAACTACAGGCGCACCAGGAAAAACGGTTAGTATTGATTTCTGATGTGTAAGGTATTAATGGCCAACACTAACGTATAATTTTTCAATCTGACACAGCTTAATGACTACCATCTAGCGATAACAGCCGGCAACAAAACGGCTTGACGTACCTTCTGAAGCACGGATGAGCTCAAGATAGTACTACGGTTTGGTGCCGACCAATCTTAATAAGGCCGTTAGAATATCGAGCCCCTTATAAATTAAGTTTTTCCTTCAAGTATAATTAAGCAATAAAAATGTTTAGCCTTCCTAAAGCTAACTTGCCTTAATTCAAATCTTGAGAGGTTAAGCACTTAAGCAGAATTATTATTGCAAAACGATCGAACAAAAAATCTTAGCAAGTAATGATGGATGAGATACTTTTTAAAAAAAGTTCTTTTTTCATCCTACAAGCATTGTGTTATCCATCTAACACAAATACTGATACAATATAGTGAAATGGTAAGCTATATTTACAATAGATAGAAAAATATAGGACAGCAAGAAAACCGCTGCTATTTGATACGTACTTTGTTGAATACTCCAGGGATATTCCCTACGAAAAACTAGGAAGCAAGCTAGGAAATAAAGCGTTCTTTATGATACACAATTGTATAATGTCACTATACCGGCTTCATGTTTATTTCGGATCGACGTTAGCACATATTGGCACTAAGCACGAGCGGTCCCCGTGGGAAATCTAGCTGTGTCGTGCAAAAGAACGCTTTTTTCTGCAAAGAAAACATAAATTATCTCGGAAAATTGTTTTATTGTCGAATAAAAATGAGTATGAATTGGGCCGCTGTCGTTTAGTATGTTTTTGATGAATAGCCGATATTCGATTTTTGTTTCTGTGATTTTTTTGTAGTGGTTATGTTTTATGTCCCATAAAAGCGAAGAAGAATTTATAAAAAAAATAAAACCAACCCTTTGGGTCATGCAGATACCTTATTCCTTATTTTGTGAGGTGTGTTAGGTATGTTGTGCCGTGGCCAGGATTTTCGTGTGAGAACCTGGGGGGAAAGCGCCTTGGAAATTTAAAACGAATTAAACTTAGGTATTGTTGTTTGTTATAATGTTTTATTTTCATAAATAGATATTACCTATTTACAGTTAATAATACGTATTACATATTTATTCAAAATAATATGTATTTATAATTTTTGTTTTGTAGTATTACCATTTTATATTGAGCGTACACATCTTTAAAGTAAAAACAATCTATGTTTATGTGAAAATAGGCAAAACAAATTTAATTTTGTTGCTAGGGGCAAATGGGTGATCCAGGCCCTCCAGGTCCAATCGGTCCTAAAGGAGATAGAGGAGAACGAGGGGAAACAGGAGCAACGGGACCGGAAGGAATTCAAGGGCCAAAAGGGGAGCCTGGGGTGGATGGTATTCAGGGGCCTCAAGGACCACCTGGCCCGCCTGGACCCCCTGGACCAGTAACATCTGCTCTCATGGTACGTACCATATTTTTTTCTAATTTTATTACATTTAGGAGAAGGTTCATTTTTACGCATGTTTACATTTCTAATATACCGTATTAATTACTACGAATTCATACTTATATTATAAATGCTAAATTCTGTTTGTCTGTCTGTTATGCTTTCACGGCTAAACAGCTGAACCGATTTTTATGAAATTTGGTATGGATGTAGTTAAGGACCAGGGGTGAGACATATGCTACTTTTGGGCGCGATACAACCGAGTCACACGCGGGCGAAGCTAGTAACTAAATTGGCAATCAATTATAAACCTAGGTAAGTACTTGCGAATAATGTTTTAAAATCCATATAATACTCTCTAGATTTTATTACGTATTTGGTTAAAAAATTATGATGATGGCAACAATTGTAAATAAAACGTCTACATATTTTTTTGTTATATCACCTCTTAATCTCTTTACATATTTCAACAAAAACAATTGCTTTAATACGAAAATCTACTTGAGCGTTATTGTCTTACATGTCCTTTCTTCGTCGCAGGAATCAACAGGATTATACGGGTCTGGTAATTCTGGAATATCAGGCCCTCAAGGCGAGAAGGGTCCATTGGGTCTACCCGGGCCCCAAGGAGAGCGGGGCTACCCCGGGAATAAGGGCGAAAGGGGATTACACGGGTCTAAAGGCGACAAAGGAGACCGAGTAAGTTTAACCCGAATATGATAATATGAAATTGTTTAGATGGATAAGTGTTTGTAGATTTGGGCGAGAGAAATTAGGAAAGATAAGTGGAGCAATTGTATCCTGAAATAATTTATATGACGTTGCCAGATATCTTTGTGAAATGAATATGATTACGCAAAATTTTGCGGTTATGTAAAAATATAAACCTTAACTAGCTATGCTCAGCGGTTTCAGCTTGATTATTGACGTCATTAGATTTGTAATTTTAAAGTTGTTATTATTATTTAAGCAGCCTTATTATCTTGTGTTGTTATTATTATATACCTAGTAAAGTTCGGTTTGAGATTAATATAAATTTATTTAGTTTTGAAAAAGAAATCAAACATTTCCAAGGATCTCAGTCTCTCTGTTCCTTTAAAAAATTACGTTCAAACACTAACAAGAAAAGACTTGACTATCTACGTTTGTTTGTAAAGAAAGAAAGAAGTTTTATAAGTAATTATATTAGATATTTGTCTGTGATAGCTTTAGTCTAGGATTCTTTTTAACCCTTTTAAAAGAAATCCCATCCGTAACCACAAAAGTATTCGTATTCGTTAGAAAAAAAAGTTACTTTTAATAAATAGAAGGTACTTACGCACAAATAAGCCAAATGACTACCAGTCAGTAAATTCTCTAACGAAATCTGGCAGCTAGTAATTCTAAAGGTATGCGGATAATAAAGTAAGGTTAACGCAATAAGCAAAGGTTTGACCTGCGTTATGTTGTACACGACCCGTAAGGTTATAATATAACTGTGTTACAGGGTTATGTGGGTCCAAGGGGACCACATGGCGCCAAAGGGGAGAGAGGGCAAGCGGGCCGAGATGGAACACCGGGGCTTCCAGGCGCACACGGACGCCCAGCCGAAAAGGGCGAAAAAGGTAACAAACTAATTCAACCATCAAATTTTATGTTACACTATGACCCTTATTTATTCGCGGGTAACGCTTTCGCAAGATTTTAGGGCTTCATACTAACGATTTGGAAAATCTTTATTTCTTGGCATTGGACCCTCGGACGGTCGAGCGTTCTCGTATTTATTTATTAGTTCAACTCATTTGTGTTCGTGGGTACAATTTTCATTGTATCGATAAAGTTTCAAAATATTTATTTTATTTGGAACGTTATTTGTTTTTATTTCGTTTCCTGGAATAATATTTTAGTTGCAGAAATATTTTTGGAATGGATATAAATGATTTAGTTATGGTTAATGTTTCTATATAATTGATAGACACTAACGAGCTGCAATCTACGTTAGCGTGTGTTGCTTTTGTTTTACGCCATTCATTAGTTATTTGCAAACGATGAGTGAGCAGGCTGATGGACTTTAGTCTTTTTTATATTAGTTTTATACTATAATATGATATCATCGCTTTGGTGTAACTGCTGAGAATATGTGCTAAAATTGAATAAGTAAAAATATAAATAGAATTAGTCAGTTTACAAAAAGAACATTACTTCTTAGAGTCTACTTACTTATAGAGAAGAAACAAAATGCTGCCAGCGTCTTCGGTACTATGCCGTAAGGACCATTTATATATAAGGTTAAATAAATATTAATTATTGTTCTTATTTATTAATTAAAAAAAATACTAATATTAGAAACAAAATATAGGTACCACAAATAAGAGAAAAAACAACGACAGACTGGTTTATAAGTTACTTGTACTCTAGGTACTTCAAATATTTCCAAATATTTCTTTTTTCCATAGGTGCACGTGGTCTCCCTGGATTGCCTGGACCTCCAGCTCCAATACTATCGGATAACTTAGTCTTAAGTGACGTTGTAAGGGCAGGTACGTATCAACGATATACACATACGTATAACATAAAAGCCTTTTTGTTTTTAAATTCCTATCGCGGGTCTGCTCGTAGAAAATTCCATAGAAATAAGTAACACCCTTGTACATGGTTTCCTAATTTTAAATTTCCTATGTTTGTATTTGAGTGTACATTAATTAAATAAATAAAGGTAAGAAAAATGTACTTATGGTATTCTGCTTAAGAGAAGACCACTAAATACATGTTCTTTCATTGAATCTCTAAAAAGCAACTAAATGAAGTCTATGTTTCTTTATACCCTTTTCAGTTGTATGACGAATACCACTAATGAACGTCTCTAAGGCTTTTAAAATATCGGCACTCATTTAATTAATTAATCGTTGTCAAAATACTCAACAAATTATTATAACTAGCTGTTCCCTGCGGTTTCACTCACCATATGGTATGTACTATGAAGTCAAGAATCAAGCTTTCATATATAAAAAGAATTTTGCAAATCTAACCAGTAGTTTTCAAGTTATAAGCGTTCAATTAAACAAACAAACTCTTCAGCTATATTATATTAGTATAGAAAATAATATCATTGTTTTATTTACTTTACATGCTATCATTTAAATAAATTTCGGTTTAATGTACCTATTTATTATAAGGCTATATGTTCTAATACAATTTTTTTTTACTATTTTATGTATTTTTTTATAACCATATTACGAGTATTTTTGACGAAATGTAACGTTTACAGGGCCACAAGACATCTCACCCGTGAGGGTGGTGAAAGGGGAACGGGGAGAGCGGGGTGAAAAGGTAATTACCCTTCATCGTTAGTTGATATAATAAAAACGCAATGTTTATTTAAAAAGGTCGAATTTAACTTTTCGTAATATCATTTCGACTTTCTGTTTTGAGATTGTTTATTTTACTTCTGTCATATATTTTTTGTATTGTTGTTGTTTTTATATACTGAATAGTAACTTCAGAATTAACCTATTTGTCTAACAAGTAAAACATATTTTTGTCAGGGTGAAAAAGGATTAAGAGGTATGGAAGGACCGCAGGGTTTTCCAGGTATTGATGGAAAACCAGGTGAAAGAGGAGATATTGGACCTTCAGGACTTCCCGGTACCCAGGGACCAATCGGGCTAACTGGTTCCAAAGGTGACAAAGGTGAACCTGGTCCTCCAGGGCCAGTTGCACTATCCAGAGACGAGGCTTTGATATTGACAAAGGTACATACGTCAATTAAATTACTATTTTTTTCCTAGATGTAAGTTATCATCTATCTATATATAAAATAGGTACCTCTATCTATATATAAAAATCAGTTGCTGTTCGTAAGTCTGGTTAAAACTTGAGAATGACTGGACAGATTTGGATAATTTAGGTATTGAAATAATTGTGGAAGTTCAGGAAATGTTTAAACTGTGATAAAGTACGTTCAGGCGGTACGAAATTCGCCGAAATCTGAATTCTGGTCAGCTATATATATTTTTTTAAGTTAAGTTTTGTGAAAACACAAAATATGGTATACAATGCCTGTTCTAAGTCATTAATTACTAAATATATCTCTCGCTTTTATCTTTGTTGATTAAGATTTTAATTTCAGGGCGATAGAGGCGAAGCCGGTCCTCGGGGTAAAAGGGGTCATCCGGGCCCTCCAGGGCCAAGAGGTCCTCCAGGGTTACCTGGGCCACCAGGCACTCCGGGTACTAATGGACCCACCGGCGATATCGGATTACCTGGATGGGCGGTAAAAACAATTACTTTATATTCAAAACCTTTTGATGTTGAGGCTGAAATTCTTTTGTCTTGAGAATAATTTAATTCTTGCTTAATGTCTTGCCCAAAATAAAATAATTTAATTCTAAAATAGCGACACAATAATATAATGTAGCTATTACAAAAGTATTAGCTATTAAAAAAGCCAAAAACAATAATTGTTTAAATGAAAGGTAATTTAAAATTCATTTAATTATTTTTATTTAGGGAACGCCCGGCCAGCCAGGTCCACCGGGACCAAAAGGTGATAAAGGAGATTCAGGATTAAATCATATTGACTTGGAAAAGGTAAATTTCATTCATAAAATAAAATATAGGTCTACATAAAGTATTTTAACAAATGTAATGTTAAATGACTCCATAGAAACAGAAAATTCTCACTGGAATTACCTACATTATAATCTTTTCTTTCCTGAAAGTTTTTAAACTTAAGACTTATGTTTATGTATTTATATGAGAAACCGCTCTATTTAATCCATATTTTATTCGAGTTTAAAAGTTCTTCTTAGGTTTAGGTTTGGTTAGGTTTTACATAAGTTCTTTTTCAAGTTTCAATACCAGAATTATTATCTATTCAATATGTTTTGTGATATTTTCAGTAATTAAACTTGTTATCGTAGTTTTCAGGTCATGTTTATTACTGTACATAATATAATTTTACTTTAGTAGTAAATTATATAACCAACAATATTTTACATAGCATCGAACAGAAAAAGAATATTTAAGAACTTACTTTAAAACTTCGATACGTACCACTCTCCAAGGATATTTGAATCGAAATAAATAACTTCCTAAACAAATGAATAACGACCGTCCATTTGTTTCGAAGATAAAAGGCGAGAAAGGTGATCGGGGATACGACGGTACACCGGGCGTGCCAGGGAAGGAGGGGCCAAGAGGTCCACCGGGGCTTCCTGGGGCACCCGTGGCCAACATCAAATATATTTCAGTACCGGGCCCACCCGGGCCCCCGGGGCCTCCCGGACCCCCTGGCGGTCCCTATCTAAACGAACTGCCAACTGATACATTGACCGATAGCCCTGGGATTAATCGACGCGAGCCTGGCACAGGTGAATTGCTACTTTTCTATATGAATAACTAAAATGGATTTGTCATTTGTTTGAATACTAAATGTTATTTCGCCCATACCTTATATTGATTAGATTCATTATTAACAGTGACATAAACAAATTATTACTGTTTTTGACAGTGTTAATAGCACACATTAAAAATATGATTAGTTACCTACATCGGAAATTATAATTTTTTGTGTAGGTGTATTTCAAAAACATAAAAATATTTAATGAAAAGTATGACCCAGTGGTTTTAAGTCTGTAATACTCGGAAAAAATATTTCACCTTTTGTTTGCTTCGACTGTTGGGATTTTAAACACACTTATTTATTGGACAGGTAAACAGCGAGATTCTCTACAAATCTTAAGAAGTTTGAACCACCTGGTGCAGTACAGGCAAGATCCTTACGGTGAGAAAAGAATGTTTAATAAATATTTAAACGAATGAATAATATGAAATTAATAAAATATTTATTTGAAATAATAATATTATCCAAATTGATATACCTAAAAACAAATATGTATACAATTTGTATTCATTCGAAAGCGTTTAATTGTTGTTCGCTATTTAAATAATTGTTAATTGTATTTTCATTAATTGATCCGATTCTATGAAAAACAATTGTTTGTTTTTGAGTTTTTGCATTTGTATATTACATTGCTATTTTGTCAATGAATATACAACGATAATACTAGGTTTTACCAATTTTCTAACCAAACAGAGTTTTTAGGTTACCGGGACCCTCTGGATCCTATAGGGGAAAATTCAGACTTTGAAGACGAAGATGACGGAAGAACTATTGTAGGAACAATCATTTTCAAAACGACTGATTCATTAATCCGAGTAAGTTATTTTAATATAAGCTAATCTCATTGTAACTTTTTTATTAAATTGACGCGTTTAATAAAGTTAGTTGAATATTTATTTTGAAGGAGTTTTATAACAATCTATTGTAACAACCGTAAAAATAATTGTTAGTTTTCAATTTAAATAACGTAAAGATACCGTTTTTATTATGAAAATATTTTTTTTTTAAATTGTAATACAATTATTTAAACAAATATTCAAAACGTTTATTTTTTCCACAGTTGGGCACAAATAGCCCACTCGGCACTTTAGCATATGTGATTCAAGAGCAGGCTCTTCTGGTTCGTGTCAACAACGGCTGGCAGTACGTCGCTGTGAGTAAATACATTGGAGTTTTTAGTCCTAGTGCACCAATAAATTAAACGGAGAAAAAACGATTTTCCCTTACATGGGAAATCGTTTTTTCGCCGCACCGTCTATAAGTCGAACATTTATTAAGATTTGAACTGTGTATGTTGCTAATTTCGATGCTGCTAGTTATGATTTTGCTGATGCTGTTTTTTTATCGTTTATTCATAACACCACAAAAAATACCTACATTTTAACCCTCATATTTTTTTCTGTGTAATATACTGAAGTGCTAACAGAGGTTTCATAGTTAATAGTAGTGATTATGTTGTGATTTAAAAGTTTGAAATAATAGAGGTGGAAAGTTTTTGATCGAAAGATAAGATAAATGTGTTTGTGTGGTTATTTTTCATTTATGACAAATAGTTTATCGGTTATGCTTTTAAACTGAATATACAATCGCGTATGTAATATAACAATACAGATTACTTTATTTTCAATTTATAACTTTTAGGTCTGCTTTTAAAGTGAAATCGTTCGATTTGATTACCGATTTTATATCAGATTCAAAAACTATTTCGACGAATTCATAGTCAATAGTAATTGATTGTGGTGCAAATAATGTCGTTATTATTTTATTTTTTAAATAATATTGAATCCATATCAATTTGTTAATATAGTATCCGATAATTATTAGGTATTGTGTTTTTAAAATAGTACGGTGTGACAAATACATAAAATATCTCTTAAAAAAAATTAAACTTTTTACCTCATAAAAATGTTATCAATATATATATATATATATAATTTACATAAGATAATATATAAGTATACCTAAAAATACTAATAAAACATAATGTACCTAATATAAATAAACATAAACTAATTAAAAACTACACTCATATTAAAGTGTTGCCAGCACAAAACAAAAACTAAATGTTAAAATAAAAAGCTAATAGATAAAGCACTCGCTAGTCTTATAAGACCCCGAGGCTTGTGAACTCAATATTTAAAAACTTGTGTTTCTGCCAAAGTTTCTTCATGCGTGATTTTGGGACACCCTTTTAGCTGTATAAGGAAATCTTGGTGCCAATAAACAAGAAGTGCCTCAAGGCTCCGGGTTGATAAAATCCAAATACCTATAACGATAAAACAAAGAAAAAATATAAAGCAAATTTTATTTCAATTTTCGAAAAATATAAAAAAGTTCAAATACGCTTTCAAAACGTTTCAATTTACTCAAGTACGGCCAATATCGCAAACCGTAAGTTCTCCTTATATAAATAACGAAGGCTCCATTCCCTTGAAAGTGCAAGAAATTTCTGCCTCCTGTATTGACTTAATTTTTTTTTGTGTACAGAAAAAAGTAAGACTTTTGTGATTTTTTCTCAGTCTACAACTATTCTGATATTTAAGCATATAGCTATTTTCCTTTTTATATCTAATGGACCTTTATAATCGCGTCATGTTTGTCTATGGTTCTCAAATACTCTTAAAATTGTTCTAAAACTGGAAATTAATTCGACACGGTTTTAAGTTTTCATCTATATCAATATTACGCCGAAAAAGTGATAAAATAAAACCTTATAATTTGGTCAAGCTGCCTTCTCTAAATATATCTTACTTAAAGGACTTATTTTTATCAAGTCTACCTCATAGTGTCAGATGCCATAGAAAATATTTTGTGAAATAATTAGGTTTAAACCACTTATTTATATTAATTAGTCAAGTGTACTCTCGTGCCAGTAAGTAGTTAAGTATAAGTTAAAGAAAAGTACATCAACTTTTACAAACGTACTTAGAGACCCTTATATTATAGTAGCGAATATGAGAATATAATGTCCCTAGATTTCGTACAAATCACACTAGATAATTCTAAAGTAAACTGAAGATTTGCGATGTCTGGTAATATTTAAATATAATGTGAAGACAAATGGATTATTTTGCGTTATATAAAGAGTTCAAAAAGCGTTTTCCTAAAAAAAAATATATCGTTTTAGCAACATTAACATCATTAAAAATATAAATCTGATACTATGGTGATTTTCCATAAGTGTGACTCAGAATACTACACACATACGAAGAATAAGCTTTAATTATTAAAATTGAGAGAGCGATTCGGGGAAATCTAAAGCAATATTCAAATCAATTATGGATACCTACTACATTTCTCTCGCTAATGATGTTTGCCAAGAGCAAATATGAAATTATAATCGAAAATCAAAAGTAGGTACTTATCTGGTTAAACTATTGTCAGAGGGAATTGATTTCTGAGTACCTAATCTTTTTGAATATGCCCAGTTTATTTTCACACATAATTATTAACCGACTTCAAAAAAAAGGAGGAGGTTATCAATTCGTCGGTTTTTTTTTTTTTTTAATTTTTTTTTTATTCGAGCGGGTATTCTTTCCGATTGGTCCCATATTCAGCAGGTCAGGATCTGATGATGGGATCATGGAGAAATCGAGGGAACTCTTCAAGTTTTGTATTGGGCATGGGTATTTTTTGATATATTCCAAGTTAGTAAGGTGGGACGTAGATGAGACGATGCTGGAAAATTTAACCCACTTTCAAAAATGCAACGTATTTACAACTTTTTGATTGTAATATATTTTGCTCGATTACTCGAAGACCACTGAATCGATTTGTAAAATTCTTTTTTTTTAGAAAGGGTAAACTTTCTAGATGATTTCATAGTCATCAGATCAGGATCTGATGATGGAATCATGGAGTTATCGAGGGAACTCTTCAAATTTTACTGCGATTTGTGTATTTTTTGATATATTCCATGTTAGTAAGGTGACACGACGCTGATGACGTTTACCCGACTTTCAAAAATGATCGTGTTTACAACTTTTTAGTTGTAAGGTATTGAGTATTCAAAATTAAAAGTGAAAAATAATTGTTTTTGCCAAAAAAACGAAACCGACTTCAATTCCTCAACTAAAAAGGATGAAATAATTAATACATTGTTGTTTAAATATGCCACATTTAAATAAATTTGAAGTTGGTGCCAATTTCACGAATTCGTTGACTAGCTGCTGGCTCGTTAATTAGCATATTTTATTAAAAAAATCGGCACCGACTTCAGATTTATTAAAATGTTTGATATGAGGCATATTTAAACAACAATGTATTAATTATTTCATCCTTTTTAGTTGAGAAATTGAAAAAGTCGGTTTCGTTTTTTTGGCAAAAACAATTATTTTCTCTTAAATATTTTCTTGACTATGATTAGATTTTCCTTCATATGCTTGTTCCAGTCCTAATTGCAATTTTTTTAATGCTAATGTTTGAGAACTGTCTCTGTTTTAAATTTAATTTAAATATAATACATCTCTGTTTCTTACGTTTTTATATAAAAGCAATTTAATCTAATACAAATATTATCAAAATATGAAAAAATAAAAATTAAATAAACAAATATCACATCACCCAAGTACTTAAATAAATACGAAGTCGGTTTTTTGTTTTAAATATAATTTACCTGCAATAAATATTTTTTTAAATATATCTTTTTATAGTAAATACAGTTTTTGCCTTCAATATAATTACATATTTACAGATGGGTTCGTTATTAGCTATTCAAACCCCACCAGCTAACGGACCAACAAGAACTCCAATGCAGAACATTCTGGAGACATCGAGTTTAGTACATCACAAAAATCCGGTTGTTGATGGACCTGTGGTGAGTTTTTGTTTTTACTTCTTTTAATAACACTTAGGATATCAACAAATAAAATAACTTTTATTTCTAGTAATTTCTTAGAAATGTATTTTTTAGTTTAAACTTCAGATTAATTAAAACGATTACAGTCGAGGTCAGATTGGCCGAAACACTTTTTTTTTTAATCAAGCTTTCTCGATGTGTGGTAAATTATATTTCTAGTATATTAAAATGCTATGTTTAATTTATAGTTATATCTTATTTTAAAAAATTTTTTTCTTTTTTTTAATAACTTTTTTCGAAACTTGATATGCCCATTGTGGATCGGACACTTTTTAAATATAGTTCATTTTATATAAACATACTATATATATATATATAAAATGTTTAATTATTATATGTAGCTAAGGTTAGCGGCCCTCGACGAACCTCACACTGGAGACATGCATGGTGTCAGCAGTACCAGCTACGAGTGTAGAAGACAAGCAAACAGAGCCAACATACAAGGGAACTTCCGTGCTTTCTTATCTTCCAGGTAAATTTAACATTACATCCGTATTTTAAAATTTAAATCAGGGTGTATGAACATAACAGGGTCATCATTCTGGGTATCAGAGTTAAAGGACAATTCTTATCGAGTTAAAAAGACTTTCAATTCTACTATACTAGCGACCCGCTCGGCTTCGCTTGGGCATAAAAACCTTCCTCTTGAATCACTCTATCTATTAAAAAAAACCGCATCAAAATCCGTTGCGTAGTTGTGAAGATTTAAGCATACAAAGGGACATAGGGACAGAGAAAACGACTGTTTTATACTATGCAGTGATAGTGATTGAATTTGCCTATTATTTGGCCACCTCTTTTTAATTGGCTAGTGATAAAATTTTATCTTGAACCAAATATCTAATAAAAACCGTTATTTTTCGGTAATACCAGTTACGTCTCCGTAAGTATAAAGATAGCTGTGAAAATGTTTAGGCAGTGAGAAACGAGCTATAAACCAGGTTCCTGATCACTAACCAAACGTTATCTAAATGACAAAATAATGAAATTGATATTTATTTTACCATCCTAGGGTTCAAACGATTGATGCGATCGTCGAGTGGGACCGCAGTATACCAGTAGTGAACACACGCGGAGACGTCCTATTCAACTCTTGGGGAGAAATGTTCGACGGATCTGGAGCTCTGTTTGCACATGCCCCGAGAATTTATAGTTTTAGCGGACAAAACGTCATGATGGATCCTATCTGGTGAGTAACTTCAGTTTTATAACAAAACTATGTAGCTGTTCCTCGTGGTATTACTCGGCCGTTTTATGTATGCAGTGCACTATAACCTTTACCAAGAATCTGGCTATCATATGAAGAAATTAATTTCTGAATCTGACCGTTGAAACAAACAAACTCTTCAGCTTTATTATATTAGTTAAAATATGTAACACACGTCACTTTGAAGTATCTTTAAACTAAAGTGTAAACAGCAACGACACTAATATCAAGCCTCCTCTGCGCCTCCAGTCTGTCTATCAGCAATATTTTGTATATAAGAGAGATACACACACACACAAAAAAGTTTTTCGAATTTACGATTTACAAGTTATTATTGTTACTTAAACCTGTACAATAAAAAGTATTCATATAAAAGATTTGAACTAATTTATTTAAACAAACCGTATTATAATTGAGATACAAAATACATAGCCACTAAACAAAGATTTCCCTATGGGTTTGTAGGCAAAACCGCGGTAGAGCGGTTGAGTGTTGGGTAATTCAGTATGTAACTTGCGGTCTTGTAGGGACGAAGTTTGTTGTATGAAATAATTTCACGCACTAAGGTAGTCGTAAACAAACGAAACTTGCCTTGTAATTTCTAGATTAAGATTAACCACTCAGGATCTTCGAGTATGTGTATAGAAAGAAACAAAAGTCTCACGTTTTTAATTCTTATTGGGCAGTGCCTCAAAGTAAAATATTAGAAGTAAAATAACTTTTCTAAGTGGCTTGCTTTTTATGGCAGAATTTACTTATAAAAGCATTTCAGAGGATGGACGTCAGGTTAGCAACTGCCCCGGCTGTGTCGGACAAGGGTATATAGATAAATATAAATAGACCTCATTAGGAATCCTTTATATCCACCGCGACAGGAGTGATGAGTCTGAGATGAGTCCATATTAAAAAATTGCATCCTCTTGATAGGGAAAAAGCGTAGGTAAACACGTTTCTTTTCTCTTCTAAAATTAAATTTCTTCCTTTTGGGATCGCATTGCACTTGCTTTGTAAATGACATTTCAATTTTAACTTCAGATTACAGGCTCCTTTGAAAATAAATTTAGTCTATGCAGAAACGGAAACACGAGAAATGCACGATTAGTCTTTAAAAGCTATACTTTTAGTCATTTATATCTAAGATGCGCGGAGATTGTATTTACCTTTAGGGTCCTACTGCTTAGTTTTTCTTTTTGTCCTTTATTACACTTAACAGACTTAAGACTATCAACGTATTAACGTAGACAGCAACATCTAAAGTCTCATCATCATCAGATCAGATCAGATGGTCTCTATACTTATTTTCGTCTATCTACCATTGATGCTTTTGTTTTGACCCCTTGTCAGACTATAAATATATACTTATTTTTTTATAATTACTTATGCTACCATTACTTAGCAAGCCAAGTACGCGTATTTCCTTAATGTTTAGCTCTCTTTTATGAATTGAACGGAAAAAGTTTGAAAGCTTTAAACGTGAAACTTTTTAGCATTAAGTTTCCTAAGTCCAGAGCTACATGAAATTTGCATTTTGTTTAAAATAATTATCTGCAGTTTTTTTTCTTTGATTGTAATCTAAGTCAAACAGAATAATGTTTAAATTTTTATGCCATATATATTTCAAATAAGAGCAATTAGAAATACATTTTATAAGTTACTATGTATTGATAAATTAACCAAACATTTAATCATAAAACTTCAAAACAGAAAAAAGGGGTTGTTGTTAAACCTGAGGTATGCATGTTGTGATATACAAAACCCATCAAATGAAATTCTATGAACACTTCAACAAGTAATATCCATTACCAGGAAACCAAACAACCCCTTTTGGCACGGAGCTGGCTCCAATGCAGTCATCACTGAACGCATTCTATTTATCATTATGGTTACGCAGTCTTGTAAGATGTACATTGCTCGCAGGCCAACCAAAGCTGTATGGCATGGCGCGAGTCCCAATGGAGAGCCAGCGATGGACGCATACTGTGACGCTTGGCATAGCAGCAGTGCAGATAAGTTCGGGCTAGGATCGTCCCTACGTTCTAACAAACTACTAGACCAAGAAACGTAAGTTGTTTTAAACTTTTACAGTGTGAATTTTTGTATTCGATTGTATGTATACGCTGGTGAAACTTCGAATTTTAAATTTAAGTTGCAGTCTTCTGTTACCTGTTACAGTGCTTCTAGAATTTTAAAATTTGTTTTTGTTCCTATGCATGTTGTTTCATGTACCTTTCCTAAATCTGACTCCGCATGTGTTTAGTAGAAAAAAGTTTTAGGACTACAACCAATCAGATCATCATGAAAACCTCTATTAAATTATTGCTTATTGTTTTCTTTAGATATACATGCAACAGCAGACTGATAGTTCTATGCATCGAATCTACTCCAGTAGATACAGTCAGAAGAAAAAAACGCTCCAAGTAAGTGTTTAATTATCTTTTTACATTAGTTATGTTTATAAACATGGCAGCCATTCAGACTGTCCAAATAATAGATACCAGACAAATCTCGTTGCTAAAATAAATAGGTATCTTGATCTCGTCTCATAGCTAGTTTTTTTCTCAATATTATATTTGGTTCTCCATACCTAAAATCTAATGCTAAATCATATTTTTACTGTATAAGTATTTGAAAAACTGTATTTTAAAACATCCATTTCCTGGACTATATTCAGAGATGGAAGAACGCAAAAAGTACATTTTCATGAAATTAAGGCTCTATTTCATTGCCAAAACTACAAACTAACAGAGAATTGCCCCATTTTACTTTATATTGTACAATAAAGGTAACTAGAACGTGTTTTATTAGTGAAAACAATTTAAGCTGTGTAGTGACCCAAATAACTGGGTTGGAGCGAAACTAATCTAACTGCAATTAGTGCAAGCCCTGTTGAAAAACAAGAAGGATGGTCGCCCTATTTAGTTTGGGAGGAAAATTTTCTCTATTAAAATTTTAGTTGAAATCGCCGTATTTTGTTTTCGAAGCAAATTTTTCTTTTGAAAACTCTTAGCAGTGATAAAGTTCTTGTTTGTATTTATTTATTTTTTTATTCTTTGTCAACACAATTGTTTTCAATGAATTATGTTTTTTGTATTGAATCCTGTTTGTAATAAAAATTTTAAGTAAATGAAAGTTCAGGCTATATTATCCCGAATTACATTGGAACAAATTAAACCTCTTTTGAAACCCCACTCGATAGGTTTTTTTTTTTGTTAAGTATTTAAGTCAAGCGTTTTGAATAACGTCACCGTACGCAAATAAAACGAGACTAGATTTTGGAAATTAGATGTTAAAAATGACATGAAATTACAAAAAATAACTAGATTCCCGTAATTAAGAGACTGATATATTTATTTTTCAACAGGTTCCGGCAAGATAGATTAAACTTAAAAGATATCGACGAACATAACGACACTAGTCATAAGTTATAGATAAACAATTACTAGATAAGTCCGTAATTGTAAGAAAAATTGTGAAGACTGTACATAAATATAGATATTTACTCAAGTTTCAAGCAATGATTCCGGTGGAACATAATTGACAATATATCTCATTAAAACTCATAGTGATGAATCAGCTTCATGTGAGCTTTTTCCTGCTATATACTATTGATGGTTTTACAAAAAAAAATCCTTTAAATAAACTCAGAAAAAAACAGTCAAGATTTTTTAAACAATAAAAAGTAAAATTCTTATCTATTTAAAATCTTTTCTGGTACTCAAGTTAACCCATATAGATTACAATATTTTGTTCTTTGTTCTCTTTAAAAATTTCAATTTAATTATCAATCCATATTTTCGCCTAATTGAAGTGTTGACATTCTTATTTGTGTCTTATTATACAAAAAAATTAAATTAAAAAATGAACCTTGTTACACTCTATTTAAGGTTCTGAACCACTTCATTATCTACCAATGATGTTCAGAAAAGTATAAACTTTTTTAGTTTAAGTAAATAAATTAATTCGATTAAAATTTTGTATATGAATTATGTATATTTACAAATATATTTTTAAATTATAATGATTTATTAATGATTACAAAACGAAAATTAAATATCCTCGTAGATTTTTAATATTACCTTTGTCATTATAAAATTCAATTATTTTTAACTTTATTTAATATTTTTTTATTATATAGTCGGTATCAGCTCAATCTATTTACGTCTGATCTGTAGTTTTGTAAATTATCAGGCTTCTAATAAAGTATATACTAATTCATTCTTGGAGTACTAAATCTCATTGTTTTGTTTACAACAACATTATATATTTACTGAAGATGCAAATCACTGAAATGTTCAATTTTTGTAGTAACTTTTAACAAGAAGTATTTAAATTTTTGTGTAATGGGCCTAATACAACGATAAGGTTTTTTTAAATATTAATATTATTGGTAGGAATTCCGATCATGACTGCTACAAAAAGCACAGCTAAATGCGGGTATCACTTTAGGGAGAGCCCCTTTAGTGCAGTAGTCCCATTCCCACCGTAATCATACTTTGTTTTTAGTTTGATTTTGACATTGCATGCTTGAATCGCTTGATGGTCTGATGATGAGAATGACGATTCCGTGCTTCGGATTGCACTTTAGGCTGTTGATCCCGGATGCTAGGCAATATTACTAGGCAAGGTTTCGAGCATGTACAGTGAGCCACAAAGTAAAGTATACACTTTACTCTTATACTTACATATACTTTATACTTACAATAACATACATTTATATGAGTCCTACTGTACCTACTTGCCACGTTTGGAAGAAAACATAGTCAATACTAGTACTAAATATTGTGGCTTTGTACATTAAAATATACCTATGTCCTGTCGATAACCAAGTTTAAAAATTGTATTTGTTGTAAAGTTCCAACAATTGTTATAAATATTTAAGCTAACTATAGCAATTTTTGTACATAATTACTAAAGTTTAATGTCTATTTTACGCAAAGTATTGGGTGTACATATAAAAACGAACTGTAAAAATTAGTGAATAATAAATAGTGTAGTTTTAAATATTTATTAAATTTACTTGTCAAGTTTGTTTTGGTTTATAATTGTCATTAATAAAATTCAATAGTTACTGAAATAATCTTAATCGAATCCAACGACGTTATAATGAATAAGATTTATTTTTAAAGCTACCGATATGATTAAAAAACATAATATGTTGTTTCCGCTTGTTTGTATTTAAATAATTTTCTTTTTGGATTGTTAATAAAAGCTACGCTAGTAAAATTTTATTGTACTTGTAAGTACATTGTTTTGAATAAAAAGTTTTTTTATCACTTTTCTTTTATTTTGCTACCAAGCGGAATCCATAAATTAAGGTCATTTTAGTTATGCACCCGTTTGCAGGCTTGCTGACGACTCGGATACGATATTATTCGGACACACTGTCCGAATTGACACTTTTTAATTTTAATATTTTTACACTGACAATTCAAAGACAATGAAATAAAACCAGGTCTATTGGGTGTACTCTGGAGAAGCCTAAAAAGTTTATTTATTTATTTATTAAAACTTTATTGTTCCATAAGTACAAAATACTTATACAATTGGCAGACTTAATGCTAAAAGCATTCTCTACCAGTCAACCATTGGGAGAAACAGAAAAACTGTGCGGCGCAAAAAAGTTAAAAGGGAAAATAGGTACTTAAAAATATACAAATTTACCACGATGGGTATTTTAATGCATATCATATTAAACTACGTAACATACATACACAATACATAAATATACATACTTATACCCTTACTTATATATCTACATATATTAAAAATATATATATATATATATACATACATCTATGCACATACATACGAGTATATAAATATAGTACATTATATAAGCCTACATAAATACTTTTACGAAAACTTTCACAAAGAACTTTCACACGCAGAAGTGAGCATGAACTCTTTTTTTAAAGGTAAATTTAGAAGAAATTTCTTTAAATATATCGGCAGGCAAAGCATTCCAGAGTCGTTCTAACTTTAAACAAAACAATTCAACATTTTATTGAGAACCATGGGCCATTAGCACAGTAATAAATAATTTTGTGGTGTCAAAATTTGTTCAGAGATGGCGCTGTATTTTCAAGTATAATTTCAAAGACAATGAAATTGAACCGATGGAACATCAGAATTTTTTATGTTGTATTGATCCCTTTAGAACATTGCACACTGATTCAGTGGCGGTACTGACTCTCCCATAGTGCGCCTACTGTTATGAACCACTCAGGTTTAGTTGAAACCGACTGCACTATAGAAATCCGACGTATGAAAGAAGAAAGAAAAAACGTTTATTTGGTACAGTAAAATAATAATAACAAAAACACTTAATACATTACGAAAAAAACTTTCTAATGTCTGAGTGCTCATACAGTTTTATTAGAATTTAGCTCATCAATCGTTGTCAAAAGCCTCCAAATTGCGTCAAGGCTCATTACGTAGCTTTTCTAATAAATTTGGGCAACCGGTCAAGAGCGAGTTCTATATTCATACAAAAAATTCCGCCATTGTCTTCTTATTTTAATAATGTTCTTTTACTATGTATTTTAAAGCAATAAAGATATTACAAACAAACAAACAGAAATTCTGTAGTAATTTTTTTCAAAGGAATTTGATACCTATCTATAGCACACATATTTGAGCAAGGCTTTAGAATATCTATTTTTTTCTTAGCGTTTTTTACTTCTTAGCTCAGTCCACTTTCATTTTTTTCTTTTCTTTTTTGCGCGGTCTTTGGCATACTTTAAATATTTCATTTTTCAGCTGTTACCAACTTCTTATCGTGTCGTAGGTGGTTAGTAAAAATTTTGTAATTTTATTGACGTACTAAACAAGTTTATGATTAAAAATTTTTGATATTTGTCAATGAATCCCTAAGAAATATCGAAAACGCTTAGTCACTACCTAGTCATTTGTTAAAATAAGGTCACCAGAAGTAGGTTGTCGCTCTTGTCCTCATATTTTTATGTTCATTTTTAATAAATAAATACAAGTATCGCAACTAAATACATTGGAAGAGATCGTAGTTTGAAAAATGGTTATTTTGAAGAAATTTCAACACTACAAAAGTACTGCCTTGTGATAATAGGTTGTTATCACACGTCAATAATGTCAGTTATTTATGCAAACATTTAAATTTCTTAATATAATAATATTTTTAATTAAAAAAGTTATTTCTTAAAACAAAACCGTTCTGACTTAATAGTTAGAACGAAAATTCTTTCAAGAATAAACCCTATTAGCCCTATCAAATTAGCGAGATCTGTAATCAGTAGTAAAGCACCCCAATCAACTATGAATTAATTCTCTAACTTCATTAGTGCAGAGATAAATCGAGAAAGCTTCTGAGCTCGCTCGTTAAGAACTTACCAGTGTTCTTAAAAATAGCTTAATGGATCTGCTTCAGTAATACATCATCAAAGTTTAGGCTTTTGTCTTAAAACATGGATAATGGGTTCATATATCAGAGGATACTTTGTTACGCTTCTAATTAAGTTAGATAATTTCAGAGCGAATAATCTAATTATTTCATAAGAAGAGATTAAATTGTGCTAAGAAGGCACGTAAGCCCTTTTGTCTCTACTATCCCCCAGCTAGAGTCCAGAAATGGAAGAAGTCGGAGAGGTGGTTCCAAAAAATCTTTACATGGCGGGTCTATTTACATTACAACTTAAGTACATGATGATAAAGCTGAATAAAAACTGTAAAATTATACATGACTTGTATTATGTAACATGTATTATGTAATTTTACAGCCTTTATCCAGTTTTATCATCGTGTACTTAAGTTGTAAGGTTAATAGACCCTGCATGTAATGATTTTTGGAACCACCTCTTTGACTTCTATTTTATTCTTCCATTCCTACCGAGATGGTTACAAACTCTGATCGTGGTATAAGTGAATCAAATATACAAATTAAATGATTGCTTATTTTATGTTTATTATTGTTCAACAAGTAAACATACTTTATATAGCCTAGGGCCATAAGACTTTAGACCACGTTTAGCATGATGATAGTTGAAACAGGAAATCAATAGTTATGGGTTGCTAGCCGCATCGCCTTTGTCATAATTTCGCCATTCGCCAATTCCCTCAGGCATAAAACGTATCGAATGAAAAACACTAAAAAGCTAAATTTCCACGATAAAATCCACAGTAGATCAATACATCATTTCTTATTATAATGTTAGTAAAGGTAACAGTTTCTGTTCTTGTCATGTGTTAAAATATTAATCTACCTAATAAAAGCGAGGCGTGGGCCTGCATAAAGGGACGTGCCGCTTCCTAAATTAAAAGGGATTTCGGTTAAATTAAAGGTGTTAGGTTTTCGTTTAGGTCGCCGAAGGGCACCGAACACATTTTGATGAAATTATAATGGAAATGGACTGGATATTGTTAGGGTTTGTGTGTGGGTTTCGTGGTGAACCAATTCATGTTTGGAATAGCTTTGATATAAAAAAAATGGTTAGTGTTTTCAAAAATTAAATAAAATAAAAGTTTAATAGTAAGCTAGTTATTTATTAATTAAACTAAATTAATATATAACAAAAAAAAATATACTTAAATAAAAATGTCCCGCAAACATTGCCATCGAGAAATGTTCCCAAAAATGTTGCAATAAAATAATTCTAATTTCAAACGCTTGATATACTAGAACACGGCATGAATTTACCATTTAGTGATGGGTCAAAATTGTAAAAACTACTTATAACCTTTTTTACCATAATGTATGCACCTAAGTCTGGTTAAATAAGGGAAAGCTCAATCAATAACCCACCAATTCGTACCTATATCATATGGCATTCTGGGAACTCCGTCGTCAGGCGTTCGCTCGAGTGACTCAAAATCTATGGTATGCTTTGAGCTCGCTTCAACGTTACAAAATTTCACTTGCTCAAAATCTCTTCCACCTTATTGAACATGAAATATAACAGGTGAAAAGTTTGAGAAATATTACTTGATATAAGATTTAAGTTCTTATGGGATCAAGTAAAGTCAGTTTGATTTTTCGTTTTAAAACTATATTTTTAAAGTCGGCGAGTTTTAGCGGTATGTAGACAGTCATTCGAATTGGATCTATTGAAGATCGTTGTTTTGTAACTAGTATTTTTATAATTTTATTAATAAGAAGCAAAGGAAAGATCTAGTCGTCACACTTGTTTAAGTGACTGTTTGACTTTACTCGAAATTCCGTTAGACAAACGGAATTATATTTTTTATCGTAATATATGAGATAGAAGCCTAACTGGCAATTAAATAATAAATAGTTATAAACGTTATTATTTTGGAGTAAATATATTTTATATATTATTTGTAGGTATAGTATACACGTGTATTTGACAACAAATAGTATGCGTTCCGTGTAAATTTATTTGTCTATTTATCGTTTATGAGAATCAAAATTGTTTATGAGGTTAAACATAAACAGATGGATGAACAAAACACAGGATAAAAAAGGCATATTGGCATGCATTAAGTACTGTCCCAAAGTTAAAAATAATCACGAATTATTACAATAATTTATTGTTACAACAAAAAGGCAACTTACTACATTATATTGCAATATAAATTCAAGCGTAGTTACTATACAAGGTATTTGTCCCTGATAATTAATCACATACTGGAATAATGGAAATTAATACCGACATCATTATCGCTAATTAGATCAGTTCAATTATATAGAAATGCTATAATATTATGCTATCTTTTGTCGATAGGTTAATATTGTGGGATTTTGAAGAAAGCCATTGTTGGCTGATTTTGATTTGCACGTTTTCCCTAGTAATTCAAATTCTTTATTCATCCGTGAGGTCTCTGGCTTGATAATAGACCATATTCTTTCCCTTTTTCTCATATAAGGCAATCAAAGGAACAACAAAGATCTCAATTTACTTTCATCTCGATCCGATTGGGACCGGATTCTACCAATAAAAGTATTTTGAAGAAAGGTTGACGTCATTAATGAATGTCGAATTTATTAAATAAATTAATCATATGAGATATTAAACATGTCTTGTGAAATCAGTAGTAAACTTTGTAAATTTATACTAGGTATTTGCTTCACTTTTAGTCACAGGTAAAATTAAAAAAATAATTTCAGGTAACATAAAAACAAATCGAAGGTTTTCCCCATTGGAAATCAACAAAATTGCTGGCTTGACGTCGTAGTGAAGGATATACGAGTACATACAGTGCACATTTCAAAACCAAGTAAGAGGAGAAAAAGCTAAGATAAACCGGAAAAAAACTAAAACGAGAGGGAAAGAACTTATAAGGAAAAGGTGGAGGGAGGTATTTGTAAATATACTCTGTTTTAAATTCTTCACTGACTATTTAGTTCAGAGTAGCAATACGAGTAGCTGACAATGCAGTGTCCAGTGTCTATTTCTAAATTCTAAAATAGTCGCCAGTTTGGTGATGGCTTTTAGCTCTGTTCATAGAATTTGGAAATCGCGCGCGATCGGTCTTTGACACCAGGCATTTTATTTTTATCTGTGACTGTCTCTTTTTATAGCCTACTAGTTACTATGCTTATTTAAATAATTTTATAGCTTTCGATGATCCTGTTAAAAGTTAGTATAACTACTTTTCACTCCGCGTGGGATGTTGGTTCCATTCCGTTTTAAGCTCGCATCCAATACTATTAACAACTGATCTGCTAAATTTTGTAAATTAAATCACATTGATTTTTTCACTAAATATTGAAATGGCAATATGATCTTTTCTTACTGGAATAGCAAAGTATTTAAAATTATTATAATCAGCATCATCTAAAGCATTATTCTGGTAGATTTTTAAGGCTTTTTTGCACGTTGGCGAATTTAACAAAAAGTTAACATAATCATGCCTTACTAATGAACAATACTATTGGTCATTAAATTAGTGTACTGAACATACAGATTACGAACCATCACAGCAGTAATTTCACATAATCTAGTGTGCTCAGAAAGTTATTTACAAACAATTTACCTGTCGATTAGAGCAGCATGCAATATCGATATGGTGCTGCAAAATATAAAAAGTACAGATAAAAAATTAAACCTGTCTTCAACTAAAATCTAAAACATTAATATTGATTGTATGGAAAGAGATGAGAATATAGAGGAAATAGGCTTATACAAAACAATGTTTAGTCTTTGATAAACTAAATGAAATGAAATAAAAATATGAAAACGGCGGGAGCTAGAAATAGAGGAAAACCCAAAAAACATGAATGAACTGGGTCAAATAAAAAAATTAAAGGTATAAATAAAACGAAGTGAATTACTGCACACTGTGCCAACCTCACACAAAAAAGTGGTATAAGGTAAGAGATAAGATAAAGATGATAATACACTTGTTTAAAAAAAAAAAACAATAATATAGATGTAAGTACACTGGCTAGTCTGGCAATAATTGGGTTAGACAGTTTTGAAATGTATTTGAAGGCTTTGGCAAACGATTTTGCTTGAATACGCTGCAAATGGCCCCTCGACCTGCGTAATAGGTGTACAGAGAAAACAAGCTCGAACCGGCACGCTATCCTGGCAATAAAAACCTTAAGACGTGAGTAGATTGTAATGTATCTTGGTGAAGAGAATTATGTAATTTTTGCGTAAGGTTTGAAGATGCCGAGTGAAAAGGAATACTCGGTTTCGTGTACCTTTTCGTCGCTTGGAATATATCCCTACTGCACGGACCTAATAAGTAAGTTCTTAAGAATTATTTTACACGATGATCAGGTTGAAAATTTGATTAGCACTTCTTCAAACCAATATCAAAGTTTTACCTTTAAACCCCTTAATCAATGAAACATCCGAGAACATTCAAATAAAACCTCGCAAACACCAATTTAAACTGAATATTTCGCGAAACTATTCGGAAAAGCCTCGCCGAACACCCTAAATGGCGGAATCAAATCAAATAGCTAGCGTATGCTAGAGTGGCGATACGTATATTTTATCTATATGTACGTACGTATAGGCAACCGCAGTTGACTTTATAAGCTAAAATTCATGATTCATTTAATTAAAAAACATCTTATGCAATATAATAGCGTTTGTTAGAAATTTCGAAGCTAAATAGTATTTAATAGAATAAGATATTGCAAAGCTTTCATTTTCTCAAAAAAAATATTAAAGCTAAGTCTGTACCTATATCGATCTGAATGATGGACATACGAGTATAATGCTATAAATTGGACTCCCGAATTCTCGATAGACGAAGAAAGAAAGGGAGCCTACAATTAGATAGACAAATGATCCGAGTGACTGGGAAGGTAAAATCTGTGTGTTAAATATGTTTAAGCCTAAGTCCGCCATTTGCAAATTATGTAATTAAGTTTATTAACTAAATAAGCAATAAGCCAGCGGTTTTTTCGTTTCTGTACCTTTCTTCATTGATCAAGAGGTATAAAAGCTTTTGGTCAACAGTGGGACCTAGAGTGGGAGCTAGTAAACAAAGATATTCCATACTTTTCTTTTTCATCCTAGCATGTTCCTGGTGTTCCTCGTGTTCCTGTGTCTAACTGAACTTTGAAGACCAGGACACGCTTTAGTTATGTCAGGGATATAGCAGCACTGGTTTTTTGGGAACTAGCGACCCGCCCCGGCTTCGCATGGGTTTAAAAAGCTTCCTCTTGAATCACTATCTATTTAAAAAAACTGCATCAAAATCCATTGCGTATTTTTAAAGATTTAAGCATAAATAGGGATAAAGGGACAGAGAAAGCGACTTTGTTTTATACTATGTAGTGATAGTGATAAACATAGTATACAAAGTGGAGCAATTGTTGCCTGACTTTCTTTGCCATTTTTACAGACCAGGCCAAATTGATTATGATCCGTGTATTTTAGTGGTCAATATAGTGGTTTCAAATCATAGTTAGGTACTAACAGCCAATGATGCTTTAGACCGTGAAAACTGCTGAGATGAAAAGAGAGCATTACATTCTCATTCCCAATATAACATAAGAACACTTTATCAAAAATATACTGTAGTAAAATAAACTGCCTCGTCGAAGTTTTTTGTTATTATAAGTAATGATGTACGTTTTTTACTGCAAAACTTTCGATACAAAAAGTGCTTCGTGATAGTAGGTTTATTGAAGAATCGTCTATAATTTTAACGTCTCAATAAAATAAATAAAATACAAACGCAAGCCAAAGAGCCAGTGATCTGGAAAAGTGAATGAAGGTCGGACGCCCAAAAACAATGACCCAGAGATAGGATAAAGTCGTACGCGGACAAATAGAAGTTAAATTAAAGGTGCAAGTCTACACTCTCTCATCTTTCACTTTACCGATTTCATCTTCAGTTGGTTGCTACCAAGAAAAAAAATTCATTTCATCGGAACCGTTTGAATAGTTTGGTGTAAAAGGAGAAAGCCTGAAACCGCGGTCCCAGTAGCCGATTCTAAAAAAAAATAATATTTTTCTTCCAGCGACTGGGACCACTCACAAATTTACACTATGCGCTACGCTCACTAATTCTGTGCCGAAGTGTAGCTTGGGCTCCAAATAAAGCGATTTTTAACTGAAATAACGTGTTTGTTGTATTGTAAGTTTCTTTTTCTATGATGACTTTTGACTCCAAAAATAAATAAAGATAATCTGTGACAATGTCAAGTCCACAAAATAAGAATATTTCTTTTTTCTAGTGTGTTACGTTTGGAAACAGTTTAATCAAATCTAGCTACGAAATGGGACAGGGGAAATTTCAAGTATCGCACGTTATTTGAGTAAATTTTTTTTTGTGTAAAATTGTAGCTTAAACAGTCAAAGGTAGGCATACTGCCCCACTCAATATTGAATGGCGAAGTTATGTGCGATAACCGTAAACATATATTACATCGTAAAGTAACGAACAAATGGTACCGCAGACATACAGAAACTTCAGTCATGCATATTCTTACTTCTCTGATGTTGCAAGCTGTGGTAACCAATGACTGTTAAAACATAAGCCTGTTTATCTATTCATACATATTAATTCGGTATCAAGATGATGATTTCTTAAGCATTAAGCATTTAACAAAGCCTTAGCTATTAGTGTTGCCATACATGGGCCATTAACTACAACCCCAAAATGCGGTGACCGACATATTTCCTGATATTGTATGAAATATTTAATATGGACTCGCCGCACACGGTTGACGCCTGTTGACGCCATATGCCAAAAATCATCACTGCACCCCATAAGTGGCCGGGCCCTGCCGCCAACGCCGCCACTGCCACGATTCGAACAGTGTGTCCGAATAATATCGTGTCCGAGTCGTCAGCAAGCCCTATATTTCACTTCCAAATAGAAGGCAATATTGGGAATGAATATATTAGGATGTGAAAGTATTTATAGCATAAATTCAATCCCGTCCAGCTATTTGGAATATGAAAAGCAATAGTTACTGTTATAAGGAAGAAAAATAAAGGTCTGTAAAGAACTATGTGAACAATTTATGGGATATGTGTATAATAAAGATAAAGAGTTTGTTTGTTTCAGCAATTATAACTAAACTACAGGTCCTGGTCGGATTTGAAAAATCTTGACATGGTCAATTACGATCCTGCAAGCACGATTTAAAAAAAAAGTATCGGCCACCGAACGCAAGTGTCCACGATGAACGACAATAGTGGCTATCGCGCGCGTCAGCTTCTTTGGAAGCCGTTTCTAGCTTCAAGTAGTCGCGTTTTGTGGTTGTGGCTTAGTGGCCGCGATTTGTAAATGTGACTTGTGTGTGATAACCAGTAATAGATTAGAGTTTGTAGAAAAAGAAAAGGCTGGTATTTTGCCTACGTTAATAGACTTTTTGGACAGAGAATAAAGATTGCAAACTAAATTAATTTTAGCTGTCGGTGAGCAGTTAGTTTTTACAGAAAAACCAACAGATTCTTTGTTTAATTACGCCTTGTTTCACAAATAAGATAATCCGATAGAATTTAATACGTGATTCTATCATTATACAAATCCAACCGGTCTGTAACAATCAGCTGTATGAAATCAGACGTAGTAATTTGTTTCAGGTCGATTCCGAGGAATTTTCCGACCCAATTGCTTGAGGACAATACGTTCCCGGGTTTCTGAGGGGAACGTTCAAATCACTGAAATTATTCGTACGCTTACGTTACTGAAGATAAAAATATCTAAAATATAAATTAGATAATTTTTTAGTAATTGTGGCGAAATTCACGTTTGACTTCAGGAGATATGGACTTTGGCAATATTTTAGTTGATTAAGGATCAATCATTGAAAACACCATAGAATTAGGAATTGCGCGCCGAGGCAAATTGTTTAATCTATGAAAAACACGAATCCTTATGAATGTGACGGAAAGATCCAAGAAGTGATGAATGGATTGCTTAAATTTGAGAGGACATAGTGATCAGTCGTAAGGTGGATATGGACAGACATTTGACACATTGTCCGAAATGATGATGTCATATTTATGATTAGGCTATGAATCCCTCAGCTACTACAGAAATCAATAGAACCTTATGGGCTACTAAAGGCATTAAACATAGACTATAAGTAAAAGTAACGTCGTATTATTTAAAATTATTGATTTTCTCATTTATTACTTCATAAAACTTAATTCAGAAAAGCAAATAAATTTTCATGTAGGCCGTATGACTAATCACAACATATTGATGTTTGTGTGTTGGTGTACTGGTTATAAAAAAACATACATATGACCCATAGTAGAGGTAACTCTTATGAGAATACCGAATGCGGTTGCTGTGACGCGTACAGTCGAGGGCAAGCAAATATAACCCTCCAGTCACTATGATAAGTACGGTGGGGGGTCACTTTTATCTGCCCCCGATTGTACATTGAAATAATATTGCTGCAGTAATACTAAATAGTAATTAAATTCAGTTTGACAGTCATTAATTACTTCCGTAGATTAACAAATTTTCATGACATCTTTTCATGCAATATTACGAGGAATATGGTAAAATGTATTCACGAAATTGTATATAATTCCATGTTTTAATTTTATTTGCAATTGTATTTGTTTAAAAGAGTATATGATTAATATCGACGGAATCAATATTTTTCTAGGTTTCCTGTTTAATACATGTAGGTATGAATTCTTAACCTTTATTTCCGATCAATATTATTCGGCGAATAAAAGTACGTCAGAGGCAAATTAAAAATACAGACTTCTAAACTGTGTGACATGATTTGGTTTGAAGTCAAGTTTCAAAGGAAATCAAACGTTTTGAATTTTAGCTAAGATCCTAGAGTAATGCGGAAAGTAACTTTAGATCTTCAGATAAATATGAAGCCTTTTCTGTAGCTTAATAATTGTGAATTCGATGATTCGATTGTCCATTATGATGGGAAATGGTAACGATGGTACAAAAAATAGTAATGTAGCCTATAATCTCACAGTGTTGTCTTATCAGGAAGACCTCTTGGTATACATATTTACAATAAATGATGATCATCTCTCTCTCCTCTCAGTAGTTCAGTGGTGAAGGCGTTTGCCTGTAAACCCGGGGGTCATGGGATCAATTCCCACGGAAAGCATACATTGTTTAGTTGTTTCATTTGGTTAGGATATTGCAGGCTTGAATCACCTAATTGTTTGATAATAAAGAAAATTCCGTGCTTCAGAAGGCACGTTAAACCGTTGGTCCCGGCTGCCATCTGGCAGTCGTTAAAGGAATCACGTCAGAAGCCGAGAGGCGGTTCCGAAGAACTCTGATACCAGGGTGTGCATGGTCGATTGATCGTTTCATTAAACAATTATCCTCCATATATCCTCTCCCAAGCATTCCAGAATGACAAGTTGGAATGATAAACTCAGGTAATGTAGATGCCTTAAATAATACCTTTTATAGGAGTACTAGCGACCCGCCCCGGCTTCGCATGGGCATAAAAACCTTCTATCTATTTAAAAAACCGCATCAAAATCCGTTGCGTAATTTAAAATATTTAAGCATACATATGGATATATGGACAGAGAAAGCGACTTTGTTTTATACTATGTAGTGATAGTGATGTAGTGATATCAATTCAACTTTCTTTTTTTCCCATTCTGATGCCTCGATCAGACTAAGTGAGCTATTGCAAAATAATTTTCTATTCTAATAGATTACGTGTCACCTCCAAAAAATTATGGTCAAAGTGGTTGTCACTGAAAGGAATGAAAAGATAAGAAAACCGTTTAAGGGACACAATAAGATGCCTCCATTTCAGAGCAGCACTACATCGTAAAGAAAGCAAAAACAAAGGCGTTGCGTTACGACTAAGACCCGGAGTTTAATTTCACCGAATGACTCTTTACTAAATTGAATTTCGGATTTTTTCGTAATCCTCCATTTCGAAGCCTATTATTTTACTAATAGGTATTAGATATGTAAATGATTTTGTATATGGTTATGTATTTTATGGTGTTTGTTACTTGAACATTTTCCAATGTTAGGTATTGACTGAAATTTTGTTTCCGACTAGGTAAAAACTTTTCGAGGTTTTGTGGGTAGTCAAACATAGGATTCATTCACTAATTAAATTTACCTATCCTAAGTTTCATCATCATGTCGCTATATCCTGTAGTGAGTTCTAAATCGAGGTAGCCTAGAGCCTTTTTAATTTCTTCATAGATGCTGTTAACACAACAGTGCTACTAAGCTATTGCTTTCTTACTTCTCAATTAGGTTACAATGTAAATAAATTAAGTTTCGTCATTAATAAATAATTATGTTAACAATGAAAAAAAACCTATAGAAAATACAACGAAAACGTTAAGTGTATCTCCCGTGAGTCTTTACACTCATTACGTTACACCGCCAAGCCGTAAAAGCCAAGAACTTAATTAACGTCCCAAGGGTTTAACCCCGCATTTATTTGGGCGTGAATTCGGTCCGGGCCAATAAAAATAAACAATAAACACAGGTGAATTCGGGCGCAGTCACGCGCGATATGTGTCTAAGTGGGGAACATGTACTTGCAAGTTTTTATGGGTTGGCTGAAGAAATATTGTAGATCAAATATAGAAGGAGATACGCATTTGATTTGAAGCTAAGCAGTGAAACTTGTCGATGCTTCCTTCTTATTTATATTTTCTCTTTTAAAATATTATGTGACCTGCTGCAGTAACCACTATTTAAAACAACATTTCTTTCGGCGTGCAAACTCATATAGAATTACAATCACCACACAGGTGACTTTAGGTGACTTAGGTTTACTGCTAGATGAAAGTTCATCATGCAAATCGCTCCCAAACTAGCTAATTGTTTGATCTGTAGAGGTTTCCGTCCAGTATGGATGAAACATTTCACAGGACATGGTTGTATTAAAAAGTCTTTAAAACAATATTTAATAGATTTTCAAAATTATTTGAAATTGCACATATTTTATACATTTCTGGTTACTCTTATAGATCCTTACCAAAAACTATTTCTGTTTAGTAGACAGTAAAATATTTTGATGTTGGGTTCGTAAATTCGAATATTTTTTATGTAATTTCTTATTTGCTTGATCAAAATAAATTTATGCCAGTTGCTGCTGTCATTATCAATGTCAACATGGTGTTAACTGTCAACACATGATTCAATTTAATCTGTCTTCTGAGGTCTTCTGTTTTTTATGTAATATCATATCTCCCTTTTTCTTAGACCTGAAGAAAAAGGCCTATTAAGATTCTGATAAAACTTATATAAATTTATGTTGACGTTTATGTGTCGCAATTTATTATGTGGCACTGGTAAATCTTTTCCATTTCAAGGAAGAATTGTAAAAAATAAAAATCTAAAATCGAATCTATCTGTTTCTTTCATTTTAGTGCCTTCCCGGTTTCGGCTTTAACTGTATGCCTTTTCTGTCCAGGGTTCGCTGTCTTCCTTCTTCTCCACCACTTCACGCCCAATCATAGACATTGTCTGATCAGATCAGAAATTTATTATCTGGAATGAAATAAGAGAAATGATTAAGAAGGGGTACAAACAGATCTTATAAGTTAGAAAACGATTGAAAATGAGCAATATGATCATATATATGGAAAAATTGGTCAATGTTAGTAGACCTAATAAAATAAGTCTTATGGCAATCAAGACGTGGGAATAACAGGTTGGTTAACGGAAAGTTTTCGGAAGACAACTAGAACAAAAATATGGATAAATAAACTCAAAATTTTATGTTTTTCAACACAGAATAACAAAAATAATTTTAACCATAATCCGAACCGTACAAATTAAATACAAGTAAGGATTATCATTTGTTAAGTAAAAACGGTTGTTTTTAAATCAGGACACACATCCTTAATAACCAGCCCGCTACAGTGATCCAAGGGATTGTTAATTGGACACGTTTTTATGTTACCCTTAATTTGTCCAAAAGCACTGACAAAGCGAAATAAAAATTGTTGTGGCCTGGGTTTTTAAATTAAATTTTTCATAAAGATAATATAAACCTACGCTTGATTGAAGAAGCTTAGTAGACTTATAAATTCTAATGGACAGCGCGATAGGAAAGTATTTCATTCGCTTTTATAAATAAATCAACAAATGATTGAAAAGATTGCAACGTTTTTATAGGATTGTGTGTATGTATAGGCTAATGATTGACGCCACATTCCCACTAGGCATATTTATAACTAAAAAGCGAACTATCAAAACCAAAACATACACGATTATACACACAAACACGAATCCACGAAGAGTTTGAAGTTTATAAATTGATACAAAGCGAGTCGGAATCAAATATAAGCTGCAAATCCACTACTAAGTACTGAAAAAAAAATTAAGTAGTTTTCAAATAAAACATGAGCTATATAAGAACTACTAACTTGAACTTAACTACTTAGCTTGCCCTTGTGGTTAAATTGTAAATGGTAAACTGTTGTAACTGTTTAAGGTGATACCTCGGTGAACACTAGCGCCACCGTCATTTAAAAATCAATATTCACTGAAAACACAAGTTATCAAAAATCTGTGTTATGTAATTATGGTTTTGGATCTGAAGTTAATTTTAAACATATTACATTATTAAATTATAGTTCCCTATAGTTACAAATTGCTATATTGCTTAAAACGGCCACTTTTAGCAGTTTTGCAATGTGTAACTATATGGTACTATTGATTTTTAAATGATGGTGGCGCTAGTGTTCACCGACGTATCGCCTTAATAATTTGATGATATACCTTGTTTAAAAAGTTGTATAAATACCTATGTCTAATTAAGCCTTGGCACCCAAGCGATTACTGGTGGCGTTATGCGTTTTTTGTTCCCTCCGGTTGCTGAGTATAAGTCGTACAAGTAAGCAGCATCGGAATGGTTCCTTAAATCGATGCAAAGCGGGGTAGAAATCAAAGTTAGACGTTTGTTGGAGGCGCGCACTGTAAACACACCTGTCTGAATTGAAAACCAAGTGCCCGTAGACATGCGATGTTATGGTTCCAATGTGGATATTATGAAGAATTTCTAGCCATCAAACGTATTTTGTTCTATTCTAAGACAAACTTTTCAAACAGATTTTTAAAATTGATAGGTACTAAATTAATATTTAAAATATTCAACTCTATTTTAATGCATATTTGATTTGCAAACTGATATCGGCCAATATATTTGCCAAATATCATGTAATACTTACTTACATGTTCTCTAACAAAATAAAGGCATATGAAGTGGAGAGTATGCAGAGAAGATTGAACTTATCTACAATAGACTTATTTGCATCTTAGGTCAAACACATGCATTACAGAAGTACATACACGATAATAATTTGTCTGAAGCATTACAACTACAAAAATAAAGTCGCGTGTTCCAAATTGCATAAAAATATTTGCAGTGCGGTTTTATTTAGATACATGGAAATATCATCACAAAAATAGAGATATGCCACAATTGTATATGGTAACTAGTTGCCTATATATTTTTCTTTTAACAGTTAATTATTCGAAAAGTAGTATGCCTCACGATAGGAAAAGTCTAGACTGAAAATTATATCAATTTGAATCGTAAATTGAGCCAAAATCGATATCAAGGTTATGTTACCGACTTTCCGACTTATTTGGAAATCTAAGTAATTGACCTAAGAACTGAAGAACTGAACTTCCCACAACAATGGGAGCGGAACCCTGGGCGGCTGCTCGTTCAATACTATCAGTCAAAAGTTTGAACTATTACATAGATTCTCCCACCATATTTTCTTCATGCAACTTCATAACAACTAACGTAGAAGAAGTAGTTACGGTATAAATAAGAAGACAAGAGAATTCGTAGCTGAGGAATATTGAGTTTCTTAATCCGAAATACTGATTAGCTTCTTAAAATCATATGGAATTTGAGGGTTACTCCTCAAAATCCATATGATTTTAAAATCAACTCTCACTAATGTACTTATATAACCTTTATCACCATTTTCTATTTTACACCTACATTCAAGCTCTCTTCTTTACCCAAAGATTGACTGTTAGATAATGGTTTTAGCACTAAGTCCGCCTACTGTGCTTTACATTTGTATTTTGTACAATAAAGGTTAAATAAAAAAATAATAATAATGAAATAGCACTCGAAAAGCACACCAACAAGAGATAGAGTAGTCTACACATAAACTGTAAACCAGAATTCATCGATCATCATTTAAAAATACTTGTATCGGAAACCTTAACGTCGTAAAAAAGTCATAAATAAATTTTCGAAGGTCGGTTTATGTAATGCCCGCCCTTGAAGCGGTGGATGATTACAGCCTATTGCTGCCACTTCCGTTCCGCCCGATCGGTATTGAATTTTAATGTATACTTCATTATAATTTTTTTACACAATGAAGTTATCAACAATGATATTAATATAAGATAGATACAGTTATATTTACTTGCCTTATTCATTCAGATCATGACTCATCCAAATCCCATTATAAGATATAATTAATCTAAAAACTGTGTACTTATTTGATACTGCTCTTGCAAAGGGTTTATTAAAGGAATAATTTTGACATTTCCAATTTATAACGAAACGAACTCTTATTATTCCTCCACCTGGCCTTCATCACGTAAATTTCCACCGTTTAAGTAAACAGACAGCCGCACCTTTCAAAATTACATCAGTTGACAAAATTATTCATGCTAACAAGAAGGACCCTTCAAAATAATGGATGGCCCTTTGAGTCCTTACCTGTCTCATCAAAGTACTAGTTGGAATTTCACAGAATTAATAAGCTCTTCAGGGTAGCGTGGAATCCGGAAATTTTACCACAGAAATCCTTGCCCTTGCGGACTTAATCTACGCTTCGAAGTTAAGGCATGCACTTGTTTCACTGATCTTGTAATTTGTAGATATCAAATATATCTTATTCTATACTTCTTTAAGCTCAATATCATTATAGATATTTAATAGATTCCGGTGTTACTTTGAGAAAGTCAAAGTTACAAGTACTTACCAAATTACTTTGTGTGCTTTCGCCACCAGTTAGTTCATGCAAACAACTACTGGCATTCTCATATATGCACCAAGGCACTAACACCCATATTCTTAAACGTTACCTTATAGGTTTCCTCCACTCAACCTCATTCGAGGACGCCTCAAGGAAGTCCTCCAACTTGCCTTGAAAACGGTATTCTTATTTATTTATTTATTTCTTTATGTACACAAAAATACAAATATAGGATACAATATAAAACACAATAAGTACAAAGGTACTACTTATTTCAATAGAAATCTCTTCCAGTAGACCCGTGAGAGTAGAGGTGATTAATAGAGGTAGACTGGCGTGTGCATAAAATTGTGACAGGAATGATTATTAGATAACATAATAATATGTTAATAAACATAAATACAAATATTTTAAATATATACTTAGATACATACATACACTATTATCTATATACTACATAATATATACATATATCTATGATGATTGCGAAAGCAAATGGACTTTCACTCGTCTTTTAAAAGAAGAAATAGTCTGTGATTCTCTAATTTCCGGTGGCAGGGCATTCCATAATCTGACAGCATGGACGGAGAAGGAGTAGGAATAAAAAGAAGTACTGTAAAGAGGAAATTTAAGGATAAAGCGTCTATGGGGTCTGGTTGGAGAATCGGATGAATGTAAGAAAGAAAACCGCTCACGCAGATAAGATGGAAAGGTGGGATTAAAAAGTATGTTAAAGAGAAGACATAGAATACGAGAGTCTCTACGCAACCGAATTGGCAGCCATTTAAGTTGCGCACGGTAACTTGAGATGTGATCATATTTTCTTAAACCGAAAATAAAACGTATGCACAGGTTTTGTAGTCTCTCTAGCTTATTTAAGAGCTCCTCAGAGGCATCTAAATAGCACGCATCGGCATAATCCAGTATTGGCAAAATTAGGCTCTGAGTAAGTGAAATTTTGGTCTCAAAGGGTAAGAAATATTGAAGGCATCGGAGAGTATGAAAGGAGTAATGAACTTTACGACTGATTTCACTAACATGTGCCGACCAGTTGAGATTAGAATCAAAGATAAGACCAAGATTTTTAGCAGTGTCAGTGAATTCAATGGCGCAGTCTTCAAAATAAATATTTGGCAAGGTTTCTGAGTCTATTCTGTTACACATGTAACTACTGCCAATAATCATAGCCTGTGACTTAGCAGGGTTCACTCGAAGACCATAGCATCTTGCCCATTCTGATACACGGCGAAGATCCTTATTCATCACAGCTATAGCTGTCTCAACTTCACTCTCATGAAAATGTTGATACAGTTGTAAATCATCCGCATAAAGATGGAATTTGGATGTAATGACATTAATAACGGAAGTTATAAAAACAGAAAAGAGTAAAGGAGAAAGGACGCCACCCTGAGGTACACCAGCACATAAGTCGCACCAATCAGAAAAAGAATCATCAAGGCGGACCCGTTGCGAACGATCTCGAAGGTAAGAACTAAACCACGAAACTGCAGAAAAAGAAACATTGATTGATTGTAGAATCCCTAAAAGAATGTCAAAATCTACAGAGTTAAAAGCACTTGTAAAATCAAGTAGAACAAGTAGGGTCACAAGTTTGTTTTCCATTGCCCAGCGGATGTCGTCTGTTACATTTATTAAAGCAATTTATTGTTTCCTTGAGCAAACTCCAGTGAGGATGAGTCAAGGAATAACGTTCCGTTTCATTTCTGTATGTTGGTAAACCGCCTTACTTTTTGACGTAAAGAGAGTTTTTGCCAAAGTTTCTTTTTCAATTTTAGCTTACTGGCATAGATTAATTATAAAACAATAAAATACTTAATACACAAAAAACTTATTACAGTGGCTACTAGTTCTTTTAAATCTGGTCCTCAATAAAAGTACCTACTTTTCGTTAAACGAAACGTTCGAGGCTTCCTTAAGGTACTTCTTGACCAACCTTATATTTTGACAGTTCGTTCCTCACCTCCATTGAGTAATTTCCTTAAGGTGAGTAAGCTAGTGTCAACTATGAATAACATTGAGGTCGAGTGAAGATGAGTGGAGTTTGAGGAAACGTTTGAAAATATGGGTGTAAGTTGTTAATTTTTTGACGCACAAGCGACAAATGCCACAAAAACAACATCGCACCGCTGCCCATCCTCCCACCCCTCACAAATGTGGTGGGGATCGACTTCATTAGTCACTACACTATTCCTATTTATTAGCTCCTAATACCAATTCTGGTCTTATTGTTAAATAATACTTTCTTCTTCTAGTATCATGATAGCATTATACATATATGGACTCTATATTGACTTTATCTCCACCGCCTGGTCGTTTGCTTCGTCCACGTCCTCTTTTATGCAAGAGACAGCAGGTACAGTAGAAAGTGCTTGCAATTATGGATTTTAAATTTGATGAACTTATTTATTATTTGTCTATTTCATACATTATCATCATTGCAGAAATCCGCTTCTTAGGATTCTTTTAAGCTTCTTTTGTAGAAAACTGTTCGTTCTATCATTGTAATAGCGTCATACAGATTCTGAAGTATTTAAGAGAAAAAGTTTTATATTAAATCCATGCCTCAAATAATAGGTTTAAATAATTTAGTTTGCGAGCTCGTGACACTTCTGGTCCTAGCGTCCATTGGTTGAGGTAACTGCTTAAATAAAAAATAACATATATTATTATACTTATTTCATCTTTCAGCGTCTTAACTATTTAATTATTAAATCTCATCATAATCGGTTAAGTAACAATCAAACTAATTAACTCACGAATACATTTATGCAAAATTAAATATTCAAAGAACAAAATAATCTATACAATAGTTAATATATACTCCTTGACTTATGTAACTACAATCATATTCAATAAAAAGTAAACTTTTAAAATAGTTTCCTACAGTTATTGGTTTAAAAATATTTTTGGCGGTTGCTTTGACTCAACGAAAACCATTAATGTATATTTCGTGATTTGTATGCTGATCCTTGCCGAACATGATTATTTGTTTGCTTCGACTTTGCATGTAATTTTTTATATGTATAATGTAACTATATGTTCAACAAATAAAGCATCTTGATTCTTAAGTATTATAATAAATTTTGTAGTCGCCACTCACCATAAGTTCTTTATGCTTAATATTTGAAACAGCTTAGTTGCTCATGATGATCAATCATTTTATAAACGTCCCGAGTAAATGCTTTAAGTACAAGTTTTAAAAATAAGACATCCGAAAACTTTGTAATTGCATGCGTAATTATTTTCTAACAAGTTAATTCCGATAATTGTCACAAACTTTTGGACTTTTAAGTACTTCGGGTGATCAATTTCAGAAAAAAATATTCTTCAAGTAATTAAAATTTCGCTTTAAAGTAAAAGTTACCATTTTAAATTAAGGCATCTGTGCCCAATTCAAATTTACTCCAATTACTGAAGTTTGAAAACTTTTTTAATTGAAGTATCTAAAATAACATGAAAGCAATATCTATTTGAGTTTATTAAAGTAGACATTATGGACTTCAATCAAAGGCGAATTCGCGACGTAAAGTATAATTTAGGAAACTTACCTAATAAAAAAGAAGGTCATCGACATAAATGAAAAATTTATGAAACGATGACGAGAATGGTTCCATTTAAAAAATTACAATATCATGTGAACTTATACAGGCATATAAGTTTTCACTTCCATAAAATAGTTTAACAATCATTGGCATAACTGAAACAAATTTTTATTTTATCCTTTTATAATGTTTATTTTATGTTGGGTGTTATTGAAATAAATATTTTTTTCTTTATTTTTTCATAGCATTAGAGATATTTCGGCCGTCTGCCTAATGCCTCTGATTAATCTAAGTCGTTAGGAGGCGTACGTTATTTTGTTATTTATCGGATGGTCGGGCGTTATTGCCACCTTCATTAATCTTTTGGATTCTTGAAGGAAATCCCGCAAAAAGCATTGTTACCCTTAATGATAAATGTCGGGAAGACTTAAAGATAAAAGTAGAAAGGAAATGTGGCTAAAGTAATGTACCTACCTCCGAAATAATTTTGGCTAAATAGGACATAAGCACTAACCCACAAATATTTTAAGATGTAAACCCTATTTACTACAAATAAAAGTGATGTGATTTTATTTGATTTGAAACAAATTCAGGTTTGTTCGCTACATTCGTGATTTGTGTGTTGAGCAGGTGTAACTAAGTAAATTAGTTGTTGTTTTAATTTCCACTATAAGGAGAGTGGGCGTTAGACAGGCTGTTCTCATCAAAATAATATTGAATGTCTTAATTAGTAAGTATGTTCTTCATAAATTAAAAATATATAAGACATCGCGTGTTAGCGTACTTCGGGCTTTGAAACCATTTGGTTGTGAGATATAACAGAGAAAATGCTTAGATAATGTTGATTCATTCATTTCGTGTAGGTGTCATGGTCAATCAACCATGCACACCCTGGTGTCAGAGTTCTTCGGAACCGCCTCTCGGCCTCTGACATGGTTCCTTTAACGACTACCAGATGGCAGCCGGGACCAATGGCTTAACGTGCCTTCTAAAGCACGGAATCATCTTTTTTGTCAGACAATTAGGTGATTCAAGCCTGCAATGTCCTAACCAAACTGGAAACAACTAAACAAAGTATGCTTCCCGTGGGAATTGAACCCTCGACCCCCGGGTCTACAGGCAATCGCCTTAACCACTGGACCACGGAGGCAGTTTGAAAAACATTAATAATAATGTTGATTTTATTGCTTTACTGTTTCATTGATCTAAGTTTTTATTGTTTAATAGTGAAAGATCAAAAACCTAATCACGATAAAACAGTATTATTATGACGTATCTCCTTAATCTAGCGGTCGGTGAAAAAATCCACATCCTCTTTCTTAAACACACCTGCTGTCCCATTCACAGTCGTTTTTAAGGTAAGCGTAATTTATCTATGAATTGTGTGGGACACTTTTATCTTTTCTTAAAGGTTGGGTTTCTCAGAAGCTTTTCAAGTTTCCATGTCTTAGAAGACCCAATTTGATAAATTACGAATTTCATCGTGTAAGAACTCCATTCAAAGAATTATGAGTGTCTCTGGTTTTTATTTCATGATTCTTTATAGATTTGGTAATACTTTTTCACAATCAATGCCAATTGTGTTTATTTGAAATAAGACAGATAGACAAAACCAGTAAGAAGCTTGGTTCGTATTTTTCTTTTTATTAATAAGTTTTAGTTTCATTTCTAGCCAGCTTTGAAACGCGATGTTTCCTATATCGTAGCCAACTACAAAATCTAGCTGTAATGGTCTGAAGGGGCCTGATAACTTTTTGGCCTTCTCCTAGCAAAAGACTATCAAGATCGACAACATTTGCTACCTTCTTCTTCGACTCCAGCTATTCTTATTTGTTAAGACCAAATCTCAGCCCTTGGCAAGACGATTTCAGTAATTTCGTTCAGGTTAGGTCCCGAGCGTGCAGGTGGCTAGGCACGGAGATCAAGACATAACATTAAATTTAAAATTAAAAAAAAACCACGACACATTTTCTTTTAGTGGACGGTCGACTGATTTACCCCCCCACATATTATTTGCAGACATTAGGTATTTTCCCCACTTACACCCCCCGATGTTTGTAACAGATCAACCGATTTTCATTAAACATACTATTTTGTAATGTGCACGTGATGCGCTTTCATTTGAGACCCAACTCAATTATATTTGCAGACATTCGGTTGTTCTTCCCCACTTTCACCCCCACAACTTCTAAAAGGCTCAACCGATTTTTATCAAACATGTCTAAGAACACTCGCCCGTAAGTCACCTTTAATACGATAAAAACTAATTTGAAATCGCTTCATCCGTTCGGCGGGTATGATGTCAGAGACAGACAGACAGACAGATAGACCGACCGACAGACAGACAGACACACACGTCAAACTTATAACACCCCTCTTTTTGCGTAGGGGGTTAAAAATAATATGCCATGGTCTGAGAAGAGATATACATCTATCCCTATCTGTGCATATAGTCACAGCTTATGCCATACTGGGTCCGGAGTCTGTTTAAATACTGTTTAAACATTGCTACTTAACTCAATAAAATTAGTATCTAACTAAAGACAGCCATTAACAAAAGTTTTTACAAACTGACTGCAGTTTGCTTAACGAGCTGGTTTCGCTCGCTGACAATTCGAAAGTTCGTTAATAGCTACAAATGCCTGCAATCAGCCTAATGGCCAAGTTATTTAAAAGGTTGACGCTTAAATCCCTAGGGGAAGAATAATCGTTTCTGTATCTGAAAATTTGTGCGATTTTATTGCTTGCGTGATCTATTAAGTAAAAGAGAGAGAGTTCAAGGAATTAATTAATTTTCAAATTCAAATTGTTTTTTCTCGATATACGATATTTTTATCACTCTTTGACGTCAATCATTACTTAAATTTACCACCACTTCCAAAGAGCAAATGGAGTAGAATTTTTAAACCCGATTCAAAATAAACATATTGTCATGGGTATTGACTTTTTTGTGATTTTTATGCTATGTGGCTTTAAGATATACATAACTGGAATTCTTCTTTCATTTTTGTGAGGACTGAATTCCGCCACTGAAAAGCCATTAATTATCATTAATAGTTTCGTAAAGGTAGAAATAGATGCGCCATGGTTTCGAGAGAATCAATATACTGACAGCTATCTTCTAAACTGTAATTTTGTCTCTGCTCCTTTTGTATTTTCTCAATAAAACTACGAAACGGCTTTAAGTGCTAACATTAGTTACAAAAACAAATACTTTCTCAATGCTCAAAATAGAAATTGTTAATAAAAGAGTCATTAAACGGTTTTGTTTCTCTTTCTTCTATCAACTTTCTTCTATTAGTGGTGACCGCTTGACCTCTACGCTTGATTCTTGAGTAGAATGATCATGTTTTTGTAGCCGCAAACCGCCCTTAAAATAAAGCTGTTACTTGCAATAAATCATTTCACGTGTCCATGATTGATTACTTCACCGCGTGTACAGAATCGACTTTTATTTTCTTACAAATACTTTCAGAAAAGGCCTTTTTAGGAAAAGGTTAGGTATATTAAAACAAAATTCGCAGATTTATAACTTTAGTAACAAAAACACAAGATTTTTCCAAGATCTAGGAACTAGTCCAGCTTACAAACTTACTAACTCATGCATTTTTCACTATGATGTGCACCATCTGAAGTCACACGGATTTTCTCAAATTAAATAACGCAGATATTTTACTCGATCTCCGTCTAAGAATTTGAACTTTATTCTAAGAACTTTAGAGTTTAAAATTATAACGAAATATTAATTTATTTTCTTAGAACCATGTCCAAGGCTATTCTTTTTTTAATAAGTTAGCTATATTGAAACAAATTAAAACCTTCTTGCCATAAGTAAGTAACGTCATTAGATATTTGAAATTTCAAAATTTTTTCTTATCTTTAACGGTTTAAATATAAAATGAAACTTTTCATTTAAGTACTTAATTGTAAATCTTTAGTTTCTGCTTAAACCTGCGGGAAAAGGTGAAATGATATACTATATGTACATTTTCATATTTAAATCTGTTAGTACGAACTATAATAAACACATTAAAATAATATCGTATTTAAAGCAAAAATATAGCATATTTTGGCTAAACAGCCAATTATCTGATTGGCTACAATAAATCTTAAAACCATCGACTAATAGAAAACGAACTTTGGTTTACTCCCCAATGCCTTTCACTTTGAGTCTCTCTCCGAACTTATCCTCAAAATAATATACAATATTATCAAAGTAACCACAAAGGAATTTGCTTACCTCCAAGAAATGCCGCTATGTAATTCAAGAAAATAATTATTATGGTATTAAGCTCAATAGCTCCGTAATATTAATTGAAATTTAAACTAGGTATCTGATGCTATTTTATTTTATTCAAGAATATTTGGTAAATATCGTCTATTAAATTAAAATATTTTATACGGTTTTATATCGCGTTTATTGCTTACTTATTTATACCTAACGTTTCAAGCACTTTACAGAGCTCATGGTCGCAGGCAGACTGAGTTGACATTCGTCTGTGTCATTTGTTTCTGATGTCACAAGAATACAAAACCATAGCTCATAAATCATTGAAAACTATTTCGATTCATACAGTATTGGCTGACAGTATCAAAAACAGAGCTTCGACGAGTCAAGTCTGTCTTGAGAAGCAACAAACTCAGCCTTCCACACATACGACACAGATGTCGACCCAAGCCACACACAGTTGACCGTTTCCCAGCCATCTTACCTTACATAAAGGGAGTCACAGACAAGATTGGTAACATACTTAGACGAGCTTCAATCAAGACTTACTACAAGCCGCATAAGAAAATAAACCAACTTTTAAGACCTGTTAAATCTAATATCCCATTGCAAGATGCTGGAGTTTATAAAATTGACTGTGACTGTGGTTTATCATACATTGGGCAAACAAAGAGAAGCATTGGTACCCGTATCAAAGAACATATTGCTGACATGAAACATAGACGCTCAACCAAGTCTGCAGTCTGTGAACACTCACTTGACAAATCCAACCACTACATGCGTTTTGATAATCCTCAAGTCCTTGCAAAAGAAAACAGATTTATACCAAGGATGATACGTGAAGCGATCGAAATTAAAAAACATCCTAATTTCAATAGAGAGGATGGATGGCAAGTACCACCAGCTTGGGACCCAGTTATCAATTTAATAAAATCTCAAACTCATCGGAAGACTACAAGTGTTTTTGATACTGTCAGCCAATACTGTATGAATCGAAATAGTTTTCAATGATTTATGAGCTATGGTTTTGTATTCTTGTGACATCAGAAACAAATGACACAGACGAATGTCAACTCAGTCTGCCTGCGACCATGAGCTCTGTAAAGTGCTTGAAACGTTAGGTATAAATAAGTAAGCAATAAACGCGATATAAAACCGTATAAAATATTTTAATTTAATGTGTAACAATCGCGAAAACATAAGAAATCATTAAATATCGTCTAGACTAGGGCTAAAAAAATCCTATTGATTATTGTACTTTATTATGTAGGTTAACGCACGTGTCGTACCTTTTTACAAACATAATAATTTCTCATTGAAAATACTTTAATTGACTTATTTTAACACGGTTTAATTGCAATAAACGCACAGTTTTATTTCTTATCGTTTGTTGTTGTTTCATTTTTATGGGACAATGTTTTAAATAATTATACCCAATTTAATTCGTATGGAGTTATTATAGTATTAGAAATATCACACCACAACCAATATGGAAGATGTCATGTATCTCACAGCACACACGCATCAACTTATATTATGAAAGTTGGCGACCGTCATAACTTATAAGTGTCCATCTGTTGGGGCAAGGAAAAAGATCAATGGCCGTTGTGTGAATGCTTTTATTTTGACGAGATGAAAAGTGTATAGATATACAGACATACGTAACTCTACATACATACTTTGCTTGACATAGGCCTCTCCAAAGGGTTTCAGCTTAATATCTTTTTTTTGTATTAATTGCGGGGGTTGGTTACCATTATTTGTCACGCTTTGCACTTAGTGCTTAGCACTTAGAGAGCGCAGCTAGTTACAGTGGCTAAACATACATCTGCTGCCCATCGGTAGGCATTTTGAGGTAGGAAATATGCGATTTGGTTGGACTTTAGAATAGGAGAGAGAGATTTTGAGACACTATTGAGACTCGATGAGCCCGGGAAATTTTATTTAGCTCTGCTACGAACATATAAGATATCTCTTTGTATATGTGGTTGAATACGTTTCGAATATAAGTGAACCTAAAAATGCAACATTAGTCAGTGCATGTTGGCCGCTTGTTCTCAGCTAGTCGCACCCACGTGTCACTCTATGACATGGTGGGAAAATTTTATATTCCCCTTTGTCAACAAACCATGCCTTTAAACGGTATTGGAGTACCGTGATTTAATGGGACAAAGATGACTAGAAAAGTGGAATACAATAAAAAAAATCATTAATATATCCAGTCCGTTGTTGTTTGTAATTTATACAAATTACTTAGAGCTGCACAGAGTTCCAATCCAATCCCATTTCCACGAAAATTTTAAAAATATACGATGATGATACGAAATTAAAACAGTAATTATGGTTTATTTTTGTTTAATTAATTAAATTTTAAATTCCAATTTCTTTTTAATTATTTGTTTTCATGAGTGAATCATCTTTTGTATTTAAGTATCTTTTAAATTTTTTACCTTGGACTTTACTATTTACAGATTTTTTACGAGTTTGGTTAAAGATGGATTCAATAGAAATGGCTTTTAGACCAGCTCTTTTAGAATTTTTGTGGCAGGAATCCTAGACTTCACAGTGACAGAAAGCTGATGGATTAAAAGTTTTATCAGGAAATTCCGATCTTTGGGCTGTCGTGTTTATGTTTACGTGCCCTATATTTAAATAGATTTCAAGAAATATAACATAGACACTATTCTTTCTTTCTGTTATATTAAAGAAGACAAAAAGAAGCTTATATCATATCCCACAGTAATCAAGAATATTGATAATAAAAATGATTTCTATATTGAGATCCTTCGTGATTAGGAAGTTATCGGATGGCAATCATAAGGCTGTGACTGATGCCTTTATGCAGTAATCTGATATTCATCTCTCTATTGGTCACTTGACAACAACAACATTTATTTCTTTTGGTCTGTTTTCAGTTTAAAATGGGTTATGGAATTCATGAGATAGTCGCTTCATTGTACCAGTACCATTAAATCTAAGGCCATGATTAGAAGTGAACCCCAGGCTTTGTAATGTAGGCTTGAGATGCAACTACGCTCAACACGCTCGGATAATGACGATATTCTTGACTCGATAGATTCATGCATAGGCAAATTCTGGGCAGAAGTGCAGGTTGTATACATATCAACATTCGTGACAAGATGAGCGCATAGACAACGTTGTCTAAAGGCGCTTGTAGGTACTCGTACAATAGTAGATCAAGTAAAAAGTTAAAAAACGAGATTACAAAATTTAAAAATCTGTAAGCAGATATAATGACATGACGGAGTGGAGTATAATGATGTCACTCATTTAGCAGTGCTGTGTCCCAGTTTGTGAAGCCTTGGTTTATTAAAGTAAACTCATAAAAATATAAGGATTTTGTATAGAATATCTTCGGTCTGACTGAATGGAATACGAAAGTAATTTATTTGCTTCGAAAATTCACTTGAAAGGTATTTTTTTTTTGCTATTATTGGAGTTTTTATTCGATCCATTTATTTGACTGTGCTTTCCATCGACTCAACAATGTAACAAAGCCAGCAGAAAATGTTATGGTCACTGATATATCAATATCACTGGACGTAAAACTTTTTAGATTCAATGTATAATATTTAATCTGTTACTTGGTTACCATCATTCAGCAATTCAGCCGATTGGTTAACCAACATTCTACTTCGCTTCATTATTACAGGTCAACTTTATAGTGTTGCTTTATCCGTGACGAGCCTGACTCTTTTTTACTGAGCAATAAGGCCACGGGTCAAAAATATTAGGATATAAAATCCGAAACTTAAATCATTTTTAAGGTGGAACCCTATTTCTAGATCCCTTCTAATCACATTCGTGCGTGGCTATATTTCGAATTTCACGGAATTTAAAAACTGTCTAACCGTCCTATTATAATGGGGACAACCATCACCAAAGCCTCGTATGTAATTCAGCAGTTCCACCAACTAGCAGGTGAGTTTAGTTTATACTCCCAAAGCGACCTAGATTCAATATAGAAACTACACCTAGAAAATGTACATATTATACGAATCCTGAAACTCATTAGTCATGCAGCCACACAACCTAAACTTTCTAACCATAATTTGGTTTCAAAACTTATGACAACTTATCAAGCAAAGACGGAGTTATAATTTGTTTGACGACTACTCACTCATCAAAACACGTATAGGGAGTAAAGCCATTCAATCAAATGGGGTATGTAACACATTTTTTGTTTATATCGAACTAGCTGTTCCCGCGGCTTCGCCCCGCGTGGGACTCGGTTATATCGCGCCCAAAAGTAGCCTATGTTTGACCTCAGGTCGTTAACTACATCCTTACCAAATTTCATCACAATCGGTCCAGCAGTTTAGCCGTGAAGAGGTGACAGACAGACAGACAGACAGACAGACTTTCGAATTTATAATATTAGTATGGACTATAGTATATGAAGAAAAAAAAAAACTATTATAATAGCTTTTTTTTTCTTCATGTATGTTAAGCGATATCTAAAACTACCTATTTTTGGAAATTCTAAGGATAAGGTAAAAACACTTAAATATAATCTTTATGATATTTCAAAATACATGTAAAACTAAACCTTAATATTTCAGGCAGAACTGTAGCGCTTTTCTACAGCAACTTGAAAATGAGGCCAGTTTTTCTCCAACTAGACATGTTGAGAACAATGCTCTTGTGGAAATAAAAATCGTGACGTCACCGTGACCGAGCGTCAAGCTACTTGTACTCAACTATGTTCTTGCTTCTATTTGAGGATTTCGTTTCCTGTAAAATAGTTGAGAATAGCACTACAATATTAGTACTCAGTGATATTACAACGGTAATATGAAATGGAAGAAATAAGAATTGCTCATCTATGCAATTCATTGATTCCATTTTCCAAAATGTCATAATAATATATAGATGTATTATAATTATGTTCTTACTGCATCTATTGGTCGTTAAACAAAACCTTTCTGAATCCCAGATACTGACTTGCACTACCACAAAAATAATTGTACAACAGTGAAAAAAACAGCATGTTTAGAATTGATTTTTTTAATGGCTTACATACGAAAACTGTATCATTTTACAATTTTAAATACATTTAAGAAAATTTGAATTGATCACGTTTTTTATTGAAGCCAGTTAAAATGTATGGCATTACTGGTATTGACTGCACTATATTGAGCAATAAAAACACTTATTACCTATTTTCTTTATTTACGAGGTTTGTATGAAATACGAATTTTTCCCCCTTAGTCCCATTTAGTAGCTAGACCAAACCAATTTTGGCCACGGTGACTGTTACACATTATAATGCGTACTTCGCTTATATAAGTTATTATATCTGAAATAATTAGGTACTAAGCTATGGAATAGCCCGAAATGAAAAGGGATGTATCTCCAGCACAAAACCTGGGCAAACAGCTTGTTTATACATACATACATACATATAATCACGTCTTTATCCCATACGGGGTAGACAGAGCCTAGAGCCATAAGACCTTAGGCTACGTTTAGCATAATGTAGTTGAAACAGGAAATCAATAGTAAAATCAGCTTGTTTATAATAAAACAAATTCGTAAATTAAAACCTACTTTCAAAAGTCGAATTTTAGAATTACATCTTAGCTTTATTCAAATAAAATTCATTAACTTTTCATAAATATCTATTGGTTTTAAGTTACTTCAGTAATAATTTTCTGTTGAGATTTTTCTTAATCATGGTCTTTGTGTACTTTTACAATACAAAAAAGTAGGTAGTACGTAGTAGTAGTAGTAGGTAGTACGCGGCAAAAGTAGGTAAGGTTACTAGGATACTTTTTGCAAGATTTTATTTAATTTTTTAACATTGATTAGGTTGGCAGTCAAGCAATACTATCCTTTGGTTGGCTTGCATAGTGTTCGAAAATAATAAGTTATAAAGCCTTAAGTTTTACTTTGAATTCTTTCCAATGATGCTGAATAAATGCTTAATTGCCACCAGCACACAAAAAATGAGACAAACGTATAAACCATTTACTAAAACAAATTGAATTTCAATGCAATCGCCGTCTTTGTACGGAAACTGAATAGGAATAAATTGCTCGCAGTCGCAAATCTGACCAATCGAAACGATACTCTTTTGACTGCTATCCAATTTGCCGGGAGTGATTGGTCCTCCGATGACTATTCCCGATTCGATATTATTGAATTACTATCGAGTTGATTAACGATCTCTTTGAACTATTTTATATAAGATCTTTCATATTTATCGAATTTTTACGTAATTAACACTGGTGTTAGATTTTACTAGCTACTTCTTAGTGGGTGGACTCTGGTTTTTTTTGTTTGTGAGGACCAAAACTCCGGCACTGGCAAGGCTTTGTCAATGACTTCGTGCAGATCCCCAAGTGTGCAGATAGCTGGTCACACAGGGCAAGACAGGTGTGCCATGCTTTGGGGAGAGATACCACGGTACACCTGTAGGTATCCTCTTAACGGTTACCTATGACATAGTAGAATTCTGTGCGAATTTCAAAATACCAAAACCGTTTCGTATTTTTTTATTTTCTTTGTCATTTATTGGGTTATTAAAGTTGGCAAACGTTACAAAGGCATGCATGCGTATGACAGTTATAGTGAATGAGAATGTAATGACAAATATCGAAAAAGAGATACTTAAATGGTTTGGGCCGGTAGAAAGAATGGATATTAGGAGACCAATAAAAGGTTAGCAAAGTTGACTGGAAGTTAGGAGTTCCGGAAAACACACATGACGTTAGGATCTCAGCAAGTGAAAATGTTTAGTCTCTGCCTACCTCTGCAACAGAAACAGGTAATTCATACTTAATTTTTTTGACATGACGACATCACCGCGACAAATATTCCTTATCAAATAACCAAAAAATAATCAAGTTTTTTAAGATTAAGCAATAATATTAACCATCAAAACTTTATGATTTGATAAAACAAACAAATTAAAATCGATATACATAACTAAATAACTAAATCTGGAAATATTAAATTCTTTTGGCACTGAGAGAAGACTCAATAAAAATAAATTACGTAAAACTGTTGAAGCAATATTGCTCTAGGCTGCTTGTATTTGAATAAAGGAATATACCTTTATTTATAGATACACTTAGCATAATTTAGTTTACTAGAAGCTTAAACCTTATTAGTACTAACTGCTTATATTGCAAAGGTTATCTTCACGACATTAAAAGATTATGTAGATTTATTTATAACTAAAAAAACATATTGTAAATACCTATAAACGTGATTTTTCAAAAAATACTTAAACCTTATATTTGATTTTTAGTGCTAGTTATTAGTATCTCAAAACAAATTTCCATACTCATGTAAATACGGTTTTATTAATTTATACATTAATTGTTATTGTATTGTATAAGATAGAAATCTTTATAGCACAATCGCAACAGGAAAATTTATTGCTTAATGCATTCTGAGTTACTATTTGTTACAATTTATGGATAAAATTACAAAACATACTCTTCCCTAGTCGAAATTTAAAAAGTTGTAGAAATGTCGATACAATTATGATCACCGGTCCTGTGGCACCTTGTCGCTCCTACTCAGCCGTCGCACCCAATTTGCTTATGTAAATACCCAGTTCCTTCCTGATCTGAATAATTCATTGCCCAACCTGAACGTTTGAATCCCAGTTTTGAAAATCAACACAAAACGGCTGCAAACACAGAGTCGAAATTATAAAAAATAGCAAAGTTCACGGTCTATGCGCACTATATTTTTTTCATTGAAACCTTTAGTTATTAACATCATGATAATCCTATAGCGTCATTTTTGTGGATGAAATTTTATGGTTACCTTGCGGCGTCTCTATCATCAGTTTTGCTCTCAATGTTATGAATATTACATAGGATATACGTTATACGTATATATATATACATTTCATTTGATTAATCTAATATTTAAGTTCAATAAAGTAGGTGCTAATTTAGGTAGGAATTATGCAAGATTGCTGTAAATAAATAAATAAATATATAGGGACAAATCACACAGATTGAGTTAGCTACAAAGTAAGTTCGAGACTTGTGTTATGGGAGACTAACTCAACGATACTATATTTTATAGCAAATACATATATAGATAAACATTCAAGACCTAAACTATGACTTAAACTATGTTTAGGTAAATAAACAAAATTTGTTTTATTTAATAAAAATAAATAGATATACATACAAACGATAGGGGAAGTCGAACAAAACTTGTAGCAGAAAAAAAACACTATGTTTAAATATAATTTTTTGAAGGTTTACTTACAGCCATTGCGTGATGTTTTATTAGTCAAATTATGCTATTTTGATATTATAATAAACAATATTATAATAGAGGTGATTTATATTTAAACAAACTGGATAGTCATGTTAAGTCATAAAATAAATATCACAAAAAGATTCTTTACAGATGAAAACATCCAATTTTAAACCCAAAATTGAAATCTGAAAGCGTATTTGCATTCTGCTAAACTTATCAGGCGAAGTTTCAGAAACGGCCAAATAAATTGGAGCCAAAACAGATTCTGAACATCATTCGTTTTTGAATATTGGTCTCACGTACACCAGGCCCTTAGGGTAAATTGCAATACGAGCTCCTTCGAGCCAGAAGGAAAATAAAATCGTACTTCGCCCCAGTCGCTCCAAAACCAGGTATATTTCGCTAAATTGGACCTCTAAATAATATATAAAACGCCGTCTTTCGAAGCTTTATTATAAATTGAATTGCTTTGGGTGCAGTAATAAAAATTGTTATGGTACCTATAAACATTGTACAAACAAAGATAGTATATATACATATTACTAGATTACGACCGTATTATAATTATATTCCTAGTAAGATAGTAATTAATTTCTTTCGTATGTTATGGTATATAATTATATATCTATGGATATAACTATATCACGGCTTTATCTATCGTACTACGACACATACATACATTGGTAAACAATTGAAAATTTAGTAAGGTAGTAGGCATTGAACAAAATATTTATGCATTTTAGTACCATTGTTTTCAAGGAAGTTATTGTGTCAGTGAATGTAGGTATACTTGGTAAAAATAATATTGTTATTACTTGGTTCAGTATAATATGGTTAAGAAAAGAAAAACATATTAATCATAACACTCTATTCATTTCGTATTGCTAAAAAAACAGTAAATACCTTATTGACTCCACTTACACCTATATTACACTGCAATAACGTTTCTTTTCGACAAACATTTTATAGCTTAGAAAACGTCCACACTGTCACATTCAATGGTGTCGTGTGAAATAAATAGCGAATAAATCTCTTAAATAACCGAATACGGCCGGAACTTTCCGCATGACCACACTTTTACGGTTTTGTCCGGTAAATTGCTTTTAGGACTTGTTATACATGTGTGCTAATCTAAGTAGCCAGGCGAGGACAAAGGCTTTTCCGTGCATATATTATTTATAGTTTTCTCTGGCGTGTACACTGCAATTATAGAGTAAATCTTCCTGTCATGTTTGTCTTTGGTATGACTACAACATGTTTGGTATGCTCTTCAAGGGCGTAAAAAAATTCCATGATCGACTATGCTATTGGTTTTTTAGGCGACAACCGACATCTCAGGTAAATCACAAATTAAATTAAAAAGATGTAATTAAATGTTAGTGTCTTTTTATGATTTCCTGATAGTGTAGCACCTAGAAAAAGGTGTTTCATGTACTCTGCAAAAAAAATATAATTGGATATATCAAAATTGTGGTTTGGTTTGGATGAAAGGCATCAGGAAAATCATATCAAATCTTTTAATAAACCAAATTTTAATGTTACACTAAGGATGCTGCGAATTATAAGGGAATTTCAACTTTATTTCCATACGTTTGGAACTAATTACCGTTTTTTGGATTCCATTTGTATTGTGTAAATACCTACATCATTAGGGGACCTGGTGCCTCTGCAATAAAATAAAATTCGTGCAGAAGATAACCTTTTGTTTTTTAATTAATATTAAGACTACTTCTTCTTTTTTCTTCACATGAAGATAAATTATTAGATAAATTTGCCAAATTATAAAATAAAATTATCGCAAGAATGCCAAGGCAAAATAATCCAATTTTATTTATAATTTACAAAAAATCTTAATATATATATTCCTATTCTTTAATCGAGTATCCGTAAAATAATCACTGTAATAATTTAATCGTTATTTTGAGTACCATATCTTTTTATTTTATTAATACCAATTTTATAGTTACGTAAATAACTACCAAATCACAAAATATTGTAATTACTTTCCAATAATATGCCATTACCAATGACGTACAGAATTTTTATTAAAAGGTAAAGTCTGTGTTCATCATATTTTAAGAGCTGCGGTCGAGGTCGAATTTTTAAGCGTGTTTACCAAAAACATTAGATGCTGTACAATGTTTTGTCCTGCTTTGGGAAAGAGTCTTTTTTTTTACGACTAAGTTGGCAACAAGCAACGATCAAACCAACACACAATACAAACATGTCACTACTTATAGAGACCAAAAAGTAGCAATGCGATATTCACTTGGTCAATAATTAGTTTTCATGGAAAAATTAGATTAGAACATAGATAAAATAAAATTGCTGGGCGCTATTTCCAAATTCTATGGATTAGAATGAATTATTTATATTAACTCAAGTCAAGAGGTATTTCTGGTACAGTGGTGTATATTGCTTCCAAGGTCCTCTGAATACAATAAGGAATAAGTATTAACGACCATTTACACCATAAGGCAATGTTTTGGACAAACCAGTGGTATTATCTTCTATGAGAGCTGCTGGTAGAATCATGTGAATTAAAGATATACTTATAAATATATCCTTCGACTATTTGTTCAATATATTATCCATATGATCCAAGAAAGCCGCAGATACAGATGTGTGGAGTTTGAAGAATCACCAGAGTAGCGGCCATGGAGCGACCTTATCTGTCTAGACTGTACGACTAAGAAAAAGAAGAATTTGTTCCATAATCGTATTTAAATGCATCTAGAATTATTATTAAGACAAAATTTAAGACTGAGGTTAATTTCATAAAGGAAGCATTCATTACAAAATGATTTCCTAGATCCCTATGGAAGCCTAGCTAAGAGCAAGAGCCATATAGAACTAGAAATATAATTTAAATAAATACGCCTGCTTAATCCATTAAAATGTGATAAATTAACCAACTTAATGCTTAAATTTGAATCACGACCACTAACCATCGTGGTAAATTTGTTTATTTTTAAGTACCTATTTTCCCTTGTAACTTTTTTGCGCCGCACAGTTTTTCTGTTTCTCCCAATGGTTGACTTGTAGAGAATGCTTTTAGCATTAAGTTCGCCAATTGTATAAGTATTTTGTACTTATGGAACAATAAAGTTTTAATAAATAAATAAATAAATAAATAAATAAGTTCTACAAATACTAGTCATAATTAAATCCCAATTTGGAGTTACTGTTTGTTAGCTCGGGTTTCAGCTAATTTATAAAACATTTGTGTAATTTCAGGTATGTCATTACTCCTACAATGACTACTCTTTCATTTGAAAGTGCTAGCTTGTCGTATCTATATAATGGTATCAAAATTGATGCGAATCTATCAGTAGTTGACTAACTACTACAATCAAGTACTTAATTGACTATCTTTTCGATACCGGCGAAAGGATATGACTACCTCCGCAGAAGTTCTTCTTGGACTTATATAGTCTCCAAGAGAGTTGGATCACCAGTTGACAGCTTTCATCACCCCACGCAGATCTGCACAGCATGCCTAATAGGAGTACTGTTTCATAATTTACCAGAGCATAAAGTGATATGCAGGTTAAAATAATTTTACATAGGTTTTAGGCTTAATGAAAAATTACACATTTAAGGATAAGAAGTTAATTTAAATGACAACCTCATTTTTATCTTATTAGGGTCGGGCTTGTTACTTACAGCCTCTGTCGTCCTTTGAATTCACCATCGTCTAAGAATCTCATTGGATCAACTGTTTTGTGTGCCTTTCAAAACCATAATTAACTGTGTTTTTTACCCTGGTATACAGAAATAAATTTTATTTTACTTCAGAAAACGGAAATCATATTAACGATGATAAATTTTACCACCTAAAAAGGTAAGAAAATACTAAAGGTCATGAAAAAGTGTGAATGTATCGATCACTTGTTGCCCTTTGATACGACTCAAATAACAAGGCTCTTAAGTGTTTGCGAACCTTTTCAGAATCAATATTGTATATCGCGACGAGCCCTTTCAATCGGTCCAAATAATGTCGTTAGCAATGCTATGAGTATACTAGGTACCTTAGAAATTTCATCTTTTTTCGTCTTCTAATAGATTACATGATGAATATTATGTCAATTTTCGACTTTAGATGCCGATGCTCAAAATTTCGAAATGGTACTTCGGCCGAACCAAACATTCAGTCTTCAGCCAGGAGTGGGAGCTTTTTCCTAAGCTACTTCTACCTAGGACCTTACCTGTATGTTAAGTTGCAAATAAAGGAAAAGTAAGGAGTCGTATCGTACCAGGATGTGAAAAGGCTAACGCATAGAAGCGACTCCACCGACAAGAGCACAGCTATCTAGTTTAAGAGAGATATACTCGTAATTACAAAATCCTATTTTTTGTGTTTTTCATCACCTGGCCAAAGTATTTGTGATATTATTAGGAAAGTCTTTTATACGAGTAGTTTTTGTTATACACAGCTGCAAGTAACTCAGTACCAGTCATGCGAAATCTCTAAAGCTATTAACAATTTGAACCTAAACCCTTTACTTAGAACTGCCCTGCGAAAATTGTTTTAATCAGTATATCCGAGTCCATTTAAGGGCACAACGTACGCCTGTGACACTAAGGCCATTTAATCCCAGTGAAGGGGTCCAGCTTAATATGGAGGGACAGATATTGTATGAGGTGTTATGTACATTTCACCCTTTATGAAGATTACTCGCTTGAGATATAATTAAACTTAGTAACTTCTTATTTGGAACACTGTGTCTGGATATCATGACAAAATAATTTATCTACCATCAGTTATTAAAAAAAATAAAGTTATGGTCATATCAGGTAAGAGAGCGTGTTTTTCAATTACATTAGTTGAGGAGATTGCGGTTCGTTACAAGGAAATTCCTTGCAACTGTTGAACCTAGTTTTGCTGTAAAAAGGGTTAATATTGAAATTACCACTACCAGATCATGATAAAATTGTATAACAAAACTAGGTTCATCAGCATCATTCGCCAAGTGTGTTAGCGGTCATCTTTGCCAGATTTTTCAGTATGCCTAGAGCCAGCTGACAGACCCTAGTGTCATCTTGCGAACAGCCGGGACCGTTGGCTTAACGCGACTTTAGAAGCACAGAGGAAGCCACCTTCGGCGACCAATTTAAGTCTGGTCACGCTTACCGTTGCTGGACACGCACGAGCATTACAAAATCACAAGCTCTACTTAATTTATAATAATTTCGACATTTAAATAATTTATAATCCCAACTCCCCAACTAATATTATAAATGCGAATGTGAGTTTGTATATTTGTTTGTTTGTTATCTCTTGAATAATCTCTGATTGAATGAATGAATGAATCTCTTCATGCCCTATCTACTGAACAAATCTTCTTTGCATACACATAGCTAGGAGTATTGAGAAGGACATAGGGTACCTTTTATCCCGGGAAAAAGCACTGTTCTTGGGGGAAATTCAAGCGGGTGAAGCCGCGGGCGTAAGTTAGTATTAAAATAATAATTGTATCTTGCTAAAGGCAGAACAAATAGTTTTGAAAGTTTAGGCTCAATTTAAGGCAGTTAGGCTTTAGTTGTCAAGCAATGCTAACTAGATACCATCTAAGTTTGTAGACCGTCCCTAACTCAATCATGATATTTTAATTTAATCTACTCATTTACGTATTTTATAAGTAAATGTATAGTGCCCTAAGCTCTATCTTTGGTTCTCACTTATTTAACTGAGCACGGAAAAACCTTGCCATAACAACTATAAGCTCTATAAACTCTTTCTCCTAAAAATGCTAAGATTTTCTAGGTTGTGTCTTTAGCTGATCGCTCTGGAGCCTAGATTTGCTAAGGTAATAAATTATGGACGCTGATTCATATTGCGGAAACCTCAAAGTTTTGTACAATCCTAAAAAAACCATGGTCATATCAAATTTTTAATAATTATTTGACAAAATAAGCCCACAAAATCTTTACTTAACAGCTTTAATGGCCGAAAATAATCGAAAAATACCAAACATTTCCCCTTCATAATTTATAGCCACGCTTCGGACGAGATGCAAAAAAAATGCTCGATAAATTTTGCAAGTCACCTTTAACTCGTTTGTCAAATACTGACCAACTAAATTACCTTTGCGGGTAGCATAGGCTGTAACACATTGCCGTACGATTTATTTTTGTATGCTTTGTTGATTATTGTTATTGTAATGTACCAGCTTTATGTCACTGCGGCTCGAAAATACGACGTTGGCAGTGTATGCGCGAAAATGTTGTGTACATTGTAATGTATGGACGCAAACCGGAGTTGAGTAGTGGCTGTGACAGCTATTTTCAACTTTTTATAACTTTTTAATCCTAGAAATGGAGATGAATCGTTTTTATATCCAACTGGTAAATAAAAAATCAAAAGCCAATATATTCTTTTTATTCTTTCTCATATTTAAATAACATATTTTTTATACGTTATTAAAAAAATATTAAAACACGTGTCAAATTGCACTTTACTCGTAAATTAGAAATTTCTCGGTTGGGTCCTAAATAGTTTGCTTTAGAGCTCAAGGCTTTGCTTAATTCCTTCACTAGGTACAGGCTTCAGCATTTCAGGCCTTTTTATGACTATTTAATTTTACTTTACCTAAATCGAATTAAGAGTGGTCCTCAGAGTTTCGTTCACCACATCCATCTACTGTATTTATTACGAACGCTCAAGTTCAGTTGAAGTTCTTCCTCTTTAAAATGTTATTGAGTAGGTAAGTGTAAGGAAATCTGGTTTGGTTACCTTCTCATATTTTCCTCTTTTTCATAACAAACAGCATCGATGCGGCAATTACTTTGCCCTTGACTGCTTGATTTAAATTTATTTTTGTGGGTCTTGGTCTACCTAGACATTAATAGTTTCTCACCTCTATCCCTGACGATGTAGACAGAACCTTGGGTCGCTTTAAATAAGTGATATTTCTCATGAAGCCCTCTTAATGTATTTAGCAGCATCTTTCCTTTCCTTCTACTCCTATTACAACTTCTTTCATTTCTAATATTCTAATTTATTAATATTAATTGTTCGTGGAAAGCACAATTATTCAAGTTCCTCTTAAGTATCTTCCTGACAAACACTGACATGAAAGGAATTTCATTTGACGTTTCTCCCCTTCTCTCAATAAGATCTGTAAATTAAATAGTCAATTAATATGCAGACGAATATTGCTAAGAATTCATTATCTGGAATTCGTCATCGAACGAACTGAAAGACAGTCCGTGATTAGGGAAAGTCATTTCTATTGAAATTTGCGTCATGTTTATTAGTAAAATTACAATGGAAATTGTAGTGGTCTTACGTTTAATTAGAAAATTGTACAATAGTACTAGGATATTATTAGCCCTGCGGCCGTTTTGGTAACGGAAAACTCGTAACCAGTTTTCTTAGAAGAAGAAAAAAACTGGGCAGGCGCGAGCCGGACTCATTCAATAAGAGTTCCGCAAAATCATACAATAATAGATACTGAAAGATTTACCAAGTTATTTCAAGATTAAGACATATAATTTATTCTTGAAATTTACTTAGCTTTTTAATATGAATTATATAACAAAAAAAAAATTAAGAAATATATTTTAGCCAATATTGATAATTCTAGGTTAACTGAAAGGTCTACCTTATTTTACGTTAGTATTATTAAGTACTATCCAATATTCTGTCCTTCAGGTTTTGATTTCCTTTTTGCGAAAAGGTATCAATATGCGAAATATATCATAACGTCCATTAAAAATACCTACAAACATTAAAAAATTAAACAAAGGAATTTAGTATAAGTTTTAGATAAAAGGTTTATCTAAATAATATAACAGGTGAGGTTATACACGCATTGTATTTAAGTAAAATTTGTTAAAGTTCTTCAACAAGTTTTCCTTTTAGGTATATTTTTCAACAAAATATTAAAACTCAAGTAACACATGAAAGTAATTTTATTTTGAGCTGCTATAACAGAACTGTCATTCCGTTGACGGTGTATAAATGAAGCGGCGGTGACTTGCACATACCAATGATGGATTTTTAAATGTTAGCGACACAGGAAGGGTAATTTATGGGTTAAAATGTGGTTGAGTATTCACACTCTTCGGAAAATTCCGTTGGAACAAAATTGGGTAATAGAAAAATTGTTGGCGTCATGAACGTGAGTTGTAATCATATAATTTTGAACTTATAGCTGTGTTCATTATCAAACGATACGGGCACTTTTACGGCTTTTGAGGTCAATCTACAGATCTGTGAGGTTAAGACACAGATCTGTAGGGTTAAGTCACAGATCTGTGAGGTTAAGCGTGTAGACAATCTAAGAACCTTGCGACATGGACAGCCTATTATTTTGGGGAATATCAATAATTGTTACTGTAAAAAAAATATTATAACAAATATATGGACAACTTGTATCCTGAAAAAATAACATCAACATTGTCAGCGTTTTATATCCCACTTATAGATCTATTAAATCATGTTTTCTTACGTCGCTCGTATAAATTGTTGACCCATAATATTTTCGGTAAAGAAAACCTTAAAAGAAAAAACATATATTTTTTTTAGTTTGTTTTGTTAGAAAGTATCTGTTAATTTACCACCGCGTACAATTATTTTTAATGTTAAGCAGGTTCCATATTTACTCGTATATGTCGATAAAAATATCCATGTTAATTGTAACATTATAAAAGAGTGTTAAGGGGATACCTGGTGAACACTAGCGTTACCATCATTTAAAAATCATAATTCACTGAAAACACAAGTTATCTAGGCGCTAGTGTTCACCAAGGTCTCGTCTTAAATGTACACCGTGATACTCATTGCAGTTGAGAAAATTAGCTCTTGTCTAGTTGTCTACTAAGTATTTAAAATAAAAAACGACTAACAATCTGTTTCGGCCATTAAGCAAATCTGACAAAACAATATCTTGAAAAGTGTAATAAAAATCGCTTCAGAAACGAGCGGAACATTTAAATTAGCCCCGGGTCAACTTTGTCAATGTCACGAGCCATAACTCATCCAGTGCACTCTTGGCGATGTTTTTTGCCTTAAATTTGAACGTTTTGTTTTATATTAATGTTGAAATGGCGCCGGCATATTTTGTGAAAAGAAATTACAAATTTGATTTATACAAAGATTTGACTTAATCTATAAAATGATTGAATTTTCCTTCCGCTGCTTTGTTTTTGGCTAAAAATAAATAAATTATTATATTTTATGCATGCTGTAACTCTCTTATATTAGCCCTTTTCCGGATGCTTCCTCGGCAATGCGTTTAGAGCCCAGGGTCAGCTTTTCTGCTTTTTCTCCTCCACTTTGCCCGGTCTACGGCATCCTTAGTTTTGAGACATTAGCGAGCATGTCGTTTACTGCGACGCCGAGCCAGCACTTTTTAGGCTTGTTAAATGCATTCTGTAACATACATTGAAAACCTATTATTATAAGGCTACAACTGAAGTTGAGTTCTATGAGGCAGCATACTGGGCTTCCAATGAAGAAGAATTCATTTTCAGTAAATTTTTTTAATACTATTTGGTTAATAAGGTTCCTATGGAATTATAAATGAAAAAAATTGCGTACAAATATAGAGAAGTAAGTAGCTGTTACCCGAAGCTTCGCCCGCGTGATTTTTTCCTGGGACAAACAAACAAAGAAACAAATATACAAACTAACTTTCGCAATTATAATATTAGTTGGGATTTACAGACTATTTAAACTTCATGAGATTGACAGTTTGCGCGTTTTACCACTTTATCTACACCACCCATGCGAAGTACTCAGTATAATTTAACAAGAGATGGGTGTCTACATGCTTATATAGGAATATAAAGGGATATTTTATAGAAAATATAAATCATTAATAGAGCGCGAGAATTTTAACGAAGCTTGAAGTTTCGAGCCATTTTGCGGAACTTCTAAATTCTAGGAAAGACAGCTGCGTTCATATTGTTGTTTGATCTGCTAATTGTTTTGAATAATTTATTTCACTTGACAAGTAATTAGGAAGTTTGTTTAGGACTTTGTTTACATTAATTTCTAAGGAATAATGCCAGTTATAAGTACGTGATCAGGCGAAAGTTTTAATCTGCTTTAATTGAATATGTATGGGATTTTGTTTGAATGTGTGCTGAATTTTGTTTTAAATTAATTCAGGGCAGGTGTGAATATCTAATTTTATAAAATGAGGCATATCATAAGGATAATTTAATATACTGAGTCATGTTACCAATCAAATGAAGATGTAAGGTAAGCTATAGTATATATCATACATATAGATATACCATGACTGATACGTGTGATAATTTCAACTTAAATAAGTAAGTTTAGTAAAACGTATCCTTTAGTCCCATTTCGTAGCTGGCTTCGTAGTATACATCAATCACCTTATTTAAATCTCGTTATAACCAAGCTACATATGAATGACACAAGCTGATATATTATATTGCTTTGGACAACCAAGGAGATTCAGTTGCATACATAGTATTAAATGAAATACAGGGATTTAGTTTTTGATGTGACCAATTAGACAATATAACTTTCTTTGTATGAATTTAAAAATATTTATTTAAAAAACAAAACCCGACTAATTTCTTTATCGAAGCCATCTTAAAGATGTAAGAAAGAAAAACAAACAAAAGAGGGAAGATATTTAATGTTAATTACTTGGGTGAACACATCATGACTGTACATTTTAATAATTGTTCTTGCCAAAAAAACGAAACTGACTGCAATTCCTGAACTAAAAAGGATGAAATAATCAATACATTGTTTTATATATATGCTACATATCAAAAATTTTAATAAATCTGAAGTCGGTGCCGATTCTTTTAATAAAATATGCTAATTAATGAGCCAGCAACTAGTCAACGAATTTGCAATATTGGCACCAACTTCAAATTTATTAAAATTTTTGATATGAAGCATATTTAAAAAACAATGTATTGATTATTTCATCCATTTTAGTTCAGGAATTGGGGTCGGTTTCGTTTTTTTGGCAAAAATAATTATTTTTTACTTTTTAGTTTTGAGTACGCAATACCTTATAACTAAAAAGTTGTAAACACTTTGCATTTTGAAAAGTCGGGTAAACGTCATCAGCGTCGTCTCACCTTATTGACATGGAATATATCAAAAACGACCCAAATCGCAATAAAACTTGAAGAGTTCCCTCGATAACTCCATGATTCCATCATCAGATCCTGATTTAATGACTATGGAACCTACTCAAAAGTATACCCTTTCTAACGAAAAAAGAATTTTACAAATCGATTCAGTGGTCTTGAGTAATCGAGCAAGATATATTACAATCAAAAAGTTGTAAATACGTTGCATTTTTGAAAGTGGGTTAAATTTTCCAGCATCGTCTCACCTTCGACTCACTTTAATAACTTGGAATATATCAAAAAATACCCATGCCCAATACAAAACTTGAAGAGTTCCCTCGATTTCTCCATGATCCCATCATCAGATCCTGAACTGCTGAATATTGGAAAGTAAACCCTTTCGAACAAAAAAAAATTTTTTTGAATCTGTCCAGCCGTCATCGAATAATCCGGTAACATAAATAAAAAAAAATAAAAAAACCGACGAATTGAGAACCTCCTCCTTTTTTTGAAGTCGGTTAAAAACCGAAGTCATTTAATTATTCAATGCACTATTGTATGTATTTATGTTACTAAAATCTACCAATGTTAATAAAAGTTCTGGATTAAATATTTTTTAAATAAAATTATTTTGAAATATGTACAAAATCTTTTTATGAAATTTAGAATAATACATTCAGACATGAATAATGTAACTCAGGATTTAATTTAATTTCACGGGAGGAATTTCACCTAAATTTTGGCAGCTATTTGCTTCAAAACTAGGTCAGTAAATGTATGGCATGCACGTAACAGTGTAGATAAATAGAGTACTGAAGTGGTACCTTGGGTGTTTTTCACTATTTGATGTTGAAAAAGAATATTTTTTTTGCCTCGTTTTACAATATACCTACACATTTTTATTTTTTACTGCAATTTATCCAAAATATTTAGGCTGGTTTTTTATTCCGCCACTACTTACCGAGAATCCAGTACATAATAAAAAAATATTGTTATGCGGTACCCGGGTACCACCCAGTTGTCAAGGGGTTAAATAAAAATGTGTTTAAATACATGACAATTATTATTGCATTTTTTAAATGAAATGATACGTTGTAAAATAGAGACAGATGTCAGTTCTAGGTTCCCATTTTTAAACATTGTGTAAGGAACCCTTAAACAAATGGGATAATTTTAATATAAAATCTAAGACAAAATCTGCTGTAAATAGCAATCAATTATGTATACTTATTAATTAGAACTTTAATGCATTCAGCTCGGAAAACATTCAGAAAGAGTTAAAAGAACTCACTAATATAGTCTCATTCCGACGGCGAATTACTCAAAAACGAATCATCCTGTTGGTGATCAGTCCAAAGAAGAAACAACTGTCGGAGAAAGCTGGTACAATCCACAGAACTAATTAAAATTATTTAATGTTCATGAGCAAAAATTTGACAAACACAATGAAAAAGCGACTGCAATTGGAGCTGTCAAACAATCAATTCGAAACACTAACACTAAACCAATTACAAAGATGGATTACGCTAAATATCTACTGAATCGAACCCCAATTTGTACGACGATATATTTTAATCCCGATTTACGCATGTCCAATGAATGATTGGTTTAAATTGCGAGACCCGATTTCGATTAATGAAAGCCAATTTGAATTCTTGATGTTGAATCTTTGAAAGGGACTCGTGACGCATGGCCTCTGCAATTGGATACTGACTAGCTTATCAATTCATTATAGTCGGTAATAAAATAATTACTAATTTCACTTCATTATTCCTGCATTTGAACATTTCAGGATTTTTTTATTATGTAAATACTTTTCTCTAAATAAACTCAGAAAACAAATAAACTAAATGGGTTAATTTAAATACTGCTTATTTTGGGCTATATGTAGATTATCTTTCACTAAATATATTTCAGGCTTTAAAACCAAAATGGTATTTGTTTTGATTGTTTGACCTACATTATAATACTGCCCCCACAAATTCCTCAAATCAACACGTATCCCTGACAAAGCTTCAGTAACACGTGGAATTCTTTCTAAATTGAGATTAATGACTATATGCCGCGACCTAGTTTTGTATTAGTTATGTAGAAATTATATTGCAAACGTGGAAACAATATTAGAACAAACAATTGCTTATTTATATATATTTTTTTAAATTACAATATAATTTGTCTTTCCCCAATTTCTCTAAATTTTTTTTAGGAGCAACATTGGATCAAATTTATCCAAAGTTTTAACCGCATCCAAGGCTATTGAGCGACCTGTATATAAACAAAACAAGGCCGAGCAACACGGCCTTCGTACCGGAAGGGAGTAGCCATACGCTGGGGAAGCAGTCTGTCAAAGTATAAGTATGTTAGTACTATTAAGTATTCTGTGGTATAAGCCCAATTGGCATATGTGATGTATATGTGTGTGTAATCTTTTCATAAAATTTTATGTGTTAGTTTCATAATTACATTCAGTTGGCAGTATAAGTTTTGCATGTACGTATGCAGAACTGTACTTGTATATATGTATATTTCTCCCCACAAAAAAACGCCAGATCTATTTAAATTGTAAAATATCGCTATGGCTGTTTCCTTCGGTACGGAAGAGTTGTTACTGAAAGAATAAGACACGACTCACCACTCATTTAAGAAGCCATTGACTGTCGTCCTTTAAACTATGGAAATGGCCCATAGTTTTAAGATAAATATATAGATCGTAGTGGAAGTAGAACAAACACTGAAAGGACTAAAATAAATTATATATTAAAATAATAAATCCAAGTTTTAGAGACACGACATTTTTCCTATATATTGAGAAAAGAATCAACAACAAAATTGCTAGGCAACCAAAAGCGGCCTGTAGCTCTATTGCAGGTTAGTATAAAACCTTCAACACGCCCCCTCAATTGAGCTACCGAAGCCCTAAACCAGCTATACATTTATAATGCTTAAATACAGGTAAAGCCTTAGTTAAAACATCAGCTAACATCGAATCTGTCGATAGATGCCTTAACTCAATAACATCAGATTTCAGTATATCTCTAATAAAGTGATACTTAATATCTATATGTTTGCTTCGAGCATGATAAACTGGATCTTTGGCCAAATATATCGCCCCCTGGTTGTCAACATAAAATGTAGCCTTTGCAAGTCCTACCAAACCTAACTCTTTTAATAAACTACTAAGGTAGAGGACTTCTTTCATTGCTTCGCTAACACTAATATACTCTGCTTCAGTCGAGGATGTAGCCACAGTTCTTTGCTTTTGAGATCGCCAAGAAACAGCTGCACCTCCTAACTTAAAAACATAGCCCGAATATGATTTCCGGTCAATTATACAATTGCCCCAATCGGCATCTGAATAACCAAGTATGTGAATGCCGGTTTTACTGTAAGTCAAACCATAGTCTATAGTCTTCTTTAAATATCGAAGAACCCTCTTAGCCGAAATCCAATGAATATGATCAGGGTTAGCTGTGAATTGTGCTAATTTCGAAACAGTATTAGAAATATCAGGTCTTGTACCCACGCTAAGGTACATTAAAGAGCCAATCAATTCACGATATGGCCACAGATCCTGATCCTGTTTCATATTACCTTCACTTTTCTTTGGTGGTGGAAATTTAAGACCTACTTCGAATGGTGTAGATACAGTCTTACAATCTTCCATACCAAACTTCTTCAACAAATCTTGAATATATTTTCGCTGAGAAAGACTTATTTGACCATCTGTTTTATTTATTTCAATACCCAAACAGTATTTAGCTGGTCCAAAATCTTTTAGTTCGAAATCTTTTGCTAAATCCCTTTTAAATTCTTGGACTAAATTGATATCTTGTGATGCAACCAAAATGTCATCCACATAAATAATAACTAATAATATTATTCCATTTTCCCCTCGCTTGAAATACAGACATGGTTCATTAATAGTTGGCATCAGATTCATTTTTCGCAATTTCTCATCCAATCTGAGATACCACTGCCTTCCTGCTTGCTTTAAACCATATAATGAACGCTTTAATAAACAAGCATTTCCTCCAGCTTTATAATCACACAACATTTGCATGGCACGCTTCCTAACTGCGGAACTTTCATCTTCTCTTTCGATTAAAATACTTAAACTTTCTTCTAAAACCTTTGGTATTTGCATGTATACCTCTTCATCAAGTCGGCCATATAAGTAAGCTGTATTGATGTCCAATTGATGAACTTCGAGATCCAGTTCAACAGCAAGTGCCATCAATAACCTAATTGTTTCAAGTCTTGCTACTGGCGCATACGTTCTTTTATAGTCTATGCCATGTCGCTGACTGAACCCTTTCGCTACTAGTCTAGCCTTCTTCTTAGTTGTCATGTCGTTGTTAAGTTTAGTAGTAAGTACATAACGACAGCCTACAACTGATCGATTTTTTTTGGCTTTTTAACAATATCCCAAGTATCGTTCTTTACCAAGCTTTTAATTTCAGACAAAATTGCTTCTCGCCATCCTTCATTCTCATTACTCGATAAAGCCTGTTCAAGGGATATCTCTTTAGCCATTGCAGAGAAAAATTCTTCTTCTTCATTCTCCTGCAAAATTTCATCTACAGCATGTTGGTCTGTCTCAACAGGTCTACCAGTAGTGCCAGATTCTACATATTGTTCAGACTCCTCTCCATGTACCTCTACCATCTTAAAAACCCTTTTAGGACGACCGCGTTCTCCTTTCACAAGTCTTGGTCTTCCTGGAGCTCGTTTTAAAGCTACTTGTCTACTATTCTCCTCAGTAGATTGCTCAAGTTGCTGTCTATGTAAATGGTCAATATGAATATCTCCATCCCCACTACCACTTACGACACTATCTTCTTCTTGCTGAATCTCATTTGTGATGTTCTGTATATTGACGTGATCACCGGCGCTCGAAGGCATTTCACATAAAGATTGGACAGGTACATCAAACTCCACAACATTTTGTGTTTTCATTTTTGATTGAATCTGATCTGCAATCTTCAGTTCAATATTCTGTGGATTCTTCATTGTCTTCTCATTTAAAAAGAATTTCACATCTCGAGCTTCTATGACCTTGTGTTCTGATGGTATCCAAATTCGGTATCCTTTTGTTGATCTAGGATATCCTACAAAAACTCCTTCTCTAGCACGTGCATCAAACTTATCTTTTCCTGGTGTCTTATCCAAAACATATGTTTTTGTTCCAAAATTTTGAATATTTGACAGATTCACAGCAGTTTTCATCCATTTCTCAAATGGAATCCCACCATTCAAACTGCTAGTAGGGCAGCGGTTACGCACATAACAAGCAGTTATAACAGCATCCGCCCAAAAACCTACAGATAAACCAGAAGATAATAACATACACCTAGCCATTTCAATTAAAGTTCTATTCATTCGTTCACTGACACCGTTCATCTGGGGTGTGTGAGGAATTGTCAGTCGTCTTTGAATACCTTCATTTTCTAAAAACTGGTCAAATTCATGATTGCAGTACTCACCACCATTATCAGTCTGAAGAAATTTTATTTTCTTTCCTGTTAGTTTCTCGGCGTAAGTTTTGTAAAGCTTAAATGCACTTAATACTGCACTTTTCTTTCCTAACAAATAAACTTCACACCATCGAGAACTGTCATCAATAAAAGTTACAAAATATTTTGCACCGCCTATTGATTGAGTTTTCATCGGACCTACTACGTCGGAATGGACGATACGTAACAATTCATTACACGGCCCTTTAGACTTCGAAAAAGGTAATAAACTCATTTTCCCTCTAGCACATATATCACAATTAGATATATTACGCAAATCTGTTTCCTTCACATTATATCCGCAATGGTTCAACAATTTCAAGAGATCTTTACCGTTTAAGTGACCCATACGCTCATGCCAAGCTAATAAGTCCAGTGAATTTGTAACAGTACAAGCCTGTTCATTCAAATCCTTAAACAAATAAAGATTTCCTACACGTTTCGCCGTCATAACAGTATTACCTGAAGTTGCATCATTTATACAGGCCCTATCTTTAGAAAATTTAACTACATACCCATTATCTGTAATTCTCGCAACCGACAATAGATTGCTCCGCAGATCTGGTACGTATAAAGTATTTCTAAAAGTTAACCTCCTGCCTGATGCTGACAACCTTACGTCACCCTTGCCTTTTACATCCGTCGACAGATTCGATGCTAGACTGAGTTTATCCTGCAAAGTACAAAAATTATCAGTAAATTTATCTAAATCATTACACAAATGCGATGTACAGCCACTATCTAGGATCCAGTCATTCTTAGTAGATTGTAAACAATTAGAAAAATTTGTACAATTAAAAAGAATATCAAAAGTACTGTCCTCCTTATTAAAATCTGTGGCACATCTAGCGTCGTTATTATTTTGCTTCATCTTGCATTCTGAAGCTTTATGTCCAAATTCGTGACATTTATAACATTTGTACATAAATTTACTTTTCTTAACTTTTTGTTCTTCCTGGTTAAAAATCTTTTTTTGTCCTTTGTTTTTGGCATACATAGCTCCCTCTATAGTCTCTTTATATGATGAGCTCGAGCTATCCGACTTTTCAAAAATCTTAATTTTCAATATCTCTATATTGGGTAATTCATCTCTACATTCCATAGCACATCTAAAATTTTCGTAGCTATCTGGTAGACTATACAATAACAATATAGATAACATGTCGTCGTTTACTTTAATACCCATATCACATAACATGTTCACTGTTTCGAAGAAATTGTTCAGATGACATTTCACGTCATCTCCTTCTTTCATCCGATTCAATGTTAATTTCTTTAACAAACTTGCCTTCCTTACAGGTCCCTTTGGTGCGTAAATCGTCTCTAATTTGTTCCAGACATCGTGCGAAGAATCGCACCCCCTAATATGCTTCAACTCACTTGGACACATCGCCATAATTAAGTCAGCCTTAGCCATTTCGTCATTATCAGACCATGCGCTCGCTGCTTCTGCATTATCTGGCTTAGACAGTGTACCATTCGCATATTTCCATACCTTGTTTCGTATGAGCAACGCCTGTACTTGGATTTTCCATGTTTCGTAGTTCGATCCATTCAGTGGTTCAATTTTCGTGGAGGTGGCCATAACCTTTTAAGATAAATATATAGATCGTAGTGGAAGTAGAACAAACACTGAAAGGACTAAAATAAATTATATATTAAAATAATAAATCCAAGTTTTAGAGACACGACATTTTTCCTATATATTGAGAAAAGAATCAACAACAAAATTGCTAGGCAACCAAAAGCGGCCTGTAGCTCTATTGCAGGTTAGTATAAAACCTTCAACACATAGAACAGCTCCAAAACTGATACTAGTGCATGCAAGATCTAATGTATAAGTATTCTAGAAATCGCTTCGATAAGGCAAAAAACCAAAAGCATGTAAAAGAGTGTAAATTTACTGATAAGGACGATTTCAGTCGCAGTCGTTAAAGCAGCTCTTAGAGCATCAAAACAACAGGAGACGCGAAGGGTATGTTTCTACGTGAAAAAGTCTGCCACATTCTGCACCTAACCCCTTGTTAGGTAAAACACACAATAAGTAAGTATTAACACTAATGCATTATTCGATCACGTCATTACGCACACACTTGACAGAATTATCCAACAAGCAAAAACTACACACACTCAAGTACAAGCAGTATGACCGGCGGTCTTATACTTTTGGCAGGTCGCCTTCAGTTGCCACTCTGGTGGTTTAATGCTAAAAGCAACCAGATTATCATGCTCATAACATCACCGCCTTTTTATAGCCAATAAAGAACGTGTTAATATTCAATACGGAGATTTTATAAGGAAAGTTTTCTCGTTAGTTTGCAAGTTTGAGGACCGATACATGGCTAAAGTTTATAAACATAAGCTGTAAGAACTTGTACACACACGACGTTCCTTTTAGATATAGCCGTATTATAGTTGAAACATTTGGTATTTCACGTAAGTGATGGGACAAACTTACATACTGTGCCAATATTACATAAGAAAATCCTTACTATAGGTCAGCCATTTTACTATTGTTTTATTTCTATGCTTTTGAATTCACATGTGTTTTAGTACAATATAAATATTACAAACAAACAAAATTCAGTTAGAAATACAAGGGATATAGAGCATTGTATAGTTACAGTAGTTTATTTACTGACGATATATTGAATTATCGATCTGAAATGCTATATGATCTGACGGAAAAATAAGAGGAGGAGGGTTAGTTTTCTGTTAGAAAATTTATTTATATAATGTTTTAGTTAATATCGTGAAGTTAAGTGAATAAGGAACCTAAAGGAGGCTTCTCTAAGCACGCATTTACTATTGGGTTCTACCAGCTATCAGAAAGTGGTATTATTTTTGTTTCTTATGTCATATTATGAAGAACAGTCAGTAAAAATCCAGACACAATAGAAAATCTATTGTTATATTACATATTCGTGCGCGAACCAATCGGAAACATATAATATACGTTAGCGCCCGGTAACATCACGTGACAGATATCTCCCCACTACAGGTAAACCCCTCTTGGCAGTAGTAGTGTCGGGGTGAGTATGAGTGTAACGCTCTCTTCTCCTTGGGTTCGCCGAGCGGTGCAGACGTGTATTGTGCTCTAGTGATTTAACATGGCCTTTATTAGTATTTGATATTGATATGATATTGCTGTTGATAATTTTAATATGTGTTCAAATGTAACTGTAGTTTAACATAGGTAGGCACGGACGAGGGATTGGTACGCTTCAGGCTGGATCCTAGTGATAGGAGCGGGGTTGGTGCTCCTATCTTTACCGTGATTAGTGCCAAAGCTTAGACACGAATGGGTAATTCGGTCCATAGCTGATATGTTTCCTATAAAGAAAAAAAAAAATACCATTTTCTGATAGCTGGTAGAACCTAATAGTAAATGCGTGCTTAGAAAAGCCTCCTTTAGGTTACTTAATCGATTAATTTTATGACGTTATTGAAATCAGCAAGAGTCATCGAATATTTCGAATTAAAATATATTTACCGTGTCATTATACGAGTATAAGTTGAAGGAAAATGCGGCGAAGTTAGGATGGTCCGCAATGTGACAAAGGTTCGATGGCCTATTTTTTCCTTGTGCTTTATTTATTATGCAGTTTTACTTACTTTCACATTATTTTACAAACTATTGTATTTTTTTAGGTTTTACTTAAAGTTATTTGAATATAACTTCAATGGCCAAAAACCATGAACTTGTGAATGGTATCTACTATTGGTTTTACAAAGGTCCATAGGTACATAGGCTACAGTAACCACTTTCCGACAGAAGTAATATGACAACTGCGGTGGAAACCCATCCACCATTTGATTTCTTATAACATATACAATTATAATCTTCACCTATAGCTACTCGGTAATAATCATTATTAATGGTTACAAGGTTGCAAAAATGGGTATTTCTTTGTATGCAGTCTATTTTTTTATTCGCTCGAATTTTCATTCTAGCGGGTAATCACAAATTTTACAAATCATAAATTATTATAAAAGTCATTAGTGTATTTGCCAAAATACTGAACTAAAACATATGTGAATATCGAGCCAAAATACCAAGCATTAGGGACTAACATTATTTTCGGTAATGCTTCATAAATAATCCAGTTACGGCCAAAATACTCTTTATGCACTAAATTTGAATTCAGTTATAGGTTTTCTAGCTGTGTCCTGTAGTTTTGATTATCTGTGGTTGTGTACATGAACGGTTTTTACGACTTCAATAAAAACAATAAGTCATTATCATTGTCATAACCAAAGAAGTTCGAATCGCGCGCGGTCAATTTTATTTTAAGCTATTGTCATAACTTTATATCTACAATATCCGTGTGTGGGTCGCACACACATAGATCAAGTTAGGAGGCCAATCATTTAACGATGTCGTGTGTAATAAAATTTAAAACTGTACCTTTATAAAATTTGTAAATGATTGGACTATGAGTCCTGGGAAAGGTTGTTCGTCGAACAATTAACAGCTTGACAAATAGGGATGCCTCGTGTAGAGGTGAAACACATGACGCAAGGAATGTGTGCAAACTTATTGTGGCGGGCATTCTGGGACTAACAGTAGTAAGTAGTAAGTGGGCGCTGGCCGGCATTAGTTTGCATTACCTAACTGGTAGCGGATGCACGCAAAGTTATTTGATAGAATAGTAGTACTTGTAACTTTGACTTCAGTAAATTAATACCTGAATCTATTAAAAAACCTGCGAAAGAAATAATAATAATCTAACAGAGCGATTAATAGGATAGACACTTATTAAATATGTAAACCTAAAAATAATATTTATGGCATACATTTTGGTCTATAAATAAAAATAGTAGGATTAAAGACCTACAATAAATACACATCACTGCAAACCACAAAATTAAGCTAGTACAGTCTGAGACGAATTTCCAAAGAAAGAATACACCAGTACAACAATAAATAAATGATATGACTACCGTCCATCGGACCTCGACGAGGCCCTCGAGGGCTACATATTTTCAAAAGCCGCAAGGAAACTAAGCTAGCATCTTTACGGCGCCTCTGGGTTTTAACCTGGGCCGATTTGTTCCACTTTCTTGTTCTAGAAAATGTTCTTGCCCATAAAGTTTATTGGCCACTGGCGTTTACACGTGGATGCATCTGCGTGAGTCTTGTGTTACAAAGTGAAGTGGATTTTTCGCTTTTCCAGAGGTTAATAATCTAATGTGCAATGATTTATCGTTCATAGTTACCTACAATGAAAAAAGAAGGTCATTTATATTTATCATCATCATTTCAGCCGCAGTCTGTCCACTGCTGGACGAAGGCCTTCCCCAAGGATTTCCAAAATGACAGGTTGGAAGCGGCTTGCATCCAGCGCCTGTCTGCGACCTTCCTCAGGTCATCCGACCAACTTGTCGGTGGGTGTCCTATGCTACGTTTGCCGGTGCATGGTCGCCATTTGAGAACCTTTCTGCCCCATCGGCCATCGGTTCGACTCAAAGAGCTAATCATTTTTTAAGTTCAACAACATCGAAGAAAATTTTCCATTATCAAATAATATTCCCATTATCTCGCATTTTAAATATTCCAGGAACGAAACCAATTTCATTTTCCTTACGCCGAAAATTAACCACTTTGGAATCTAAATAGCTTGTTGTTACGGCAACGAAAAATTCAACGGCTCATTAGGTATGTTTAATGAGGCCATAAATAACTATTTTATTATCGGCCGTCCAAATTTAACGGTGAAATTGCAACTTTTGCAATGAATTAATTAATCTTGTTCTAAAGGTAGGCATAAATTTCGCGAAACTTTATTAAAATTTTGCGGACTTCATTTTGATCGGTCGCCGGTGGGTCACAAATTCGAGAAAATTTCTAATTTTGCCTGTCATTTGAGCTAATGTCGTCGTTATATCGGCCCTGTTTAATAGGCGTCCGTTTGATGTTACTACCGAAGTTTGTTAGCGGCCAGGTACTTTGCAAAATTTATACTTCATTAAAAAAACTAAAGTCTGCAACATTTTACCGCTTATTTCCTTCGTCAGCTCCTTATTTTATTCCGTGGTAGATTTAGTCCAGTCTTTTCAAGGAATATTAAAGTTTGTAAAATATGCAAATAAGATGGTGAAATTTTAGTTGTTTAAGTAAACACAAAACACTTGAAATACTACCTTAATAAAAATTTACTACTATATTTTTTTACTTCTAGCTATATGTGTCCCACTGCTGGGCAAAAGCATCGAAGCTAAGATCTTCTAAAAGAATTGGAAAGAAGTGACACAGGACAGGGACGCACGGAAAAAAAATTTTAAAAAATTAAATAACCTTGAAAATAGGTATAATCACGAGTTTCGACTAATTGATATAGCTATGAGCCAAAACACGCCATATAATAGTTTACTTTATGTTTTTAATAATTTTGGGTATCTATCTGTCTGTCTGTCTTGCTCTCAGTGGCTAAACCGCTAGACCAATTTTGATGAAATTATAGTATTATTAGTATTGGCAGTAAAAAAATATCTCACCTCGACCTAGTCTCATAATTTTACATTTAGACACAACTTAATCACAGTGATGAGTACTCTCATAATCAATACCGTTAAACTTCATCCCTATCGAACTGAAATCACCAAATTTGTCAAGAGACGTCCCAGTAGGAACTCCAATTTGCACCAAATTCAAGATTTATAATCAAAGAAGTATCAAGTATCGAGTCGCAATCATCTGCTAATAGTCTAACTTTGACGATAACCAGATACATTAAAATTGATTGCCACAAGTTCGCCTACTAGTATATTGATAATTTTAGGGTTATTTTGTATAGGGTTATATAGTAATAGCAGTATTTCATGGATTCTGTGGAGGCTTCAGTCTTGTGACGCTAAAAATAAGTTATTGTTTGTTATGTACTAAAAGGAGAGAGAGAAATAGCGAGTGGGAAAATATGATGAAATTCAATACTTATTAATTTACTTTGAAAGCTTATATTCAAGCATAAAAAGTTAACAGCAAAATCAGATTTTTGACATTAATTAGATTAATATTATAATTGTGACAATCTGAACTAATAATGATTATACACATAGAATAAACTTTAAAATAATAAGTTTATAATGCACTATATATACTTTTGTTTATTAAAATTAATTCATCAACCTACATTTTAGACTATTAGTTTCAAATAAACAAACAAAATGTTGCTCTGAATGGAATAATGAACTATATACTTCATTCATTCAAATTGTTTGAACCATATAATTAGTATTTAAAAAATATCTACTAAAAATTAATATGTATAGCTTAATGAAAATATTCATACTATATTAACCAGCGCTTACTGATTTTAATCAGCAATTTTGCAAAATAGGCGTTTAATGAATGAAGGAACATTAATTATTATGGATATTTAACGTGAATAGTTTACGGAATCATTTGCTCCAATGATTAACGGCTAATGCTTTCATGAATAAAGCGAATAATTTTGGTCCAGCCTGTATATGACTAATACAGGCTGGACCAAAAATTGTGTTGTGTTCTACTCGTCCCAATCTTGACCAGACTGTTCTTTAAAAAATGTTAAGTTTAAAATCAATACTCCTTAGCTTGCCTCTATGTAGACTACCATACCGGTACCTAAAAGTAATTTTTAGAATAGAATATTTTAATGCTACCACTTGGATTGCGCACAAATGCGCCACATAACAATCGTTTTTTTTATTTTGTCTGTATTCAGCGAGCTGACGGGTTAATAATATTATTTAATAATATTTTTATTTTTAAAATTCTTATTTTATTTACCGGTAAATAAATAATAAATATACAGGGACAAATCCCACAGGCCACAAAGTAAGTTCGAGTCTTATGTTATGGGTTACTAACTCAACATACTATATATTTTATAACGAAATACATTATACATACATATACAGATCCAAGACCCAGGCCAATCAGACAAAGATCATGTTTCTCCTTAGTGGATATTTTTTCGAACCTTTAAATATAAATTTATTTAAAAATTAATAGCATTAAGTACTTAGAGTAAGTCTAAAAAGTCAGTCCAAATATTTGAAAGCCCATATTGTTATTGTGAGTATTATGAATTACTAGCTTTCGACCGCGGCGTCGGCCGCGTGTATTTCTGACGGGAACAGTGCTTTTATCTTTTATTATTTTTTAATTTAAAGGTATCCTATGGCCTTCTCAATAACTTCTATCTATGTGTATGCAAATTTCGGGAAGATTTGTACAGTAGGTAGGGCGTGAAAGCGTTATAAACAAACACTTACGCATTTATAATATTAGTTAGGATTAGGATGTTAATACAGTAATTTCTACTAACAACGAACCAAAAATAGTAAATAAGAACAATGTAGAGAAATTTTATCCATACCCCATACTAATATTATAAATGCGAAAGTCTGTCTGTCTGTCACCTCTTCACGGCTAAACTGCTGGACCGATTGTGATGAAATTTGGTAGGGATGTAGTTAACGACCTGAGGTCAAACAGCCTTTTGGGCGCGATATAACCGAGTCCCACGCGGGGCGGAGCCGCGGGAAACAGCTAGTATTTTATATATCTAAGTACATAGGTACGATTTTAAATATAATAGAGATAAAATTAGTTCCTTACTGCAACACAAATTTTGGTTCTTAACTCCTCCAGGGTATTCAAAGTTTAAAATCAAGTGCCGTGACACGTGACTTTTAATTACCAATTTCATGGTCTTTGTGAGTCTCTAGGGAAGAGAGGGTAAGGGTGTGACGTCACGGGTTTTAAATCATATTTAATCGTTACCTAACTGGAAGAAAGTTCACAGGCACTGCGTCGAATTGTCATATATAACTGCTATATTATACGTATTTAGGTACGTTATACATAATATATTCATTCATATCTAACATTTTGGGATAAACTGTTCTTAAAAGGCTTACTTGGTGATAAATTTTATATTAAGCTGCCAATTTCTTGCGTATCCCTTGACATGCCTGACGTTTTTTAACATAAATGGTAAGCATATCTATGTTATAACGGTAATAATATGTAACAACGGTCGGGAAGTTTTTTTGTGATGTTTACACAGACAGACAGGTGAAAATTAATAATATACATCTATCTATACTTACTCGTAATGTAATAAAACTGAAGAGTTTGTTAGAACGCTTATAACTTTAGAACTAATGGTCCGATTCGAAAAACTATTTCTGCATAATAAGTCTGATTCATGGGAAAGGTAAAAAAATCAGGTACATACGCACCACAGGCGAATAAAACCGCAGTAAAACGCTAGTATTTATATAACAGTATTTTTGTCAAATTATGAAATAATATGTATCAAGTAAAAATGTATAATTTTCACCAGCAGATATAAAAAGTAACCCAAAACTTTGTAGGATCATCATGCAGGATTTTGCTTCTTGCTATAAAAACTAAAATAAATTAAATTTAAAAATATAACGATACTTGTTTAAGGCTGTTACTTATTTTACTAGATAATACAAAAATTATAGTCGCGCAGATCACGTCGACAGAAAAATGTCTAAAGGCGACCTTACGTGTAATTTGTACTATCCATAAATAACAAAGCTCTATTATTACGAGCGCCTTAATCAAAAGATAACATCTTAACACTGCGGCTGCTTAATCGGCCTTCCAGACCGTGAATCGTTTACAACCTGTCCTGATATAGTGCTTATTACCTGGATAAAATATATCTTTCCTTTTTTACACTTACTGTAAAATAGATTTAGGGGTTATTTGAAAAATATGATAAAATTATTTTCGTCGATCAAACCATAAAAATTAAGCACTTCATTATTATCTGGTTGTTGGAATAATTTGCAAGTAACACACATGTCTCTATGTGGATTTTAAGTTCAAAATATCTTTACTTTTTTGGTTTATCATTAATTAATATAAAATAGCGGTATTTTAAAATAATCAAAATGTTTTATCTTTTATATAATACTATTGTAAGTTTCTTTGAAAAAAATACACTAGTAGTTCGCAAACTTAGACCTCGCGATTATCATTCGCGGTTTTTTCTTATTTATTTATTTATAAATCATCTACAATCGCTTGCTTTGACTGATTTTGACTTTTTTATCCCAATTCAGTTCCCTAGATAGCGCTCTCTAAAGTTTGAACGCAATGCAACATATTTATTAATATTTCAAAAACTACTAAACCGATTTGATGCCCAACGAATTTGAAATTCTATTGATATTTCCTACATGTCTCGCAAATTTCATCAAAATCGGACCATCGGTTCAGCAGTTATCGCGGTACAAACATATATATACATACTGATACAAACAAACAATGTGTTTTCGCCCCCAACTCGATTTAAAGACCTTCGCTCGCTCGGTCAATAAATGTACCTAGTTAGATAGCTTATAAGAAGTAAAAAATTATGGACCAAGTTCGACACCTACGCTTATCTTTATAGATAAAACTTAAACCAACTAAGTAAATTAAAAAAAGTATGGATAATATATCGGGACAAGACAAAATTTCACACTGTTGTTAGGCCATGGTGTAAAATGGCGCTCGGCCGTGCCTGGGCACTACGATTGGTTTTCACGTGATCGACTGGAAATGATAGATGGGCAAATTAAGGGTGGAGTTTGTTAGCAATGTGTTTGTTTGTACAAACTAGCTGACTTTTAACTAGAGAATGAATTAATAGTAAATATTTTGTTATCAGTTTTAGGACGCATCAATCTTCGTCCGAGCATGTTTTCCCGGTTGCATCTTCAGCTACGCTTCATAGCCTAGGGTACGCTATTAATCATAGTCCTTATTTGGCGTTACTGGTTATTACAATAGAGCGACTGCCGTCTGACCTCCGTAACCCTTTTTACAGGGAATTCAGACCAAAAGGAACATGATCCAGGTGTGTTAGTGGCCAACACTGTCAGATTTTTCATGCTGCCTAAAGGCATCTGACATAGTCTTATTACAGCCATCTACCAATAGCAGCCGAGACAACGGCTTAATGTGCCTTCCGAAGCACGGAGGAGCCCAAAATAGAAAAATTTACTTATTCTAAGAATAAATATTTAAAAAAATATCATATTATGACGCCATTTATAATAAAAATAATTGTTTATTTTAAAATAAGAACAATGTTGTTAAACATAAAAATAGCTTGTTTTATCTTGTGGTAAATTATTATAGAAGTAAAAATAAAGTAAGATACGAAAGCGTGGCTATAAAATGTAAAATGCATCATCCGTTGGTTTCAGTACACTCACCGACAAAGGAAACGATGCATTATTTTGATCGTGATACCATCGTGCTATACAAGCATTTCGTTTTTTATGACTTTGAAAATAGCTGAGATTTTGAGCGAAATCTGATAGATTGAGAAGTGATTTTGGTTTATCTAGATACGATGGCCGAGTTAATTTTTTGCCAGGTATTTTACCACTTTGTTGCCAGATATTTGCGTGATAATAATATTGGTAATTTTTGTTTAGATTTTATACTATACAGTATCTCATAAGCCCGACTTGTGGATAGTGTAACACTCATGATCGCATAGCTTGGAAACTCTTATCTGGTTACGATCCTTATCTACACTAGTGGTTCTGTGAACAGTAGACCTCGCGAACCACCTCCGTTAACCCCCTTTTCTATTTTTTCACAACTCTTTAGATAGGTATTTCCCATCTCGCGGCCAGTGATATAAGCAATATAACCCCTATTGTTGCCCCCATTTTCCCTCCAATCAAAAAAAGCTCTCGACAAAAAATTGCAAAAAAATTAAGGAACATGTGTGCCAAGTTTCATTAGGATCCGTTTGTAAATAACGTCACAGAAAACTTCCCCCTTTTTCCCCCTTTTTCCCCCATTTTCCCTCCAACCAAAAAAGCTCTTAATAAAAAATTGCAAATAAATCAAGGAACACGTGTGCTAAGTTTCATTAGGATCCGTTCAGAAATGCGACCTGTAATAGCAAAATTTGCCAGTCTCGAAATGGAGACTGTCGCTCGCTTCGCTCGCTCGGTCAATAAGTATATAGAAAAGAACTTAGTAAATAGACATTTAAAAAAGGCATTTGCAACCATGCCATTTTATTGTTTGTATAGAAAATTCCACGTTTTTTATTGACTACTTAACACATTGAAATCATAACTTTATTGCAACTCAATTAAGATACAAATAAACGTAGGTAAAAGTTTTAAACAAAATGCTCCAAAATGACTTGAATTTAAGTATGTTAATTCAAGTAAAACGACTAATGCTATAAAGATGAGCTTCATGAAATGGGTACAGTAGTTTAGGAGATATAAGGATTTCAGGAAATACATTGTGCCGTGCATTTTGCATAAGTACTGTATTTTATTAGATCCCACGTATTTTATTCAATGTATAAAATTTTGTTCTGATGTTTCTAGAGCTCAGGGAAATTGTTTTCTCGCTGAGCAACTTCGCTTTTCTAGATACTGATTGAATGATCATTTATTATAATAAAAACGGATACAAAGTTCTTTATTTCTATTGTCTATACATAAAACAAAAAAAAATATTTTATCTGTATATTTAGTAATTTTGACTAAAATGGATAGGACAGGTAAAAAAAAATTTAAAGATTTTTTTAAATAAAGATTTTTTTTTTGTCTTACTCTCTGTCTGTATGTATATATGATCACGCTTATCTCTGAAAGTACTGAACCAATTAGCTTAAAACTATCAGAAATTGTTTTGTCTTAACTCGGAAGAACATTTAATGTTTGTTTCATCAAAATCGGTTTATTAAACAAAAAATTTTGTCATTTGAATGAACTCAAGGTATTTTTGACTTCGAATGAATGCGCCAAATTGGATAATGGACAGGCAAAATATTTTAGTATTTTATAAGATGAATAGATAATAGGGTCTCGTTTTTACCCTTACTCTATAAAATGCTAAAGACCATTGGATTTCCCGTTAAAAATCAAACCACATGAGGCAAATAAGCCAGACAGCTCGGCCCGACCCCGAGTGAAAATTCAATTTTGTTTACACTTTTTTATCTACGAGTACCATTAAAAATTATTATTATTACGTAATTCCTCTGCCTAAAAAATCAAATCCGTCCTTGCCTTCACATTTCAGACCAATTTCCATTTTACCTGTTCTCTCAAAAATAATTGAGAACTTTGTCCATCAACAACTGACTAAATATTTGACACGCAACGATTTACTGAGTCAATATCAGTCTGGCTTTAGATCTGGGCATAGCACCACAACGGCACTGGTCAAGATAACTGACGATATTCGCTTTAATATCGACAAAAAAGAACTCACTCTTTTAGTACTGTTAGATTTCTCTAATGCATTCAACACAGTGGTTCCTGAAATATTGCTTGGTATTCTCTACTCTTTGAATTTCTCTACACTTTCCATAGCCTGGTTTCGCTCTTATCTCTCGGGTCGTCATCAGTTGGTCAAATGTGACCAGCGAAAATCTTGCTGGTATGAGTTGACTGCTGGTGTCCCTCAGGGGGGAGTGTTATCTCCAATCCTTTTCTCCGTTTTTATTAATGGCATTACGTCTGTTCTTTCTGCTTCTTTTCATCTATATGCTGACGACCTCCAAATTTATACCTCTGCCCCAATTGATAATTTTAGCAACGCTATTAATACTATAAACTCCGACCTTGCTGCTATTGCGGTGTGGTCTCGCAACTTTGGGCTTATGGTTAATCCGGATAAATCTCAGGCAATAGTCATCGGTAGCTCGTACTTTATTTCTAAGTTTGACTCTTCTTCTATTTCTGGTGTGGTCCTTGATGGTAATATAATACCTTTTTCTCGCAAAGTAAAAAACCTGGGAGTTATTTTTGATCAGACTCTGTCCTGGGTACCTCAAGTTAATGAGGTTAGTCGTAGGATGTTTGTGACACTGCATTCATTGAGGCGTTTGCAATTTTTTCTTCCATTTAGCACCAAAGTTCTGCTAGCCCGTTCATTATTGATTCCTCTTCTTGATTATGCTGATATTGCCTTTTTGGATCCCACTGAGGAACTTTTAAATAAACTGGAACGTTTGCAGAACCAATGCATAAGATTTGTTTTTGGATTGCGTAAATTTGACCATGTTTCCGAATTCCGAAACAGACTGAACTGGTTGCCAGTCAGGATTCGTAGAAACATTCACATTCTGTCATTGCTCTTTAACGTTCTTTTCAATCCTACTTCTCCTATGTACCTCCAATGTAAATTCTCTTTTCGCCAGGTGGATAGTCGTTTACGGTCATCCGATTGCCCAACTCTAAACATACCACATTTCTCCTCACAGTCTTATTCCAAATCCTTTTCGGTTATGGCTGCCAGACTATGGAATTCTCTACCAGCTGATGTAAGAATGGCTAGTAATCTGAATTCCTTCAAATCAAAACTTATAAAATCACATCTAGTTACTTCAGATAATTAATTGAGTATCCTTCAGAAATTTTATAATTTATATATATATATATAGTTTATATTATGTATGTAGGTATGTATTTATTTAGCAAATATTTATGTAAGTGTATTATTGTGACTGATTATGTATGTAGTTGTCTATAAATGTTTATGTTCATTTCATATCCTTTATGTCTTTGCTAGTCTTTGTTTGCACTTCTACTCTTTTCTTGTGCATTTTCTTTCGTCATTCGCCGGTTGACTGTAAGAGATCCCATCCTGGGATAAGTCCGCCATTGTCTTCTTATTTTAATAATATTCCTTTTACTATGTATTTTAAAGCAATAAAGATATTACAAACAAACCATTCGAATGCGAACCGATACTTCCGGTGGCCGTTTCAATTTTTTTATTGAAATCACTGGTCTGGAATATATGGCTGTGTAATTTGTATGTTTGTTTTAAAATAAGTAATTATAGTTTTATTTCTGAATTTTTTGTTATAAAATTTAAAAAGATGTGACGATAAAAACAACAACGATAATGATAATATTTAAATCAACAGTTTCCTACCGTTGAATCTTAATAAAAACATTTTACCTTTTAATAACCTTATTTTAACTTTGAATAACCTTCCTGGAAATAGTTCTATCAATCAATATTGAAATAATATTGAACTTGTTACACGATAACTTTAATTATTGTTGTAACTATTAATACCAATACAACATCAAAATCAATTTTAACTAATTGAAACTTAGATAGCGTATCAATCATTTTCTAAAACGATCGACAAAATGTGGGTCAAAAGTATCAAAATGTGTGATAAATTATAGGGAATTACTTTGCTTGTGGGTAATTATATCTAAAATAAACCAATCTTGTCTACATTGATCGAGTAGAAGGGACAAGTAAATAAACGAAACCTTTAATTGTATTTGAAAAAATATATATATTTTTACAAACTTCCTTCATAATCCCGTTAAAACAATTGAATTATTTGGATGATTGTGCAATTAGTGTTTTATTGTATTAATTTGGTAATCAAAAGTTATAATGTAGATTAGACACTTTATTAGTTTAATATAGAATTAATTACCTAAGTTTAAAAAATAATAAAATATTATACCTATAGTTTATTATATTTATACCTTGTAGGTAAGAAGCTTATGGCTTAATAAGTATTAAAATTATTTAAACGTAATGTAAACGGAAAATTGAAGATTTCCTTAGAAAGAAAACACTAAAATAATTCACGAGACCAAGCTTATAAGCCAAGTGCTGGGTCATATTTCAGCACACATGAGTCATTCACACATTATTGACAAAAATATTTTTCTAGCCTTCTTTTATTTTCCACCTGCACAGTTTGAAAATTGTATAATATTGAGTTAATCCTATATCATGTAATTACCACGACTCCACTTCGCACTTCATAAAATATAAATTATTGGTTATTAAGGTTATCGTCTATGGTAAAAACAGTCTATACAGTTTCTTTATTGTTTCTGAGTAAAAACTTTACCAAATTAAGGTTTTATGGCTTGTTTGATAAATTTAGTTTCTTCAATCAATCCTAGTAGTAAAACTAAGCCTCTGTACGCTAACTTCTAAACTAGGCAACAAATGATGTGATTTTCACTTTTATTTTTAATTAAATCTTACGGAAGGTTTATATTTGTCATTGAATCTATCACATTTAATAACTACACGAGTTTTAATGTGATTTTGCTTTGTAAATCCGAATTCTTCATTACCATTGTTAAGGATTATAATGAAACTAACGATAAATGTCAAAGAGTCTTTAAAATCAGGCACTTATTTTTTGGTGGTATTGGTCATAGTAAGATATGGCTGGAAATATACCTACTCATCCCATCCCATCCCAACTAATTTTGTAAATGCGAAAGTGAGTTTGTTTGCTTGTTTGTTTATTACGTTTTCACGCCCTATCTACTAAACCAATTTTTCTAAAATTTCGCAAAACATAGTTAGAAGTATTGAGAAAGACATAGGGATACCTTCCATCCCGGGAAAAGCACTTTCCCTGTGGGAAAATCACGCGGGTGAAGATGCGGGCAAAAGCTAGTTACTTATATAAAGAAAATGCGTCTAGGTGTCTCGTCATACTAATCTATCTTAGCTTATTCTCTACTTATCAGCCCTGCAATAAAATTGAAACTTTTTATAGCTACTCGGCAAGTCTTGAATATTCAAATAAAATTTGTAATCTTTACGATAACCTTACTGAGCAAGTACCTACAGCAGTAATTTTGCTTATAGAATCAGTAATTTGTACATCAATCATTGGTTTCTTGAGACGAGATGAAATCGGACAGTTCTGCCCAAGGCATTATAAGTTCTGATGTTTTTATTTTCTGGTTATAAATAACATTGCAACTTATGATAGTATTAAAAATAGACTTGTTTGCAAATGTTATCGCTTTACTTTTGTTGGTACTATCATTATATTACATTATGGTTTTAACAATAAAAAAAGACGAATTAAATTTTAAGGCTATCTAAGGCTCAATTTGTGAAAGTGATTTATCGAACTATTTATTGCAAGAAATCAGTGACACAATGATAACCATTTTGTGTCGAGTCTGATCTGAGGTATTTTTTAACAAATAAATATTAAAGTTAAATTAAATATACAAAATGTCTCAGTTAAATGACACTAAAATACTAACAACTCCGAAGGCAGTCCACTATCTCTTTTTAACCGACTTCAGAAAAAGGAGGAGGTTCTCAATTCGTCGGAATGATTTATTTTTATTTTTTTCATCCTAAGCCCACAGATCCTAATCCATATAGCTTTATATCTAAAGCATAGTGTTCACGAACGGGTCCGACGGGAAATAGATACCGGTCCTGTTCACATAGGGTTATCTAAAATGTAATGCCTTAATATTTACTCTACATTATATTTTTGGTCATTATTTTTATGTTTGACTACTTGCCGAAAACTAGAAAAAAGAATACTTTTTTCGTGTTTGAAGAGTAAGAGACTAACACACCACGCGCCCATCCACTACGGGTGGGCGCCGGCCGGCAGTTATTTGCAATTGGCGAAAGCAGGCAAAGTACCTATTTTTGTTAGTACTTATAACTTTTATATCGGCAAACTAATGCTAGCATATTATAAAATTGTCTTTTGTATATTTAGACTTAAGAGGCGACTAAAGCAATCTAAGAGGTTTCAATTAATAGTAACCTTAATCCCACTGGTGGAAAATTCCATAAACGAAACCATTGCCAAGGAAGATGTCTATATTGTCAGTGATACGACTGACGCTGAACTTCAAAGCTAACTTTGGATGCAAATATAAGTACCTAACCAAATATATCCATCCATAGCAGTATCTAATGATATCCTTTACGCGTTTTAGGACGTAGGCCTCCTTCATAAATTTCCATTTATCTCTCCCGAGCCACATACGTCCAATTGGGACCTACATAGCGCTTGATATCATCCACCCAGCATAATACAGATTGGTCTAACTTGCGTTTTTGCCCATGGTCGCCACTCAGTTACGAAACATTAACCAAACCAACCAAATATATATAAACAAACTTAAATTGCTCTGTGATCTGTATAAGCTCATGTACTTAAACGTCACTAACGGAAGCTATAAAATTCGACGCACTCATTCTGTCATTTAAATTGTGGTGTCGTGCCTTAATGAGGTCAGTTAATTTATTAAAGGTTTGTTTAAATTTTACCACGTTTTCGGATCCAATGACCTATTATTTTATAAGACTTGACAATACCAAAACCACATTTATTAGGCTCTTTAGCAAATTTGCATAAAAATACCCTTAGCGGATAGTACTGGTAAAAATGAGGATTTTTGTATATAAAGACTAACTTTTCAAAATCAAATGGTAGAGGCAAAAATATAATAAAATCTGGGTACTGTGAAGAAATTTCCTAGGCCACGCATTTCATATCAAACAACAGCTGGGATGCCGATGCTACTTCTTCATCTTTTCCCACTTTCCTATGTGGGGTCAGCACAGTATGTAAGTTCCTTCCATTTACATCTATTTCCAGCCATTTTTTCGAAATTTTATTTAGTTGCAATATGATCTAAAAATACTGTAATTACAGAAGTTGTCTAAAAAACTACTTAAAATAATGAATATTATGAATTATAATAATATAAGAGACGGCGATTGTGAAAATCTGCGTTAACAGTTTCATGTATGAAGTGCTACTCTAAGTAATTTTATTTTTCAAAATCACTATTTTGTAGCGGTTCATTGAATCCACGGGATTTAGAAATATTATTAAATTGATTTATTGGATAATTTCTCTGTTCTGTGTTAGATTGTGTGTTAGTTAATAAATAAAATATACAAGCTTACTTCAGGACACGATTCCTTTTTTTTTAATTTTATATTTATACCCATATAAATGAAAGGCATATTTACATACATACTTACTTACTGTGATGGCTAGGTGACCCAGAGTATCTCGGCCTCTGACACCAGATCTCTTCACCATTCCCTACTCAGCACCATCTATGATAAATGGTTTTAAATGCGAGTGCATATTATGTATTATAGTTGTTCGGTACACTATAAAATCCGTGACATCGATACATAAAATAAAAATAAATAAAAATGTTACTCAGATCATTGATATCCAACTAAAAATGCATCATATTGTGATATTTCATTCATCATTTTATCCAATTTAAATATTTGTTTTGCTTGATGGACTGTCCGCGAACACCGAGCGACGGGAATAATAAAAAAAAATGATAAATGTCCACCATATTGGTGTTGGGAAACCAATTTCAAGTTTTTTAATGCGTAAATATTATCAGTTACTTTTTTAAATAGTGAGGGATTTTCAGTAATCCTAATTCTTTAAAAAATATCTCAGACTCCACAGGCAACAGCTATCAAATAAAAATAAAGTGATGCTGGCGCGGCTTTGCTCGTGAAGTCTTTTCTTTCCTAATAGAAGTTTTATATGAATTATGATTTGACTCAAATTTTGTGAATTGACGTTTTTGAAGAAAATGCTGCTGTGAAGTTTGTGCGCCACTTCTTCTCCACTTGCGCTTTGGAAGTGGTGGTAAACTTAAAATAAGTAACAATTGACGTCAATAAGTGATAAGAATATCCTATATTGAAAATAAACAAATTGAATTTGAATTTGAATTTATAATAATAATTTTATAGGACTCTTTTCCCCGATAAAGATAAAAATTGTTATATTACTGTCTTTTTATCACATACCGGTCCCTAACGAAAAATAATAGGATATCTGGGCGTGCTGAAAAATGAAAACTTGGTATTTTTTGAGGTGTTGGTTACGGTAACGGTGTCGCGATTTCAATTTGTTTTTTTTCTTATCTGAATTGTCAATGTCAACGTGCCTACACAAGTTGTTACTTCAGAAACAAATTGATTTTTTAAGGATATGAACCTAATTTTTTTTATTTACAACAAATAAAAAAAATTATGCTATTGCGAATACAAATATGAAACCATTGAAATATCTCTAAAAAGTATTTCTTTTTTAAATCCGACCTCCAAAGACTTTTGTCACTATGGGGGAAATAAAAACACCGCCTCTTAGCCAAGAAAAACAAATAATTTTTGCCATAAAATATAAATGCTGAGAATCATAAAACATTTTGCAATAAAAAACTTGGGAAATTGCTTCCAGTTTTATTCCGCTTGTAATACTGGACTTGAGACTAAATTTTTAGGGAACCTTCAGAGTTATTATTTAGATTGTGATGTTTATAAATTGATCCTTTCATCAACCTCTACTAATATAATAAATCTGGAGAGTTTGTTAGGGCACCATAGCCAAATGGCAAAAGCGGAACCTTTATAGATTTAATAATCTAATAAACAAGATTATAAAGCTGATTTTCCATCATTTACCCTTAGTGGCATTTCACGGCATCTACTAAAAAAGAGGAAATATTCTATTGTTAAACAATCAGATACCATAAAATTGATTGTACCTAAAAATCTAAATACCAGTTCACTTTAACCTTTCTTTTACAGAAAAATATGTGGAACTGTTGATTGTTAATTAGAGCATTACAACTTTGAAAAAAAAACCGCTGTAAATCACATTGAAACTACTCACAATTCACATTTTTGTGTTGTTTCAAATCCATTGAAATATAATTATGAACCTGTATAAAAAAATTACATACATAAAGAGCAACCGATCGAAGTAACACAATGTCGCCCTAACTAACCCCCTGTTCCACGTCAGAGCATAATTAGAGAGCATCCGGTACTGAATAATAGAAGGTGCGTCTCAGGAAACTTGGCATTAGTACTCTAATGGATAGTAGCGTCCTGTTTACAATGCAATTGGAACATTGGCAGTTGACAGCAAAACTACCTAACTTAATCCTGTTATACTCGTACCATATCTTCGGGTTCGATTCCCACGGGAACTTACTTGTCGTTGTTTCCAATTTGGCTACGACAGGGACAGACACATGAATCACCTGATTGTCTGATAACAAAACGATTTTAAACGCACTAACGCGCTTAAAATTATGATTCTACTAGCTGTTGCCCGGGGCTCTGCTCCCGTGAGAATTCCTGTGTAGCCTGAAAAATCTAAGTGATGACCTCTAACTCTAACGCACTCAAAATTATGGTTTTACTAGCTGTTGCCCGGGGCTCCGCTCCCGTGAGAATTCTGAGATGAAATATATCCTTTGTGTTGTTTCAGGGTCTAAGCAATCTTCATTCCAAATTTCGTTTTCATTGGAAAACTTACGGAGATCTGAGAGCAGTCATGCCATTTAAATCTAAAGAGCTCGCCTAGGGCATGCTTATTCGTAACGATAGCGCATATCAAGCAATGCCAAGCGCGGCCTTGATTGGATTGGTTGCCAATATTGTAAGTAAGCTCAAAGTCGCCCAAAGAGCTATGGAGAGGGCTATGCTCGGTGTTTCCCTTCGACATCGCATTAGAAATGACGAGATCCGTAGGAGAACAAAGGTTGCCGACATAGCCCAGCGGATTAGCTCTTTGAAGTGGCAGTGGGCAGGGCACATAGCGCGACGAACCGATGGTCGATGGGGCAGAAAAGTTCTCGAATGGCGATCACGCACCGGCAAGCGCAACGTCGGACATCGACCGACCAGATGGTCAGATGACCTAAAGAAGGTCGCAGGCAGACGCTGGACTCAAGCCGCTTCCAACCAGTCGTTCTGTAAATCCTTAGGGGAGGCCTACGTCCAGCAGTGGACGGCCTGCGGCTGAAATGATGATGATGATGAGTGCAATTTCTATCTTGAGCTTCTCCGTGCTTCTAAAGACACATTAGGCCAATAGCCCTAGCTGTCATCGCTAGATGACGGTCGTATGCTAAGAAAGAAACCTTAAAGCCTGAAAACTGACATCATTGGCCATACACGCACCCAAATCATAATTTAATTGGTCTGGTTTTCTTGTAAAAAAGTTACTAAGATCAGACAGTCGTGGCTAAATTGTGCCACCTCTCTAGACTGTCCTTTTATTCTCTTTTTATATGATATAAGAAAAGTATATCACTGATAACCTTTAGATGAGGAGTGTTTATTATATCAAACATCCTATAGTTATTGATTTACCTATACACGAACACAATTGCATTCAAGCGTTCAATATCCATTGTGATAGTGCTCTTAACAGACTGTTGAATATGTAAGGACATACACATCCATTCATATAGGTAGCTGAGGACTAAGCAAATAGCAACTAAGTGATTAATATACTGAATTAATAGTGTTACCGGTTCATTAATAACTTTGGTGTCAAAAACATGTACGGTTTAAGTAAAAACCAATCGTGTGGGCATAGATTGGTACTGTGAAGGTTTTAGGGTATATTGACCTTCGAAATAATTATGTAGCAGTCTGAAGATTCATTCTTTCATATCGTGTTGATTATATCAATACACTCTGCACACCCTGGCGTCAAAATTCTGTGCTTCTCAGCGCTGGCGTAGTTGCTTTAACGATCTTAAGATGGCTAGTAATTATGATTGATTTTAAAAGCTCATAAAAATAAATACGTTTCTAGAATTATAAAAAAGTTAAAAAAATACATGCAGATTACCGCCTATGATGAATTGAATACACTTTTTATAAGTTTTCCTTTATTCAAAGCGTTACTTTTTTATATATAGATATTTTTGTTTATTTAGTGACTGCATATTAGAGGGTAACACACTGGTATACTACGTAAACCAGGCAACCTATTTGTTCGTTCGGATAATTCCCAATTGTTACGTTTATTTTGTAAAACCGAGTTCATTATGCGAATCTTGGTCAATGTACTTGATATTCCGATCCAACTCAGTGCAATGTGGTGATGCGGTCTGCATCCCACTATTGGTGCAATCATTTTTATTTTTAGATTCATTCATTTGGTATTTTATTTTCGTCTAGCATCCTATTAGACATCATTCCATAGCCACACTGCGGTGCTTCATACTGATTTATTCAGGACTCGGTGAGAATCTATTTCCTTTTTGAATGCCCCTTATTTAAAGTTTATCGAGCCTAAACCTTATTAAAATTTAAATTAATTTTTTTTTTTTAATTAAAGTGTATACTTACATATAATTTTTTTAGGCAATTCATTGTTTAGTTTTTATACACAAAACAATAAATACTCACAATGTAGACAAGTCATATTATTGTTTATTTATTTACTAGACGTACTTCAATAAAAGTTTATTAAAGATTATTTCTGAATTTTGAGAAAGTATCAATACCTAGTCATGACTTTTTAACCGACTTCAAAAAAAAGGAGGAGGTTATCAATTCGTTGGAATGTTATATTTTTTTATAGTTGATTTTGTAACAGACAACCACAGCAGACGACTCACAACTTTTTAGTCATAAATCCCATAAACATAAAAAGGGTCTTAAATTAATCTGTGAATCTTTATAATGGTAAGAAAATATGCTCTACTTCTGAAAGCCTCACATTCTATATTGATGGTTGTAAGTAAAAATAAATAGCGTTAATGAAAACCTAAAAAGCTTAAAGCTAGCTGTTCCGGTTGGTTGGACGTGAATCTGATCAATTATTGTACCTCTGAAATTCCGAATGGCCAATCATAATTAGCTACTATTACAGCTGGCGATCGACGTATGCTCATTTAGCGGATCACGTCTAGCGAATTAACCATGCCAGGCTTCCATCATTAATGTGTTGCTACACGTTAGCTGTATTTTAACAACTGGTATCTATGTGGATTTTCAATATTTGTAAGTACGTTATTAGGTTACCTTACTCAAAGAGCAAGCTACACGACTCTGAAATGCTTTACCCAATGAAATTATGGAGACCTCAACCAAATTCGTCTTAAAGACGCTCCCTCTAACCTGTAGGTACCATCGTCAACATCTCTCTATATTCATCCTCTTTTTTATTTATATTTATGTATGTATATTTTATTGATTATATGTGTAAATCTAAGTATGTTTATTTAGCTGTAAGTAGTATAGTTTTCTGTCAACTAACTTGCGCCGTTCTGAACTTTTCTGTTTTTCCTAATGGTTGACTGGGAGAGAATGCTTCTAGCATTAAGCGCCAATTGTAAAAAGTATTTTTACTTGTGGTACAATAAAGTTATATAAATAAATAAATAAAGAGTTGAAACGAAATCCATTTGCATTAAGTCCGCCAATTGTCAAGTCAAAAGTCTTTTGTACTTATGGAACAATAAAGTTTTAATAAATAAATAAATCCACGATAAACCACAATACTTAGAATGATTAACGATAATGTGCTTATATTGCCGCTGTAGGTATAAATTCTAACACCTAATAAATATTTTTAAGACGTCTCATTAAAACATATCTACATTATATCTATCGTACATCTTGATACCGACAATATTTCACATTGTATTTTGGTTTAACAAAGCGTTTTTACTTATTTGCTTGCTGGCAATGTCAATATTGAAGCCTAATGTACAGTAGTGGACTTGTTGGACTTTAATTAAAGAAAGGCTAACTGTTAGATAATGCTATAGCATTATCTTGTTTGGGGTCCCAAATCACAGGAAGCACGTCAAACCTTTGGGTTCTTTTGTAATGCTATAGCATTAAGTCTGCCTATTGTGTTTTACACCTGTGTGTACAATAAAGGTTAAATTAGTACAATAAAAAATCCAATATTTTTACGTGCATATTGAAAATATATGCTAAATACTTTTTTTAGATAAATTTAATTAATGATCCTTGATTGTCTAATCCACGGATTTGCAATTTTCCATTCCATAACACTCTGACACATCATTAACATTAAAGTAACAAAGCATACCATTTAACTGTAATCCTTTGTTAACATTAAGTTAACTGAACCAAATTTTCGTTCACAAACAAATCGTAAAGTGGCTGTAAACTGAAGCATTCGAGGTAGGGCTTCATTTAAACTGCTTTGATTTCTCTTGTTTCGTAGAAAATAAGCTCTCACCCGTGGTTTTAGGCACTTTTACAATGAATGAGATAAATAGAGCAATTCAAATTATTAGAAATGAAGGGTTTTAGATTTGTTACTCTTTACGCCCGGAAAATACTTTACGTAGTTAATTTATTTAAAATAACTAGTTTTCTCTTCCTAGCATTTTTTTTTTGTTGTAATTTGTGCTAAAGTGTACGGGGTTTGATAAATCGCAACACTGATATTAATAGAATTGGCTACATATCGTATAAAGGTACAATAAAATTTTAACCTCTTACTTTTACTTATTATTACTATATTCATCGAAAAAGAGTGGTCAACCGTACGGCGCGGATTCGGCGGCGTTTCGAAAATACCGCTCATAAGGCTGAAAATCATCAGTAAGTTAATTTGTAAGCAATTATCAGGATTCAATTTAAAATTTATTTTTCAACGAAATTCTGCGGTAAAAAAATCTCTATGTGTAAAAAATCTATTAAATTAATAATATAAGGAAATTGTAAGCGTTCTCTGATGAAACATGACACAGCAAAACCGTCCCATTTCTTTCTCAAAAATCAACACAGAAATGAATTAATTCAATTTACGCCCACGCTCTACTAATACACCATGTAAGTGACCAATAAAATTATGGTCGTTATTATCTATTCCAGTCAATTTATCATGCGACTACGTGACCGTGGCGTTTTAAATTTGATTGATCACTTTGGATGCATGACTCTAGATCCCTTGGTTACTGTCATCTAAGAATATATGATGTGGTATAATGTAGAGGAACTAAATCTTGGTAATGCCTTTTTAAACTTCAATATTGATCTTTTCCGTGTTTTGCACTTTAGTTATTGGTGCCAGCTAATATTTTTTTATTGTACCTGGTATTTTCAATATTTGTCCTAGCTCTGTATAACAACATAAGTCAACTAAAGTGCACTGGATTATTCTACTACCTCTTGACTTTTCTACTGGTCCACCTCTTCCTTCCTCTGTTGGTCTGCTGTTATGGTGTTTTTTTTACTGTTTTAATCAAATGTACTTATACGCTTAAGTTTATATAGGTGGTATATCATATCGCATATAGCAGTTGATTGTTTTATAGATTATTCTAAAACAATTTTAAAAACAATAACTCACAATCTTATTTTCTAGGACAAAATCATTCATGAACCAATTTACCTAGTCTCCAGTCTTGGCGATCCTGACAAAGAGATCGACTACTTAAAATGCATACAACGACAGTCCTCATAAATAAAACATTTCATTGAACATTTGCCATCGCTTATTTTGCAATTCGCTTTTCAATCTGACCGCGCGGATGCCTCCTCCATATTCATTTCATTACTCTCTGTATATTATGCGACTAAAATTAGTAGCAGGGTACAACGATAGATTCAATCGGGTATTTTAGTACATGGTAATGCAGGGCGTAATATGCTTCATCATGTTGTGTTTAATCGTGAAATTGTGACCGGCATTCAAATACAATGTAATTTACAATACAGTGAATTGATGGTTGGCTTAATTGGGTTTTATAGGTGAAATCTTATTTGCCATTAAAATTAAACTACCTACTTACTTATGCAGCTTTTTATTAATGTTTGAAAGTAGGCTTTTTGTGTAATGTTTTGGTAATGTTTGAACTGTCATAGGTAAAGTAATTATTAAGCTGAGTGAAAGTTACTTGTATTTTAGAGACTACTAACCACTATGGCCCAGCGACCATCAGTGATTCTTATTAACCTCCAAATCCTCCGATTATAAGGTTCCTCGACTTCGATCTGTCCTACGCCACCTCTAATCTTTCTTTCTTTTTGGCTTAGATTCTATTTACATGGCAAAGACCTTTTGAAATAATATATCCTTATACACTCACTCACCTACAAACAACCAGTGGGTCTAAAAACGCCACTTTTAGCAATTCATCGAATCGAATTCATATTACGAATTCCTTAGCAATTCTTTAGCAATTCCTATTTCTTTCAATTTATTTGAAGAGGAATTGCAAAGTTTAGTTGGCCATTTTACAAAAAATAGAGGAATTGCTAAGGAACTCGTAATATGAATCGATTCGATGAATTGCTCAAAGTGGCGTTTTTAGACCCCCAGTACTCTACCTGTAGGTAGAGACATGCTGTTACTTATATTTACACGTTTATGCCACTTCTTGCAAGAAACTCAACCGACCGAAGACCGGACCGGAAGAAATCCCTTCAAGGGATAAGTAGGACATAAAAAAATAAGACCTGCTCTAATTTTTTTTTTTCATTCTATATTAACAAAAAAAAACACAATTTCAATCGTTGTATTTATTTGTACCAATAAATTATAACCTCTTTATACCAATATGTATTAAATAATAAAAGGTGTTCACCTCAATCTGATTACAGAGGAACCATGTTCGTTTAATGAATAATGACGGATGGATGCCAATAATTATGGAACTACTGAACAGTTTATACGCTAGCTACGCGCTCTACGTTCATTATAGCCTTAAACCTATGTAATTAAATTCTCACAAAGGATCAATAGAACAAAGTTAACGTAAAAATATAGTAAATATAGTATATAGTGAGAAGCTCATATAAATACCTACCTTCTAAGTTTGGATAAACAGATGAACGAACATTTTATTGAACCATTTACATCATAAAATTGATTCCGTGCTTCGTACTTTAAGCCGTTGCTGACATCTGGTGGTCATATAAGAGAAACCAAGTCAGAGGCTGAGAGGAGTTTCCGAAATCACTACATAGTATAAAACAAAGTCGCTTTATCTGTCCCTATATCACTTTGTATGCTTAAATCTTTCAACGGATTTTGATGCGGTTTTTTTTAAACAGATAGAGTGATTCAATAGGAAGTTTTCTATGCCCATGCGAAGCCGGGGCGGGTCGCTAGTACTATAATAAAGTATGCAGAATCTTGGATCAAAAACTTGGTGATTAAAATAAAAAAGTACATATTTAGCATCATCATCATTACAATCGCAGACTGTTCACTACTGGACATTGGCCTCCACCAAGAATTTCCAGGATGGCCGGTTGGAAGTGCGTTTGCATGCCATCATTCTTCAAGTCATCTGATCATCTGGTTGGGTGTGAAACTTGCCAGTAACAAAATGCTTAAAATCGCAGAGCACTGTTAGTAAAAATAAATTGATACAAATTTAATTTTCAGAACAACGTTACAATATTGAAGTCGATTTCTGTAATCAATCGGGGGTTCGGTTTCGGAAGCACTCGAAATCACTTGCAACAAAGCCAGTAGTAATTATTATGAGAGGCGAACGCTTGACACAGTTCTGACAGACGTGACGTCACTTTATTAATTCTGGTCGTAAAATTTTATAGCTCCCAGTTAAATCCGCTCTTTGTTATGTGATGTGAATTGTACTGTGTTAACAACGCTACAGGAAATGCTATTTGTATAAAAGAAATGATAAATCAATTATTTTTATTAATAAGGACCAACTCTAAAAATAAATAAAAGAAGGGAATTTATTGTATTCTGATAAGAATAGTAATCGGGAAAATGTACAAATAAACTGTAACTAAGATATCTCTAATTGTAAATAATGGTACATTGATTAATCACTTATATAAAAGGTAATGATAAAACTATTTACAAATTGTACAGAACACCCGGCAGTAGTGTGTATATTCTTATGTAATTAGTTTACCGAACCCTGGGCTCCCAAGCAACTAAGTAGCTGAGGACGCAACCAGGCAATTGCTAAGATGACATAGATCTCTTATGTTATTGAGTGGTTATTTTTCTGTTTTTGTCTCTCTTTCTGTTCTCTCTCTTTTCTGTACTGTATCTGTTTATAAAAGAAAGACAGTTAATTGAGCCGCCGACTTCATACTCATATTAACATAGAAGAAGATGCATTCGAAAAAATATAAGACGTGAAAGAGAGACTAAGAGGCACGAAATGAAATGATTTGTGTAATCAATAAAGCATGAAGACGTAACAAACAAAAACTAAACAAACTCACTTTTGCATTTATAAAAAAAGTCGGGAATAAAAATGTTTTATACAATTACTAGCAACCCTGGCCAGGCTCCGACTTCGCACGCGTGCAATAATATGGTTTATAGATAAAAACTTTCCTCTTAAATCACTCTATCTATTGAAAAACCGCATCAAATCCGTTGCGTAGTTTCAAAGATCTAAGCATATATATAGAATATAAGCATATATATTATAAAATGACGGCAGGGCCGACCTGGACCAGGACCGCCGCATTAAGAACAGAAAGGAGAGCCATGAAAGAGGCATATGTCCAACAGTAGACGCAAATATGCTGAGAAGAAGAGAAGAAGCATATATAGGCACAGACAGCGGAAAGCGACTTTCTTTTATACTATGTAATGATAATGATGATGATAACCATTAAGGATATGTAACTACAAAGTTTTAACTCTTTTATTTTCATATCAAAATCAACCAGAATATTTACAATTAGGATTTTGCTTAACTTTTGTAATTAAAACGAATAATTTTTTGGAAAACATGTCTGTAATTTTCAATTTAAATTAAAGGGCACGAACACTGGCCGAGTTGACTTTGAAAAAGTTTCAGCGGTTAAATATTGAATATTAATTCATCCCTTTTCATTGCAATGCCATAAGTGATCAGCTATTTCCATAATTGTTTTCTTTTTTTGCAAAACTATTATTTTTTTACTAGGATTGATAGACTTGGTTGTGCGATTTCACTGAGTTGCTTTTGCACTATTTTTAAATCTTATAAGAACATGCCGCTTTTAATTTAGTTCATTTAAGTAAAGCATTATTAGATTAATAATTCTACAATAATTAAAATTGCAACGAAAAACTTATTTTAATATTTCTACTCTGTGTATTATTCATGTACAAAGATTGAAAATCGCGCGTTCTCTACAGGCAATTTAAAAAAAAATCTATGTTCATTTATTTATTTTCATGAAAAACCAGTACGTGAAAAATACTTCCATGGAAGTGACAATAACATAAATAAATCACAACTCCATAGAATTTTAAGTACGGCGCCAATATGGCTAAGTGTCCTTCTCTTAACTTATAACGTAGCTTAAATATTATTTATTAATATTCGTATCACGAAGACGTAAAATCGTAAACGTAATTTATGCTTGACTGACTTTAAGCCTACCGTTATTCCTGTTATTTCAGAATTTAATAAAGCTAGCCGTTTTGTAAATTTAATATTATTGAATAATTATCGCTTATTGATTAAAAAAAAAAAATCTCTAGTATTTCTTTAAAGGTCTTGTAAAGGACGCCAATATTTAAAAAAGTATTTTATTTTTTTAAATGCAAATACATCAATTAATATACGATATAACATATCATTTACAATAATCCAATTATTTAAGGAATTCGTATTAAACATCGAAGAAACCAGCTTTACACGAACCAACTTTATAGAAACTTTCACAGGTTTCGGTCAAAGAAGTTTGAATCTCTCTCAGTTTGGGCTCTCTACCGCAACTTTTTTTTTTTAATCTATGGGTTTCGGTAGAGTCTAGGCTGCATATCGCACAACGATACATGTTCCTTTATATAGCGATAAATGACGGATTACATATAATTTTATATTTATTCAATAACTAACAGCCCACTCCGGCTTCGACCATGGTACATACATGACCTTATCACTCGGGGATAGTGTGGCAACGGAAGAATTTTTCAAATCGGTCCAGTATTTTCGAAGCTTATTCGATGCAAACAAACACAGAAACAATCAAATCTTTCCTCTATTATTAGTATAGATAATAATAAATAAATATCTACCATACAATCCACAAATATCTGCTATAACCAAAGAAGTTCGAATCACGCGCGGTCTCCGCAATATTTTTTTTTTAATCTATGGCTATAACAAACCAAAACCATAGAGTATTTAATAAATCTATGACCATAACAAATTAAGTTCCATCTAGCAACATTTCATACAATGACCAAAAACTCATCCTTTTCGTTTTCCAACTTCTGTAACTTAAATCTGTTACAAGAACAAATTGTATCACGTTTTCCCTTCAGATATCATGCTGTCAATTTGCAACGACAGCGTACAGTTATGACGATGCTGTTATCCATGTACGAAGGCAGTCTACTTATAAAAATGAGTAGCTCGTTTATTAAAGGGTGTTCTTGTTAAAACGTTATTGGATATGAAAGATGTGAAGGAAAACAGAAAAATATATGATAGGACAATCTAATAATGATGTGAAAAAAGTAAGTCGATTTTTTTATCTTTGCATAAACTAGCACAAATCTTCTCATCTTAAGGATGAAACATTTAAATGATATTTTTATATTGCTTAGCTGCTTATTGAAATAAAAGTTGAACGCAATGGTAGGTAAGTTGTTCCTACCACGTTTTCCATTTAAAAGTATTATAACTAATAAGCAACTATAAAACAATATACGAGTACTGTTAAACTGTTCAACTTTATTATTGGACACTAAAATAAAAGTCTCGAAGAATGCCCCAAAGTAAGTTCCGGATTTGTGTTTATATGTTTTGATTCCACAACGATATATTAATACAAACATTGATAGAAAACCAACACCAAGTTTTATCAAAAAAATATTATGTTTTATATTAACCTGACCGGAGATCAAACTCGGGACCTCCAGTATAACAGCCTGGTGTGTTGACCACTAGGTCACAACGATTAAGATAACGGAAATTGAAAGTGAAAAAATTGACGAGTCAAGTCGAGGTAAAAATTATATTATACTGAATCTCCTGGGTCTGGGATGTTTATTTATTTAAGTATTTGTTATAATAGAGTATCGTTGAGTTAGTATCTCATAACACAAGTCTCGAACTTACTTTGGAGCTAATTCAATTTTTCCCTATATATAGGTATTTATTTATTAATATTTATAAAAAAATTAGATAAAAACTTTATTTTTTAAATAATTAAATGCATTCTGCATCGGCATACTAAGAGCATTGTGAAAATCATTTGGGAAACCGAAGTTTGTGCGGCGTTGAAAGTATAAGTTTCATGAAATTTCCACACCTTATTTACGGTTTTCAATCTGATTTTGCAGTATGAATTTATTCAATGATTCGGCACCTCTATAAATTCAGATTTAAACGCTTGAAAATACACTTAAGACCATGTACCTTCATGTTATCATACTTTATTATGCGCTGTTACCAAAACCAAAACGCTACATGGCTATGAGACCAATGTAGTTTGACCTTTCCTGTCCCAAGCTCTTAGTATACAACAGGGAAAGCAGGGTGAGTTATAGCGTGACTACGAGCTCTTGATACTTTGGCTGGTGTGCAGCTTGTATCGTAAGGAAGCGCATCTTTATAGCCACCACGGCCAACCACATCGTTCGTAAACACAGTCGTCGGTTTTATGCTATAAACACAAGCATATTATACGAAAAGAATAAACGAACAATTTTGAACCTTATTTCTTGAGTAATAAAGGTTAAACAAAGAAATAAAATAAAAATTGCGTGAGTTCTTTTGTAAATGTGTAGTGAAGAAGGATTAGTGCGGAAAGAAAACGTGCTCACTGAAAGAAACTGAAAGGATTTTGATGTAATCATTATTGTGCTCTACTAAGAGGATTATTTAAATATATAATAAAATATAATATTATATTTTGTTTGGGAGTTTTAGTTCTCTGGTCTGCAATAACTAAAAAGAAGTAATACGTATGGTTGCTTAAAAAATATTATAACACAATAAGATCAAACCGTTGGCAATTTGATACTTGTTGTATAACACAACATTGTATCGTATAAAATGCTAAGAACATCGTATGACAGTAAAGCATTTTATTCTTTAACTTTCATTAATACAGCCACATAATTTTACTATTCATTTTACGTAAACCATCACACACTAGGACAGATCATTCTTAGCACCGTAGGCAACTATACAACACAACTTCATCTATTCATCAGCAAAAACTTGATTACGTGTTAGCATTTCATTAAGTTTTTGCTCGCATCCATTTCTCTGGCAAAAACTATGCTGAAAACATCGCGTGCCGGCGAGCCGTGCGATAGTTGTAAACAAGTTGTTTGAAGACCCCTGATAACCAATAACGCTATTAATTAGTATCTTTTATCATCAAACTTATACAAGTTTCGTATTTGTTTTTAACAAAAGCACGAATTGGGTTACGGAAAATAAGTAGGTAGATGAAAAAAGAAAAATAATTTTATACCTTATTAGTACCGAAATTTGTCGCTGCTCAAAGCCAAGCGAAACCATTTTACGATGGCAGATTGGTCCATGTAAGTATTATAAATTTTAGAAAGATTGTCCTCATTATTTAAGTGTTAAATTCCCAAGCAGTTCTTTTTTATTTGGTTCATAAAACTGACATGACACAATGACAATAGCAAGCCGTGTGTCGCCTAATCAGCTGGACAAATTTTAATATTTGAGATATCATTAAATTCAATTTAATTTTGTGGTCATATCTTTTTCTTTTATAATTTACTTGTTTCATAAATTGGTAATTGTTGTAATAATTATACTAGAAAATACAAAATTAACTCATCACCTTATAATATACCGGCAAACACTTACCTTTATTAAGGGCGCCCAACCCTTCCGAGAGGTATTCTAACAAGATTAACTTCGTCGAGCAAACGGCCGATGACTTAATTTGTCTTACAAAAACTCGATTTATTCCGTAGAATCAAGTTTAATATAAACTTTATGGTGCTTTAAGTCTTATATAAAGACGAGATATATTTTAAGAGTTCTGTACTTTAAGTGTAAGAATGGAAAATAAGGAACATTTATAATTCATTCTTCATGACATTGTGTTTACATCCAGCCGAATTAAATAAAAAGCTTGTTTTGGTCACCATATTGTTCGGTTAAAACATAGATTAAAATAATTTGTAGAGAGATCGCGGGCGATTTCAAATTCTTTGGGTTAAAATAGACTTTATATTTTCATCCGTCTTGTAAAGATACCTTAGTTTATTCGGACATCAAAGTTTAAGGTCACTTTCATGATGTAGGTACATAAACTCCGGAATTTAGTACTGCTACACAGTTTATACCTTCGTAAAATAGCTTGTTTATACACATATGAGACTTGATAGCGTTATGATTTTGATACGTGACTTTGAACTGTATGATTCAAATATTTTTTTACACTTGAACCTTTATTTGCTTTTTCTGGTTTAATACCATATATTTTATTCATACTAGGTCAGTTTTTTTATTTATTTTCATGTAAAGATAACTTTATTAACTGAAATAGCATTACTTTAATACTATATTGTCTGCTATAAGTTACAGTAGAAGCTCAAACTAACTAAAATTTAAGGTTGCAACATGGTGAACTAAACATGAATTAAACTCATAGTTTAAAAAAAATTGCTTAGAGAGACCGCGATTTCCAAATTCTTTGATTAAACTTATTTTATTTCTTTTGACATTTATCAGCGATTCCAATATTCTCGAAAACTAAATTAGGTTTATGGTGCATTATGAATATATTAGTTGACATTACACAAGGTTATGTAGGGTCACTTGGCTTGATAAGATACCTACATGATATTATAATTACTTGACATGATAATTAGAGACTTGCGATTTCATTTCATTCACATCATTCTATATCATTTAACAATTACAGTCTTCATCAATCCTCCTCCATAATACAAAATTAGTGTTTTTTTATGTACAAAATGTACTGCGATTTTTTTTTTTGTCTGTATGTAGCAGTTCTTGAATAAACTCTGTACAAAGCACAAACTTGCGGAATCATTAACGTTTTATGATTTTATTTTTAGCTGCGTTATATTTTACGCTATTTACGGCTTGCTCTATAGATCATCATCAATTCGTGTAGGTGACACGGTCAATCGACCATGAACACCTTGTGGTCAGAGTTCTTTGGAACCGCCTCTTGGCCTCTGACGTGGTTCCTTTAACGACTACCAGATGGCAGACCAACGGCTTAACGTGCCTAAAGATTTAAATCGAAACTGCTTCGAGAGTTAAAAAAAAAATTTTTTTTTTGGAAGCAAAAGCCAATAGTTATTTTTACTACAAAATTCGGGAATCTAACTCAGATCCTTCACAGATTAGAGGACTGCTAGTGCAAGTAGATCTGAGTTCTGTATTGACCATCTCAAAGGAGGTTCTTCTCTTCAATTAATTTATCGCACTTGCTATGTAGGTTCGGCAAAGTATCTATGTTAGTCCCTTCCCCTAAATTCTATCGCTAGCAATTTTCTGTTTATAACCCCATTTCTGCTTTTTTTATGCAATCACAGAGTATTGTTATTTATTTATTAGTATTAGAATAAATTCAATCAAGAGAAATAGACCTCATAAATTTTGTGATAGGCTACGTACAGTCGGCTGCAGATAAATCTGACCCCCATGCCACAAGTATCTCTTTGAAAGGGGGTCAGATTTCTTTGCAGCCCACTGTACCTAAGAGTACATTGCGCAATTTTAATGAACCAATAAACTTTAATTGCTATCTAAAGACGCATTGCATAGCCGCTTCCGCGCAGTTGCTGATGCACACATAAAAGTTTATGACTAAGTAAGTTCCACTTGCCAGTATTACCTATATAATTTTAGTGGTTATCAAGTTTAAATCTATCTATCTATATATTATTATATATAAGGTGAATTTAAATCAACTGCAAATATTTTAAGGGCAGATTCAGACATTAAACTTAACAACTTTCCTAAATAAACTTATGTCTAAATACGAAATAAAATTTTTGACCTCCCATACAAATTGAGAATCAGCTGATCTAGTTTAGTATGGAGAGTGAAAAATAAAATTTCGTATTTCGATATAAGTTTATTTGGAAAAGTTGTTCAGTATAGTGGTCTGTATCTGCCCTTAAAATATTTGCAGTTGATTTGTGTCCACCTTGTATATATTTAAAAGATAGTCATGTTAGTAACACTATTTATAACTCGAGAACGGCTAAACTGATTTGGCTGAAAATTGGTGGGGAGGTAGCTAAGAACCAGGAGAAGGACATAGGATACTTTTCTTTAGATTGTTTCCGAGGGTAATTCACCGGGTGAAGCGGTGGGCAAAAGCTAGTTTGATATAAACTAAAAACCCGATAATTGCTAAGATACATTTTTTTTTAAATTGGAATCCAATGTTATCTTGAAAATAAATTTTCGTTTCTATTTTCAGTCTTCATTCAGACTATCCTGTGTATTGTTTTACCAGTGAGTCATATCTACGTAAAACTCATACAATCACAATACAACTACCTTTGAAAATCATGTATAACTCAGTACTTTGCATTAAAATATTATTATGTGTTACTTTTTAGGTACTTACAAGTCAAAAGTTCCGACTATGTCAATTGTTAAATATAAGAACATAACGCCAATACTTGCGTCTAAAAGAAGAGGAGCGCATCTGAGATTTTTTTTGTAATGTTGCTCGTAATCGGCGAAAAAAAATCTCATATACCACACATTACTATCAATCAAAATTGTTAGTCGCGCGTCGCGCCTTTGCTGCTTATCACCTTAACACTTTTGCGGACAGTAAAATAAAATAAAAATAACAGTTAATTGTTATCTGTCAGCAAAATTGTTAAGTACCATGGCACATGTGCGGGGTAACAATTAAATATCTATTGTTTATATAGGCAGTGAATGTTATGAGAGTTTATGTGGCGAGGTGACTTGCAAGCCAATAATGTCATATGCCTCCAATCATTTGACGTAAAAAAGCTTGTTTTTGTCAAATTTCGACGAAGCCAGTATAGGCCGAACATCCGAACCAGAGCCAATATTTCCCGTGAAAGGACGTTTAATTTGCTGTTTCACTAGCTGCTAATTACAACTTTGATTGCCGTGGCTTCGCTCAAACGTCACGGCCGAGTGCCGCACATATACACTACGCAAATTTACGCAAATTTTGTTTTTTTGATTGTGACGTTTGCTTGAACTTGTGAGTTGGTAGTACAATCATATTTGTCATACCTAGACTGACACCCATATTCTCAAACGTTTCCTCAAACTCCACTCATCCTCACTCGACCTCAATGGTATTCATAGTTGACACTAGCTTCCTCACCTTAAGGAAATTACTCAATGGAAGTGAGGAACGAACTGTCAAAATATAAGGTTGGTCAAGAGGTACCTTAAGGAAGCCTCGAACGTTTCGTTTAACGAAAAGTAGGTACTTTTATTGAGGACCAGATTTAAAAGAACTAGTACCCACTGTAATAAGTTATTTGTGTATTAAGTATTTTATTGTTTTATAATTAATCTATGCCAGTAAGCTAAAATTGAAAAAGAAATTTTGGCAAAAACTCTCTTTACGTCAAAAAGTAACGCGGTTTACCAACATACAGAAATGAAACGGGACGTCATTCCTTGACTCATCCTCACTGGAGTTTCCTCAAGGAAACAAGAATACCGTTTTCAAGGAAAGTTGGAGGACTTCCTTGAGGCGTCCTCGAATGAGGTTGAGTGGAGGAGACCTATGAGGCAACGTTTAAGAATATGGGTGTAAGGCTCTCTCAAAATCACCTCTAGGTAGAAAAAGCCCAAGGCTTTAGGTCCGTCATTTACATACTAGTAACGTTTATTAATTAAATAGATAAAACATTATTTATTCCGCTATTAGTAAATACAATAATGTATGGGACAAAATGTGCACAGCAGCTCGCTCACAAATGCAATCTTTTGCGTTATTATATAAACAAGTCATTGAGTTATGTAAACTCAAGTTTTGCAAAGTTATCAGATTGGATTAAACCACGGTGCGAAAGATTTTTTTGGTAGTTAGTAAATTGTTTAATTTCTTCACAATAAACTGTACAGACCATACTGCAAAATATGTTTAGTTTTTTAAGAAAATCACTTTAGTTTGTTATTATGGCATATTACTCCTTTAGTGTAATTTATGTTTTTCCATCTTATATAATGTTTAGATAATATGATGTCGTAGTTAGCAAGACTTAATATTATTAATTTAAGTGCACTGCTACTGTACCCATATAAATATCAAAATGTTCAGTATACAAATCTCATTTTATGTAATAAATCTCTTTGTGTTATTATTTAAAACTATTATATTTACTCGTCTGATAAATGTGTCGGAGAGAGAGGTATAAGGGGTGCAAGTGGAAGACAGGATGGATGGCTCCGAGCATCAATCATAGGGTCATAGGATGGCTTTCGTGGGCAACTCTTCAAAGCAGAGTGACAGTTCACTAACAGGGTATCTTTACACAATCTTACAAAGGTCAAGCGAGGGCATAATTGTCCCGGCAGAGGGGCAGCAACCCAAATCACGGCTTAGATCGGTGCCCCACACACGCACACGATAGTAATCTCACAACCAAGACTCTTCTCGATTTCCTCCGTGCTAACACAAATTATAACCAAAAGCAATTGGTGAAATCAAGGGTCAAGGGTACACAGACACTCGCGCATCTAGGCGCCTCATCACGAGACTTCTGAACACTAGGCTTCTCGCCCATAGGTCAACAAGGGATAGCTAGCTTCTGGCAATAATCACATAACCACGTGCACGGGTTAACGCTTAAACCAATTTACGTAAACTATTATCTTTTCGATCTATGATCCGCTCAATTAATCACGATACGTATTCCGACCCGAGTGCGTTCGCCCGACGCCATATTCAAAGTGAACGTTTATTTCGATTCCCAACCGCTACTATGACATTTACATCTGACAATGACACTTGGTGTTGCCAACGACACTTTATTCGATTAAGATGTTACGTTTAGATCTTTACTATCTTACACGGCCGGACTGACATTCGACCGTCCACGGGCGTATATTCTTAATGTCGTCATGTGAACAAAAATCTGCATCGCCAATTTAATCCGCTCGTCCAACCTGACAATGAAAAACAGTACCAACCGAGTCGTGTTACACTTTGTCAAACCAATCCACATAAACTTCCACCTTGAAAGCAAGTGTCCCTTCGACCATATCATACCATGGACCGGACGGCTTGTTTCGACATGACTGACCAAGTAGCCTGGACCGGACGAGTGTGTCCCTATGACCAGCTACAACAAGCTCAGTGTCCCTTCGACCATATCTCGTCATGGACCGGACGACTAGCTTCTGCACGCGTGGCCTGGACCGGATGAGTGCGTCCCTTCAACCAGCCCACCGAGAACATTGATCGGACGACACAATCCCTTCGACCAGCCACTTGACATTGAGCCTGGAGTATATCCCTTCAACCACCCGATCTCGAATCGAGCTGGCCCGGATGATACTGTCCTTTCGACCAGCTTAGACTCCACACGCTACAGAAAGACAAACGTCACCCCAATCAAAAACTCAATATCTTCGTTTTACGCTTTACTCAAGATCTCTCTATTTCAACACATAACCAAAATTGCGTGATCTCAATAATACCACAAATATGCGCATCACCACCTGTGATCGCCGGGTCCAACTGAACCTACGGTTTCCTCCAGAAATCCGACCGCCAGAGCTACCGCCTACTCGCGGACTACAAAAGGCAGACACCGATTTCTCTTCAGCTACGAGTATGATTCGGATTCCAGCATAATCAAAACACAAGTTATATCAGTCAACGCAAACGCAACTATTGAACTATGAACTAACTCTACAATAATCACCGAAATAAGTACCAAACGTAACGCTTAAAAGGCACGCTTTCAAAATTTTTATCCAAAATTACTTCGTCATTACTGTACCCTCAAAAATAATTCTTTTGTTTTTTTCTGTGTCATAACTACCTTCAAATATCAAATAATTTTCACTGACAATTAAATTACTCCATTGACGATGAACGCATGAAATTTCAATTAAATCAGTTTCAGATAAAAATTTATAAAGACTTACCCCGGTTACTGCAACATAACAAACGTATCATACTGTACTAAACCGTTATTTTTCAGAAACATGTACTAACCGCATAAGTAGGTAGTTTTATACGCGTAATCAGATTATAGCCATGAATCAAAAACAAGCGTGTCAGAAAACCAAAACTATAGGGTTCACCATCCCACTTCTGATGTCGGGGAGAGAGAGATATAAGGGGCCAAGTGCAAGTCAGGATGGATGGCTCCGAGCATCAATCATAGGGTCATAGGATGGCTTTCGTGGGCAACTCTTCAAAGCAGAGTGACAGTTCACTAACAGGGTATCTTTACACAATCTTACAAAGGTCAAGCGAGGGCATAATTGTCCCGGCAGAGGGACAGCAACCCAAATCACGGCTTAGATCGGTGCCCCACACACGCACACGATAGTAATCTCACAACCAAGACTCTTCTCGATTTCCTCCGTGCTAACACAAATTATAACCAAAAGCAATTGGTGAAATCAAGGGTCAAGGGTACACAGACACTCGCGCATCTAGGCGCCTCATCACGAGACTTCTGAACACTAGGCTTCTCGCCCATAGGTCAACAAGGGATAGCTAGCTTCTGGCAATAATCACATAACCACGTGCACGGGTTAACGCTTAAACCAATTTACGTAAACTATTATCTTTTCGATCTATGATCCGCTCAATTAATCACGATACGTATTCCGACCCGAGTGCGTTCGCCCGACGCCATATTCAAAGTGAACGTTTATTTCGATTCCCAACCGCTACTATGACATTTACATCTGACAATGACACTTGGTGTTGCCAACGACACTTTATTCGATTAAGATGTTACGTTTAGATCTTTACTATCTTACAAATGTGTCTCGTTTATTATTTAAATAATAATAGAATAAAGCTGAAAATTTTATTACAAAATTCCTTGTGCTGCTTTTTTGTAGTAAAGTACAAATAAAAATATCTACTTTATATTATGAAATTAAAATTTGTTTTCCTTTTTTTGTGTGGCAAAGATATTGTATCGAGCTTAACTACTTACAGTGGAAAAAATATTTTTTGTAAATTATTTATAATGCTTACTTTAGATTGCTGTGCTATATTTTTTTATTTTATTATTTTTTTACTAAACAAAATTGGGGAATATGTCATATTATTTTCAGTGATTGTTTTTTTTTTGTTGTGGCAATAATCCACAATATGGCAATCAAACTTTTAGCTTATTTTTGCCAGTATCAAGTTTTACAAAGAAATAAGTTTTATTTGAATGTTCTTCTTTTAGTCGAGTCACAAAGTCAAGTCAGTAGTCATGTCTAGTCAAGTTAGTCAAGTCAAAGGCATAGTGGACCGGTGAAAGTTTCACTTAGCATTATCTTGGGAGATTTTAGTGACAAGGATTAAAGTCACTTATACGACATTGTACCACTTCCTAAAACCCACGCTTGTTCACGAGAACTTAGCGAATAATAATCCACCTTTATTATGCACAAATACTTGAAAAAAACACAAATATTAGAAATAAATACAAAGATGATAACTGAGTGACTTTAGCATGGCGCCAAAACTCCAAAGTGATTGTTATAATCAAGAGCTGTTTCAAGTATTAAAATTAGAATCGCAATTTGAAATTCAAAATTAGAAACCGCTGTATTTCCATCCAGCCACATGCGGTTTTGTTTTGTTATGTGGTTACTAATTAACGGTTCATTATGAGTTGGGAACAGAAATTGGAAATCAGGTTAGTACTGGACTGTTAATATGTGTTCAGTCGAGTTTATATCGATTATCATGAGTGCGAAAACATCAAATGGGCAAAATGATTTTTTTTATTTATTGAATGAATGTGCGTTACTTTAAAAAGAAATTTTACATTATTTTTTTGCAAGTTTTAAACATATTTCTCTAATATTAGAAGTTTATTTTTTGATTCCATTTCTTAGTGCTGCATCTGAGACAGCTTTACTTTAGAACCAGCTGTACTAAATCGCAGTGTCTAAAATATTTATTTTCTGAATGATGACATAACATATAACGATGATTTTATTAAAAGCATTATGAAAAGCAAGAAAAAGTTTTGTAAATCAAATAAAGGAAGAAAATTAAGTCAAAAAGGATTTTCAAATTAAACGGTTTTATTTAAGATCAAGACACTAAAGATGCTAGTAATGTAGTAAAAGCTAAAAAAATAATTCAGTTGGTCCTAGGTACCACTCTTCACACTACTCTCCGCAACAACCTAGGGCATTGATCAGACAAAACAATAAAAACGCTATTATCCATGAAATCACGAGCGTAAATAGGCTACTGTGATTGCGTCTCCATTTCATCATCTCGCGGGCTGTATGATTGTCTTTCAATGTAATATAAAAATCCGTCGGTCATATCCTATTAAAATTTAGGTAAGTAAATAAAAACTCTTCATTGCACCAAAAAATAAATTCTAATACGACAAAAATATAAACGAATGAATTAAATAACATTGTATCTTGGTCGCTTTTTATGACATCTATAAATAAAAATATACTGTTTCCAACGTAGGTGACAAACAGTGTTAAATTTTAGATTTATATTTGATTTTATTCTTATTAAAGTAGCATCGAGCTTTTTATCCGATACAAATGAAGCAAAGAAAGTCACAAGTAATTTGAGAAATTAAATCGTCACCTTGATTCCATTTACTAGCGCAGGTCTTAAATTCCATGAAAATCTTTATAAAAGACTTTAAAAGAAAAGGTTATCTAATTTATGTGTCTGATAACGTCAAGCACGACTTGGATTCGCGCAAAAAGGTTGAAAATTTTATACTGCTTGAACTCCATATTGTAATTCAAATAAACTAGTTTTATATTTATCTTACCAATTACGGCCCTTATTTATTACTTCAAAATCCTTTGTTTTTGAAATATTGAATTAATTCTTCTTTCAAAACAAATTTTGAAAGAAGAATTATTTCAATATTTTGTATCAAGTACGTGTAACAGTCATTTTGCTAGAGTCCGAGAACAAGATTAATCGTATTTACGAAATAAATGAGCAGATATGAAATATTTTATTCTTTATCCTTACTTTATTTCAATCAACCCGAAGGTCGTGGGTTCATTTCCCGCAGCAGCTTACTTTATTTAGTTTTTTCAACTCTGGTAGGGCACGACAGGTTTGAATCTCCTGATTGTCTAATAATAAAGATGATTCTGTTCTGTTGGTTCCGGCTGCAATTTGGTAGTCGATAAAATAACCACATCAGATAAAGAGAGGCGAAAACTCTAACATCAAAGTGGGCATGGTCAATTGCCAATGTAAACTACCCGAGAAGGTACAAAAACGTCCATTATGCAGTAATGTTATACAAGAATTTACATTTTTATTTGTACCGCTATAAATAAAGCTTGTAAATAACTTAATAAAACCAGTAAACCGTAATTTTCCTTGTGTTTATTCATTGAACGATTAATTTTGCTTTCTACACCTTCCGACGAGGAAATAAATGTGAAAATTACTTAATTACAGGGCCGCGATCGCGTTGAGATGTTAATACTAGGTATCAGGTCTACATTCTTCACCGTCATTGCCTTTGGTGTTCATTTGAATTATCTCTTTCACTTTTTGCGATGTAGCGTAAGTTGGGAGTAGTTTATATAATGAGATTTATGATTGAATGTAGTTTATCTGGCCTGTTTTATCTCATTGCTGGGGAAAGGTCTTTCTCCTCTCCTTCAAAGCATCTCTATCAGAAGTAATCTCCAGTCGTGGCTTTTATAAATCTTTTAAGCTTGTTTATCCATCGTTCTCGGTGCATGTCACAGGTATGACCCGCACCGCACAATCCCTTTCATCATTTCGTGTCGTGGTTGACTATACACACTTTGGTGTCAGAGCTCTTCGAAACCGACATACGGCCTCTGATGATTTGGCAACTCAATCTGGCAAGCATTTTCGTTTATGAATGAAAAAGTTAAAAAAAAAAAAAGAATGGAATAAAAGATGAAAAAGAAATCTATTCAATAAGTCCATATTTACGCAATTTACTTTAATAAAACACAACAATTTTGTATTTTTTATTTTCTTTAAGTTTTTTTATGTATATACTCGTAAGTATAATTTCTTACATTGATTCATAAAACTTTTTAAATTAAGCGGCCTCTATTTTGCGTTGTCCTGCGACTTTAATATGTTGTCAGAACTTTATAATACGTGATGATCCACCAATTTCTCACCGTTTCAGAAATTTACAGGACTAAAAACTATCGATTTTGATTAGTGCCAATAATAAAATACACAAATTTTCAGAATAATTACTATTTTAATAATAGAAATAAAAAAAAGGCCTGGTTTGTCATTAAATTGGCCGTAAATATCGTTCCCCAAGGTTCTGAAACTGGTTAAAATGACATAATTCTACTCGGAGCTATATATTTCGTGTTCCATTTGATCTACAGATTTTGTGTTTCTGAGTAGGGTTGACAGTCAGTGGACGCACGGCGTGAATATATGGCGTAGTCGACAGGAAGCATGAATACGTATGGGCTCAATGTACCGGAGCAGATTGAGATCGGGCCGGTCTAACATGAAAATATATTAGATTTTAACTCTATAAAGGAAAAGCGGCAATTTTATACGGCTTAGCAGATATTCTCAGATTATACCACTGAATAACGTTATAAAAGATGACTAAGGCACAAATAGCAACGCAGCGGTGAGCGCACTCGAAAACCCACCGAGCAGATGACCTGAAGAAGGTCGCAGACAAGCACTGGATGCAGGTCGCTTTCAACTGGTAATTTTTGAATTCGTTGGGGGAGCTCTATGTCCATCAGTGGAATACCTGCGGCTGAATACTAATAGAAGTCACAATTTACTTGCAGTTATATCATTGCGACAATATTGTAAAGAAACAATATTTCCTATTTTTCACTATTTAAAATATGCGAACAAGAAAAGAAAAGCAGAGCATAGTAACTTAGAAATTGGAAAAAAGGTTTATTTAAGAAATATTATAAAGGATAATAAAATCACTTTCAATTTTTACCCAGAACCTCACACAGCGAATATTATATTTTAGTAGATATTCATCAATTACAATTCTCAACATCGTTGACACCATCATGTGTCATAATTATTTTCCTTCACATCCTACATACATTGTTACATGTCCATATTAATTCAACCTTAAAATGTTTTTAGCAAATTAGACACAGTATTTACCATGATCGTGATGTCATCGTCTCGATCAATCATAAGAACAGTTACAATTTTTTAATCAAGTAATGCTTTTAGCCATAGAATTAGGATATCGTGCGCGGTCTCTGGCATTTTTTTATCTATGCATTTAGTAGTTACCTAGACGCTGGTGTATTACACCAAGATGGCCTTGACCATTATGATGATTGGCTTGACAAACATCTTACATTTTAACTTCCTTTATCTGATTAAAAAAAGGAGGAGGAGTTTCTCAATTCGTCGGAGTGTTTTATTTTTATAGTAAACTAGCTATTCCCCGCGGCTCCGCCCCGCGTGGGACTCGGTTATATCGCGCCCAAAAGTAGCCTATGTTTGACCTCAGGTCATTAACTACATCCCTATCAAATTTTATCACAATCGGTCCAGCAGTTTAGCCGTGAAGAGGTGACAGACAGACAGACAGAAAGACAGACAGATTTTCGCATTTATAATATTAGTATGGATATGGATTAATAAATAGCTCGATATTAATTACATATAATGGGAGTATATTAAAAAGATAAGGTCGCTGACTCTCTAATGTAGTTAACGCAAAAATACAAAACAGCTGGAGCTATTTTTTTTCTGAATTATAACTGGTAGATAATCATTTAGCACTAAGTCCACCCTGTGTCATTTTTTTCGCTGTAAACTAGTGAGCTATAGTGCATAGTGGCATCGTACCTAAAAGCAAATCTTTCTCATTTCGGAGGCCAAGATCCACTTCTTGATCACAAGGTCGCTGAGCCAGCTTAGTAAGTCCACCCTTTATACTTCAGGTCATAGATTTAAAAAAAAAAAATTGCGTCACTTAAAATAGATATAACATATGACATTAAATGTATGGGAACCGTGCGCGCCTTATGCGGGGGGTAAGGGCTGAGGTAAGGGAGGGTAGGAGGGGGGGTCCGTCACCAAATACACATATTATGGAATGGCGGCATACACGTAAATATCGTGTATGAGTGGTAAGACAGTTTAGCTTGTCATGCTACTTCTATTAGAGCCGCGTTCCTAGTTCTATGCTTCAGGTAAATCAATTTGCAAATAAAGCTAAGAACCAGTTTCTTAAAATTTCCCCCGGGAATTGTAAGTCCTCGCTGTAAATTGAAGCAACTTTGTTTCGCTAATTCTGATATACATACTCATCGGATCTTAACGCGGTTGACGATCATTGATAATCATTACCTATTTTAAGGAATTCCTTCAAAGGGTTTAAATTTTAATTTTATATCTGTGCAAAGTCATGATGATAAAATAGCTAATGTTATATTTTGTGTGTACCTTTTAACTTTCGAAGTCTCGTTATGGTGTTGATTCAGGATTTATCACTAGATCGCAGTCGTTAGCTTTCTCGATAAGTAGAAATGGTTATCGATAATTCCTTAGTAACCAGAAATATACTAAAAATGGAACTGATTAAATCAACAGACACTATAGAATAGGTATTTATTTTGACAACCGTTATAAAGGTATTGTTATCACGACCTAAAAACCTGTAGGGCAACATAGAGATAAGAGTCGTGTAGACAGTACATTATTATGTTTTTGTGTCGTATCATTTAATGTTCAAAGAGACATTTGCATGTTTTAAATTCGTTTGCACTTAAATATATAAAAAAAAATTAATAAGCCTTTTATTTTTTGGTAAAAGTGTGAATCTGTGCAAAAATCTTTAACACTTAAAACTTATTGTCTACATAACAGTTCATTACATTCTAAATTTTTATAAGTACTACTTCTTGGATAACTATTTTGGTTCATGGTCACCTAATATAATAATTACTTAGCTTCACATTTATTTCTCTCTATTAATCACACCAGTTTTTAGAAAGGAGACACCTTAGCTTAGCTACTGATAATTTTCATAAAATACTTATATCAATCTAATAAAATACCTTCCTGCCAATTTCAGCTTCATAGATTCATCTCGTCTCAGATCATTTTAATAAATGAGAGTGACATTTTGCTATCATAATAAGTACCAATTGTTTATCATATTTTATTTTTAAAACCATTTTATTATCAAAGCTAAAAAGCAAATGACCATTGCAAATGCAAATACTTTAGTTCTCGCATTTCATATAACTAATAAGGGACTACAGGATCTGTACCTCTTTAACTCTGTGGATGTGGTCAGCCAGCATATACCACTGGACCACGCAAAGATTTCTAAGGCACGACAGGTTACATCAATATTTGAACAAACTCTGCATTTGTTCACAAACTTTTATTTAAGAATGAAAGTGAGATTAACCCTAAACCGAAAATACATAAGTTATCCTCAAACAAAAAAAAAGATTAAACTTACTGCCCACAACTTTTAAAATAATCCTTTAAAAAACAAGAAAAAACGAAAGCATCGTTACACCGGAGCGAAACTTTTTCAATATTAGTCCAACAACAATGGCGAGTTCCTTTTTTATTCGAACAGGAAGTTAGTTTGGTATCAAATTTCTTTCCTCTCGGTCGTAAAGATATATCTTCGCTAAACGGTTAAACCTCGGCCTTATCCGGTGACCCGGCGAAAATAAAAACTACAATGCACTTTTATCAAAAAAGCACGCCCATACACTGTCGAATCGTACGGAAATACTCTGTACGTCCCATATTCTGAACTCATCTCAGTAGCCACTCCGTTTTGGGCGAAATGTTATCGTCGGACGTTCGGTGAAAGTCGCTTTTCGTAGTACATATGCAGCGCTTTGGAAGGGCGGTCGAGGCGTAAGCTATGAGCCACGTGCACGTCGACAACTTGCGCTTAGTTCTTCACGAACTGTGTGGGAGGCAAGTCCGCTACATGAGTACAATGTCTCCTCAATGCCATGCGCTATGAGAATCGCCCGCGAAAATACGTTTTCCGCGATCGAATAGTGATGTGTGCGTGAATTCGACCACGTGATTTTGACAGTCGAAAAAGCCGGTCGTTATCGGGTGTCAGTGGGAGTGTTATAGATAACAATTTAAGTGATTCAACAGGCAATATTTCGAAGATGGTATAAGATCAAAGGCGCCACATCAGAATGGTTATAAAATATTACTTCGCGCAATTTCCGCCGGCTATGGAGTGTTTTCGGTGAGTTCCTAATGAGGTTTCTGATTGAGAATCAGTTATAAATTAATTTGATTCCCCCTTTCAAAGTTTATTAAGTTTCTAAGTAAATAATTGTTTCTGTTTATTATTTCTTATTTGAACTTAAGAGCATTATTATTTAATTTAAATTGCAATAAAAGAGTAAAAACTAGAACTTATCGTTAACTAAATGTATAGAACAAATCCTTTCTTAAAATATAAATAATTACCGTCTATCAGGTCATTTATAAATATAACAATACTTGCACTATATTTATCCGTCATTTGTTTCATAGCATTGACATTTAAAGATAAACAAAACAGACATGACAACGTTTTCGATTATGTCAATTACGTTTGCTTAGACATGTGTTTGATTAGACAGTTTTATTTAAATTAGGAATGTAGATATTCCGCAATTCATTTTTTATGTATGTGGAAGTCATATGAGGGTATGGCGCATGCGCGTTGCTATGTCAACAAATATGGACGTGCGGGAATGTTTCGATTTCTGTACCTCAGCTGTACAACATGATAAAATAGTAATTTACAAAAAAATGAAGTTAGCTTTTTGCTCTGAAATATTCTGAAGGATTTAATAATCTTTTTTTCTTAGGATAAACTGATTTTTGACAAAGGTTGTGGGATGTTATTAGTACTTTGACACGAAATCACGGACCTTAGCTAGGTATATATCACGTGTCGGTTAATAATTTGCCCTATTTTCTACCTTTGTTTTTTTATGAGACCTGTGTCATTTCTGAATACATATTTTTCTTTTGTACTTACGTAAAAACAACAACTGGTGTAAAAAGTTTTTACTATGGTTAAATATATATTTTTTTATCATCATTTTCAAACATTTCTCATTAATAAACAAATAACTTGATTGAAATACGAGACGCCTGATTCAATATCATTTTATTATGAGAAAACCAGTTTTGCGATAGAATAATAGGTTTATTTTATTAAAAATATGTAGGTATTATGTGGGCGTAAGGTCAATTAACTTTTTTCGCTATTAACTCTCAATATTTTATAATGTTCTTTTGTATAAAATGTCAACAAACGTCTGCTTTACTTGTGATTCTAACTATTTTCAAAACCGATTTTTACTTTACATTCTATCTAATACGTATTTGTATAGGTAAATATTTTCGAATCATTAAAAATACAGTTCCACTTTGTGATTCTGAGGAACACCTGAATTTCAAAACGCTTTAGTTATTATACATTCAAGAACTCACTGCGTATTCATATTATCACGTGTGCCATCGCTCAACATCCAAGAATTTTGATGAGAAGCATTTCTAACTCAAATGCGAGTTCAGAATGAAAATCAAGACGTAGCACTTCCAGATAGGTAATAAAATATTGTATTTATAATAAAAATTGCTCTTTGGTCTTAGAATTTGGTAATTTATAACTTCTAACAATTATGCGAGCTGCACCTTTGAGAGAGCTGGGGGCTTAGCCAAAGTCACAATTTTTAACGTTAACTAATATCGACAAGAACAACATGTATGGGATTGACATTATATAGACCACGTGATTTATATCAATTCCATACATTTTGTTCTTGTCGACATTCGTTAACGTTTTGTAATTGTGACTTTGGCTAAGCCCCCAGCTCGGGGTAGGGTTCGCGTACTTTATTCGTAGGTTTTTTAACCAAGAAATTTTCAGGCCTGTCGCTGCCTTGAATTTTGCCTTGCAGTATTATTTATAACAAATAATGGTAATAATGCAAGCCGCAAGAGAAATAACGTCAAAAGAAAATCATTTAATAGAATAGATTTTCTACTACGCTTTTAATGGTACAAAAGACAGCTTGGTAGGAAAGTATGCCGACATTGAACACTACATTACCGCTAAAACCTGCAGGAAAACTACGTGAATGATTCGAGAATGGTGATATTCACAAGAATCTAATAAGAAATGTTTATTCTTTCTTTCCTAATAAGATAATATTTCATTATTTTCCCCGGAAACCGCTTTACAATATTTTTTTAATGAATGTCATAAGTAACATATGAATGACAATGAGGAATGTTCTGTACTGATCAGAGTGCCACTGGTAGCGAGTAACTGGAACTAATCAAAGGCCGCAATGATGGACGCAGTGTTTCTCAGCTTAATTCACCTCTTCTATGTAATTTATCTGTGGTTAAAGTGGTATACTTTTCTATTTGGCCCATTGTACGTGGTTCTTGCTCATTACATCAGATTAAAATCCTTCGACAAATTCAGACAATGCACATTGTATAATATTTAATGCGCAGCAAATATATTGATTCATCAACCAAGTAATATTGTTCATCATGTGTAGGTACATCTGTAACCTCCATGTAGTCTTTGTTTTGTAATACCACGGCACCTGCATGTTCCCACGCGTTCCAATTTATTCGCATTAAAGGACGACGGTGAAATAATTACCTATAGCTGTTTCTTCCATGTATCAACTTTATATATTTACTAGCTGACCCCGCAAACGTTGTTTTTTCATATAAATTATTTCTAGGTAATTTAAGGGTGAACAACCCTTATCACTAAGGGGTATGAAAAATAGATAGTAGCTGATTCTCAGACCAACTGAATATGCATATAAAATTTGGTAAAAATCAGTAAAGCCGTTTCGGAGGAGTAAGGTAATTAACAATGTGAAAAACACGGGAATTTTAAATATTAGATAAGTAATGCCTGCTCCATTTGGAATTCTACTGTTAGAATTTTTTTGGTTTAGAATTAAAAGACTACGGCCTAGTATGCTATTCAATTGCTTGAAAAGTATAAAACTTCAAAATTTATTTAACAAAAGAAACCTTCAAAAGGTACCTTCTTAAATTTACACGTTCGTCTGCAACTTCACATAAATTTCACAAACAATAAATTTCAATATGTAAATATCAAAGGATTACTTGTTTGTGTCATTTTTCATATTATCACAGACAATAAAATAAACGCATATTTTGGCTATATTTGGCTCAATATACATGTTAATAACGTTACTATCTGTCAATACCAGAATTTATAACCTGACCTCATACCTTTTACCTCAATTAGAATATTGAAGAGCTCAGTTTATGCATGGGAATGTGGTTTTTGAAAAATATTTTAGTTAAGTTGTGATGTTTAAACTTTTAAACATCTTTATTTTCATTGGTTTGCTTTATACAAGACAAGCTTTTCCTTGCGGTCACGGGCGGTCAACTCGCCCGTGATGTATATGTATTAATAGCCTAAACTTCCCCAAAAATCAGACTACCAAATGCAGAGATATTTTTCCAACTAATAGTTCTGTTGAAAACGTACAAACAAATAAACTCTGCAGCTTTATTATATTAATATTGAAGTATAGATCGTTTTTAAATTTTAAGTTGCATTTTAATCATAAATATGTCAATATCTGCACCACGTAAACACAGCCACCAGTTACAATGGCGTTTTCGTAATTAGTAGAATCTCCACGTAAGCTAAAGAAAATAATTTCTTTTTTTTATAGAAAAAAAGCTAGTTATTATATTTTTGTTTATATATAACTAGCTTCGCCCGCATGAACTTCTCTCAGGAACAGTGCTTTTTCCCGGGATGAAAGGTACTCTTTGTCCTTTTCAATACTACTAGCTATGTGTATGCGAAATTTCAGAAAGATTGGTTTAGTAGATAGGGCGTGAAGAGGTAACAAACAAATATACAAATTCACTTTAGCAATTATAATATTAGTTGGGATACTCGACCACGTTGTAGCTTACAAATATCCAGACTACCCGGAAATGAGTGCTTAGCGAAATTAGACAGCTCTCAAACAGTGCCGGAACCAAGAATGTGTCATTATGTCACGCGCGCCTTTTTTCCTATTGCATCAATGACCATTAGTTCTGGAAAAATACTACTGCCGTATTTTAAAAGTTTGACTATTATTGTAAATGTATCCTTGTTGGTTAATGATGCATGAAATAGCTCTTAAATTTTCAAGTTTTTACCAAAATGATAATGACTACCTAGGTTGACATTGACCAGTCCTTGGATAGATGCGCTTCGCACACACTGACAATCTTTCATCAAAATACCATGCAAATACAATAATGCAGGTATTTATTTTTAGGTAAAGCCTTTACAGAACTTTGACTTTATTCAAATTATCTTACACTCGTGGTATTCGTACCAGAAGAGATAAAAAAATATTAATTTATATAATCTATCAAATTTTAATTTTATCAACTTTTCAAATAAATAAAAAACACAGGTGTTTCAAAAGATTTTGTTTACTCGAGAGAATTTCACGCCCAGTAATGCGCCATTTTATTGCGGTCGACTGTAAAACGGTGTTTAGCGTGGCTATTATGGTCGGTTTATGGGACATGTCGCCAATAGGCTGGTGATGCTTACCATCCAAGACAAATTGCAGCATGGCCGTTGTGTTGCGTAGTAGGGACTGCATCACTCTGTAAAGCTAATATCACATATAGATAGGGCACGTTGATTAATCGGAACAAGTTTCTCAACAAAGTAATTGAGAAATTTTAAAAGTTTTCGTAATTTGTAAATATTTAAGATTTTAATTTTGCAGCTTCGTTGGAAAATATTTTTTTTACAGTTTCTAGACATTTTATTTTACATCACTTAATAACTTAATAATTAGAATCAAACAACGTGTGGTACAAAATAAAATAATAAAACACATAACACCGAATTGAAAAGCTCCTTCTTTTTTGGAAGTCGGTTGAAGAGAAGAAATGGTTTTAAAAACCTTGCTGAATTTTTTTTATGTTGCTCTAACATGGGTAAATGGACTAACATGGCAATTTACGTCACTTTAATAACATTCACGACAACTAATGCAGCTTTTAAAGTTTTTTAAATTTAATTATACAACTATGTTTATGCATACGGCTCATGTGAAATACTTATTTTTATACTTATACTTTTCATTTTGTACCATTTGTTTAATTAAACAAAGAATATTGTTTTGTATATGTCGCAGGCTATTTGTATGATTTGTTAATTTACAAACGGCTTCGGCATTTTATAAACATGAAGCGTAATACAAATTGCCAAAGGCAAATTGTCAGCGTATCCGAAGCCATTTGTAAACGGACAAATCATACAAATTGCCTGCGACATATATACCCGATAACTATAAGCATAAATGAACACAAATGATGACTCAGAGTTGTAGCCCTTTATGTGTGTGATTTACACAGTCCATGAGAATATAGGACAAGACACTTGTTAGATTGTGTCATATGACTAATTTTGTAGTATTCTGAATATAGATAGTCTATGTCTACTCTATGTCTTAAGCTATAAAATATTATACAGTTTTACTACATATCACATTAATGTGATGAAAAGTTTGTCATAATTACCTCGGCTGTTACGATATTGATACAATGTTATTCTAATTTGTGATAATTCGCCTGAGTAAAGTCGGTTTATTTGCTATACTTGCGGACCTTTCATCGATTGTAGAACTTTTTGAACTATATTACTAGTTATAGTATCAAGAACTGCGTTCGCCCTAAGGCACTTTTAAATTTATATATAACAGAATTTTATATCTTAGTTTAATTAAGTTGAAAATGTTGAACATTATTTGTTCTTGAAATTTGTATGGTTTTTTTATCTGATTCTTTTATACTATCTGTAGCTATATATATAGACTCAACTATACAACTGCAGCTTTTTCTTCTTTTCATGTCCAAAACATGGGATGCTACCATTTATGTAAAAAATGAGTTCTACTCACAAGGCAAGAAGGAACAATAAGAGAGCATATGGATCTATGTCTATTTTTTTTTTATGTAGCTGCATGCTAGATTGTCCCGGCAAAAATAAAAAAGAAGGCTCCTAAAGCTGCTGTACTAAGATAGGTCGGCACGAATATCAGTACAGCAGCTTAATGTGCCTTTTTGAAGACAGCGGTTAAGTGACGGCAACCAATCGAAGTATAAATTATGAACTGAGTCGCACGTACTCTAGATTAATTTTGATCTTCGTCTTCTAAGAATTTATATTTACGGTACCAACTTAGAAATAATGAGGTATACATTTATGTAAGGCAGCGTAGCTTTTATATAATAGTCTATTTTGTGAGAAGATGCCCAAAGAATTCAAATTTATCGTACGTCGGTGGCTCAGGCGTTTACCGGGCACGTGACGGGAATCCGTCAAACAAATTCTGGAAAAGTAGGAGGATGTTTTTTTTAATATTATTTTTACCTAAGCTCGCATAGGTATATAGAGCAAGTATAAAAATTTAGCTCTAAAATTTTAACCCTTTAACCGCGAACGTCGGATATGGCCGACAACAATTTTCGAGCACGTTTCACGAGTGTCGGATATTTCCGTACAAAAACAGTAAGAACACATTAACTTTTCCTTGCGCTAAGAAAACTACTACATAAAGTACTAAAACTTGCCTACTAACATAGTCTCTCTTTAAAAAGGTTAAAGATATACCTAATTAGGAGTCGTCATTTATATATGGAATTTTAGAAATATGGGCTCTGGGAGCAGTTATAGTTTAAATAATTAAGAAAAAGACAGCATCTTGTTTTTATACAGTGCCACATACTGGTCAAAACTATTTAACAGTCAAGCCATTTTGACTCTACACAAAGAAGAGGACAATAGATGCTTATAATAAGCAGAAGTTTCAAGCGCATGCCTGTTTAGTTTGTAGAAGCTAGAACCAGTTTCTAGTAGACTATTTGTCGTATTGTAATCGATAATATAGTATTCATATTTCAATAATCAAAGAGTTGAAGTATACTGTTTATATATTGCTATAAAGGATGATATTGCAAGTTCCAATTTATAAGCGACATATTCGTATCCTAGATTACGTTGCGGATGACAAGTTGACAAGAAAATTGGGTGAAGGTATGTAACCTTTCTTCGGTGTGGTTTCCTTGTAAATTGCAATTGTATGGGTCACATGTGACAAGTATTTTTTTATCTGTATGGATTTCTTTTTCAACCAAATAAAATTCGAAAAACTTTCACTGTCTTTATATCTGTCTCTGTATGACAGGTTACTTCGAGAAAATGGGTTTAGATAATGGTAGACATAACTGCTAAAAAAGTAACAATTCTAAATATACTCTGTAAGCTTTTTCCAACTTTCACATTTTATTTGAATTTTTGTACTTTAAATTGTTCAAATACAAGATTATTGAAATCTTAAAACGCGAGTAAAGAAAATAGCACTTTTGTTTCAGCAGAGCATAACTACATTTACAGTTTAAAATGGAGTTTAAAAAATTCAGTCGAAACAAGAAAATTTCCTGGAAGTCGTACTACGAAAATAGACTCGATTTCAGACAGCTCATAGCGCCTAGGAACTAGAGAACATTTATAAATAAAACTAATTAAATTCAAACACCACATTAACGCGTTTCTTCAAAAAACTAGTTCTGTTTTCACCAAAATTTGCTTAACAAACATCGCACATGAGCAATGTTAATAAAACTTTTATAGCTCTCTATCAAAACATTTGAAACAGAAATGTGACGTCATTGGTGTGATGACTTTTTAATTGCTAAATAGATCAATGACCCTGTATTATCAATCTTTGAAGCGAAATTGGGCTGTGGAAAGTTATACACTGGCGAAAACAATTTTAATTTCATGGGGAACTTTGTCGTGGCCTTCGAGATTTTTTACTCAAACTTTGTTTTAATTCCCCAAAGTTTCCTGACTTTGTGAGATTATATTTTGTTTTATTTTAATTCTACTAGCACGCAGCAGCTTTTGTGCCAGTAGACATAGAGACAGTATAATTATATTTTAACCGAAGCAGATAATAGGAATTAATAATATGATACGAACGTTTTAATATAAAATCAATGAAATTGAAATTTTATAAATATGGCTTTAAATCTGAGTTATTCATACATACATATATACATATAATCACGTCTTTATCCCATACGGGGTAGACAGAGCCTAGAGCCATAAGACCTTAGGCCACGTTTAGCATAATGGTAGTTGAAACAGGAAATCAATAGTGATGGGTTGCTAGCCGCATCGCCTATGTCATAATTTCCCCATTCGGCGATTCTTTCAGACGACTTTTACGGCTTGCGCGGGAAGAGAAGCAGCTGGTACATTCTATGTTTTTCTTTTTCTCCCAGACCAGCATGGAAGAGTTGAGTTATTCAAAATGTTTTATTTAGGAAAAATAAAATACGTAATTTGAGGTACCCAAGTAATGGTCATTACAGTGCCATAGAATAATAATGATCGAAATCTTCAAATAAGATCTTCGAGAGAGCTCGAACGCTCGCCCTTTGTTGATGATCTCCAAAACATCGTGTCGGAATAAAGACTACGCAAATAATGAGTAATTACCGTACTTTGATCATCTTTCTTAGAATAAAACCATTAACTTCCTTGTTTGAGCATTATTATTATGTAGATAAATATCATGTCCTTTTGTCTAAAAATTTAAATTAAAACTGGAAGTTGATTCCTGCACTAGCGGCGTTATAACGTAGATAGCTTAGTTATTTTTTAATATTCGTTTGGCAATTTCATTGAGTAAAATGTTTGTTAAACAGCTCTGTTTTACGCCAAAAGTGATAATGAATATAAGCAAACAGATATTTCTTTTATGCAAACTCCGACAAGTTTACAGAACAATGAACATGGCAAGCAGTAAAGTAATCAAGCTTTTGTAAAATTGTTTAGTATCATTAGTTACGTTGTTGGATTAAACAATTAGCATACAAAAAGGTTTCTGTTTTAAGATATATGCGCGTAACAGTATAATCGATATTAATTAACTATCGATTGAAAACAACTAATTGATTATTGTTAAGTAATGATGACGATGAATGTTTATTTAGGGCATCAAAGTGCTGCATGCGTCCAGGGCTACGGTGACCACTTACCATCATGTGAGTCGTATGCCTGTTTACCTACTAAATTTAATAAATATAAAAAATAAGCTCATAAAGATGATCCAGCGCAGCAGAATATCATTAAGACATTTGTCGTCTCGACTTGTAATTTTTTATTAACCCTTATTATAACCAGATATTTGGCCTTTATAAGCTTGTCTTTTTTTTCTACGTAACTCGGACATGAGAAGTATGCAATATTGAATCATTAATTACTAATTACTTCAAAATGTTTACAATAAACTTGCTGAACTCCAGGCTTCTTCCTTACATTGATTAATTTTCAATGGCGTTACATTTTTTTTAAATTTATTGACCGATTGTTCTTGTTAAGCTAAATTCCATATAATGAGTAAATGGTTCTAAAATTTCATATCAACGTTTTTTTATAATAAAGTAAATATCGTTTGCTGGTCCTGAATTTGTAAAATTCTATCACTTTTTTTTATTGTATTTTTTTTGTTAAAAGATAACTTTCCACAAAATACAGCCATTTCAGTGTGTCAAAGAAAAATAATGACATCAAAGCAAGCAAAAGGATTCAAATATCGGTAGCAAAATAATGAGCTATTTGCAACAACCGAAATGCTAATGAACGTGCTGAATATACTTGAAAACGGTATCTTTGACGAGTTAAATGAAGTACTCTTTTCTAAACTCGTAACTTGCTAACAAGGTACAATAAAGTGCGGTGACGTCTGAGCCTCAAAACCAACGCTTTTAACTTTTCATGCCTTGAAATAAGGTTCATTATCGATCACTGTTTATGTTTTTGGACGTAACTACACAAACTCTCAAGAAGCAGTAGAGGTCCCGTATGTTTGTCTATCTAATTAGCAAGAGGCAGGGAAAGTGTTTTTGTTGATAAGAGAATTTATAGGAGCCACAGGTAAAAGGTTACGGAATTTTAATGAAGTACCTGCTGGAACTGATAGTGGTAATGCTCAAGATGTAATGGGTTTCGATTGTATTTATGGGTTAAGGTGTGTCTACTGTGGAATTTAAGTAATATTTTGAATTGTTTCGATAAAAGCGAAGCAATTTCAAATTGTCATTTAGTTTTCTGTATTTGCTGTAACGAGTACTTTAATTTGGGAAATAGTTAATTTCGTACCTTGGAAATTATCTAAAATTGGATTTCCAGTATTATTAAAAGACATTGTAACTCCAGACAATATTAGCAATATAGTAGGCACTTATAAAAAAGATCCCTGACAATTAAGAAAAACCGATCTGCCTAAACAAGTAAATATCTAGTAATTAAACCATGTTTAATATGACTTTATATCTCATCTCTAATCTTGGTTCAGAACTCATATTACGCGGCAAAATTACTGCGAGATAATGTGAGTAGTCTAAACTATTTCTGAACCAGAGAGCGTAATTAGCTTCACAAAATTTTCAACTTGGAACCGTAGCTCGTTACGCCCCTGTTGCGGCTTCACCCACACGCCGTATCTGCGCTGGATTTGATTTCGTGACTTTAATGAGAGGAATTTCATTAGCAACTTATACAGTGACATGTTTGTTTTGCTTTTCGTTTATGATAAAGTTCATTGCGATATTACGTGCATTGGAGATTTTTGGCTTAAGGAATTTGAATTGTTTCATGTTTTAATCTATGTGCCAGAGTAGTAGTTGATGAACATTATAATACATGTAAAAATCAATAAACGAGGAAATTGATATCCATACTAATATTATAAATGCGAAAGTCTGTCTGTCTGTCTGTCTGTCTGTCACCTCTTCACGGCTAAACGGATGGACCGATTGTGATGAAATTTGGTAGGGATGTAGTTAATGACCTGAGGTCAAACATAGGCTACTTTTGGGCGCGATATAACCAAGTACCACGCGGGCGGAGCCGCGGGGAACAGCTAGTAGGTATATATTTTTTCTACCATGAATATCATTATTGGTAAAATTAAAAAAATACTTAAATTAATCCATTCTTACTTCTTTTTTCCATCCCCGAAATTTGCATTATCATTCTTCACTAAACCGTTTAGCTGCTACCATTAGAGATTCAAATTAGTTGTCAAGAGCACTTGAGTGACAAGACAAATTACCCCAACTACCTGCCTGATGGAAGTTTGCACGATTTTGATGCCGGACACGTTTTGTATTGCCGGATTGTTAATATTATTATGGAAGGACTGATTAATGTTTGTTCCCTAAGTACCTGAGAGGTGTGTAATTACTAACTTTTGGGTTGGGCTTTAAAACAATAGAAATTTTGGGTAAAATGAATCTTTTTTGCCGGTTGAAAAATTTTGTCTTGCTAGACTCTCGCTTTGAAGGTCGTATTATGTCTTGAAACATTTTAAGATTTGTTTGTGAATGCTTAACTATATTTTTCTAGGGGTATAACATTAAAGACGAACTGTTGATTCATCCCTGCTCTTTATGTCACGTCTTCAAACACTTATGATAAGTGTTAATTATTTTGAGACTCGGTTCAGCCAAGTTATCTTAATTATTCATGTAATTAAGTGTACTTTGTTACTTTATGTCAAGCGGAGTTAATAACTCTTCTCGCTTTACAGCGTTTTATGTATCGCTTGAGACATGGATGTAAATTTATTTATACTGTGTAAAGCCATTTTGTAAGACCATTATAATATGGAATTAATGTTATGTTCAACTCCTTTTAATTTAACAGCGTTAACATTATCTTTTTCAATTCTGGCTTCCGAACCCTGTATTTACTATAATGTAATATCTTACTTTTTTCTTCGTTCATGAAATACTTGAAATATTTTATAAGATTTAGCATTATTTTTATGAACACTTACCAGTTTGATATTAATTCCATAAGAATTTCCTTGTTGCTGTAAAAAGCTACTGTTGGAAAGAGGTATAAGTAAATTAAAGGTTCTGTTATTCCTAAAATCGCTCCTTACGTGATCTACGGGAACAAAAAGTATTGCTCTATTCTTAAACCAGAAATCCTTTAGATATGTATACCTACTTATACTTATCTAATAAAATGAAAGAGCGTCAGATGGTTCTATTCTGCGTGGTGGCTTCGACTTGATATCTCACAGCTCATGCACTTCACAATATAGTGTCAGTGTTCTGGAGTAGCCGACTATACTTTAAATTAGTATATACTCTAAATAATTCTTGACATCATAAAATTTAAGCATGGTAATGATAAAAAAAAAATTTTATTACATTATAGTGTAGTGACAGATGGTAGTCACAGGCACGTTCTTCATTCAAACATTTTAAACTGCATTTAAAAAAATAACTACGCGCACGATTTACAAATTCTATGATTTACGAGTATTGTAAGTTCTTATTTTAATTGGACTTATTAAGTCATGCTTTTCTTTTAATATAAGCATAAATTGATGTAAAATACAAACATCCAAGGTTTACTAAACAGTTTGAGCATTTTCAAATGAAACTGTTTTTTTCGCATATTCAACTAGACTAAAACTAAATCCAATTTACATGAGTAGCGGACGGTCGTTCTTTGTGTTTTAAGTTGCAATTAATTATTCCACTTTATGTAAATAGGCAGACATGTTGGGCTTGGACCTTCCTTGCCTTTTTGCGGATGCTAGGAACCGTATGCCAGAGAGGCGTTTATACTTTAAGATTGATCAAGCTTTGGATGGTTTATCTATTTAAGTGAAAGGAAAAGATCGCTGAACCACTCATGTAAAGAACACGCAAAACCTACCTGATATATTAAGCTGAAATTCAGCAGGTGTATGGTTCATAGGGAGAGATGTCACGTTAAAACCTAATGGGAGAGAGCTACCAAAACTAATCTAACACCCTAATTACTAAATTGTTATAATTTAATATGTTTAATTTATCAACCTAGGTATATAAAAATGTGTTAGTTGGTATATATAACTGTAAATGTGATATTATGGTTCTTAATAAATAAATAAATATGTACTAAAGTAAAAAATACTTATTCTAGTGTTTCGTTAGGGCAAGAAGTAAAAGAAACATACAACTTTTATATCTATTTATTATATTAGCCCGGATGACATCAACCTACAAATATTTGCAACAATGACATCAAAACTAGAACTATAAAAATTGATGAACTTAATTGACCGTGCTAGCTGTTGGATATTTTTGCAATTGGATGAAGAAAAAATATTATGTGGACGAATAGAATTAAATTTTGCACTGAATAAGAGAAATTGTATCAAAAACGTAAAAACTAACTAAATATATATTATTTTAAGTCACATTTTTTCTGCTTTTCGAGTCAATGTCTATGATAAACATGTTTCGACCAGTACATGGCCACGTCCACCGCTCTGTCGTTAGTTTTCGGCTTCATCCGTCCAGCGGCCTTAGCCAAGTGTCAATGTCGAACGCTCAGAAGCGGTTCTAGTTTATGCTTCGCTAAAGGCAAAGCAAGCAATAATAGTCGCAGCGACCATTCGCTGCCTGGTACACAGCGAGTTCCAAACGAGCTTTTCAACAGTCCATGCTAGTTCCAGTGAGTAAGCGAGACATCGCAATACATGATGTAAGGTGACATCCCCCTTACTCACTGGAACTTGCAGGTTTTAAGAGACGGTATTAACCCCCCTGTTGGTGCGCAAATTCAAATTTGTCGTGTCTATTCGCAGCGAGCACATTGTCACACACACAGCAAATTATCGCGACAAGTGCGCATTTGCAGGGAGTAAAATTGAACATTTAAACCGCGGCAAATTCAAATCGCTGCGATTGAATCTATTCGCAGTGAAAAACCTGCCACTTAAAGCGAATACTCGCTATTAGAAGGCATTTGCAGCGAGTATTCTATATGTGTGACGGAAGCTTTCAAGCGTTAGCGAAGATTGAATAAGAATCACTTCATGAGCTTGGCTAAGCCTGCAGTAGGATGAATAATTAAGTCACACTAACAACATGCACATTAATATATTTTAAAGTTAAGGTATCTTTATTTCACCAATATTTAAATGAAATATATTATACTAGAAAATTTTCTATATATTTAATAAATATGTGCTTTTACTTTACTTTTGGGTTTGTATAGGTGTTTTGCTATTTTATTCTTGTCTGACGCCATACAGAGGATACGGGAGCTAAACCCGTATACCGTAAGTGCTTTGAGGTTCTTTTAATATAAAAATAAATATAGTAAATAAATCTCTGTTTAAGAATTATTATGCTTATTCTATTTTTCTAAAATAAATGTCTAGATATTTGACTCTGAATTTCATAAGTGAAAAGCCGCAAAAAAGCTGGTTTAATTTCAATGATAAAATCCGAGCCAAATTTTTGTTTCAACACATTTTATGAGATTAACTAAGTCTTTTATTATAAGCACATTTAAACACTTAACATTTTATACAGAGAGGTAAATTAAACACTATACCATGGGCTGCGACTCGAGCTGAGATTAATGCACTTTTCAAATGACTTTGTGATAAATTAGGAAGCAGGTTACGACGCCTAATTTCACTTTATCTTATCTTTCATTACACCATGCTTCATACTATGCTAAGTAGTTGAAAAGTGATTATAAGAAGTCGCTCTAACGTTCATTATTTAAAGAAAAGATGAATTATGAACTAGGTTTAACTCACGGATACGCAGCCGTGGGAATTTTTGAATGTCAACCCGTTGAATGATTTATTGATCACATCGCCCGTGATGTGTATTCATGCACTAAAGCTTTTCTCATGAATCAAAATACATATGTAGCAAGAGTATTTCAAATCTGACCAGTACAAATAAATATAAACATTTTTTTTTATCTTTAATTGTATCTTTATATTAATTACTAGCTGTTCCCCGCGGCTTCGCCCCGCGTGGGACTCGGTTATATCGCGCCCAAAAGTAGCCTATGTTTGACCTCAGGTCGTTAACTACATCCCTAACAAATTTCATCACAATCGGTCCAGCAGTTTAGCCGTGAAGAGGTGACAGACAGACAGATAGACTTTCGCATTTATAATATTAGTATGGAGTATGGATTATACTCACAGTAGAATTATTATACTTCTGATTTTCAGTATAAAGACCATAGAATTTACGATGGCCAGACTGAGCTTTGTCTTTGCAAAGTGTCAAAGTTGCAAACAAATACATATTTAAATCATACCTATTCCCAAAGGATGCACGTAACATTTCCCTGCTGGCTAGCTACGATATAATGGATTCGCCATTTATTAACCCGACTGCCGAAAGAGGAAGGCAGATTATAGTTTTCCGAGGGCACTGTAGGAATTTTTTTCTCCTTTATTTTTTCTTTTCTTTCTGTATTTTTGACAGCTAGACCGAATTTTAACAATATAATAAGGTATTATTAGATTCATCTTTAACTAAGTAAACCTTGGTAAATAATATAAAAGAAATTATTTGTTCATTAACTTTGTTATTTAATTTTATGGTTCGATTCCTATGGGAAGCATACTTTGTTTAGTTGTTTCCAGTTTGGTTAGGACATTGCAGGCTTGAATCACCTGATTGTCTGATAATAAAGAGATTCCGTGCTTCGGAAGGCACGTTGGTCCCGGCTGCCATCTGGTAGTCGTCAAAAGAACCACGTCAGAGGCCGAGAGGCGGTTTCGAAGAACTCTGACACCAGGGTGTGCATCGTCGTTTGACCGTGACCGACGCCTACTTGAAATGATGATGATGAACACAGCTTTAGGTCAGCCGTGAATTAGTTATCGCTTATCTAGCGAGTCACCGGCCTTGCGTTATGTCAGATGTCGATGACCTGAATACCAAATGATTGTAGGCCTGTATGTGAATCATTAGTTCGAGTATTTGCCGTGATTCTTGGCTTATGTTTATTTAGTATTTACTTCTTTCGATTCTATTTAGACCTACGGATCTTCAGTAAAATGCCATAATTGTTGTACCAACAGCATGAGATAATTTCATTGAATAGAGCGCTAAGTTAGGAGAGCTTCAAATTGGAAAACGATATTGTATATTAATTTTCATATTGAATATGGATTGTAATAATTACTTGCAGTACAAAGTTAGATCAAGGTGCAAGGGTGAGGAGACAGTTTCTTGGTTTAACTAAGACTTGCCATCAAGGGCGAACATGATAATCATTTCAGTCGGAGGTATCCACTGCTGAACATAGGTCGTGGGGGAAAACGAATATCCAGAATGACAGTTTAGATGCGGCCTGCATTCAGCGCTTGTAACCTTTTTCAAAGGCAATATTGTAGCCAATTCGATTAAAAAATGAAACGCTTAAATGAACGGCAATATAACGCTGATGTAATTTTACTAAGAAACCATGACATAGACAAAATTAACACTTGAATTCTAGGCCGAAACAATAAAGTGGCTCATAAACAACTTATAATAGGAATGACATAACTTGCGGTTTTACTAGCTTTAGGCTCCGCGTTTTCATTAGAATTCTTAACGTTAATTATTATTTTATATTTTAAAATTACGATATATTTATATTTATAGTATTAATCATACACAAAGGCACCCGTAAAATTTAAAGCATTAACCTCATAGGAACACCGTATGCTGCCTTAGCTTAATTCTTAAAAACCTGTAATCAACAACGCGTTTTGTTTTATTTACTGATTCCTTTTTACATACATTAATATCTATATCAATAACTACTGCACCCGTAGCCAAGTGACAATTTCAAAACGCTAACGAATGTCGAAAAAGAACAAAATGTATAGGATTTACATAAACTGCGGTAAAATCACGAGGTCAATCTTATGTCAATCCCATACATTTTGTTCTTGCCGTTCCTCGTTAACATTTTGCGATTGTGACTTTGGTTAAGCCCCCTGAGTTGATTTTCTTGAAGAATAAGGAAATCGCGCGCGCCAACAGTTTTTTTTAAATCTATGGATTTTCTTTGATTCCTTACTATTGACCTACTAAAAGATGGTATTTGGAATCTGACTTTACAGAGATATTCGCGAAAAATATACCAAAATATTATAGAAAGAGTCTCGAATTCAAAGACTTTTTTTTCTTTTATTAAACAGCGGGAACAACTGCTTTACGTGTCTTCCAAAAGTTCCAAAGCATAAAGGTACTCATGAAAATATGCTTCTACTAAAGAAAATATACACTACTGCTAATACTGGCGGCAACTTATCCAAGCCACAACCACTCCCTGAGTTGCTAAACATTAAAGTACCAGTGCGCTATCGAGCTTCTCCTTTTTCCAACGTAAATGGTGTTCAATCCATAAAATATATCTCTAACATTTACGACATCCGTTTTAATACTATACTAACGTTTATCTTCCTTTTATTTCCGAATGAACATTATCGTTGGAAACCAATAAACCGTGATCCACTATGATCCATCTATATCTTGTAGCGATCCAAAAATAACATTTGAACTTCTGGGTTCAAAAATAGACTCCCTAATGACACACTTCACTTGTACTACGTGCCCATGAGTAAGGATACAGTTTCGTTTCTCTCGTTTTAGTAGTCGCTGTTGATGGGTATGACATCTTACTTTGTCTGATTGTACCGACATCTTACTTTGTCTGATTTTACCAACCTCTTCGAAAATAGATAAGTAACATCTGACGCGATCAACTCTATCATCAGCACCACAAGCACTCATTGTTCAAATCTTAGTTCCTGTTTTTAGGCTTCTTGGTAGTTACGGAAATCCGTCACACAATACTACAAAACAGGATAATATATTCTAATACACGTTACATATTATAGAAAAGCGAGAGAGTAATCTTTTGAAATAGGTACTGATATCAATAAAAAATAATAAATGATAATAATGTTTATTTATTAAAAGAATTATAAATAAATACATCGGCCCATTGAAATAAAAAATCTAAATAAAAAAAAACCTCTATTATAAACTGACAAGTTTCGTTGATTGCATGCATATAAACTAATTCGTTTTGAAAATTTTCTTAATATATATTTTTAAAATTGTAGGTAGAACATCAATCGGTATTTACTCACGTAGCCACTTGGAATGTTTTATTGTTCTATAGCAAGAATTTCGACGAAATCGCAGAATGGGTGGTCCTTTGATGGTTAAATTTTATTGTGGAATCGAGTAAATAAATGCGTTTTTATTTTATATGATTTTAGGTAAACTTTTTATTTAGTTGTTTTTTTTTAATTCGCCTGTTTTTTATTACGTCAATAATCATAAATTTTTTCAGTTACTCTCTTGAAATTTCAAACCATACTTTATGTATTTAAAAGGTGAACTGAAGGTCTTTTATGTTTTGTGAAGTTTCAATACGGTAAAATTCAGTGTAAGGCTAAGTATATTCTGCTTTTAATTTTAAATGCGAAACTATCTCCGATTACCTGGGTAAATACGTGGACAAAAAGAGATTTTTTTATATTTAATTTTCATATAAATATCTAATGACTTTTATATTTTGACAGCAAATACAGTCATGGTTTTAACTAACTATTCTTATAAACTACCTACTACTCTTATAAACTATTCGTATTCATGAATAGCCAAGTGTGGTAGTAGCATTAAATTGACCATATTTCCGACCATTATAGTTCTTATTATTGTGCTCTTTTAATGCAATTGAACAGTATATCTTTGTCTTTCAAAGTAAACAGTTGAAAGTTCTCAACATCTTCTAAATCATACCTTACACGTTGTAAAACTCTCATAAATTAATTACTCAATTATCATATTTACCTACGAGAATACCATCATTGTTTTGACTTAAAACTGACATCATTCACGAAGCAATATTAGTTTTTTCATTTAGCTTTTGGAATGTAAATGGGATTTTTAAGCAAATTACGAAAATGCTAGTGAACTAATGTTTACTTTTATATGAATAAAGCTTGCTATTAATGTTATGCATAAATGTTCTCATTCAGAACTTATTTGTATATTATCTAAATTAATTATAGGCAAAACGTATCTGAGTAGTATAAAATATGGAAAAGGAATTGGCGTTACTGAAATTAAGTTTTAAAGCAAGCATTTACGATGTATATAACTTATATGGTTATCTTTTTCTTTTTCTTACCTGCATTAAATACCAGTATTAATTCGCAGAAACAATTAATCTGAGAAAGGTAAACGAATAATTATTCGAATTGCACACATTAAAAGGCAATCATTTGTGACTCGAGTGTGAAACCAGTTCAGAAGGTGAGATGTGGCAATTGCCCTTTTTTCTGATAGATCTCCCCTTTTACGTGCATTGCAAAAAGCTGGCTGCATGCCAGGACTAGGGATTGGGGATCGTCCGCTGAAATTAAAAAGTATCGATGAATGAACATCGTCTCATAATCATATCTATGTTTAAGTATTTTTATTGTTACAGTTCCGTTTTAAACTTGTTAATTAAGTACTTACCAAAATTTTCTTTAGCTGAGATTATCTTTAAATTTAGGTACTGATCTGAATATTTTTATAATTTTTGATTATTTACAGAAATACACAATTTGTAAGCATAAAACGAGCAAATGTATCCAGCGCATATTTTTATTAATTTTCTGGTGGTGGAATTTTTCCTTTTATAGATCCTAAACTTTTTAAGTACCTGTCAAACTTTTTCTTATATTTGATCCTTGAGATTGAGATTTACTTTTTAATACATCAATAAGTAACCTGTCGCTTTAATATATTTACTAGCTATTTGACGTATTTTCACTCGCTCGTGTTGCATATGTTTTATAGTTGTAACCTTTCTCAAGTAAAAGACATTAATATACAAAAAGAATTTTTAAAATTTGACCGGTAGTTCTAAAATTATAAACGTTCATATAAACAATCTCTCCAGGACCCTATGTTTATGTCACGTCGCGGATATTCCTACTATTTTTCGTGGTAAAGCCCCAAAGATTTGAACGCTACTTAAGTATCGGAAAACTGTTTAGTCAAACAAAAATTGTGATCAGCATGCAAAATTCATAAGAAAAAACGAATTAAAAATAAACAAAATAATAAGAAAATGAAGCTGGTTAAAATAAAATTAACAGACTTATCGATACTTTTTCTCCAAACAAAAACAACACTATTACCTCGTTCTTCAAAATGAATGAGATGCTTGACAGTAACTTTCTGACATGTTCACTGTATTTCTTGTGCATTATCTGTCCCATTTAAAGAGACATCCATCCTGGGAGGTTGCCATAAATTAGTAATTTATCAACAGCTGTTTGACATTGTTTTGCGTCTTGGCACTTTTCTTTGAAATATTACCATAATAAGGTATTTTTTACGAAGAAAATATAATGCATTTGCAATTTTAAGGCCCTCGGCATTATGTATAGACTTAAATTATACGTAATTTTCTGTTTATCCTTACTAATGGTGGACTGATAGTGTGCTCTTATCATTAAATACGCTAATTATATAAGTACGTATTTCTTACCTATGGAATAATAAAGTTTTATAAATAAATACGAGTAAGTGCCAATATGCTTACTTGTTGGATAGAAATCAAATGTATTTTATTAAAGCTAGCAAACAAAGGCGACTTATTACTATACTTACCTCGTACAATATCTCAGTGTGACCTGCACCTTACTGCGTCCAGATACGCGTGTCCTACTGTACTGTAATTATCGTCCCTCATAATTACCAGTCCATCCTGGATGGCAATCAATCAATAAGTATATCAACAGAGCGAAGCGACATGTCTTGATAGTTTCTCCGAATGTACGTTGTAGGAAAGTTACTCTATGTTCTTGTTATCATTCGTGGTATTCAATTAGCAATTGAACTACATACTTGCACTTTGATTATGTTAAAATTTATTGCTTTGATTATACATTTAATGTTTCGCCAAAAAAAATATTCTTAAATTCCGTCGTTCATGTGTTCAATAGACTTATGTTTTTTATATGTGACTTCAATGACTGCAGAGTGGGAGTATATAAATCATCTCTAATGCCGTGATGCCCACATTACGCTGCCACCACTAGCACCGGCACAGCTCTTAACTCCCATGTGTGTGTGCGAGATGTCCCATGATCTTCTTCTTCTTCTGCCTTGCCTTATTATTTTCATATTATTTGGGGTCGGCACTCCATGTACATTTTCGCCACAAGGCTCTAACTTAGATCATATCCGTATCAACATTAGCCGCTCGCATATCATTCCGTATAGTCGTCATGTAAGTCGTTGGTAGTGCGAGATGTCCCATAATGATTAAGTTTATTTTTTTATGGCGATGCAATACGAATTAGTCGATAATTTGATGTTGGATCTATATACAACATCTTAACTAATATTATAAATGCGAAGGTGAGTTTGTATGTTTGTTTATTTGTTTCCTCTTCACGCCCTATCTACTAAACCAATCTTCCTGAAATTTCGCATACACATACAATACACCTACTGAGAAGAACATAGGGTACCTTTCATGCATCCCGGAAAAAGGAATATACCCGCGTAAAATTCATGGCGATTCAGGGCAATTCATTCAGGGCGAAGCCGCGGGCGAAAGTAAAAAATAAATTATGAAGTGAATTTGTTGTAACAATTCAAATGCACCTAAACGCCTATTGAGCAAGGCATCAATAAGATAAAAAAAAGTATTAAAGAGGACATTATGTATTTAATTTCATAAAATACACCTTTATACTTCATTCTGTACAGTTATTTAGCAAACAAACACAGAAAACAACAATTCATAATAAAGAAATATGTACAAAAGTAAATGAGAACGCCTTGAGATAGAGATTTTCTTTTGATCCCTATAAACAAACTTATAAATATAGTGTAATAAAGTTTTTCAATTCGAAATTTCGTTTTCAAATACTGTACTACTAACAACACATTACCTAGAAAAATTTACTAGTCAACATGCAAGGCTCTCTTGAATCTTTACATTTTTGAAAGGAGGCAATCAAGTTAAGTTTTTGTTTTTACATCAATGTAATCCCTATTTCCTTTAGCTTCATTATATAACACTTACGAACTCAGGAAAGGATTTCTTATCGGGTAAATCTTATTATAATGAATCTAGACTACTTTACCTTAATTTACATGAAAGTGTTAGCTCAGAAACGTTTTCTTGAACGAGATTTTAATACTCTATTTAAAATACGGAGCTGGAAGTAAGTAATACCTATTAAAATGTGGTTCTAAGATGCATTAAGCTTATTGAAAAAAATCTTGGATGTAAGCCAGCCATCTTAGCTTTTAGTCGCACGTTTCCATTACCAATATTTACTTGATTTGCATTTTGATATTTTTATTATTAATATTTTTATTCTTTATCCATTTTAGTGAACGGATTCCGTACAGAAATGTCCAATAATGGTTTGACCTGAAATGCTATAGTGTTATCATTTGAATTTGAAAAAAATATTTAAGCATTATTCGCCTTTTGTTCTGTACAACTGTACTGTTCAATAAAATTTAATTAATAAATAAAAGTTGGTCCCAAAAAAGATTTAAAAAGATATCGTCAGGGTCAGCCACTCCGTCTACTTTTGCCTTCATAGGCTGCGGTAATTACTTTCCATCAGGTGAACCGTATGCTCATTTGCCTTCGTACAAGAATAATAAAATAGGAAATCTTTCGTATTTGATTCAATGGCCTGCTTGATATAAAGCAGTCACTCCTACTACAACAGTAATATCGCAAACGTGTTGCAGACCATACGATAAACATTCCTTTTTAAAAAAATTTAAGTTATACAATACAAAACTCAAAGGTACCGTGAGCCGTAGTAACGAACATAGAATAGAAGTCTACTAGCAATAGTGGCATAAATTATTCAAATAGACGGTCGATAAACTCGGCAAGTGAATGGAGAAACTATGGCTTATTCAGAAGCTTAGTCTTAAAATACTAGTGAAATTTACCGACTAAGTGGTACTTATTGCTGTTGCCCGTGGCTTTACATTCATAATAAAGATACGTTGAGTCAAATCGCTTTTAGGGACCCTTCCCCCTTAACATGACCTGCCATGGCCGACATGGAAGTCTCTGAGCAGACTCCGGACCCAGGTCGGCCGAAGCAAGGAAAACGTTTACCGTTGTACAACACTGAGTATGTACCTGCCGTGTGGTGTCTCTCCCCAGACCATGGCACATCTTTTGTTTTGCCATGCGTTTCCAGCTACCTGCACACTCAAGGACCTTCCCTCCACCTCCCATGGCTCTAAAAACCTCTCGGTTATACGAGCCGAATCTTGGGAGAATGCGCTGTACTAGCATTTCGCATCTCTTTCCAGTCGCACCTGCTTGATCTCCCTACAAGTTCTCTATAGTATAGCCTATCTATGCAATCATTGCATTTTAATAACTATCCCCCATCCTTAGGGGGCTTACGTTCACACGTACGCCTCGCTTGCCTTCTCGGCCAGAGGCCAGCTTCTGTCTTCTAGGTCTTTGAGTACTCAAGGACCTGTACGAAGCCCCTGATAATGCTTTATCAGTAGCGGAGTTCTGGTCATTACAAACTTTCTAGAGTCGACTCGCTCAGAAGAAGATTGAGCCAAAAGTATAAATTAAGCTTTCTTCAAAGTAAAAAAAAAAAGCTGCTAATCTGATGTAATCGAAGATACAAAGTTAAGTATACGCTTTCTTTTACATTAAAATAAAAGTACCAACGTTAAATTCAATCGAGAAAGGGACAAGACGAATACGCAATAAGTATTTTGTTGTAATGCAAAACAATGTAAGTTACATTTGGTATACGTTAATGGTGATATTTCAGACAAGTTTTAGTACAAAGTATTGATATGTTGATGGTGTCAAAAAAAATTTCCTTATCGTTACCTAAGTTGATTTTTCAAATCTTATCAAGTTAAAGCTTACGCATAGTAACAGTCAATAACAGCCTTTTCTTATATAGTTTTATTGCTCCAAACTTAAATACTAAACCAGTGCCTATAAATTTTTGTGTATCCATACTCCATACTAATATTATAAATGCGAAAGTCTGTCTGTCTGTCTGTCTTTCTGTCTGTCTGTCTGTCTGTCTGTCTGTCACCTCTTCACGGCTAAACTGCTGGACCGATTGTGATGAAATTTGGTAGGGATGTAGTTAACGACCTGAGGTCAAACATAGGCTACTTTTGGGCGCGATATAACCGAGTCCCACGCGGGCGGAGCCGCGGGCAACAGCTAGTAATAGATATATCTTTTTAAATATTATACATGAAATGAATTTTGTAACCAAAATTCGTGTTTTAAAATGCAGTTACTCTATCTTTTTTAAAGCAAACACCTTAAGTAACCCACGTCTTAAGAAACATTAAACATTGCTTAGAATTTTCTCTTTCCAAGAAACCGTCAAGTCATTTGTACTGAATTAACATTGAGTAGTTAATCGTTCACGTGAATTCCGAATGTACGAATGATCGCCTGCATTTCTATGCTAATGATATGGATTCGAGTTATCATAATAAGGATAAGCTATCATGACCACGAACGCGCTACTCGAATATAAATCATGTTAAACAATTATGTTTTCTTCCTCTTGCTCGGAAATAGCTTCATTATTTAAAAAAAAACGTCAATAGACGCATCGCTGACCTAAGACAACAATGTCTTTTGACACTTTCGTTAGGTTGGAACTAACCATTAGTTTTTTTTATTGTTTAAAATTATGTATAAACATTTCAAAAATGTGAAAAGAAGAACAAAGCGTATGCTGGCTTGTTGTTGTCGCCATTGTAAATTTGATACGATGTTGTTTCGTCTCAAGAGGATTTCAGAGGAAGAAAAGTACCGTACAAGCCTCGGCCGAAATCGCAATTTACGTCCTCGTAATTTTAAAAACTCGGCCGTATATTGCTACATATCTGGCCTCGACAGTAATGTCCTATTTTCACATAAGATGCACTGTTGAGCGATTTAGTTACACAGTACTTAATATTTTTTTTGTTTTCACTACATAGTATAAAATAAAGTCGCTTCCTCTGTCCCTATGTCCCTATGTATGCGTAAATCTTTGAAACTGCGCAACGGATTTTGATGCGGGTTTTTTTAATAGATAGACTGATTTAAGAGAAAGGTTTTTATGTCCATGCGAAGCCGGGGCGCTAGTTTATAATATACATTATATAGAAGTCAAAATAGTTAACACAAATCTTTAATTTACTAATTATTGTTTTCTGGGAATTGGTATTACATAACTAAAATAACCTCAAAATTCGGTAATATAGGTTGATTGGTACATGAGGACTAAGCATATTCTAATTTATTGATATAGCAATTTTAGTTAAAATATTGCCTATTGGCGGTAGTAGGTAAATTTGTAAATGCATTTTTTATTAAATGTACTTATATATTTTTTTATAAATTATTTATATTTGCCTTACTTTTTTTTATAAGAATACTCAATCATATGAAGGCTACAAATTTTCAAAAGCTTCTGTACCTATTTGATTGTGAGATGTTCATCGTTTCGTTAGCTTTTCTGTCGAAATGATCATTGTTGGTTTTCTTGCAATACAGGCACCTTAACTTAATATCACAGGTTAATATTGAATACGGATGTTGTTTGTATTCACACTTGAGTGTTTGTCCTCAGTAGGTGCGAGTATCACCTGTATGTTAAGAGGCCCTTTTTAATTTCGTTTTGTTTACTACTAAAGCTAAGTAGTTATTATTTTATCGAAATAATAAGATTATTTTCAATTAAGTAATTAAGTAATCTATCTAATATAAAAAAAATGTTTCCATATTAGATAGTTTTAAGAGCTGTGCTCTTTTTGATACAATGGCTTAGTCGCCAAATGCATGTTACATATCTATCTTTCACTAGTGTTTTCACATCCTGACGAATATACAACACACCTAGTTATCTCTACATCCAATATAATATATCCTAATTAAATAAACAACATCACTGATTCGCATATAGTTCAAAGCTAATGACTGTAATTACCTCAGGTATTGGCCGAACATAACCGATATTCATAGATACGGAAATTGAGCCAAACCACCGAAACAACTCCCTATTACAGAATAACCACCATTTCGTTTATTGCGACACTAAATAACAATCAGTATTACGTGGTTACGAAAAACCACTAATAAACTATTTAACGAATTTAAAACACGTCAAAGGGAATTTATTTCGAGTATGTGGAGAAATTACCTTCTTCGATCGAGCGTGTTTCCCGGTTGCATTTTCAGCTTACGCTGCAGAGTCTAGGGTACGCTATTAATCATGGTCCTGATTTGGCAGAACTAGTTATTACAAAAAAGCGACTACTGTCTGACCTCCGTAACCCTTTTTACAGGGAAACCAGACCAACATGAACATGAATGGGTGTGTTAGTGGCCAACACTGTCAGATTTTTTAAGCTGCTTAAAGGCATCTGACATAGCCTAATGACTGCTATCTACCGATAACAACAGAGACCAACAGATTAACGTGCCTCCCGAAGCATGGAGAAGCTCAAGATAGAAATGCCACTAATGGCGACCAATCCAAACATGGCCACGCACTGGCCATCGCTTAACACGCCCGCCGCGCTACGCTATCGAGCTTCTCATGCAGGGAAATTGCCATTCTTTTATAACAAGTGACAAATGTTTATTTCGAAACTACTTTTCTTCTCGCCTTTTTTGCGTCATTAAATAGACAAAAATAGCAGTAAGCACAGAGCAAAGCGCGAGCAAGATCTTGCCGTGGTCTATGGTAGAGAGGTAGGTACCAATTAAATTTTTGTATTAAGTTCAAGTTGGATCATTTCTTTGAATCGTTATAAATAAAATTATTGAAATGTCGAACGGAATTAATTTGAAGCAAAATCATGATTAAATAATTCGAGTCCTGTAAAGAGAAAGTAATAAAGGACGAGTTATCCAGATCATATTCCGAGAAACTTAATATCTATTTTCTTGCTAAGGTTTCTATAAACTACACAGGAAATAGATATATATATATATATATATATCTATTTCCTGTGTAGTTATATATATATATTAAATGGTGCAATAAAATGTTACTAAGGTTCATTTAACTAACAAATAAATAATTATCGTTTACATAGTTAATTGATATTTGTTTACTTTGTATTTAATCAAGTACCTAATTATCTGTTTTCAGGTAAGTTCACAACTAATGACAGTCTGAAATTATTAATATTATTTTAAGGTAAGTCTCTGAAAATATTTATTGAATTTTTAGGTTTCTTATTATTTATGTAAAATTTTAGGTTAGATTAGTTAATTTATCTTTATTAGTAAAGCTTAGACAGTTAGAGAGAGTTTGCTTTTATTGCCTTAAATTACTTATCTACTGGCTGAATTTATTAAATGCTTCTTGAATTTAATAGTCCTCAAGAAACCACTTAGTACAGATAGCAAAAATTAAAATTACGTAAACAATTATTAGAATAAATAGACTAGTCTTAAACTAGTTCACCAGTCAATTGAGTCTGGCTAGAATGCCGAATTAGATTCATCCTTCTCATTTATCTTAAATTAGAATGATGTGAACTGTGATTTATAGACTGACGAACCAACTTGTGTGAGCAAATAGAAATACGGTGGCAATATTTATATACGAGCGCATACAAGATAATGACTTTTGGGATTGTTACGTAAAGTTTTCTATTTATTGCAATGATGGTATTTGCACTATTTATATCTCATTATCATAAAATTAAGAGACTTATTGGCGAACTTTCATTCATTTTACTCTACGTAATGGCTACTTGTATCGAGCCACATTTCGCTCGCTCGCACACAAAAAGCTTTCAATTTTTTTTTTATTATCTAAGTACTTTGTCGAATGCGTTGTAACTAAAAAAATTTTTTTTTCAAAGCGTGTTGTGTTTTAGGCAGAGCTAAATGTAGCCCAGCGATACAAGTAGCCATTACGAGAGGAGAGAATCGACATCGGCGGTCGACCTACGGGAGTGACAGCAGAAGTGAAAACAGGAGCAGGCACACATTTTCGCCGCTCGTTAGAAAGAGAGGAGGATATTACTTCTTCTTCTACGCCACACCAGCGATCTACTCTTCCTCCGTCTTACTTATTATCGATCACGTGCCCTGATGCGAGTTTAATATTTTTACCTATCCCAAAAAAGTGCACTATGTCACTAAAGAAGTTTTCACTTCAGAAATCCTAACGATAATAATGTGCAGACGACACTTAGTCAAAAAGTTGTTGTTAAGTCACTTTCTCTACATGAGTGCAATGTCGAAACATCACATTTAAAGATTGCCGCTCTCTCTATCGTATGTATAAATATTCAAATTATTTAAAGTTCAGAACATTTACACTATGTATTTTTATGACGTTAACACAAAATAAATAACCTAGAGTCATATCTTATACATCGATACAACCAGCCAGGGGCTGTTATCATGAGTTTTTTCGGATTTCAAAAGGCTCGTTATGCCATTTTCTATATCAGTTGATGATAGTTCTAAATAAATGTTAAATTCCTTTAGGTACTTTTAAAAACACACCAGTCATTATCATCTTAGTACGAGTTTATCCCAATCGGTGGCGATAGTATCAAAAGCTTCGAAGCAAGCTAAGAAATCTAGCTACGAAATGGGACTAAGGGTATGTTTTCGGTGGCTAGGTCCGCTAATAAAGTAGTGCGATTAATTTGGTGTTTGTTTGTAGAATCCCCACTAGTCGAACAGAGGATTTAAGACCTCTATTATTTAGTCGTCTTTTACGACATTCACGGGAAGTGAGAATTTCTCAGTTCAAAAACCTAAAACCAGTGTCTAGAATAAATAAATAACAGAAAGAAAAAAAATGAAAAACCTAATGCCTCCGAACAAATATTTTAATTATTTAAGTCTGGCTTAAGTGGAACTGTATAAACAAATAAATTAAAAAGCAGCTAAACAAAAAACAAAACAAAAAAGAGCTAGGGATGGCCGTAAACTGCGTTCAAAATAAATAAACCAAGTTTATGTTTGCATCAGTGAGGCAAATACTAGGGTCTGTTGTGAATTCTTAACGGCTCGTTAAATGACAGTAAACGGTTTTAATGAGATTATTAAACTTTGCTTTTGCGAGTTTATCAATTCGATGCCGTGGTTTAACGACACGCTAACTTTACGTTTTTAAATATAGACGGTGGTTTATTAAAAGCAATTAATTTTGAAATGTTCCTGAATGAAGTCGTGGTCTTGAGAGGTGTTGAAAGTTTAAGGATTGAATATTACTTACCTGGAGTTTCATTACTGTTCGTGTAATCAGCTCTTTATTGACGAAATAAGTTTGTTTTGTTTGTAATTATTAAATAGGCTTGATAGTTTTATTGTCATCTTAACACTCGCCAACGACAAAAAAACCTGTTTTTTACCTTGGCTCTTTAATTTTCGCATGTAAGCAAAAAAAAATATTTTCTCTTCTGGGATTATGGATAAAACATAAGATTCTTCAACGAATAAAGTGGGAGGCAGAATTATCTCTAGTATTATTAATAAGTCATATTGGCCCAAAGAAAATATACCACTGGCTTTGTAACCATTGTTAAATTTTTGACGGTTTTTTCTGATTATCTGTTGGGAACTACCGTTCAATCCAGACGGGAGTATTCTTTTAAACTATCTTTAGCAGTAACATTAGAATCAAATGAAATTGCGTTTGTAGATGACGGTTCAAAATCTGCGTTTTAAATGCTGGTATCCTAATGCTATCGCATTGATAAATTGACAACATTTGTAATGCTGGAGTACTGTTATCTTTTCTGTAATGCCGGTGTCCATTAGAGGCCGATAATATTTCTAATACTCTTGATAATCCATACTATACAAACAAGAATCAGTTGATGTCTTTATTATTATATACAGTATGTAAATTTAATAAGATATATAATATAAGATATTGAATAACAAACAATTTTGTAGTACACTGCAGTTTAGAATATAAATTCGAGTATGAATGACTCATCTAAATGTTCAAGATCTTTGCAATATTTGAAATTGGACTTAAATTGGCTTCTAAAAACTCGCTCGTAAATAATTTAAAGGACAAGTTAATACAGTCTTGAGGTAAATCTAAGCTATATATTTATGTTATGTATGTATTTACTTGTTGCGTAATTCATAAAGCATGTAAGATAGTAAAGATCTAAACGTAACATCTTAATCGAATGAAGTGTCTATAGAAATCAAGTTGGCAGCACCAAGTGTCATTGTCAGATGTCAATGTCATTTGAGTAGCGGTGGAGAATCGAAACGAAGGGTGACTTTGAATATGGCGTCGGGCGAGCGCAGTCGGGTCGGAATACGTATCGTGATTAATTGAGCGGATCATAGTTCGAAATGATAATAGTTTACGTAAATTGGTTTAAGCGTTAACCCGTGCACGTGGTTATGTGATTATTGCCAGAAGCTAGCTATCCCCTGTTGACCTATGGGCGTGATGCCTTGTGTTCAGTGTTTGTATACCCTCAACCCCTTTGATTTTACCAATTGCTGTTGGTTATCAGTTGTGTTAGCACGGAGGAAATCGAGAAGAGTCTTGGTTGTGAGATTACTATCGTGTGCGTGTGTGGGGCACCGATCTAAGCCGTGATTTGGGTTGCTGTCCCTCTGTCGGGACAATTATGCCCTCGCTTGACCTTTGTGAGATTGTGTAAAGTTACTATTTTAGTGATCTGTCACTCTGCTTAAAGAGTTGCCCACAAAAGCCATCCTACGACCCTATGATTGATGCTCGGAGCCATCCATCCTGACTTCCACTTGGCCCCGGCCCCCTTATATCTCTCTATCTCCGACATCAGAAGTGGGATGGTGAACCCGATATTTTTTAGTTTTCTGACACGCTTGATATTGATTCATGGCTATAATCTGGTAATTACCCTACGCGTATAAAACTACCTACTTATGCGGTTAATAATGCGGTTAGTACATGTTTCTGAAAAATAACGGTTTCGTGTTTAGTACAGTATGATACGTTTGTTATGTTGCAGTAACCGGGGTAAGTCTTTTTAAATTTTTATCTGAAACTGATTTAATTGAAATTTCCTGCGTTCATCGTCAATGGAGTAATTTAATTGTCAGTGAAAATTATTTGATATTTGAAGGTAGTTATGACACAGAAAAAACAAAAGAATTATTTTTGAGGGTACAGTAATGACGAAGTAATTTTGGATAAAAATTTTGAAAGCGTGCCTTTTAAGCGTTACGTTTGGTACTTATTTCGGTGATTATTGTAGAGTTAGTTCATAGTTCAATAGTTGCGTTTGCGTTGACTGATATAACTTGTGTTTTGATTATGCTGGAATCCGAATCATACTCGTAGCTGAAGAGAAATCGGTGTCTGCCTTGTGTAGTCCGCGAGTAGGCGGTAGCTCTGGCGGTCGGATTTCTGGAGGAAACCGTAGGTTCAGTTAGACCCGGCGATCACAGGTGGTGATGCGCATATTTGTGGTATTATTGAGATCACGCAATTTTGGTTATGTGTTGACATAGAGAGATCTTGAGTAAAGCGTAAAACGAAGATATTGAGTTTTTGATTGGGGTGACGTTTGTCTTTCTGTAGCGTGTGGAGTCTAAGCTGGTCGAAAGGACAGTATCATCCGGGCCAGCTCGATTCGAGATCGGGTGGTTGAAGGGATATACTCCAGGCTCAATGTCAAGTGGCTGGTCGAAGGGATTGTGTCGTCCGATCAATGTCCTCGGTGGGCTGGTTGAAGGGACGCACTCATCCGGTCCAGGCCACGCGTGCAGAAGCTAGTCGTCCGGTCCATGACGAGATATGGTCGAAGGGACACTGAGCTTGTTGTAGCTGGTCATAGGGACACACTCGTCCGGTCCAGGCTACTTGGTCAGTCATGTCGAAACAAGCCGTCCGGTCCATGGTATGATATGGTCGAAGGGACACTTGCTTTCAAGGTGGAAGTTTATGTGGATTGGTTTGACCAAGTGTAACACGACTCGGTTGGTACTGTTTTTCATTGTCAGGTTGGACGAGCGGATTAAATTGGTGATGCAGATTTTTGTTCACATGACGACATTAAGAATATACGCCCGTGGACGGTCGAATGTCAGTCCGGCCGTGTAAGATAGTAAAGATCTAAACGTAACATCTTAATCGAATGAAGTGTCTATAGAAATCAAGTTGGCAGCACCAAGTGTCATTGTCAGATGTCAATGTCATTTGAGTAGCGGTGGAGAATCGAAACGAAGGGTGACTTTGAATATGGCGTCGGGCGAGCGCAGTCGGGTCGGAATACGTATCGTGATTAATTGAGCGGATCATAGTTCGAAATGATAATAGTTTACGTAAATTGGTTTAAGCGTTAACCCGTGCACGTGGTTATGTGATTATTGCCAGAAGCTAGCTATCCCCTGTTGATCTATGGGCGTGATGCCTTGTGTTCAGTGTTTGTATACCCTCAACCCCTTTGATTTTACCAATTGCTGTTGGTTATCAGTTGTGTTAGCACGGAGGAAATCGAGAAGAGTCTTGGTTGTGAGATTACTATCGTGTGCGTGTGTGGGGCACCGATCTAAGCCGTGATTTGGGTTGCTGTCCCTCTGTCGGGACAATTATGCCCTCGCTTGACCTTTGTGAGATTGTGTAAAGTTACTATTTTAGTGATCTGTCACTCTGCTTAAAGAGTTGCCCACAAAAGCCATCCTACGACCCTATGATTGATGCTCGGAGCCATCCATCCTGACTTCCACTTGGCCCCGGCCCCCTTATCCCTCTCACTCCGACAAGCATTTTAAAAGATCTACATAGTTTGTTGTTCATTGCGCAAATATTAGCAAACAAAAATACAATTTTTTTAAATGAAGCAGAATGAAAAGTAAAAGAAAATTTGACCTTGAAGTAATCAAAAACATATAAGAACTTTGCCTATCATTATTCTATGGTTTTACGGTAATGTGTTACGAAAATTCACCTTTCTATCTTAAAAACATGCGAAAAACATTTTTCTTGTTACCTTGTCATCTTTCGCTCGTTTTTCCCGTAGTTGACTAGAGTACGACATACCACCCACAGTGCCTCAACTATTTCACATACCGTAGACGAGACAACTCGAATATTTTAATAAACAAAGAGGTATTTTATATAGATGTGGCGAAATTTACCTGTGTAGAAAGGACTTGACTTCTTGGTATTTTAAACTTTAAAAAACCATCGGTAAACATACTGACATTGCTATTTAACTGTGTATCTGCCCCTAAATTACATATTTTTGTTGTAAGAAGTCATCGAGAAGAAAGTTTTCAGTGCATGATTCAAAGTAGTTCTCAATCTTTCGAAGAGCGATCAATGTATCTACCTCACCAAGATAAATTAATATTAATATATTCTATATTTTCAAATTAAAAATATACCTATGATTAATTATTACAAAATTTAAAAACTTACTACTTTCACCAAAAGAAAAAAAAATACCAATAAAAAAAAGCTTACAAAAATTCCAGTCCCGGTCCCGTTATAATACGAGTACCCCAAATAAGAAAAAAAAAGAATTAATTGTGTTAATAAAAGTTAAATTTAAATTAAAAAAATAATTATTTAGATTGTTTATATTAAAATAATTATATTGTATTATTAACTTTTATTAAAAAATAAGATTATGACATCTTTTTACTACAACCTTACAAAAATGTGACTGCACGGCACATTTTTATTTCACTAACCATATTTTGCGCGGCACCGCTACATTTCGCAGGCGGCGGGGCAAGCAGGAGATTGCTTCGCTTATCTTATTGATACAGATATATTTTTCCACTACATTGCCGCACCACGTAAGGAAATAACGCTATACTTTTGGTCGACATTGTAACGGACTTTTATAGAATATTCTGATATCTCCCTGCTTTGAATATTAATACCGGTAGTTCTACAGACATAAGACCTGGAGAGCACAATCTTTCAGCAAGTTAATTTTGTTTGGTTTGTGCTTTTGAATTCCAGATCCCTACACTACATTGCAGAATATTTGACAAAACAGTTACTAATAAGAAAGTTGAATAATAACTTTAAATTCGCAGATTGACAGAGCTAATTAACGAATGTGTGTAAAATGTGATGAATATCTAAAGTATTTTTTCTTGCATAAAAGGGATTTTCACAGTAATTTGCAAGTATAATTTAACCATACAGCTATTTATATCTAAGTGAGTAATCGCCGAAAAACATCTAAAAAACATATTTTCACACAAAAACACATTTCCATTACATTTAGGTATACAAACCATTACGAAACAAAGCCATTGGGGAAAAAAGAACAAAAAATATTTTGTATTTCGTCAAAAAATTCGGCTGCAAACGCCCGACAAGAAACATCGCACCAAATTGACATCGAAGTGCGAATGAAAAGTTCCGCTTTCATTTGTTTTCCCGATCGAAGTTTACACGAATATGTAGCGGAAAATGCATAGATTTAAAAAAAAAAATTGCGTCACTTAAAATAGATATAACATATGACACTAAATGTATGGGAACCGGCCGCGCCGTTTGCGGGGGGTAAGGGCTGAGGTAAAGGAGGGTAGGAGGGGGGGTCCGTCACCAAATACACACATTATGGAATGAGTTCACAAACTATTCTTATTGCAAAATCAAACAAAAATGACTTTATGATACAGGATTAAGGCTTAGTACAAATGCACTGTATTTCCACTCCAACTAACTAAGCAGTCTGAGCCTAGTAGACCCAGGGGTCGTGAGAGCTTATTTAGTTGTTTCCAGTTTGGTTAGGACATTGCAGGCCTGATTCACCTGACTGTCTGATAATAAAGATGATTCTGTGCTTCGGAATGCACGTTAAGCAGTTGGTCCCGGCTGCCATCTGGTAGTCGTTAAAGGAACCATTTTAAAGGCCGGAAGAGGCTTCCGACGAACTCTGACACCAGGGTGTACATGGTCGATTGACCGTCTTACCTACACAAAAAGATGATGAGTCTGAGCAGGAAATATTTAAATTTCTATGTATATTCTCGAGCAATAGAAAAAAGTTCACATTCGTAAAAAAGTTCGAAGTGTACGTACGGTATTGCCGTTTGTAATGTTTGAGCGTAAGTTTTGTTCTGGTCTGGAGATAAAGATACCTTCTCGTTCTCAATACGACTGTTATTTACCAAGTACATACTATTTTTTTATTTATAATTACTAATATATATAAATAAATAGGATACAAAGATCAGACGTCAATCGCTCCATTGAACCATGATTAATAGCGTACCATAAACTAGAGCAACATTATAAAATTAATTTTACTCGCTTTTTCAAATAACAGCACTGAATATGATAAACTGAACTAATCTTAATGAGCTGGTATCCATAGGTCCTCTAGGCTATGACCAAATGTTAAGTACCATATCTGTTAATAGATTTGCAGTTATATCAGATAATTGCGTTGTTGCAGTCAGAGCAAGAATCTTGGAGCGCGGTAGTAGCACTGCAGCATATACATAAGCTTCAAATTTAGAATGTAATTAATGTTAAGTGTATAACCCAAGGGAAAACTAAAATATTTTGCAATTTCGGTCCAGTTTTCTAGATACACCAACTGCATAAATAACTTTGTAATCCCATATAAATATATAGGATAACAAAGTTACATTCGCAGTGAACGAACCAGTGTACCTGCATACTTATACTTCGCCCGCGTTATCAAGAGGCAATATGTATGTCGTAAAGTAGTTCTCTGTAATCTACAAAAAGAAATGAGATACCATCAAAAACAAAACTTATAAAAATTCCATGTCTCGCTTAGTTGTTCTACCGTCAAAAGTAGTGAGATCCATGTAATACCAAGCCGGTTAATTTATTCAGTCCCTTCTTAAGCGGACCTCTTGTCTTCGGTTATCACTACATAGTATAAAACAAATTCGCTTTCTCTGTCCCTATATCCCTTTGTATGCTTAAATCTTTAAAACTATGCAACGGATTTTGATGCGGTTTTTTTTATAGATAGAGTGATTTAAGAGCAAGGTTATTATGCCCATGCAAAGCCGGGGCGGGTCGCTTGTTGCGTAATAAGCTAACTTAAAATCATCTTCTAATCTTCTAAATAACCAGGACGACTTGCCAATCGCACGAAACCATCTAATTCATTATAATTAATAGGTTTGTATCATTAGTGAGATAATAATGTGTTTTCACGCGATGGCCATATATATTTTTTCAGAGTGACAGAGACACGATGTTCAATGCTTATCGTCACTCTAAAAAGTAATAACTCATTCCATTTGTATAATTATTACGTCTATTTGTTGCCATTTTGACATGACAGCAGGCAAAATTAGTGAAGTAACAGATTCGTGTAGCATCGATATATCGAGATTACGTTGAATTATTATTGTTATTTTTTTATTGGTTTTTATTAATATTTGATTTTATTACACTTTTTAAATTTAATCATAATTTACTGTTTATATCTGTATGGGCTAGCATGGTCTGACATGAAGAATACCATTTATTAAACTATTAAGTCACAAACAATGCATCTGGCGGTGGTGGTCATTAGCCAGACTCGATACGATAAGTTTATCATGCAACAATATGAAAAAATAACCAGAAGTCGAAGCAAACAGGATCATGAGCATAATGGCCTGAGATGACTGGTTTCACTTGTGATTCCAGAATGCCGGTCAGGCTCAAGGGTCAGGTCTATATAACCATCATTAGAACTGTCCGCTGAGCTGGATGTGTGAAATATCGCGAAAAGACCGCGTTAGAAACTCCCACCACGTTCGGGACAGCCTTCATATCCATAACATAGCAGATAGATAAGCTTCAAAAGAGTGGCCTGCGGTGGTACGAACACGTCTCGTTGAAACAGGTGTCTTGACCATGCCACCTCCCACGGGGCTTGGTATGGTGGAAGGGGCAAAACCAAGACGTGCCAGCTTGACGTCGTGGCGCATTATTAGTCATGCTTGATTTAACGTTTTCAAGTTGCTTGCATAATGTATTAGTACCCTCTAAAGTCAATCGACCTAATATACTGTAGAACTAATGTTTAATAGCTGCTGTAATGTTTTCTATTGCGTCCGTTTCCCTTTTTGATTATTAATTCATATCAAGTGGGTAAAAGCTCAATTCACCCTGCACACTCTTGCGTCACAGAGGTCATTGAACCCTCTAAGGTCTGGCATCATTGTTTTGATTTTTTTTTTTATTATATATCAATTTTGTTTGTAGTTCGACTTATTTCTCCCACTCTCCCCCTCACCCATATATTTTCCAGGCATTAGGTATTTTCCCCACTAATACCCCTAGAGCTTTTTCACAGCTTAACCTATTTTTATTGAATTTTTATTTTGTACTGTGGACGTGATGCGTTTTAATTTCAGACCCCACTCGAGTATATATTTGCAGGCATGCGGTTATTCTTTTCCTCTTTCACCCCCATAAGTTACAAACGGCTCAACCGATTTTCATCAAACATATATCTAAAAACACTCGCACATAAGTCACCGTTATTACAAAAAAAAAAACTAAACTGAAATCGCTTTATCCATTACCACAGACAGACACGTCAAACTTATAATACCCCTCTTTTTGGGTTAAAAATAGCGTGAATGCCACTGTTATGATTTTGTAGTCCATTGGACCTTGAAAATCCAATTATCTGATTTTTCTTAACCATCTCTCTGGGTTTGACGTTAAACCCCACGTCTAGTTTTACTTCATCAGATGTCACAGGGAAATAAGAAAACCAGACATTTCGTCTTTTCTTTTCGATCCCGAAGAGTGTCATATAATATGTAAACATTTTTAGTAAGACGTTACAAACAAGAATAATTGGCATCTTCCGGAATTTTATGGTAACACTAGCAATTTCGGAAACTGGTTTCTTCATTCATTTCCCGTTGACATTTACCTACAAGAATTATGTTGATAATTAATCCCGAATTTTACTCCCAACTCGCCTCCTAACTTCGTTTATCGATACTTGACGAAAGAAACGTAAGAGCAACAACACTATGCTTAGCACATGCTTTTGACTGAATAATATTTTTTTCATTCAAAATGGCGTTGAATCTGCTGTAGTATTTTACATAATATAAGGCTTTAACTTGTATAAAACGTAAAAAGAAGTATCAGGAGAACTCATATTAGGATTTATACAATTATTTTTACATATTGTGAAGGCATAAATCGGCATTGATACCCAAAATTGATTTTTTTTGTTGTCCTTGTATATACTCCGCAATAGACATTAGTAGACTGTGAACCCCAGGATGGCATACACGTAAATATCGTGTATGAGTGATAAGACAGTTTAGCTTGTCATGCTACTTCTAGTAGAGCCGCGTTCCTAGTTCTATGGGAAAATGCGTGAATCTTGAATAGAAATCCAGTTTGAAAATAGATTAAAAAAGTTTTGATTATGTTGTAGGTGAGAATATATGCGCTACTTATAATTAATGAAAATGAATAAACGTCAAAAATCTTACTTAAATTTTAATGTTATTTCAAGACCAATAAAACATTTTTTTAAATACTTACATGCCAATACAACTTATGATCCTACGCTAAGTTCCTACTTAGCGTAGGATCATAAGTTGTATTGGTAGGATCATAAGTTCATCAGAACCACAAGGTTTACTAAAATTGTTTAATTTCCAAAATAACAAAAACCGAAATCTACCTATTAGTTGTTGAAGAACACAGTGTTGTAAACTATAACTGTGATCGAACAGAGTAATTGAGTATATCATTCGGAGTTCACATTCGATATTTCTAATAATTTCAGTTCCGCATTTTCTAATCGTTTTTTTTTCAAGCACAAGTCAAATGATTTGCAATAAGTGATTAATACCACCCTTTTTCTCACGACCAAATCCGTTTTATTCTAGCAACATAGCATAACTATGTGGTACAATGTTTAACAACAATGACACTAGTATGCCAAGTGGCCTTACATAGAAACTTCAGTAATAACAATACTGGGGACGTTCATTTTACAACATTTCTAATGCACGGTGACCGGCGTTAGTATAAGTACATAATACGATAAAGTTGTTAGAACATCGCAGTACTTTTATACAAGTTGTTGAGAAACTTAATACAGGGACTATACTGAGTAATAACGACTTGTCAGCATTGTAGGGTACCAATTAAAATGTTCTGTGTGACGCCAAGTGAAGACAGTTTAATTGGATTGTTGATTTTCGTATTTCTGACTTTGACAATATCTTTCAGTGATATTTATAGCTTTTGAATTAAACAATGACTACGATATTATTGGAAGTTAAATTCTCTGGTTCACTGAGCTATCTATGCTTGATTAAAATAAGTATTAAAGATATAGATTCTATGAGAAAACCTAATAAAAAATATTTTTTTTTTGTTAATAGAAGACTAGCTATTACCTGGTCTAGTCATTAACTATATCTATACCAAACTTTATACAAATCGATCCTGCAATTTAGCCGTGAAAGCGTAATAGACAGACAGACAGAATTTCCCATTTATAATAATATACATTTTGTCCTTCTTACTTAGTAGAAATAAAGGCTATAATAGCTTACATCATGGAAACCGGTACTTTAACACAAAAATTATAGCTATTTTAGGGTCCTAAATAACTGGTTAAGACCATTAAAAACGTATGAGCAGAAAAACAAGCCGGTTGTTTATTTTAACCAGGTTTTCCGATCCCTGGACAAATATAACCTACAAAATGCGAGCGTTGCAAAGTTATATATTTTAATTTCATCCTAGTAAAGAACTTATTATGATAAGTTAATAAAGCGTCACACAGCTGCTGCTAGAAAAAAAACTATGGATGAAGAAAATATTACGAGTATTGGGGTACCGCCGGTAGTGCGGAAGAGTCCATGATGTCCATCCAGACTGGGACGTCAATCAAAGATGGCGGTTACTCACTGACTGGTTTATTAGATACACATACATAATAACCGAGATACCTACACTTTTCCCCTCTTAATTAATCGCTAATTTTAACAAATATTCACTTTAACAAATATTTAGTTAACAAATATTTTTCCTTTTTGCTCGATTGAGAGCACGCAGTGCTCGAGCCGACGCATTAGATTCAAGGGGGGTTGGAGACTCTGGAGTTTCACCTATCGGTTGCTGGATTGTATCCGTTGGGTGTTCACCTTCCTCTTCACTCCCTCCATCCCTTGTATCCGCCGCGTCCTCAAACTTATCGGCATCGTCCTCGACCACTTCTTCTCCCTCGCGTGACAAGCGTGGACTAGTATGGGTTAGTGAAAAACGCGACTTATCTTTCACAGGCAGGATCTGATCCTGGTGTCTTCGCCACTCTGTTCCATTCGCTAAACTAATCCTATACGACACCGGACCTGTTTTCTCAGCCACTATCCCCTTTTGCCATTTATCTCCCTTTGCAGCATAATTTCGAACTAGGACCGGTTCCCCAATATTAATTTCCCTAGTAGTAGTCCCTCCCGCATTAGTGACTTGTCGTTGCTGAGCCGCATGCACTACCGTGGATAGGTCGGGACGCAAGGCATCCAAACGGTTGCGCAGGCGTCTTCCTAACATGAGCACCGCCGGTGGTACGCCCGTAGTGGCATGTTCACAATTACGGTATGAAAATAAAAATGTATTTAAAGCTTTGTCAATATTTTCACCTTCATGTATGGCTCTCTTAATAGCTTTCTTTACGGTTCGAACCGCGTTTTCCGCTGCCCCATTTCCTTGCGGTCGGTACGGTGCCGATGTTGTATGTCGAATACGGTTACGAGAACAAAAGTTTTTAAAATCAAATGAAAAAAATGGTGGGCCGTTATCCGTCACGAGCTGTGCAGGCAATCCAAATCTGGCAAACACTGATCTAAATGCTGAGATCGTAGACTGTGCATCGGTGCGGGTCATTAGTATTGCTTCGATCCATTTGGAGTGTGCATCTACTATAATTAAATACCTCCTGCCAGCACAATCTCCAAAATCAGCGTGGATGCGTTGCCAAGGTACTAGCGGGTACTCCCAAGGATGTACTATCGCGCGAGGGGGCGCATCACGGACCGTTCTACATGCCTCACAAGATCGACAAACATTTTCTAAATCAGTGTCCAGCCCAGGCCAATAAACATAGTTACGTGACAAGTTTTTCATTTTGTTAATCCCTAAGTGCCCTTCATGTAATTCCTCTAACACCATTTTACGGAGTTTAGGGGGTATAATAATTCTATATTTGTAGATTAGACAGTCTAATTCCATTATAATCTCTTTTTTCCGTTCAAAATAGGGCTTCTCTTCCTCACAGCTCGCTCTGGCTGGCCACCCAAACTTTACGTACCCTAATATTTTATTTAATAACACATCTTCCTTCGTTTGTTTACTAACGTCACGGAAATCAACCGGTACATTATCTCTAACTATATTCATATAGCTTTGCGGTTGAGTGGTGCAGCGGCGCTCGCTAGACAAAGGCAAGCGGGACAGCGCATCGGCCGGCCCGTTCTCACTGGATCTTACGAATTCCACTTTAAAATCATAGGCAGCTAAACGAACCGCCCAGCGCTGTAAGCGACTAGCAGCCGTCTGAGGAATACCTTGTTTTGGTCCGAATATGTGACTTAACGGCTGATGATCGGTACGCAATATGAATTGTCTACCATATAAATAATGGTGATGTCGCGTTACCCCAAAGAAGATAGCCAGCGCCTCCTTGTCTAACTGACTATAATTCTTTTCGGCCTCATTAAGAGTCCGGGATGCACAGCTGACGGGGCGCTCGCCGCCCGCCAGCCTATGTGCGAGAACCGCCCCCACTCCATAGGCGCTGCTGTCGACTGACAGGATTAATGGTTGCCCTTCCTTATAATGTGCCAGAACTCTGAATGAATAGATACTGGCAGTCGCATCTCCGCGATAAGCGAACATTTCTATAAACAATATTTTAGCCATAAACCTATCACTGCTCAGAATATTTTGTTGCGCAGTTATGCCGGTTCACCGATCGAATCGCTTGGATCTATAACAGTCAATGTTACTCTCGGGAAGGTGACAGCTAACAATTTACTAATGCATGTTATTAAGAACGGTAGTCGCCCACTGCTAGGTAGAGAGTGGATTCGCGCCTTAAATATAAAACAAATTAGTTTTAATGAGATACTCGAGGGTCCGATCGTGAATCGACTAACTGCAGAGTTTCCAGAAGTGTTTACTAAGAAATTAGGTACTTGTAAAAAAACCATTAAGCTAGAATTAAAAGACCGCGAACCGGTATACGTGCGCGCGCGGCCGGTGCCACTGGCACTGCGCGCGCGCGTACAAGCTGAGTTGGAGCGTCTGGAAACCGAAGGGACCATCTACCGGGTGGAGCATGCCGAATACGGTACTCCTATTGTGCCGGTAGTTAAGGAGAACGGCGATATTCGAATATGCGGGGACTATAAGGTCACAATTAACCCTAAGTTAAAACGCGAATTTTACCCTCTCCCTCGTATCGAGGAATTATTCTCAACCCTCAGTGGTGGGGAGGAATTTAGTAAAATCGATTTAACACACGCGTACGCACAAACGATGTTAACAGAGGACTCGCAACCTTATACCGCAATCAATACTCACCTTGGCACGTTTGTTTATCGTCGCACTCCTTATGGCTTATCATGTATTCCAGAAAAATTCCAAAAACTAATGGAAGAAACCCTAAGGGGAATACCAAATACTGTAGTATTTTTAGATGATATAGCAGTCACGGGAGCCACAAGGGCACTGCATGTAAGTAATCTGAGACAAGTGTTGCAAAGACTGAAGGTCATGGGATTAACTGTTAAAATTGAGAAATGTAAATTTTTACAAAGCAGTGTCAAATATCTAGGTTATATTATTGATAAAGCGGGGCTACACCCTGATCCTAAAAAGGTGGACGCGATTGCTCACGCACCACGGCCAACCGTCAATGTTCACTTTTATAATAAATGGTTTAATACCTTTAGTCGCCAGCTCAATGTTGAAGATGTCCTCATCGTCCGTCACCTCCTCGGGTTCACTCACAAAATTTTGCCGACCGAACGGCCGATCACCACCACGCACTTGTTTGCACCTTACCTTTAAATGCCCTCTTTTGTTACACTGATCACAGTTATAGTTGGAGTACCGACACCGGTCGGGCCGGTGCGCTTTCCCACATCGCCAGCAGGCCGGCTCCGCGCCGAACCGCGCGCCTCTTCCGCCGCCGCCTCGCCCGGCACCGCCTCCTCCTCGTCTCATGCTCGCCTGGTGCAAGCCCTCATCCGCCCCGCTGCCCTCTGCACCTGAAGCCTCCTGTGCGGTGGCCGACGTGGCCCCGCTCACCTCCGCGTGCCTCTCCGCAGCCTCCAGCGCTAGAGCCAGTTCGACCGCCTCTTTATATTTTATGTCTCTTTCTGCGAATATTCTTGATCGCATAGCCTCACTCGCAAGACCCGAAACAAACTGATCACGGAGGTTTTCTTCCAAATTTGTCCCAAAATTGCATGTTGTAGCGAGATGTTTTAAATTTTGAAGGTAGTCCGTAAGTGTTTCGCCGACACGTTGCCTGCGTAGCCGGAAAACGTGACGCTCCGCAATTTCTGACCGCTGTGGTTCCAAGTGTTGTGCTACCAGGTCTACTAGCGTATCGAACGTCTTGGACTCAGGGTGCGCAGGCGAAGTCAAATCGCACATAAGTGAATATGTAGCTTCGCCAACGATCGTGATCAATAACGGAACACGCAATTCGTCCTTAATTTCATTGAGAACAATGTACTGTCTCACCCGACGTATATACGCCGGCCACTTTTGCGAGTTTAAATCAAACGGCTCCAATTTACCTATCGGCATTTTGCTAACTATTAAAACACCACACGTTTCGCTTAAATTAACACGCACGCACCGAACTCGTCGCCAGTGGGACGTCAATCAAAGATGGCGGTTACTCACTGACTGGTTTATTAGATACACATACATAATAACCGAGATACCTACACAGACCATGAAGAAAAATGAAGCAATGCACGTACAAGAGCATGAATAAGTAGAAAAACGTTTGCTGCTTTTGGTTCCCTGAGAAGACTCCGGAATTTCTTACCATTTGATACCAAAATTGCGCTGACACAGTCCCTTCTACTCCCTCTTCTTGATTATGCTGACTCATGTTTTATTAATCTCACCGTCTTCAGAATCTGTCTATTAGGTTCATATTTGGAGTTCGTAAATATGACCATATTTCCCACTTCCGCTCCCAACTTAATTGGCTTCCTATTCGCCTTCGTCGCAACCTTCATATCTTGTCTTTACTATATTCCGTTCTATTCAATCCATCTTTTCCACCTTATCTGAAGGATCGTTTCATTTATCTCCATGATGTGCATGCTGACCGTAATTTACGTAGTTCTGTCTCTCTTAGACTTAGAGTACCAATGCAAAACACCAAATTTTTCTTTAACTCTTTCTCCGTCCAAGCAGTTCTCCTCTGGAACGCCCTCCCGCTTGAAATCCGGAAAGCTCAGACTCTGACCGGGTTCAAAAATCTCGTCAAATCCCATTACCTTTCTGCCTTGTCCTAATTTGCTTTGTATCTGCTCAGTTATTTATTGAGATATTTAAGTATGCTCTTATTTATATGTATTATATATATTTATATGTATATATATATATATATATATTTTTTTTTTTTATGTATGTATTTATGTTTGTTTTATTTGTTTTTATTTATTTTTATTTAGTATGTGTAGGTTATATTATATTATTTTATATTTATATCTTTGTGTGTGTATATTTATTTACGTATATATACTGCGCCTTCGCCTTTTGATTTGTCTTGGTTTTGTTTTCCATCCACCCTAAGATTGACTGGAAGAGATTGCATTAGCGATAAGTCCGCCTTTGTACCTTACCTAGTTTTTAACAAAATTATGTATACATTTGTTTGGTGCAATAAAGAGTTTTTCTATTCTATTCTATTCTAATACTCATACATACATACATATAATCACGTCTTTATCCCATACGGGTAGACAGAGCCTAGAGCCATAAGACCTTAGGCCACGTTTAGCATAATGGTAGTTGAAACAGGTAATCAATAGTGATGGGTTGCTAGCCGCATCGCCTATGTCATGATTTCCCCATTCGGCGATTCCCTCAGATGAGAATACTCTTAATTATAATATAATAAAACTAGCGACCCGCCCCGTCTTCCCACGGGTGTAATGCTATAGGTCCAATACCTGTATTATACATATAAATTATCCTCTTAAATCACTCTCTATTAAAAAAAACCGCATCAAAATCCGTTGCGTAGTTTCAAAGATCTAAGCATACATAAGGATAGACAGCGGGAAGCGACTTTGTTTTATACTATGTATTGATAATGATTCTATATGTATAACACTGTATGATTGAATGAAGACAAAGATGAAAATAGAACCTACTTACGAATTGACAAAATTCAAGATTCCGTTTCTGGCCATTTATCTACGGTACCATAAAAAGTGTTGTTTGAACAAGATGCTCTGGAACGTTTTGATCATTGTGTAAAACAAACTAATCAATATTTATTAGACCAGTGACACAGAAAAACTCCTTACTCAAAATAGTATTCGGCTCAAAGTTTAAGTAATCCATATAAAGTGACACGGTGCAGCGTTTCAACTTGATATTTTTAGATTTTAATGAACCAGATCTGACGCGCGACTAAAATAGTCTGGAATCCATCAATCGATTTAATTAACACATTCATTTGAAGAAATTTATTTGGGTTCTTGTCTTGATTTGAGAACTAGGTTTTTTAATTTTACATTGCCTACCTATTGATAATTTATGTGGGATAATATTATGTTAAAGAACATTACATAAAAAGAGAGTTCAGTCAGTGAAAACCGTTGAAACCAACTGTCATTAATTTTATATTGTCTTATTTGATTACTTTAAATAAACGAATTTAAAAAGAAAAAATATATATATATATAGGTATTTCTGAACTTTAGAATATCACCAATAATAAACTGTGTACCTATAGTTTAAGATTCTTTGGTCGAGGTGCACTTAATCACGAATTTAATTATTATTAATTATTTTGTATGAAATTAAATAAGAATTTGTTAGTTAATTGATTTGATGTTTTAAAAAATACTACAATGCAGCTTATAGCTTATAACTTCGACTAGCAAGTTACCGCTCCAGTAGCGGACAAGCGAGACGTGCGGCACAATAAAAGTGTTAAAAAGAGGTCAAAAAAGCCAAGATGTGCCACTCCTTACCCTTACTTTAAATCATTTGATTAAGTTCCAATTGTTCTTTTTTCCAAGAGCACTCATGAAGTAGTTTTTTATAAATTGCCTATCTTTTTTTAATGGAAATTTAAGCTGAAGTGTCCTAAATTATGTTAATACAAAAAATTATTCTTGACGGAATCAAACCCACAATCTCTGGATCGTATGACGAACTTTATAAATCTAAACAAATTTTACCAAAATGTATTTAACTTGCGGTTTTGTATTATAATATTTCATCAGAAACATATTCCTGTTAAACCCATTCTTCAAGTATCCTTATGTACGTAAACCCAACCCGTTGAGCTGGCCGGAAACATTTCCAAATAATTTATGATACTCGGAAACTGTTAGAGAAAATTATGGCACCCCTTTTAAAGGTATAGATTTCTCCTTGGGAGCCTTGTTGAGCACTTTTAAAAGCTTTTGAAATCGCAACTGGAGGATGGCCTGAGTAGAACTTGTAATGGTAACTGAACCGTTTTAGAATCGAACTTCGGTCAGCCATTTTGAACTTATTGGATAAAATTCTACTCGTGTTCGATGGAGAAGTTTTGAACTCATCTTGAGAATTTGCTCGCTACTTTGTTTTATTTTTATTTAACTGTGTTTATATGTTCATTAGTATGTTTCTAATGGCTATCGAAAATATATTTCCAGTTTTCTTCTTTTTATGTCAATGAAAATAGTATAATTTGGTTAGCCCATAACAATCCACCTTAATGGCCTGTCAATTTGCCTATCAATTATTATTACACTTATACCTTGTGCTTTATTGACAAAACGTTCTATATTTTCAATAAGGGTTTCGCTATTCTTCTTATTTTAAAGTAAACCCATCCAATGGACAAGTAGAGAAAAAGTGGTGCCATAAAGTACAATGCAGTATGTTTACAATACGTTTTTTAAGTAAATCACGGTGATGAAAGTCAAACATGAACCTATAATAATAGTTACAAAAATGCCAGAGACATAAGAAGTTCTCCATCGTTGGTATGATACCTAAATGATTCCCAGCTTCTGAATTAAAAAGGGAATGTATGTTGAACACAGCCGAAATTCCACTCGCTGACTCGCGGGATTCAAGTGGATTAATAATGTACTAGAACTGGTTGCTCCCGAGTGTTTAGTCCCGTACTGATTCATAATAAGGATTTCAGGCATGAATTTTGAATCAAAATGACGACATTAACGTCAGCATTAAAGCAAATTATTCCATAATCCTTTATGTAAAATGTTCAGAGTTTGAAAAACTAATTTTGATCTAAATCATTACGTTAAAGAAAAAGTAAATGATCTATTTTCATATATTTATTTTTATATATTTTCATGTAGACATGATCTACTAAATGAAAATTAAATTTAATTAGCTTTTTAATCATATCACAAAACTGCAGTATTAAGATGTCTGGATGTGATAGGCAATTATATTATTCACTTACTTGACAGTGACTGACAACATTGTAGAAATCTATGCACGCTGCCATCACTAGTTCAACTATCTATTTGAACAGATTAATGAAGGCATGCATGTGTGCCGTTACGGACGATTTAAAATCAATTCGATTCTCGATACGGTTCAAAAGTTGTCAAACTCTAGTGCCAGCCAAGTGGCTTGATTGAAATTGTTATTTCTAATTTAAGTTTTTTCTTAGTTCTTCTGTTAAGTCTGCACTGTAGATAACAAAAAGTCTTAAAAAGCTAGAACAAGAAAGAAGTTTTGACATTTGCTGATGTGTCTTACAATATAGGTACTTATCTCTTAGACTATTAGATCTAGATATTAATTAGGCTATTGGTCAGAGAATGTAGGTATGACGAATATAAGTTTTAGGGATTAAAATTTATCATATTAATTATTATGTTGTTTAAACTACGTTTTTTATTATAAATTATTTCATTAAAATATCAGCTTAATAACTCAGTTATAAACTCTGAGGTTAATGAAATTAAATATATGCTTTTTCAAATATGTAGTTTAAATTATTTAATATTGTTAGACCACTATTTTAAACATTTGCTGGACTTTAAGTCAACTATACGAGAATGCGTGAAATTACATAAGATACGCTCAATTGTGTAGACTGTGCGACCGAACATACATAAATTATGTATGAGTGGTGCATTTGGACAGTTGAATGAACTCTAAATGTCTTATTTTAAATACATTTGTATTTAAATATGATTTCTGAAAATATAGAAGTATTGATTAGTAACATCATCAAAACAACTGCAAACTAAATATTTAAATAATACAATTTCGAAGTAAAAAGCTTTACATAACCGCCCCCAAAATCCAAACTTTGTTGTCTTTGAAACAAACGATAAACATCTATATTCCAAAACCACAGTTTGTAAAGACCATTGATGCGTAAATATTTGAAATAGATTATATCGAGATTGGCCAAACTTGACAATAAAATAAACACAGTCATATTTACATAATAAATACTTACGCCCACGCGTCCCTTTCACTGATTTTATCACATTTGTATTTATTTAGGTGTATCTGCATTGTTATCGATGCATCGCGTATCGATTACAGTATAGAGCATCGATAAATCAAACCGATCCGAAGCTTACCATTGTATGTTGTCGAAACGCCACATAAAGACGTGCATTATCTGTTAACATAAAATTGTAATGTAGCAATTTGGAAACAAGTTCAGAATGTATCGGAATCAAATTTAACGTGTTATTTCCATGGGAACTCGCATTTTTTTTGCTCTACATGGGCGTAGTTTACCACTAATGACAATAATTAGTATGACTTAATATAGAAATAGAAAAAACATTGATATAAGTACTTATTACTTATATGTTTTGATATTTAATAGTCTGCATGAATCATTATTTATAAGGGGGATTTACAAATCAGTGTTTACTTGATTAATTTAAAAATAGCAATCAACTAACTATTGTGAAATAATTCCAACGACACATATATTAGAACCATATTTACGAAAACAACAATGAATATTGTCACTATTGCATGGGCATTACATAATTATATTCACGCTTAGAATTTGTGCTTTTTCTTTAAAAAAACAAAAAGAAAATTACGAGTATGAACCAATAATTTTGAATTTAAAACGACCCCAATAATATAGACAAGATAATATTTCAAATTAAGCATACTTACCTATTATTTTTATTTTAGAAAGGAACTCCACCGACAAGCCTAGCTCTTAAATTTATGATGATGACCTATTATTTTTATTTATTTGTTTATTCATAAGCCGAAAAACCTTACTTAAAGGCGAGAAGACAAATAATACTAGAAAATACATAACAATAAGGCACAAAGTATGAAATAAGAAGAAAAAGTGAAGAAAAATATATTGTAGTTCACGCCACGTTTCATAATACAACTTTCATTTGACATACATAATAATTCACAAAACCCGGTGTTTCTAAAACTAATAACTATTATAAATATCGACCCACGCCCACATTTGTCATCAGAAGATTATAAATAAATATTAAAAAATTGATGCAACGGTGTGTACATATTAATAAGTTTTGAATGTCGTTTATATAAATATCTTTCGATTATTGTTTGTAAAAGATGATTTGTCTTCTTCCCACAAAGTTGTTAATGAAGTTTACTTTTGTTGGGTAAGAGGAAGCGCCCACACTCAATAAGGAAAGGTCAACATCAAAATACTAGCAAATGGCCCATAAATATACACAACAAAATCAATCAACTCCTCTTGTTTACTTATAATCGGTTCTTAATTTGGCTACTTAAAGATATGGGAATATACTTATCAGAAAAGTTTTTTTTTTTATTTGCTTCTAGTCTTCTCTACACCATTATTTTTGGAACAGTGCAAAGACTTCGAGTCCTGCTTACAGAGAAGGCTTTGGCTTTTTATTTATTATATGTATACTATAATTTTAATTAAATATTACTCATTAGTTACTTTTATATTAATGATTGATTTTATATTAAAATGTTACTTAAATTTTGGACACATTTTGTTTTTTCGATTTTTTCTTTAGTTCTTCCAAATTTGATCAGTATATGGTTCACGATGCCTAATTTTTATAATGTACTATTGCAAAAATCAGACAGGTTTATGAGTATCAAATAATAATATTCTGTATATAACCTTTATTGGTTTAAGTACTGCGAAAATAATTAAATAATTTATCAACTAATCTATGTTTTTCAAAGAAAAATAAATAAATAAAATATCTACCAAGAACAAAATATTTCAAATGGTTCAAATTGCTTGCGTTTCTCTAGATTGCTATTTCAATTAAATTCTTCAATTTCACTCCGAAATAAAGTGCCGACGCGATACCAATAAAGAAAACGATCTTGATTTCTTCCAGTGGAAAATAAGATACTAAATACTTAAGTGAACTCTTTAAAAAACTACTAGCTTTTACCCGCGGCTTCGCATGCGTGGTCATGAGAATTGCTTGGGCCTTTGGGATAAAAAGTATTCTATGTGTTAATGCAGGTTATAAACTACCTGTGTTTTGAATTTGATCTAAATTTGTTCAGCCGTTTTTGCGTGATTTGTCAAATATTATATACCAGCTGTAGCTGGCGACTCTGATCGTGTGGTGATATTTTTCTTTTATATACTAGTATAAGTATTATAATAAAAAATGATTGAAATCAGTAAATCACTTAAGTATCCGAAAAAACCCTAGTGGTTATGGTATACTATAATAAAAATATTTGTTATTTTTTGTTTATCAGTAATAAAAAAATAAAAAATAAAACAAATATCCAACCATCCAAACTTTCAGATTTAAATATTATTAAGATGATCAAATTGAATATGGTTATGATAACATCTTTTCAACCTACATGATTGCTCGAAATTATTGTCGTTGAACAAATCAAATAAAATTAGGTCTGAATGAGTTATTTTTGACTCGCTTGAGAACACTTGACTCAATCCCGAATATTAAATCTATTTGATTTTTTATAAACATGATGCTCAAGAATATATTACTAGGTACGTACCTTAGTACTTCATACTCTCGTCTTTGCATGCGTATATCCCACGACAATAGTACATTTAGCTGCAATGAAAGATAACTTAGGTCCTTTTTAGTACTTCTATGCGATGCGAAATTTCAAGGAACCGGATTTTTTTACATAAAGCATAAAGAGGTTACAAACAAACCCACTTTCGTATAATAAAAGCTGGGATATTATTCACAACAGAAACATGTACATTTTTGAGTCCGACTTGATTAAGTACTACTTTTGGTAGCTAAGGTGACCGAAATAATGTTGTCTTACTATATTTGTCAGTTGTAACAGAGAACAATTTATCTTTTTGTGACAGCCCTACCATGTCTCCAACTAAGTGAGCCTATTAAGCTAAGCTTGCAATATATGTTACGCTCAGATTTATACGAGATTCAACTTTATTACAAAGGGAATAAGATGTATTAATAAATTAGACAATACATTTGATCAAAGCATAAATCTTGTAATATGTTTAAAGTTGTATCAAAGCGTTTTCTGACATTAAATGAGCTAAATCAATTTATACGTTCCATATACAAGAGTTGACGTAAATCATCCTTAAAAAAACACTTCAAACGTGGAGAAAAATAAATTATAAGATAATTGATTTCATTAATAATTAAGAGCAAACACATTAAAAATATTTATTCTCAGTTGATTTTTTAACCGAAACCTACCAATACGTAAAAAGTCAGCATCAAACGGATAGTAGTAGTTTTGAACTGCAAGCTTATTTCAATCAATATCCCTACCATACTTACTATATTGACTAGGGGTTCAGGTTCATCTGCTCCCGACTGTACAAAGGCGGCCTTATTGCAAAAACAATTTCTTATAGGCAATCTATTATGCTAATAGAATAAAATCAAAATGTAAATAGGTAATTTAAGGTAAGATTTTGTGTTTTTAGACGAATAGGTGGGATAGCTTTAGTTTAGTGCGCCAACGCCTTTTTACTGATAATTTTCCATCCACCCTAAGGTTTACTGGAAAAGATTGCTTTAGCTATAAGTCCGCCTTTGTGCCTCATTGCTTTAAATCTATCATAACAATCATAGACAAAACACAAAACAATACTACTTAAAAACCTCCCATTTAAATAAATTATTTGTAATTCAAAGTGTATATAGTCCGCCCCAGTCTAAGTAGAATAAGTTTTTGTTCCCAGTACTTGGGATAACGCGGAGCAGTTAGGAACTTCCAGATAGGACTTGGAGCATTATGGCGCCATATTTGTCCGAGACAAAAACAGCTGGCACTCTGGACTTGCATTCCGTTCATAATTTCATCGGATTACATACATTTTTAATTCTAATATTAAATGTTAAAAATAAATCACATTTATTCTTGGGACGTCACCATCAACTCTTTTAGCAGTCCGAGCGAGTAAGCAAGATTTCGCAATACAGGATGTAAAGTGACATACCGCCTTACATCATGTATATGTGAAATCTTTTCAGTAATAATTTATTCTGTGCGTGTAGAACTACTACCTTTGACAATTAATCGTGCATTCCCCCCTTATGTAGGAATTCTTCGAATCTTTGGATGTGGCATCTTCAAAGACTACCACATGGTAGTCGAAACCAACCATGACTTCTGAACTACGCAATTATCTTTTTTATCACATATAATCAGGTGTTTCAAACCTGTCTTAGCAATTCAGACTGGAAACATTTTCAAGTAAGGTCGATTGACCCTAAAATCCACATGAAATGAATGAATAATCAAGCATTAAAAGTAGCTGAGTACCCTTTTGTGATATGAACTTTTTTATATTCTAAGATAAAACAATAACAAAAGTAAAACTAGAGCATCAGCACCATAACTCAAAGTATGGGCAGCCCCATCAATTTTGTTTTTCTAATTATCAGATTATACTCGATCACTAATCAGATAGCTAATCTAACGTTTTCTCTTCCTGGTAAAATCAATCAATAAATTAGGCTAATCGATCACATGACGTGTACTCTTCTTTATTTACAACTAGCTTTCGATAGCGGCTTCGCCCGCTTGAACTTCTCTCGGGAACAGTGTCTTTTCGGGAAAAGGCCCGTCATCCCGGGGGATTACAAGTAACTTATGTCCTTTTCAATACTTCTATCTATGTGTATGCGAAATTTCATTTAGATTAGTGTAGTAATTAGGGCGTGAAAGCATAACAAACAAACAAACTCCTTTTCGTATTTATAATATTAGTTAAGATTAACAGAAATGCTTTATCTAATAACTAGCAGTGCCAAGCGATTTCGCCAGCTATGTCTCTACCATGAGTGTTTGTAAACTACAACCGCTGTCAATATGGTTAAGATTTTGAACGTAAATAAAATTTCAATGTACATCCTATACACGAATCTTTATTTTTTTCCTTTATAACTAAAAATACGTAAGACATTTACAGTTCAATTCCAAACATTGCTAGGTCTATTTGCACAGAAATTAACTGGAAAGTCTATTCAGACTCCCAAACTTTCGGAATTTAATGGACTGGGCGTTCAAGGTAGTTCTAGTACAAAGAGCTATTGTCTACTACAACTATTTTAGTGAATATTAGCGTTGTTTAAATGCAATCGATTATTAGATGAAATGTTACTAATGACCAGCTTCTAAATGGGATTTTTAGTTCCCATAATCGAAGCCAGCTACGAAGTGGGAAATTTACTACTTTTGGACATAGTAAACTAAAATAAAATAATTATTATTTGGATATTTCGTAATCCTTACTAGGTACTAATGTGCGTGATTTCTACTGAACGTTTATTCTTGTATTGTATGTATGTAAAAACTTTATTGTAAGTATAAAATTAACTTAAAAAAAAAACATAGAACACAATTAAAGTAGGACTTATCCGAAATAGGGATCTCTTTCAGTCAACGTGTAAAACCCATATTGAAATTACACAGGTAAAACCAAAGAAGAAAAACTTACATAGGCATTGAAGATATCACTGTCAATTTATTCTCTCTCTCTCTCTCTCTTTTTAGCCTCTTTCGACCATTAGTAGTACTAATTCTGTGCCATTCACCGTCAAAAATGGCATAATCAAATGAGAGACCTTTATTAGGTTATGCCATTTTTGACGGTCTTGGAAAATCTTCTCGGTCTCCACTCTACATAACCTTGCACCACGAACTTTTCTTCCTGGCGACATGCTATCTATGATTATGCTATGTGATCTGAGATCTATAACATACAAAACTATGAATGGTGTATAATGAACTCAAATTTTGATAGTCCTATTATTGGCGATTTAACAGATTAAGTTTGGACTCAATTCGTGAGGCTGGATTATAATAAATTGAAGGATTTATCCATTGTAAGTAATGAAGCTTTGAATAAACTTAGATTCTATCTATGCCAGGAATCGCCAATCATAATATTAATGCTCTAGATTATTTACTAGTTCGTAATGCTTGAGGATTTATATTTAACACTTCGAGTATAGTTAGATTGACTTTTTTCTATATTCATAATTATAGTTTATTTTTTCTCTATTTTGCAAATTCTTCTGTTTCCTGGTATAAGTATTAACAGTAATTTTCTTGAAATTTAAAATAGTGATGTATATCGATAACAGCATCAGAAATCACAGCGTATACTAGCAAACAGGCATACATCAATGATCAGCATTTAGCTTAATCAAAATGCAACTGAGAATACACTAAAGCAAGACAAGTGAAAAAGATAAGCATTTACGTTTCTACAGTTATTAACGGCACTTGAACATTAATGAAAGGAAACATTGTCTCCAATACAAAACCGATCAATCAATATTGCATTGGGTTATTAACAATAGCTTTAATGGACAGCTTATGATTACTAAAGTCGACTGCCATGTTAAGATGTATTACATGCTTGACTGATCATGCGTAAGCTTAGTCCTGTGCAATGACAGGATTCGTCTTAGTGACCACTCAAAGAGATTTTAGCCAAAATTTTGTATAATCTCATATAATATTTACGACTACCAAAGTGAAACACTACTCAAAATAAATGATTATTGCAAGATAATTATTTGAATATCTATCATTATTATAATATCAACAATATCCAAGTTCAGAGTTTCTGAAATTCAATTTCGTATTCTTGTTTCTTTGTTTTTTGTACTAACTCAATTGTACAAAAACATTACAATAGAGTGTGGAAACAGAACATACATTATTAAAGCATATTTTAATATTGGACATTTTTCTTATAGTGGAATTCGCCTTTGCATCTACGAGATGAAAAGAGTTGGTTATTCTTAAGCCGGTATGTACTTGATTAGCGTACTCTGATATGCTGAATATGTAAGATTTTGTTTTCATATCTAATCCGAGTAAACCAACAAGGGATAGGAGGAATTGTCAATTATGACAAAAAATAGGCCATTGATTGGAGGCTGAAAGGCGCTTTTATAAAACTGACATCAGTTGGTGCCCATCTTCATAAGATTTACTGACCTTATGGATACGGAAAAAAAAATTAGAGATCCAAACGGCTGAGCAGAAGGCTAGCGAGGCGTTACTCTATGTGTCAGCTCCGGGCAAGAGTTATGCTAGTCACCAGATAAAAAGACACATCATATATTTTGTAAGGAAATCAAGATGTTGCAACTGAAAAAGCCAAAAGAGAGAGAGCCAAGCAAGTACATAGCACTCTCCCGTGATTTGGCTTGTATAACCGATAGGTAGGTAGAGTCATGGAAGATGAAGGGTTGTGACCTTATGACCCACACTATATTATTAAAAGAATGAGAAAACATTTCATATTTTATCAAGTTAGTTTGAAAGCTATCGATAACCAATACACTATAATAGACATTTGTAGTTTCAATAGGGACATGTTTTTCGTCATTAACGAGTAATATGGAGCCCGTATTGTATTATTTGATGGACCGGACCTAATGGGCTGTCGTGTGCAGGCCTCTATTGTTTTCTGTATGTCGCGGTTGGATTGGAGTATTGGTCATTTTGTTATATGACTATGTATAATAAGTATAGGTCAGTTTTTGATATCAGCGAATTTTGGGTACTTATACAGGGTGATGATTGATAACTACATAATAAAAATATCTGATCAAATAAAAAATCTTATTATAAAATTGATATGTTTTATTCCCACAAAGATCGTTAAAACTATTCCAATACGTGTGGCTGAACGTTTTCGTCGACGTGAATTTTATAAATTAATTTTCAACGGAGAAAGAGCAGAGATGGCCAAGCGGCACAAATACACTAGACTGGGAAACTGTATTTGAGCCGTTTGGCGTTGAAACGCTTGGGCCGTGGGGCCCAAGTACACAGACCCTCTTCCTATCCTCTTCTTCGCTATTTAATCAAGCGCTTAGTCGATGCAACGCGTGATCAGAGGGCTGGTATTTTCCTGGGTAAATGCTGCCAGCCTTCTAAGCACCTTGCCATCGACAAACAGCGATGTGGAGGAATTTTTCCACGCTTGGAATCGCATAAGTCATTAAAATATATGTATGTATGTTTGTTTTTTGTTTAGTTGTACATAAATTCTGAATAAATAAAACTTGTTATTTACTTAAAATATACATTATTCATACTTATTTTGAAGTCTACTCATGATACCTACTTACTGAACCTCCAGTATCAAGCATAATGGTGTTTACCCTGCCATCCTGTATAGTTTAACTCATAAATTAAAAAAAAAAAATTACGTCGCCGTCGCACGATTCGAAACTTTGTTTTAACCGCTTATAATGTAAATAATATTTTTGTTATTTTATACGATACTACTATACTATTATACTATATAACTATACTATTTTATACGTGCTGAGAATAAAATAAAATTCCCTAAAATGTTGCATTGTGAAACGACATTATTACCGACACGTAAAATTACCTGTCTTTCATGAGGATTCGTGTGACATATTACAAATTGCCTATAAACTATTGAAAGCACTTTACACTATTTGTATCGATACAGGTTGAACAATAGCAATATATCGAATAGTAAACGATTATATCGAATTCTGATACAGTTCAGTTACAATCGACGTTTGATACAATCTTGTTACCTTGGGCTTGTATGTTGAAATGCATGACAGATAAACGTGTAATTGCTTACAAGAGGTATATCGACATTTTGTTAATTTGCATTTTATTAAATCCGCCAATTAAAACGTTATTTACTACATCCTAGCACTTTCTCGGTTACATACTCAGGTTACTTCTAAGCCCGCAGTGCCCGTTTTTCTACTTTTTCTGTTTCACTTTGCCCGGTCTTCTGCATGCTTGGTGATTCTTCTTCTTTTCGAGTCATAATGGCTATATGGACTCTACATTGACTTAGCCCAGTATTTGGCCTGCACCGCCCGGTCATTTGCCTCGTTCAAGTCCCTCATTGTGTCGGAGGCAGTGCAGCTAGAGCACCTTGGTGGTGAGTTACTATTAGCATATCTTGGGCTAAAACGACAACGTCAAGTCACACTCTAAAAAATATATAACCTAAATACTTCGACTATTTGAGAAATAACCAAAGTTTGACAAGATACCAATGAAGTTAACTTGATTTAACAAAAGTGATTTACAAAAAAGACGAAAGGTTTGGCATTGCAAAGAGTTATTTAGTCATTTTTTGTGTTTTGATTGACGAAAGTTTGGTTGTGTACCTATAAGTAAGAATTATTTTCAGTGCAGCGCTTTTTGGATTTACCGATTCTATTAGGCCAAGGAGGTGTCCCAACATAACTTGTCGATTCCCCGTAAGACTTGAATAGGCGATTTTCTTGCACATAAAACAGTTTCATGAACATAAACATGTTATATTATAAATGCGAAAGTCTGTTTGTCTGTCTGTTACTCTTTCACGGCTAAACCGCAAGACTGATTTTGATGAAATTTGGTATGGATATAGTTAAGGACCAAGAGCCAAACATAAGCTGGGCAAGAGCCAAACATAAGCTGGGCCAACCGAGTCCCACGTGGGCGGAGCCGCGGGCAAAAGCGTCCTTAATATTAAGATTATTTCAATAAATGAATTGACAGTCGTATCAGATAAAAGCAAAAATTTTGCAATTAGTTTTTGGATACAGCCTTTTGAGCTAAATAAATCTAATTGATCGAAGCCCCGGGAATCATTTCAATATAACAATTTAGATAAAACTTTAACATTAGTAGATAAGACTTTACATGTTAATAACGTTGCTTAGACGATTTTTTACATTAAAATTTCCAACACGATTTCAAAAGGCCATCACCATTAAAGTTCAGTGTAGACGTTGATTTGTTGCGACTCTGCCCTCTCGTTTAACAGATTTTCAAACATTCAGATGTGTACCAACTGAATACAATATATTTAAAATTTTAACAGCGATGTCAACTCACGCAAATAGATATCTGAATATTGATTCTGAAAACCTTATCCAATCCAACTAATATCATCAATTTTAAAATGACATTGTTTGTTTGTTACGCTTTCACGCCCTATCTACTAAACCAGTCATTCAAAAACTTTGCGTACATATTTCTATGCGTCTATAGAATATCTTTAATCCCGAGAAAAAGCATTGTTCCTGAGGGAAATTCACAAAGGCGTAGCCGCGGGCAAAAGCCACTTCTGTTATATTCAAAGATATATATATATATATATATAGTACATATCTGTCGAAAGCAGCAATTTACGGCTGAGTAGTATTATTTTGTATTATAAATTAAAAAAAAAAAAAATTTTTTGTTTATATACTTAGGTAGAGTTATTAACACAAACCTAACAAAAACGTTGAAAAAATATATATTTCTTCTTAATATGAATAGGCACAGTGTGTTTGACCGATTCAACAAAATATCCAAGTAAGTCAAAAAAAATATCCAAAACATATATTTGTTAAACGAATGTTCCAGTCAAAACGCTCCTTATTGAAGCGTTCAAAGGACTTTTGTCTTATTCTCTTGCGAAGTCAATAGTATAGCGTGAATCACACTGAGTCACGAAGTATTAAATCACGGTGCTGGAGTAGGCATACTAATTAAGTATAATTTCAAAAGACTGCATCAGTTTAAATGAGATGGTATACAGAAATAGCATTCAGTTTCGCTACTTGAATCGCAGTGGTTTTGACATCATAATGAGTGTACGGTTTAGTCATTTGATTTGTAGTGGATTCAAGTGTTTTTTGCTTTAATATAGGACTTAACCGTGAATGTCTCTCTTGACTGGGTTTTAATTATTCGCAGTAAATCAACTTAAAAAAAAACATATTAGTAAGTTAAATGAATCTGTTTTAGGCATTGGATCATTTTCGAGCACGCTTTCTAAAATGTTTAAATAAGAGAATTTTAGAAAATTGTGCTACCAATTGATTTTTTTTTAAACCTAACAATCCCGCGCAGATCCGGGATGGAGAGCTAGTGTAGCTAGATATAAAATATGTGAAATCTATTTATATCACTTGCTACTCTATTTGCATATTCATTTGTGACGTGAATTTATCTGTTTCGTGGTATTTATTCGTTGCATTTATTCCTTTTTTAACCATATCTCATGTCAAGCTATTTTGATGTTCAACGCTGGTTTCGGAATTTTCAGTTGAATTAATGCCCCAAAATATGGTTATATATGAATTGGAAAATACACTTTATTTCCATTCATTTTATTTCATAAGCGGATAGTACGGTATTTAATAACAGTTGCATTCTCTACCCTTCAGTACTTATTGAAAAATTCTAACTTATTTCTACCTTTCATTATTTCAGTCTCATAAAAGCGTACCCTACGAAATTGCTTTTAATTCGAAAATTTTGATAAAATGAGAAATAATGTCCATGTATTGTATTTTTTTTTTCAAAGAAAATAGTGTAAGCGTGAAGATAATCAAAGTCAAATGGGTATCACGAAAAAGTTAAATATTAGTTGTAAAGTTTAGCAATAACTGCTCTGTTATGTGCAGTAAAATTTATAATAAAATTCCAGCAGAAATAAAAGATCTTTCGCTAAATAAATTCAAATCATCTTTACGAAGTTGGTTGCTGGAAAAAAGTTACTATACATTAGACGAATTTCTAAATGACGATGCATAGATTAGTTTTGTTTGCAATTATATGTACTTAACTACCTACTTATAAATTAATGGATGTTTTTATTTTTATCAATTTGTATGAATTTTTGCATGCTGTGGACAATGGCTAAATAGGTTAAGGACTCTAAATTGTTATTATGAACATTACATTGTACCCTATTTATTGCAAATAAAGGATTATCTTATCTTATCTTATCTTGTATATGCTACCATGCTGATAGTAACAACTATTTAAAAAAAAATAGGTAAGTACATAGTTATATAACACAAAAATTTTAAACTATTTTATATAAAAAAAAACTAAAATGGTTTTTAACATTCTGGCCATCTCTACTACACAATAAAAAAATACTTAAATACCTAAAAGAAATTAACATCTTACACTTGTGTAGTTTTTATAATTCTATTATAGTTTATTTATTATTTTATTTCCACAAAGTCTATACAGTCTACATAAAAATAAAGATAAATATTCAAAGACATTACACTCCACTCCACGCTGCGTTACAAACAATAACCCCGTTGCTTTTTGGAGTAAAACACGCATTTACGACAATGTTTTTTTGTGCGTAAGTTGGTACAATTTCAATAAATCTCATTGAAATAGCCTATAGGACGATGTAATGGTCGCCTGCCGCCTGTTCAAACATACCTTCTTGCCTATAAATTGATAGTGGGTATTACCACTTTCACTCATGAATGTCACATAATGTTGTGTTTCGGAGGTTCCAACAAAGAAGATGATATTTATTGTTTGTTTTGCCAGCCTTTGCAATTTTTAAGACATTTCTTTCATTTATTTAGTGTAAATGGAGCTTTATATCGTCATATTATTATGCTGTAATACTACTAGTTTTGTTTTTGTGTCAATAGCCCGAGAAAGAAAAAAAACTATAAGCTTCATATAATTAATGATAAAATATTTATATTATCAAAAATTATAATTAAACCATTTATAAATTAAAGAAAACATGATTTAAAGTTACTAGCTCAAGCTGAATCATCAAATTTAGAAAAGAATAGAAAATCAAGTGCTTAGGTACAAATTTTTTACCAGGTAACGGTTTCAGGTTCACTACTTAGCAAAACTTAAAAATAAAATATATCAAGCATATAATTAAATTTCCGCTCGTATCATATTTAATCTCCAGATACAAAATGCAATTGGCATGCCTTATCAATTAAAAAGAGATGAATCAAGGCGCGCATTCCGAGATACAATCTAAATGTTAATGGCTTCAAGTAATTGTGCCCTGCAATATAAAACTATTTAAAGACTTAATGGAAATGCTTTGGTAGTGCATTATGCTGTTTTATTTCACGTTTTTTGGACGTTGACTCCTGGACTATCATAATTTTAATTGAGATTTTATATTTATATCACTCAAATAAAGTAATGTTTCGTTGAACGTCTGTCTATATTTTATTTACCAAAGATTTTATTATATTTTATGTAACATTATTTTCTTTTTATCTAATCGTTTTGCCAGTTACATTTCGAAATGTAGTTACTTATTTTTTGCAGACGCTTTCGATATTTTAAGTAACACTCGCGCTATAAAAACTTATTTAATTACCTAGGTACATTTTCCAAATTAGTGCAGCCATGTAGTATGAAGGAACATAGATATGGACTTACAGTATAAAAAAAACTAATAGTGGCGGGCTGAGACTAACAGTAGCGGGTGGGCGCCAGCCGGCAGTAGTTTGAATGAAATATATAACATTTATTTAATTCAAAAACAATGGTACCTACATAATTAATACAGTCACTCAAAAATGTCGCCCCTGATTGTACCCGGCTCAAAGGTTCCCATAATACTAGCGGAATTGCCTCTTTGGATAGCTATAGAAATCCTTTGAACCAGGTACCACCACGAGCGGTAGTCATATGCACAGTCTTTTAAACGGCGTCCTATCTCTGCCACTAAAACTTTAGCTTCAGGACACCAAGGACCAGCCGTCTCAACAGCGACCGGAACAAATAGATAATGAAATTACTGGTGGCGGAAGCACGCAAAGCAATTTAGTAAGTACTTGTATTTTTGTCTCCGATATGAGTGAGTATACATATATGCCCTTGTATGTGCCTCCAATAATATCGAGGTATTGCTCGCTCTGTTACTTAGTTTAGTAAAGCGGCCATTTTGGACTCAATTTTGCTGAAAGCCCGAATCTTCAGCGAATGGAGTCCAAAGCATAGATGACAGAACGCTATGACATACAGAACGCCCAAAGCAAAAGCTGGGTGTAAGTATTTCATAGTATGCAAACAGATCCTTTGTTTTGTTCATTGATTCCAAAGCTGTTTGAAATCCTGTAACGTATTTTACCACAAACGGCTCACCAATGCCAGATTGTAATGCACCAGAAAGCCTCGAACCTTTACAAAGTACATTCCTATCTCGGATTGAGTGTTTGTGGATTTCCTTTAGAAATTCAGCTCCGGTGGGAACACAAAGAAAATTTGTTCGCTCCAGATGGTATATCGGTGTGGCAAATTGAAATAGTCGCGTTACAATGAAACTCGATAGAGTTACCATCTCGATTCTATGCAACTATGAGTATTTCACATAAGTATAATATTCGAACTAGCTACAAAAACCTGTGCATGCGTATCCGCCCGCATCGAGATTTTTTTGTGTTTTATTTAGAACTAGCGACCTGCCCCGGCTTCGCATGGGCATAAAAACCATCCTCTTGCATCACTCTATCTATTAAAAAGAGCGCATCAAAATCCATTGTGTAGTTTTAAAGATTTAAGCTTACAAAGGACATAGGTACTGAGAAAGCGACTTTGTTTTATACATAGTAGTGACGAGATAGAGTAAAAAATTCATTATTTATTTTTATACTGTAAGAAATATGAATGCACAAAGCAGGCGCTGGATGAAGGACGCTTCCAACCGGCCACTGAAAATCTTTTAGCTTCCAGCTAAAATGGTGATGATGATGGTGTTAGACATATATCTGTAGAAATTTTAAAATCGTGTTCTAAATTTTCGATATCAGAAAATAGAGGTAAACATTTCTCAATGGAGTCTCAATCTCTCAAGCATTAAAAAGTATTTGCGATATTATCATAAATTCCGTTTCAAAATAAGAATAAGACAAAAACTAAATTGGCATTATAGTTTGCCCAAAGTGACACAGAACCTCTTCCTTTCCAAAGTAGGTCAACAGCACTTATATGACGTACAACGAGGCGCCACTGATTTATATACGTTTTCTAGTACTTTGAAGTGTTATATGTCGCTCTTAAAACAGTTGCGGTTTACAAACGCAATAAGAATGTTTTCACAGCCGTTTTCTTTGCGGCGCCGGGCCCTTCTTGGGACTATTTCGTAATTTTCGCCTCAAATTTGGGCCATGTGCTTCTTAATGTGAGTGGAACAGTATCTGATGAGTGTTTGGGCAATTCTTAGAGATACGATTTTAAATTGTGCCAGTATTAATTGGTAGACATCAAAAATTTGGTTTTGTGTAATATATCAGCACTCTTTATTTTAAATGCACGGCACATAAAGAAGTATCATTGAAAAATATATTGATATCTTTCTACTACTAACTAATATAATAAATTGTTACGCTTTCACGCCCTATCTACTGCACCAATCTTCCTGAAATTTCGCATACAAATAGATAGAATTATTGAGAAGGACATAGAATTTCATCCCGGGATAAAACACAGTTCCCGTGGGATATTCACGCGGTGAAAGTAAGTTTAATATAAATATGATTATATTGTTATTATTTTCAGATATAGCCAGCCACAGCTAGCCAATGTCTGTATGTTTCAGTAGTGTTAAATCTCTCAGCCAGATTCCCCCACAATGCTGTTATTACACAATCATGGACGTGAATAATTTAAATACATATAGTACAGAAGAAGTAGTTAAATGATATGTATGTCATTCCCTTATTTCTGATATAGCTTAGAGTACAGGTGGCTTACCACCATCTCTTAAAACCATGCAATAACGATTGAGTAAGAGAGATGTCGCCTCACATCATGTGTTGCTTACTCACTGGATCATGCATGGTTTTAAGAGACGGTAGTTACCCCTCAGGTCTTCTACAGTTGTAGATGATTCCACAGATGACATGCCTACGTCATATAAACTATTGTGTACTAGATTTCAGCGTAATCCATTTAGTGGTTTGAGCTTTGTGTTGATAGAGCTGTCAGTAAACAGCCTTTTACACTAACAGGAGATATGAATTTAGAGTATGGATTTTAGGATTTATAATATAATGTTTTTTATATATGGAAAAGATAAACATTCATGTGTACCTCTCGCATTCAAACGGGTCTAAATATTCCCTTTATAATAATTTCCATGTAAAGCAATGAAGTGTCTAATCTGTAGCCAAGAACAATACAGCGAATAAGTACGTGGTACATGCAAATGAATGCTTCTGAAGCTTCAACAAAATAAATTGGCACAAATACTGTTGACAGGAACATATAGAGTTCATTAAAAGGAGTAGTGGTGAATTTCTACAATTAGTTAAGTAGGTCTTCTCTACAAGCGAGTTTACTTCCGTATAGAAACAAAGTCTATTATGTTACGATTTCAAGCATATCCAAGAATTGTCTACTCTGCTACTTTGAGACAATGAAGAAGGATTGAGAAGTAAAAAGAGCGTCATAATGTGGGTCGACCGATTAACAAAGTGAAGAAGGATATGTGTGAGCTGTACGCAGGTAATTGGCAGGAGATGGCAGAAGATGAAGTGGAGATCCTTTAATCACAGGCCAAGCCTCACTTTGGGTACATTAGTACTATTAGGTATATATTCTGTGCTTCATCAGTTAGTTAATATTTTAGGTACTAACTGTTGCCTGCACTGGGTTAAAAATATATAATATAATAAATAAGCGCCAAAAGTATAGAAAAACTCTTTATTGCACCAAAAAAATGTATATATATATTTTTAAACTAGGTAAGGTACAAAAGCGGACTTATGGCTAATGCAATCTCTTCCAATCAACTTTAGGGTGGATGGAAAAACAAAAAGTATCCTATGTTTGACTCTCTTTAATTATATCCAAACCTAATTTCTTCAAAATCGGTCCAGCGGTTTAGCTGTGAAAGCGTTACACAGACAGATTATAATTATAAATGATGAATAAATAATTATAAATTTATAGTATTAAAGTAATGGTATTTTAATTTAATATTCATTTCCCATTGAACTTTTTGAGTCATACAAATTTTCTATTTACCATATAGTTTACTGGTAGTTCAAAGCAGTAATGTTTTTAGCATTAAGTCTGCCAATTGAATATATTGTATTAAGTATTAGTTTTTGGGACAATAAAGTTTTTTAAAGATTCTGACTTATTAATCATTGACGTGAGAAAGTTTTTTATTTCTTGACAAATTACAAAGTTACAATTACAACTGGTTCTTTATACAGGCAAGAGCATATGAAAGTCATTAGTGGCTTAATACTAATAAAAGAAATGAGTAATGGGTTACGCATAATGATGTTCTAAAATTGCCGCCTATGATTGCCTACTGTTTCATACTTTATGGTAATGCATTTGTAGAATTCCAAACATAGAGTAAGGAACCTAATTCTCATGGAAAAAAAATTGGTTGCCTGTAAAGTCGGTATACGGGCGAAAGTTTTACGTGACAACGACTTTGAGTCTGTCTCTCTCGCTCTTAGGGGACGCGTGCCTCTCACTCGCTCTCATTGTGAGCGCATCGTAACGTTACCGAGCGTTACACTTTTTCATAAGTGACTCCCAGCCGCAACCTAATTTAAGACGTTGTCACGTCAAAATAAATGTCTTTTCATACAAAATCCGCTTTATTTTAATCACTAGTAAGGAACGTTAGGTGGGCAAAGGGTTTAATTATAATTTGCAGCATCATACAGTGACGGATGTAAATATAATAAAGTAATAATTTGCATTCGTAATATTGACTATACAAGACAAAAACTCTTTATATATTTACATCCAATACCATTAAAAATATACTACGGGGAAATTAATAACGTAGACAATACAATTATAGGCGGCCTGTCGCTAATACAATCTCTTCCAGACAAAAGTGATTGTTGACAAAGAATAATATTGGTAATAAGCAAGCAAGCCTCTCAAAAGTCCGGGGTGAATAGACCCGTGAGTCTAGAAGATACAAGCAATAATAATATTTGTACAGTAGTTTTCATTATTAAAATAATATTTCCGGAGAAAATGACGTTAGATACTGCAATCATTGATTTTATATACTTGAGAGCCCTAATTTGATTTTCAAAGAAGCTGTTCATCTCAATCATAAATCTCAACGCGCAGTCGCCAATCCGGTGCACCTCACAGCTGCTTCTAATTTGTCCGTTTTCACACTGCGAGACTGTAACTATCAAGCTTGAACAGATTTGAATCATTAGCGCGATATCACACTAATGTGAGGGACAAATGACTTGGCTAATGGTATTACATACTGTGTTCTTCATAATTTAGATATTGTTTTCTCTATCTATCTTAAATTTAAAAGCACTCTTTTCGGTGGAGTCTATTCTAGATGCTAGCTTTTCAGATTTCTTTCTCTATCTGTTAGAATAAAAAGCTCTGGGAGGAATACAAACTGTGTAATATTCCTGAAATTAAATCCGCCTTTTTCTGATATTTTTCGTCGACCTCGTTGCGTAATGATTAACATGCCTGTCTGCTACTCAAAAGGTCCCAGCTTGGTCCCAGGTCAATATGATAAAATGGATATTTCTCTGATTGACCTGGGTCTTAGATCTATATATGTATTAATTGAAAAAAATAGTATCGTTGTGTTAACATAAGTCTTGAAGTTACTTTGGTTCATTCTGTGTGATTTGTCCCTACATTTTATTTTTTACACATTGTTTGAATTTGTATCAACACGTATAATTTGTATTTGTTAATAGTACAATAAAGATTATTATCTACGTGTGGTAGAACGCGACAAAATTTTTTTTTGTTGACATTGGCTATACAAACATTTGTAAGTAATTTTTATGATTAAGGTGGCTTAAGTTCTTAAGTTTTTATTTTTAGTTACCTGTTCTATTCTACTTCTTGCCAGTTGGCTTTATGTGAGACGTATTGCTTCAATCCTTTTTTTCAGCCCTTTTTAAAAACTAAAAGGAAAAGGGAGCAATGGAAAGAAATATCTCGCCAGGCCGAATGGAATGGAAGGAAGTTTTATATACCTACATATCTAGTTTGGAGGAACTTTAAACGCGCAATTTAGCTGACCATTTTAGGTTTCATGTATGCAATGCTGTGATTCTCGCTTAAACGCCATCTATTGTTCATTTTCAGATTTTTGGTGTACTAATGTTACCAAAAGATTATTTTTTATTGTTGCACTTCCAAATATTATGTGACTACAGCAACATAAAATTCTACAAATGTCTTCACGTAACAAAACACATCTTACGAATCTACAGGGAGCCTTATACTCGAGTTGAGCGTCTTTCTTACTCGTTTCGCCAATATACAAGTGAAGATTGTTCGTGTCAGGGGATTTTTCAATGAGCCAATTCGTTAAGTCTTGAACAGGGGGTCATTTGTTCGAGAAATAAAACTGCAGTAGAGTTATATTAAGAACTCTCTGTGTAACTGACGACGGGCTAATGGATTCGCAAAAAGAGTTAGTCATTTTGGATTCCTTGCGAAGTGTGAGTGTAATTTATGATAGTGTGATTTTCTTGATGATTGCTTCGCGCCATCCAACGGCGTAACGCGTTAACAGCCGAACACTTATTATGAATATGATTTAAATACAAAAAAATCTTAATTATCTTGTACTAGCCTTCATTAGGTGACGCCATTCACCAACCTAATTAACAGAATTGTTATTCAAAGACAGGCAAGCAACTATAAAATAAAAAGAAATTGTATAATTAACATCAGTATTAAGTATACTTGTGTTCACAAAAATACAATTTTTTCTTTAAAACAAATGTTTATGAATAAATCAAAAAGCATATCTTTCTTGTTGTGTTCATAAAATATATCCCTAAAGTATTACCGATTGGTACTCAGTTGCTTTTCTAAACGAGCTCTTCTTCGGAATTCGTACGCGTTTCGGAAACACGACTGAAGTAAATTCATCAAACTGACAAGACAGATAGAAAAAGAATGAACACAGCTCTTGAATACGACCCCGTTATCTTTTTGCACCGTCTGTTATACAGTCAGTTGTTCTTTTAAACGTCACAACAAGACGAGTTTCTATTTTATTTGTTTCATTTAATTATATGCATTTTTTTTTTCTTGAAATTTATTTTGGTGTACAACTTAGTGTCAGTTTCGGTTGTATTAAGAGTATTTACTGCTTCATAACGTTGGCAACAAAGGCCTGCCGATGCAAATATTGGACTACGTCATTTTGATGATTATTATTTTCAATTGCTTTACATTGAGGGATCCACGGTTGAGGGTCATTTTACCGAAATGAACGTTCAGGCAAGCTACCTAAAAAATTAAAATATGTTTATGTTAGGTTAATCTTCTGTTAATATTCACCTGTTTGACATTACAAAGTTTCAATGGCGGAGCAAATATTAGTAATAATACGATGAAACAATCCATTTTTACATACAATAGCCAAAGGCGGAGTGCATTGCCGAGACAATCGTCGGGTCAATGACCCTAATAATGTTTATAATTGTATGCAACTGTCTGGTGCATTACAAGTACAGGTATGCAAAAAAAAGTTTAAAAAGAATCTAATATTAAAATATACCGACAAAAGTAAATTATCTCGAGATCTACTTACTGTGTGTATTAAAAAGTGTTGTGTCATCAACAGTAGTGGATTGTTTAAAGGTTAGTAATTAAAATAACATGTTATTCAATAATTACTTTTTAATATAGGTTGGAACATAAAATGTACGACGTATTTTAAAATCAAAATAAAATTTATATCCCATTGATAAAACCTTTTCCACATCTAATTTAAATATACAAAATTTTATAAATTTTATTTTTACACTAGCCTTTCCCCGGGGGTTAGCTCGCGCAAGAATTTCATGTTGAGATACTAAATTATAAGGCTCGACGACCCAAGAGTTTTTCACTCCTCCCTATTCTGCGCCAGTCCTTACCAGTCGGCTCTTTGGAGGGCTTTCAGGACTCTACACACTTCATCCTTCGTTGAGATACTCTTTAATCTGTTCCAGAAACAAATTTAATACAATAATACAACACTCAACCCAAACAATAACGTGATTAAAACTTAAGTATAAGAAAGTACTCGTTAAAAACAACAATACCCATTTAATTACACAATTGTCGTAAGTAAACAAACTTCAAAACGAGGTCCTTACAATTATCGTCCACTCTTGTCGTAATTAAATAAATAAATATACTTATAATCACACAGATTGAGTGAATAAACATACTGTGTATACAAAGATTGTCATCACATAAGTCATCTATAAAAATCATCATCATCATTTCGTGTAGGTGACACGGTCAATCTAGCATGCACTGCACACCCTGGTTTAAGAGTTCTCCGGAACCGCCTCTCGGCCTCTGACGTGGTTCCTTTAACTACTACTAGATGGCGGCCGAAAACAACGGTTTAATGTGCCTTCCGAAACACGGTAACGCCTTATTGCAGACAATCAAGTAAAATTAAAAAGAATAATTTAAACTTTTTATAATGTGAACATTACCTTAGTCGAACCATAAAAGGGCGACGAAAACGGATATGCGGTTCATTAAAAACTGTTTCAATCAATTAATTACCGATACCACGGTTTATTGGTTGGTAATTAAATTTAATGTTTTTATTTCACTTATACCATTTAATAATTAATTATTGTGCATTTTTTACATAACAATTTAAATAAATAAAATAATGTACAAAATTATTTATAAAGAAACATGAGTTTTTGAATAGTAGTATAATAAGTAAATAAGCATAATATGCCCGTGAGGTATGTTAGCAAGAATGCTGGCTGCAATTTCACGCTGGATAGCAATGCTTATTCATCGTTGGAATTTGCGGTCGCAAATTACCATTCGGTCTTTTGTATTCATCACCATTATCATAATTTCAGGCACAGGTTGTCCAATGCTGGACATAGGCATACCCCAAAGATATCCAGAATGACCGGTTAGAAGCGGCCCATATGTAGCACTTCCTTTTTGTGCTATGGTTTATTTTTTGTAGTATAATTAAAAAAATAGTTATATACAAATGATTTTGTTTCTTTTGTTTCAGGTATGTTTGAGCATACAATTATATGGTTCAAAAATGCTGTAAAACTGACTGAACACAACTTAATTGTATAGGAAGAACAATAACTAGAACACAAAAATTTGTTGTCGACAGCAAAATCATCTATGTATTATGACATCTGAATTCGGAAATATCGAAGCATAGATTTTTAGCTAACTTTTCCTTGTTCGTTTTATTTGAATTTCAACTGGTTACAAGAAAAACTCAATAAATTTCTGGGAAGTACGACATGTAAATAGCTCTTCGTTGTTCATTTGCAAGAAACAATTACCGATAAACAGTTTTACTTGTTTCTAGGAAGTTTCCTAAAATATTCAGAGATTGTTGGTAAGTAGGCAACGGGCCTAATTGTAGAAATATGTTTACGTATGATTCAACAGAAATGGAGCTTAGGATTTTTTTATTAAAAACAATTATATTAGCAATGAAGTATAAAACCCGCGTAGTAAAATAGATGAACAGTAATCATAGCGTATATCAACTACAACTTCAAAACTATGTCAATATTATATTATAATACTAGCTTTCGCCCCCGGCTTCGTCTGCATGAACTTCCCTCGGGAACAGTGCTTATTCCTGGGATGAAAGGTACCCTATGTCCTTCTCAATATTCCTAGATGTATGTGAAATTTCAGGAAGATGGGTTCAGAAGATAGGGCGTGAAGAAGTCACAAATAAACAAACATTTACAAGCTCACTTTTGCATTTATAATATTAGTTGGGATTATCTTTACGATTATATAGATTAACGGCCCACCATGCGTCTGCCTTTAGACCCGGGGGTCGTAGGTTCGATTCCCACGAGAAGCATAGCACCTTATGGTTACAACAACAAATGTCTGAGTATGTTGCCGTTCCTGGTAAATAATTTTATTGTGCATAGGTACATATAAGTTCACATAAATAAGCTTGGACGTAGTTCGTTGAAAAGGTATGAAGTAACATAAACAATATTTAGTACTAGAAAATATTCCTTGCAACTTATCCCTCACACCACATATCTAAGTCAAACCTCCCCGCCTAAGTAAGGGCACGTTCAACACATACAACGAGCAGTAATTGCTTCACCTTGTTATTTTAAAGCCATTTCCTACAAACTTGCCAACTATTTGAAGTGAATACCAAGTTTGCTCTATTTTAACACGTCTTACAAAACAAACATTTTCGTCTCAGATTAACGAAATGAAAATATTTTAGAATGTTTTTATTGTGGCGACAATAAATTTTTGTGTTATATATAAATTTACAGATTTAGAATAAACAAGGTGTTAATATCAAAGACATATATATACCTACATAAATACCTAATTATGCAATAATTTTCGTATATGCAATATATTATACGAGATAAATACGATGGACAAATTTATTATCTATCTATCTAAAAATTATAACCTAAACGAGTTACATAAATTATTAATGTTCAATACGAAAAATGACCAAAACGAAACTTGTCCATTACGAAAAATGTCCAACAAAAAAAATGTCCAAACGCCCTTCTTATATTTCTTCCACTAGCCTCTTCCCATCCTGTAAGATAAGTTAATTTCGTGAATTAAAAAAGTTTCTTGTCCAATGTAAAATAATGATTTTTTGATTATGTCTTTAAAATAAACACGAAATGTTTACAAAGTAAGGTTGTCAACTATTTTTTTCTTATATAATTACATATACAAGCGCATAATAACAAAACGAAGTACAATGGAAACCTTAAAATATCGTACCAATTAAATGTCTTGTTTTCCTCTTTTCTTTCATATCCTTGCTGGTTGATTTTAGATTATTATTCTTTCACATTTTTATTTGTTGATTTCTAAAGCAAGTGAGAGCCTAGACTCTGCCAAAACGCAAAAAATAATAATTCTATCATGTGGTGTTTAAAGGCAATTTAAATGTTTATTGATCTAGATGTCCATAAAAATGTAAAGAGTGGACTTAAAGCCGAAGGTAACAAGTTAAATAAATAAATAAAATTACCTTAATGGGTTGCAACTTGTACCATAGTACCCTGTTATCATCAGAAAAGGTAGCACACCTAGAAAAAGGTAGTCTTAAACAAATTTAGAATAGGTAGGTGGCACTAAAACTAGGATCCAATGAAAATATATGAGTACTTTTCTGTAATAAACTAATTCTAATTACCAAGGTGTCTAAGCAACTTTTGTTCTAAAATCCTAATAGACTTCAGTTACGAGTAGTACCTACTGAACTCGAGTACAAAGCCATTGAAGCAGTAAAAACTGGGTATGGAACACGTATTCTGCCCGGCCATTAAAATTTCAAATTGAAAAGATAACAGAATTATTTTCAAAATTAGAATTAGGGCATTTATTTTCATTGATAAACATTAGAATAGGAATTTTAGAGAAATAATATTGTTAGAACGTTTATTAATACTATTGCTGCTATCTCGGTACTGTAGCGTTACTGACGACTTCTACACCATCAGACGTAAACGAGTCGCCTCGCAAGCAGGCTGCGCGGTATTAGCGGCAACAACATACTAAATAAAGATCTTGAGCTCCAAATTTGATAGTTATTCTATGTCATCTTGGAGCAAACTTCAGATGACATATATTAAAAGATGATTTTTGTATTTTTATGTGTGTGCCAATTATTAATGTAGTTTTAAGTTTAATTGCCACTAACACAATGGATCACTGTTATCTGAATAAATTAAATTTAATTGATTGATATATATCAAAATATATTACGAGTTCTCAAAATCAAAATTTATGTTATTACCCCGGTTAGCGAGTTTCTTTTCTGTATAATCTTTAAGTTATGTAAACTCCCACGAGAGGGTCATCAAAAATGTTTTAAGTATAACACGTGCCTTCATTAACACATCGGAATAAATCGATAAAGTTCATTAATTATCTGCGGCTACCTCTGATTAAGATTTACGTGCTGAGATAATGTACCGTGTGGTATCCGGTTTAACCCCATGACCACCGAGCGGTGACTGGGTACCGGAATACAATAGTTTTTTTTCTATTGTATCTGTATTCTCGGCAGTCGAGGGATGATTAATCCACCATTCTCTCTCTACTTGAGGTTGTCATGCAAGGCGATTTAAGGACAAACAGAAGTTTACACAACTTCGACTAGTGAGATTAGTGGCAAATTTCACCTACAAGAGCATTCTCACGGAGCAAGTACAAAAACAACGAATTCTATGTACGTACATTATATGTCAGAAAGTTTGTATTTTAAGTACTTATAAAGTTAGTTTGCGTCATTCCACCAACAGGATTTAAAGCCGCGGGTTTTAGGGCATGGCTTGTACAATCTGAAAATTGGTGAGATGATTGTAATGATGAAGAACCGTTATGAAATTGATGATTGTGGAACCTAGAATCCAGTAGTGGCTCGACATTTTTCTATTTTCATCAAGAGCTGGAAAAATCGCATTTCAATATTCACCACGACATTATGCCGAGCGGAATGCATTTTGGTGCAATGAATTCTTTGTCCGATTCACATAATGTTGTTTTTGTTATGTATCAAATAAAAACATTATTTTCTTTCTATATTTCTTTCATGTGTTTCAACTATGGATTAGTTCTATCATATGTACGCGTCAATTAATATTATTAATAGCAGTCTGAGGTGAATTACTCCAGGTCTTGAAGAACGATGCAAAGTTATCTTATTACTACTAATTATAGTTCCAATAGTCTGCCTACGCATTAATTGTTATTAATTTGCTTTGTGAAAGCTTGGCTCATCAAAAGTTACGTCATAACTACTCGAATTAATAACGTTCTCTTGTTTGTTTTAACCGACTTCCAAAAAGAACGAATAACAGTTATTCGTTATATATATTAATAAAACGTTACTGTTTGAATTTTCATGGATCAAACTGGCGTCATGTTAAAAGCAGTTGGTTAGTTTGTTTCTGTCAGTTTATTATTCGTAATAACTTTATTGCAAAAAGTCTGCTATGATTTGATGAGACACACTATTGTGAAAGTATAGTCAAATCGTAATTAACAGCATAAATATACGGAAAAAACAAATATTAGAAAAGTACAATTCTTACCGCTTTTGTTTGTTGGCAGAAATACTTAGATACACAAGAAACGTCTCAAAACACTACACTTACTGTTCCATATCACCCCCTAGAGAGGTAAAGAAAGAGGTGGCATTTACTTTCGTGGGACTGTTGGGAAATTCAGGCGTTTCAATAATTCATGAGGCAGTCAATAGTAATGTACGTAAGTTTTTGCGTGATATTTTATTCATAAGTACACGTGGTGTTACATATTGGTTGGGACTTAACTTTAAAACGAGATAATTTTAAGTACTTTTAAACATGTAAAAGTGTAACTCCTTGTGGAAAAATCTTAGATGGCAAGACTGACAACCACCCGTAGCCAAGTGTCAATTTCAAAACGCTAACGAATGTCGTCAAGAACAAAATGTATGGGATTGACATAAGCTGCGGTAAATCAAGTGGTCAATCTTATGTCAATCCCATACATTTTGTTCTTGTCGTACCTTGGTAACATTTTGCGATTGTGCTTTGGCTAAGCCCCATTGTAATCTTGTCACGAGATACAGGCCGCTGGTATACTTACAGATCAGATGGTAAGATTGATGGACTTACAGTAGGTACAGATTGACGGATAGCGGTACAAACATATTTTTTAATAGCCTTTATTGTCCTTCTGCTGGGCCTTCCCTCTGTCTTCCACGCGTCTCGGTCACTAGCTGCTTGTTGCCGTCTACTCTTGAATTTATCCAGGTCATCCCGCCATTCCTTGCTTGCTCTGCTCCACAGTCTACGACCTTCTGGAATCCAGAAGATTGGCAGACACAATAAAATAGAATTAATAAGAGTTATTATATTTTGTAAATGGAACCAATTCCAACCCCACGAGCATAAGTTTACGATGAACCAATTTTATTTATTTCATAAAGTTACTTAGAAATCCTGAAAGTTGTCAAACGCTATTACTGACCATTGTTCCTAAGCTTGTTGTTTAAACTTTCTAGTAGGATTTATCAAAGTTGAGCGAATCGCGTACTTTGTTTTTCCAAGTTCTGTACAACATCTAATTCTCTTGAAGAAACTTCAGAAAATATGAATTTATTTAACAATTTATATAGGAGCTGAATAAAAGCAACGCTATTAAAGAACGCTTCTAGCTTTTCTTGGATGCAAATTAATACCAAAGCTTTCTAAAAGGCTCGATCTTGTGATGGAATCTGATTGAAAATACAGAAGAGTGAGTCTGAGATCACTTTGAATAGATTAATTTAAGCGTAAGTAGTAAACGAGTGCTAATAAAATTTGAAATGTCTTTATTTTTGAATTGTCTCAGTTAAGTACCAATTACTCACTTAATTTGAGACGAAATTCTTGCTATTCAAATATTTTTGATAGTAAAGATACTTACCTTATATTTCATTTTAGTAACTTCTCTGAAATTGTATTTAAAAGTTGATTTGAATTAATCCTTGATATGCTTTGTAAAGCAGGCACGTTAAGACGTTGATCCCCGCCCGGCCATCATCAATAGATGGCAGTAGTGAGGCTGTATAAAATGCTTTTAGGCAGCCTAAAAAAACTGTTAGTTTTAGGTATTAACACGCAGTAATTTTCCCATTGGTCTGGTTTCCCTGTAAAAGTCAGGTCAGACGGCAGTTGATTTCAACTGATTGAAATCCATAATTAAAAAACCGTACCCTGAGCTCTGAAGCGTAAGCTGAATATTTTGTAAATAGGAAACACGCTCGGATGAGGAAGATATACCTAAATTATTCATGCTTTTGTAAAATAAGCCCAAAACGTTTTAAACCGAAACGATTTATGATACAACAAAATATTGGTCATTTTTAACACAGTCTAATCTAGGCAAGTAATCGCGACACGCGTCTACTTCTATAACAGGGATGTCGCATAAATATTTTAGTTTTACGCTTTAATTTTATATTTTTGTATGCGTGGGATAAATTTATTTCATAATTTAAATATTATTAAAAGTGATGTGATAGGTGGGAAGGGTTAAAAGGAATTTGAATGTAGTAAATTACATGATAAGTTAGTATCCCATAACACATATCTCGAACTTACTTTGGGGCTAACTAAATCTGTGTTATTTGTCCCTATATATTTATTGTGATTTTTATATATGTACCCCTCATCGTATAAAAATAATGGCACAATATTTTTATGTTATTTATAAAACATTCCATGCGTTGTTGTTTTAATATATATATATATTTTTTTTTTTTATATTTTTGTAAAGCTGTTGGTCCGCTGTATCGCTAGATAGTAGTTGTAGGATCCTACTATAGAATTGATTACTAATGCGTGTCGGGTAGGCCTATGAAACAAAAAAGTATGTTCTTCCCGACTACTCAAGCCTGTGTTCAGAAACTATAAACAAATATTGACAGATCTCTTAGGTTTTGTAGTTAACGCCACGTATCAAGACTCTTTGTTCTACGTACTTGATAGTATAAAAAACAATTGCATAAATTATCAATCTCGTTGGGCCAATGTTATAACGATATAAATCAACAAAATCAGACCCTCGTCTCGCCCAACATGATTCTAATTCGAATTTCGAATACGACAGCGTGATGCGTTCCGATAATGTCAGCGCGTGACTATGAATACGGTGCAGTCAATAGGTCATTGGGTGACGATGTCAAACAAGATTTATAAACCGCATGTCATACGAATATCCACTATCCAGTTATGACTTGTGTGGCTACACTAGCGCCACAGTAAAATCTACTGAAACGCACAACAGATGGCGTTAAAACCGAAAATCTCAGAATTGCATACAAAATAGCAAATTACTGGTGCTATATATAAGTACAACCTCCTAGAAGACATCGTCGGAGCCGCCATTCCCCAGGCATGATACCCGGCTAGGTGGGAAGATCTTCCCTCTCGCCTCACTCCAAAAGACGAAACCATATGACTCGCACTAACAAAAAGTTAACAGATCACATCTACATGTGGCTCTACAGCCAAGCTTCTAACTCTACAAGCCCTAACTCTCCAGGCCTAAATTCATAACCTTTGTATAACAGACAAGAAATTAACAATTTAAAGTCTTCTCACATTGCATTAAGATGGTGATACATACCTAATATTGTGTTAATGCTCGTTCCTATACCTACAAGCATGCTAACCTCTTTCTCGCATACCTACCATTGAAACTTCCATCTTCTTAATTTAGATGTGATTGTAATAAAAAAAAAAGAAATTGAATAAGTACTTAAATGAATAAATAAGCCATACAGATTTCTTTCACCTCGCAGTCCGATGATATTTAATTACGGTAATGTCAGAGGTCAAAGGAAATTAGGGTCATAACCATAATCGGATAGTTCGCGCGTGGGGCATAATCATACTGATAACTAATTTATCCACTCTGGGTGTCCATAATTGTGGATTTTGTTTAAAAAAAAAGTACTGGACACATAGATTCTAAATAAAAATATAAATTGATTGATGACATTCCATTTACGAATATTTTATCCCAGGGAATTGGAGGGAAAGTATACTGTCACTTTGTCCGCGCTATACTTAATTTCCGATTCTTAAATTTTTTGGAGTATTTGTGTATAATATTGGTTAATTATTATTTGAAAAAATTTCGTGAACAAGCGTAAATATTAGGGAAGTGTCACAGTGTTGATTACGTGACTTTCATCTTTGTCACCAAAATCTAAAAGTTATAGCTACTAAGTGAAATTTTTCCACCGCTTCACTTAGCCAACTCTGACTAAACTATCTTACTTGACTGGACTAGACTACTGACTTGAAGTTGTCTCGCAATTTGAATTGCAATTTTCTTGCTTTGTGAATATGTAACTGTTGAAATTAAGGTACTTATCGCGTTTCATACTTATTTCGTTTGGCTTAGTCATAATGTAAGTAATTAAGTTATTAGTCATACCATACTCAGTGAAATGGTTTATGAAACCGCGTCTGAGGATGAGAGGTTTCAAAAAACTTTTAACACCAGGGTGTGCAACGTCCTGTCCATACAATAAAAATGAAATACATTTAAATACACATCGTATACATAACACACATTGATATTGTTGTAAAATTATATATTTTTTTAGAGTATTCATATTGTACTCTTATATATACGGATGAAAACTAACATCTCATTCGTTCAGATCTCCAAGTTAATCTCAAACAATTGTACGCTATGAATCAACCGATGTCAATTAGCTTAACGTGACATTCTAGTCACGGCGGCGTTCTGGCGTACTAATTCGATGTCGTCGGCTAAATGCCAAAACGGCTACTGTTTGCCAAATGATTGCGTGTTTGTTGTACCTTCTGGTAATTGAAAGATATTTATCACTATTTGATGGGGCTTTTAAATGTTAATTACAGGTACAGTTGGGCCACATAGCAGAGTATACCGCTTAACAAATAAATTTGCATTTAAGATGGTATACTCTTAAGTGGCCCACTGTACATAAAGATTAACCACCTTATTCAGAAAATTCATAAACTTCCTTATTCATAAACACTTGCTAAACCCATTTTAACTATAATATGTTTTGGAACTTTCTCTTATCGAAATTTGCAATGAGAGGAAGAGCCAAAACACATTTTAGTTAAAACGGGCTTTAAAACCACAACCACAACTTATTACTTTAGACCATAAAATTTCTTATCATTTCTTTGTTATGTTCAAGTGCACGTCCACCGACTTATATCGAGCTATTAACAGCATCAACACAGCTGTGATAGATGAAATATATTACAGAGGGCCACTGGGTCTCGATCTGTCAATAAATTAATTAAGTCGTGGGGCTATCTCTTGCAACGATAGGAGTTTGTTAGTTAGGTTGACTACTAACTGTATGTACCTACACAAGTGTATAAATGAACAATGATGGTGAAACAAACTATAGTATTAATATTTTTAATCCTAGGCAATTATTTGTCTTTATCTATAACACCTCTTTTTTTCTTGAAATTAGTTTGTCTGTTTTTCTTTTCATGAACCGCCTAATCTATGATGACATTTGGTGTACAAAATAATATAGCTACTAAAACTATCACTTTGAGACCCAGGGAAAGATAGGCTTCTTTTTAGTGCGATATAATTTAGTAACACGACTAATAACTAGTTCTACGTAAGAGTGGTTTTCATTATTTCAATTGTATGTGGATAGGTCAGTAGCGCCCTTACCACAAGTATTAGCTAATAATTTAATGAAGAAATCTGTAAGCTGATCTTTCCGGACAATAAAATAACTAAAGATTTCCATATATTTAAAAAAAAAATAGTTACTAGTGACTGCACTGGCAAAAACTCATATCAAGCAGTGAAGGAATAATCCAAGGCTCTCCGTGAACAATTAAATATTTAGACCCAATTTTTTCAGCGTTGGCTCGTAAATTTGCAAGCCCTTAAATGTAATACAAGCACTCATTAGCAGAACATTTAAACCGTTGTCCAACCTCCTTCAACGGTGACGGATAGCCAGGACTTTTGTTCGGTCCCGATAATTAATTCGGACTGTTTCCTTCTATTCAATCGAGAAATGCGGGACGTTGACTGATTGCGGGCCCCTATCTCGGGTGTGAACGCCGTGACGTTATGAAATAGTTGTGACGTAATTAGTTTGGTTAAAATGAAAATATACCTACACTGAAAAAAGTTTTTTTCAGTGTAGGTTATTTTCATTCATAGTGAGACACATTTGGGTTTATTCGGAATGTACCGGAATCTACAATTAAAACATTATACATTTTCAAATATTTCAAAAAGTATTTCGCTTTCTGTTAGTGTTGAAGGCAAAGAAGTGCGAATCGCGCTGACGCAATTTTTTTTTTTTTATCTATGGTTGAAGGAGACTGGTAATAATAACTGGAATAAGTAGAGATCTTTAGATACCGTCATTCAAAAAGAAGAAGAAAGAAAAAGACTTGTTTAATTAACTGTTTCGACTACCGATTATTTCGATTCAATAACTTCTTCTTTATTTGCAGCTTATTTCGTCCACTGCAGGACGTAAGCCTCCTCTAATGCTCTTCAAGGTCTTGTGCGACTCTGCTCCACAAAGATTCAAGGTTCAATAACAAATTGCCCAAATCATGAAATGCATGCATGTTGATGCATGACAACATGATCTGCCATGGGCCTCCGTCGGCTTGTACAAACATACGACTGTGACCACATATCAATCAATGGTGTAAAAAGAAGAGAGTACACATAGTCACATAGGTAGTTTTTTTTTTTTGATTACGTCATTAATGCATTATTATAGAAGATGTTATTTTAATTGCATCAAGTCAGTATAATATTGAGAAACGACTTGCCGCAACCCACACCTCTCTGATGAATTACGTGGGAAAATGGCGGATTAGCTCGTCATAGACAAGTTTCTCAACAATAATGATGTATATAATATAAAAAAATATGATAAAAAGTATAAGTTTTTTAGTATTACTTTATAAAATCTCTAAGTTAAATTCTCAGAAATATAATTCGCGAATATCTAGTGTATTCGCTAATTATATTTATGAGAACCAATAAGTCTTACTAACTACTGATGGGCAAAGGTCTCTTAATCTTCTATCTCCATCTAAACCTTTTTATTTTCCATCGTCTCCGACCATTTTCTTATTTTCAAATTTCCTACAACCACACACAAATGTTGGCTACATAGTAGCCTCTGATGGTTGGCGAAAGAGAGACAAAGGAGATGCAATCATTATTGTAAAAAATATGATTGTTTATATCACACATAAGTATTGATCAATTTTGAACACAAATTGAATAAGTACATGCTCCATAACTAATGGCTAGAAGATTAATAATGGTATATAACAATAAATTAAATTAATGACTAAATTATTATTATTATTTTTTTTACCATATGCTTTAAATAATACACGCTATCGTAATAGAAATATTTCAAAATATCCGAGTATTGACAACAACAAACCTGCGTACATTCCAATCGTGAGCTTTAATTCAATTGACCCCAAAATGTCTTATCGATGTATGAATCTACACGATCACTGATAGAAAACAAGATAATTATCGTTATGTTTAAATGCGTATAATAAAGACTTCTATTTTATTATAATACTAGATTAGCTATGATAGATTCTAATAAATAGTTTTACTATGTCGGAACAAATGAAATATATGTTTTCTTACTATTACTAAGGTCTTTATTGCTTTGTATGAATAACATTAAAAGTATTTTGTATTTATGGGTGTTCATTTTGTATTTATTATACTCGAGGTAAACTTTTTCATGGCTCCCACAAAAATTATGCCTAGGTATACCTAGGCATAATTTTTGTTAGTTAGGTAAATCGAGAGCTTAAAGAGAAATAAAAAAGTATGTTGATAAACGGAAACTTATAAGGAAAAACAACAATAATCGATGTTCAAACGGCATATGGACTATTCCTCAAATTGTAAGCCGTACAGTCTATATATTAAAGAACAAGGGCAAGTTTACCGTGGTCAAGGTATAATGTAGACGTCTATAAATTCCAGGTCTGTGATGAAAGTTAAATCTACCCGACATGACTTATCTCATATGTTAGAGATCGTTGATGTGAAGTATACATAAAACAATTTATGTGAATGAATTCCTACAAGTTGGCTAAGACATTTGTATAGAGACATTATTCTTGGATTGCAATCTTAGTAACAAAATAGCAAAACAATTTATTCGTGTGTTATAGGTATGATTATACCATTTAAAGGTTTGTTAATTGATGCATGCTGCTTGTTAAACTGATTTCATATTAATTTATGAATTCAAAGAATAAAATATGAAAATGAGCCTATGAAATTTTTTATTTTATTTTAATAGGTACGACGAAGCGGCAATATCCACTAAAAATTAAAAAAATATGACAAATGATACCTGTTCAAAATATAATCTATACATATAATAAGACACTAAAATGCGAGTGTCTGTACATTTAATATTTTTCAAAAAAACTGATTGAGTGCGATTAAAAAAGAGTAACAGAAACCAAAAAGACAGTTTTTGGAATTTTTGTCTGTCTGTATGTATGTATGTATGTATGTCTGTCTGGTACGTTATAACTTCGAAAATACTCAATGGATTTAAACGCGGTTTTCACAGTTGGATTACATATAGTTAGGAGCGTTGTCAAAACTTTGTTTCGTCACAATCGGTTAAGGGAAAAAGAAGTTATGGTCGATTGAAAATTTACTTCAAACACTGCTTAAAACTGTTAATGCGTTTACTTACGTTTAATTTAATTTAGATAAGGCTAGGATTTCTACTTTCTATTATCCATATCAATAAAGACGAAAACACGCACTGCACCTATTTATTTTAATAAAATAACACATTGAATTTGATCGTAAATTTAGTAACATGAAATCTCAATAGATGGCGCTTACTTACTTAACAACTCGCTATGGTTTCGCATTATGGTATAGCAGATTGAAATTAACCCTAGCAAATTAAATTAAAAAATTTGTTGAGCTTTGTCCTTGTGGTTCTTTTGATTTGGTTCTTTGGTTGTTGTCTGTCTATTGATTGGTTTTTTCCTATTTCGACATAAGTTTATTTAGGAAAGTTGTTCAGTTGAGTGGTCTGAAATATTTGCATTGCAGTTGATTTAAATTCACCTTATATAAAGAACTAGCTGTTCCCCGCGGCTTCGCCCCGCGTGGGACTCGGTTATATCGCGCCCAAAAGTAGCCTATGTTTGACCTCAGGTCGTTAACTACATCCCTACCAAATTTCATCACAATCGGTCCAGCAGTTTAGCTATGAAGAGGTGACAGACAGACAGACTTTCGCATTTATAATATTAGTATGGATATGGAAGTATGGATTTTAATTATTTTAAATAATGCCTAGGAGGAAACGATCTAATCTGTCGCATCATTCCAGAATAGCTCAAAGCAGAAGGTTAGCTAGATCTCAAGAATCGAATGCGGATAGACAGATACGACTCGATGAAGATAGGCAACGCCATGCATTGTCTCGGTCTTTACTTCTGACAGAGAGTCTCGGTTGTCCGCTGACCGCGAGCGTCATGCGTCATCTTGGGCTTCGGAAACGTTTACCGAAACTCAAGGTTTTGGCGGAAATTGTCGGGGATGAGGTGATTTACACTTCATATAACAGTGTTGTGCATCAGGATGATGCTACCACCTAAGCTATCGATTTTCATTGGCTGCAAGTGGTCTACCTGCTCATAACATTACCCTTAAAGTCGGCGTTCCCATTATGCTCCTAAGAAATCTTTCTCCGCCTAAACTATGCAACGGGACCCGACTCAAAGTAACGGTTTTGCAGCGCAACTTAATACAGGCCGAAATTCTCACAGGGTGTGGTTCAGGCGAAACGGTGTACATACCTCGAATACCACTCATCCCCAACAATTACTCCTTTCAATTTAAACGCACCCAGTTTCCAGTTGCTGTATGCTTTGCCATGACGATAAATAAGTCGCAGGGACAAACCGTAAAAGCAGCTGGCATCGACCTAAGAACAAGTCAACAAGACATTTCTCGCATGGACAACTGTATGTGGCTTGCTCGGGGGTCAGTAGCGCCGAAAATCTATTTTTATTAGCCTCTGAGGGAAGAACTGCTAATGTTGTCTACAAAGGATTCTTTGAACTTAACTCTGAAACATGATATTTGTTTATATTTGAGTAATGTCCTGGCTACTTCGATTGCGTCATTTCATTTCAATGTAACACAGGTTACGCGAAAAGCGACTTACACGCGGGCGGAGCCGCGGGTAACAGCTAGTTTAAAATAATACCTTTAGTAAGTTCTAGTATGTATTGTCTTTTCTCTTTTTAAGTACAAAGTGCCCAAAGGTTCAACGTGCTTCCTGTGATTTAGAACCCCAAACAAGATACTTAATAGTTTTGCTAGTCACGGATTAACAAAAACTAAAATCAAAGCTTTCTCTAATCCGTGGGCTCAGTAATATTCATTGTCATAACATATTATTTTATTCATTCTCTGTGTCAGTTAATTTCACAAGCGATTACAAATGTGTAAGCGTTCCTTGCGCAATTTATGAGGTCGGAGGTTCGTCTATCTACCAGCTATAGAAAATCCACAGTTTATAAGTAAATAAATGCAATGTAAGTACTAGACCTAGTTTGTAGCTTTAATAATTACATAATTTCATTTTAAGACTGGACTTTTTGTAAGTAAGCTTTTTTAAAGGTATTTTTATTTAGTGAGCAGTTTAAGATTTATTATTGTGTAAATAATTAATTTCTGTAAATATATTTTAGATTGAATTAATCGAAGTAGAATAATGTATTTCAATAAACGATGTCTGATTCGGTGCAGTAAGTTGTTTTCCGACTGAGCGGGAGTCCTAACTTTCTTTTGTTTTATAAGTTTTAACATGAACTGAATTGAAATTTCCCAGTTCATTTTCGAGAGTTATAGTAAAACTTTGTTTGCAAGTAGTTCAAATTTTCGAATAGGTACGTACCTATATAAATATTATAAATTTCCATATTTTGTTTAATATCTAACGATATTTTATTTATTCATCTGTGTATACAAGAAATACAAACACAGTATGGCATAAAGGAACATGAGTACGAGGTAACACATTATTTTAATAGAATCTCAACTCAATCTCTAAAACCGCAAGGGTTTCTGTTTGTTTGTTTTGTTTGTTCCTCCAAACTTCAATTCGAAGATCACCATGATGACGAAGATGATGAAATCTCTTCAATCAATTTAGTATGTTTCTTTTACAAATTAATGCTTATATCTTAGCTCAACAACTGCCATCTAGCTTTATAGCCACCAAAACGTAACACTTTCCCTGACAGTAACGCCTCTCAACGTAGATAACAATTAACTGTTATTGTTATGTCGTTTACTATTCGCGAAAGTGTTAAAATATCTTCCGAAGCACGGATAAGTCATAATGAAAAGCAATTTTTTCTAGTAACGACCTCGGTTGATGCATTATCAACATGAGCGTTTTTCCGGTTGCTTCCCAGGCTATATAGCTTTGGAGTCAAGGTAACATCAATATGCTGTCATATCACTACAGGCTGGCTTTTTTTTTAGTTCTATATAGCATATTTTTATTCTGAAATTTACATGAAAACGAAGTAGGAGCTACTTTTACTTTATTAACACTTTCGTTATAACTATCATGAAGGCTTGTTACATAAAAAGTACTCGCCAATTATTCGTATCAATTATGGCTCTCTTCACACGACTGGACCGAAACACGATTTGAATTGCAAATCGTTGTTTTTTTTTTTCTTTTAACCCGTGCACATCTAAATGGATGTAATTGGAAATTCAGCGCCTCTCAATTCTTCAGTCGCTCAAGTTATAAAACAACTGGTTTTAATGTGAATAAGTGAGGATTAAGAGCATGTTTATAAATTTTCATCTATATGCTGAAAGATAAATTCACTTTATTTATTGCATCTTATAATCTACTCGATTTTAACATGAGACAGGAAAATACAAAACCAACAATCTACAATTTTTTTATAAAACATTTAGAAGTATAATAAATTTGTAATAGTTTGTAGTTGAACAGTTTATGTCAAAGATGCGCTTAATTTATGATTCTCATTAAACATATAGCAGCTTGGAAGAACATTTAAATTTCGAATCAATTTTTTTTTTTTATTTGAAAATAGTACAATCTATATACGCCAAAAAACAAATAGGAACAAAACCGTCGCGTCGGCGCTAATAAATACATCACGATTGATTCATTCCGATAGGCTCTCACCGTAACCACTCCGAAACAAATTGTTTCCACAGCTACGTTTTTCATGTTTTTCCACTACACTATTGGCGTGTGTTATTCTAACGCATATTGTGATAGTGGGCAGTTTTAAATTTGAAAGTACATAGAAGCAAAAATCAAATCTAGGTACCTATATTGTTGGTTGTGTGAATATTTTTAAACCAGATGACACATAGTTGATACTTCTATAGCAAACAAGTATGTTGAATCCTGTTGGATGAAACATACAAAATAATACGTTAGAATAGTATCTTGGATGTGACTTTTTACTAAAACTGGTATCCTACTGTACAGTATACTTACAGTGATTTTTTTATTTGGCTGTCATCATTCCATTAGTGTATTGTATTCTTAAGTACGTGATTATCAAACAGTTTCATGATTATTTTCAAATATTTTAAAATAATACTTGTAAAATGAGAATATAAATTTTATGGGTTTGCGTCTTTCAAATATAAATTTTACCGATATGTAAATAAGTGAAAACCATAACAGATTAAGGAAAAAATAAAACGTTTTCAAATTATTTTAATTAATGTTTTTTGTTTCAGATACCACTGTCTACTACTGCTGTTTGCGAGTCTCTGTTCTGCGAATGATGGATTCACTAGCCTATCAAAGTTCCAATATGGTATGTTATCTAAGTATATCCATACTTTTATATTAAAGCTGTAGAGTTTATTTGTTTGAAGTTCGAATAACTACTAAACAATAAATGGCATGACAAGTTGGAAAATTTATTTTTACCATAATTTCTAGATTCCATAATACTTAGTCTTCATCTCTATACGGGTTACAATAAGTATAGGTATGCTAGCGACTATGATGTTCTAAAGTAATTGCATTTACAATATTTACATACATAAATGGGTTTTCAATAAATTGACTTACTTGGTTTAAATAAATTTAGTTGCATTGGATCTTACAACTTTTTCAGTAAAAGGTTCGTCAATGCATTAATACCTATGTATTTTTATATTCCTAGTCCCTAAAGGCGCCGTTTATTGAGACAATAGATTAAATTATAGTAGATAATAGATTAAAAATATTTACTTAAAAAAACAAACAAACACTACAATTTATTCAGTCTCATTCAAAATATATAGATTATTTTATAGTAAGTATTAACCTTTTGCCAATTTTTTTTCCAATTCTAGTTTTTGGTATTTTGACTATGCAACCTTTAACTCTACTATACCTTTCTTGTGCATGCCAGTATGCACTTTGAACAGAAAATATTTTGAAGCATTTTACAGAACGCCTGCTATGTCTTTTAGCAATGTCTACACAAAATGTTGGTTTACTAAGAACATCCATTAGCTCTACATTGTCAAAGTAACTTTATAAATAATATGTAGGTATTTTTTTATGTCGTGGCCATATCGTAGATTTGCTCACTTCATGAAATGCTCGAGAATTTCATGAAATATTTCACTGTCTTCATCTTCATGCCATATCGTGATGTGGCTTGATCGTCTCTCGATATGTGTAACTACTGAATGCGCGGCTACTTCATGAAATGGTCAAGATTATTTTATCGTAATATAGTTACACTTATTACAAATGTAATCCATACAATCTTTGTACTCACCTATGTACTTATCTCTTTCTGGTGTTTCTATCTTCCTCTGGAATTTATACGAAAACAAATGTTGATGGTTTAATCAAACAGCATAGGACGTCTAATTTTACTTGCTCTTAAAGCGATAGCAATAGCTAAACAGAACCTCACCCCAAGATTTCCCGAATGACTGGTTGAAAGTTGGCGTATTTGTATTTAATAACTATCTTCAGGTCATTTGACCATCTTTTCGGTGTGTGTCTGACCCTACGCTTGCCGCTTAAAGCTACTAATTTTAATTTATATGGTACTTAAGAGAATTTAAAAAAGTAAATAAATATAAGGCTAAAAAGCACGTTAGATAGAAAATGTTATTTGATATTTATGGAATGTGGACATAAAAATTGCTCTCTACATTGTTTATCGAAGCTCCGGCTGACGACCGATGGAACAATTTGCATTTAAAAAATGTCTGCTGTGCTTTTGTGAAACAGTATAAAACAGGTATTGTATTAAAATGAAGAATAATTATCAGAATACTAGAAATTATTTATACTAATATAATAAAGCTGAAGAGATTGTCTGTTTGTTTGTTTCAACGCTTATTAATTAAGAGACTGGTTTGTTGAAAAAAAAAATTCTGCATAAAATTATAGCCTAATTCTTGGAAAAGGTTAAGTTATTGAACATACACACCATCGGCGAGTGGAACCGCATAGAACAGCTAGTATTTTATATTGCAATTGTTTGCAAAGAAAATACATTATTAATAATACTTACTGTAAGATTACATTAGTTATTATTACAAAAAATATTGTGGCCATAAAATAATTTAGAAATTGTAAATGTTTTTGAAGACTCCAAGTGATCATACTTAAGTGACTGTTTAGTTACTCCATGATGAAAAACTCATTAACTAATAAAAAAAAAAATTTAAATTTGAATTGCAAAAATGTAATAATAAATATTGAAAATGAAATTCGCTTAAATAGCTCGTTTTATCAAACTTTTGAGGCTAAAAATTGCAGAATCGCTGGAAGGATAGAAATGTTATTGCCATAATTGCCATACTGTGGAAAAGATACGGCCAGAACAGAAATAAAATGGAGTGCAATAGAGGAGGCCTATGTCCTACAGTGGACGAATTAGGCTGAAAAAGAAAGAAGATCACTATGAAGGATGAAGCATGTAGAGACCTGGAAGCCCTCCAAAGGAGTGGAGAACTCTTGTGTTGGAGGCCAGGGTCCACTTTGGATCGTCGAGCCATCTTAGTAAGTTAGTTCAGTCCCGGAGAAGAACTACCGCAACCGGGTTTTCATAGGCACAATAATTAAATAAATATAAATATGTAGGGATAAGTAACACAGATCAAGTTAGCCCCAAAGTAAGTTCAAGACTTGTGTTATGGAATACTTACTCAACGATACTATATTTTGTAACAAATACATATATAGATACACATCCAAGACCCATCAGACCAATCAGAAAAGATCATTTTTCATCTTGACCTGACCGGGGATCGAACCCGGGACCTCCTGAGTAGCGGTCAGGCATGTTAACCATTACACCACGGAGGTCGTCAATTATGCGAACAAAGTCAATTTATTATTGAAATTTGTACGAATAGGTACTCACCGCATTATTTATCGAAGCTCAAACTGATGACTGTTAAATATTGTCCATTTAAAATCGTTCGTGTGCTTTTATAGTGGTTTCAAATAATGACTGTAGTTACTGAGTGGTTTATTTCAGATTTTGATGGTACAGCGGAATTAATATTGAAAGCGAAATATTAATTTCAATATTTGTACCGTTTAAAGGAGCAATAACATTCGACTGATTTTACATAAAAGGGCTTTTGCAAAAAAAAAGATCTAGCCATGTCTAAATTGCTTGCATTTAATGCGATAAGAAGTAGCAGATTGTCATATTGTATTTTATATACTCATAGACCATGTTGTATGTAGAAGTGTAAAATGAAGAGATCTTACTCATATAGAGGAAGACAACGGGTTTAACCTAACGTAACTGCCTGGTAACTGGCCTTGCAGTATTTGTCATCGACATACAAAAATAATAAGTAGGTATTTATAATTCTCACTCTTTCCATACTCGATCGCCGGTAACAATTATGTATCATTATTACGAAATAAAAGGAGAAGTAGTAGGTAGAGCTATAATTATTGACATTGAATTGACATACTAATATCACAAGACAGTGTGAAATGCAAAACGACCATATTACAAACATCAAACATATACCAGACAATTAAGTTATTTTCGGACTTAGTCATTTTTATATTTAGAAGACAAGACAAGGATTTTTTTATTATACATAGAAATGAGCCATATCCTGCAATTTCAGTGACACTAAAACCACTGCAAAAAGGCCAAGCTGTCAAGAATTGTTATCTTTTAATCTATTTTGCATAATTAACTTGTGCTTAAGCTTTTCTTTTTGCAGTGTATGAGTATGTGCCGTAAGTGTTTAGTGGTAATAGAATCATCTAGAAAACATAAACCAAGTCCTGTCATAAGTACAAATTTCTCAAAAAAACCGGCCATATCATCTCTTCTTTCCATGAATTAAGAATGAAAACGAAATAGGAATTTCAAATTAGAGTCTCGAGATATAACTTTGTGAGATAAAGCAATAATTTTTGTAAGTAGGTACTTAGAACTCGAGTAATCGTGTTGTGAAATTAGATAGTAAAAATATACATTTGGCTAAATATTCACATTTTTGTGTGGTTTTTAAATAAAAATACGTTTGTGGTAGAACAACGACAAGTGACTAGAATGCTGGCTTGTATCTCGGACAAAAAATATTTATCGCACTTCATAAATGGAATGCGATACATAGTACAAAAATATTATTTACATGATCAGTAAATAAAACATTTTTCTGTTACAGATATCCTCGAATACGATCTACTCCACGCCATCGCTGTACCGTTCAGAAATCCGAAAACGCAGTACTTCGACGAAGGTCTAGACGGCTTCCCCGCATACGGACTCAAGCCGGGTTCCGACATAAAATCCCCATACCGACTCTTCATGCCCGAAAAACTGTACCCAGAATTCTCAATAACAGCCACAGTACGCCCAGCAAACAAAGATGGCGGCTTCCTTTTCTCTGTTGTGAACCCCTTAGAAACTGTCGTCCAATTAGGCGTCAAATTAATACCATCAGGCCCAGGATTGACGAATATATCACTGTTGTATACAGACGCGAATATATACGCGTTATCTCAAACAATAGCGTCGTTTGTAGTACCATCGTTTGCGAAAAAATGGACGCGTTTCGGACTAAGAGTCACGACAGATAACGTTACTCTATACCTGAACTGTCACGAGTTCAATACTGTTACTGTGAAAAGAGAGCCATTGGAACTGGTATTTGATTCGGCTTCGACCCTGTATGTGGGACAGGCCGGCCCATTGATCGGCGGTGCTTTTCATGTGAGTATTTTTTTTTTTGCTTTTATGACAAATATGCAATTTCACGATAAAATATTGCACTTTGCACAAAATTGTATTTAAAAAATGCATATATGTGTACTATTGTTTCGATTAATATAATGTTATTCACAATTAAAAACTACTTTAAGATGGTTTTTATTAAATATCTTCATGGTGTAAAATATATTCATGAAATGGATAACGCTTGTGAATCAAAGTTACATTGCAGTAAATTTTACGGTAGAATTAGGTATGTATATATTTGATTTATTTTTATACAATTGCAAAAATACATTGGGCGATATATTTAAGTATATCTACATTTTCCTTACACTGATATTCAAAGTTTCTTTTTGTCGATATATTTTTACACCTTGAATTGATTTCAATGTTCAGGTTAACATAATTGACTGACTGTATTGCCGATCGTTTGTAACCTCCGCAAAACGTCTAAATAATAAAATAATGAAAAAAATAAAATAATGTGTACAAAGCAAATTATTGATTACTCTAGGTATTAATAATACTCTTGATTTACTGTTTACTGTGACGTCCATAGACGTTAACGAGAAGAACGGTCATTCGCATAAAAAGTTAATGATTTTTTTTTTATTGAAACTTTTTACACATATGGAAATACAGTATACCGTTCCGTACCGTAAATAATAACTTCCCTGAATTGGTACTAAATGAACTGCAGGTACTTAATATAGTCCCTGACGGCACCAAACTTTTCTATTAACTGCAAGTTACAAATTAGGAGTATCGTTTCCTGTTTTGTAAACAACTTATTGAGGAAATTGTGTAACGACTACAGAAAAAGAAACCTTTGTTCCCGTTTTATGTTAATTGGGTTTATTCGGCTATGAAAAGTAAAAAGTTACGTTTGGGTAAATTATATGGTATTTTTTTTATAAATAAAAGGTATTTTTTCCTTTCAATTAGTATTATGAAACGGTTTATTAGAATTCAGATACTCATATTACCTATTATTGTACAATATCGTTTTTCTCTCGAAAATATAATACATATATATTACGTGAATGTGAAGGGTACAAAAGAGACCTATATTATATTTACAATTGAATCTAAACCTCCGAGGGGTTAGGTTTATGTGCCCTCGACACAAGCACGAGTTATTTCTTAGGTCATCATCATCCATATCGTATAGTAGTAGGCAAAAAATTAATTACTTATATTGATAAATGAATCCTGAAAGCATTACATTTTTTTTTGTTCTTAGTGGTGTAAAAACATATAAGAAAAGAATCCTAAAAACACAACTCTCCTTTATTATTCAGTCTTGTAAAAAGTTTTTTTTTTTAATAATGTTGTAAATTAACGTTCTATATTAGGAACAATCGATTTTTGATCCAAGTTCAAATAATTTAAACACATAAAAATTTTCTAATTCTAAAATAATAGCGTCCCGTAACATAACAATAACAGAACAAAACGGAGATAACACAAAGGCCATCTATCATGGCCTATCACAATATCTTTCATACCGTTCCAGGCTGAAAGGAATGGGCCATACGTCCCGTTTTATCGCGTGCCTTTGTAAACAAAGCCGCATTTACTGGAGACAGATAAACAAAATTCTGTTGCCAAGGTTTGGGTTTACATTGTTTGGACACACTGCTGCAAAGGGCCGGAAGCATCGAAATAATTGATCGATTTCGGCTAAATGAGTTAACAAAAATAAGAATGAATCTACCCAAGAGAAGACTCGTTGTAATGGCTAATAGTAATATGGTATATCCTGTGATTCTATCATTAAGTATAAAATGGTGTCTACATAGAGCTCAGGCCATTAGAGGCCTTTCTAGTTGATACAATACCCCATCTGCCTTGATGACGGACGAATCTCCGGAGATTCAGGGAGCTCTACCTCATAAGTGATTAGTGCAGTTGTAGTGGTCAATCTCTTTACATAAAGAATAAAAAAATATATAAGTACCTAGTTAAATTATTGAGCAAAAATAATAGGTTTTGCACCTTAGAAAATCTGATAAACATAATTTGTCAAGTTAACGAGGTTTTGTTTTAATAATCCGCTATTGCCCGAATAATCTACAATTTATGAAGCTTATAAATTAGACACATGAAACATTCAAATTCCAACATTTTCACAGATTAGACAAAGAAAAGGGCGATGGCGCCCGCATAGACAACGTATTGTGTCGAAATACCAGTTGTGTTATGTTCCTGAATATTTTAGCTCCCTTTTACGTTCGGGGGATTATTTTCAATGCGAATTCCATGTTATCCAAGTTTGTATGTCGTGTTAGCGGAATGATATAAAACTTAACTCAGTTCAAGGTTCAAGGAATTTGGTCTCTTACAAACTATTGTTGCGGATTCAGGAAGGGATGTACAAGTACTTTGTTCAAGTTGTGGCGAATAAATGTACAACTACTTCAACTATAGATTTTGTTTATTTGGGTATCCATAAATATACTTTCATACAAATATTATAAATGCGAAAGTCTGTTTGTCTATCTGTCTGTCTGTTACGCTTTCACGGCTGAACCGCTGGACCGTTTATGGTAAAATGTGGTATGAATACAGTTTAGGACCAGGAACAAAAGCTACTTTCGGGCGCGGTATGACCGAGTACCAATAGGGCGGAGCCGCGGGTTACAGCTAGTATAATATAGGAATTAGTATTTTATAGTTTAGGTATAAGTTTTGACAAAAAATTGTAAACGGAGAAAATGCTGCAGTGGAGTTTGTGGCGCCGCTTCTTATCAACTTGTGCTTTGGAAGTGGTGGTAAACTCAATATAGGTACCTAAATTATGTTAATAAGTGATAAGAATATCCTATACTTATTATAGGATATAAAAAAATTACCTATTAAAAATTTCGTTTCATAAGTAAATTACGAGGGTTTAGGCGTCTAACTTCGTAAATCTATTAAACATGAAGCACTAACTAAACGGTGGAACTAAATGCATCAAATTAACTGCAGTTCATTAGTTGTTTAGCTGCGACTTATCTACCTCTACATGCAATACAAAGGTAGATTAAGAAGTACCTGTATCGTTCAAATATCATCGATGGTATTATTTATATTTTGATTTCTTGTTTAATGAATCAATTTATTTATAATATGTGATAACTTGGATTTTGACTAAATTGAAGTGGAAGTATACAGTGTATGTTTGTCGTATGTGTCCTAAATAGTTAACTATTATTACTCACCTTTCGGCTGTTAGAGACAGATAAAGAAAGACATGGATTAACGCCTTTTAAAACAGAATTGAATAAACATGGATATTCTAAAAGACCATGTTCAAGTAAAACAAAAGAGGACTTTGCTCAACTGTAAGACACAATTTTATCAACTTTTGTGGGTTGAGTTTTGGGACGGACGTGAAAACATGAAAGATTTTCTCGTGCAGTTCAAAATGCCACAAAATTAACTTGTTTGATCAGTTAAATTGCAAGTAAACTGCGGTACAAACTGATCCATTATACTGAAAGTACTAAATGGTAACATGAAATACATCTACTTACAAGTTTGGCTGTACTATCCCCAGCTTAACCAGCAGTACTTAGTGTACAGTTGTGTTAGGAACACAATGAATAATTAATCACTGACTAGCTTCTACTTTATATGTGTAGTCATACCTACCTAAAAAAAGTCTCGACTATAGCACCGATTTTCGTATATTAACTGCTCCGCTGCCTCAAAAATATTACAGAATAGCCCAGAATAAATATATATCATTTTATATATCTTTTTAACGTTGACTTGGATCCGAATGCTATTAGCATACCTACAGTCTGCTGTTTTGTAAAAGATGTTTTGGTACTACATATGCTGGATATTAAAGTAAATATAACTAACGGTATGTAGTGACAAGAAAAATATAGAAAAGGCGAAAAATCTATAAAAAATATTAGAAAATTTCGAGGTTTTCCTCGAAGCGCATCTTTACTATTACTCGTAGCGCACCTTTCAGTTATTTTTTTCTATTGTGAGTGCAACTAAAAGGTGTATTCCAAGGTATAAGGTTGGCTGGAAGAAATTGCATTAGCGATAAGATCCGCCTTCGTACACATTGTTTGTATTTGTATCTACATGTATAAGTTGTATATTAAGTAGCGACCCACCCCGGCTTCGCATGGGCATAAAAACCTTCCTCTTGAATCACTCTAAATACTAAAAAAACCGCATCAAAATCCGTTGCGTAGTTTTAAAGATTTAAGCATACAAAGGGATATAGGGACAGAGAAAGCGACTTTGTTTTATACTATGTAGTGATAGTGATAGTGTGGTATAATAAAAAGTATATCTATCTTTCTATATTTAAGGTGCGCCTTATTAAAATACGCCGATCAATATAATTGTGCTTTGAGGAATACCTCAAAAACGCGTGTGGTGTCTGTTGTAGGTACCAAATATTTTGATAAATTCGCAAACATTATTAGGACCAAAATGTTCACAATTTCTTAAAATATCAAGCGAATGACTATGTTTAGCAAAGTTTCATAAGCATGAAGTTTGTATGAAATCTGGTTAGCGGCGCATCGGATAACTTTGCTTGTATATTTCTCGTTGCAAATTGCAAGCTTAGAACAGCTATTGTCTATTAAGATATAGAAGGCTATGCAATTTTGATGTTTTCAAACTAATAAGTTAGCAATCAGACCTAAGTTTACTTACCGGAATTAGACAATCTTATGGAATGAAGAATTGTGTTGTCAGCGATTTAGGATTAAAGATATAAAAATAACTAATTAATATGATCCGTAGAGATAATTATCATATTTTTAAAATAATCATATACTAACTAAAATCTAAATACTAAAATCGTCATTATAATTTTTCTACAGCTCTATTTTTTACAACTACACAAATGGCGTTCCAAGACAGAAACAGTTCTAGAATTCCATCAAAAATTAACTGAATTACTGACATGTGAATACGTACTTGTTGACTTTTGTCTACCCTTTCAATTTTACATGAATACACCGGCTCAGTGCTTTCTGAATTTTTCAAACAACAGAGAGAATACTTTATTTTCCAGAAAAATGTCTATTAAGACGCCGCCGCCGTTGCAAATTGAAGTCCTAATGTTTCAAGCAATTTGTGTTCAGCTTTGAAGTAATTTGTGTCTATTCATCGTCTACGCTCTTGATCTAAGTCTACGCTCTTAAAATTCTCTAAGTCTATGCTATATTACTTAATATTTTCAACATTCCTTTTCAGTGAGTTGCGAACGTAGGCAGTTTAATCGTTTTTTGTTGTTATCTAAATGTAGGGAAATTTTAACAACAAACGCATGCAAAATGTAGGAAAGTACTAGTTCATCCCAAATTTTCATGGCATTTCTGAAAAATTCAGTATCACCATTATTCAGAAAACAAGCAGGTATCAAAACATTTTCCCTTCCCAGAAGAATGTAACGTAACACATAGAAACACACTCAGACGCACTTCACTCCCTGTATGTAAAAAATAAATACGTTTTTGTCTGCTGTTGGTATACTGTAGCACAGTCAATTGTCGACTTTATGATTATCATAGTATGAGCAACATTCATTTATTACAGCATATCATTCGAAAGCAGTTTATGTTTTACGTTTGAAGGCGTGTTGGCGAGTGACGCGTTAAAATTTCTGCAACATTCGCTGGTGTGGGTGCGATGATTTTTCATTTTCAATTGACTTTCTGAATGGACATATTGCTATGAAAAACAATGAAAAGTCAAAATATAAAAGTTTACATTCATACAATCGCTTGTAGAAAATATTGATTTCTCGGAATCGAATATATACTTCGAATATCCGGACTCGTCATAAACAAAAGAATAATAATCTATAGTAAGGCAATAAATTGTCATTAATAAAAAAAAATACTTTAAAAAGAAAGATATTCACACATGATATCCTGACACGCAATGGCCAGCGTGCCGTTTTTAGAATATTTCCTGTGCAAAAATTTAAACCAATTTGGTACAAGCCTATGCTCAGTAGTGGGGCCAAAATGAGGCTAAAATGACTTGTTCGTGGTTATGCGTAGGTGCTGTAAACCTTGGGAATAGGGATGTTTTTCTTCCACTAACTTTGAGCTCGCCTACTTCTTAGCCTGATGTTTGCGATGGCGTACGTAACTCGTGTTTACTTACAAAACTTTGGTGTATCTGAATCAAACTAAAACGAAGTTAGGCCGGACGACTAACATTATAATTTCATTCACAATCAACACGATGGCATCCCCTCTCGCTTCTTGGTCATGAGGTGTTTACTTTCATTCCTCGTTGTATACTCCATTCCAACGAACCTGGTAGTACAGTCAATGCCAGTAAGAGCTCAAAATTTATATTTTTTTAGCAACAGTAATACTTGACTTTTACAAATAATTTACAAAGAATACACTATTCTATAGGTATAATACAAATAAGAAAATACCCTATTAAAAATCATTTTATATGTTTCAATTGATCCCATTATTCATCAGGTCAGGATCTGATTATGGGATCATGAAGTAACCGAGGAAACTTAACAATTGATGTCGGTTCTGTTTTTTTGGCAAAAACTATTATATCGTATAATATAATATTAATATTTTAGTAATTATAATAATTAATAACGTTTGCCTCATCTTAACGGACTCTTAAAAAAAAGAAAATCAATTTTTAAATTTAAAACTAGCTCTATTTTTGTCCATTATTTAAATTTTAGAAATAGCTTGATTTTTCCGTTGCTTAAAAATAAATGCCTATCATTTAAATTTGGAGATTAAAACCGTTTATCTGAGCCGTTTTATATTTTATACTATTGTTTTTTTTCTGATAGGCGTACACTTCACTTTACCAGCAATCCTCATTGGTAACAACTTTATTTCTTCTAGTCCATAAAATGACATAACTGCCTTGTGCACTTTCAGGAAACGTTCTAAGCCAAGGATAATCCCCACTGCACGTTTAGTGTCACCGCCTTTTTGGCTCTAACTTTCCTATTGTACTTATCCACTAAAGAAATAAAGTTTTGAAGCTAAAATATTTACAAAAGCACCAAATGCGACAAGTACTACTTTACTTAGTTTTTAAGAAGAATTAATATTTTATCATAAATGCAAATGACATACACGTCTATAATTCCCATTATTATAATAATTGCATATATAATAGTAAAGTTTTGTCATTACTACATTAGCTTAGATGAACTATCAAACAAGACAGTGTGATACTGTCTTATATGAAGAAAAATGAATTACATGTGTGATTTTCATGTCTCATTAGGCATAAATGTTTACAAATTGTTACAAATTGCAATATTCCTTAAAACGGCCACTTTTAGCAGTTTTGCAATTTGTAACTATATGGTACTATAATTTAATAATTAAATATTATTAAAATTAACTTCAGATCCAGAAACTTAATAACAACAAGGATTTTTGATAACTTGTGTTTTCAGTGAATAATGATTTTTAAATGATGGTGGCGCTATTGTTCACCGAGGTCTCGTCTTAAACGAATAATACTTAACTTACTATCGGCTAATACCACCACTGACCAGTTTGTCTGATGACCCGAAGAAGGTCGCAGGCAGGCGCTAGAGGCAGGTCGCTTCCAACTGGTCACTCTGAAAATGCTTGGGGTAGGCCTATACATATATGTCCAGCAGTAGACTGCCTGCAGGTGAAATGATGGTGATGAACTACTATTTATAAGTAACAAGTAGCTTACGTACGTGGCAACTTTTAACTTCTCTTCAAAAAATGTATACAATATCGATTACACAAAGAGTGAACGGAAAAATAGGTGTTATAACGATTCTTATACGTCTCACATTCCTAAATATCGTTGCAGCAGTGGAAGTGGTCTTGCTTAGTATAGATACCTATGACGTAGTCTAACTAACGTACTGCTAAAATTTTCGTATTACATTTTTGCAAACGTCGGGGTCCACATGTCTTTTCTACAAGAATGTACATGCCACAACCGCCTTTAAATATTTAAAAAAAATTACGTTTGTTATTCCTTTACCTCAGTTTTTCCGTACTTCAGGTCTATTGCTTGCTCTTCAGGGTAACTGCTCGTATACTCTCGAGTAAAATTTACTCTTATTTGGTGAAAATTGGTGAACTTATTTTATTAAGAATAATTTTTATGATGACAGCTACATGTACGACATCACTGCTATATATATTGATAGTGGAAACCAACATTTGTTTCGTAATGAAATATAATATGTTTATCTACCTATAGGATTAAATAGAGAACTGCTCATTTAAATAGTCTATCATCCTAATAAGGTTAATTACCATATATTAAAATTATATTCATCTTTAAACTATTTTCTTGCAAAACGTAGGTAGGTATATCTCATATTCATTTATTTTTCATCTTATATTTTAATATAGGTAGTTCTAGTTCTTCTTCTCACCCACTGCTTGCTGGGCAATGTTCTCCTCCATCTCCTTCCAAACCTATCTTTGGTCCGCCACATCCATCCATCTTCTCACCTAGATAGGTAAAAATATTTCAAAATATACAATATTCCAATATATTCCATATATCAAAATAAGTGTGAAAATGACATGAAAATGACGTGATAAGCAATCTCGTATGTATTTTGGCGAACATTTTTGGCTTGGCTGTATAAAAATATCAGTATTTTTTTTGATAAAATCGCTGATTATGTCTCCCGGCCCCATCTGTCACAAATTTAAGCTATGTTGTTGTTTACGTGCTGTGCTGTTTATTCTGTTAGTGTATTTTTCTATGAGAGTTCTACATCTCAGTCAAGATCGGTCGGCTGCGCGACGCGGACGTAGTACATAACTACGTATACTAACGGTCATAGTGACACAATCGTGTGTCCATTGTGTCACGCTGTCACCCTCAGTGACGTGACGTTACCGCTAATGGGATGTGACGTGAGCGGGGCGCATCTATCGAGCACGTGTTTACACCGATAACGTTAACCGGCCGGCGACGTTTCGTCACGCGGGAATTTGAATTTCGAAACAATCGTACGGATGCATAATTTGTGTGAAATATAAAAATTGTATACTGATCGTTACTACATTATAGATTTAAAATTGAGTTTCACAAAGCTATGTTTTCTTTTTAAGTTTTCGTGTTTTTAATGCTTCTTTGATTTATTTATTTTTTATTTTCCAATTTACATATTATTTGCTTAACAAAACGTTTAAATGTATATTTCTCTTATTTTAACGGCACTTTTCATACTCTTCATAAGTTGCGCTATACATGCATTTTATAATCCTGGCAATAAAAATCTTTTGCTTCAAGGTTAGTAACGGCCACGCGTCACTTTGACATTCCATAGTGATAGTGTGTGTCCATAAGGCTGTTCTAAGCACTTTTGAGGTGGCCTACTCTACATTTTTAAATTAAACATTTATGAAACAAAGTTTTAAATATTATAAAATATTATTCACTTACTTAAAAGTACAGCGAGAGATTGGTTTCCGCTCAAACCTACGTAGTCACATAAAAGTTTTTAGTTAATTAGTGCTCTACCCTTAGTAGAACAGTAACTTGATCTTATAGTTGACTGCACATATTTCGTACGGTATTAAAAGTGTACAAATATTTCTATAAAGGATCTCACACAACATATACCTACTTTCTGTAGAAATGTCCAAGCCAAAAAAGGAATATTACAAAAATATCCAATAATATTGTCAATCTCATCTTCCTACCTCCTCCAGCTAAGCCCTAATTTATTTTTCTCAAATGAAGGCACAAGAAATCTCTTTGCAGCGGAATTTTCTCCGCAAACAATGTATTTGTGAAGTCGAAATTACGTCTATCCTACTGCGCGGATAAGGAGGTCACAATCGCAGACTGAATGGCGCCGTGAGTATTGACTGTTGCGCGTACCACTTATACTCGAAACATTCTCGATCGCAATTCATCGTTCAGGCTTATTAATCGGGAGAAACTCGAAAAGCTAGCGGAGCATGCGTGCTCGTAACAATTGTGCGGGTCAAGCGCAGCCTGAAAAACAGACAGTGTTGACAGTGTTGGCCATATAATACAGATCATGGTTTTATTATTAGTCTGGTGACTTTGTAATTTATTCAATTTCACACACGTACTTAGTAATTAACCTAAAATTTCGACTTATATTTTCAATTTTTTTGTAATGAGGATAACGGAGATCAAAAGGTACTTAAGTCGCGTCAATGTAATAATAATAACAATGTCGCCATAATTCTAGGACTATGCTTTCAGCTTAAAAATAAGTTAAAATATGATTAGTGATTTTTATTATTGAATCACAAAACAGAAATAAGAAAAAAAAACGGTAAAAAGTTGGAAACGTAACCGCTGTAGCAAATAAAATCCATTAGTAGGTCGGTCTTGCTGGCAAAAAGTAAGAAGCGTTTGGAAAAGATTTGCTGTTGGGATGATTGAAGAAATTTTTAAACACTGATTTTTTAACCGACTTCAAAAAAGGGGGTTCTCAATTCGGCTAAATGGTTTTTTTATGTTTGTTATTCCCAATTTTTAGGTTTGTCCTCCATTTCTAGAATCATTATGAATTTATGTTTTATTTTTTGGTCGGTTTTTGTTTTTTGAGAAAAAGATTTTTTATAAGTTTACTTTAGTATTATCATTTATATTTTGGAAGTTCAAAATTTCTTTGCATTTTTGAGATTGGACAACACCATTAAACTCACGTCATTTCTGTCGGCACTCCCGGATCGGCACATTTTTTTTTTAATTCTGTGCTTTCGTTCTTATGGCATGATGACCAAGGAAAGGAAAATGAATGTCAATAAGTAAAATCCTTCACGCAAGTATAAATAGCTTCACACGTTTGTGGTACAAACCCTCAGATTATGTTTAAGACCCAACATTGAATGTAATATTGAATAATTTGACTCAAATTAATAATTATTTGGTACTTTATTTTTATATTAAGCCCTAGGTGTGCTCGCGACTTTGTCCGTGAAAAATTGCGTATAATAATAAAATATATATATATATATTTATGAGCCTCATTGAAACAACGCAAGCCTACACAAGAACGTATAATAAAAATTTAAACAAATTCGTTATGGATGCCTATAATGAATCTAGAATAGTGCCAAACGGTAGTCTACCCTTACTATCTCTATCGATAAACAGCAGTGCTTGTTAAAATTTTGGTTTCAATGAAGGGACAATGATAACACGTAATGTCCTTGAGCAACACGGCCTCGGTATGAGAAAGGAGTAGCCATACGTTGCTTTCCCCTCTGTCAAAGTATAAGGCGAATCGGCATCCATATCCATCCATTCCATACTAATATTATTATAAATGCGAAAGTCTGTTTGTCTGTCTGTCTGTCACCTCTTCACGGCTAAACTGCTGGACCGATTGTGATGAAATTTGGTATGGATATAGTTATGCACTAGGAGTCAAACATAGCCTACTTTCGGGCGCGATATAACCGAGGCGCAGGCAGGCGGAGCCGCGGGCAACAGCTAGTATGTAATATATTAGTGTGCCTAATCTGTACACAAATTGTTTGCTGTTTTGTTTATTTTTATAATATGTAAGTTTCATCATTACAGTAGAAGTTTTGTATGTAGTTATGCAGAACTATACTTGTGTGAAGTTGTGTCTATTTTCCCCCCGCCAAAAACGCCAGATTTATTGAAATAGTAAAAATAGCGCTAAGGCATCTCCCTTCCGGTACGGAAGGCATGTTGTTCGAAGCATAGGTAATGTAGTCAAAGGTCAATTAGTGCGAAATAGTATCTTCAAAGCACGCCTACTCAACACCTACTTATCTCCGTATACCTAGAATTGTTTGCACTATAAAGGTGACTTACAGAATAGGAATAAATAAAATATAAAAACCGACTTCCATTTGTTTACTAACACCAAGATGAACTTTGACAGATAAAACAAACTCAAGCACCTAGGTGTACAGGGTTTATTATGTACAGGGTCATTTGACCTAGTACCTACTCAAATGAGCTACAAAAAAATGATAACGGTGGCAGTGCTCCATTTTTGAAACAATGATACCAAGCCATATAGGGTCGATTGAGCTTTTTACCAACACACAACCAATTGGAACATAAAAAGAATTTTTCAAATCGGTCCAGAAATGACGGGATATGCGGTAAAAAAAAATTAAAAAAATTCAGCTTTATTGCGTACCTCCTACTTTTTCGTAAGAATAATTAAATTCTAACTAATCCTTACTAGTATTATAAATGCGAAAATCAGTTTGCTTGTTTGCGAAAGTGAGTTTGCTTACTTACACATAGATAGACGTAGGAAAAGAACTGTTCCCGAGGGAAATTCATGCGGGCGAAGGCGCGGGCAAAATCCAGTCAATCATAAAAATCGTTTCCTTCCGACTGGTATCCGATTTTCGTCCGTCGGAACGGGATGTGCGAATCCCCAAGCAGGCTTCTGGATATCGGGGTCAGCATCGGAGACGAGACGGCGGCGCCAGAGCTATCGACTCGAGAACAGCTGATGCCTCCAATCCAGAATTCAGTTGTGACTTGACTCCCGGTGCGGCCAGAGAAGCTGCAGTGGTTTTAGTGATCATTTTGGTGTTTTTTGTGCTTTATTGTTTTTTATTTTTTTATTTATTTCTAAATTATTTACTAAACATTCGTTACAAACTCTGCTACACAGCAGGGGCTCACTGTTTAAGTTAATAGAGCCTATAACTAGTCAAATGACTCCCGCTTTTTCATAAGTGAAGGTTTTTGCTTTGATAGATTACACACATTCATTTCACTCATAATTTTTGAGTTTTGTTGCTTACCGGGTGAGCATGGGTTCAGGATATACATAAATTACTTACATTATCCTTGTAGGTAGTTCATGAGTCAACATTTACCATTTTTTAAGTAAGTGAGTTAAGTTTTAACGTGTATGACAAGAGTGCTGAGTGTGGAGGAAGCAAGAGAGGTATGTAAGAATCGTAGCCAATGGAAATCTAGTATCTGCCTACCCCTACGGGAGACAGGCGTGATATTATATGTATGTATGTATGTATGCTTAGATCAATGATCTAAGTATGTATGTTAAATTTTAAGAGTGGTTTTATAGTTAAGTAAATGTCATAAATTTCTCTTTTATTATGAACTAGCGACCCGCCCCGGCTTCGCATGGGCATAAAAACCTTCCTCTTGAATCACTCTATCTATTAAAAATCACGCATCAAAATCCATTGCGTAGTTTTAAAGATTCAAGCATACAAAGGGACATAGGGACGGAGAAAGCGACTTTGTTTTATACTATGTAGTGATGATTAAGTTTAGTTCGCAGCTCCGCTCGCGTTTATGCCATCATCGTATCGTGACAGAAAATAATCTTTGTCCCATTCCTTAAATCTCTGTGCCAAGTTTCATCCAGATTAACTCAGCCATTCAGGACCATAATTAAATAATAACATTACGGATAATCTGATGTGACCTATCATTTAGTTTATCAAATTTAATCACTAATCTTTGACATTTTCTCATACAATACAAAAGGGAGTGGTATTTTCAACTAAGTATATTATATTGAGCACCGTCAATATGCACGAAAACCTTAAACCGTCTACTCAGTCCATGATAATCAACATCTTTGATAAAAAATTATGAAGAAAAAATATTTTTCTTTTTACATTTAACTTGAATAACACGGACAAATGTCTGAGAAAGCAATAAAGTAGGAGAAACTTGCCTGTGTTATCTTGATTTGTATATAAATAGAAACATAAAAGCTTGTCTTCAAGTCAGTCTGTACGTCGTATATTACAAGGATCTTATCCTTTTGTGAATCCTTTCGGACCCTTCTCACCTGCAAATTCTCGTAGGAAGGCTATTTTCCGGTCTTAGATTCTGAAACGTACCTATTATGCAAAATGTATTTGAACACAGTATACAGCCAGCCAATTTTTTTGTGTAGGTAGGTAAGTAAAAAAACTCTAGGTATACTTTGAAAAAATTTACTCTCTTCTATGGTTATCTATTATTGAGTTAAAATATACCTAAAACATCTAAGTACATTAAAAAAAAAGTAAAATAAGATTTATATTTAAGTACCTAATTACTTTCTACACATAAACTAATAGGTTGATAGACATATGCATACCTAATATCACAGATTACAGAATGCTGTAATACTAACTTCTCATTGAAACTAAAGAAAATAGTAATTTAGTGACTAGTGATTGGGTAGACCATCTTTGTCACTGATAATACCTAGCTTCAATGTTGCACATGCAAAAACTGTTGCCTGATACTTTTACTAGGCGTTAAAAATTAAACATGCCACATGCCGGTGCACTAGATAGACAGGACTTCAGGTTTATCCTGAAAATCATCTTTAGTAAGCATGTTATTTCAAAATTAAATAGCAGAGAACATTATAGAAGAGGTGATTGATAAATAAAGAAGTTGCCTTACAATTTGAAAGACGTGACTAATTTCCTTATAGGAAGTACCTAGATATTGTTATGTCGATATGCCTAATGCCTAGAATAATCCCTTGACATTTTTTTTTACAATTTTAGTGAAGCAACTAACAAAAGTACCTATATCATGTTTTTCTTTTACACCCAAGCATTTGTGTGGAGTTAAAACAACAGTAGGTACCTAGAAATATTTACCTAGTCAACGAAAACAGGGTGTGTGGAATTCTACATAAAAAAGTAGTACCTACTAGAAAATAACTTCCAAACTTTCTGTAAACCAATTACAGTTTTGTTCTCAGTTTTCTTGTATTCGGTGCATGTAGACGATGCATTTTGTTCGTGCCGTAGTACGAAGATACAATGCAAAGTTAAGTTCCACTTGCACTCAGAATGGGCATTTACAACACGGGCAGCACGCCCACTTCCGAAGTGGCTTTTTGCTGTTGCGTAATAAAAACTTGTGAAAATAGTGAAAATTGTACTCGCACAGTATTTTTTTACAGTAAAGCAGCTTCAGACCATTGTACACATTGCTCATTGGGTACCTCACTTCAAGGTATGAGGTATCTTTAGCATATCTTTTCTTTACATAGTATAAAACAAAGTCGCTTTCCGCTGTCTATCCCAGTGTATGCTTAAATCTTGGAAACTACGCAACGGATTTTGATGCGGTTTTTTCAATAGATAGAGTGATTCAAGAGGAAGGTTTTTATGTAAGCAAAACCCATAATACCACCCATGCGAAGCCGGGGCGGGTGGCTAGTTATAATATATACCTAGCATAATATTATATGTTTGGTTACCTCAATAAAAAAAATAGATGAGCTATTTCTGTAACAAATAGAGCAGTGCAACTTTGCAGTGTTTCGGTTTAAAAAGTATAAGAAGCAGTGGGATCATTGGACATTTCGTAGCTAGATATCGTAGCTGGTTTCGAAATGGGAAATAAAATTCCCATTTCGAAGCTGGCTGGAATAAATTAGTACCATTACGAATGTGGTAGGTCCCAGTTGGTAATGCGCGAGTGTTTCACTATCAAGGCGCCATCTTACTTGGGCCGTTTGTTTGACTACCTAGTCGTATGAAAGCTAGACTAGTGGTTTTAACACCCTGGATTGACGTGTCACAGTTTAGTGAATACCTAGAATACCTGTTAAAATATTTTTTTATATATACCTAGATACAAACTAATCTGTGCAAATTAAATCAACTTTTAAGTGAAACCTTTATAAAGGATATATATTAATAAAGAAAAAAAATCATACTTATTCTTTTTATGATTTTTAGTCATCGACTTACTCGAATAAAATAATCTTGCATGCCTAATTAAGTCTATTGTAATGAAAATATTGAAACAAACAAGTTCGCCATTTGCACAGTCTTTCATGAAAACTAGAAAGTATTTTTTCATTCTCGTGCTACTCTTGCACAAACGCATAATGGACGCAACTCAGTCGGCTACTTGCAAACCTCTCTAATGGCAACTCAAAGGGAATATAGCTAAGCTGCTGTTATTATTCATTTGAAATGGAAATTCTATATATTTTTTTGGGATAGTAGTCGTGAAATCAATAGAGATTCCTTATCACATATTTCTTGAATGAAAACTTAATGATTATACTCTGACATATCAATTTTTCTAGTTATATCGCAAGCCATTATTTCCAAGGCACAGGGTCCGGTAAAACTCTCTCATGTCGATTGTTTTACGATTTGTATTACGTTTTATTCACTTTTTTTTTTGTAGATATATTGCAAAACCATGTCCCGTAGGAAAGCGGACTTTGGGCTCCAAAGTAACTGACTGAGGATGCAACCGTAAAAGCGCTAGAATAAAGAAGTGTAAAACCAGGTTAATATTACTAAGTCTAGTTCGTACATGCGACTAAGCAGACCCGATTTTTATTTTTATTGAGTGTTTATACTGTATAAAGCCTCTTTAAAAATTAGTTATATATAAAAATTTAAAAAATTAAATTGTATAAATTATACAACACAACATACATAGTTTCACATTAAAATATTTATATTTTTTTTTTTTTTTTTGTTTAATATAATTACTTATTTATATTTGCTTAGTTACAAGCAGGTGAAGGAAATTGACTATAGTGAATCATAAACCCGAGTGCACACAAACTCATAGTGCTCCAAAATGGCGATGGTGGTGTCTGGTAGAACTAAAACCTGCATTTGCTGCTTATTTCTGCTCGCTTTTCTTGGTGTTGGACTTGCTGTGTTGTCTACCATTGGAATGTTTGAGACAACATTAGACAATGGGCCTGGCACTGCTGCGAAGTATAGTAAATTGACAGCGGCCCCGAATAACGTCCAAAGCGTGAGTAAATATAATAAGTAAAATTAAAAATTATTCTTTTTTCACCAAAAGAATAATAGAAAAAAAAACTTCATAATAAGTAACTATGTATACCTACAAATATACCATAGAGTTAGAAATAGATGGATGGTTAAATAAGGATTTAAATGTTTTTAGATCTAGATTAATTCAATGCTACCACCTTTTGGGAACATTTCTCTACGGCAATGATTTGCGAGACATTTTTTATTTATAAGATTTTTTTTTTGTTAGCGCTTTTAGTTTTTAGTCTAGGTACCAAAGTTATTTAAACTAAAATTTAATGATTAATAATTTCTAAGTCAAATGTACCTAAGTTGCCCAACCATTTTATTACATTATTTAGTAAAAACTAGAAATCAATCACCGTATAGCCTAAGAGATGCCTGCAACAACCTACCATTGAAATATAAATATGCCTAATCATCGGACAAAGAAGTGGCCAAGTATTGGGCAAATTCAATATAGTGTATAGCCATTTTGACTCGACTATAAGGAGACCTTTGACATGGCTGTGGTATTACTTTTGCATTCAAATAGCCTAAATAAATGGACGACTGCAAAAGGATAGGGTGGTCATCCAGACTATATTACTGGATTTATTTTTCCCTCTATGGCAGAGAATGCTGGTGGTAAATCATCATACACATGAATATGATCGAAGTTTAGCACTTAATATAACAAATTGTACTTATATGGCGTGTTATGTTAGTTTATGGCGTGTTATATGGTTTTTTCTGTAAACAACTTTTTGGCCGGATATGTATAAACTAAATTAAGTATTATTGTATCATATTTTTGAGAATGGCTGTTGTTGTTTGAATAAATAAATAAATAAGTAAATAATAGTGACGTAGTTGCTTAAGGTTAGGATAAAGACGTGAAAATATGTATTTATTCAACTGACAAGATTAAACTCTAGGTAACCTTGTGCTATAGGTCTATTTAGACCATAGCGTATTTACGCATAATACCAATAGATCTTGTATCAACGACACCTTGATACTTTAGATGTACTTCGACTAAATGAGCTTGAGCCTCTGCGAAGATCGTTACAACTAACAAACGACCAAAACTAGTAATTTATAGGTACAATCAAAATGGTATGGTCCTGGAAGAGTCCTTATAGTAAATTATGACGTCATTAGGGAAAATGGCGGTCTTTTAACGTTATGTTATTGCACTGCGGTATCTACCACAAAGTATATAGGGGTATGTTTTGTCTATGTAAATTATTCGTTTTTGGAATTATTTGCAAATTGTATAAGCACCATTAACTTACAATGGAACAATAAAGCTTTAATTATAAAATTTGTTATTTAAAAGTACATGCCAACTGCCTTTTTGTTTTTAGTTCCAATCGTGGGTCTGCTGGAAGAAATTTCTATAGAAATAAGTACTTTTCCTAATTTTAAGTTTCCTATGATTGTATTTGAGTGTACATGAATAAAATAAATAAATAAAATAAAAAAAACTTTAATAATCTCGGTAAACAAGGACTGATAAGGATCATCTTGTCAGTTGATATTGTAAAAATAACATTATGAGGTTAATTTGTTTTACATATTTAAGCACCATATGCTATTATCATTTGATAAATTTTATTCCATAAAGAGAAAGCTAGGCCTAAGGGTTTTATAGAAAAGTAAAAATCAAATTTATTTCTAAATTACTTATACAATAAAATTAAAACTAAATTTTTCTTTAATACCTAACACAAAAACAATAAACTGTGAACCTTAATGAGGCTTTTTGGCAGAAAAGTAAAAAAATAACAAATGAGCCCAGTACTGCGGTTGAATACTAGTGAAGTCACGTCTTCAATTATTTCTGGGGGAATTGGTATGAATTTTAGTAATGAAGTCACTTTTCTGTAAGACTCATTTCAACTGTCCCTCAAAAAAGGGCGTTATTCTTGAGGGAATAAAGAGACAATTCATTGTGTCAATTTACATTAACCACGGACCGAAATTTGTAACAAAATAATCTATGAAGTAAGTATACAACATTGTAGCGCAGATAAAGCCGTGGTTGCAGTTAATAGCTTGCTTCAAACTTGGGTTTGACGATAAGTACTTATCTCTGTAGTACATCTTCAGGCTTCGATCTTAAATGGTGAAGTAGTCTATAATGTCTTTCTTGTCGAAATTCCTTAGGGTTTTGAAATTGTCACTTTGGATAAGCCTCTGGTCAATTATTGTGGCAAATTCGATATTATGTTTGCATTCTATGGCTATTTAGGCTAGCCAAGAAACTATGACAATTTATTTTTTATTTTTACTCGCTGTTGTTTACTCTACGTACCTTAGTGTTAAAATACAAGATAGGTAGCCATCCATGCAAAATCGCTTATTCATCATTTTTCATCAGAATAATTTCGCATAGCTCCAATGTAAGCAATAAATGTGGAATCTGGCGGAATGAAATTTTAATTAAAATATAAACCCTTTGGTCCGGTACACCATAGTTTATTACTGAAAATTCGGACAAAAACAAACGGCGTTTTGCTACAACACCTCCAATTTTTAAAATTGTTAATTAATGATTTGATCTGGAACTTTTATGTATATATATATCATGTAAATAAACATGTTGAAACAAAAATGTAGGGAATATATTTCGCAGAATTATAATCTGTAACTACGTGTTTTCAGATATTTATAGTAAAGTTATATAGGTATCCCATAGTTATTTTTCTCATAAATTTATTGGAAAAAGTTCTAACGAGTCTGACGCTGTACGTCTTTCAGTTGTATGTAGAAGTAGAATAATCAGTATTTTTACATATTTGTAGGCTTATTTTATTAAATAAGGCTATTGTAATAATTAATTAATAGTATTATGCATTCTGTGAATTTAGTTTTCTTAGAATTATTATTCACTTAAAAAAATTATAAACGTTGATAATAATAGCTGACCTATAACTTCAATATAATTAAATAAATTCGACATTAATCCAATCTCTACTTCGTATCAGCCTCGAACACACATGCCATAACAATTTTCTCAATGAGGGTCACTCTTAAGAAAAAACTACGCGTCTCTTAGCAAATACGGCGGTCGTTCCGAACGTAAAGGTCCCTCAGGCCCGGAGGGTCAGTAAAACCTACGATGTGATAATCTGTTATGACTCTACCTGCGGGAATGAGCGTGATCCACTTCATTTTCATTATTTAAAGTATTTTGTCATAGGAACGAGAATAATTATTATTTATTTCAGGCAACAACATGTTAAGTATTAACAATAGGCCCATATAATATACATATTATATTAAGTGTTTATATAAATATGTATATACCTTATTTAGAATAAGGTTTACCTTATTCTAAAAATACATATTTATATAAACACTTAAAATCTTAAAAAAAAAATATTTGTACGTAGTGTCTGTTGTTTCGCTATGACGCACTGCCCAAAGTCACACATTATTATTGCTTCATATAATATATTAAATTTATTGAATAAACTATAGAGCATTTAAAATGGATGGAATTGTATATGGTTTAAAAGTAATCAATTTTTGATGACTTCTTTACAGTATTTCTTACGGAAGCAAAGTTGTAGGTACCTAAGAAGCTAGTTGCAAATTTCTCTTTCCCAAAAATCAGGCTATCATATTCAGAAGGAACTTTTTAAATTCAAACAGTAATTCTAATGTTATAATCGTTAAAACAAACAAACTCTTTACACTCTTTACACACATTATATTAGTAACATTGAATTTGTAATGGCGCGTAGTTACGCGAGGCAAATTTTTTTTAACTATGGTTAATAATGAATTTGTCTATATCAACGAATTTAATATCTACGAAGCAATACCGAATTTCATACTACTTCAAAAACATACTTAATTAAAAAACTTCTTAATTCTCCGCAGGTGTGTTTACAACACACTCGCATCATGTAAACAAGTTAAAGTTATGCATAGAATTTAAGTTTAGGACGTTATGACATGGTAAAATTGGGTTAAGCATACATAAATCCTGTTTCCACGTTATGCATACTAAACCACGATTTAGTGTATCTTGTATAACTAGCAACATACAAGAAATAAAGTTATATACAGATGATTTTTTGAACACCAGAAAAATGCTTACCGTGTGTTCAGTAGGTAGGTTAAACTTGATTTCTTTTGGAATTTTTAGTGTGATACGAAAAAATCCTTATTCAAATTTATCATTTAGCTAATAGGAGTTTTTTATGAAACGTCGAATAAATATTCCCATATTTTACTACAAAGTAAAGGACAAGCAAATTTGTATTTGCGACATTTCGCTTATTTGTAAACTACTAAATTATAGTAAGACAGTCTCAAAAATGGCAATTCAAAAAGACATAAATCGTATTCAGCGACATAAATTTTCAGCTTGAAAATATTTCATGAATAGCGAAGCGCTATCAATTTTATTTACATGTCATCCATTGTGTCGTTATCCTACGCGTCCAAAATTCGTTTAGCCCCTAATAAATCATGGGGCATGAAAAAATTAGCGTTATTTCTGTGTCAGAGGTTACTCGTCATTCCGGGGTATTCTATTATCACCAGGTTGACACTTCTGGTCATTTTTCATTAGGAACCGATGTCAATAAAAGGGTTGCGGTTGACCCACATCTATCTATTTTGTGGCATTACTTTGCAGCAGCGTGTCGTATAATTTCATTTAATATAAATGCCTTTGTTGTCCAGTGGTTAAAGTGTGTGCCTGAAGACTCTGTGGTCGTGATTAGATTCTCACGGGAAGCATACTTTGTTAAAGTAATTCCAGTTTGGTTAGGACCTAGCAGGCGATTTGAGTCACCTGATTGTCTGATAATGATTTCGTCCTTCGGAAGGCACGTTAAACCGTAGGTTCCAGCTGCTATCTGGGAATCGTTAAAGAAATCTTATCGGAGGCCAATTGTTGGTTCCGAAGAACTCTGTCATTAGGGTGTGCAGGCTCAATTGACCCACTTTTTTAACCCACATAATATAAAAATTTTAAATATAAGATTAAAATATATTTTTTATAAATCCAATTGATGCTTTTTAAGGGTATCACTTGAGCATTGTCAACTCGTGGTCGAGGATCTTTAGCTACAGTACCTACTATACCTACACAGTCATATATAAAATATTGCAATAAAAATACCTGAAGTAGGTAAGTAAATTTAGTATTGCTTTGTACTATTGCGACTCTGCGGACTAAAAGCAATGTTAATTATGCAATTCCTAGTATTATGCAAAGTGACCTCACCCCACTAAGTACAACTCAGTAAGTGAATTAATAACTCAAATCTGAAACATTCACAGGATTTGAAAGTACCGGCTGATTTAGTTAAACCCTTCAGACAAGTTAGGAACTAATACCACAGAATATTTAATAGTTAAAACTTAACCATAACCATGTTAAGAATAAACCACCCCTGCTTTCAGGACAAAAAGAGCTTTAAATTTAACTTTCTGATTCAAACTTGGGGGATTTATGTAATATTTTTTTAATTAAGGTTCACTCTAATTATTTTTTTAATCTTATGCATGAAGGGAAAAATGATTCATACATTTTGTTAGCTTCGATGAATGAAATTTTATTCAAGAATATCAGATATTTATACCTTATTAATTTAAAAACAAACCCAGAATCTCTTATTATGATCTAAAAATATCTGTCAAAAATTCCGCCTCTGGTTGTACCTAGTTCAAAGTATCCATTATATTGGCCAAGTTTACTCTTTTGAACCAAACACCACTAGGATCTCTTAGACGGCGTCCTATCTTAGCCACAAAGCCCATGGCTTCTTCCAAACACCATGGAATGACCAGCTGTTTCAAGGGCACTGGTACGAATTCATAGTTACAATTACAATCTAAGTTCGAAAGGTTCCAAAAGCAGCAAAACTATTTTTTAACCCAGAGTTTTAATAAAAAGTAATGAAAAAATAGATACTCAAGTAGGTATACGAAAACATATTCCGTCACTGAAGTACTTACAGTGACTGCACTCACGACGAATCCGCCACCGTAATTAGATCCAGCTCCTGAATTGCGCTTTGTCAAAGAGACGACGGCGAGTCGTCAAGTGTCTCAGACTGACGACGGAGGCTCTAATGAATTTGAGCAACTTGCTTGGCATTGACGGTAATGAACGGAACTGGAGATTTTTTCTGAAAAGAAAACTAGTGACTGGAAAAATAGAAAATGAGAATTTAAAGGTCAGCAATTTAAAGGTGTTAGTGTCAAAGGAAATATTTGAACTTGCAATCTTTTGGGTGTAGAAACTTAATTACGACTTGGACAGTGGGCGTTGTTGCGAGACTCGATCAGAAGAGTAAGCTTAGCGTTCTCTCAGTTCTAGTCTGTCATTATAGTTTTCAATCACAAAAAAAAACACAGATTTTGATTAAATTTATATCATAATTACCTACCTTTCAGCCTAAAAGCCGATCTTAAAGAAAAGGAGACAATTCATCCTGGGATGAGATTTTTTGGGGATTAATTTTCACTTAGGTGAAAATTAATCCCGTCAAGTCAAATTAAGACATAGGTACTTTGTTAGTTATGATTACAAACCAAACGTCGGGCCTCTCAAAGGGACAATCATATTTAATGTTGTTATTATTACAACAACAGAAGAAATATTACTTATGAACATACCTAATTGAACGAAATAATATTATTTACTTATCTAGCGTACTTTTTGTATACTGATATTGTTTGATATTCTTTTCTTTAATTCTATAGATATTACCTAAAGACAAAAATTTACGCTATGCTATTTTAATATACTCATCGAATAATTGACTCGCAAATCTATTCTTTATATTCCTAATACAGAACAAGAACTTGATAAAATCGTCCTTCAAAATATAATAAAGGCCCAGATTTATAAATCCTTTTCTAATGGTCATACTACAAGGCCAGTCAGTCCTCTATTGTCCTATTGTCTAGCTAGATTCTAGACGTCCAAGATAAGATAACTATTGATATCGATATCTTATAGAATGGCTATTGACCTATATGCGTTTAAACACACAAAATCTTTAGTAATATCAAATTTCAACCACCAAAATTGCCCATGTTTTTTTATCCATAAAATCAACATTAAAAGATATTCTTAACTTAATTATGGACTTAATATACATAAGTTAGTATATAAAAAATTTAATGTAAGTTATAATTGAGTATACATAAAAAAATACTTCAGATGGTGATGAAAAAAGATACTGCAATGTAAAGATATTTATAAATCTTATATGCGATTGCTCTGCTCATTTTATATTTAAGAAATACTGTATAAAGTAACTTACGTTTTGTATTTTTACTGCAAAACGACGTCAATCATCATAAAACTTGTACTGCGCTCTAAAGAAGTAAAGTGATGGACATCATTCTTTATGTTGCCAACCAAGCTATATTGATCTCCGATATCTCGCAAACATATGGATTTGTTTACAATGTGCAAGTTTCAAATTCTACTGGTCGTTTAAAAGCTATCCTTTAGCTAAGTCAGTTTTATATTTAGTGCAAAGCGGCGTGCGCCCAGCTTGACACGGGTACGGCGCAGATTCCCGATTTATTCCTTTTTTCGAAAAACCTGTGGCGTGCTCTTTCATCTTTTTGAATGAATTTGCGTACAAATATGCTACAGAAAGATCGGTTATTAACGATATAAAAATTAAAAACAAAAAAAATAGTGTTTTTTTAAATAAATGGTATTATTATAGTAATAAGTAGCAATTAACCTGCAATTTTTGGGTGAAGACAACGATCGGCAAACGGCAAACAGTCAGTCATTATGAAATTAATTTGGTGTCGAGTTTTAACTTTGATTTCCATACAGGGTGCATTTCAAGAGCTCAAGTTGTTTGAATCCCCGACTCAGGCTGCAGTGCAGTGTGTTAATACCTTTAAGGTAAGTTAATCCACTCTATAATATAAATTAAAATATAAAAATATAAATATTATCATTATAAATAATAGAAGACAGTCTAAACAATTCAATAGGTCTTCAATGTTCTTTTTTCAATGTTGATGTAAATATCCAAAAAAATGTATGTATGGCTATCTCAGAAACATATTACAATACAAACGAATTGTAAAGCTGTATTTCTAGTTTTTTTAAATAGCTATTTAATTCCCACTGCTGGTCAAAAGCCTTCCCTTTTGTTTTTACTTAATTATTTTTGTTGCTTAATTATCAAGATAATAATTTTGGACCTATTTTTGTATAATCTGCATCAGTTGTTTTTATTTTAATATTCATTACTCCTTGTTATTTCATTATGCTAAATAGATATTAAAAAAAAGAAATTAAAAAAAAAAAAAACAAAAAAAAAAACATACTTCTTGTCTATTTTACAAAAATATATTTTTAACGTTTTGACAGGATTTCGGTAGCGGCAACGAGTATGACGAGATTGACATAGACAATTTCTTGGTGATTATTGTGTTATTTTTTTATGTTTGCTTTTCACCAATGCACTAACAGTACTAATACTTCTTTATGGGAAACTACTAACAAATATTTTAACAATTATAGATTTAGATACTTACACGGACTTAATTAGATATGCATCGTAACACCCCAGAATAAGTACCCATTTTAATGTAAGCAAATGAAATTGAACATTTATAGAACATATGTAAAGTATTATATTCATCATCATTTTAGCCACAGGCTCTCCACTGCTGAACATAGGCCTCCCTCAAGGATTTCCAAAATGACTGAATGGAAGCAGCCTGAATATTATATTAAAAAAATCTTACTTAAAACTCTAATCATCGTTTCACTTTTTATAGTACTGAGAATGAATACATTCAACTAATAAAATGCGAAAGTGAGTTTGTATATTTGTTACCTCTTCACGCCCTTTCTACTGACCAATCTTCCTGAAATTTCGCATACACATAGCTAGGAGTATTGAGAATGACATAGGGTACTTTCATGCCGGGAAAAAGCACTGAACCTGAGGGAATTTTACGCGGGCGAAGCCGCGGGCGAAAGCTAGTTTATAAGCACTAAAAACCTAGCACAGCACCAGACTATAAAACAAGGTTTAATGTGTCAGTCACTGTTATCTTAAATACCTATTAGACTAAAAGAGACCTTTCTAGCTTATATAAAGTTTAGATCTCAAATGCTTTTAGCATTTGATGGCCTGACAATTCTGCCAATGTGAGGTCAGTGTTCGTCTTAATCAACAAAGGCAATAAAATGATCTTAAAATATCGTTAAACTAATATCTGAGAATGCTTTTAATTTGCTTGTGTCTAGCGTCTCTTATTATAGTTTGTTTTTATTTATTTAGGGTTGCGTAGGTATATCTATATATATAAAAGAAAGTCGTGTTAGTTAACTATTAATTACTCAAGAAAGGCTGAAAAGATTTAGCTGAAAATTGGTGGGGAGGTAGCTTAGAACCACGAGAAGAATATAGGGTACTTTTCGTCCCGGGAAAAAGCACGGTTCCTGAGGGAAGTTCACCGGGGCAAAAGCTAGTATCTAATAATAACAAAACCCTTGATCACACGTGTAATTTAAGTCCGTCCAACTATCTCCAAATCTACTGTACGGAATAAGTTTTTAATTTGTACAAATAGGTATGTTTTTCTGTCAGTGTCAGACATCCAATAATCTGCATCCACCAACTATGGTCAGATACCCTGAAGTCATGAAAGTCTGAAGTTGTCGAAGGCAAGCTCATCCAATAGTCATTCTCTTTCATCCAGCAGTAAACTGCCTATGGCTAAAATGATGGTATTTGTGTAATAAAATGTGGTACGTTCAACGAATGCATTTTTTAATTATTGGCTTGATAAATCAGGTCAGTTGCTTCCATTAAACTTTATCTAAAACCCACTATAAAATCTAAAAAAAAAAATTTTTTTATAAAAATAACTGTTATCCCTTAAAATCGAAGTCGAAGCGAAACATTGTGTACGCCGACGATTTCCATAGCCCATACGTCGCTCGGTACGATAATGCACAAACAGTCCCGGGTCTCGATATTGTAAACAAACTCGCTACTGGAGCGGCGCACTGCAATTACGGGGTCGGGTCTGTGTGACAGCGGCAACAATATAAAAAAAAAAAAACTAAAAAAAATACGCGCAAAATCTCGCTCTAATTCATAATTCTGAGAAAAATTACATATAATATACAGTGATAAACATTTTATAATTACAGTGATAAACATATATTATTTTAAACATACAAAAAGTTATTTAGAAAATTAGTATCCTGAAATGGAAGTGTGTTTTATTGTAGCCTATAAGTAACTAAATAAATTATTCGCCGCAGTAGAGTAACCTATTGTGGCTTTTATTTTCTATCAGTTATAAGAAACTAAGCTGTATTTTTTTCAGAAAGTGTGTTTAAAAATTCGTAATTCGGTCGAATAATTTACCCCTTGGGTCATACGCACTATAAATAATATGTCCATCTAATAATATGACAGTCACTGGCCACTAAAAACAAATAAATAAATTAAAAAGGCCAAAGTTTTTATAACCAACGACTCTTACAATCTCCCTCTGCCTACAAACTAGTATGGAGATTCGCTATAACCAAGACCCCACTGAAGTACCTAAACTGATTGTTCAGGCGTATTGACATCATGTTGTCGAGTCTAACCGTGTTTACCGTGCGAGATATCAACGTTGCTTTTGAAACAGAAGGAGTTATTTCTGCTTTTATATTCTGCATGATTTTATGCACAACTTTCATCGAACCCTTTAATTCATCAAAGTCACTACAGACTTTTTCTACATTTACTGTGGCAGAGAACTTTTAAAGGCTGAAATCACTTCTTTACAGAAAACAAAACAACTAAATTATTTTGGTATATTAGTATAGACCAAAATACTAATATACCAAAATAATTTTGTTGTTTTGTTTTCTGTAAAGAAAACACAACAACAAAACATTTCATCTCTCGAAAAAAGCAAAACACATAGCTAAGATAATAATATGTTACCTACCTCTATATTTAGCTATACTAAGTAGTTACTACAACGGTGAGCTAAATAAGTTAACAAAATTAATGTTAGCATTTCTTTCATATAATCATAATTTTACCTTAATTTAATTTAAAAATGCATTCGGCAACAATTAATTAACCCACCTCTAAGTACAGTCGCAAAAAAACAAGGGTCTAAAATAAAATATTTATTTTATTCTTTTCCACTAAAACAGTTGTTTTGGTATGTAGTTAAAATAATAGGTCACAATCACAATTTTCAACACACAAGTGCAAGTGAATTTGTCAAAAAACAGACCTACCTAACTTATTAAACAAATAACACTTTTAACAGAATAATATATGACAGAAAGAATTTCGTTTTCTTTTTTTCAAATACAATTTAAATAAACGAGATTACCATAGGTTTTAGCACCAGAAAGGTAAAGGGTTAATTCGATCAGACCTTACGTAATTAGATTCTGCAATTCGAACAAAAAGTGGAGGTAAAAGTAAAAATCAAATAAAGTTTCCAAAAAGTCGTAGTAAATTTTTCTGTAATGCAAATACATCAGCGTTGTGTCAGCAGTTAATGAAGCATAGTCGAGAAAAAAAAAAACATTTTAATTTAGGTACTACCTATATGTAGGTAACAAATATTTAATGTGTTTATGAAAAATTTGTTTCATATCGGAAAGATCTTTTGATGGGCTAGATTGTAAGAAAAAATACAGATACCTTTTGAAATGTGCAATTTATAAAAGATATCTATATATATAATCTTCAAAAATGTACTTAAGTACAATATTCAATTGGCGCATCTAATCGTATGAAAAGAAATCAAAGCCTATGTTTATACTTAAATTATGTTTTTGTTTATAAAAAGTTTAAAAATAAAAGAGTTCAAACAAAGAATATATTTGAACGCTTTTCACATATTTCGCTAGAATTCACAATTACTGGAACATCCGCGCCCTCCGGAAGTTCAGCGACCTTTGTATTCCTGAATTACTGCTCAACCACTGAAGCGATTCTGACCAATACCGCATGACCGCTTTAACGCGACAAAATATATGTTAAGGCTCCACTTTCGGTGTCACTAGTGCCACTTCCAAAAAAAATTAATTTCTCTTTCTGTAAGTGAGCTTATCAGAAATCCCCGCGCAACTTTTTTGCTAGCATCCATAACTTACATTAGAAACTTGGAAATCATTGAAATACTGTCCGCTTTAGATATCTTACAAAAAGTGTCAAAAGTGTTTTTAGTAACTTTAACCAAATCCGCTTAAGTCTTTGATTTTATATTTTTAAAGCCTTAAAAAGTATACGAAGTACCATTAGATTTGTCGGAAGCACTTTCCTTTGCTGTAGTTGAGTAAATCACGCCTCAGTATCAAACGTACTTACACAAAGTCTAATTAAACTAACATTTGTATAACATTGTAAGCAAATATTGCTCTACAAACATCAGATACCATTACTGGCTGCAGTAATAGTCTGCTGTACTTGTAAACTGCGCAAAAAGTGTATTAAGAATGGTAAGAGAACTAAAGGTTCGAGATATGTTGTGTTGACAAAATTTCTTTTAAAATTTATAATACATTTACACAAAATACAATATTTGGCAAAACAAAGGTCTGTACAATATTCGCAATATAAAAAATTAGCCTTGACCAAACGATAAATTTATGGTTAAAAGAACTTACCCAGGTGAATTTCTACCAAAATTTTACGAAATATTACATCCGAAGAGATTTGAATGATTAACTTAACGATAATTTTCCATGGTTAGGTGTTTTTAACTATTTTTAGGTGTTAAACTAGTTTAGATTTAAAAATAGAAGCTGTCCCTGTAATTATGTAACTGGCTTTAAAGCAAACAATAGATGGAACAAGCAATATTATAAACTGACAATCAAAATTCCTAAGGCGCTGTTTTAAATTTGCATGAATATTTCCGCCTATTTTCCAGTTTCATAAAAGGATGAAAACAAGCTGAAAAATTAAATTATTTATGAAATTCTTACTTCATTCATTGTCAAAAGATTTTATTATGAGGCCTGGTTTAGGGGTTGAATAATATCGAAGCTTTTGAGCTTAAGACTTATTTAAAAAAATTGTATATAAGAAAAAAATTAATTCATTAATCCTTTTTCGAATATACCCAAACTATCACATTTCTATTGTACTTATCATAGTTAACACGTTATTTAGACAAGGAAACACGATAATAGTGTTCTTTGTTCTATTTCGACATGCATACTTCAAAATGCACTGATACGTTTTAATTTCCCCCGTCGACCTGTTTATTGCATACTTTGCCCGGACAATGGAGCTTAGCCTCTCTTCAACCAACGCGCAATGTTAGCGTTGATCGCGAAACGTTATCGCTCCGTTGCACGTTGCATAAAACTGCAACAAAGACAACTTGTTCTATGCAAGCGACACGGAATAAGCGATAGTGAATATTTATATAGCTACTGGTTTTAACGGTATTTTCAGATACATTTTAAACAAAAAATTTTGAACAATCTAGAATTAAATTTAGTTCAATCATTGACATATAAAATTTCTAATTAATAAAACACTTAAAACAAATTGCTAAAAGAACATTTATCACAAAAGACTGAATTTAAAATTCAGCTTAAGATACAAACCTAGCATCTTTACATAGTAACATAAAGATAGAAATACATATCTTCTTACTAAATTGAAAATAGAAGGGCACAATTTCTAGTTAAATAATTTTGTAAGGCACAATTTCAACACCTTGTGTTTGTTGTTAAAAAAAAACTGTTTCCATTTATGTTTGTTATATTTTTGTTTAAATAGATTTAAGTGAATAACAAAATATGTAGTAACCTTTATGCGTTTGTAATTTACACTTAACAATAATCCAACTGCATATTTTTTTTCTTTTATTGTAAACAAATTGGGTTACCAATATTTCAACGTTTTCCTTTTAATTTTAATTTGTATTTGTTCTCCAAATTGTTTAAGTTCTTTAAAAGGTAACATGATGTTTTTATTATTGTTTTTTATTATTTTTCAATAACGATAACCTCACAGGTGGACCAAGAAGATGGTGACGCAGAAGGTTCTGGACGTTATGGGACAATACCCCCATTCCCACCTCCTCCTCCAGGTCTAGATGGTATGTAATAAAATAAATAAAATATTTTTTATCATATTTATAAGGGGTTTTCATCGACTGACCCCATAAAGGATTGGTACCATGGGGTCAATTGTGGTAGGACTCTTTATGGATTGCCATATTGGAACCATGGTGCTAATGCAGGACTACCGCGATTGGATATGGTCCCAATGACAGAAGGTCTATTTTGACGTGCTCGATGTACTTTATAGTGGTAATAAACAGTTACAAAAGTGCTAACATCCAATCATTTTACCATTTCATATTTTTAATATAGAATTTAATCGTTTCTTTTTATGTTATGGTTCTTGTATTAATCCATTAAACTTTAAGGTCAGTGTCATAGCGACATCCTTTGAAATACTATTTATTGCCTCACAAAATAAAATGCAGAAACAACTACGCAATGAACAAATTTGGACTTATGTAGGAATTAGCTTCATCTTCCAGTCAATTTTAGATATTTATTTATTTTTAGATTCCTAGCAAAAATGTGTTCATGTTATGTTGCATATTCGTGGAGTTCGTGGGATGGCCATGTTATGATTAAAACAAACAAATTCTAAAACTAGAACGTCTTAATATTGTGGGAACTTATCTAAATTAGGTTTCGTAGCTACACAGACAGGGAATTATATCCTGAATATTTATTTTTTCCTGTATTACTAATGTTGCAAAAAATTACATTGTTTATATTAATTATAATTAATTATATTTAACTATTTCAGGATATCCCATGCGTCTACGAGGTGAAAAAGGAGAACGTGGACCGAGGGCAAGATATAGTTATTTTTTATTTTATTTTACATACTAATTTATTTTATTATATTTATTATTACACGCTATTTCTTACAGAAAATGTGCTAAGCTAAATGCTAAGCATTATCTGTTAGTTTACCTTACCACTATGTTACCTACCATTAAACGAAACTGTGCGGTTTCCAGTTTAAAAGAAAAATAGGTAATGTACTGTGGATGATATAACAGGCGTTTAACGTACAAACTGAGGTCTTAATTTACTTGAACCGCTTTTTTAACAGTTGTAATGTAATGAAAAAGCAACGAAAGAAATATTGACTATTTTAACAACTTTAAATTTCTGTTCTTGATTGTATTATATGTTATAGCATCAAGAGATGATATCATTAAAATTAAAAACAATATGCGATTTTCACGTACAGTGGCAAAAACCATTCAGAAATTCAATACACAAAACAATGACAAAAACTCGAATTCCTGTTAAAATTAATAGCTGTGGGTCATAGGCGCACTAAATATATTAAATGCATTGGTATGGGTATTTTATCAAAATACAGATAATATACAGATACAGTTTCATAATGTGATGCATTTTTTTGGTCAGAACAGAAAAAGTTTTCATGAAATTTTTAAGTTCATTCACACTACTGCTTCACAACTGTTTGTAATAGAAAATATATTTTTTCTTATTATTTTAATATTTACATGACTTTACTTTTGATATTAATAAAATATGAGCATAGCTGCCTTTATTTAAAGTGAAAAATAGTTCTTATTAACTGGAAATATATTCGGCTACTCACCATCGGGTATACCACATGTCCGTCTACGCCAAGTTTTCCTATTCAGAGCCTCCTCCGCCTCTCAAAGAAGTTGTTGCCTTTTCTCATATTATTGACTTACCTGGCTGCCGATCTAAAACTTGATTTTCCTTAAATATATAAAAATCAAAGCGTTGGTACACCTACGATTGCTAATTTTTCGCGGATCGTATACTTGACGTATAAAAATACCTATACTAAGGCATTATTATATTAATTGAATAAAAATAGTCTTAATAATTTAAAAGAGTTATCTATGTACTTTTAGTGTTTTGAGGAATCGTATTGAACAAAAGTGTGAGCGGAACGGAATAACTCGCAATTTTCACACAAAGGCTGTTCTGCTTTGTTCCCCCAATTTATCGGAACGTACCGCCCCGCGGGACGGCGTAATTATTGGGACAAGCAGAGCGGTTACAGTGAGATCAAAACTATCCCTTGCTAAATGTTTTCCTTTTCATCGACTTTTTAGAAATAAAATCTAAATTGGTTTAGACCATTTTTAATACGTTCGTCACGCTCTTTGCCAATTTTATTATAAAGAAGACGATTAAGTTAGCAAAGAATAAGAAAATTATGTAAATCTATATAAAGCTGAAAGAGCTAAGATTTTCGGGATTCTTTATCTTTATTTGTATGTTAACAATAGAAACAGTAATGAAATGCAGTTTGGATTTTCATTTTATAATTCAATGAATGAGTTACAAAATATCAACAGCAGCTGAAAATTGTTAAAAATATTTTGGCTAAACTAAAACAAATAGTCAATGGTACGATAATAATTTCACTTTGTTCTGTAATACGTTATAGTGAAGCACACTTCATACTGTCTCCCGATACACGTCATACACATACGCACCACTCTTGACAAAGTTGGCCTGAAGTAAAGTGCGTGCTCCATCCGAATTTCAAGTTACGACACTACGATTTCAGTAATTATTTGATATTTTGTGGCCTTAATCTCTACTGTTATTCAATCTTTTGTAAAAAAAAGTTTAAACTTAAAAAAATGCGGTAAAAATTTCCTGACATGAAATTTGAAAGCTTGAAAGCATTTCATATAACCTATTTCATATATTTGATTAGATAGCATATATATTTAATTATATTAAGGAAGATATGATCACTTAAAAATAATTAAAAGTATGACTACGAACTAAGTATTTACTTTATAAATTATTAGTTATTAAATTTAATTATAATCCTTATTTAACCATCATATAATAAGTTACCGCAGATGTAAAGATTAGATGCTATTTTTCGTTCAACGATAGGCGACTAAATAAGTACTGCATGAAGAAGTCCGTACGTGACCAAATACCGGCAAATGACTAACTATTTTTTTTTTCACTTTTTAATAAATTTTGCTATGACTATTTGCAGGGCCCACCAGGGGAGTCAATAAGGGGGCCCCCGGGCCCACCAGGCCCCCCTGGTGCACCGGGGACTCCTGGGCCTGCTTTGGCAGAAATATCAGGATCTGGCGATGACGTAAGTTCTATCTTAATTATTATTAGAATAACAGAACACTATTACTTTTTTCTGCTATTATCTATTGGTTGCGAAAGGTCCTTTCATCATTTAGGATTATAATCTAAAACATAGGTAATTCATCCATGAATATATTTTATCTGTTTTGTATGAAATTAAAGTGGTGACATGACGACCACCAAGACGATTTTCATTCAGGACTCAATCTAACAACCTACAATTATCTGCTTATCCGATGATAATGACAAGTTACAATTCCATAAAATATCTTTTACATAAGTAATTTGCAATCATGGCATGGTCTTGTATTGTTATCATCATTATCATTAAATATTATAAAACAAAGTTGCTTCCCGCTTTCTACCCCTATGTATCTTTGAAACTACGCAACGGATTTTGATGCGGTTTACTTTAATAGCTAGAGTGATTCAAGAGCTAGTTTTGTATAGCCGGGCGACGCCGGGGCGGGTCGCTAGTGTAAATATATGTTTGATAATATCTAACACACTTTCACCCATTGCATTGCTCCAGATGAGTAAACACATGCAGGAATACAGAGAAGCTCGTATTCCTGCAAAGTCTGGACCACAGAACTCTCATTTAACCTGCGGGCTCCACCTGCCTACTTCAGTGAACAAACACACCTTAGCTTGTGGTACAAGGTATAGAAAAGAAGCGACACTAAAATTGCATCTCTGAGATTGAACTGTGAATTGACAATAAATCTTCTAGATGTTTTTGAACCACGAATGTTATAAATAATGGAATAAAACCATCAAGCGCAAGTCGGTTTTGGACCATTAGTTAGCACTAAAAGTAATTATAAAAGTGTAATTAAAAAAATTGGAAAGAAAAATTTAAATTTACTTACACTTTTTTAATGTGTTGTGCTGTTTTAAAATACCTAGCTATCATTTACGAATCATCATCTAGTAATTGTTGATTTTGTCATGCAACATAATCTAGTGTTATTCTGTGATATTCTAACTTTATTGATATCGCTTCAGGTTATCATTTGGACTCGTGTAAATGCTATCTCAGCTTGCATGAGCGGCCACAACATGCGTATTCGTATCATCGCTGAACTTGAATAGCCTATTGAAAACGGTCCACAATATGGTCACTTGAGACATTCTTCATACCAGTTTCCTTCGTCTAAGTGCATGTTAATCTTGTATGCATAGATGATCTTTGAGGTCGATATAGTGTTTTGCAGCAATATTATTCTCATTTAATTCATAAAAAATTTAGAAAACCATTTTTATCTTTGGTCCTATTCTTTGATTAATTTGGTCCTTTCTTACTGGGTGGAAAAGAAAGTTTAGCAACAGGGAATAGTCTTTCCTCGTCGTCAAGTTATATAACACTTTTCTAGCACCCTATAGCACTACCATAATATTGAATGGGTGTCAATTTGTTGGACGTTGTACTGTAGAGCGATTCTGACTCATAACGAAACGTGTGCAAGCGCGTGTACCTATATACGAGTGTAGTTAAAAACTTGCATATTTTACCTAGTTAGTAAAGACAAAAACTAACTACTTTTTCACAAGTAAACAGGGTTAATTGACCTTGTGACTCGCACGATATAAATGAATAAATACAATTCAAAGATAATCTAAGCTACCGAGCTGACTGGTAAGAAGTGGTGCCAAACTGAAAAGAATATAAATTCATAGAATTCAAATCAAGCTTCCATATTATCTACAATCTAACGGGATCCCGGTTTACTTAGAATAGTCGACATCGGGCCCTGAATGTAAGCTGTAACAAAGTTTATTAAGCTCTTGGCGCGCGTCCAGCTTCCGATTTGACGATATCGATTCATTTGATTTGCTCTCCGCGAGCTATTCACGCAAATCCACCCGAATCGTGTTAACTCGATTGTTCTACATCGGAATCCCAATGATTGGAATTCGTCACCTAGTCACGAATTCTTCATGCTTTTCTTTGTTTTGCCCTCGCACAGATATAATAAAATACCAACTGGCACTTAGCCAATCATAATAGAATTAGTTCAATCCAATGCAGTTTAACATTATCATCATATCACTTGGGGTTAATTGACCATACACATCCTAGTGTCAGAGTTGTTCAAAACCACCACTAGTCTTCTGACGTGGTTTTTTTTAGTGACTAGCAGATGACAACCGGGACCAACGGCTTGACGGCATCCTGTTATTAGACAATCAGGTGACTTAGGCCTGCGACATCATTATCATCATCATTGCAGCCGCAGACTGCTGGACATAGGCCTCCCCCAAGGATTTCCAAAATGACCGGTTGGAAGCGACCTGCATCGTCCTGATCAAACTGGAATAAACTAAATAAAATATTCAGTTGACAAAGCTGGTTCTAAAGTTTGTTTATGAATTCTCTTATTAACAATACAATATAACATTTCTTTATTGTACGAATAAAAAAAAATATGAAAAGGGGAAAATTACAAATTTATTACATTGTATTCTAGCCTTTATTTCTTAGGTACTTTTGTTTAATTTTTCTGTTGTTTTCATTTTACTCATGCCTACTATTTTGGATGCAGAAAAACAAGGTCAAGGTATGTAGATACCTTAGGTACTAATAACTTTAGACAGCTCCTATATATTAACTATAATATTATCGTATAAAAAAATCTGTGCAAAACATGTGCTTTATCATATGTATATTATAACTACATGTATAATCTCACTCAAATATAGATATAATATAAAAAATAATAGTATTCTCTACACAGTGCACAGTCCAAGAAACGGTACTATAGATTAAACACACATTATAATTAAATATTTATTTATAAAAATTTACAAATGTTGTAACTAAAATATATCCAATCTTTCATTCAAATCGATATTTAAAGAAAGAACGATATAAAACACATTTTAGTTCAAAACTATTTGTTCCACAAGTAAATTATATTCTTAGTAATAAAGGCTTAATAAACTAACGATTTTAGACAAATTCTGACATTTATTTATTTGTTTTTATTTTTCTTTAGACCGATTACTCAAACACATAATGTTCTCGTTATATTACAGCAGATATATGGAGAAAACTACTCGTCCTTCGGGCAATGTGGTTGCAACTCCAGCACCATTTTGGAACTTCTTAAAACTGCGCCGGAGTTGAAAGGCCCCCCGGGTCCCCCTGGGTTGGCAGGAGCTGATGGACGAGCGGGAACGCCTGGAATTACCGTAAGTAGTATTTTTAGGTTATGCAAATGGTTTTATATCTTTACTAACTGTTGCTCACAACTCCGCCCGCGTGGTACTCCTAACCTGTGTTTGAACCCCGGTCTTCAACTATATCCATATAAAATCTAATTGAAAACTGTCCAGCGGTTTAGCCGTGAAAGCATAACAGACAGACAGATTTTTCGCATTTATAATATTATAGTATGGATATACCACTGGCAAAAAAAGCCTATAAATCAGTTTTCAGTTGTTTTAAAAAACCAAGTTTTCATCGCTTCAATTTTTTTTTAATAAATAAAATCTTTTTGTAACATGTCAAATAAAAAGGCTTATTTTTATCATGTTTTTTTTTATATTTATTTATTGCTAATTTGTTTCAACTATAATTGCAGACTATAATATCTAAAGCGATAGTGACCTACACCATTTTATTTAAAAGAACGATAATAAACCATACAAAAATGAAGAATTCAGTCATTTTATCGGGTCTTTCGTCGTTTCGCACCACAAGCGCCCAAGAGCCGTTTTTGAATGGGTTCTTTCGCACCACAGTTGTTGGTGCGGTGCAAAATGCCCAAAGTATTTTTTGGAATGGGTCGATTCGGACCACGGGGCGAAACGATCCAATACTCTTTGCGTAGGGCCGATTTGGACTCATATTAAAAATAAAAGTATTAGAATTATTTATTTGTACAGATAAGAAGAAAAATGAATAGTGATAAAAAAAACTTGCGAGATAGTATGTAATTATTATATTTATAAAAAAATATAAAATTTCAACCTGACATAATCACATATTAAATCACTAACAGTCTAAAATCAACAGAAATATAAAACTTGTAAACTAAAACTAAACTTAAAACTTAGGCGGCGGCGATGTTCACATAATAAAAAAAAAATACTTAGTAGGCTTATGATATCAATTTGTATTTTAAGAATTATTTTGGTTGTCCTGTTATTTTGTACCTGGTTGTACTACATGAGATGTGTAATTAAAACACATTATTTTTGTCAGAATTCACCAATACAAAAAGAAAACTACTTACTTTGTTATTCGAACCGTGGTGTGAAAGAACCCATTCAAAATGAGATATTCGGCGGTTCGCACCGCGGTGCGAAAGAACCCATTCAAAAACGGCTTTGGGCGATTCGCACCGCGGTTCGAATCGCTTGTGGTGCGAAACGACGAAAGACCCATTTTATCACTATCCCCGAGCTTACTGGAATAAACTAAACATACACACCTGTTTATCCTTACACAAATTTAATGATATAACATTTACACAGGGTCAATCAGGACCACCTGGTGAACGAGGTCCCGTAGGACCTCGGGGTGACAAGGGAGAACGGGGTGACTTGGGTCCACGTGGGCCAGAGGGACCAACGGGGCCCAAAGGTGAAGCTGGGGTTGATGGACGACCCGGAATTCCTGGACCTCCTGGTCCACCTGGACCGCCAGGATCTGCGGAATATCAGCATTTTGACGTAAGAAATAATTTTTTTATATTCAATATTTTCTACATTCCTCAAACAAGTTTTCCTATAGTTATATTTTAATAATCAAAGGTTACTATTATGTGCCACTTTACAACCACAAACAAAATTAAGAATTATTTGTTATTATGATTTTCATTAAGATTTTTTCTATATTATTATGACGTATAAATGAAGTCACTTCAATGGCAAAACGACAAAGTGTATTGAAATTTACGGGTAACGCTCTAGAAATACTACCTATATTTTAATATAATGCAAGCGTATTTGCTTTTTGATGCTTTATGAGATTATTTTTCTTCTAGGCTGCGTTAAAAAAAAATATTAAGCCCTTTTGGATTTACTAAATCTATACCTAATTAATACATAATTATCTTCACATATTAGAAATTAATTATCAAACTATCTTTATTTTTTATGTTTAATAGGTACATATTATTTATTGATAGAACTTTAAAAAAGTATAAAAATTAACCTAAAACTTCGACTAATATTTACAGATTTATAAGTGCTTATTGTAGGCTAAAATAATATTTATCTGACTCTTTCTTATGTTTTATCAATTTCATGCCATCCCATCTGTTTATTTAGTCAAATTGGAAACCTAGACAAATATACAAGGTAAGTCATAGGATTAAGCATATTCAAACATTTATTATTGTAGAAGGTAAAACAATAAAACATAGATAAGAAAAATGTTTTACTTATTTGACCCATAATTGTTTTATTTATTCATGATCTATTTTTCATTTAATAATCGTTGCTTCGCTGTGTTTATAAAAAAAGCTAGTTTTGACGGTTGTACTTACATAAGCAAGAGAAATAGCCAGAGAACTTTAATTATTTTCTTTTTTAGAAAAATCTATTTAATAATTATATATCCCTAATATTAAACAAGTTCCAATATAAAAGAATTCATGAGAATTATTACAATTTCATTTTACGTACATTCTAGAATTATATTTTAGTGACATGAAAGTGAGATTGATGATTAAAACAGTGAATGATCGGAGATCTCACCTTAATATTTTTGTGTCTAGGATCATTTGGGCTACGGTGAACATTTGGGCCGTCCAGGGGCACCGGGGCCAAAAGGAGACGCGGGTCAGCCGGGCCCCATTGGTCCTCAAGGTGAAAGAGGTTTTCCGGGTCAAAAAGGAGATAGAGGGCAACCTGGTGCTACTGGATCCAAAGGAGAACGCGTAAGTATACAATTTTATTTGGTAGTTTTCAAGTTCCTGTACTAGCACAGAAGTTTTGAAATGTGGTATTTTTAATTAGGGTCACCCGGGACCTCATGGTGATCGTGGATTGAAGGGTGAACCAGGTAGTCCAGGTCTCGATGGTCGCCCAGGCATACCAGGAGCTAATGGACGTCCGGCGGAAAAAGGCGAAAAAGGTATGATGATGATGATAATACCTTATGAGGCAATGAAAATATCCATACTTCCATACTAATATTATAAATGCGAAAGTCTGTCTGTCTGTCTGTCTGTCACCTCTTCACGGCTAAACTGCTGGACCGATTGTGATAAAATTCGGTAGGGATGTAGTTAAAGACCTGAGGTCAAACATAGGCTACTTTTGGGCGCGATATAACCAAGTCCCACGCGGGGCGAAGCCGTGGGGAACAGCTAGTACATAATAAGTCTAAGATTTAATGGTGACTTAAAGTTGATAATAAGATGCAAAAAAATAATAATTTATTTCTAGTAAGTTAAATAAAAACACCACTGTTAAAGAATATATCCATGTAAGTAATTGTTATCACAAATAACTTCAACCTAGGGTCAGCATCACACTCGCAATTCTCCTGGTGTTGCAGGCGTCTTGCTACGGTAACCGCTTTCATCAGGTGGGCTATGGGCTCGTTGCCTGTCTAATAATATAATTAACACATTATCGTTATTTGTTAAGGTGAACGTGGCTTACCGGGACCTCCTGGACCTCCACTATTGGCGTCTGAAGATCCTGAATTCACGTCTGGATTTGGATCTGGCTTTGGTACAGGTATTTTTCTCTTTATTTTTTTGCTGCAACTCTGTATTTTTTCAGTTTCAGACAAAACATACCGATTTAATTAAAGCATTTGTATCAAATATTATTAAGAGCATTAAGATACTTATTTAGATATTGTTAAATTTGATTAACTATCTTTTTTATTCTAATTGCTTTTGCTGGCATGAAAAGCCGTCGGGACCAACAAGTACATTATTGAAGACCGCGGTAGAGAACACATAACGGCCGGCAAGCTCTATGGTCTCCAACTTAAGAATTGACCACAGTGGCCACTCTCAGCAACACATGCTGGCTCAGCAAATATGTCTATAAATTTAGCCTCGTTTGTACCACTTTTATCAAATAAATATTTCTCTTCCTCTCTCTTTCCATGAGTATCATAAGAGGCGACCAAGATATAACTGAAATTTCGATTTACTTCTGTCCGACTGATGGCGGATCTTAAGGAGGGCTTACGTATGTTTAGTAAAAAAAAAATCACTTCTATTCTACGCCCTAAACAGGGAAACCAATAGAAAATCAAATCTTGAGTCTCTGAGGCCATACTTTTTAAGAAGCAACCGGTAATATACCAGGATGATGGTAATGTAGATGTTAAAGTAATACAATACGGTGCTAAATATTGGTCTAAATAAATAAGTAAAAGATAAAATATATGGCATAACTTATTCTACATTATTGTTATGATAAGACAGTGTTTAAGGTTTGAGCATATGTATTCAAATATTTATTGGTATTTGCTAAGTGCAGCAAATAAATACGAACATTAAAATTGAATCAATGTCAAGGTTACATAAAAACTGTTTGAAACACATTTATTTAAAAGCATAATTTAGTTATTAATTTGACATTGAATAAAGATTTGATCGACTGTTGCTAAGTACATGACGAAAAGACTAAAATTTTATTTATTTTAGGACGTTCCATTGAAGTGGGTCCTAAAGGAGAGCCTGGTGAAAAGGTAAACGGCATTACTTATTTTAGTAAAATATTTGTTTGGGAGAATATATTAATTTATTATATAAATTATTCAAGCCAAATATTACCAAGTTATCTTTAAATATGATCAATAGTCAGTTACAAATATTTAACAGTAGCATAAGGCTAATAAGTGTTCCTCCTCTCTTTCAGGGTGAAAAGGGAAGTCGGGGCAATGATGGCTTCCCTGGACTTTCCGGCAAAGATGGAAAGCCAGGTGATAGAGGAGACATTGGACCTTCAGGCATGCCGGGTATGTCAGGGCCGCCCGGACCTCCGGGCTTGAAGGGGGAGAGGGGAGAAAGAGGTCCGCCAGGTCCAATCAGTATTGGTGGTACAGGAGCTGACGTCATAACAGTTAAGGTAAACATTCCAATATTTTTTTTTAACCTGTTTCTTGAATCTTATTTACTTTTCTTAATATTTAATAAAATACGTCTGATAATTTAAGAAAAAATATCATATCAGGTGTCATGTTCTTAAAATTGTTTTAGATATCGAAATCAGATGGAAGATGATAAATTTTTTCAGGTCTAATATAAACTTAAAATTTCAAGATTTCGATGATTCAAATGCACTAACAACTTATTATAATTTTTTTCATAGGGTGAAAAGGGAGAAACTGGTCCTCGGGGTAGAAGGGGACGACCTGGTCCGGCTGGACCTCGGGGTCTACAAGGACTGCAAGGTCTGCCCGGCCCACCAGGCAGGCCTGGCGAAAAAGGCGAAAGCGGGTCACTTGGATGGATGGTACATATAATCTGATATTGTTATGACTGTGTCGTCATCGTACGAAAAACCATTTTATTAACATTCACTTTTACAAGAATTTAAACTCTGCACCAGTACATTTGCAAATTACGAAATCTTGCCTAATAATACATCTTTTTCCATTCTCAATTATTTTGACTTGCAAATATTTTTATATAACTTGAACAGAAACTAAATTACTTTTAGGCAAAGCCTGGAACTTTGGGGCCTCCAGGAACGCCAGGCCTAGTTGGTCCAAAAGGAGAAAAGGGGGATCCCGGCATCAGCATTTTAGATGCATCTTTGGTGAGTAACGAGTATGCTATCGGTCAGCCAGCAGCAGTTGATCAGGAAGACCATTATCCAATACACAATTTAAAAAAAAATACTTTGGGACTAGATCGTATTTTACTTGTTTTCTCTTCATTTTATTTCATCAAGTTTGAAATTCGCCCGTGTCATTGCAGAGCTTCGATAAATGGCGAAATAAGTATAAGCATTCTCTAAAAATAAACTATCAAAATAATCTAAAGAAAATAATACGAATAAAAACCGGTCAAGTGCGAGTTGAACTCGCGTGGAGAGGATTCCGTACAATGCCAATGTCAGTTTTTAAATTCAATTGTGGTATGTCAACTAACTACTACTATCGCCATCTAGTGGTGTTTTAGTGAACTATTTTCCGTGAACGTTTTACATTGAATTTACCACTTAATTGTCAATTGACAGAGTTCTTGTAGGTTTTCCTGTAATCTACAACTATATTTTTTTTTTCAAAATTGTAGGCTCAGTAGTTTTTGAGATCAGAGGGCGACTAGTAAATTTTCGTCTTCTTTCATTTATGTTACAATAATAACAAAAATATATTTGAAATCCTTATAACGAGCCCTTTCTTTTGATATATGACACGGTCCCTTAGTCCCATCAAGGTTTGCTAAACTTTTTTTTTTAATTCCTAATTTGTCCCCCGAAAATGGTACTAATTTTATAAAAATATTTATTTACTTTGCACATCTGTGTTTGGGTCACAGGATCACGCCATCCTACCAAATTTCATCTGTTCTGGTCTTGTAGGTTCGGAGAAAATTGGCTGTGACATACGGACGGACGGACAGACAGACGCACGAGTGATCCTATAAGGGTTCCGTTTTTACATTTTTGTACGGAACCCTAAAAAGGACAATGGCTTAATAAAAAAAGGCATGTTGTTGATGATTTATTTGGTGTAGCTATAAAAGCAAATAAGTTGCAGCTGGTAGAAGTAAAACTATGAAACCGTTAGCTACGTTCTGACTCGTTTCTTGAATTTTAGAGGCAATCCTTTTAAGAACCCTTCTGTTATCATCCCAGCCGGGTCAGGGTCAGGTACTTGCTTGCTACAGGCCGCTGGCTCCACTGAATACTTCTGTAGTACAGCTGCTAGACCTGCCATTGACTGCATCTGTCCAAGCCTTGCACCTGATGAAGCATAAGTTGAATAATTATAAAATCATCAATCGACTTCATCCTTGTGTTTATCATTATTACCTACAATTCGTATTTTATTATTAGCATTTACCATCCTAAACATCAAACATACGTACATACATAAAGGTTAAACCAGTATTTCAGAACAACCCAGAGGTAGGTATTATCCAAACAATTTTTAATGATACAAAATTTATATTAGCATTTTACAATATGCGTAATATACGTCAAAAATGAGACTTCGCATGTCTCAATTATCATTTGTGTCAGTTGCATGTTACAGAGCTAAAAATAACCCTTGCTTAACATCAAATAAAGAACTTGATTGATATTTTTAAATACCTATTTCTAAATTAATTACAATATAAAATTAAACCTACTAATATTATAAAGCCAAAAATTTGTATGTTTGTTACTTCTTCACGCTTAAATGGCTCTGGGCCAAATGGCCTGGAAATTTGGTATGGAGGAAGCTGATACCTTTAGTGAGGACGCGATTCTTGAAGTTTCATCAATAAAGCAGATGGCACTGCTGTGTATGGTGAACGGCGAGTAACACCGCGGGGTGTATATCTCGCTAGTTTCTCATAAAAATTTGAGAACTAAAATACATCGATACTTACCCACACAATTTCTGGGTCCCTCTCCAAAAGGCAAAAATACAAATTTCTTAACATCCTCCTTAAATCCAACCCGAAATCTTTCTGGATCAAACTTTGATGGGTTTTCGAAATATTTCTCATCATTTTGAATAGCCGCTATAGGTATCAATGTTTTTACTCCGTGGTTTATAGTTAAATTTAATTCAGGGAAAGTATATTCTGGTACACTACACATCCTAATTAAAAACCCTACAGAAGGATAAATCCTAGTACTCTCAAAAAATGCCATTTCTAAATATTTCATCTCTTTAATCGCTTCGTAAGTCAGTTTGTTATCATATTTTGCAAGAACCCTATCGATTTCCTCTTGTACTTTTACTTGACAATCTGGATTATAAGCCAATTGGTGAAGAGTGAAACTTGATGTGGATGATGACGTCTCAAATCCAGCTCCAAAGAATAAAAACACTTGGGCCGTCAGTAAACGATCATCTAATTCCATTTCTACTGTTTTTGATGTACCATCAGGATTTTTATTTTCAATAGATTCGCCAATCATAGTACCCTTTTGCTTGATTTCCAATAATAGATCAATAAAATCATTTCTCCCCGATGGCTTATTTTCTCTCTCATTTATAACCGTTTTAACAAGATTAGTAACTTTTTGTTCTAATTCTGGACTCAGTAAAGTTAAACTCTTAGTAAGTTCAGGAAATATAAATTTTAATGCTGTACAAATAACATCTCTCATATTTCTATGAAACATCCGTTTTCCAAGTTCCCTGAATTGACTGTCTGCTCCAGATAATGAATCCATATTTATTCCAAAACCACATTCACCAATAAAATCTGTTGTATACCTTGCCATCAGTTCTCGTGCATCGTAAAAATCTTTTTCAGATATATCCTCAACGATATCTTGGAGTCGTTCTGCGCGTTTTGTTATAAGAGGAAACATTGCTTTTAGTTTTCCAGTGCTGAAAGCTGGAGTTAACCTCTGTCTCAAAAAACGCCATAAATCACCTTCACCAAGGAATAGATTTCTTAATAATGGTTCAGTAGCTGCTTTGTGTGGAATAAATCCTCTATTATGAAAACAATTAAAATCTGTAACTAGAATACGCTTTGCGATTTCTGGATCTCTGATAACTAACTCCGGTACCGTTGCCCGATAAAACCCTACAACTCTTTCTTCAGGATATTTTAAATACATTTCATTAGCCATCATTCCAATACTTGCCTGTTGCCTGAATTGTTTCAAATTATTTCCCATATACGGCAATGGATCGTCATGTTTAACTCCTCGTATTTTCCAATAATTAAACGTTCGAGTTCCATACCAATAAAATAATATCAACACACATGTGACAATAATAGTTAAAAACATTTTGAGTTCACTTGACACAACTAAACAGAGTCGCGTATGTTCGTATACTGTATGCTGTTCTTATATTTCATTTATCATTGGTTCGGATGAGCTAATTTCAATTGTTTTGTATATAAAAAAGGTTATAACCTTATAATATTTGTATAATATTAACAAAGAGAAGTCCGTTAATCTCACAATATAACAAAAATATAACGAATCGCTGTTTGTATATGAAAATATAAAAGAAAAACTATTGTCGTGCAATTTTATTTATTTATTTATATTAAATCTTCCATGCTGGTCTGGGAGAAAAAGAAAAACATAGAATGTACCAGCTGCTTCTCTTCCCGCGCAAGCCGTAAAAGTCATCTGAGGGAATCGCTGAATGGGGAAATCATTACATAGGCGATGCGGCTAGCAGCCCATCACTATTGATTTCCTGTTTCAACTACCATTATGCTAAACGTGGCCTAAGGTCTTATAACCCTAGGCTCTGTCTACCCCGCATGGGATAAAGACGTGATTTTATGTATGTATGTATGTATTAAATTTGTTTCGAGACGGGAGAAAAAAAGAGGCATACCAAAGAAAAGATGGATAATCTAAGAAACTTTAGTGTAGCTAAAAATATATTATAAAGTTACAATGAAAGCAGTATTCTTTTTCATAACAATACGTATTATATATTTTCATACAAACTATGAAGGTACCAAATATACCATACAAATAACGATATTTTATGTATTTTCTAAAATGCACTTAAGTAATTATTATTATTTAGTACTTTATTAATTATTTTCTAAATATGTAATACATTTATTTTTTTATATTTTAATCTATAAACTATTCGTTTTTATTGTTTTCTAGTTCAAAGGGGACAAAGGAGACCCAGGACTAGACGGTCTTCCTGGAGCTCCCGGGGTAGAAGGGCCACCAGGACCACCGGGCCCTCCTGGGGCCATATCAGAACCTATAAAATATATCCCTGGACCCCCCGGCCCGCCTGGCCCCCCAGGGCCCCCAGGCTTGTCCATTGTTGGTCCAAAAGGCGAACCCGGAGTGAGTTATTATGACGAACATCCCGTTCATGGAAACACCAAATATTATGGACGCCCAGGTAATAATATAAATTTTCAATTGGTATTAGATTTGTAATATAACTCGTAGTATAATCTACTTTCCTTTTGCTAAAACCTTTCTAGAATGTTCGTTTAAACACTGGGCTGTTAATTTTTCTGTTATGTAACATAGGTACCTACGTTAGAATGATTAATTACTAGTACCTAAATGCTCTAGTCTATTCACCACCAAATACCTTAAGATTGATTAAAAGTATAAGATTGATATAAAGTAAGAATTAGAAAAATAATGTCATATTTATTGACCTGTTTCTTAGAAGTTATTGCATTTGCATTTACACAGTTTACTCAATATAAAATATATGAAGTACTAGCTGTTTCCCGCGGCTCCGCCCGCGTGGAACTCGGTTATATCGCGCCCAAAAGTATCCTATGTTAGTCCCCTGGTCCCTTAATTATATCTATACAAAATTTCATCAAAATCAGTCCAGCGGTTTAGCCATGACAGCGTTACAGACAGACGGACAGACTTTCACATTTATAATATTAGACTATTATATATTCTGTGATACATGATATATGAATGAGTATTTAAGGAAACTTTTCATTTAATTACTTTACGTAATTCTAAATCATGCTGCTGGACTCAAGGAACTTTAAGTGCGATTGATCAGCTTAAAGCACTAAAATCAAGAGACAACAAAGAATTGGATAAAGAAAGGAATGGTAAGTTGTAGTACAGATTATAGGATGGTATACCTTGTGTTGTTATACATAAAAAATAAATCAGCAAGATGTACGTGTACGTACGCGATGTTATAATAATATTGTTAACGTTTATTTTTCGTGTCTTTATGTAGAATAAATTGTTAAGACGATACTTTGGAGAATACTAGCGCCACCATCAGTTAAAAATTAAAAGAATAATGATTTATATCAAATTTGATAACTTGTGTTTTCAGTGAAATAATGATTTTTTACTTATGGTGGCGCTAGTGTTCACCAAGGTATTAATATACTTTTATATTTTTAGTGCCCTTTTCATCGTCAATCCATGCAGATGAGACGAAATCAGAGAAAAAATTGCCTTCAGCAGCGGTTTTCCACACAACTACAGAAATGATGAAGGTACTTATGACTATTATACCTATTGAATCTCATAATAACAGGAAAGTTAAATCAGGTGGCTTACCTGGTGGTAAGAGATGATTCTCTTAAAACCATGCAAGAGCGATTGAGTAAGGGAGATCTCGCTTTACATCATGTACTGCACTGTCTCGCTTACTCACTGGTTCTTGCATGGTTTTTAAAAGATGGTGGTAAGCCACAAGCAGTATCCTCATGCGACCCTTCTTAAAAGACCGGGGTATATAGACGTAGATATAAATTGATCAAATGTAAATTCATTGAGTCAAACTCGACGATAGAATAAAACCTTATTTATTTGGCAGTCTGCAGCTTCAAGTCCTGTTGGCACTCTGGCATATATAGTGGAAGAACAGGCTCTGGTTGTCAAAGTTAATTCAGGATGGCAATATGTTATGGTAAGATTGTTTTGTGTTATTTATTACTTTTCTTTGATTGATTTGATCTGAACATACCATAGATTAAAACAAAAAGCAAGATTCGAAATTTTTTGGAACATACATATTTTACGACAAAGACGACGGATGGCATAGGAAATTAGGGTCATGGCGCGCCGCCTATGGGGTGACGATAGCACTCGAGCTTGACCATATCTTCTAAAGGGGGGGTAAATGATGCTTGGTAAGATCACCACTTGTCCGTAAGATCTTGCAAATAACATAGAGCTTTCAAAAACATAGAAAAATATATATATTATTATTATTGATTTCACTAGTTTTTTTTTTTAAATAATGTTTTGATATTTTAGTTGGGATCACTAGTAACACATCCGACGCCTGCACCGCCGTCCACGTCCTCACCGTTCAAACCTTCAATTAATGCTGAGAGTCTAGTCCACAATCCATCAATATCTAATTCCGTTGACTCTAATGATGCTGCTGTATATTCAGGACCTTATGTAAGTATTGAGTACCTTCATTAATAATATTTATAATAATGATATTTTATTTTTCATAAAAACAAGTTTCACAATTTAACTGAGATATTGTTTGTTATATGTCAGTAAAAGTGTGAAACTTGTTTATTGTTATTAATAATGGTGTAAACCATTATTTAAGCACAAATAAAAAAAAATACCTATAGTGTTACTACTCTAACCGTAAAAATTTCAAGATTTATCCCAGACTTATCTTAGAAGCTAAGAAGTAGGTATATAAGGTAACTTACGTAAGTTCAAGTTGAATTTCGCAACTCTGATGATTTAGATTAAACAAGTCAAAATTTAAACAAAAAGAAAATTAACTTTCAAAATAATAGAAATAAGTAGCAGATGTTAAACAGTTTAAATAAGGCTAAGAACATCATTTATTTGGTTTTTTTAAAACGTGTGGTTTGGAGTTATTTTTAGCTTAGCTTTCTGAATTGTGCATAATTAACCAAATACCTGGGCGACCGAGTTCGCTCGCATATTGTACTGTAACTACCATTTTTTGCAGAAAATATTTTTGAGTTAAAAATGGGTAAAATGAATTTCCTAGACATGGAACCTAGCTAGATTATCTTTTTGACTATGTGAGAACTGTTTAAAATTTTAAAGAAATCGAGTTAGAGCCCTTTTAGAAAACGCGAGTAGAAATAAATTTATATATATATATATATATATATATACAAATATTGCTCGTTTAATAGTATAGGATTAATACCATTTAATTAAAAAAAAAATGACATATTAATATTTATTAATGATGCTAATTAGCATCTAATGGCTGGCACAAACGTCACCAAATGAAGTTCCATTAGCATAAGTTCTTTTGAAATGAAAACTTCTTTAGGCGTGTTAAGCACTTTTGAGTTAAAAATATACACGTAATTGTTTAAGTTTTCGTTTTTTTCATACTCGCGTGAGGTGCTTTGTTTTCACTTTGGTTGCTGTTTTAAAAGTGCAATTTATTCGAGAACAATTTTTTTATGGTTTAGATTCATCTGGCTGCATTAAATAATCCGATGCCTGGGAATATGTACGGAGGAGTTCGGAGTGCTGACTACGCTTGCTACAGACAAGCGCGCAGGGCCGGGCTTAGGGGGACTTACAGGGCCTTCATCACAAACAGGTACATTACAAAATATTTCTCATAATAATTTTGTTTCTTATTTAGTTTATCGAAAGCGGAAGATAAAATAGCAAACATCATAAGTTTCCACGCGGTGTCCAGCCTGATAGAAAGTAAACAAAACAGTTTATTTGTTTGCAATTAATTTATTAATACTAAAACAAAAGTGAATACAAAAGCATTGAATTAAAACAAAAGTACAATGGCGGACTTATCTCAGAAAGGGATTTCTTACAGTTAACTAGTGAGTTAAAGATTACACTGAAAGGGTAGAGTTGTCAGTACTGCAAACTTATAGGCGGTTTTCATGACTGAAAACTTACAGTATGATAAAATATTCTTAGCTTGCTCATTCCGATAGATAGGTTTGACAAATTGCATCCTTTTGTAAATTTAGCTTTATCATCCTAAGAGATAGTTTACCAATATAATTATACCAATATTTCAATAACAACCCTCGCTTCTCAGAATCCAGAACCTAGACTCTATAGTGCGGCCTTCGGACAGACATCTACCTGTCTTGAACATGCAAGGAGAAGTTCTCTTCAAGTCGTTCGCAGACATCTTCGATGGCAACGGGGGATTAATGGGAAGCGCTCCGAGGATATTCAGCTTCAACGGAAAGAATATTATGACCGATTCACATTGGTATGTGCAATATTTTATGATTAATTAATTTGTTCAAGTTTATACAGGCTATATTATAAAACGTTTTGCAAATCACAGACCTCTTGAAAAAGGGGAGACATTAGGAGTACCCGAAATCAGTGAATGAGTGTAGAGAAAGCGAGGACATCTGTAAGGATCGAAAAATACCCAGCCAGGGCTTTATTTTATTTTTTATTGTTCTGGGTCTTGGATGTTCATCTTTGTAAACTGCCTCCGTGGTCCAGTCGTTAGGGCGTTTGCCTGTGACCAGGGGTTATAATTTCGATTCCCATGGAAAGCATACTTTGTTTAGTTGATTCTAGCTTAGTTGGGACATTGCAGAAGTGAATCTCTGATTGTCTGAAAGCTTATTCCGTGCATCGGAAGGCACGTCAAGTCATTGGTCCCCGCTACCATCTGGTAGTCGTTAAAGAAACCACATCAGAGGCATAAAGGCGGTTCCGAAGAATTCTGACACCAGGGATGCATCATGGTCGATTGAACGTGACACCTACATGAAATGATAATGACAAACCAACAAGCAAATAAGACTTATCAAGGAATTTTAATTAATATGGACTCTCTTTAATAGGCCACAGAAGATAATCTGGCATGGCGCTCATGCGAGCGGCGAGCGAGCATTCGACGCATTCTGTGACGAATGGCAAAGCAGTGAACCTACAAGCAGAGGGATGTCAGCATCTCTCTATTCTCATAAGATATTATCTCAGGAGAGGTAAGTAGAACAAAACACATTATCGATATCATCTTCACTATCACTATCACTACATAGTATAAAACAAAGTCGCTTTATCTGTCCCTATGTCCCTTTGTATGCTTGAATCTTTAAAACTACGCAACGGATTTTGATGCGGTTTTTTTTTATAGATAGAGTGATTCAAAAGGAAGGTTTTTATGCCCATGCGAAGCCGTGGCGGGTTGCTAGTTACTTATAAAGCTAAAGAGATGTTTGTTTGAAGTTCAAACTTTAGAACAACTTGTCTTGTTGTCTTGAAACTTTTGAAAAGCTATAAAATTGGCTATTTCATAGATAATTTTTAAAACAATATATAGAATCATGAAATATCTTCCGCTCTATGATACCATTTTCTAAAGGGTTCTATGAGACAATAATATATCAAAATCAAGAGCATAATCGATATACTAAAATTTGTATTTGTTACAGGCACGCATGCAATAATCATTTCGCAGTACTATGTGTTGAAGCAACATCAAATGCTAGTAAAAGAAGTAAAAGAAATACGAATAGGTAAGTTGCGACAAGTTCATTTTCAATCGGTCTTCTACGCCTTAATGTAAGAGTTCGGAAACTTTTTTACGACCTCTGGCAGAAAACGAATGAGCCCGCATTAGTTGGACATTACATGGTTTACACAATTATAAAAGTAGTACAAAATATATATAGTAAAATTAATTTAAATTCCTCTCAATTGAAATCTCAACTTGTTCTAAAATTGTTACTATTTTAATATATCATATTCGGTATATTAATTCATTTTAACCAGACCATTAACTTAACACAAGTACCTACTTTTGAGAATGCCCCAAAAACTCCAGTCTCTTTTACAAAATGTAATAACATTTTAGAGATTTATGGGACCAGATTTTTTTTTTTAATTCTAGAAATACGTTTTAATTCAATAAATACAAAGAATACTAACATAATGTATTAATATATTCACAGATACAATGCAACGGGCCTATTAGATGACGAAGACTATCTTTACAATGCGGAGGAATACCAACAGTTACTAAATGAAATATTTGCTCAACCGTTTAGAGAAAACTAGTCTAACATAGTATGTGCTTAAATAACACATCGAAGGCCACTTTTCCCAAAGCCGGCTTTAAGTCAAAAAGACTTATTTAAAATACTTTAGTTAGATGAATCAAACAAGTGAAAACTATGAAACATCAGTAGTCAACTATTGAAGACCTCTTAACGCCTTTGTTTACGCTTTAGCAATTAAAAATTGTTGTGATTTCATAAGAAATTTCGAAAAATACAAAACCATTTATTGGGCTTTATTGTTAAAATAATCTACAATTCAGAATATTTATTTTGCAATAAGAAATAAAATCAAATCGATTGAAACTTACAATAGATCCCACCGTATGCTTGCAAACTATTAATTACGAATCACTTTTATCACTATTTAGATGACATGTTTGTTCTGTGTCTGTGATAGATATGTCATTCGGCAATTACAATCATTTTTGATAAAAAGATTGGTACATCATATTAAGTACAAAATTAACGCATAAACATAACACAGATTTATGGTGTCCTAATTTTTTATTATTGAAGTATATGTAGTAAAATAATAATGTGTACTGTACATTATTAAATGCTCAGTCGAAAAAACCTGTGGAATAAACACTAAAGTTAGCATGAAGTTAGTGGCATTTTTGTATAACTAGGTAAGAACTCTTTTTTAAAATCTATAATGCTGAATGATGTAGGCAGGTGAGATCTTTTTTTGGTTCGAGTATAAATTAATGTAATAACGTTACATGCCATTCTGGTACTTATGTAGTACTTACCATATTTTGATGTATGTATTAGGTTCATTATATCTATACTTTATGTCATTAAAACCTTGTTCGATTTAAAAGCAGCATATTAATTCTTACTTTTAAGTAATTAATGTTTTGCCATTTTCCAAAAAAATATCAACAAAAAAGTGTAAACACAAACGCCTGTATGCAGTTAAACACAACTTTACTTTATGGCATGGTAGATTAATTTTCACGTGATAACATAAATGATAAAATCTCTTTCAGGTTGTTCTCACAATAATTTTCTTAAAAAGTGTACAACTGTATATATATAGTAATGATTTATATAATTTGTATTGTTCAAAAATATTCCATAACTACTTCGTGTGGAGACTCTAAAGTAAGAAACAGCATTTTTATCTTTTACAATTTGAGCAATATCACTAAACTTGAGATTCGATAGTCATGAGATTCCTATTAAGTAAGCTCTATGCTTAAGCCATGAAAAGTTACTAAATCGTAAATAAATATAGTCAAATGTATAGTTACGTCTTTTGCTATTTCATACCATTCTATTCAAATTGTATATAGCCTAATACTATAAAACAATATGTCATGTCCATTTATATATAATTCTTTAATTTTAGTAATGGAATGATAGTAACTGAGTTAAGTTCAATTTTATGAATATAGCATTTATTTTATTTGCTGTATTAGATTATACAACAATATTTTGTTCTTGTGAATTATATTTATTGTATTTTTCATTATACGTAATGAGCATTAGTTTTTTTTTGGGTAAAATAAGTATCGACTGATATATTCTGAAATTGTTTAATGTGTCTGACTTTACAAAATACTTTATAAATTATTATTGTATCCCTTATAGCTATGGAAAATGAAAATAAATCGTAAAAATGGAAGATTATGAAAAAAAGGGGAAATTATAAAGCAAACAAGCAATACACTAGCATTCAATTATTTTTAGTATGCAATGATTTGTGTATGTATGTACCACTGTAGTGACGCATTAGTTTATGTTATTATAGGACTAAGCGAAAAATGTATTTCATTGTACATATTTGTTAATATTCATACAATTTTTTCGTTAAGAATAAAATAAATTACTTAAATTAACCACTAGTACCGATACGCTATGTGATCAAGCTTTTATTTTAGTGTTTATAGGTACATACCATTTACATTTAATTTATTAACATGATTCTTTTGTACTTTATTAGCCATTATAATACTACTTAATTTGTCATTTGCTAATATTTTGTATATAATTTGAGGTATTAACGGTATTTTATTTATAATGTGCCATTTAGATGTTTTTATTCGTACTTCTATTTAATTTCTAAACACTCAATTTAATGTATTACCAATTTATTATAAGAGTTTTAATACTAGTCTTTTTAACGATTTTACTGTTTATATTATCATCAGTTTTCAGTTGTATTGATGTAAGTTAGTAAATACACATGATCTGACTGAACCTAATTGTAATATGATTTTAAAAACAGTAAAACGAAATTGTTGATTGACAATGACATACCATAAGCATTTAAAATGTATTTTAGTGTAAGTGCTTTGCCTATAAAGACTATATAAATAAGTATGATTCGTGTTAAAAATGGCTGACTGTATTTATACAATTGAGTAGTTATGGTTAAATAAATGTTTTATTGTACAATGAACTTTTATTCAAGTATTTTTTAACCGCAGGGTGACAGGGTTTTGTTATTCAAATTGTGGATAGATACCTAACTATACAATAATAATATCTGATCAAGTAAAAAAAATATTAGTTGGATAATATAATTATAATATTTTATTCCCACAAAGATCGTTAAAATGTATTCACCCTACTGCTATTCCAATACGTGAATCTGCGCCTGTATCTATGTACCTACTTATATAAAGGCGTACTTACTTGTTATTATTGGTACGGTTTAGGTGACTCTATGTTTTCGTTTACTTGGATTTTTTAAATTAACTTACTAAAAAAAAAATATTATTATATATCAATAAAACCACTAATTAATTAATAAGTTGATTTTATTAAGGGACACGTACTACACCATGACAGAGCCCACACAGAAGAGAGAGATGACACTGGGTGCAAGTGAGATATCACTAGCATAGTGATGTGATCGTTCTCACACTCTCCCACACATATACAAAAGCATACAAATAAAAGTTACATCTAAATATCTAAACTTAATCTAAGTTTTCTGTTAGAGACTCCGAACAAGTTAACATTTGGTTTACATGGCGTTTCCAAATTTGGCCTCCTACATCTATTATATATGTAACTCCTGGTACTGATTCCTTTAATATTACCCCTAGAACCCATGGCTTTCCTTCCTTCCCATAGTTTTTTACCATCACTTTTTGACCTATTTTAAATTCAACTTCTCTATTTCCTTGTTTTAACCCTTCCAGTTTTTCTTTTACTGCATCCATTAAGGGTAGGGGTCGTAATAAACTAAATCTAGTCCTTAATTCCCTACCTAGCATTAAACGTGCTGGGGTTATCCCTGTAGTACGTTGAGGTGATGTTCTATAATCTGAAAGAAATATGTTGATAGCGGACACCAAGTTATGACCACTTTCCTTAATTTTTGTCACAGCTGATTTAAATGTCTCAACAAATCTTTCCGCAGCACCATTGGTGGCTGGGTGATATGGTGGCGAGAATGAATGTTTTATTTGATTGTTATTGCAAAATTCTTGAAATTCAGCACTAGTAAATGATCTACCATTATCGGTAACTAAGTGTACCGGTAATCCAAACCTAGAGAAAACATTTTTAAATACTTCTATTGTACGGATTGAAGTGATATTTGCCATTTTGTAAATCTCGGGCCATTTTGTGTAACTATCTACAATTAATAGGTACATTTTATTGTAAAATGGACCTAGAAAGTCGGCATGAATTCTGTACCATGCTGCGGGAGGCACAGGCCATGGTTTTTGGGTTTTATTTGGGTTTCTACTATTTTGTAAACATATAATACAGCTTTTTGTAATGTTACTTATATCAGAGTCTAATGAGATCCACCAAAAATATGAACAGGCTATCTCCTTCATGCGAATTATTCCGAAGTGGCTTTTATGTAATTCATTTAGGACTGCTGATTGCAAAGATAAAGGTATGATTATACGATAGCCCCAAAATAGGCATCCCCTATCTATTGTTAATTCATTTTTACGATTGTAAAATGGAAATATTTCTTTTGAAAACTTTTTTTTTTCTGGTCAACCATCGATTAAATATCTGATAACTAATGACAATGTGCTATCTTTTTTTGATTCAGTCTGAATTTGTTTCCAATTTATTGTTTCCATTTCAGAATCATTCACATAGCATGTATGAGTGTAGCCCTCACATAACAATTTTGAATCATCTTCCTTAGTGTTAATATTTTTATTACAGGTTGTAGTCCTAGATAAGAAATCTGCAGGATTTATTGAGGTTTTAATATGTCTTATTTTATAGTTGAATGCTGACAAAAATATTGCATAGTGTTGCAGTCTCTTAGCTGCCATTCTTGGAATACTTTTTGATGGACTAAAAATTCTTGTTAAAGCAGCATTGTCTGTTTCTAGTTCAAAAAATCTACCATATGTATAGTTATAAAATTTAGTTATTCCAAAAATTATAGCCATGGCTTCTTTATCTATTGTGCTATACCTTTGTTCAACCTCAGATAATTTTTTACTTGCATAAGCTATTGGTTTGACTATGCCATTTGAATCTCTATTTGATAATGTGACTCCAAGACCTATATCTGAAGCATCACAAGTTAATATTAATGGTAACTGAGAGTCGTAATGTCTTAGGTTGTCAGCTGATATTTTTTTTTTTAATAATTTGAAATGCTTTTTCCGATGCTGGAGTCCAATTAAATTTATTGTGCTTTATATATTCATATAATGGTGCAATGATGGAGGCCATATCTTTCAAAAAACGTGAATAATAGTTTATTTTTCCTAAAAATGACTTAAGCAACGTGACACTTGTTGGTGCTTTTATCTGTAATAGTGGTTCAATGTTAGATTGTATTATGCTAATGCCATCTTTATTAACACGATAGCCGAAAACATCCAAACTTGTAGTAAATAATTTGCATTTCTCCGGCTTCAATTTAAACTCACATTCTTGTAATTTTGTTAGTACCTTACACAGTGTTTCATGAGTATCCTGCAGATTATTTCCTCTAATATATATATTATCTATAAAAACTATAACATTTCCTACATCTTTTAATTTTTTATACATTAGGCGTTGAAATGCTCCAGGCCCTGAACTTACTCCATAGGGTAGATACTTATATTTAAATGTTCCTATTTCAGTTATTATAGTTGTACAATCTTGACTAACATCACTAAGAGGAGCTTGCAAGTAGGCCTCTTTTAAATCAAGTTCGCAGTAGTATTCAGCCTTACTTAGGTGTTCAATATGTCATCAATGTGGGGAAGTGGAAAATGGTCCACTTCCAAGCACTTATTTACTGTTAATTTATAATCACCACAAAGTCTAACCGAACCATCAGGCTTTAGGATGGGCACTACAGGTGTTCCCCAATCACTTTGATTTACTGGAACAATCCTACCATTATCTAATAATCTTTTGATTTCATTGTTGACCTTCTGTTTTAAAGCAAATGGTACTCGCCTTACTGTTAAGCTCCTTGGTATTGAGTCTGGCTTTAACTTTAAGGTGATCATTTCTCCCTTAAAATTTCCCCATCCTGGACTGAATACATCTGCAAACTGTTTTTTTACATTTCGCTGTATATCTGAAATATGAGAGTTTATATTAATGCCTATTTCAAAGCTATCTAGTATCTGTGGAGGCCACAACTTGAGTTCATTTAACCAATCTCTGCCAATAAAAATATTTTTTTTTTTATATTATTATATGTGACGGGTACATTTTTCACAATACCTACTGGCTGTGTCAAACTGATCAAAATTTTTAAATATTACATTACAATGTTCAATTTCAAAGGTTTTGAGAAAATAATTTTTATCCACACTGGACATTACGGTGACATCCAAACCTGTATCTAGCTGAAATGAAATTTCACAGTTATTAACATTCAAGGTTATGTAATACGGTGGTATTTTACTCACTCGATTAAATGTATATGTTTCATGTTGGTCCTGGGCACCAATACACTCCATAGCTTCTTCCTCCTTATCTATAGGGGGAACCACTTCAACAATATTTGCCTGGTGCTGTTCCTTCCTACGACACATCCTAAATATGTGTCCTTGTTGGCCATATTCCGAGCAAAATTTCTTCGATAAGGTACAATTTGCCTTGAGATGGTTATTTTTCCCGCAACAGTAACATTTTAATTGGTTGTTGGTTGATTTGTTCAGTTTCTGGTTTTGCTGCTTTATCTTACTTCTGTTATAGTATAACTCTGGATTATTACTTTTACGGGTGTTGTTTGCATGAGTTAAAGCTGCCTCTACAGTTCGCGCTATCACTACACATTGATCCAGTGAAATGTCTGCAGCACCTTTCATTAATTCGAATTTTATTTCCTTTGATCACACTCCATCAATGAACTTTTCTTTGATTTGATCATCAATATCTTTAAAGTTACATTTACTGGCTATTTTTCTCAGTTTGATAATATAATCTTGAATTTTTTCATTTGACTAACTGCCAAATGAATTCAAGATTATATTATCTTCTTCTTCTTCTAAAATCTGCTCTTTCTATTGCAATTGATAAAGGCTTGTCGTATTTATCTTTTAACTTTTTACACAATTCCTCATATGTAAGGTTACTTGGCTTATCTGGAGTGCATAAGTATGTAAGACACTCAAAGACTTTGGCTGATAATTTTGTTATTAATAATGGCACCCTTTTTACATCTCCAATGTCATTTACAATCATGAAACAGTCCGATTGTTGCTGGAAAATTTCCCATTTTTCACCATCGAATGGCTTAAATTCGTTACACAGTGACATTTTTAACTCATTTATTTGAACAGTTTTCTGTGTTTTAACTTTATTTTTATAGAATGTACTTAAAATTTTTCTTAGCTCGTCTATACTGGCGTTTTCGTCATACGGTACTTATTCGTCTTCTAATATTTTTTGTAGTTCTTGTTTAGAATTTGTATATGTCCTCTTTCCTGTCTTCACTAGGGCAATTTTATTGGCATCTTCATACACATTTCCTTCAAAACAATCTGCAAAGTCTTCAGTCGTTTCTGAGTTCGACGACATGTTAGATTGTTTACATAATTTTATGTTCTTGACATTGATGTTCAATAGATGCTATGACAGCGGCTTCGAAGAGTGAAGTGCGTCACTTTTAAAGATGGCGCGCGCGGCTAAATGGCAGCGGCGGCGGCGCGTCGCGTGGCTTGGCTTGTTAACAACTTCAATTTGATTTGCCAAGACGCAAGTAGATTTATTTTTTGTAAAATCGTGTTTTCGAGATTTTAGTATTGTTTTATATCACTTTGCACAGCTCTTTTGGTTCTTGAACTCGTCGCCACTATTATATATCAATAAAACCACTAATTAATTAATAAGTGTCAATAGTATAATCTCAATTTAAGTTTTCTCATATCACAGTTATTAAGAATAGAATATATTTATTAAAAACTAAAATATAAACTAAAACTAAAATATAAACTAAAACTAAAATATAAACTAAACTATAAATGATCCACTCTCCGGAAAGTAGCCGGCTCAAAGGTCCCCATAATGTTTGCAGCATTTCCGCGCTGTATAGCTATGGAGACCTGTTGAACCATATACTGACCGGAGCGAGGATCACAGCCCCTATCTATAAGTCGGCGTCTAAACTCTCGGAACAATTCTCTGCCTTCCAAACCCCAAGGGCCAGCCGTTTCTACCGCGAAAGGTACGAAGTCGTACATTGGTTCCAAGGCAATATATTTGTCGTGTTTCGATTTTGCCGCTTTTTCAGCAACTGAACCTGCTGATTTAATCGAATCAGTTAAATGGGATGCAGCGAATGTGCATACGCAAGTTGCGTATTAATAAGTTGATTTTATTAAGGGACACGTACTACACCATGACAGAGCCCACACAGAAGAGAGAGATGACACTGGGTGCGAGTGAGATATCACTAGCATAGTGATGTGATCGTTCTCACAAATATGTTTTTATTTTGTTCTTATTTTGAAATGATATTGAACCTCCAGTACCAATGATAACGATGTTTACCCTGCCGCCCTGTATACGTAATCGTAAACGTCAAATCTTTTTGGGTTCGTCTGAATACTAGTAGGCTTTAATCTCAGTGACGGAAATATAGATTTTATCAGCCTGCAAAAAACAAAGATACAAATTAGTTTATCTCTTTTAATAAATCTTGCTACTTCAAAATTTTTTAAAATTTCGGTAGTTCTTTTTGGATTTTTTCTAATATTCAAGATTCTATTTTATTAATATCAAAGTTTCAGAAAAACTAGATCGACAGTACAAGTTTTCTTATTAAAGTAGCCCCAAGTAGCCGCAGAAGGATATTACATCTTCCAATTCCATTAATGTCGTCGCAATATGGCACTATTTTTCTAAGCTCTCCGAAGAATATTACTTGCGACCGTATGATGGACGAGATGAGTTAGTAATTGCTGACCGTGCTTACTTTCATTTATCTTAAGCCGTCTTCGTAAAAAAAAAAAGGATTGGCAAAATATTTTTCAACATGACCAATTGACCACTAGTCAAAAATCTATAAAATGTGAGTATATATTTGTACCTCCAATATACTTGTATATATTTTATTTTGGAATCGGTTGAAATTCATGAGAGAAACTCATATCATAGATTTTATCTATATTTTATCGAAAGCGTAATCCTGGACAATTCCTAGGAATCTTACTTAATCATAATTTCACACCAGTATCAAATTTTGATTAAGTAAGACCTTTGATAAGCCTAAGACAGTTTTTGGCGCATATTTTTCGTATAACCTTCAATGAAGTAGGTATAAGAAATCTTCGCAAAAACAAGGTGAATGACATCGACATAATTACAGTTGTTCTCAAGATCATGATCAAGTCAAAAAGGGGCTTATTTTTAATATTTCAATATATACTTGCCTCCATTTATTACATACTAGCTTTTGCCCGCGGCTTCGCCCGCGTGGGATTCCCGGGATAAAAAGTATCCTATGTCCTTCTCCTGGCTCTAAACTACCTCCCTGACAATTTTCAGCTAAATCGGTTCAGCCGATCTTGAGTTATAAGTGGAATAACTAACACGACTTTCTTTTATATATATAGATAAGTAAATCTGAATGTTAAATGAATGATTTTACAATGTTAAACAAGTGACATTTGTTATCAAGGATTTGGATAATTGAATAAACATAAAAAAGCAATTTAAGGATTCACAAAATGTTACATTTTTAACTTCTCTGACCAAAGTAACAACAAGCAGTATGCCAGTTACTACCTTAAAGGAATACCAGTGAAAAATTGTAAAATATCAATGAATCCGTGGATTCATCAGTGGATTTAGGAGTAGGTAAAAAGTATAAAGTGACTCACATACCTATAGATCCGAGCTATAGCTCTTATGTCTACTTAGAGTAGTAGAAGTAGTAGAAGAAGAAAAGAGTAGTAGAAGAGTAATAAAGTTAAATGTAATGTCTTATTAGACTTATAAGTATCACTACATATTAGTTATAAGATTTACATTTAATTTATAGAGTATCGGGTGAAATTCGATTCCTTAACATCGTTATATACAATCATGTTAGAAGTCGTGAGACCAAGAAAGAAAAAGTTGCAAAATAATAAATCGATTAAAATATAAAAAAATATTAAACTTTTCTAAGTATGATCGGTGACGGTGACCCATTTCAGTGTAGCCTTGGTTTTGTTCCGAAATCCTCTTAAACTTTGAACAGTCCGGTCGAACTAAACCGCTTTGCCAACTTGTCCCCTCGCTCAAATCTGTTGCAAAGTCCATTCATGAGACGCAGCCAACGCTGTGACTTGACCGCAAAGCTGAATAACATTTATATGAATCAATCCTATACTATTAAACGAGCAATATTTGTATATATATATATATTTGTCTCGCGTTTTCGAAAACGGCTCTAACGATTTCTTTGAAATTTTAAACATAGGTTCTTATAAAGTCAAAAAATTAATCTAGCCAGGTTCCATGTCTGGGAAAAAATTTTTTTCCCATATTTTCCAGCAAAAAGATTTTCCGCATGAAATTGTAGTTATAGTACAATAATTTTGGCGCCGGCGGGTCTGCTTCGATACCCCAGTGGTTAAGACATCTGCTTTGTACTCTGGTGGTTCCAGGTTCAAATCCCAACTAAAGAAAGTTTTGTTTTTCTTTTTTTTTATGTTTTGGAGTATAAAAGTATTAAATCAGTATAAATCGCGCATATGTTATTTTAAAATGGCTTGAAAGAATTATTAATTCGGTTATATATAACGTATTAAAATATTTTCCTAAGAAACATTATAGTTTCAAATCACAAGTCATCCAAGTATCACCATTTTTTCAGGATTCCGTCATCAGAACCTGTTGAAACTAATATGGGACCAACTAGACGGTCCAACCTTTCAGACAAAAAAATGAATTTCAAATCGGTTCACGCGTCTTTGAGAAATCGAGTAACAAACATAAAAAAAAAAGATTCCGACGAATTGATAACCTCCTCCTTTTTTGAAGTCGGTTAAAAATTGAATGATAAATTCTACCACTGACCCAAAGGAAATACTTTACAATCCACGGAGTAAATAGTGTACCTACCTACCAATTCAAATAGGACTGAAACGTGGAAAGTACTTAAGGAATGCAACTAACAACGGTAGACGCTAGATGGCGGTAATCTATTTACTGAAAAAGTACAACGCCCTATCGTTGTGTTTTCCCAAAAAGTGATTCTGTTTTCCATATATACCACTAGCTGGTTCCCGCAGCTCCACCTGCGACAAAAAGTAGCCTATGTTTGACCCCGGGTCTTCAACTAAATCCATACCAAATTTCATCAAAATTCGTCCAGCCGTTTGGCCGTGAAAGAGCAACAAAACAGACAGATAGACTTTCGCATTTATAATATTAGTATGGATGGATACCATAACTACCGAGCAGAGCTCGGTCGCCCAGGTACTTTAATATTATATAAACATTATAGTGAAATTCGGTGATCATTCAACCGTGACAGGGAGCCACGGTTTCCCCACAGGACTACAACAAGGGTTTTTTTTTTAAATAAATAAATAAGTATTTAGGGACAAACTACAAAGATTGAGTTAGCCCCACAGTAAGTTCGAGAGACTTTGAGAAGCTCCAACATATATAAAGCATCAAAAATCACTAATTAAAATATCGTGGACAATTCCCGTAATTTCAACTAATATCATTTGCAAAATATCCTAAGTATCCAAATTGCTGATATAAATCTTCAATACAAATAACGCTTTCCATTAGTTTCAAATAAAATTAAATAGCTAGTCTTTTACTAATAAATTATCAAAGACCGCCTTAAATATTTTTAAGAGAAGATTAAGGATATCGATAAAAAGCCTCTTTAAAATAGGTTACAGTTCGCATTTTCTCTGGAATTTATTTAACTTTACTTTAAAGGCGGCTTGAGCCGGAATAAGTGCGATTGCGGAAGGTTCTGCAAGAGGATATCCGGCATAAGTTTTCTGTCTAATAATGGAAAAGAATGGCTTTGATATTTATAAAGAAACGTTCCTTGCAGTTGCTTAAGTTTCTCAACTGCATATACATAAAAAAATGTATATTAATTACAACTCAAATTTAGGTAGCAACGGTCGAAATGAACGAACACTGATTTTTCATTGAAACTTATGAAAGACATTAATTTTTCGTGTTATAATGAGCATTGAAAAAAAAAACAGTGGCAGTGGCGCGGTTTTGAAACATGAATACTTGAGTATATGGGACGATTGGCCTTAGAAACTTCAGGATATAGTTGGAAGCTGTTTGCATCCAGTGTCTGCCTGCGACCTTCCTAAAATCATCTGACCATCTGGTCGGTGGGTGTCCGACGCTGCGCTTGCCGGTGCGTGGTCGCCATTCGAGAACCTTCCTGTCCCATCGGTCATCGGTTCGTCGCGTTATGTGCCCTGCCCAATGCCACTTCAATTCAATACTAGTTATAACTAAAACGAGAAAGCAATCAATACTGCATCCCTAGCTTGCAAGCAAGAACATTCTACGGTTGTTTATGACACATAATGAAGGTGATCAAAGCAGTTCCATTAGCGTTTCAACTGAAGTCAATGCTTTGCATTCAAAAGGGGTTTGTACGAGTCAATTTGCAGAACATCCCACTTGGTGGGAATTAGGTATCGCTCCTGTGGTTGATTTCCCAACGGCCCCCACACAATGCTCCCGCTACAAACGCTTACTTTAATTGAGAAAGTATTTTACCGAGGCGGTTTTCATTACACTAATGTGGGATCACGTTTAATCGTTGCGCTTGACTTGTACAGTACCTTACATTTATATGACTTGATTTTTATTTAACTCCAAAATAATATGCCTTGATGACTTTCAAAAAGGAGTAGTTCTCAATTCGGCTGATTTTTTGTCATAAAATACAAAATAAGAGGTACCAGTGGCAAGGCCTCTTCTTAGACCTTTTTGTTTGTATTTGTCATTACACATATTTGTAAAAAGTTGGTCTAGTAAAAAGTTTTGTATTGTGTATTCATTATAAAGCTTCAAATTTATGATGGTTATATAGAGAAACTGCGCCCAAAACTTCGCGTTGCTCCATGAATCCGAATTGGTTGAGTTGTAAGTATGGATTGATCTGGATAACATATTTAAAGGTTAAATGAAGAAATAAAAAAGCTTGTAAAAAAAAGGGGCTAATCATCAATTAACTTTCATTGATCTGCGTAAATAATATTAAGATATGTCATAATTCATCATCATCATTTCAGTCGCAGGTTTCCAATTAAATATCATATTTGTTTCAGTATGGTTAGTAAGGATGTTTTATTATTGTAATTTACAATACAATGGACAGTCCAAAGGGTTTGTAATATTTACTCAATTAATAGGAACACGTTTATTGCTTAAATAATGAATATTAAAATAAATAACTTCTTTATATTGAGGAAATATTACGTTCGCAAAATATTACTTAATTATCAAGCAAAACGGTTATTTTCACATCAGTTAATTTGACGTGCAAAATTTTAATGACGCGCTTCGTAAGCAAATTCAAAAGAATGCGATGAGCAGGAAAATTACATAATTTTAATAAATAATGTAAAATCAACGGCAGCGGCAATGTATTTATGTCGACTAATCTCACTCGTTTACGCACGAATGAATCCTGAGTAAGCGAGTGGTCAAAGGCACTACTTGCTATTCGTTCGACATATGCTTGAACGCACTCGCAGCCAAGTGTCAAACGCTCGACAAACAACATCTTCGCTAACTCTTGAAAGCTTCTGTCACACATAATAGAATACTCGCTGCGAATGCTTTCTAATCGCGAGTATTCGCTCTTATGTGACACGCTAGTCGCTGCGAATAGATTCAAACGCAGCGAGTTCAATTTGCCGCGGTTTGAATTGAACGTATTTTATTTTACTCAGTACAAATGCCCACTTGTCGCGATAATTTGCTGTTTGTGACAAATTTCTCGGTGCGAATAGCCAAGACTATTATTTGCGCACCAACAACTGTCGAAAACGCTAGTTTGGAACTCGCTTATATTGGTGACAGGCAGGCAAGGAATTGTCGCTGCGACTATTATTCGCAGCGAGTATTCGCTATGTGTGACCGAACCTTTAGCGAAGCATAAACTAGAATCTCTTTTGAGCGTTTGACATTGATACTTGTCTAAGACCGCAGAACGGTTCGAAAAAATCAATCGATATGTCGCAGGCAATTTGTATGATTTTTCAATTTACAAAACGAAAACAGACAAATCATACAAATTGCCTCCCATACACCGATTTCCAGTGACTCAAAGAATTTTTGACACATATGTGCGCTAGCGAAAACATTTTTTTTAACGAACATTTTATTTCAAAAATTTTAAATTATAGCATATCAGCAAATGTCTCCTATGGCATCGACTGTACCGCGGAATTTGTGTCCGTGATTAAAAAGGGTGTGTTAATGGAGACCGCTGATGACTGTCATTGAAGTTTATATGTTGGGATGACAGCGAATTGGAGTTCTTTAGTTGCCGGTCTACTGTCAATGTTTGTATTTAATGTACTGCAAAGGATAACTTTTTACTGACTACCTACTCTATTTTTTGTATGCTATTTCTGCAAATTAGGTCCTAGTAAAGTAGGACACTTACAACTGTGATTGCGGTAAGCTCTTACTAACAGTTGATAGTGCTGTGTTTGGTAAGGTTAAAAAAATATAACCAGAAAAACGCTAAGATGCGGATGACAGTTGAGACTAATGTTTTTATAGGTAGAGATCAGGTCCAGGTAAAGTATTTTCATGCTAAAAATTGCTGGAATAATATTTTTTTTACGTATTAGTTTTTTTATTTTAAAAGCTTTTATTACATTTACAAAACTGCGAAAGTACCTAGTTCTATTTAATATTATTTTTTTTATTTAATATTATTATTTTTTATATATTTTTTTGTTTTCTATTAATTTTAATAAGTAAATGATATGAGATTTACCAGAGACTTACTGAGTAAGTAGAACTTATATTCAACATCTAACCAGGAAATTTGTCCACTGATTCGGGGCCGGACCCTACATAATTTCGATAGAGAAGTGTCATTTGTCGAGTGACGATCAATAGCGCAGATAAGTGTCGTCTACTTTGTGAGTATCTACTACTTCACAATCACGGTTATGCGGACCCGAGTGTCAGTATCAAGTTACATGGGGACGCCTAAATATAATTTTATTTATTTATTTTGTAACAAAGTAAAACATACAGCATAAGTAAAATCAGCCTACAGCAGTTTCTACTCATAATTGTTTATTTCAATCCTTAGATATTGGCTATTTTAAAAACAAACATTTATTATAAATAACTTTGTATAATAAAGGTTAGAAGGCGTTTCTTTTAACCTTAATTTTTCAAAGTCGAATTGTCTTTGCTGTAAAGTAGAAAAAAGTAAATATTTTAAAATAACATCACATTTGCCTAAATGAAATTAATTATATGTACCTATGTCATTCCATTGCCCTTTATTAATTATTCAATCGACATCTTACTGGTCTCCTGGAAAGATTTATACTTATTGAAATAAGTAGCACCCGTGTATTAATTGTGTTACTTATGTATTTTATTTTCTCTGTTAGTAAGTATTATTTTTTCCTCTTGCTCGGAAATAAATGCGTCAATAGACTTATTGCTGGCCTAGGACAACAATTTAATTTTGAAAAATCATTGCCTGCCGCTAATGGATGTTTTTTTAGTTTCACTCTGGCCAGCCTACCGAAAAAAACGATTCTAGTGGTCGTTAATGAAAATTGCTGGACACTTTTTTTATGTTGGTACTAACCATTAGTTCTTTTTATTATTTATCTATATGTATGTCTTATATTTCAAAAAAATGATAAAAAGAATAAAGCAAGCCCTGACTTGTTGTTGGCGCTATTGTCAAATTTGATACGATGTTGTTTCGTCTCAAGAGGAAGTCAGAGGAAGAAAAGTATTGTACAAGCCTCGGCCAAAATTGCAATTTACGTCCTCAGCCGTAAATTTCTTCGTTTCTGGCCTCGACAGTAATGAACTATTTATGTATACATAAGTCACAATTCGTCTTTATTAAATTCAATCGTAGCTAAACTATATTTGTGAGATTTAGGGTCCCAGTGTCAAATGACCGTAACCCTTATCGGGCGCCAAAAGATCTCTGCCTTCGAATTTGTAAGGATCATTCTCAGTAGATGACGGGACGTAAATCCTGCTCGTATATGTTATGTATGTAACTATTTATTTTATGCTCCAAAAGATAGGAATTGCTGTAGAAATAGCTTGTCCGAAGATAAATAATAACAACTTTATCAACATAACTTTTTGGCCTTTGATTAGTACTGGCCGTAGATTACTTTTGATAGATTAGCACTAGGTACTCATTAATTATTATTATTATGTATTTAATGACCAGCGATTGATCATGCTCCCACCTGATGCATGTAATCTGATAAATTAAATTATTTCTTTAAAAATAATTGCATATACTTATATGATCTAATATGTACTTTAATAAATTACAACTTATCGTGCTTTGCGTGTTTTTGGTACATAAAAAAAAAATTTTTGTTTTAAGTATTCATATAGTCAGGTTAGGCTCAGTATTTTTGTCGATAGCTTATATTTATCCAGCTAACTCAGCCTTCTGCGTTTTCTGTGTAAGCAGTGAGAAAATTGAGTCCCAGTACCTGCGTTATTTATTGAAACTTTATTGTCCCACAAGTAAACTTTTACAGTTAGTGAACTAACTAGTGAACTAAGAATTTCAGTTAACCGATTTATTTGTTCAAATTATCATACGAAATTACAACATAAAAAGACAAGGCACGGATAAAACAGGCATAACGACAATAACTTTATTTAGTTTAGTAATTAAACCATAGAAGTAAGCAAATACTATAATCCTGTTGTGGTATACTACATACAGACCCGTTTTTTGAAGTTTAGAGGCAGTCCTCCTAAGATTCCTTCTGTTACGATACCAGCCGGATCCGGGTCTGGTACCTGCTTGCTACAGGCCGCTGGCTCCACTGAATACTTCTGTAGTACAGCTGCTAGACCTGCCATTGACTGCATCTGTCCAAGTCTCGCACCTGATGAATAAATTTAATAATTATCAAACCATCAATCAACTTCATCAATGTGTTTATCATAAGGTTCAATAAAATCTTATCCAAACAAAATTTATTTAAATTCTACTCAATCCACATGGAATTTACAATGTGCAAAAAAATACTGTTAAATATCATATTATTAGTGTCAGCTGTATGACAGAGTTAGATACTCTCTCTTTACATTAAGGTGATACCTCGGTGAACACTAGCGCCACCGTCATTTAAAAATCATTACTCACTGAAAACACAAGTTATCAAAAATCCCTCTGCTGTAATTATTGTTCTGGATCTGAAGTTAATTTTAATCATATTCAATTATTAAATTATAGTGCCATATAGTTACAAATTGCAAAACTGCTAAAAGTGGCCATTTTAATACAAGACTTTATTGATATTTTTAACTATTTTTTACATAAATCTAAATAACTTAATTTCATTAATTTCATAATATAGTTAGATGACAAAAAAATCTATAACTTTAAATATGACTTTAATTAAAGCTAAAAAATAAAATTGGATGTATGTATAATAATGTGCATTATTAAACATACAACCATGCTCACCCACACAACTCCTAGGTCCCTCTCCAAAAGGCAGAAATAAAAATTTCTTAGTATCCTCCTTAACTCCGTCCTTAAATCTTTCTGGGTCGAACTTTTCTGGGTTACTGAAATATTTCTTATCGTTTTGAATAGCCGCTATAGGTATCAACACTTTAACTCCGTCATTTACAGTTAAATCCAATTCAGGAAAAGTATATTCTGGTACACTACACATTCTCATCAAAAACCCCGGTGAAGGATATATCCTTATACTTTCATAAAATGACATTTCTAGATATTTCATTTCTTTAATCGCTTCGTATGTGATTTTATTATCATATTTTGCAGTAACTCTATCGATTTCGTCTTGTACCCTTAATTGACAATCAGGATTAAAAGCCAATTGGTGAAGAGTGAAACTTGATGCGGATGATGATGTCTCAAATCCAGCTGCAAAGAACAAAAATACTTGGGCAGTTAACAAAAGATCATCTAATTGAATTTCCACAATTTTTGATGAACCATCAGGATTTTTCTTGTCAATAGATTCGCCAATCATATTTCCATTTTGCTTGATTTCCAATAGTTGATCAATAAAATCATTTCTTCCCGATGGATTGTTATCTCTCTCGTTTATTACCGTCTGTACTAGTCTAACTAACTTCTTTTCTAAATCTGGAGTCAGTAAAGTCAAATTCTTAGCAAATTCAGGAAACATAATTTTTGTCGCACTACAAATAACATCTCTTAGATTTCTTTGGAATATCCGTTTCCCAAGTTTCCGAAATTGACTATTTTCTTCCGATAATGAATCCATATTTATTCCAAAACCACATTCACCAATAAAGTCTGTTGTATACCTTGCCATTAGTTCTCGGGCATCATAAAAATCTATTTCAGTAATTTCCTCGGCAATAGCTTGGAGTCGTTCTGCACGCTTTGTTATAAGGGGAAACATTGCCTTTAGTTTTCCGGTACTGAAAGCTGGAGTAAACCTCTGTCTTAACAAGCGCCATAAGTCACCATCACTAAAGAAGAGATTTCTTAATAATGGTTCTACTGTTGTTCTGGGTGGTGTAAATCCTCTAACATGGAAACAATTAAAGTCTGTAACTAGAATTCTCTTTGCGATTTCTGGATCTCTAATTACCAATTCCGGTGTCGTTGCCCGATAGAAACCTACAACTTTCTCTTCAGGGTATTTTTTATACAATTTAGTAGCCATCATTCCCACACTTGCCTGTTGCGTGAACTGTTTTAGATTATTTCCCACAAACGGCAATGGATCGTCATGTTTAACCCCTCTAACTTTCCAATAATTAAACGTTCGAGTTCCATACCAATAAATTAATATCAGTGCAAATGTTACAATAACAACCAAAAACATTTTAAAATGCTGTTCATTTGACACAACATAAAAAAGTTGTATAAGTTAATACACTGTATTCTACTCCTATCATTTATTTATTATTCGTTCGTTGTTGTTAATACGTTATATTCGGTAGTAAGAGCAATCCGCTAATGACTTATTCAAACTTTAGTAATAAGGTTTTATAATAAATATACAATATCTGACCCCAGCAAGTATTTAGAATGAGTTTTATTTAGTTTTAAACGGAGTAGAAAATTATCGATAAATATTGGAGAATATTAATTGACAGAAAAAGATTAAAAAAAAAATTATGATTAAGAATAAAAAGTAGTAAGCCTGAAAAAGTTTTTCAACGCGCAACGTCGTCAAAGCAAAGTCTGTTAGGTGTCTTTCAGTGCTTCCAACTTGCCCAGGGAATGTCAAAATAATGAATATTTATTCGTTTTTCAATAGTATCCCAAAGATCCCTTTTAAATTGTAAAGAATTTCACATTACTAATAATGCAGCTATCGAGTCTTTTAAATATAGGTACGTTAGTATTACACCTAACTTATTCTGTGTCAGAACTGTCATGTTTCGCTAATGATGGAGATGAAGCCGATTATGATACCTAATTGTCAATGTTACAAAGGGCAACATTTTTGGTGTTTGACGAGTGGGTATTATGAATATTTATTTCAAAATTTTCGTAAATTCTATATATTAATTTTTGATTATTTTAATCAGTTACTTACAAGTTTACTTTAAAAAAAAAATCACTAGCTGTTACCCGCGACTTCGGGCACGTGGGCTTCGCTCCCATTCCCGTGGGATTTTTGGATTTGTTCCCGAAATTCCCGCAGGTATTTCAGAAATTCCCCGTTTTCTTTTATACAAAGCTTATATGACAATAACCAATAAAAAAAGAATTATCCTGTTTGATGCATTCGTTCAAAATTGCTTGCGAACTCATGCCATGAGTTTGAGTTCATTCAAATGACGATAACTTTTTTTGATGAACCGATTTTGATGAAATGATCTTTAAATGTTTTGCCGAGTCTACGACAAAGCAATTAGTGAAAGTTTTAAGTAATTAAATCGGCTCAGTACTTTAGGAGACAATCGTGATCATACATACAGACAGATAGACAGACAAAAAATTCTAAAAAACATTTTTGCTTTCTATTATTCTTTTTAAGTGTCCCTCTATCCGTTTTCACTCAAAAATATTAAATATACAGACATAATCTTATTACTATTTTATTATATGTATATACCTATAGATTAGAGAAATTAGCATATTAGTAGTTTCTGTAATATTTTATGTGGTGCAATAAAGAGTAGGTATTTGAATAAATTACAGCACACTCGTTTTCGGACGGTTAATCTTTTAAATAGAAATCCCAATGGCTGTATCAGAGGTAGTCAGAAATAGAAAGACAATCTGGTTCTTATGTAACTAACGGAATTAAACGAAGTGCTGCTATCTTTAAACCACAGACAATTTCGAGTTAATTGAAAACAGGAAATCCTCGAAATCAACGGTCGAGCTGCCACGGCCAGCGAGAAACTCAATTTGAAAAATTGTTTTAGATAGAGATTTCATTCTAATAGAAAAACAAAACTTAGAAAAGATTACGGGTACTATTCACTAAACTTTTAATATATTGATGGGAATTACAATAATTTTAAATAATAATACACTATTTATTATTAATTATAATTAAAAGAAAAAAAACTAACTTTACCAAACTAATTTTCTTATTGTACATTTTACTTATGGTAAGCTTATAATTAATTACTTAGCTATATAAAAAAACTCTATTTAAGCAAGGATGTGAATTCTAAAATTGAGGGTTATGTGTTTGACCAGTGTAATAAATTAAATGTAAGCATTCTTGGACAATACTATGACCAAATAGAATATACGAGTACCTACTTAAGATTGGTACCTAACGATAAAAAGTTCTCATGTTTCTATAATTAATTTCTATCTTTTTATGACTTTATCGATTAAAAACAATATCGTTAGATTCATCATACTATGTGTAACTAGGTAAATTAAACATAAAATGCATATTGAGTAGGAAAAAATATATTATTTCTTTATATGTTTAATTGTTATCTGTAATGTATGTATATCACGTTTACTTTAATCACTTTTATGTTCTAGCTTTCAGTAGAACTACAACAAAACTGCATTCAAACCATCAAAAGGAACAATAATTTATTTGGATAATCTTCTAAGACCCTGGACACCTCCACACAATATTATAAGCAATAATATTTTAATAATATTGTGTGGCTCTATACATGCAAATTAATACGAGTCTTTTACATACTCCTTTCGTCGTTTCTTGGCACTAGATTTACTTCAACACATCAAGCAGTATTACCCAGCTTATTTTCGCTACTTTTACGCGCATTGCCACAAATTCACATGCAAGCAGACCCATAGACAACAGTTATACAAATAATATAAAGACCACAGTCATAGATCCAGTACCAAAATAATACAAAAGAAAGTAAGATAGATTAATCGCCCGTCGGGCTCGACGTTGGGTAATCAAAAAGCAATCATCTGGCAGATGTTTTACCTGTTACCAGTACTTTATAACACCTCTGTAGTTTGTATGTGATAATCACATATTCACACCTATCTTCGATAATAACTATGTTATTTTTCGGCTTTACATCTATCTTGCAAATGATAGAGAATATTTAGAGGTCTACATGGCAAACTTGTTTGAATGGTGGACCTACTGTATATTTTATTGGCTGTCTCAGCAATCCCAAGAAGTCTGCGACACTAAAGTTCTCCATTCATGTTGATGGTCTTTTTGTTAATTAAAAAATGTATTCAGTCATAATTTTAACTCTGTTAGCTCACTTAGTAAATAAAAAAAAATAACAATGAATATTAATCAAATTGCAAAAGCTGTCCTTTCGACGTTTCGATAGATTTTCAGCAACTATTGTCTCAATCATGTCGGGGGTATAAAGATAGGAATCCTTTTGTTTAAAAGACAATTTTGTATCGAGCACTTTCTAATACTAACCGATTAATACTCCAGATGCTTTCATAGCGTCTGCAAAATTTCGCAACGTTACTACGAAATCATAGATCAAAGCCCATAAAAATATGCCTCAGCGACTTAAAAAAGTCATCTACCTTTCAAAACATCGGGGACATCTGCACTCCTTCATCCAATCCCTAATAAAAGTGGATTGCCCTCATAAATTTAGGGAGACGTCCTTATACCGCAAGAGTTTGCGTCCTCTGCAGCAATCAAATTGTGATCAACGCTTCGTGAGGAGAATTTTTATGCGAACCCTACAAAGCCTATGAGATAAACGTGATTCCGGGAAAAATGTGATCGGAAAAGTTATTCCGATAGGCTGATTGAAATTGCCCCAAGACAGGCTGCGTTTGAGATTGAGTGGCACTACAATTTCAAAACTGGATGGTATACGTATGAAAATACAAATTGTAATATTCATTTAATATTGAATTGGTAAATAGTTTTAGTTGGTTTATGAGATAGTTGTGCGTTTCGGCTTCACCTACCCATGGTAATGTACCTTTATAACATTACAAAAACGAATTTTGTGAATCCGTCTGTAAACTAAGACTTCATTTGCGTGGTTAGTTTGAAAGTTAAGATTTGAAATCAGTTTTGAGAACTCTGTCTCACAGTGAGATATTGTGAAACGAGCAAGCAAAATTAAATGGAAAATCCGTATACAAATTTTCCTTAAACATACACTTTTGCAAATACCTACGCGTTTTATTCACATTCACAGCACAATCCATGAAGACAGATATATTGCAGCATGTAAGATTCATAAACTCCATTCAATCAGAATGAAGCGAATCGTTGGATTCGAATTCCGCTAAATTACAATAGTCTACCGTAGAATGGAACGATTAAGCGGCACACAGCGAACAAAGTACCCGCTTTGATGAGTGGGCCATCGATGTGTGATGTATCCGGTTGCAAACTTGCAACTCATTCAAATATTTCACTTTTGAAAACAGAATCTTTTTGTTATCAGTCGCATTACGAGTATGTGAAATAGATTGAGCTCACGAATATGTCACTTTTGAAAACAGAATCTTTTTGTAAACAGTCACATTATGTGAAATAGATTGTAGAGCTCACGAATATTTCACTTTTGAAAACAGAATCTTTTTGTTATCAGTCGCATTATGTGAAATTCATTGAAGAGCTCACGAATATGTCACTTTTGAAAACAGAATCTTTTTGTAAACAGTCACATTATGTGAAATAGATTGTAGAGCTCACGAATATTTCACTTTTGAAAACAGAATCTTTTTGTTATCAGTCGCATTATGTGAAATTCATTGAAGAGCTCACGAATATGTCACTTTTGAAAACAGAAACTTTTTGTTAACAGTCACATTATGTGAAATGGATTATAGAGCTAACATAGATAGAGCTATATGGCTCTATGACGAAATCCTAACGAAACTGGTTTGAAAAGATACTCGTCGGAAAATAGTTTTATTATGTGCATAGATTTAAAAAAATGTGTGGGATTATAACAATGTGGGAAGCATAGATTTATTATAAGCGTGGCAACCATAGATTTTAACTAGTATTATTTTAAGTTATGGTGTCAACATAAATAATAATATTTTTAAACTTGGTTTTGTTTTTTATGCAGAAGTTGCAATTATACATATTTCGGGCAGCTGAAAAATTGGGCAATTTCCAAGGAATGGTCAACGTGAGGCCGGCAGTATCATATAGCCTGTTTACTATCTATTGATGATCTACATATCTTGATAATCTTATAAATACACCCTATCTATTAGGTATTACGAAAACAGGAAAACGTTATGATGAAAGAGAAAAGTATTTTTATTTAATTATTTACAAAATTCATGTAGAAAACATAAAGGTGTCCAGGATAAAAGAGAGAACATAAGTACGATTTTATTAACAAAAGGTGTGTATCCCTATGTAATTCAATCAGAAATAAAGGTTTTTTTTTCTTCAGGATTCGGCGTGTATAGACACATTACCGATATCTAAAAGTAATTAAGTATAAAAGTTTTATATTGTAAAAAAAATTCACAAGGAAGTCGTTTATTCTAATCTGGGTCGAGTATCGAAACTTTATTTTATTGGCAAAATGTGTTTTAGGGATCATCCAAACATTACAGAATCACTTTTTAGCTGCGTTTGTATTAGAAGTATATTCCGTAGCATCAATGAAGACATAAGATTGTAAGCTTGAAGAAAGAGCCCTGGAACGATCTTCGTTTGAGTTAGATTTTAGAAATCATGATAATTCAAAATCTAACAAAAATGACCACATCACGGTCGGATTATAATTCTTTTGGTCTATTTTCCCTGTAACGAATTTTGAGAATCGTTTCGTTTTGATAGGTGAAAATCATAGAAGTTTCTACCATTTTTGCTTTTCACTAGTTCTTTTGTATCCATTGCCTTGAGCTCAAAAGCATAAAGGTGAACATTTGACTGAAAATCACGCCCAAAGAAAGAAGAAAAATCTGTCAAATCGAGCAAATGGGTACTTTGCATGGTATTTTTATTTATCAAGAACCTAAGTTTAATGCTTCGTTTCAACCTATACGAGTCTCGGTTTCCATTTAAATTACATCCACGCCACAAGTTGAGACCGAGTTCGGACGTGGATGTGAATGGCGAAGTTTCTCACTCTTTTTAAGGCTTCTCGTCCATCGCGTCTACAGATACGCTATGGTAAGTTAGTATAGCTTTAGTTTATGCAAAGAATTGGAAACTGATTACTGCGTGCGCCCCGTACTCCTTTGTTCTATGAAAAATTTTAAATAGACATACCCGAAGAAAAGGAATAAAACCTACATAGAAATAAAATACTTGTTGTTTTAGGTACTGAAAGTTGGGCTTTGATTTAGTAATTTTAATGCATCTGTACTATAAAGATGATATATCACCTATAAAAAAATTAAAATCACATCCGTATTGTCGTTTGGAAATAATTGCAATATAATACAAATTTGGAATTCATAGCCATATGATCATATGCACGAACTGAGAATTTCATATGATTTACAATTTATGTAATAGTTAAAATAATTGAATAAATTTTAGACAAAATAATGTTTGTTTCATTCAACGACATGGACATGCCACGACATGCAACTCGTTCACAAGACCTTATGCTGCTACATCGTGTATCTGTTTGTAAGGTAAGTGTATAAATTAACAGCATTGTAAAGAACCGTGGAAATATTTAAAAATTTATGAACATAGTGTAGCTAAATAATATCGCGAAACGTTATGGAATCAGGCTTAACACCGAATCAGTTGGTACCGGTATGAAACCGCATCGCTGAAAGTATAAAGAGCTTAAACTTTAGATTTTGTCACTAAAAGGATGCCATAACTTTAGATCTTTGCGATTTTAACTCTGTTTAAGACAACTATGATACATTTAAGGTGCTTGATAAAATTCCCGATCTTGACTAATTTCAAAATCAAAAGGAAACATTTTGCATTTATAACACAACTGCTGCTGTTTCTGCAGCTCCGTTCGCGTGCTTCGTGTTGTCATGGTTAAAGTCATATACATATATGTCTTTAAAGCCGTTGATTGAGTAAGAAGAGTAGTTAGGGCAGTAGAAAGTTATCAAGGTAAGTTAATTAAGGATAGTTACCTAAAATACTATATTATCATAGTAATAATTAGTTCTTCCGGGTTCGCCTGCGTGGTACTGCAAGGAAATCGTAACAAAATCGTTAAAGAAACTAATTTTATCTATAAACTAGCTGACCCGGCAAACTTCGTACCGCCTGTTACACTTTTCTCTCCGTTTAGACCTTCCCCGAACTTCCACAAATATTTCAAGACCAAAATTAGCCAAATTGGCCCAGCCATTCTCGAGTTTTAGCCAGACTAACGAACATCACTTGATTTTTAAAGCTTTATATAGATAGATCTATGTTTACATAATAAATTTAATTGAATTCACATTATCAAATCAAATTACACATAAATAAAAAAGTAAAATGCAAATTCTGATCCGCTTTGTGACAGTTATGTAATCTGTAGGCTGTTGTCATTTGCTGGATATACAGGCCTCCCACAAGCTTGGAGACCTGTAATCTTCTTCATGTCATCAGACCATCTGGTCGGTGTAATCCTTGTATTAAGTATTTTAAGCTGTTCCAGATTTTTGTTATCTACTTAAGGTTGAACTAGAAACAAAACAGTTTTTCTAATAGTCAAAATAATGCCTTCTACTTGTATAAAAAATGCAGCGTGTACTAATGTGTATTAGGCAAAAGCGCTATAGACAAAATAGGAACTGCGTGTATCGAGACGGGAGGCACTTCTTTCTTCACACGTCTATAGAAATGGAACATTTTCAAAGTATACATGTTACTATCCTGACTTTCTGAGATATTTTAAACATAACATATAGCGACCTAGAGAGAAATAGAAATCTTTTGACACGGAGAGTGCAGCCATATCTCAGTGCAGCGGCGCACCGCGACTCATAACTTACGGCAGCATTACAAACTGTGAGGCTTCTACCCGACACTTTAGATTAATCATACTTGCTTTTGGTACATTTTCAGTTTTGATATTATGAAACTAAACGTGCTTAGAAACGGTGACGAGGAAAAATATCGGTATTTTTTTCTTAGTCTTTACACACCTATGATTAAACGCGTCGAGTATAATATATAGTATAATATAAGCTTAAGAATAAATTTCTTTAAAAGCTAAATACATGAGTAAACACGGTGTTTGCTTATATGAGCCATCCCTAATTCTGCTTGATACTTCATTTAATACCACCACAAGGGACTAAAACCAGGGCCGGGTACACCCCGACAGTGACAGCAAAGAGTTTAGTTCACCAAGAGTTACGGACTACGGAATTCGAATCGTGTTACATGTCATGGATAACCTCAATACAGATTTCTGTTACTCCTTTGGACGTTAATGCCCAACAATCACTGACCGAGGAATACAGATGAAGGCCTCGTTCATAGCAATAGATTAAAAAAATTGTGTCATAGACCACGCGCGATTCGAACTTCTTTGTTCATAGCCTTTGTCTATAGACAAATAACTATAAACCATATGATAAAAAAGAAAAATTTGCCTCATGCTATATACATAAAATTACAAAACCGCTGCCGCTCTGCTGCCATTTTGTAAATATATGAAGCTATACTACATATTTCTTTTGATTACAACTTCTTGATCTATTGAATACCAAGCGGTAAAATATGCATGACTTCAAATTACATTTTTGTTTTTATAACAAAAATACGAAAATAATACTATTACAAAAATAGAAATCAATCTTGTTATAAAAAGTGTAGTAATGTTAGTGATATCCTCAAACTAATCAATAGCCAGGTAAATGATAAGATATGGTGGCTGCCATTTATGTACTCTTTTGTCAGTTTTTGCTGACAAATGATAAGAGGTGGATTGTTATAAAGTAAACCTACAAATATTGATCCTCAATACAATGCAGTGTGAAAAAGATTTAAATTTGACAAAAATGAGACATTTTGCGAAAATTCATGAAAGAATACAAAATAAGTATAACGAGATGCAAAAAAAACTCGAAAAATCGAAATCGGTGGACTCACTAGTGCAAGTTATTGAAGAAAACATTCAAGAAAAATTAAATGCTTCTACCAATGACATCAAAGAGGACGATGCATTTGAAAGTGAAAAAACCAATTTACCTTCAATGCAAACAGCAACATTGGAAGATGTTATAAAACATAATGTAACTTATACCGATGTTATCTCTAATGAAATAAGTCCCTCTGTGTCTGAAGATAGTAATTCAGATTTGCAAAGAGTTGTGAGTAAACAAAATGACAAAGATGACATTGAAATTAACGAAGAATCGTTTATTAGTGAGTGGACGTTAAATAGCGAATCGTAAGTACTTAAGTTTTATTAATTTTGAGATCAAACTAGGGCTTGGATTTTATATAGTGCGGCACGAATTTAATTATTTCACGAGTGTAATTGCATCACAAATATGTTGTTAAACTGACTTTTGCCCGCAGCTCCATCCATGTGTACAAAGTGAACTATGTTATGTACCCAGTCTTTAACTTTATCTATACCTTACATCGAATTCGGTTTAAGAGATATAAATATATCTCCCATTAATTTTAAATAGTGTATCAAAATCTTTACAGAGGAAATAATTTATTAAAGGAGAGCAATGAGAATATATACTTACCGCCGACACCAAAACTTTCTATTAGGAATAGAATAGGCTCCAGATTATCAGCAGTGAAAGAGAGACGGCGCGAACTTAAAGCAAAGAATTTGTTGAAGAAAGAATCAGTTGAAGCCGGGCCTAAAGTGGAAAAGGTATTCATATTTTTACTTTCATGGTTTTGTACTTTCTAAATATAAAAATACAAAAACTATCTTAACAATACTTATATCTCTAATATAGGTTCTTATCGTATTACTAGGTGTTTCCCGCGGTTTCACTCACCCTTGGTGTGTATGAGAATCAAATCATATTTAGAAAGAATTTTTCAAATCTGATCATTAATTCTAAAGTTGCGTTCAAATTAAAAAACTCTTCGGCTTTGGGAAGTGGACTTTTTGGGTCGAAAGTTTTATAATATTAGTATAGAAGTAAAGATAAGATACTCGGATGTCGATCAAGGCAAGATTGATAATAATCTTTAATTAATTACCCTTGATCTTGTATGTTTATCAAGATAATAGTATTTATATAATATGGTTTCCAAAACATGGTAATAATCCTATCATAATCATAGCGAAGGCGGAACTAAATGATGGAGTAAAAGCAGACTCTGGTCTCGGAAACGGGATTCTGATATCTTTGTTTAAGCTTTTAATGGCTAAAGAATTCAAAATTAAAGAAAAATCTTATTTAATTTAGTTCAGACACAGTAAAGCATCATGATAATAGACAAAGATCCAAAGTCAAGGTATATCGAATGCGCACAAAGTTTCTGGTTCAATCCCATCCTAAAATGTAAATCCTGCGAACAAATTCACAATCGTAGGTTAGTATAGCCGGCGGCAATATTTTATTGCCTTAAAATTGCTTTACCAAACCAAATTGGCATTCGAATAAGATATATCTAACCCCACATTTACACTCAGCCACTGCCACTGCTCCTGCCGCTGCCGGAAATATTTCCCTAAATACTTCTGCGGCAATAACGACGCGAGTGAGCGTTCACACTCAGCCTTCATACTTCTTTACTGCTCATCTGGTGGCCTACTATCACATGCAAGTTCCAGTGAGTAAGCGAGACAGCGCAATACATGATGTAAGGCGACATCTCCCTTACTCACTGGATCTTGAATGGTTTTAAGCTGAATGTAAACACTCACTCGCGCTCGCGCTGCCCGTCCTTTGACTTCCGCGCGAAAAACCGACAATCGAGGGATCGCCGGCCAGCGGCGCAGCGGCATGGGCAGTGACAACGCGAGTTACCTATTTACATTCGCGCGCTGCCCACTTCTCTGCTCACTTCCCTGCCCTACAAGGCTGAGTGTAAATGTGGCATAAGGCGAGTGCCTGTGGCCCTTGTCGAAGTGCATTTGTGGGCGCATTATTATTAAGAAAAACAAAATCAAACTTGTCCTTCAAAATTCCTTTAAAATGAACTTTTTTCCTTCATACTCTTCAATCTTGCTTGTAAAATTAAAAATTGTAATATTTGTGTAATGGATATTAAATTTTTGACAACCTTGACACTTGTCAAGCAAAAGTTGGCATGGCAAAAATACCCTAATATAGGCCATCTTTTTGAATTATTATGTAGATAAAATGAAACACTTAATTATTCATACCTTATGTCTGTGTCAAATATGTAAAGAAATATTTTTATTATAATTAAAATGTAATACTATGCAAGTTATAATAAAGATGCCTAACCAATCATTACGGTCGCCCCGCATGCAAATTCACACACAGTGTTGAAGAATGCTCTTATTCTCGTATTGTAGTATTTAAGAATAGTGATATCTAAATATGGATTTAAGCTTACCAAATAATTTGCATTTTTTGCCACTCGCCGGCTTTTACTTGACAAATATCTTAATGGTCTGTAAGTATCATACATCAGAAATATAATTTACTTAAAAGTATTAAGAAAGGAAGTAGGTAGGTATTAAGAAGGAATATTAAATAAGTTAGAAAGGAAAAAGAATCTCGCACACAATAGGCAGATGAATCTGCAGGGCAAAACTAGTGCAAGGGAGGTATTTCTCTTAAATTGTTTGCTAATCTGTGGTCCAGGATATAAGTACAAAGAATATATGAAGGGCGAGATGTATTATACAGCTCTGAATTTTCCCTTGATTGCCCGTATTCCTCGTCATCATAGAGAAATAACAAGGAACAGGTTGTGTTTGTTAAGTCATTTATCTATTTTTTTTATAATAAAAATTGTACAACGGGCCACATATAAGTATACCACCTTACATGTGTGTGTTATGGTTAATTTGAAAAAAAATTATGATGAATGCTGTGCTGTCTGAACTGAAATGGCCGAGCAAAATAATGTACACTGTAATAAGTCTTTTTCGAAAGTGTTTTCCAGTTTTATCCTCAGTTAAGGCTTTCATACTAAGTATATTCAACTTCAACAAACATACTAATTGTTACCATTAAATATTTTATTATTTACATTAACAATAAAATATTTAATGGTTACAATTAGTTACAATTAGAGAATAATTTTCAATCAATATATAAAACAATCGACTTTATACAATTTTTACAGCTTATTTTCAGTACATCCACCAAATCCGATCTTCGACTTCGTGACAAAAGGTTCAAAATAGCAACAGTCACTATTGCTCTAATAGAAGTCACGGGATTAGAAACAGACGCAGCTGAAGAAAGACAAAGGAGCTTGCAATGCCGTTTCAGGTATATTTAATTAACTTTTGACTTTGCTTCTTCCACACTGGTCTGGGAGAAAAAGAAAAGCTTAGAATGTATCAGCTGCTTCTCTTCCCGCGTAGGTTGTAAAGTCAACCGAGGGAATCGTGGAATGGGGGAGTCATGACATATAGGCAAAGCGGCTAGCAACCTATCACTAAAGATTTCCGTATTCAACTTCTAAAATGCTAAACGTGGTCTAAGGTCTTATGACCCTGGCTCTATTTACCACGTATGGGATAAAGACGTCAATATATGTTTGTATATAGTTAATGTGCCCCACCCACTGCCAAATTATAATTCACCAAATACGTATTTATAATTTATTGATAAGACACAGAGATTGTATGACGCTTGTTAATAGGCTTACTATGTCTGCAGTACTTATATTTCATACCTTATCTAATTTATGTTAGGATTGATAAATAAGTGTTATTTAATAATTATTATCGTAATTTCTAGATTGGGCGTAGCAAAGTACAAATCAAAACCAATCAGAAATGTGATCACTACTACTGTGAAGTGGCAAGAACTCTTCAACATGAATATGTACGACGAAAATAGCAATCTCCTTGAAATATGTCTTTGGGACATCGATCGAAAAGATATAGGCAAGTATGTACCAGCACTTTCAATTGTTATATTCCAGAAAAAAAGCACTAAGTTTCAGGTAACCATTTTCTTTTGAATCCGCTCCGCGTATTTATATAACCTTAGGATAGTAACTAGATAGATAGATACAAGAAAAAAGTGACGAATCCACGGAGAAAGCACAGAGATAATAAAGTGCACGCCTGATGAAAAGTTGTTAAATTGCAAAATTAATACGTCCATAGTATTCGAACTAATATAGTTAGTCATTCTTTAACTTTTTTACAAGCTTTTTTTTTTGTTTCACCAATTCCAGTGTCTGTAATCAAAACTCAAATCTCTCAAGTTACATTTGACTTATTTTCGCTTGTGAAACAGAGTTGAAATTTCCTTTGTTCCTATTAGTTCTATTAAAAAAATTAAATTAAAATTCATTACTATTATTACTGTTTGAATAGTTCTATGATTGAACTAATGGAACTATTTTCCTTACTAGTCCTATGATTTAAAATAGTAGAACTAGTGGAACTTTTTAGTCTTACCTGTTCTATAGAACAATTTATGGTAGAACTAATGTAATTTTTTTTCTCACTAGTTTTCACATGGCTTTAGTTTCGAAAGGAAATCATTATGAAAAGCATGACCTGATGATGCACATAATCAGCTAGGAAACTCTCCAACTGCCTGTCCTACTGTCGACAATAAAACTTGTGCCAAAAGTTAAATTTTTATTATCAGCTGTACTTCTTTATTTTCAGAACTTCAATTGACTTATATTTATTAGAAAAGGAGAAAACACATAAGTTTAAATTACCTTTGGAAGGACTCACGGTTAATACGGAAATATTTTTATTGCTTACGATTACCGGAACAACATATGACGATCTCTTAGTAGACGTTGATAGGTACCAGAAAAACCTTAGGAAGTATAAAGAAGAGGAAAAAAAATATGTAAGTTATAATTTTAGTGTCTTTTATGTCATTAATATTATCATTCTAGCGCAACTATTGCTCTACTATTCTCTACTATTATGAAGCTCATAAGCCAGAAGCAGCGGAGTTCCATGCTTTACGCCTCAGGAATGTCTGTGATGATCAGAGCCTCAAATCCTCTTAAAAACAAAGGAGGATTCTTCTTATTGTTTTCCCTGCGTGAGGTATAAGACATACAATAAGACTTGATATTACGTCAACTTCTGTGTTGGTGAATTCTGCCATTAGTAGGATTCAGTGTATGAGCTCCATAAACAAAAAAAACAGTCAAGTGCGAGTTGATCTCGCGTGGAGAGGGTTCCGTACAATGCCAATGTCAGTTTTTAAATTCAATTGTGGTATGTCAACAAACTACTACCATCGCCATCTAGTGTTTTAGTGAACTAAAAAAACTATTTTCCGTGAAAGTTTTATATTGAATTTATCACTTAAATTTCAATCGACAGAGTTCTTGTAGGTTTTCCTGTAATCTACAGGCTATAAACTATATTTTGTATTTTTTTCAAAATTTTAGGCTCAGTAGTTTCGGAGTCCAGGGTGGGGAATGGTCAATTTTTGTCTTCTTTCATGAATAAAATCAAAACTATTTATGTTACAATAATAACAAAAATATATTTGAAATCCTCATAAAAAACCCTTTCTTTTGATATATAATACGGCAAGGTTTGCTAAACTTTTTTTTTAAATTCCGAATTTTCCCCCCAAAAATGGTACTTATTTTATAAAAATATTTAGGTATTTACTTTGCACATCTGTATTTGGGTCACAAGATTACGCCATCCTTCCAAAATTTCATCTGTTTTGGTCCAGCAGGTTCGGAGAAAATTGGCTGTGTCAGACGGACGGACGGACAGACAGACGCACGAGTGATCCGTGATTCCGTTTTTATATTTTTGTACGGAACCCTAAAAACCTGCTATGTAGTTACATAGCAGGTTTTTTTTTTTACACAGTTGTGTTATAGCCACATAATGTTGATTTACACACAGTTACAAGTAAATTAAGCATATGTTTCTCTGGACTAACTACTTTATTGCACGACGAAATAAAATTGTAAGAGACAACAGGTGAACTTGATGCTAAAAGCATTATTTAATAGTCAACCTTTGGGCAACGTATTTATGCTGATTATCCCCTGGGGAAAGGCGTTCCAGAATTATGGATCAAGACTATGGTTTTAGTTTCAGTATTTATTTATTTGTTAGTAAGATTATCACCTTAATAAGTATATAGTTTCAGTTATTTTCAGAATTTTTTACATGATATTTTCAGGTATTTTACCAATTGGAGAACTTTTCTAAAGTTGGTCGTCTGTCAGTCATAGTATACGGCGCCAAAGGTCTAGCAGCATCTGACACCTATTGTAATTTAAAGTTGATCAATGAAAGGAGACAAACCCACACTGAGTATAAAACTAATGATCCTAACTGGATGAAATCATTTACATTGTAAGTCTGTTATCCAAAATAAATTATAGTGGTATCTATATTAACTGTTTTTTATATTATATTTATTATGACATTTGCGCTTATAAAAACAAAACGCTTTGTCCAAAATAAACTTAAGAACAGCTTTTGTCTGTGGCTCCGCCAGCGTTGTACTCATTCGGCACCAAAAAGTAGCTTTCCCATGTCTCAAACTAACTCTATAAAATTTTTCATCAAAACTCCCACAACGCTGAAGCCCTATTGAGGATTTAAAAGGAAAAAAAAAATAATTATAAAACGTAAATAAATTTTTTTTTTTTTTTTTAAATATGGAAAGGTCCGAGCGTAAGCTAATTTTACATAAGGACTTATTGAATTTTTTTGTACCTGCTATTTCTCTTATTAATCTTTCAGCGATGTGGCTGACGTAACTTCAATATTGCAAGTGATTGTACAAGATGAACGGAAAGATGATGAAGTGGGCAGAGTAGCCATCCCTTTATTAAATATCAAAAATGGAGCTAAAGTTTGGTACGCACTTAAAGATCCGACGTTGAGAGAACGAGCCAAAGGAAACAACCCTCGAATACTACTAGAAATGAGAATTACTTGGAACATAGTAAGTACCTTGTTTATAACGTAAATATTAGGTATGACGCATGTAAGGACAGATCAGAAGGGAACAGAACTGTTGAAGTTCTTTTAAATTCTTGTTGCCTTTTTGAATAAAGCGAAATAGAAAGACTCATTAAAGTCTATCGCATATCACGTGTCACAACTTACTACTACACCTTAGATCACATTTGATGTGATCTGAGGTGTAGTAGTAAGAATGACTAAGAAATTACTTGAAATGACTATTGTCTATCAACCTGGAGGATCTCTTTTCTTGTTTGGGATCATCATCATAATAAATTTAGAAGTTAGGCTCCGTCGATGGAGATTTTTCTCTATGTCACATTTTATGCGCAATATCGTTATCGTTACCCCCACTGCTTTTAAATATTTCTGCTCCTGTGACTGATTGTATTCATCTTGATTTAATCTAAAATATTTTACTTATTTCAGATTAAAGCATCTGCACGCGTAGTGAAACCTAAAGAAATTGATTTACTTGAAATAGAAGAGGGATTCGACAGGAAACTGTTTTTCAAGAATGTAGCTAGAGCTAAAATAGTGGTAATGTGGACGAGGACGTTTTTAAGAAATGTTAAGTAAGTTAAATTTGTGGTAATTTCATTTAAATTATGTACAGTGGGCTGCAGATAAATCTGACCCCCATGCCACAAGTATCGCTATTGAAAGGGGGTCAGATTTCTCTGCAGCCTACCGTACTTATTTATCTACAAACAATGGTTTGAAATCCGGAGGTCGTGAGTTTTAATTCGATGAAAAAGTTGATTCCAGTCTTAAGGATATTTCAGGCTTGAATCCCCTGATTGTTCGATAAGAAAGAAGATTTCGTGCTGCATACGTTTTGATCTAGGAAGGATTGGTACCATTTAGTGGTCGTTAATGAAACCATGTAATGCCAAATGTTATTTTTGGCACCAGTCTCTTTCAATCTTAGATATCATGTCACTTAATTAAAATACTTGTGATACAGATTGTTGAAGAAAAATAAATATATTTTTATCTTCTATTTCCACAACGGATTTAATCGAGTCCTTTTTGCACGAACGATACAGCAATTTAAAGTACTTATAGACTAGGTACTTTAAAATCGTATGTAATCTAGTATCGCGTTTGCAGAAATAACTTTTAATTGTTATGCAAATTCTTTGCAAACAGAATAAAATTTTCAATACATTTCTGTGTTCTAAAACAAAATTAAAATTCGTACAAGTCGATTCTCATTCGAATCTCGAATTTAATTCGTTCCTAATAATTCCAGGGCGTGCTTCGAATGGGAATCGAGAAAATGGAACACTGTTGGGATTATATTCTGGTTGTTGTTCAATTGGTTTTATAGTCCGTGGATGGTGCCCCTACTCCTGCTAATACCATTCGTGTGGTATAGACCACCAAATTACTATCTCATAAATTGTAAGTATGATACATAATACCTTTTTCTCGCTAGATGCAGACCATTACATATGTAGGTATGTATCATAATAACTATCTATGATAGTGTATGTCAGGTCTAGGACTTTTGGCGGTAATAATGAGGTAAAGCACGTTGGTCCCGGCTGCCATCTGGTGGTCGACAAGGGAACTACGTCAAAGACCAAAAGGCGTTTCCGAAGAACTCTGACCCTAGGGTGTGCATGGTCAATCGACCGCGTCATCTACACGAAATGGTGATGATGGCGGTAATAATAATGAATATATTTTGCACTTAATCCTACATTTCATCATCATCTTTTCAACCGAACCGTCATCTGATAGCTATGAAATATTACTATGAAAAGTCGTTACTGTAGCCTATGGATGCCATAAGTTTCACAAAGGCGTTGCCAATCCTAAATTTTTCTCGTCCTTCTTGTAGAGATGTTTTAGTCATTCAGAAAATACGTCGCAGAGAGTTTATTTCATAATCGCAATGTACAGTGAACTGAGTAAAAAAGTAAACCTCAGTGGATGGGAGAACCATTTTTAACACCTTGAGATTTAACATAATGAGGTTGATCGAATACCTCTGACGATGACATAATTATGTCACACAAAATACACTACACTAACAGTTTCGGTAATCCATATTTCCATATCCATATTATAAAAATGCGATTCTGTTTGTCTATTACGCTTTCACAGCTACGACACATTTTTACAATTCGGTAAGGATATAGTTAAATACCAAGGGTCACTTATAACCTAGTACTACGTGGGTGGAGCCGCGGGCAGCAGCTGGTATGAGATATTTTATGAAGTTTCTAAAATCAATAGTTGTAAGGTTAATCAATTTAATTGTTAATTTTAGTCTCTTTATTATAGGGAAATCACACTTAATGGGTATGAATGAGGTACAGGAATCAAAGGAGGAAAAGGTAAATGATAATGTTTTATTTAATAATACTTCGACAAGTGCTTCCACATGTATCCTTGAATTTCCATTCTATAAAATCACCTAATAATTGTTTTTATTGTTCCGTATATAAAAATAACAAAAGGGAACCCTTATGATATCATAAGGGTAAGGTACAGAATGTGATGTAAGTGATATGACTTACCTATAGTCTGATATAAGATACTGGAATAGATAACTAAGTAATTCTTCTTTTCATATTTGTACCAATAAAGTTCAAATTCGGTACCTACACATTTAATATAAATTAAATAAAAGTGCTTGTAACTCAAAGGTGGAAGGAATGATTAAAAAGTCAAATTAAAGTTTTAGGATTTCAGTTTTATTTTTTCTCATTTATCATTTACTAGTGACCCGCCCCGGCTTCGCATGGGCATAAAAACCTTCCTTTTGAATCACTCTATCTATTACAAAAATCGCATCAAAATCCGTTGCGTAGTTTTAAATACTGTTTTATACTATTTAGTGATAGTGATTTATTTTTTTGCAGGAAGAAAAGAAGACCCTTCGGCAAAAAATAAACAACTTGCAGGAGATGATTTACATAGTTCAAAAATTCATTGGCCAAGTCACATCCTTCGGGGAAAGACTTAAAAAGTAAGTGTATTAGTGCATTGAGTGAGCACCCCATACGTACGTGCTAAGTACCTTTTTCTTTTATCTTTTCACTGATATCCGATTTTACTTACTTATTTATTTATTGATTTATTTAATTCATGTACACTCAAATACAAACATTAAAAACTTCGAATTAGGAAATCTAGTAAAACCTAGTTGACATGTACTCTTAAATAACAAGTATTATTATATGTAATAATGTATTGCAAAACTGCAGCTAGTAGTAAAACAATTTGCTTTTAAGTAAAAACGGATTTACTGTTCTACAAGAAGCAGAAAGCATACCAGTAAAAAAATTAAAGGAAATGGTACCGGTTCATTAACCTATAAATACTCTGGACATTCGCTACCCTGGCCAAACTTGAGATCCCTAAATCGCTGCGCACCTAGGTTGGCCTTTACATATCCAACATGCAGAAATGGGGGTTCCCAAAAGACAGTCATTGCCAATGCGGAGAGTTAACCCAGACAATGTCTCACCTGTTAGAGAGCTCCTTATGTCGTGTTACCTTTGGCAGAGGGGAGGTCCCCTCTGCCATAAGGTAATGGCAGCGACATCATATGCGATTAAATTGACATCATACTAGACTCCTAGATTTCATCGACACGAAAAAGAAGGAGACGTACCTAATGGCGCTTTTGTTTTCTTTTTCAGCTTAGTCAATTTCACAGTACCATATTTAAGCGGTTTGGCTATATTTTTCATCCTTATAATATCGTCCTTCGTATATGTTATCCCACCTAGATATATACTTATGGCATGGGGTAAGTACCCAATTCACTTCTTTTGAGTTATAAAATAATAAATAAAGAAAATTACAGGGACAAATCACTCTGATTGAGTTATCCCCAAAGCTATACTTGCATTAAGGAAAACTAAATTGGCGGTATTACTCTTGATTCCCCAGATTGAGCTGGCCTCAAAAATTTTGCGGTACCAAATCATTCAGATTGAGATTGCTCAAAAACTTATTGTAACTAAGTTACTCAGATTGAGCTAGCCCAAAAACTTAGTTATACCAAGTTACTCAGATTAAGCTAGCAGAAAAATAGAATGGTACCTAATCACTCAGTTTGAGCTAACCCAAATACTAGCTAGCTTCAACAACATAGCAGTAGGTACTTATCGAACATGGTAATTTACATTTTTACTTCGTATGGTTAACGTTCATATTTGTATGTTTTACAAATTTTTCACTTCCCAAATTATTACTTACACTTTATAAGTAACTTAAGAACTTATAATTAATCCAGTTTCATGCTAGTACTGAACTACACAATAGCAGTTTTTTATTAACTTTTGTTTTAGTAGAAAAAAGTTATTGCAAACAAAGTATAATATATTAATTTAATGTCGTAGATAAGGTAACATCGAAATCATCACAAAAGGTCAATATTTATAAAGATCAGATCAAGTCTCAATACCCAGTTTATATTTATTCTCAATAATATACTTTTTGTCAACATATATATACACCCGTGGACCTAACCAAACATTAATTTCAGGTATAAAAAAGTACGTAAGGAAAATTATTTGGCCAAACAGAGTACCACACAGTGAAGTACTGGATTTATTATCACGGGTACCCGATGATGAAGCTTTGGTAAGAAAAGTATTTTCAGTACCTTTCTTTAATGGAAAAAAACTAAACTGACAAAAATCTAGCTATATATTTATAATGATGATTATTTTAGATAGTTGATAATACCTAGTATTAATTTTGATTTTATTAAGTTCTTTACATTATATCGTTCATTTTAGGCTAATTTCAGAAACTAATACCGATTTTAACAATATGATGTCGAAGAAAAAGGAAAGTGAAAGGGAATTGGCAATATATGCCCTCAGCCTACAATGCTTAGCTCCGTAGGAAATAGGCGTGATATTATAATTGACACTTAAAAAAATACTATAATTGTTTCTTGAAAACAATTTTCTTTTCAGATTGATCGTGATATGTTACCTCTGGAGCCGACACAAAAGGAACAATCCGAAGACAACGTATAAGACTAATTTAATTATGTTGATATAAATTAGATTTGATACATGTATTTGGCAAATATGATTTTAGTGTGGAATATGTATAATTATATCATTGGCCTTTTTCGGTTATACGATTCGACTAATTTTATTAGTTTTGTATATTTAGTTTATAGTTATATTTTTCTTTTAGTTTTAGTTTAATTCGTGAAAGAAGTTCGTATGTGTAAGTTAAGTGTGTTGTAAATTTAATATCTCTTAAATGAAATAATCGATCTTTTGAATAAATGTATAACTCTAGCTAGAGGTAGGAGTAGGTATTTGCTTTGTATAATAACGTTTATTTTTATATTAAAATGATCTCCAGTCATATCATATAAATTTATTTTGTGAGAACCTTTTTTATTAATTACTAGTTTTTGCCTGAGATTCCCTCGCGGACAGTGATTTTCCCGAGATGAAAGGTACCCTATGTCCTTCTCATTACTTCTATGTGTATGCGAAATTTCAGGAAAATCGGTTCAGTAGATAGGGCGTGAAAGCGTAACAAACAAACAAATAAATAAATAAATGAACAAACAAACAATTTCACTTTGGCATTTAAAATATTAGTTGGATTCGATTGGATGCATGTTCACCCAATAGTTGCACCTAAGATCAGATCAATAGCCTATGTTTATCATCATATTTCTTAGATCATGCCATATCCACATGCCAAAATTCATTCATCCGTTGCTCCATTTCGACTTTAATACAATGGTATGAAAAGTAAAAAAATTAAAAATGTTGACACTGGCTGGCCGGTCACTTGCTGATTTTGCTAACTATCTACATACGTGTAATTAGCATTATTACATCTCACAATTAACAATAACTTATTTACGTTGGTTTTAAGGACGAAGACGAGATAATTCAAGAGTTTTTCTTCGGTCAAGAGAGCAAACGGCATTTATTATAACGAACAATCCCATGTCAAACCCCTTTGTGAATGTAAAAATAAAATATGTATGTAAATAAAAATATAAAAAGACATTTCTGTTTTTTTAGGTAAGTATACAAAACGAGCTTATTCTATATAAATATTAATCTTTTCACTACTGAGAATTCAGACACAATAGAAAAAACTGTTGTGTATGTCAAAACTTTGTTGGCTACTAAGGAGATTAACCTTACAGGACACAAAGCCTATTAGTTGATGCGCCTACTGAACAACGGACGACGCTTTGGCGATAGATTTTTCCCAGGAGTATTTTTACGATATACCTATATTAATTGAGTAGGCTGAGAGGACAGTAGGCTTCTGGTCAAGCTAGTGTCAGAGTATCTAAACAGCTTAACGGGTCTTCCACACGGTTTCTCTTAACGTCCACCAGGTGACGTCGAGGACCAATGGCTACAACACCGCCTTTTCACTTACCCCCGTATTGAGAAACGTTTTTTAAGCCTATTTTAGTTAAAATGTGTTTCGTCTCGTTCTTTCACATGAAGTGTCAGGTAAGAGAGAAAGAGGCAAAACATATTTTAGTTAAAATGGGCTTATCAAACGTTTCTTAGTACGGCGGTAAGTCACTACCGCCTGTACCCCTAGTATGAGATTTTATAAACACAGACGTTCTATACCGAATATTAACGCAGTCACTAATACTGCCTTAGTATTTTTTATGGAATTTCTTAGTTGCCTTACTATCCGCCAGGGACGCTGTAGGTCTGTCATACAAAATCGTTAACGCAGTCGCTACAATGAAGGAAAATGTTGATGTTAGACAACATTAATGTATACTTAAGTATTTATTACTAATAAACAATCGTTCCTTCAAAAATCAAAACCTGTAACATATTACTATATCTAAGCGCTTTCCAGGTTAAGGTAAGTTGCTTTGGAGCTTAGGGCCCACTTTCCTGCTTAGCAGTTTGGTAACTTACTTGTATTAATCCGAACTATTGATATCCAAAAGTTGCCCTAGTCTGGTCAACGGGACAAACAACCGAACTGCTAATAGATGCATTATGTGCTTTTACTACCTACCTCAAAGCAACAACTATCCGTCATACTGTCAATAGTACTTAATTTTGAGACCTTAGTCTCTTATAATTGCAGTGGTGAAAGCCTGTAGCTACAACTGGGAAAGTATGTGTTATACGTCGCCACTGGCACAGAATACTAGTGCTTACAACCGGAAATAGACGTATTGTAGATATCTTTATCTATATACTTATTATAATTGTAGTGTCTTGAATTTTCACGGATAAGGGATGAATTTAAGTTGCCGCTATAGTAAATAATAATAGAAATAGAAACATAAACTGAAACCCTCCCGGTAGAACTGCAGTTTGAAATAAAAAAGTCACGTTTCTCTAGAGGCCCTTCAAACCTGCAAGTTTTAGACTACATCTACACTTAACATCTGAATAAATTGGGATTTAGTTAATCGCTAAACATTGAGAAATAAAAAAAAAGCTTTATTTTCATTCAAAATAGCTACTTATTAAAAAAAAACTTTTTTGCTAGTATAGGACTCTGACTCGCGTTTGGCCGGGTTTTTCACTTCATATAGCATATAGAGTAGCTAAGGTAAATATATGAATCACTTCTCATTGAAAGCTTTCCTTTGTCCTCTGTCAGTTAAAGTATTCTTGTCTAATAATAATTTGCACTTTCCGTCTGAAATCACAGCTGAGACGAAAATCAGGAAAATTATGTGAAAATTAATGTATTATTGAATAAAATTTTTATATAGTATCGAGCACGAATAAATATATATATAATATATATACGAGGATTTTTTTATATTAAATAGCAATTAGGTTAATTAATAGAAAACTATAAAAAGGAAGATGAATTACATCGGTAAAGTGGTTCTCAAGTTGTGGCGTAAAGAAGAAAATTAGTGATTAATTATAGCTCGATAAGAGTAATGTCTAAAATAAACATATGTAATTACACGCGTATATTTATTACAATTATTTATTGTACAGTATAATAATATTTATTCTAAAATATAAATATAGTAGGTATATCAAACAGTATAGGCTCCAGTTCACTACAACAAAATTATATTTCAACAATCATTTTCATATACTTTAATATTTATATGTAAATAAATCATATATTTATTTTAAAAATATTTTTTTTATCATAAGTTCATCACTGGCTTTCAGTTGTTTCTTAATTTCCGAAGGCACTTTAATAAATAGGCTTTAGTTTTCTAGTTCTTATCCTTTTCTTATCATGTCGTTTTTATTGTACTTTGTAGTTTGTCTAAAATTTAACTCTATCTGTTTTAACTATAAATACAAGTTGATACACGTTTCTGAATTAACAAAATAAATCACACAATCATTAATTTATCTAAATATAATAATCACATATTTAAGTAATACTAATATAATTTTTAATATAAGTAATATATAATCAAAACCAAAGTCGCTATATTTTTAATCTGAACTCAATATATTTCCTTATAAGATTAGTAAAATACGAGTACATACTAAATATTATAAAACCAATAAGTTTGCTCATCTATACATATAATAAGACACTAAAATGCGAGTGTCTGTACATTTAATATTTTTCAAAAAAACTGATTGAGTGCGGTTCAAAAAGAGTAACAGAAACCAAAAAGACAGTTTTTGGAATTTTTGTCTGTCTGTATGTATGTATGTATGTATGTCTGTCTGGTACGTTATAACTTCGAAAATACTCAATGGATTTAAACGCGGTTTTCACAGTTGGATTACATATAGTTAGGAGCGTTGTCAAAACTTTGTTTCGTCAAAATCGGTTAAGGGAAAAAGAAGTTATGGTCGATTGAAAATTTACTTCAAACACTGCTTAAAACTGTTAATGCATTTACTTACGTTTAATTTAATTTAGATAAGGCTAGGATTTCTACTTTCTATTATCCATATCAATTAAGACGAAAACACGCACTGCACCTATTAATTTTAATAAAATAACACATTGAATTTGGTAACACATTGAATTAAATTTAGTAACATGAAATCTCAATAGATGGCGCTTACTTACTTAACAACTCGCTATGGTTTCGCATTATGGTATAGCAGATTGAAATTAACCCTAGCAAATTAAAAAATTTGTTGGGCTTTGTCTTTGTGGTTCTTTTGATTTGGTTTTTTGGTTGTTGTCTATTGATTGGTTTTTTCCTATTTGGACATAAGTTTATTTAGGAAAGTTGTTCAGTTGAGTGGTCTGAATCTGCCCTTAAAATATTTGCATTGCAGTTGATTTAAATTCACCTTATATAAAGAACTAGCTGTTCCCCGCGGCTTCGCCCCGCGTGGGACTCGGTTATATCGCGCCCAAAAGTGTCTTATGTTTGACCTCAAGTCGTTAACTACATCCCTACCAAATTTCATCACAATCGGTCCAGCAGTTTAGCCATGAAGAGGTGACAGACAGACAGACAGACAGACTTTCGCATTTATAATATTAGTATGGATATGGAAGTATGGATTTTAATTATTTTAAATAATGCCTAGGAGGAAACGATCTAATCTGTCGCATCATTCCAGAATAGCTAAAATCAGAAGGTTAGCTAGATCTCAAGAATCGAATGCGGATAGACAGATGCGACTCGATGAAGATAGGCAACGCCATGCATTGTCTCGGTCTTTACTTCTGACAGAGAGTCTCGGTTGTCCGCTGACCGCGAGCGTCATGTGTCATCTCGGGCTTCGGAAACGTTTACCGAAACTCAAGGTTTTGGCGGAAATTGTCGGGGATGAAGTGATTTACACTTCATATAACAGTGTTGTGCATCAGGGTGATGCTACCACCTACCCTATCGATTTTCATTGGCTGCAAGTGGTCTTCCTGCTCATAACATAACATTACCCTTAAAGTCGGCGTTCCCATTATGCTCCTAAGAAATCTTTCTCCGCCTAAACTATGCAACGGGACCCGACTCAAACTAACGGTTTTGCAGCGCAACTTAATACAGGCCGAAATTCTCACAGGGTGTGGTTCACCACTCATCCCCAACAATTACCCCTTTCAATTTAAACGCACCCAGTTTCCAGTTGCTGTATGCTTTGCCATGACGATAAATAAGTCGCAGGGACAAACCTTAAAAGCAGCTGGCATCGACCTAAGAACAAGTCAACAAGACGTTTCTCGCATGGACAACTGTATGTGGCTTGCTCGCGGGTCAGTAGCGCCGAAAATCTATTTTTATTAGCCTCTGAGGGAAGAACTGCTAATGTTGTCTACAAAGAGATTCTTTGAACTTAACTCTGAAACATGATATTTGTTTATATTTGAATAATGTCCTGGCTACTTCGATTGCGTCATTTCATTTCAATGTAACACAGGTTACGCGAAAAGCGACCTACACGCGGGCGGAGCCGCGGGTAACAGCTAGTTTTGAATATGTCAGTCATTTTGTAGACGCAATTTTAATACTAGTAATTGTGAAGTAAATTTGTCTATAGTTTACTTCAAGTCGTTTCGATTCTAATAGCTATTAAATTAATTAAAAGTAAAATCACAGGCTATAATGATGCAATATTAGAACGTTTGACATCATGAATTCAAACTTTAATATGTTTTCCGAGCCTCTCGAATTCATTGGCGAAGTAAAGCATATCCTTGTGTTCTAGAGCAGAATTTTGAAACACGATGCGGAAGAAATTTGGCAGGTCACCTTGTGGTTGATACGTGACCATCATACTTCCTTCCTTTATCATTTTTTCTTTTATTTTCGGCGCTACCTTGTCCAGCCTTTCTCTATAGTCTTGTTCGTTCTCAAGACCGCGCAAGCAGGTTGGTACGTACCAGAACATTATGTTAGTGCACTCGGGCTCGTCAATCACCAATCTGAACCCTTCGCGTTGTCGTATATGATCCAAAAAGAATTTGGCGTTGTCGAAAAGTGTGTCGATGTGTTTCTCGAAGCCTTCCGTTCCTTTGGCTTTCCACATGAACCAGAATTTGAGGACGTCAGCTCGCCGACCGCACTGTATATGTTTGTCGCCGGTGTCATAGGAAGTGTCGTAGAATTTGTCTTTCTGGAAGAGGTACTTGGCGTCGGACGAGTGTCCTTGCTTGAGGAGATCCTTGTGTCTAATTAGGAAGGTCGAGCATTGTTGCGGAGCGGCTAAGAGCTTGTGAGGGTTCCACACCACTGAATCGGCCCTGAAACGTTAATTAAAATATTAAAGCATTGCTTTTTAATATTCATGCATATTTTTAACACACATCTGTGTTTACGTACTTATATCTTTTTAAGTATAATAATGTAAATAACAGGTTTATTTGTCTCCACTCGCTATCTCTGTAATATCGCCTTTCAAATTATAGTGGCCAAATTCTAGAAGAAAGTTATACTTAGTTACAGGCTGTACATATATACATTGAGTAACAAATATTCAATAATAAAAATCAAGGTTCTTGTATCCGAGGATATTTTGGTAGATAGATATATAATAATGGTATATTATTAAAATAAGGCCAAATAATATTATCTCTATATTTACTATTTTAAAGAAGCAGTAAAATTGTGAAATATATTACAGCAGAATGTGGCTGATATTGTTTATCTTCGCAAAAAATCATGTTATCTATTACTTTATATTGATTGATTAAGGTATGTAGTCACAACCAAAATGTAAGACAAAATAGTCTTGTCCTGTCTAGTGAACACTGAACGATAAGTTTGACATTTTAATTAAATTTACATTTCATACTTTGATTATGTATTTACTTACTGATTTTACGCGTAGAGTTACGAAATCACGGTCTCTATCATGCAAAAAAAAATCTATAGCTTTTACTGCAGTCAGTGACTGCAGTGGACAGTAATTTAATAATTTACAATTCGTAAACTAAATTTAATCTTTTTGTATTAGATCAAAGAATTTGGAATCGCGCGCGGTCTCTACCGAGGCAATATTTTTCTTTTTTAATCTATGGATTATCACTTCTTAAAAAAACGTTAAAATAGAACTTACATCTCTATTCCATTCAGAAGATGCCTGTGTTTTCTCGACATTAGTGCGCCACCACCCCAAGCAGCGTCCACGTGGAACCATAGGTTATATTTCTGGCATAACCCTGCAATGGCGACCAAAGGGTCGAAGGCACCGAACACAGTTGTGCCAGCTGTAGCTGTGACCAAAAATGGCGTAGCGCCGTCTTCAATAGCTTCATTTATTTTGTTTTCCAAATCATTAACATCCATTTTTCCATTTCTATCTGTTTTTACTAGGATGCAGTTATCATCTCCGATCCCCATGAAAGCAGCCATTTTCCGAGTAGAGTAATGTGCAAGTTCTGAAGTAAACAGGACCAATCTTGGCACTGCATATACACCTTTGGTCTGTAACAATAAACAGAGTTACTTAGTATCTACGTATAATTACATATTTCAATTGTAATAGACCCTTTCATATGTATGTCAACTGTATGTAGGGTCTGACTCGTGTGAAAAATGAAAAGGCTCAAGATGACAAACTTTTTTCCCAATGATTGACATGTAGAGATTGCTCCTAACATTAATTTCAAATTTAAGTTCCGTACATTAAATTCAAATTGAATTATAGACACCAGCAGCTATGTTTGATTTTCACAAAGAAGAAAAGACACAAAAATATATACAAAATATATATTAAAATGTTACTCAAAATCACAATCTATTTATAAATCCGATTCGTTGAAGTCAATGAACTAAATTATGAGGGACCTTGATGAGAGACCTCGTAGCATTTTAAAGCATTAATTGGGTTACAACTACATAATTGTGACCTATTCCTGTAATAAGTACTGTCACGTAATTCATTGCATATTTAATTGCTAAGTGCAACAAACTGCATTAAAATCCATTTTGTTTGCAGTTTAGTTTATCCTTAGTTCATATTTTATCATATATTAGTTTCATGTTAGTTTATATATCCCGTACTACCGTCTATTCAATTCATTATTAACTACCATTTCTAAAGGTTGCCTTGAGGAAATTACTATTAGTGATGAGGCCGCCTTTTGCGTTTTATATTTAGGTTATATTTTAACCTTTTTTCTGTAATCTATGTGCAATAAAGGTTTTGTATTGTTTTTTTTTTTCGATTATTAAATCTAAACGCATTACCAGTTACTCTCTCTCTCTTTTATCCGAGCGCTTTCATAAACGGTTGCAACCATGTTCATTAGTTGTTTATATAATAAAATCGAACTATTATTATCAATACTGTGTTTTTCATTGTCAAAGAAATCACAGAACAAAACAGAATGCATACATACAACACTTTCATGTTTTTCCTTACAGAGTACCAAGACCTTCATATACTTAGTAAGTGTCTACTTACTAAATACAAGACAGGCATCACCGACATAATACATGCGTAGCTGGGAATCGCCAGGGAATTCTTCGGAATTCGATTTGTCATATTATTCTCTAAGAATTGACTCGGTTATGAAGATACTTATATGTAGGTACTTATTCAGATAAAAAGAAACAAAACACTTCACCCATTTCTTTGCTCGTGTGTAACACGGTTATTTTAGACAGTACTTCAGAAATCTTCCTTTTTAGGGTTCCGTGCATAAAATGAAAAAACAGAACCCTTTTAGGATCACTCGTGTATACTATAATAAACAAAAAAAAACGTTCACTTACAGAAAATAGTACACTAAAACATTACTACTCTACATAATAGGAGTTCAACTCGAATATGGCCAGTTTTTAGTGAGAATCGCGATATGAGCGAATTATGATAAAATAAATAAATACTTATAACAAATTGTGAATCCATTATTTTAATGCAAATAAAATGAGTGACCTTTATTATATAGTTATTTATATTCGTTTTCAGATTAATTTTTAGGTCAAGGTCAATTAAATGCGGCGTTTGCATTTTAATCTACAAAATTTGTTGATTATATGACTAAAAGATACATTTTTCATAGCGAATGATCTTAATATGGATCAACCTTAGAATAAAAATTATAACTATTATTTTAATTATATAAGGTTTAGAGTTTCAAAAAGCAAGCAATTGAATTCAAGTTTTCAAGGAAATATTCCTCTGTTTTCTAAGGGCAGTGCCTCCAAATTATGAACTTAGCAACTTGCCTAGGGTTAACTTATTAATTTCTAAGACAAAAATCCGGAAACATTCCAATCCATTCTTTATATATAGTGTGGTTCCGAAGAATGAACCTAATTGCAGTAGGTTGCAAGGTTTTGTATCAAAATCACGCGATCAATGTAGATAATGATCGCTACGTAGATCGGGGTTAAGGTACTCACATGCCGTATTTCCTTCTAAACTAGCTCTTTAACCATGTGTCTACTTTAATCACAATATTATTTATTTAAAATTTTAATAATAAAATATAATATGTGGACTGAATGCCATAAGGCATTTTCATATTAGGAAAAATAAAAGGAAAACTGAAGACACTTCTTAAAATTTTCTGCAAAAAATATTTCCTTCCTAGACTTTATTGGTCTTTCGACTACTGTAATAAGTAATTTTCAAGGAATTTCATTATAAGTGTAATTAACACATTTACCTATAGTATAGCTGAGGACCATTTTACGCTTATTTGAACTTATTATTAGGAAAACTGAGAGACTTGTGCCATGTTTTATTACAGGTTTGGGTAAAACATTTTAAGAAATGATGCCAATTACTGACTTAATCATCCATTTGCAGATTAACGAAAACAGTATAAAGGAATACTGACAAAGCCAACACCGCTTGGTGTAAAAAGGCGAGGATGAAAGTGTTTTTCACTCTCACAAAATTATCCAAATGACGAAATTTTCAACAAGAAGAATATTGCTAGCTCTTTTAATTATATATTCAATTTACCATGGACTTAATTCTTGTGACTTTTGATGACAGCGTTTTCCAGCTGTGTGTAACATAAAGCCATCTTTTGCTTCTAAATGGAAAATCATCTCATTTCTAAGGCATACGTCCAGCAGTGGGCAGCCAGTAAAATGATGATGCAAGGGCCCGATTCTCGCGCAATCGAAGTTCACTTCACCGATTTTCTCCAATATTTTTCAAAATCATAATTGAAAGAGTTTAATCAAACGCATCAATCGATCGAAATGTTAATATGTAAAGTGAACTTCGATTGCGTGAGAATTGGGCCCCTGATCTCATAAGTATTGGGTTTTCGAAGCGCCTCATAGTATTCTTACTTCATATCTAAAATAATTATGAGGTTTGAGTAAGTAAAGTATATCATGATCCAGCCATTTCACCTTCTTTTCGCGCGGGATTCAAGTTTTCCTGAATTATCTTTCCACTATACCAATTTTAATTGTTTTTTGTAAGCATGTCTTTAGACAGGATCATAAATAGTAGTAAAGTTAATACTTTTAAAATCAATACAACAATATGCCAACGCTAATAGATCTGTTACTTTAACAAATGGTTAATAAATATTTGATTACTTATATAACGACATAATTATGCACCTTGAAATATTAATAAAAACACTGACCTTAATTTCAGGATAATAGTAGAACCGAGCGCAGCTAATGGCATAACCATTAGCCAGCGAGCCGCCAGGGCAAAAAATGCCATCGCCTTCGCCTTCGGGCCAGCCGATGATACTTCTCATCTCCCTCAGGACATCTTCTTCCATCAGAGTGAAGACTGGAGCCACTTCGTACGTGTAAACACTAGGGTTCAGCGCGTCGGTCAACCATTGACCAACCAGCCCGTAGGGATCCACGGAAGAGAACAACTGGTTCACGAAGTATGGATGACCTGTGTTTACAGAGTATCTGGTCACCTGGAATATGGAAATGTTATGATATGAGAATCTGATATAAATCGTTTATATCAGATTGCATCAGATACCAGCAGTGTTTTGTTAAGTTTTTTTTTAGTATTTTCATTACTTCACATATTTTTAAATTAGGAAGATGTCTTCCTTTTTTCCCTAAAAATCTTTGTTTTATGCATTAGGTATTTAATAAATTTTGCAATTTTAAATTTAAAACATATACGTTTAAAAATAAAATATATTCTAAATACCAATTTTGGTAGTTTTGCATAACTTGACAACTTATTCCGTTACATTTGAAATCAAATTATATATTTTTGCAGTACTTACATCAGCCATCAATTTCAACAGTTCATCGTGAGAAACCGGCTCTTTCCTGGGCTTCAAGTCGATGGCGTTTTTGATGTCATCTGGCGCTGCCCACTCCACCACCTTCGAGGACCGCGACGTCCTGCCAAACACCACTCTTTCAACCAGCAAGTCCACTGCCCGCCTAATGAAATCCTCATGTTTCTTCCTCTCCGGCAGACTTTTGAAGAGATCTTTGTCAATTTCCTCGTCAGCGACGGGCAAAATGAGGTCTGAATCGGCTGGCATTTGGACTGTTTTTATTTTACTGTTGTTTAAATGAGTTTCATTGGCGTTTACGTCGTCGACCAGTCGCGGTACGCTCGAGCGTGGTTTGGCCTACTCATGTTTGAGTTGCCTTCTTAAATACTCAGTGTAGTGCGTCAATTCAATTTGTAAGGTTACGTTTATCCATTCTAGTAGCGCAGACGATTAGGCGGCAGATAGCTGTGTACATAATCGTTTGTATTGACTTCGATTAGGGATTATGAAGATAAATAATTTTGAAGTTTGTAGGGATCTCTATATAAAATTAAAAATTTTAAATGAACCTGAGTAGGTAGTTTCAAAACACAGGGAATATGAAAACTTTAGTAATTAGCGCATCAAGATAAAAACAGCGGATAAAATAATTCATAAGCTTCAAAGGCAATCGAATCGACTCTTATATCATGGTAGCCGTTCTAAATCGCTTCACAGCCCTGGTTTAGTTTATTGAAGACCACTAAATGGTGTCTGGAGTGCAAAAAGTACGAAATCATCTGTCTTATCACAGTATTAGGCACAAAAGTATGACCAATACAAACGCGGCTACTAAGTAGAATATAACTACTGTCCCTCTACCATGTGATATTTCCCTGGGTATTTCAAAACAGTTTTATAAGGCCACTAGCAGCCCGTCCTGACTTCGTTCAGATTAAATAGAAAGAAGGTCTAATTTTTTCACACGTTGAATAACACTATTTTAATTTTAATAAGGACACCTAATATTTTCTGGAAATAAATATAGCCTTTGTTACGCAGAGACAATGTAGCTATCTAATGGTGAAAAAATCGGTTTAGTAATTCTTGAGTTTATTTTTTACATTCATAAATACAAACATACAAATCTTTTGACTTTATAATATTGTGATGTGAAATGTGTTAGCATTAAGCGCCCCTAGCGGACAGTAAGGTAACTGAAAAAAATCATACAAAATTCCTAATCAAAGCAAAATCTTAATGTGGTGGCTAGCGACTGCGTTTATAAAATAATTATAACTTTACTAGCTGTCCTGGCGAACTCCGTACCGCCTGAACCTGCACTTTACTCACCGTTTAAACCTTCCCTGAACTTCCACAAATATTTCGAGACCAAAATTAGCCAAATCGGTCCAGTCATTCTCAAATTTTAGCGAGATAACGAACAGCAATTGATTTTTATATATATAGATTATTTTAAAAAATATGGACTAAGAAGTGTTGTTTATAAGTAAACTAGGTAGAGGGTAGAGCTTACCCAGTCCTACTTATCCCAAACAAAATATCTTATTATTATTATCGACGACCCACGACGCATGTAGGTTATTATTTTGCAAGTGTAACAACCTCCACCTTTCGTCTGTCTGTCAGAGGGCTCTATCGCATTAATCGTTAGAGGTAGAGACTGAAGTATATATCTTTGTCGCTTGAAACCAATTTCTCATGCATGTTCAAAAAAATTTAATCACAGCCAATTTAATCCCATTTTTTTTTCTCTTATTTATCAGTCCGTAACTACAACTAAACGTAGAGTACTAACAAAGTTCTTTGCTTCTTCAAATTAAGAAATTGTACCGAAATTAATTTTCCTGACAGTTTTTGCCAACCACGCTTATTAACGCCAGAGGTCATCTGACCTTTGTTACTTGATTAATCAACTGCAAACGAAGTAAAAAAAGAAGATACTATAGGAACTTATATATTCTTTAAAACAATATCAAATATGCAGTTGGTTAAAGGAACATACACACTTATATAGAGGTTTTTCGACGTACTTGTGAGAAAAAAAAACTTACTGACAGCTGAACTCAATTTGTCATTCCGTAGTTGATTAGTTAGACATGTATCTTGGACAAGGTAAAACCCTATGGTATTTAGCTAAGTACTGCTTAATTTGAGAATGACTAACAAGAGGAAAACATAAGGTAGAAGCAAAGTTTTTCGAAAGGCGCGCGGATTTTTTTTTAAATCTATAGGTAGAAGCGTCCGAAATTGATTTTTTTTTAACAAAGTAATCAATTTGAACAAATAGCCTCCAGCGTTTCTGCTACTCTAAAAGTTTATCGGACCATCTGGTAGATGATGCCGCTTTCTAACTCAGTCGACCGCCTATCTCCAAAACTACAGATACATAAAAACGACAGATCTTTCTTTCCTTCCTTAAAAAGACAAGAGAAAGGAAGATCTTGAAAAAATTCCAGTTCCCGTCAGGAAGTTGATGGTGATTGGAGAGTAAGGAAAAATAGGAAAGTGGAAGACCTAGCACAGGAACATATTATTATAGGTGAAACCAAGGTGGCGAGGCCACGCTCGGGCACGTCGAAAGGATGGGAGAAGATCGGGCGGTCAAGAAAGCGAACACAGGACAACCAAGTGGAAAGCGACCAGTTGGTCGTCCTAGGTACCGCTGAAGTGATGAAGTTAGAAAGGACCTGAAAGGCCTCCAAAAAGCGACTGGCAAGGAGAATTCGCTCAGCAGAGAGCGGTGGAGAGCTCTGGTGTCGGAGGCCAAGATACTTTTTGGGTCGCTGAGCCATCGCAGTAAGTTCCTACTTGATAATACTTTTCATATCACTTTCAGCGTTTCTAATTCATCGATCTAAATTTTAAAAAATGGTGAGTTCGTATGTTGTCAATATCATCACTACATCACTACAAAGTATAAAACAAAATCGCTTTTTCTGTCCCTATGTCCTTTGTATGCTTAAATCTTTAAAACTACGCAACGGATTTTGATGCGGTTTTTTTTTTATATAAAGAGTGATTAAAGAGGAAGGTTTTATGCCCATGCGAAGCCAGGGCGGGTCGCTAGTAATTTATAAATGGATACCATTCCATAGTTACAAGTACTAGACAACAAAACAAATTATAAATCATTCGCGTGGCACGTGTCAGGGACTGCAACGTCATCGCCGTCCGACGGAACGACGTATCATATCATATCATATCATATGCATGACGTGACGATCTTGTGACGCATCAAAATACTACAAATAAAATATAAATATATATATAACTGCCGACAGAAGGGTAGCAGCAGATTGATAGTCGAATCTTGTTATAGCTCATAGATGCAACCGGGAAATACGCTCGGACGAAGATGTACTATCTATTTAGTTCGTAGTTTAACTGGCTGCCACGTTGTTTTCTGGAGGTAGAAGTAGGTCTCAATCTCATTTGTTTTGGTGCTTTGCCTCTTAGGAAACTAATTTAAACAGTTTTATTCTTCTTCAATATTCAATCATAATTACGTGTAGGTGACACGGTCAAACTCCTTTGGCAAAGCGCCGATAATTCATGTTTATTGATATTTTCTTGTCTTGCACTTCAATTATGATTACTGACTCTCGCCCTCCTTTTTTTAGGTAGTTAGGTACATCTACTATTTCTAACTAATAATTTTGTTTACCAATGGTTGCACATAGGAAACGCAGCGTACCTACTTTACGTACGCTTTCTAAATCAGAACTAATTATAGTTCATACTTATTCTTCAAACAAAATAGTAGGAGTTTCTCAATTCGTCGGAATCAGGGAATGGTTTTTTTAATGTATGTTACAATAGATTACTCGAAGACGCCTGGACTGGACCGATTTGAAAAAATATTTTTATTTTCGAAAGGGTACCTACTTTCCAAATGTATCTGATCAGGAGTGCTATTTTTGAAATGTATGACACCCAAAACCGGGGAATCGAATGATTTTCGTTCGAGTCACCGGTTATGTCGCATGAAAATCATTCGAAAACGAACGATAATCATTCGACTCACAGATTTTGCTGTCATACATTTCAAAAATAGCACTTCTGGATCTTATGATAGAATCATGGAGAAATAAGAGCATATTTAAAAAAAAAAAAACAATTCATTAATTATTTTTTCAGTTTTGTTTGAGTAATTGGAGTCGGTTCCATTTGTTTCGGCAAAAATAAATATTTAAACAAGTAGAATAGGTATTTTTTTAACTCCCGACGCAAAAAGAGGAGTGTTATAAGTTTGACGTGTCTATCTGTCTGTCTGTCTCTGGCATCATAGCTCCCGAATGGATGAAGCGAATTTAATTTAGTTTTTTCGTATTAAAGGTGACTTACGGGCGAGTGTTCTTAAATATGTTTGATGAAAATCGGTTGAGCCGATTAGAAGTTGTGGGGGTGAAAGTGGGGAAGAACAACCGAAAGTCTGTAAATTACTTGAGTGGGGTCTCAAATAAAAGCGCATCACGTGCACATTACAAATGAAAACCGGTTGAGCTGTTACAAAGCTCTGGGGGTGTAAGTGGGGAAAATACCTAATGTCTGCAAATAATATGTGGGGGCTAAATCAGTCGATCGTCACCACAAAAAAAAATGTCGTGGGTTTTTTTAAATTTTAAATTTAATGTTATTATGAAAGATAAGATGGTATCCTTTTCATCTATCTCTATCACATTAGATAATACTTAAATGATCAGCTTTTAGTATCTGTAATTGGCTTGTAGATCTGTGAATCATAAATTACCTGGTTATTACTGGGTTTCTCCCTCCTAGATAACATTATCTAAATGTATGTATTTATCATATTTTATTTTCAGAATGACTTTTGCCCTTAATTAAGCCCGCGCGATGATCTTAATCGGATTTTTATCCCCGATCTTTAGGGATGAATTTGACAAATGCCTATTTATATGCTAAACTAGCTTTCGCTCGCGGCTTTGCCCGCATAAATTTCCCTCGGAAACAATGCTTTTTACCGGAATGAAAGGTACCCTATGTCCTTCTCAATACTCCCAGCTAAGTGTATGCGAAGAGGTAACAAACAAACAAATATACAAACTCACTTTCGCATTTATAATATAAGTTGGGATAATAATAAGTACTTTTATTACCAATACCATATTTATTAAAAATGATGAATATATTTCGGACTAGCTGACCGCCTGAACGCCGTTTTACTTTTCTCACCGTTTAGCTATTCTCACCTTCTCTGAACTTCCACGAATATTTTAAGACCAAAATAAAATTAACTAAATCGGTTCAGCCATAAATTTCATCGTTTGTCTCATCAATGAAGAAGGAGGTAAACAAATCAAAACAATTGCCGTTTTTCAATTGACATTGAATCGCTTGATTCCTCAATCAAGTCGCCCCACTATTTCCTACATTTATCTCGATTCAATTATGTTAGGTCCCATTCAGAACTAAATTAATTTCTGTAATGAACGACTGACTAACTGATAAATGTACAATGTACAATTTCATCACCATCTAAAAGCTATATTTATTTCCCGTTGTATTTTGCTTCTTCATATATGTATGACCGACCCCTTTCTATGACTTGAGATCGATTGCAGATTGTACACTCTTACCTTATCATTTTCTATAGCCTTGCTGATCGTACAACCTTACTTTGTAATTTTGTCGAAATTTTGAATAATGCATAAGGGTTTTTAATTAGGTTCTAAAATAAGTAGGGTTTTGGGCATTCATCCTTTCTAATTAAGTAAATATAGAAGAAGAAGGTAAATTCTCATGAAACCTTTTTTCGTCTCCATGAGGTCGCCACGATGATGTATTTTTTCTTAACAAATTAATTATTTATTTCAGTCTCTCTAGGATATTGATTAGAATATTGTTTGGTTTAGTAATCCCACACGGACACACACATTCCGGGTGGTGCACAAAAACCACCTCTATATACGTAGGTAGGTGGAGATAGTCACCATGATACCGTTGGTCGCAGAAAGGGGATAATGTTTTTGTGTGTATCTACTACCTAGTCAGAATTTCTTTGGCACACTCTTTAGGATAAAGGGCTTAATCAGATTGATTTTTGTGGTGTGACATTGGATTCGTCTTATTATGAGTATGGCCAGCAGTTGGGTTTTTATTGATACTATTGTAGGGATTATATTAAATTTATATATATTTAATCAATACACAATCCTATCTATCCGTGGCTCTATTTTGGAAATATCGGTAAAAATAATTATTTTGAAACATACACTCATACTTTTACAAATAGATCTCCAGTTATGTTCACTGTACGAGAGTATCGACGGAACCTTGCGTTGGCTGGTGCGACTCGCTCTTGGCCAGCTTTATTGATTCATTCAATTGCTATCTTATATTTATCTCAATCAATTAAGTATAAGAACATACTTAAGTTGTTACAATTTTTATTCTATATGGTAGGTACCTATAATATCTTCTTAATCCACAATGTAATTGAAATTTTAAAAAATATGATGCAATTAAAATGTTTCGCAATGGTATGAAATATAGTTATTAAATTAGGTATGTGGGTCATCATTAGCATGAATGAGCGATTTCCCGGTGCATCCTAAATCCAAAGCAATGCCTTTATAAAATTATAGAGCTTTTGTACCTAGGTACAGCCCAGTGTGTGTTCGCTAAGCCGAGGTATTTTAATCTAAACGACAATTTAACAAAAAACATAATTTTTGACAAAAGCTTTCAGTGTCGGCAGGGAGAGGTATTGGTGCATTACTTTATTCTTCTTCTTCTTCTTCCTTTTACAGCTTATTTCGTCCTGCAGTGGACGAAATAAGAAATAAGAAAAAAGTTACTGCGTCACAAAAACTCACGCATTTCTTACTTAGGTAGTGCATTGTTTACCTACCGTTGAGGAGGTTCAATGTTGGGAGCCGATTCTGGATGCGCCATCAGGTCATGTTTATTGTAACAAAATTATGCAGTTTCATCGAAACTAAGGCCACTTGTAAATTTTCATCTCTGTACTGTAGCACAAGCGGAAGTACCTACCTACTTACTTGTCTAATTTGGTTACAGACTAACATCGGAACAGGTTAGAATAAAAGGAAATATATGTAGTAAGTACTTAACTATGTCTCCTCTTCACGCTTTAAGTAGGAACCGATTGAGATGAAAGAAGCTGTGGACATTATTATGTCCACAGCTTCTTTCATCTCAATCGGTTGCGCGTTTCAAACGACAATAATCGCGTCTTAGATTGAATTGGTCGTCATTAGCGGCATTTTTTTATCTTGAGGTCTCCCGTGCTTTGTAAGACTTTGTCAGATGCACCTAGGAAGCCGGATAAATCTGTTGGCCACTAACACTCTCTGGTCATGTTCTGTATAAAAGGGTTAAGGAGGAGATCATGTTAGCGCCCGGTAACATCACGTGACAGATATCTCCCCACTACAGGTAAACCCCTCTTGGCAGTAGTAGTGTCGGGGTGAGTATGAGTGTAACGCTCTCTTCTCCTTGGGTTCGCCGAGCGGTGCAGACGTGTATTGTGCTCTAGTGATTTAACATGGCCTTTATTAGTATTTGATATTGATATGATATTGCTGTTGATAATTTTAATATGTGTTCAAATGTAACTGTAGATTAACATAGGTAGGCACGGACGAGGGATTGTTACGCTTCAGGCTGGATCCCAGTGATAGGAGCGGGGTTGGTGCCCCTATCTTTACCGTGATTAGTGCCAAAGCTTAGACACGAATGGGTAATTCGGTCATAGCTGATAATCAGGAGTGCTATTTTTTGAGATGATATCGAATGATAATCACCGGTTTTGGGTGAGTCATACATCTCAAAAATAGCACTCCAGGCGACAGTCGCTCCATTTTGATAATCAGTAGTTACATGCTACTACCAAATCTTGATGCGTAAGCTTACGCGCTGAAGATGCAACTAAGAAACACGCTCGGATGAAGAAGAAGCTATGGATATACCTAATTTAAATTTTGAGAAAGGCATAGGTTGGTTTGCTACTTTCTAGCGCAATAAGCAACTCCTCAATGTCAGTCAGGTCAGAAATAAACAGGAGCTTCTGTATTCAGTTATTTAGGTACTTATGCATTCGGTGCCTAAATTTTACAGTGCATGAATAATTAATTATATGTAGGCAGATTAACACGGAACAAAAACACATCCATCCCTAAATTACCCAGAACAAGTTTCTTGTGTGTTAAAAAGAAAGAATGAGAAATAATTAGGTAGGTACCTTATAAATCCGCCTAAATTTATACTACTTAAATGAAATTCATTTTCAGCGACCGACAATTTAAGTAAGTACTTGAGAAATCACATAAATATTTCTAATGTTTTCGCGATTGTTACACATTAAATTAAACTATTTTATACGGTTTTCTATCGCGTTTATTGCTTACTTATTTATACCTAACGTTTCAAGCACTTTACAGAGCTCATGGTCGCAGGCAGACTGAGTTGACATTCGTCTGTGTCATTTGTTTCTGATGTCACAAGAATACAAAACCATAGCTCATAAATCATTGAAAACTATTTCGATTCACACAGTATTGGCTGACAGTATCAAAAACACTTGTAGTCTTCCGATGAGTTTGAGATTTTATTAAATTGATAACTGGGTCCCAAGCTGGTGGTACTTGCCAACCATCCTCTCTATTGAAATTAGGATGTTTTTTAATTTCGATCGCTTCACGTATCATCCTTGGTATAAATCTGTTTTCTTTTGCAAGGACTTGAGGATTATCAAAACGCATGTTAGTGTTTGGATTTGTCAAGTGAGTGTTCACAGACTGCAGACTTGGTTGAGCGTCTATGTTTCATGTCAGCAATATGTTCTTTGATACGGGTACCAATGCTTCTCTTTGTTTGCCCAATGTATGATAAACCACAGTCACAGTCAATTTTATAAACTCCAGCATCTTGCAATGGGATATTGGATTTAACAGGTCTTAAAAGTTGGTTTATTTTCTTATGCGGCTTGTAGTAAGTCTTGATTGAAGCTCGCCTAAGTATGTTACCAATCTTGTCTGTGACTCCCTTTATGTAAGGTAAGATGGCTGAGAAACGGTCAACTGTGTGTGGTTTGGGTCGACATCTGTGTCGTATGTGTGGAAGGCTGAGTTTGTTGCTTCTCAAGACAGACTTGACTCGTCGAAGCTCTTCTTTGAGATGGTGGGTGTCGCAGATGCCTTGTGCTCTCTGAAACAAAGATTTGCCTACGGTAGCTAACTGACATGGATGATGATGAGATTTTCCATTGAGGTATTTATCGGTATGGGTTGGCTTTCTATACACGGTGTGACCAATACTATTGTCAGGATTTCTCATTATTAAAATGTCAAGGAAAGCTAAAGAATTATTATTAATTATTATAAACGCGATAGAAAACCGTATAAAATAGTTTAATTTAAATCACATAAAGTTGTATTGATTTAATTACCTAGGAACTTGTTGATTGTTTACCTTTTAAATTAAAGTATTTCAAACTATCATCATTTTTCCCATTGCATTACAAAATCCCAAGGCGCCAATTGATTTCGTTCGGAGTCTGAGGTCCGTTAAAAAACGCAATATCAAAAGCACTGAAAAAAACTTTTTAGAAATTATTAAAGGTTTCATTATGTAATTATTTTTCATTCTTTTTCTTTGTAGCACATACGGTATGTGCTATAAAGAAAAAGAATTGATTTGAAAACCAGTTGATTTGACCAAATTCCTCAGAATAGGTCTATGTGACATACCTATTCGGAGGAATTTGGTCAAATCAACTGGTAGAACAATAACTAACTAGTTTTTTTTTCGACGGAACGGAAACGTTGAAATACCTATTGTCAATCGTGGTCACAGAACACTAGTATTACTCCTAGCCTAGCGGAGATCGTGGTAAAAATTACAAAAATGGTCAAAAAAAAGATTTCTCTGTATCCAAACAAAGCCCATGCCATGCCAAATTGCAAAAAAAAAAAAAAGGTAATAATATAAACAGTTATGTCAATGTCAAACACACAAACCGCTGTCAACAGTTCTAAGTCAAGGTGACATGACATGACACTCTGACATTGACAGTGATGTGTGTGATGACTGACAGACAAGTCAACACAAATCTCTATTCGTCCGCGTGGTTTTATATTTAAATAAATCGTAATTATTTATTTTATTTACTACCTAATTACTTTCATTCATCTGTGCTGTGCAAATATTTTTGATAATGTCTGACGGATCCGATGGACAATATAGTGACTATGAAGAAGATTTATCAGTTAAGGTTAAGTCAGTGCGAGTAAGTTTCATATTCCATATTCAGTTCAGTTTTAAATAAAAAAGTTGGGACAAAAACTTAAACAATTTAAGAATCACTAAGTAAAAAATCTGTTTGCTTGTAAAAGTTATTTTCATAGGCTCTAGGGTAAGGAGGTGCATGTAATTGTATGGGTAATCTATCTTTCCTATGTAGGTAGCCCACTACAAACAAACTGCATTTTAATTATATCCCTGATTTATTTCATACCTACGTTCTCATAATATTTTCAGTTTGGTGACATGCCGTCTTATAAAGAAGAGAAATTAGCTAAAATGAAAGAGTGTACTGAAGACAGTGAAGACTTAGATTCAGATGAGTATTTTCTTGACTCTGACGAAGAAAACCATGGTAACCAAAAACGGGTAAATCCTCAAGCCCCTTCCAGTAAAATTAACACATACCAACCATCAGAAAAGTTGTTTAAAAAGTATGTTAACAGAATCAATGTAGATAAGTATGAGCCAATGTCAAATAATACCGAGAAATTTATGGATCAGAATGACAGAAGAACTGACAATGTACGAATCAAAGTTAAGGATAAACATGACAGAGCCACTGCAGAACAAGTAATGGATCCTCGAACAAGAATGATCCTTTTCAAACTTCTTAATAAAGGGGTAATTAAGGAAATAAATGGCTGCATATCCACAGGCAAAGAGGCCAATGTTTATCATGCAACATCAAAAGATGGGACAGATTATGCTGTTAAAATATTCAAAACTTCTATTCTAGTATTCAAAGACCGAGATAAGTATGTTTCGGGGGAATATCGTTTTAGAAATGGATACTGTCGGTCAAATCCTCGCAAAATGGTGCGCACATGGGCCGAAAAGGAAATGAGGAACCTAGTGAGAATGTTTAGTGCACATTTAAATGTTCCTGAACCCATTACACTAAGAAGTCATGTTTTAGTGATGACATTTATGGGAGAAGATGGATGGCCGTCTCCAAAATTAAAGGATGTTGAGATTTCTCAGTCTACAGCGAGATCTTTGTACAGAGACTGTATAACAATGATGTGGAAGATGTTCAACATTTGTAAATTGGTTCATGCTGATTTGTCCGAATTTAATCTTTTGTATCACAAAGGAAATGTGGTTGTTATTGATGTTTCCCAGTCAGTCGAACACGATCATCCTCATGCTTATGAGTTTTTGAGGAAAGATTGTACAAACATATCCGATTTCTTCAGGAAAAAAGGTGTCGCTACATTGACTGTCAAGGAGTTGTTTGATTTCATAACAGATCCTACAATTAATGAGACTAATTTGGAAGATTGTCTCGAGAAATTGTCAGAAAAAGCAGCAGCGAGGAACTTCGAGGAAATGTCTGCTCAAGAACAAATTGAGCTAGAGGCTTTCAAAAATGTTTACATTCCAAAGAGGTTGACTGAGGTAAGGGCAAACTTATATACATTGTTACTTACTAGCTATATTGATCCAAAACATAGCCTTAAGGTATTCAAAGAGCTACCAAAAATTCAACAAAAATTTCAAAAAATTTGGTGAATCCATTTCAGTAGTCTATAAAGAATATTAAGTGTTTGTAAACACTGACATAAGATTTTTTATGTATATTATTAGATTTAAATCTATGTTAAGTAAAAATAGAAAGTTGTTTGTTTTAACACACTTTTCTCTAAATAGGTATATGCAAAAAAAGTATATATTTGTTGATTCAACTTGAGGAAAGTTATTAGCTACAAGTATTGTTTTTTATAATCAAGGTGTAAGTGTAACAATGAAGACATAGCTATTTAGTCATACTTTTAGATCAGTCAAAAATAATGTTTTTAGGGTGTCTACTATAAAATATAACTAGCAACTGCATAAGGGTTTTGTATGGAAATTCTTAATTACTGTACTATCGGACAGGGGCGCTGTACAAGTTTTGTGTGTAAAATCGCTAACACAGTCACTAGTGTACTGCATTTATAAAATCTCATGGTAGTCGCACAGAGGACTTACTTTTTTATCAATCTCTTACAGTTCATATTAAAAAAATGGGCAAAGAAATTCTGAGTTAGTGACAGGTTGCTTATTATCTTTATCTATCTTCAGGTGATTAATTACGAACGTGACATCAAAAAAGCAAAAGAAGGAGAAACAGATGACCTAATGTACAAAAAGATAGCTGGTTTCAATGAAGATCTAACAGGAACCACAGACAAACCAGAAATACTGCAAGATGACAATATGTCTCTAAGTGGAACTGACACTGACTCGGTAGACGAAGAGAATGATGAAAACGAAGAAAGTAAGTAAAGCTTTGATATCATGATGGTTTTTTAAAACAAAAAATAAATAAAAAATGCGTTTAATAATTAATTAATCGGCGAAAGAGCTTCGCTTGTTATATGCAGAAAATCTTTTTGCGTGAAAATATGGGTAAAATGAAGTTTCCCAGACATGGAACCCAACAAGATTATGTTTTTGACTATGTAAGAACTTATGTTTAAAATTTCAGGAAATCGTAAGTCATTTTTGAAAACACGAGTACAAATAAATATGTATATATACAAATATTGCTCATTTAAAAGTAAAGGATAAAGAAATCTTCACAAAATGCCTTGTTTGCCGATTGTATTTGCCTATAGACTCCTCTAGTTTAAGATACCTATATGTGCTTCAAAACATTAGATGATTAAATCTAAATCTCTACTTCTAAAGTAAGAATATCTTCCAAAAACTTGATTAATTAACCTATATGTTTTGTGTTTTAAATTATTTTCAGGGAGTAAATTCAAAAACAATGCCAGACCCCGGGATGAATCTCCAAACAGCAAGAAAGCTAGAAAGAAAGCTGTCAAAGAAGAAAAAGCAGAGAAAAGGAAATCGAAAACGAAGAAACATATAAAAAAGAGAAGAGACAAAGGTTCAGGTAGGAAGTAATATTTCTATTGTAGTGATAGCATTGTAGTTAGTGTATTTTAGTAGACAAACAGAACTACTTAATAGAGCAGGTATATTAGACTTAAATATAATACTAAAGCAGATCTAAGTGAAACTGATGGAAAACTGTCAATTTTTTAGCAATGTCATGAATTTTTGTACAGCTATACAGTTTGCATTTGTTTGATTTGATGAAGCAATGCCATTTGTTGCTAATGTATATGAGTTTTTTGTTTATCTATTTCTCTTACTCTCGCACATTTTAATGTTCTTGCCTTATTATCAATAGATACAATTTGGGTTCTTGACCGACAAAACATAAGCAGGTAAAACAGGATATAATTTTCGATATTGACACTAGTAAAATTTTTTTGGATTACTATTTAATGTCAAGCCGTGTCTATCTGTTTGTCATGAAATCAGTATTGTAGCTGAAATTCTACATACTTGTAAAATAAACTTGTCCCATAGAAATTTATATAAATACTTAGTTTTTTCACAAGTTGTATAGAAAGACTTTATATTTTGTATGCGTACTATGTGTATGTTGGAAATAAAACAAGTAACATCTTCCATATATATGTATTTTTATTTATATTTTGTATCCATGCCTCTTATTACAAAAGTAAAAAAAGAAATCATTTAGTTTCATAGTCACAAATATTAGTTTCTAAACTATCATACATACATTTAACTTTCTTATCACATTCAAGCTGTCTTTTTATCCTATTGCCACAGATGATTTATATGATAAGTAACTATCTGATTAGTACAATTTCAGCATACTAAAGCAAAAACAACTTGACGTTGTTTTACTGATGTAATAAAATAACAAAAAAATAAAAAAAAATTTTTTTAGAAAACTATTTTCATAAAGTTGTTTTAGCGTGTCACGTGAAAAATGTGCCGAAATAAAATATGACTGAGATTGTATATAATGTTATTTCTACAGATATTACGAATACCTCTAGTCCCTTATTATATTGTTACTTCTGTGTTTAAATTTAAAAAAGTCCCACAAAGGTTCCATTTACTATAGCACCAACCTAAGGATTTTTAAACTTTATTTTTCAGTTCTGAATAATGTTACCTTTTTTACACAAACAGGTCTAAATATAATAAAATTGAGCACCGAGATTCATAATAAGACCATCAACTTGTATTTTTTTTTATTACTTAGTCTACTTAATTAAGTAATAACTTTATAAGGCGCATATATAAGTATATAATTATATAATTAAATAATTAAAATATTACGATACATATTCAAAAAATCAGTCACAAAGTTACTTGAGATTATCTTTGGCTGGTCATACATACAGTAATATTCGTTTTTATTATATTAAACATTCACTAATTCGATTCAACATTCATTATTTCTTAAGTATAAGGCCATAGACAAGACAACTTTATCCTCAGTAGATGAACAAAATAAACTTTTCGTACGATAAGTCTGCTTTGACAGGTAAAACATGATAAGATGAATTTGTGAGAATAAGACAATATATGTAAACAAGACAGACATCCAAACTTGTATTTCAAATGTGAATATAGGTTACCGTTTTTGTCCATCTGTTACACATATTGTACTGAAGAAATCAGTCCAGAGCTAGAATGGTCTTTAGAAAAGGCATATAATGATTGAGTTGCACTCCAAAACCGACTTTACGTTCCTGTAGAAAAGACTCATTTTAATGAAGGGAAAAATTAGAACAACGCGGGCTTCGATGGTGCAATCGGGAAATCGCTGACATGACAATTTATGGGAAAATCAAGTAACAACTGGATCTCCAAAGCTTAGGAGTGACAGAGAAGACTGGTGTAGACAAAGAGGCAAGCAGAGCAACTTGCTTTACAGAAAATAATTTTCCCTACTACTTTTACTATCATACAACGAAATTTAAACTCATTTATAATCCCGTTTTGACAATCTTATCTATAATGATTTCTTATGTTTTCGCGATTGTTACACATTAAATTAAATTATTTTATACGGTTTTCTATCGCGTTTATTGCTTACTTATTTATACCTAACGTTTCAAGCACTTTACAGAGCTCATGGTCGCAGGCAGACTGAGTTGACATTTGTCTGTGTCATTTGTTTCTGATGTCACAAGAATACAAAACCATAGCTCATAAATCATTGAAAACTATTTCGATTCACACAGTATTGGCTGACAGTATCAAAAACACTTGTAGTCTTCCGATGAGTTTGAGATTTTATTAAATTGATAACTGGGTCCCAAGCTGGTGGTACTTGCCATCCATCCTCTCTATTGAAATTAGGATGCTGGAGTTTATAAAATTGACTGTGACTGTGGTTTATCATACATTGGGCAAACAAAGAGAAGCATTGGTACCCGTATCAAAGAACATATTGCTGACATGAAACATAGACGCTCAACCAAGTCTGCAGTCTGTGAACACTCACTTGACAAATCCAACCACTACATGCGTTTTGATAATCCTCAAGTCCTTGCAAAAGAAAACAGATTTATACCAAGGATGATACGTGAAATTAAAAAACATCCTAATTTCAATAGAGAGGATGGATGGCAAGTACCACCAGCTTGGGACCCAGTTATCAATTTAATAAAATCTCAAACTCATCGGAAGACTACAAGTGTTTTTGATACTGTCAGCCAATACTGTGTGAATCGAAATAGTTTTCAATGATTTATGAGCTATGGTTTTGTATTCTTGTGACATCAGAAACAAATGACACAGACAAATGTCAACTCAGTCTGCCCGCGACCATGAGCTCTGTAAAGTGCTTGAAACGTTAGGTATAAATAAGTAAGCAATAAACGCGATAGAAAACCGTATAAAATAATTTAATTTAATCTTATCTATTTCAACAAAAAAATATTGTCTACTTACAAGTCGTTAATGTGTCTTTTTGTTGTGTTTGTCATAAATTGGACACGCCCTAATTTAATCTAAAGGAATAAGTTACCTATGTGGTCTACTTATAACAATGCTGAAATCTACGTATAAGCTTAAATTATCACATGCTATTACAAAACTTTGTACTAGCGGCACCTAAAAGCATTTGTAACCTATATCACAATTTAAGGCTAAATATAATTATGTCGCGAACCGCCATCTTAGTCCTATAAAACATAAAGATCTGAAGACGAACATGATACCAAGCATTGTGATAATTTCGAGCCAGACTGAAGTTCTTTCAATGTCTAAGTATTTGAGTAAGACGTCAGGTTTTGCGAAGTGGCAGTAGACGTCGTTGCATTCGAGAGGTTCTCGGCCGAAGCCGAATATTGTGAGCACCATTGCAACGACTCCGCACCTGATGAAGGATGTCTTCATGAGGATGTTCATCATGAGAGGAATGCGGTGAGCAAAGTCGAATCCGTAGATGGCGAGGCCGAGGAAGGGCGCGATCGATGAAGGCCCGATGGCGCAACCATTCTGGAATTTTACAATTTAAAGCATTAATACAGTTTATCGGATCGAGTGCATAATGATAATTCTAAATTATGTTTAAAGAATTTTATGGAATTATTTTTGCAGTAAAGAATCACATCCAGCTAAAAGTGGCATATAGCGTAACTTTATTAATACAAATATAGCAGTACGAGTAAGAAATTATGAATTTGAATCGAGTGCTGACCTCTACACTAGATTTTTATCTAAATTATCTTTCTCATAAAAGTATTCATGGTTTGTAATTTAACACTATCGCTATTATAGTTCATGTAGATTTCAATACTCACCCTAACATTGAAGACGGACCCTATCGCCAGGCCCATGCCCTCGGCGACCAAAGACACAACATTCCCAATAAGGCAGAATGCGATGAACCGCGCCACACCAAACGGCACTCCAACCATAAAGTACACGATAGTACAGAACAGTACGTTCAGTGAAACTTGCACTGGTAGCTTGGAGACTGTGAGTGCGGCGTAGTATGGAGTCAGACTGTACCAACGGTTGAAGTGCTCTTTCTTTACTAGTTTCACTTCTTGGGGATCTGGAAGCAAAGAGGTTAAGTTAAAATCAAACATCGAGGCGATAAAGTACCTGTATGTATATATGTACTTTTATGCATAAAAGAACAGAGAATGGAAAATTTTGTTTAAAAGATCGTAAAGAGCTGAGGAAAAACTAATCGTCGAAAGGATCTTCTTCAACATTATATCGAAAGCTAGAAAAGATGATGTTAGTGAAGTATGGTATAGAGAAATTACATTGGCGTCTATTTTATCCTGCTATTTTTCACAGTTGTTCACAGAAGTTATTTGTGGCTCATTACCTTTTAACCTCAAGGGTATGATCTACAAAAAGGTGATGTGATGAGTATTCTTTTTCTCTAGAGATGAAAAAGGTACGTCTAGTGCATTTTTATCTTCAACTCCTTCATTGCAGCACGTTGTAGATATTTGTTATTTTATTAAGAGAAGCCTGTAACTGCCTGTTAAGATGTAAATACGCATTGTCTTAAACAAAATGTACTTACATACGAGCACTGGGACCATGATTTGAGTGTACGCAAAAAATATAACAAGCCCGACACACATCTTCAGGTGGTTGAACATCTGGGTCCCGTCGTTGGCCATGTTGAAGAAACAAATGCCAATGAGTACACCACACATAATGTGGTGTATTAACTGTATCCACAGACCTGGAAGGAATTTATAAATTGTGTAACTTTAGATATGACGAATATAGACGTCAAACTTTTTGAAAGGAAGTTACGTATGTAATTAGTTCTAATAAATTATATTTTTGATGTAATTAAAGATCATTCAACAATATTGTGGCGCTGTGATGCCACTACGCCGCTCCCGAATCCTTTGTGTGCGCGCGCGTTCTTTAGATTTTACTTCTGCCGGGTATCCCGTGACGGCAATTGTTTTTTATACTGAGTTTTTAAGGTCAAACAAACTCTGTTTTTATTGAACCAGTAGGTAAGCCCAGATTAAAACTTGATATTTGATGAATACTTTTATCAATAGTACTGACCTTGCCGATTCCTAAATATCTGTAACACCATCCTGCACAATAGTATCGAAAACTGTTGACAGTACGTTGTCGCGTACGAACAAGAATCTTCTGTTTTTTGGACTTTCATCCACGCCATAGACGAGTTTCCTTGAGAGATCTGACTCGACGAAGAACTAATGGACCCATTTCCCTGGTACTCTGGTACTTTGTAGGTGCATTTTTCATTTGTCAGCATTATCTCTTTCTCGGCGCTGTCGACTTCTGATTGATAGCATATCTTTAAGTCCATTGCGCTAGTTATTTGGCTTGTCTCGGCTACGGCCAATGGTGCGTCCAATTTGCCAGATTTATACAGCTTTCCATTCATCATTTCTTCGCACAAAACATCAATGATAGCTGGGTTTTCAGTCAGTTCTATTACTGTAAAAAAGAAATTAGTTTATTAAATAATGTAAACAAAATCAAAGGCGGTTTATTGATTTTTATTTAGATTTGTACTGAATTGTCCAGTTCTTTTAACAGCAGGGTACTTACTAAAATCTGCAGGATTATGATGTCTTGGGCATGGAAATCCCACGCTTTGTAAGTGTGGTACCATTGCAGCAGTATCTCCCTGATATATACAACGGCCGTCTGCTATGACGTATACCTGAAACATTTTGGGTACCTATTAAGAACCAGGAAGAACATATTCCTTATCGAAACAGATTTTCCTCTAAGATTTTTATAGACAAAATGGTTGTCTAGCAAATTATAAAATTCTTGACCCATTGTAGAATCGTCAATATGAATCACAATGACAACAATTGAATAACGTTGAAGTAAACCACAAGATATTATACAACCGATTCTGATTATTTATGCGAATGTTGTAACAAAACAATGGATCCTCAACACGATAGTCATGGTGATCACGAATAGCCTGGCTTTACTTGATTTAATATTCTTTGTAGGGTTTAATAAATGTTCACTTTAATTGCCTACGCAAATAACGAAAAAACTAGCAGATTCAGGTATTATTCTTAAGAATAACTATTATTAGCTTATATTTATTTATCTTGTGAAATGTATCTTAAGTACTTTCAAGGTGATATCACTGACACACGAATACACGATACAGTGTTTGGGACTGTCGGAAGTTCTTAAGTACTTCCTCTGAGGTTGAAGGTTTTGATTGTTGGTAGAGTTTAAGTATCTGTAACACTGAAGTTTTGTGATCTGGGGGTCTAAAAACGCCACTTTGAGCAATTCATCGATCGAATTCATATTACGAATTCCTTAGCAATTCTGTAGCAATTCCTCAATTTTTTGTAAAATGGCCAACTAAACATTGCAATTCCTCTTCAAAAAAATTGAAAGAAATAGGAATTGCTAAAGAATTGCTAAGGAATTCGTAATATGAATTCGATTCGATGAATTGCTCAAAGTGACGTTTTTAGACCCACTGTAACCTATCCGGAAAATATATTGGCTGTTGCGTGTCAATTCAGTAAAATATTTTTTTCTTTCTCATCGAGTGCATGAGTGACAATGGCAACACAGATATCAGAAGTAAAGGCATCTGACTTAACGAGGCGCTACAATAATAGAAGGTGAACGTCGTCGAATATGGAGGATAAGAAAACGCACAAATTTGAAGATCTCTGGAGTATTTTAACGTCATGTCATCACTACGTTAATAAAACTTTGAACATTGCACCGCTATCCATCATAACTTTCTATAGGCTGTAGTTTGGTCCTTCGAGCCGGATATTATTTACAAATATGACGTAACAGCTTTTGAAAAAAAAGACTTACCTGATCAAACAATTCTAGAAGCGACGCTGCCGGCTGATGAATTGTGCACACCACAGTCCTTCCCTGGCGCGCCAACTGTTTCAGCAACTTAACACACTGCACCGTGGTGACTGTGTCTAGGCCACTTGTTGGCTCGTCCAGGAAAAATACTGGAGGATTATTCACCAATTCCAAAGCGATAGAAAGCCTGGAAACGATGAAAACACATTCTTTTTTATAGGACTTGAGAAAGCAAACGGGCTTCGTATTCCACCTAATAGCAGTTACCGCAGACTATGCAAATCAAGAATGATCCTTTCCGAAATAAACTTATGTCGAAATTGGAAAAAAAATTTTTGACCTCCCATTTCCACAAATTGACAATCTTAGTCAAGTTTAGTATGGAGAGTGAAAAATAAAATTTCATATTTCGATATAAGTTTATTTGGAAAAGTTGTTCAGTATAGTGGTCTGTATCTCCCTTAAAATATTTGCAGTTGATTTGTGTCCACCTTGTATATAATAGTACCATGGTATTGCTACAAACACTTGAACATACAACGATGTACCTAGTCTGAAATTAGTTAATATAAAATAAGTAGCGCTCTTAACCTCATTTTATGTTTGTACATCTTACGTTAGTAGGTATACGAGTATAAAACAAATAAAATTGAATAACTCTTGGCATTGGTCATCCACAAAAAAAATGCGGTGGTATTTTATATTTCTTATGAGCGAGTAGGCCTTGTCACAAAACATTTCTAAAGTACTTAAAGCCAATAATCTAATGACGGTCAATAACAAAACAAACACTTATTTAAACGTGAGTATGGTTTAAACAAAATTTGACTTGACACTGAATGAACTCACTCCTGTGACTCTCTGAAGCCATCTAATTCTTGTTTTCTTTTTAAATTTGGTTGATTGAATTCATCTTAAAATAAGATTCATTTTACCTTTTCTTCTGTCCTCCCGACAATCGATCAGTCTTCGTGTGCTGGTGTTCCAACAGGCCCAATTCCTGCAGAATCTCCTCTGAGTGACCTTTGGCGCCCTTGGGGAGTTTCAGACTCGCGGCCACGTCCATGGCCTCGCGGACAGTAAGAAGTGGCTGTAATAGGTCTTCCTGCGTTATGTAGCATGATGACCTCTGAAACTGATGCTCATTTCTTGGCTGTCCATTGACTAGTAGCTCCCCAGTCACTCCAGCCGATCTGTAAATTTAAATATTTAATCTATTAATATTATTATCATCAGCATCAGCCAAGCTCTTATCGGGGGTGTTCTTTCTTTTAATATCTGATTTCTTGGGGTTATCTATAGGACTATGTCTCGATAGCCGGTACGACTAAATAGCAATTAGACTTCTAGAATCAAATCTTCATGAGTTAGGATTCATCGAGATAACGCTATTTTCTAGACATATTACTTCGTAATCAATCAAATTATTTTTAATTGTTTCATACTTTTTATTACTTAAAGGAAATGTCTACTGCTAGAATTTTAATGCGATTTAAAATTTTAAATTAGTGTATTTATTATAAGCACAGAATACTTAATAGTACTATGTTATAAGGTAAGTATATCCCTTATTATCCATGAGATATACCTATGTACTAGTGTAGCTACAAACCGAAGACCAAAAATCTTATACGTGGTTCAATAGAACTTTTTGTAGGCCGTTCAAGGTAATCGTGTGGCAATGTGCTAATTAATTATAAGTCGATAAGTATGAATAATTTTTTTTTTTTTTGCAAAAAATAATAATCAGAATATGACGAGGAAGTAAAATAAATATAAAAACAATCAATATCCTAAAGCTTTTATATAGTTTTATTATCATAAAACCTATTTTTCTCTGTTTTGCGGGCCAAGACTGCAGGAAGGAATACATAAAAGTCTAAAATAAATAAATTCAGTAGCTATAATTATTATACAGCGATGAGTATATTGAATATGTATTAGGTTAGTTCTTATAACTATTAGTTCGCCGCGAACTATTTTTAGACATCGCGATTTTTATTTGCGTTGTACCTAAGTATTAGCTTTTTTATATATAACTCATCTACAACCGCTTGCGTTGGCTGATTTTGACATTTCTATCACAATTCAGTTCCCTAAGTATCACCTAGATTGCGCTACATATCCAAAGTTATAACGCGCTATGATTTCGTTTGCATGTAACAATCACGGACATTTTTATTAATATTTCAAAAACGAATAAACTGATTTTGATGCCCAACGAACTTGAAAATTCTATTGATATTTCCTACATACCTCGCACATCAAAATTGGACCCAGTCCAGTTATCGCGGTTCAAACAAATATACATACATACATACAAACAATGTGTTTTCGACCCCAGCTCGATTTAGAGACCTTCGCTCGCTTCACTCGCTCGGTCAATTACTCTATCACTACACTACATAGTATAAAACAAAGTCGCTTTCTAGGGACAGCCCTATGTCCCTTTGTATGCTTAAATCTTTAAAACTACGCAACGGATTTTGATGAAGAGGAAGGTTTTTATGCCCATGCGATGCCGGGGCGGGTCGCTAGTAGTACTCATACTTAGGGTGGGTTGCACCAAAGTATCAATTATCTTAACAATTAAAGTCAAATGTAATGCAGCATAATAATGTAGCATAGTAAGTTGCCAAGGTTACAAATATAATGACGTCCGTGGAGTTTATTTGACTCGTCTGCCAGATATATTGACAATAACAATAGCGCTAACCGGTCTAGTTTGGACGGTTGCGGTTAGCGTAAAAGTTATGACTTATTTTGACGATTGACAAAATGGTGCAACCCATTTTTCATCTAACCGGTACTTTAACTTCACAGTTATTGTTATAGTAAGTTGGTGCAACCCAGCCTTAATCTATATTAATTAGTACCTATATATAAAGTAAACTTGTGTAAGTATGTAGGTAGATGAAGATCCATCTGTTAATTCCAATTCTACTGCAGGTTTTTGTCCATCCTTGGGAGAGGCCTATGTCCAGCAGTAGACAGCCTGCGACTGAAATGATGATGATTTTGTCCATTACCTTATTACAGTGTGCCACAGAAAAAAGTATCTTATACTACCTTAAGTACACTTATTTCCACCTAAGTAATTAAGTAAAAGTACTTATAATTTTTTCCATGTGACCTACTATATCTATTTCATAAACCTCTGACCGTTTCGTTATACAAATGCAATAGTGTTTAGTTATTTAAATAGTATGCAAACAAATCAAATAGGTATCGTAATAACTACATACCTGTATCCAGAGATGGCGTTGAGCAACGAGCTCTTGCCAGCACCTGACGGACCCATTATAGCAACCAGTTGCCCTGATGAGAATCTGCCGTCCACGCCTTTCACTACATCTCTCCGTTTACCTTAAAGAAAAATAACAAGGTTAAGCAATGCCATGGACCGACTTAAGCGAATAATAAAAAACCGGCCAAGTGCGAGTCGGACTCGCGCACCGAGGGTTCCGTACAAACCTGCAAGGTTACAAAGTTCGTTCATTACGACAATCGAGTCATAACTATGGTATTTTTATTGCAAAATGAAATTCATAACATTACAATGGGGAAAGATGGAGGAGCATAAATTTAAGACAAAGATCTCTTTATCGTTTAAGTAATCCTTTATTTTAAGTAACTAAAAATTTAAGGTTTTCGGAATTTTTCCTTTATGTGTGCTATAAAACGTTGCTTCATGCCAAATTTCAAGATTCTAGGTCGACTGAAGGTTTTGATTCCCTTGCGAGTACTTGCGAGTTTCAAAATATGCAGCTTAAATTGCTGTTTCTTTTGATTGCGTTGACATAGAAGTTTGATTTTGCTACAGCTTAAAGGTATTATAGATCTGAGTATTTGGTATGAATTTCAATTTAATACCTCTACGCGTTTATGAGGAAATGGGTAGTAAGTTTAAAATTATTAAAAAAAAAATATATTATGTGATGTAACTAAAAATTTATGATTTTCGTAATTTTTCCTTTATCTATGCTATAAGACGTTGCTTCGTACCAAATTTCAAGATTCTGAGTTCACGGGAAGCACCCTGTAGGTTTTGATTCCCTTGCAAGTGTCGAAAATTTGCGGCATAAACGGCTGTATCTTTTGATTGCGTTGGCTTAGAAGTTTGATTTTTTCACAGCTTCAAGGGACAGTAGACCTGAGTAATTGATATAAATTTCAGCTTCATACCTCCACGCGTTCCTGAGAAAAAGGGTCTTGACAGACGGACGGACGGACGGACAGACGGACAACAAAGTGATCCTATAAGGGTTCCGTTTTTTCCTTTTGAGGTACGGAACCCTAAAAAACATTCCGACGAATTGGGAACCTCCTCCTTTTTTGAAAATGCTTCACTTTAAATATCTCACGAGTAAACAAAATTGCACTACCTATCTGGGGTTATGGGACATCTGAGCTGCGCAAAAACTAGGCCGCGGCCACAGAATTAGTAATAGCCGCGGCCTAAAATCCACTTTTCTAATTTTGTATGGGTAGATAGAACCACTTGCAAGATGTCCCCTTTAAAAATTAAAGTCTGTACCCCTCGATTTAAAAACGAGATGAATATGCGAATCAGTCAATAAAGCAGGTCTTGCTAGGTTGGTAGGTACGTATCTAAAATGGTTCTTACTTGACAGGACAACTTTCGTATAGGTACTTAATAAACTATTAATTAAAGCCTCAGCAATGTTCTAGAAAGCGTTGTGAGGACTGCTTTCCGTTCGTCTTCACATCCCATGGTTTTCCCGCTTGCATGCCAAGCCTTACGGCTTCGAAGCCCGGGGTCCGCATAAAAAGGGTAAAAGAAAAGTTAACGACTCACCTTCCTACAAGAGCGGAATTGAGTTCGGGCACTAACTTAGTAATAAACAGCTAAGTTTGTATGTACAAAATATACTTCACGGTATGTAGTTTTTTTTTGTACCTTTTCGTGAACACGTGGGAAGTCATTATTGTTGTAATTACTTTGAGCTGAGTATAGAGTTGTATAGGTAAGTAAGAGAATGGTTGATATGGTAAAAATGTTTATATTGTAGGTACCTAGATTAAAACGTTATTTAGGGTCCGATAGGTATACGTATGTTGTTGGTTGAAAATGAATTATTTGAAAACCCAGTGTCACTTTTAAAATCAAAACGAACCAATGATGCTACAGAGTCACAGAAATTGTGCTACATGTAATACATGTACTAGAAACATATCCATCCTTCGGGCAGTCGGGTAAAAATATCTTGACACAATAACCCAATAAATGACACACTACAACTGTATAAGATTGTTTATTGAGTGCCAACAACAACGTCCGCGTATGAATGGTCACTGCCAAGGGAGATCGTTGAACTGAGAACGGTGTTCATCGAGGTCACACTGCATATAGTAACTGTTCTTAGTTGGCATAATACTATAGTATTTGTATTTGAGATAAGCTCGTAGAACGCGAAAGTTGCAATTCAACTGTCAATGATTAAACACGATAATATATTTGAAACTACTGGAGCTAATGGATATTGTCACGAAGTAAAAAAAAGATCTAAGCTAGAAAGTAGACGTTAACCCAGAAAATATCACACCAAAACAATATTTCAAATAAGGGAATAAATAAAAATTGTAGATATGCGATTTCCACTATTCCTGTCGTTTCGTTTCAGGACTTTCTTAAATCATTTGTACAAAGGTCATCTCATTTCTTTAATCATTTGTACAAAGGTCATCTCATCTGCCATCATCTGATAGTCGATAAAGGAGCCACGTCAGAGGCCGAGAGGCGGTTCCGAAGAACTCTGATTCTGATTCTGAACTCGATTGACCGTGACGCCTACTCGAAATGATGGGAGACAAGGTCATCTGATTGGCTACATCCTCACTTACTCTGCCGCCAAACAACAGTGCTATGCCAATGCAAAAAAAAATGTGATCCGGTTTTAAAGGTGAGAGAAACAGTGAAATATTTGGATATTGTAACGAAACATCCTAGGCTACGAGATGGCAACGCGCTAGTGATATCCTCCACGTATCACGAGCGTAAATAGGCTACAGTGACCGCCGCCCATCTTTCGCAGGCCGTATGCTTTACTGTCAACCTAATTTTCCATAAGAAATAGATGACGAATTTTCACTTTTAAGAATTTTTTATTTTATAACTCCTTATAAATTGGGTTCATAGTTACAGTATCTTAGTTCTACAAAATAATTGTGTAGAAATAACTCATATACAATAAGTAACTACACAAAACAATATAAAATCAACTATAATAATGACTAGAGTCACGTGTTTCTATAAACCTTAATGATATATTATTAACCATTGTGCGATTATGAATTTATGATAAAACACCCATACAAAGTAGTTTACTACCCATAATGATTTTATAAAAATGCGAAATTTTACATAGTTTCCGTGCATCCGTGTAAATTCGAATTAACCTCATTAGATATCGTCGTAATTTACATATTCTCTCGCTCTTATATACAATCCTATTTATTCCTTTTTCTCCTGGTTACCTCAGAGAACGTTTCAGGTTTTTCGGTGAGGTTAATAGTCGTGAGTTGCGTAGTACTGTCTCCCTCCGTCTCGTTACCCCTGCACATGTTACCCAGTTCTATTCCAATTCCTTTACCGTTCAGGCTGTTCGTTTGTGGAATGCACTGCCTGTTGAAATTTGTAAGGCTCAGACAATATCATCCTTTAAAAATCAGGTAAAAAATCATTATCTCTCATTAGTGGAAGCTGGTCACTGATAGTAGTATTTTCATTCACTAGGTTCTATATTATACTGGTAAATTTTTATATAAATCTTTATGTATATGTATGTATGTATGTGTATGTATGTATATGTATGTATATGCATTTATGTATGTATAAGTATGTATATGTATTTGTGTATGATTATTCGTGTATGTTTTTTTTTTTCATTCATAGTTTATTATATTATTTATTTCATACTTGTTTTGGTACCGCCTACCGCATTTTTTCCACGTTGTTCCTATCCACCCTAAGGTTGGCTGGAAGAAATTGCATCAGCGATAAGTCCGCCTTTGTACACATTGTTTGTATTTGTATTCAACATGTATAATTTGTATGATAATGGTACAATAAAGAGTATATCTATCTATCTATCTATCTATCTAACCTCTATATAACTACAATAAGTAAGACAACTCTATTGCACCAAATTAAAGATCTTACAGAACATGTACAAAAACAAGTTACCTCATCATACTGTGCTTATACGTACATATACTTATATGAAACCTCAGTAATTATTATGTTTTGAAGTTCCTGCTCTTATTAGAAAAACTTGTTTATTCTGCATATTTCATATTAGTCATTAACAATATCATTATATTGTTAACAAATAATGTCTAAAGTCATTACTTTTGAAGGCAAGACATCACTCGTCACCTTAACAATAAGTTTTATTTGATCTTGGGTTATAATATAACAGCCTTGATCTTGTCTCGAAGTAGTTGTCAAATTAATTGAACAAGAATTAAGTATTGTTGTGTACCTGCTCATGACAACAAATAATATAACGATCATCTCAGCTACTAGAAATCAACGACCACTTTCTAGATATAAGCAGTTTCCCAGCTCAGCACTAACGGCAACTATTGAAATTAGAATCGTGTATTTAAATCCTGACTTTTTTAAAATTAAATTTCATATTATATAATGTACTAGCTGTTCCCCGCGGCTTCGCCCCGCGTGGGAGTTGGTTATATCGCGCCCAAAAGTAGCCTATGTTTGGCCTCAGGTCTTTAACTACATCCCTACCAAATTTCATCACAATCGGTCCAGCAGTTTAGCCGTGAAGAGTGACAGACAGACAGACAGACTTTCGCATTTATAATATTAGTATGGAAGTATGGATTTATATTACTAATGACTGCTATATACTCCTAGATACTGCTTAATGTCGCTATGACCAAACTGGGTGCATGTATAACTGCACTTTTTATTCGTTACCTATTGTTATGCTTACATGTATGCGAATAAATGAATTGAATTGAAATTATTCTTGATCGAAATTTGGTAGAATTTTTTACTTCAAAAGATTAAAAAGAATTTTAACTCGAGCTTTACTCTACGTATGTATATAAAACTATATTGAAAAGGTCTGCTGATAAACTGTATCAAATAAAGCTTAAGTTCCTCGCAAATCGTATATTGAAAATCTATTCCAATGTCCCTATACTATACAAAACACTCATGCAATTTTTTATAACTTTGTAACAATATTATCTCTCGGTCATAGGTCGATTATTAAGCACAGCCGTATGATTATATGGATGAGTCAAATATAACACGTGGTTTGTACATCCTGCATGACTATGAAGAGCGCAATTTGGTTTCGGCCATATCTATACTAATAAAGCTGAAGAGTTTGTTTGTTTGAACGCTTATAACTTGGGAACTACTGGTCGGATTTGAAAAATTCTTTCTGCATTTGATAGCTTGATTTTTGGGCAAGATTATAGGTACATATATACCAAGGGCGAAACCGTAAAACCGCGGGAAACAGCAGCTAGTCCATATCCATACTTCCATACTAATATTATAAATGCGAAAGTCTGTCTGTCTGTCTGTCTTTCTGTCTGTCTGTCTGTCTGTCTGTCACCTCTTCACGGCTAAACTGCTGGACCGATTGTGATGAAATTTGGTAGGGATGTAGTTAAAGACCTGAGGTCAAACATAGGCTACTTTTGGGCGCGATATAACCGAGTCCCACGCGGGGCGAAGCCGCGGGGAACAGCTAGTAAGGAATAAAAACACAAAAATGTATCAAGCTATTTCTAGGAATGATCAAGTCTATAGGCATACCTTTAAATAATCGATGAGTAAGAAGAAGTACAATAGTAATTTGTATTCAATTGTACTACTGTATCGGTTGCGCTTGCATTAAGTACATCATTTACATCTATATGTATATCTTTATAGATGAAAAAACAAGTGGATATTTATCCTAACGAGCCTATTTTTGTTTTACCAAAATTTTGGTGTTTTGCATAACTAGGCAGGTATAAAATTTGTTTCTTTAGAGAACTTTACTGTATCGGCTCGTTACTTGTCTTTACTTAAAGGTAATATAATAAATAACTTGCCCATTGCTTTATTGTTTACATCTACATCCTTTCAAAAGCCGAAAATTTATAAAAATCTATTGCGGCTAACCAATCCGTGTGATTTGTCCCTAGGTATATATTTATTTATTTATTTTATTATATTTCGTAGATTAAATGCTAAAAAAAGTTACTTAGATATTTAACGGATTTAAATCCTTTTCGCTGACTGGTGTCACTATTTCAAAAAAACATTATGACAGTCGATAACAATGAAGCATCACTTTCAAGTTTGTTAAAATGCACATAATTAGCACTTCGTAGAAACGATATGGTATAGTTTTTAACTTTAAGGTCTATGTACGTTAACAGCTGCATATCATTAGTATTTCGTTAAATAGGTGTACGTACAGTGAGGCACAGATAAATGTATACCACATCTCTTTTCTGTATGGCCCTTGTACATAGGTGAGTAATTTTTGGTTTAAATAAAAATAGACCACCGCCACCGTGTCGTAAAGTCGTAAGTAACAGGCGACTTACTCGTTCCTCTATCCGGTAGGCAGCCGGCCATTAATTATTTCCCAATCTTATAAGTCGATTATGCACATTAATCTTTGGAGGAAAACAGATGTTTCGTGTAACTTTTAGATGATGATCTTAATTATGCCCACAATATAAAAAAGTGGTAAAATCTAAGTTTATTGGAAAACAATTATTGTTCGGTTGCAATCAGTGACAACGAATTTTTCTAAATTTCCATGCAGCAATTTGGCAGCTCTACTTTTTAGTGCAGTATATTTCTTTTAGTTTAGTATGCAATATATTTTTTAAATATTGCCATTATATTAAATAGGTAAGAAAGGAAGGTGAACTTCAAGTATACTTGATCATGATGACTTCAAGATCGATTTTGGTCACAGCTACTTACTACACTGACTTATATATTCAGCTTATGATACATTGAATTTTATCAATCTCGAATGTTGTTATCATAATATATAGGCGAAGGATATCTAGAAATATCAAAATACTTACTTAGTATTCGGTGATAAGTGTTAGCTAGAGTTTATTCATTTTTGACTTTTGCCCTTGATTCCATTTTAAGAATAAAATGAGACTAAAGTAAAGGGTATTTTCTTGAACCTTAGGTTAAGTACCATTGATTGATTGACGATTGACTGATTAATGAATGGATATATGTTTAACCCTGTTGTTACGGACTTTGTAATGCTTTGTGCGACAATAACAATGATGTACTTATGACAAAAAACAAATGCAAATGAAATTTTATACTTAGCAACAAATTTTTAAGATGTTATTAAAAAATATCGAAACTACTTAAACTATACGCCAAACATAAATTAATAAGTTATACATATTTTCCTGTCATAATATCTATGGGAATGTAGAATTCCCATAGATATTTCTGTTTATTCAATGATTGAAGGTCATCTAGAAATTATATAATAATAATATAATATAAAAACTATATAATATATAAAAAAAACTATAATAATTTTTCAAACCGGTCCAGGCGTCTTCGAATAATCCGGTAACATACATAAAAAAAAAAAAACATTCCGACGAATTGAGAACCTCCTCAAACACTAAACTTGCATTCACACACAGATACATATATCCTACACTTCTTTACAAACATAATTTACACAAACATAAAACCAAGTGAGTTCTAAATTTTACTTTTTAATTTTTTTTTTCACACTATGTTATATATAACAAGCTTTTCCCGGGATAAAAAGTATCCTATGTCCTTCTCCTGGCTCTAAACTACCTCCCTGACAATTTTCAGCTGAATCGGTTCAGCCGTTCTTGAGTTATAAGTGGAGTAACTAACACGACTTTCTTTTATATATATAGATATCCGGTATCCGGAACGCATGTTTTATCATCCCTTTAGAATCTATCCGCGAGGGGGCACTGGTGACTTGTCACAGGTTTCCTTTGGAAACCTACTTCAGGCACCAGACCTTCACAGAGATGGGTTTTACAGAGAACATATTCTTAATTGTAAGGCCTTTATAATAATTGACTTTTATTGCTTTCTTTGTAAACTAGTTTGTGAAGGTAAATAAAAAATTATTTTACTTTACTCCTCTTTTTTTGAAGTCGGTTAAAAATGTAATGAAAAAAAAAAAAAAAAAGAAATGTGGCACTTGGGGACTGCCGCGGTAAAGCTATTGCATAGAATTTTTTATCAACTTATGCAATTATAATTATTTATTTATTTATGCAGTATTTTTTTTCTTTGATATTGAAGCACATGTAGGGACAGTTCCCTATATGTATTAATATTTTATGTTTAACCACTACCTTTACCACTATTTTGTGTAGGTACATTGTTCATTTATATACTCATTGTAAGGCAAAGGACCCTCCTCCCTCGTCCCCCAAATAAAAAATAAAATAGAAATGAAAATAAAAATAAGTATCAAGTTATGCATTAACTTCGCTCGAGCTACATGGTAGGCGGAGTACATGGTAGGAGGGTGTAAATTTTTTTCGTTACGGAATTTCTTGATTCGCTCGCCGCGCTCATAGCCCGCGATAAAAGCTATGCAATAGCTTAATAATACTCGTCCGAATTCTTTTGCAATAATTGTAAAACCACAATTGACTCGTTAGTTCGGAAGCAATTACTGGATTCAGTTTTAGATATGACGATCTTTATTAATCCTGCTACTAGAGCCGATGAGCTAATATTTGATAGACTGTACAATGCAACAAACTTTACATTGTACAAATCTAGCCGGATGTTGTAATTATGATTTTGTTTCTAATGTACCTACTAGGCGTATCATTGCGGAATCTGAAAGATAATAGTCTCATCTACTTCGGACGTTTCATAATTTTTTTATGAAATAATGGATTGTGAACAAAATCGGATTGTTACTAATTTGCTTTTGAATTACCTAATTGCCCGTAGAATATAGGCGACTTGGTTGAATTATCAATAACGAATCTTTTTATTATAATAAATTGTCAAAATTACAAAATATTGATTTTACTGTTCATTTTAGAAGTTTAACAACAACCAAAGTAAATTATTATGTGGGTATTAGGCCAATTTTTTCACTGTATCTGAATAGCTTTTGATTTTTTTACAATTTGTAAGTATAATGAAAGTTATTACTACGATTTCTAAAGAGCTTCATCGACAGGTGTATCCATCCTTTGTAAAGTTATATCGGGTTAAACAATCCTTGGCATAGCTGTTACTTGGATTGGTCGCCACCCCTAGCCACTAGTGTCGTGCTTGAAATATCCCAACTGCGCTATCGCTAGGTAAGATGAGAGATCACTGTTGAGGAAAGAGACACAAATGCGTAATTAATTAGCGCGTTATTAGTTATTATTATTGTCAAATAATTATCCTTAACAAATGCATAAGCTTAGCCTTCTAAACTGCAAGTTCATGTCATTAATATTGATACTGTGATCTGCGGGAACTGATAGGAAATGTGGGTCACTGTCATTCTTATCGCGAATCCGTGTTTCAATTAGACACATTACATATGACTGCTGTCAAGTATTATTGCTTGCATTGTAGATAAATGCACTTATTAATTACTCTATCATAAGGGAATTGCCTAAGCATTAAGTCATTTTCATGAAAATACAGCGTTGGCTCTAAGATATTGATTGGTTTCCGACCCCGGCTCGTAGGTAGGTAATATAATTGAGGTTGTAGCTAAGATTCGATATAATTTTCAATAGCTTGCTGGCCTGAAGCTACATTAAAATCGATGTAACTTCTACCAATGGTTGAGTGGTAGACTATTCTCTTAGCATTAAGGGTTTATTCTTCGTTCGTCCTGAAATTTTGTCCCACATTTCAAAAAGTGATTCGTTTGTCCCAGTCACTTTTATATTCCCGGTTTGTCCCAGTTCACAAGAAGGTACTTTAAAGGTACAGCTAACAAAAAATATTTTGAACGAATAACAAACAAAAACCTATATTATTTAGAAAGAAAATTACTTATAAAAACCGTTTAAAAACAACGGGTCGAACAAGGAATGCAAAGTGGGACCAACTAGGAATAAAATAATAAAAATTGTACATCGGGACGAAGGAAGCATAATGTTTGGGACTAACTAAGAAATTTATTAGTGGGACAAAACTCAGTGGGACAAACGAAGAATGAATCGCAAGTCCGCCAAATTGTATAAGTATTATGTACTTATGGAACAATACCGACAAAACCGACGATTATGCTAAGTGCAATGTAGAGGATTTTCCTCGAGTCATGAAATAAAAAAAACTCCCGGTTTTTAGATTTTGCCATTAAAACAAAGTCGTAAAATACTTTTGTCTGATTATATTGTAGCAGCAGCGACCTACCTATAAGGCTATAAGTAGATAATGTGGCATTGCTAGGGATTCTCATAGCAATTATCTAAAAGAAGGTCAATATTTATCCCGCCTGTCACTCTACAGTAAAGCATGATGTATGTGTGAACTACTTAATGGAATAGTAATAATTATTATAGGACGTATTTTATTTAATTAGTAAGTACATACCTATTAAATAATAAGCGAATAATAATAAGCTTCTTTTCCTAAAATTTATCTAAAATTTATGAGCTCTTGTCGCAGGAGTATAACTTCTAGTCGTAAAGTTATACAAGAAAAATATTTCTAGTCTCAGATAATCATGATATGTTTTGATTTTTTTTTTTGTGTACAATATTCTCAAATTAACCAACCAATGTATTTAGCGCTTTTAGTGTTACAAATATTGTGCGTTTATATGTAGGAAGGAACCTATAAAAGTTCAACATATCAGAAAATAGGACTATTATTATAATAAATTGTGTAGGTTGCTTTGAAATACAAAGTCCACATTATATTAAATAGATAACAAACTTTTGCAAAACATTTTACTACTATCTCGCAATTATACTGAAAATGTTTGCCTTATCACCGGCAGTGCCAACTATAGACTAGTTTTTGACTGAGATTCCGTTCTCGTTTCATTTCCTAAGAATTTGGTCATATTAGTTGCCGGCAATCAGCATGCTTTATATGCTTCGGAAAGCATGGCTGTCGTGAGCATAAAATATACGAGTATAATATTTTGGGTATATTTTACTATGTATTTATTATGGGTATATAATAGTGTATGTACCTATTATGTATATTATGCGTAGGTTTATGTTAGTATGTAGGATAGGTATAATATGTTCGTGTATACAGTGCACCCATATAGCTACGTTGTTTGCTTAACCCAAAGGTTGACTGTAAGACTCTGCTGTTTTATTAAGTCAGCCTATTGTGCGATATTGTATTTGTGCAATAAAGATTTAAAGAAACAAATAAATTTGACAAAGAAGACAATGCGTGATTGTGAAACTATTTCGGTATTATAAGGTCGATTTGGTATACTTGGATGGAACCATTGAATCTGGCTCTTATTAGAAAAACACGGTCTAAAATTCGTCGTAAAGTCTCTACCAATTCATTTCATGGGTCCCCGACGGGCGTCAGACTGACGTACAGCGATGACTTGGTAATAGGGTTTTATTTTTTCCTTTTTTTTGTACAGATCCCTTTAAAGTGTCAAGGTCATGGTGGTAAAAATGTATACCTATTACTCAAATCGTCTATAACTAATTGGATTTATTTATTATCTTCAATCTCTATAGTTTGGTGATATAGTTACACTTTCATACCGCTCATTAAACAAATAAATTATCATCACTACATAGTATAAAACAAAGTCGCTTTCTCTGTCCCTTTATCGCTATGTAGGTTGCTTAAATCTTTAAAACTACGCAACGGATTTTGATACGGTTTGTTTTTAATAGATAGAGTGATTCAAGAGGAAGGTTTTTATGCCCATGCGAAGCCGGGGCGGGTCGCTAGTTAATAATAAATTATAATGATTTTTGCAACTAATCAATCACTTTATAAGATACTTATTTGGAATTCTCCGAGCGATGCCAACTACTATAATGACGATATCTTCACGTGTTAGGATGAAGAGGAATTGGCTTCATAAATTGTGGTGGCGTGTTTATTTTTAACCCACACTCAATTATTATCGGCTTTTTTAAAATAAATATTTCCCTTTTAACGATGCGGTATTTTCAGATCAGATAGGTCAATGGTTGTTTGGTTTCCCGAAATAGTCACCTTCGAAGAATTTGTAAGTGGTCTTAATTACTTGGTGCACGGCATTTAAAAATCACGCCAAACCATACCTGGCTACAATAAAGATTAAAAAGTGAACTTAACTTTATAATCTTGCCTATGCAAATTATCTTATTAGACCTTAGCTTGTGAAGGAAAAATAATGTTTCTCTTTCCCAAATAAATCGAGTAATCCTATCGGACTTTGTATGGGAAGTCAAAAATTTGATTATATTTTTGACTTATTTTTCTTTAAAAATAGGACTAGAGTTCGGATAGATCGGAAGAATAGATTAAATACCTCGAGACAAGTACTTGAAAACTGCAGAAGCCCAAACTTAATATGAATGCTAATTTTACACTTGTTTTGGCCATCTATCGCACACGTAACAGTGAGTTATTATAACGTTATGAAATATTAGTAGATTACTATAAAAATAGCCGTGAAATTTAACCGAATTAACATATTACGTAGTCATACTAACCGGTTCAAAGTTTCCAACTTTTTTGCGCCATTAGATGTGTATAGTTGGTACAGATCGAACTATAAATAACTACTGGCTTAAAAGCGACGGAAAATTTCTTGTTACTAATGATATTCAAAAAAACGTGGTTTGCTGAATTACAAAAAATATATTACCGTTTGATAATTCCTTGTGCGTCATAATCATTGTGGTCAACGTAAAAAATACTATACAACAATAAAGCACGTCTAAAAACTAATACAACAGGAAATGTCGCTGCTAAAACATAACGTGCACACAAACAAAAACGTTTCTGTACTCTCTATCCATAATATTACCTTTTATAATATCTATTTACTCAAAGATATTTTATTCACATAAAAACTTTTCCTTCTTTTACTTTTATATGTTGAATTATAAGTGTAAGGTAAAAACAAATTAGTCCTAAGTCATAAATGCGCCTAGTCGCGTTAGTGCAGGATAGGCAGTATCATTAGGTACCTACAATTTTCTGGAACCACTTTTCGTATATGTTTATTTTAATAACAGGACTATCTCGTGGTATTTAAATAGAAATGGGATTTGCATAGTTGCCAATAAGCAAGCTTCGAATAGAATTAACTGTAAGCACAGAATACTTAATAGTAAGTACTGTAAGTTAGAGTTGCGAATATTACAGCCTGCCTGCGGCTTGCTACGCATCCGACCCGCGTTTTCCTCGTGGGCCAACTGATATGCCCGAAGGAGTGTCACAATAAAATTGAATCGGCTAAATAATGTATCTTCTATTTATCCCATTTTATTGTGACGGGTAGGGTACATATTATTATTACTCGTATGTCTTGGATTGACATAAAAAATATGTTCCATTCTAAAAACAAAGCGTGGCGATTTTATATTTTACTAGCTGTTCCCAGCGGTTTCACTCGCCCGTGATGTGTATATACTATATAGCCTATCCTTCTCCAAGAATGAGGCTACATGCAGAATTTTTCAAATCCGACCTGTACCTAGTTCTAAAGTTATACATTTTCAAACAACAAACTCAGCTTTTTCATCATATTAGTATAGATTTTATCTAAAATAAGATGACATGGTTCTTTGAAAGTGAAATCTGTGACATTTCTTTATTTGCGGAGTTGACACGAATGTCTACTAACATACATTGCTGTAAGAGACTGGAGACAACATTCCTCACTACTTGGCATTAGATTTGCCTGGTTTTACCCTCAACTTATTGAATCGGAGCCAGCGCTGTAGAAGAAATACCTACTAGAGTAATTAATTTTGATTCACAACAAAACAACCTGTTGTAATATAATATCCAGACTTAAGAAAAAAATCATAACACCGTGCCACTACAATAGTCATTATTATTCCACGTTATATTACCACACGTGGGTGTGTCACTACGGATGTTCTTATTTCGCCCTTTTTTCATTAGCTGATGAACGATAGAATAATATTTAATTAAAATTTGAGCTTCAACTCGAAATTGTGCGATCTCTATAACCAGTTTAATAGGTTTAATACCGTCATTTCCTTAGGTGTCTAATTCTTTGTTTTTGATTAAGCTAAAGCAAGGAAGTCCAATCTGTTATTTAAATTTTAAATACAAGGAAGTTTGTTAATTTATGACTGGATGTAGATATACAGGTTGAATTAACTTTTGGAACAGCTTGAACTAAACGGTGCAAACGAAACCAATAAGTCTCATCTGCATCATTGATGGTGGTGCAGGTCAATGGTGCATACGGTACCACGGGACATGGTCCTTAACTACCATCTCTAAAAACCATGCAAGATCCAGTGAGTAAACGAGACAGGGCAATACATGATGTAAAGCTACATCACCCTTACTCACTGGATCTTGCATGATTTTAAGAGATGGCGGTAACCTCCATGGACAATGCATCAAAACTGTTGGTTTAGACACGATGACTCAATCCGCGTAATGCCGACTAGAATTAGCCATTCTAAAAACTGGGCATTATAAGAATTGATCCATTTTCGAAAATGTAGCAACATTGCGATGCGGGCTATAAAGACTGTAACGCTAATTTGTTTCCATCGATCATATAAACCGTATTTGTTATTAAAATAAAGTGTTTATTGTGAAATGGTTATGAGGAAATAGTATCGATTTCCAAAAGCGTTAACTATAATTTTCGTAATACTTACATATAGTATTGCCGGCTATAACGAACTCAATTTCTTAACCACCTTTTATTGTATGTACCTTTTGCGTAGATAACTCAAAGTACCTTATTTAAAGATAAAAAAAACCGTATCGCAAAAATATAAAAAATAACACTTACCTTTTTTTAGAGGGCTTTTCACCGTATATTTCAAGTTTCGAAACTCTAAATCCATATTTGAATTTGTCTGAAACAAAAAAGAAAATACTTAAATTTAACCTAAACTTCAAATGCTATTCTTGAGTTAAAACTAATAAATATTAATATAATATTTTTTTTTTTTACTTTTTATGCAATTCGTTTAAAAAGTTCGTTTAAATTAAGAAGTTTTATAATTAAAAAATAATTTCTGATTCATTCGCGTATATACTGAACAAGATATTATTTACTCAGTGAATTTATTTATTCAATACAATACAATTAAAAAACATAACACAAAAATACAGACGCCTAATTAATTTTCAGAGTAATGCAAGGTACATACCCCACTACCCCGATCTTCGTAGATATAGGTAGAAAAATTCATAATGTCAATATGATGTTCGCATCTATAGTCACATTTTGTATATCATATTGTAGACAGTTTTAAAAATCACGGAAGATACAGTCGTTGTAAGAAATATTCCAAAATGGGAATCTGCGTCATCATCATTATAAGCGAGACGATTTCCTCCTACTGTGATATTTAAACCAATTATTTCGGCAAAGAATCGCAATTACTTCGAAATGATTCCATCCATTTATATCCATGTATGTAAGAGGTCAAGGAGGTACAACGAACTTTAGATCATATCGATATCTTAAGCTATAAATCCCAAACCCTTTCTTTTATTATCTCCGGAATAAAATTGACATCGTCTTTATTAATCTTTTTATACTAAGTAAACGTCACTGTGCCGTGTATTTTGTTGTTTTCGGTCGATATCTTAAAAGACGAGTCAAAAACTGTGAATTTATCGAAAACTGCAAATGTGTATAGATGTAAATATATCATCATTAAGTAGGTACGTTTATAGATATAGATAGATGATCCAATCATTCAGTACAATAATTAGTCTCCGTTTTACAACAACCTGCTATATTTGAACAGTATTTGCGATAAACGCGATGTATATTTAACATATTATACTTACAATGTATCAGAACACAACACAACCTAGTTTAGATAATTCAAATAGAACTTATTGTCCTATATCACGCTCATAAAATCCTACGTCAGAAAATCAATCAAAATTCCTACAGGAGTACCTACGAGTAGAGTCCCGAAGCACATATCTTCTATTGGATAAATTGATCAATCATTTTTCATATTTAAAACTAACTTGATAAGAAGACGAATATAATAATTAAAACAGATGATTAAATAATAAATCTGCATTATTTTAACTTTCTCTCTGGCTATTTGGACCTAAAGATACTTTTCAATCTATCATTGAGGAATTCAATAATACACGACCTGCTATAAGAAATTTCTTTTCAAATAAGCTGTATATTTGTAGGTCTTGTTTATCAATTCCTTATTTTCTTGATAAATATATACAATACATACATTCCTTATTTTCTTAATACAGGCTACCTCTAACCTTTCCGTTTGGAAATCTTTTTACAGAAATGTGGACTAAGAAAATCATCTGTCATGTCTAGACAGCAGGCCGCACTCTTGGCTGGGGCTTTGAAGGAAAGGCGTTATGTTTGTTTTTGTTAGTTTGTATAGGAATATTGTCATTGGCAATTCACTGATGACAAAAAAAGATTTTTTTATAAAACAAGTACCTATAATTTTGTTCGATAACGTCGAGAAGTGCTGCACCTATAAACATTAATCCGGTTTACCAGCTTTTACTTATGGTCAAGTACTTCCTACTACATACATACCAGTCAGCCACTAGACCTATTAAATCCTTCTTAGGGCCTGCATGTACCTATGTTTAAATAAAATTGTTTTTTTGGCTTGGAAGCCGCGCATTCGATTCGATCGCCTGACTCGAATTAACATATTTAATGCAAGTTGCAAGGCATTGTTGCTGAGACGGACGTTGTAAAAGGAGCAAATCTGTCACATGATTTATTATCCAAAAAGTATTTAAAAATGAAGAGAATTATCTCTTATTTATTGGACTCTTAGGTTGATTAGGTACTTAAAAGCATTTAGCAGGTTATCAGTTTCGTGGAAAAATCTTTATTCCTGCTAAGTTTTTAAAATGCCTAATAAAAAAATATAATTAGTGCTATGTACTAAGGTAGGCTTGGGTATTCGGCTGCGGACGGCTCTCTCTCTCTCTCTTCGCTAATTTTTTGTTTTTGCCCAACTGCCTTGTTATATGATCTCTTTTAAGGGTGAAAGAGTAAGTGTTGTATAAATAACCCTAAGAAATAAACTTGGTCAATGATTCTTCCGCATAAGTATTACAAAATGTATCATTTGAATTATTTGCAATCGATTATACAACGATTATTAATACATGTGCATCAACTTTTTGTCCGCATCTAGTGATAGATATCACCAAGATAATTTCACTGGCTAGTTCAAAAGTGGGGTAATGTGTATTTAGTTGCTGCGTAGTCTCATGGAAAATCTCTGTTACTGACTTAAACACTTCCTACGGCCTTTTGTTAGCAATCTTGCCGATTTTTATTTTATAATGTCCTTCATCCTTTAAAGGTTTTTTAGTTGCATTCTCAGTTTTCGTTTCATAGCCTTAGCTTTAATCATGGTTCTAGTCCATTTCAATGAGGTGACTGGCAACAATTGACTTTTGTAGTAAATTCTCACTTTTCGCAATATCTCCTTCAATCTATAGACCTTGTATATATTTTAGTTTTTACTAGTTTATTTAATTCCTGTAGTTTTTATTATGATAGCCTCACCTCCAATCGCCTTTTGTATTTCTTGGTTTTATGCAAAATTTTCTAACTCAACATTGCATTCATCCATGATAACAAGAAAAAAAATAGATGAAGAGTTACACGTATTATTAGGATTTTAATAAAATAACGGACTAAGTTAGTGTCGGCACCAATGACGAAAAAGATCAATAATAGGTTAATAGAGAAATACGATGTACGTAACGACCAACAATATTTGCTTGTTTGCTTGGGCTATTACCTAATCAAATGGAATATCAAAAGTGCACGTTGAACCCAATATTTACTACGCCATTGACCTCACAGAAATTTCCATGTGATACTTTCATTAAGGGTAAACTAATCTACTTGCAGTTAAACTATTACTTAATAGCACTAACCATGGCTCAATAATGTAAACGTTTAATCCTCACTATCTTCATATTATCTTTCATTGAAGCACAAATTATAGGATAGTATTAGTACTAATGACAGAAGGCCAATTTTTGTTATGTAAACTATCTAGTACAAGCGACTCGTCCCGAATTCGTATGGGTGCAATATTATCTATATATATAAAAATAAAACCCGTTTTCCGTTGTCACGACATAGCATGAAAACGTTTTTGTAGTTTTCTAATACTCTGTACAAGGTTCTTACGGAAAAAAATATTAAGAAATGCGGTACGAAGTTCGCCGGGTCAGCTAGTTCTTTATAAAAAAACCCTCTTTTTTAATCGCTCTATCTATTAAAAAAAACTGCATCAAAATCCGTTGCGTAGTTTCAATGATCTAAGCATACTTATATATAGGGACAAACAGCGGGAAGCGACTTTGTTTTATACTATATAGTGTAGTGATATAGTATCAAGAAGAGAGACGTCTACTTACTAACGGGCAGTAGCCAAAATGGAGCTGTTATGATGATTATCTTTAACCGTATATATTTATAAAGAAACAATACTCATAGCCCACATTGATCAAATCATAAGAAAAATAAATCCTACTATTTTAAGTAACAAGTTAACTTCTTACTAAATGAATACTTTAAATAAAAAAAATCTGAGAGCCAAATTTATTTGCACCTCTTTTCTACTAATGGCGGATCCCACCAACAAAAGCATTCCCAAGAAGAGTGGACGTCAAGCAGGTGGCTAAAGTACCCAATTAAAGGCAAATTAAAGCGCGTTAAAGTAGACTCAAGCTCAAGGCTCCTAAGCACTACGGCTTGGAATGGAAACGAGAAAATACTGAAACGGAATACCTAAGCAAAACCTAAATATTAATGAAATATAAATATATTATACCAAGTAAGAGTAAAGGCCATGGTCATAAACCAGCAAAGCTGCTTCTCTACCGCCGGTTATACTACTTTCACTGTATTATATTGCAGTGTGTGAGAACAAGCACGAAATTGTATCTACAATATTTGACAATACGCAGATGCCCTCGGCACTCACTATTAATGGCAGTTAAGATATCCTTGTGTGTAAAAATTAAAAACAAAACGACCAATTTCTTTCGACGGATCTCGTGAAATAAAATTATTCAGATTTAGACTTAGGATGCAGCAATTAGAATTAGGCAACAGAAATTACTGTGACGTAAGAAAATGTTATTGGCATTGTTGTATTATCTACTCCCCTCCGGACTACCTGTACGTTGGGCAGTAACATTGATTCCATAAATTGTTCAGTAGTAGCAAAGCTTTATCATCAAGTAAAGTTTATTTCGTAATTCTAATAAAAAAAAGACGGGAAATAATTGTTGCGCTGCCATTCCACCGCCTAAGAAACAGTACCTACGTTAGGTTAGATTAGATACTTTGAATTGCAAAAACATGCAGCATATAAAAGCACGCCCCGTTGCAATCGGCCAAATAAAAATACCTAGAGGACAGAAAGTGAAATATAAATATATCCAAAATATGTACCGCCGGACAATGTCACAAACATTCAATAGTTACTATAGTAATACAAAGCTTGGGGTGCAAGCCGCCAAGACAAAGACAGCTGTTTCTAGAGATGTATAGACTCTACTTTTTACTCTTGCGAGATTTTATTCAATGGCTGAAATATACAATTAGAAATAACGTATAATCTACCCATCTGACTTGTACAGTCAGATGGGTAGATTTAGTAGTAATATATCTATCTAAAAGATCTGTGCCGCTTTCGGTAGAGTCTCTTTGATAACTCTTTCTTGATTAGAACAAAGGCAATGCATCATCTGTCTCCTTTTAATTTGTGGCCTAAGTGATCGTACCTACGTAGTAAACGCCAATACGAATCTCTCTCGAAGACACGCTTTCACAAACAGCCTCTGCTAGAACCGCTTGTCTTGCCAAACGAAACGTGCTCGGAGAATTTCAAAAGTATTCATCATAGTATATCAATTAGACGTATTCTCAATTAGATATTCATGAATTTTATGAGATACTTAAATCAGAAGATTTTTATTTAGTGCCGTATCTATTTTACTGAATTAGTAATTTAATAATAAGTTTTCTTGCTAAATTAACAAGGTACAAAATATTTTCTTTACTTGGGAAAATAATAAAAAAATAAAATCATATTCATTTCAAATAGTAACTTAATTTACCTTTGAATCAGGAATAATGATTTAAATGAGATCATTTGTTTTTCTAATTCCGAAGACAATTTCAAAGGTGCGCAGATCTAGATCAGTAACAATCATTATTTAGCTATTATTATGTTCTCATGGTAAGAAATATATAAATTTCTTGCACTATCTATCATATCGATTGCGCATATTTGAAATAAGAGTGATGAAATTATGACAAATTGATTGCACGAAGTCTGGACATGGACATGTCTCCATACTACTATGCAACGTTTTTTTCTTCATATTCAGATCTAGGTAAAGCAGTTTTTTTTTTAATTTACTGTTCTGATAATATAAAAAAATGCATTTCGTAGTCGTAGTTCGTAGTAGATTGTATTTTATTAATTTTTTTTTTTGGCGATTTTAGCATTTTTTTTCTATTTGTTATTATAGACGCTTGTTAGTCTAAAAAGGCTAGTTAGGCCTAACTAGTAATAAAATATAATATATCCCGTGTTCCCGATTCACTTCTTGTTCAACTAACTGGTTTCTCTACTTAAAACTGGTTCACTAAAGCGCAAACAAAATAGAGATTCTATAGTAAATGATAAAATCTTTTAATTTGTTCGAAAGTTATTTCTGTAGTATTTTTTTAGTAAAATAAAGAAACAGTAGCGGTAGGTATAACAGCTAATCTTATATATATAAAAGAAAGTCGTGTTAGTTACACTATTCATAACTCAAGAACGGCTGAACTGATTTGACTGAATATTGATGTGAGGTAGCTTAGAACCAGGAGAAGGACATAGGGTACCTTACATCCTGGGAGATTAAAGGGATAAAGCTAGTACATTATAAAATTGGTCAAATAGGTGCGTATCAAAATTTTGTTCTGGTTTATTTAGGGGTTAAAAATTTTCTATTGCGAAGCCCTTAGGGCGTTTAAATTTACCCCTTCTTTATTTATCATTATTCTTCGTTCAAATTTTCATAGAGTACCTATGGGTAAAATTAAATTAAATAAACATTAGATATGGTATATATGGACGTATGGAACCCAAAAAATAAATTATGATCTTCAATCGACTGGGGCATCCTTTAGTTAATTTATACCTATAACCTTTTATTTTCATCGAAGGTCAAAGGTTAGCGCGATCTGTTTCTCTTAGTTTGATATAAGTTTAGGATGAAGCAGAAATGCTTGAACATAATTATTTTGTAAGTAAACAAAGGCCTATGAGGCACATTAATCTCATTAAGGAACTAGTATGACGCACATAAGCTGTACCGCATACTGTCACTTAAGATTAGCGTTAATTCTATTTCAGATTGTTTAATTTATTCATTCTTATACTTTTTTACAAATTTTAATACACACACATAAGTGCAAACTGTATTTATGTCAAATTAAAACTATAAAAATCAATGCCACTTTTCATTGTAATTTTATAACTCACGAACGGTTACCTATCCAAACCCAATGTTTGGGCTTTGTTCGAAGTTTGCACAAAATCGATCGAGCGGTTCTTCATTTATCACATTTTTTTAATATTACTCGGGCGAAAAAAAAAGCTAGTAAAATTATAAAATACAATATAATAAATTAATATATATATAGTAAAATAAATTAAACATGGAGGATACAAATACGAGTTTTATATATGATACCTTTGGCGCCTTTTATGACATCTACGGAAAGAATGCAAGAGGCCTATTCTTAATCTACGAGTACGAGAGATATACGTCGCGTACTTGTGTACGTAATACTCCTGCACAAATATTAACTTGTATAGTATTTACTATTCTTAACTAGGCAATACTAGTAGAGTAGATATGCGCACCAATATAGAGTATACAAATATTTAGGAAATAGGTACTTCAGAACAGAAACGTACGTCGAATGACACAATAATGTGATATACATAAGAATGCGCATAAATATTTTTAACAACCATCCTTCCATTCACATCTCTATGTGGTTGTAATAAGGCAGTTTTAATTTTCCACGTTCACAATTTTAACGTACCTATCTGTAAATAGGTCATGCTATATGCGGCGTATTGTCGCTGATTATTGCCGGCTGTGACTGTTTGTATGACTGAAATGCATATGTATGAGTACATTGTAGGATCTGGACTTGTCGTGTTGGCCAATGTTTCGATTCGAATTGAAGTAGGTACCTTTTGTTCTTGTATGCTTAGAGATCTTTGACCGTTACGCTTTTTAGTTTCGTGAAATTGAACTTGACTATTCGTTTTTTTGGGGAAAAAGGGAAATCTCTAAGGTCAATTGGTGGTAAAAATCTAGGTAAATATACTTACCTTATATTTACTGACATATCATAAGCATTTCAACGAGAAGTTTATTATAGTGTATAAAGTCGCCTATAATACAGGTATACATTCACATGCAAAAGTCCATATACCTAGTGCTTTTTCCCGGGATGAAAGGTACCCTATGTTTTCTCAATACTTCTAGCTATGTGTATGCGAAATTTCAGAAAGATTGGTTCAGTAGATAGGGTGTGAAGAGGTTACAAACAAACAAATATACAAACTCACTTTCGCATTTATAATATTAGTTGATATTAGCTTGTGGAACAATACAAATTCAACAAATTAATGGAATTGGTCTTTTAGTTAGCCAAGTTGTAACTTTATCTAAAATTAATCAAAAATCAGTAAATAATTGGCACGATGGTTGACGGTGGCCCGGCGCAGTGAAAAACAATCGCTTTGAGTCTGTGCCCCTAGTATGAGTTTTTCTTAACGCAGACGCTAGCGACTGCGTTAGGATTTTGTATGGAATTTCTTAGTTGCCTTACTATCCGCCAGAGGCGCTGTACAGGTTTTCCATACTAAATCGCTAACGCAGTCGCTAGCGTCTGCGTTAAGAAAAACTCATACTAGGGGCACTGGTGAGCTACGAAGATACTACTATAAGTATACTACTATATTAAATTAAACTATTTTATACGGTTTTCTATCGCGATAAAAATAAACGCGATAGAAAACCGTATAAAATAGTTTAATTTAATGTGTAACAATCGCGAAAACATAAGAAATCATTATACTACTATACTTTTGTAGTTTACTTTACTTGGATTTATCTGGTATGTACCTAGATGTGAAATTATTTTTTGCGTACTTATCGAGTGTTGCAAAGTCAATCGACACTCTTGTACTGTTGTACTCTGTACTCTTTGCTGTCAGTATTCCGAAACCACCTCACGACCTTTGATGAGGTTTATACCTAAACCACAATGGGTCAAAGAATGAACGCACCAAAACCTCTGAACCACAAAAGTACCTAGTCGTTTATGTAGTCCTCAAATAACTTGGTGCATAAGTACACGTGGAACAATGCAACATTTTAAATGATTCCAAGCTTTATTTGCCAAGCAATAAGTATATGTAACCTACATGAAGGTAATTATAGAATTAATCATAAGTAATAATTATATGCTAATATCTACATAGAGGGGATACTAGTACAATAGACATTATCTATTAATATGATGGACATATTTGAAATAAATACAAATCTTTGTAAAAACGTTATCAGAATTTGAAAATTTGAATATTTGATAAGGTTGATTAAGTATTTATTTAATTTTATTCCACCAATATTCAAAATATAAAAATTTACTTTTAAATATGATTATTTAATATTATGTATAAATTAATAATTAGCATAACAAATTGATCGTTTATTTGTTTTACAATTTTATATCAATTAGAGAACGGATCTGTCAATTTATTCACAAATTAGCGGATAAATACAAAGATGATACTTCCGGTTATTTACTACTGTTTACCTAATTTATGTAATGGAACGAATTAGTCATATAAGTACTTACAAATAGAAAGATATTTTATACAAATCATATCCGTAAAGTATGATTTAAAACCGCAAAAGTAACATTATAGTTCATGTTACCTTTTTAATTAAACCTTAAACAAAGGGATACATGAAATTTTTTTTATTGCGAAAGTCCTCACAAATCAGACATTCTTTAGACAGAACAGAATTAAGTATTTGCACTATTATGCAGTTTACAAAGGACTAGCTTTCGCCCGCGGCTTCCCCCGCGTAAATTTTCCCTATTTCCTTCTCAGTACTCCTAACTATGTGTATGCGAAGTTTCAAACAGATTGTTCAGTAGATAAAGCGTGAAGAGGTAACAAACAAACAAATATACAAACTCACTTTCGCATTTAAAATATTAGTTGGGATGTCCAACACTGATTTTTAGATGTCACCTTTTTAATAGCATCAAGAACGGAGATTTCATTCATACTATACGAGTAGGCAAACAAGTATGCGACCCACCTCATGGAAAGTGGTTACCGCAGCCTGAAGCCGGATTGCCTTGGTAAACGACACACACAAACAAATCCGCAGGCAACAGCTAGTTAGAAAATTTAATCCATTTTAATTATATGTAATCTTATTGCATTGGTGTCATCGGTAAAGCTATTAAGGGTATTATTTATAGGGTTTTAATTAAGAAATAAATAATAATTTTATGTCTTCAGCGACTAAAGTAGCTTCCTGCATGAATTTGATAATGGTAAATTGTACTACCTAGGTATATTGAGACAATTGGTATGCTAATTAATTCATGATGTGCGTGCATCGTAATGTTATGCAGAAACTTCATAGGTGACGCAGGTGACGACAACAATGCAGTGTTGAATTGTATTAGTTTACTAGCTTTTTCCTGTGTGTTTATATAGCTTTAAACCTAACCCAAGAGTCAGGCTACCATATGCGGACATAGGTATTATTTAATAAAATATGACCAGTAGTTTTAAAGTTATTAATTTAATGTTCAAACAAACAAAAAATCTTTTCTTTTATAAGTACGCTTTACATATTTTACTTAGGGTTCCGATGCGGAACCTAAGCTGAAAATATGTACGGACAAATCGCACAGATCGAACTAAGTAGCCCCGCTTTTAACTTTTATTATGGAATCCTAACTCAACGATAAATACATTATTTTATAAATTAAGTAAAAAAAGATTTTTAAGTCAAACGGTTTTATTTAAGATCAAGACACTAAAGATGCTAGTAATGTACGAAAAGCTAAAAAATAATTTAGTAGTCCTAGGTACCACTCTTCACACTACTCTCCGCATCAATCAGACAAAAAATTAAATCGTTAGGCGTAACTTAACTGGAGTAAATATCTAGATAAATAACATTTATTATGATATAACGGTTGACTTGACAAAAATTTTATGCGCCCAACGATTTTATTTTTTTTGTCTGATTAATGCCCTAGGTTGTTGCGGAGAGTAGTGTGAAGAGTGGTACCTAGGACCTACTGATTATTTTTAGCTTTTAGTACATTACTAGCATCTTTAGTGTCTTGATCTTAAATAAAACCGTTTAACTTAAAAATCTTTTCTTACTTAATTTATTTTTAATTTTTTAGTTTTTTATTTTGTTAGATTATTCTCCTCATTCTGTTTAATTCCTTGAGTTCCTCATTATTACAAGGTTTGTTCCCTGACAATTTGTAACTCCTCAATACATATTATGAGATAAATATTATATGAGATACATGCTTGTATCAAAGCTCTTTCAAGCCATTTTATTTGATACCCATATTGAGGGAGTTGTACAAAAATATGTATTCCGCCATGTTATGGCGGCGGCCATCTTGGATTTACAATAATACTGATCATACATAATTGTATTGTCATCAAAACTTAAGGAGTGTACCAAATTTTAGGTCAATCGGTCAACAGAAAGGGGGTAAAATTTCAGTTACTAAATTTGACCCAAACGAACACGGTAAGCTAAATAAAACCGTTTAAAAATAAATTCATTATATAGATCAATATGCACCCATGTCCCAGGACGATATGAAAAAAGGACATTATCTTAAATTTAAATTGAGAGCTGGAAGCAATTAGTTCTTAAATACCTAATTATCAAGTACCTAAACATGCACTAATTAGAACATCTCATTATAAACGTGTTAGTCGTAATCCTAATTATTTTTAAATTACTCGATGAAAAAATAAAAGACTGTCAGTGATTGTAATTAGGCAATTTAAACTAAATATTTGAAGGTTATGAAGATTTTGCAATGGTAAACTAAAATTCTCAAGTTCAATTCACCTAACAAGGTTATAAAACGAGTGTATTTGATTGAAATTGCAAATGCCATGGTTAATTGTAAGAATTACTTAGCTTGAGTGTGTTGTGTAAGCTGTTTGGTATTGGATACCGTACTTTGGGTGTTTAGCATATGACGCCTATCTAATGTTGGTTGTATAGCATTTTTTTGTTTTCGTAAGTATATTAATGTTTTTAGTACCTAGTTTTTATCACTACATCACCCCATTACCACACTTTTTTCCATTAATAATAAAAGCCTTTATTTCAGACATATTACATTAAACACCATTAAAGTTTGAATTCGCCTATAGGTACTTTAGGCTTAGCCTCCACTGATCGTTTTTTCCTAAATTTATATCAAACCAAATTATCATAAACTAATAATCTTTAAATTAATAACAATTCATTATTCAACTGAGCTTCTTATACTATAACCTCATTTAAAAATAATAAAATTAAGCATTTTCTAACCTTTTTCCCACACACACAAAGATCTCTCTTTTATAACACGCCACGCGGACGAAGTCGCGGGCAAAAGCTAGTAAATCATAATTTCAGCCGCAGGCTGTCCACTGCTGGATATAGGCCTCCCCCAATGATTTCCTGATGGTCTGATTATAAGCGGCCCGCATTCAGCGCCTGCCTGTGACCTTCCTCAGGTCATCTGACCATCTGATCGGTACCTACCGATCAGATGGTCAGATGACCTGAGGAAGGTCACAGGTCACACCTGTCCGACGCTGCGCTTTCCGGTGCGTGGTCGCCATTCGAGAACCTTTCTGCCACATCGGCCATTGGTTCTTCGACATGATAATTGTCGGGACCCTATTATGACTTTACTGCCTCCATGGTCAAGTGGTTAAAGGCGTTTACCTGTAGATCCGGGGGTCGTGGTTTCAATTCCCACGAGAAGCATAATTTGTTTAGTTGTTTCCAGTTTGGTTAGGACGTTGCAGGCGTGAATCACTTGACTGTCTGATAATAAAGATGATTCCGAGCTTCGGAAGCCGTCGGTCCTGGCAGCCATCTGGTAGTCGTTAAAGAAAAGGCGTTTCCGAAGAACTCTGATACCAGATTGTGCATGTGCATGCTTTCAGAAGTACGGAGAAGCTCATGTTAAAATACCAATATTGACGGCGATCCATCCAAGTCATGACTAATAAGTAGTCGCAGCACAAACTGCTTTTAAAAATTTGTAAATTCTCACATAATAATGTCAGCGTTGGACCGCTACAACAAAACAAACAAAGATAATATTTAAATTATTGCTTACTAGCTGTACCCCGCGGCTTCGCCCCGCGTGGGACTCGGTTATATCGCGCCCAAAAGTAGCCTATGTTTGACCTCAGGTCGTTAACAACATCCCTACCAAATTTCATCACAATCGGTCCAGCAGTTTAGCCGTGAAGAGGTGACAGACAGACAGACAGACAGACAGACAGACAGACAGACAGACAGACAGACAGACAGACAGACAGACAGACAGACTTTCGCATTTATAATATTAGTATGGATATGGATTCGATACGTATGACGTAGATGTAGTAACCAACTGGATGTGGCCTATTTTCTAATTTTTAATTCTTGCCGCTAGATGGCGTTGTTATGCTAAAAAGAATAGACTACCTGCATGCTACTCTTTTTTACTTGAATACAGCAAAGGTAAAAGAAGACAAGACAGAAATTCTTTATTACTTTAGTAAAAATATACAAGGAGAAATTACAAGTAAACATAGATAATACAATATCCATATCCATACTAATATTATAAATGCAAAAGTCTGTCTGTCTGTCACCTCTTCACGGCTAAACTGCAGGACCGATTGTGATGAAATTTGGTAAGGATGTAGTTAACGACCTGAGGTAAACATAGGCTACTTTTGGGCGCGATATAACCGAGTCCCACGCGGGGCGAAGCCGCGGGGAACAGCTAGTGATAAAATAAAAAAACTAATATTATACCAAGAAGATTACAAAGTCTAGTGTCGCGCAAATTCAACATCAAAACTATATCATCATCTATATCTATCTATCTAAAATTTAAGAGCTGTGCTCTTGTCGGTGGAGAAATAGATAGGAACATATAAGGTTATTGTTATACAGATAGACAGTTATTTACCACCGTACTATAAACCTGCTATAGAGAGGATTTTTGTAACAGAGTCCAAAACAAATCTAGAGAGGAAATAAGTCTTCTAAAGGCGTAAGGAAAATCCGCAAGTAATCAGTTTTCTTATCTTTTCCGCACTGCGTTACTGGACCTCTTAATGGCTGAATTGTGCATTCGTTGGGCTTTGTCTCTTTATTATAATTGTGATGATACATAATCCACATACAGACTTAAATACGCAATATTTCTTGATAAGTATAATAACATTGAGTCACAACGTTTGCAGGCTACTAATACATTTGCTAATCACCGCAAACACTCACAAGGTTTCATTGTAAGGTACCTCTCGTTTCAAAATAAACCAACACTGATTGTCTAATCTTTGAGGCAAGGTTGAGTTGAGACTTGAGGCACGTTGTTTGAGGGCTCTGCTTGAGGGTTCTTGATGTTCGTGTTTTTTGAATTATTTTCCTTTGTAATAAAGTTGTGAAGCAATCATTATTTATTTATAATTTTATGTAAATCTAAGAACATGAAGCAAATGAGTACCTCTATGTAAGTACGAGTAATATTTGAGTCGATTTATCACGATCTTTTTGTCATAAAAATCAATTAAATTTATTTCTGCCTTACTCATTTCTATATACACCAAGAAGTTTTAAGTGTACAGCTTGAACTCCACTGTACTGTACGGTACTAAGTATTAATTATTAAATTCTGTGCCATAAATCCTAGTCCTAATTATCCATACTTCCATACTAATATTATAAATGCGAAAGTCTGCCTGTCTGTCTGTCTGTCTGTCACCTCTTCACGGCTAAACTGCTGGTCTGATTGTGGTGAAATTTGGTAGGGATGTAGTTAAGGACCTGAGGTCAAACATAGGCTTCTTTTGGGCGCGATATAACCGAGTCCCACGCGGGCGGAGCCGCGGGCAACAGCTAGTAATATTATAAATGCGAAAGTGAGTTTGTTTGTTACGCTTTCACGCCCTATCTACTACACCAATCCTTCTGAAATTTCGCATACACATAGATAAAAGTATTGAGAAGGACTGAGGATATGATTGGGGGTACCTTTCATCCCGGGAAAAGCACTGTTCCCGTGGGAAATTCATGCGGCGATGCCGCGGGCGAAAGCTACTTAGTTTGAAATAAATGTACACAATCAAGAAGAAAAGAAAACATTTCCCATGTTTTGACAAAATATACTTACTATTGCGAGCGATAAAAAGAAATTGAAAGGGTTAGTATACAGAGGTGATCCTAAAATATATGGCGAAAGCAATCTTTAGTTGATAGTGCGCACTATTTATATATATGAAGTCTATAAAAGTTAATTACCATGTGACCTCTGATTTACTCTGAAACCTTAGTATTATTGTAATATAATGAAAAAGTCTATTTTTTCGGTGACACTGACAAGGATAAACGCGTGTTTGCAGACTTTTCGTAACGGAGTCACGATTGTGATAGTGAAACTAGTGAAATTACCTGCTTACTCAATATTTGTCATGTCGTTGTATTTGTTGCTTGTAATATAAGTACCTATTTTATTTGAATGTTTACGAGATTATTTTTCAGTGAATATTTCTAATTTTGAATTTTATAATGGTGCGTGTGCTTTGCATACAGTTAAGTTTAAAATTAAACCATATACAGACCTACATACATTATATTTAAATTAATATAATTAAAAACAATAAAAACAAATAAAATACATAAGTAATTAATTATACTTGTATAAGACATAAACGCGTCACCAAATCACTATAGGTATATAGTATAACAAAGTAGCTTCTCACTGTCTGTGTTTTTGAAACGAAGCAACGGATTTTGATGTGCTTTTTCTATAGATACAAGTAGAGTATATATCAAAAGGAAGATTTTTATGCATAATCCATAATATTTAACCCTGAGGCTTTCAATTAAAGCCTATTAAAGTCTACATAACCCATAAATAAAATCGACTTCTGCTTGGGTTGCATAAAAAAAGACCATTTCGATGTTTAATATCACATATGAAAAAAAAAAACCTGAAAGTTTTGGGTATTTTGCGTTAATAAAGATATTAATTACCCAAACCAATTTTAGTTCAGATTATCATCAGGATTAGACTGGAAGTATAAAATGTCTATACAAATGCGGGTATTGTTCCATAGGTCGTGATAGATCAAATCGATAAAATCTCTTCAGACAGTGAACAACATGCCTTCTAACGATTATCATCGTAGAGGCATTGAACTTTCACAACCATTGCGGTTTACAGCACTCATAAACTTGACACGTTCAAAAACATACGCTACTACTTCAAAATACAGTTTAAAATTGAATAGACACAAGTGCTAATTGAAAATGTTAGTACAAATGCGGCAACTGACTAGAAATTCTCTATTGACAGCAAATGTTTTAGTTTCATTATTGCAGCCACAATGTTCATTGCAAAATTAAACAAAGAATTATTTTTATTATTTGTCAATAAAGTAGAAAGAAAATTTACCTACTTACATACACATCAGTACTTCCTAATTGTAGTCTAACTCTCTAAAGTCTCTCTAAAGTAAACTAGGTATTTCAAGTATAAAAATGCTATGAATTGAACTGCGAAGACCTCGATTATTGATGCGATAAATAGTAATGAAGAACGCTCTTACATTTAATTTATATCTCATTGTGTCCTATAAAAACAAGAAAGATAAGTCAAACAGTAGTTACCAGAGATATACAATTTTGTAAACCTATGCGCGAGGCGAGATTTGCTGATCAATTACTTTCATGACAGTCCATTCCTTAGATGATTTGCACGAAAATAATCCTCATTGTTCGCCTTTCTGCATGCATCTGCTACTTCAATGATAACCTTATTTTTGTGTCAGATGATAATACTTCATGCAAACCATTAAAGCTGTACTTGTACAAGAATATCTAGAGGTATATCGTATTTATCACTACCCAAAGTTGACCTGGAAGAGATTGCATTTACGATAAGGCGGCTATTGCGTATCTTGTCACTGAGTATTTCACATTTTATTTTATTAGTGCATTACATACTCATTTACTACATTATGTATAGGTACATATTTTTAAAGAAAAATTCTTTATTTTTTTAATAATTCGGTTCAATGTTAAATAAAACAAATTAATAATCTAGAACACAAACTATTATCGCAACATTCGCATACATTTCAAATATTATCATTATAATGTCAGTAACACACTAATTTGTAATGAACTTTTGCGTCAAATTGATTGCATTTTAATTAAGTAACAATATTTAAATCGCATTATTTTGTATAAATAGAAAATGAATCTGGGTAAATAGGGTATAACCTGATTCTTAATTTTATTCATTATTATGTAGTAATGGAAATTTTATATTCTTAGCTCACTATTTTTCTTAATGCAGTCAAGCGAAAAGAAAGTGTGAAAATATTTTAAAATTTTGCTATTTAAATTTATTTTTAATAGCGCCCTCTTAGTAGAGACATTCGCGTATAATGTACTTATTAAGTAAGGATGGATTTTTTATAGGTAAGACACAATAGAGACACCTAGGTATAAGTACACGTACCTATGTGTAAAGTTCATTCATGATTCTAGTTTGCCATACGCGCCGTGCTTGACACACATGTTGGCGAGCGCAATCACTCTTGCCATTATAATAAAACTGTTTCAATGTTTTCTTTAATGTAAAACAACAATAGAAGGGTTTATAGGCTACTGATCTGATATGATTCATTGGTTGGTAGCTGTTGTGGCTGAACACAATGAGATCATTACCGTTTTTCATAGCCATTTGTTATTCGACGTGTACGATTTCATTTTAAAGCTTATTGTAATTTTTTCACACGCAATCAATATTTTAAAGTGTACGTGGGAGCTACAACAGTATTATCACAGACCCATATAGTTTCTATAATGCCTTTATTTCAAAGGATAAGAGCCTCTTATGGATATTTAATCTTTCTATATAATTAAACATTAAAAATATTTTGCCTGTACATTTAGTCATTTTGACTGAAATCGAAAGAGGGACACTTAAAAAAATTAATAGTAAGCAAAAAAATCACAATTCCCGCGGGAATTTTGGGAGCATTTCCCAAAATTCCCACGATAACGGGAACGAATCCCACGCGCACGCGATCGCGGACTACAGCTAGTACAAACATAAAAGTCATTACTAACAACTTTGAATATTATATTAGATGTCTAATATCTACTTTAATACCTACATGTTTTAATGTAGTTCGCAAGTTTAATTAGCGAGTGTCAAAAAATAAAGAAACATACATAAACGATAATTTATGTTAAGTTGTAAACTTTCTAATAACTTTCTTTCGCTATTTTGTCTCAACATCGAAAATATTTTAACCTTGAACTAGCTATAGCTAGCCTTGTGCTAGCTTGTATAGTAATTATTTTTTGTGTAATTTACTTTAATATTCCCAAAAAAAATGGGAATATCGATGTATATATGATGTATGTGTATGATATATATGACTATCACTACATAGTATAAAATAAAGTCGCTTTCTCTGTCCCTATTTCCCTTTGTATGCTTAAATCTTTAAAACTACGCAACGGATTTCGATGCGGATTTTTTTTTATAGATAGTGATTTAAGAGGAAGGTTTTTATGGCCATGCGAAGCCGGGGCGGGTCGCTAGTAAGAGATAAAGGGCATAGATTTTGGGAAAAATACTTATGTATAAAATACTATGTCAAAAGGTTACATACTGCCGCCGAAAGTGTTAATTAATCCCACCAAAAACATAAATGTAAAAAACGAGAGCCAAGTTCAATACAAAAATTATGCTTGGCGGTGAGCTTCGCGGCAAAAAGAATGGCGATCTAAATGAGTGCCAAGTTCTATGCAAAATCGAAATATGTTTTTATAGGAACAAAATAACATTATGAACAAGTATTAAACTCTATTTCTTTGCTTTATTAGATACCTATAACAATAGGCTAGTTGACAAAATTTCAATAACTGCTTAATATTTTAGCTTATTAGGCATTTTATCGAAAAAAAAGGTTTATTTATTTTTAATCGAGCGTTTACATTATAAATTTCGCGTTTTAAAAAACCATTTTTCAATTTGGATCCAAAACGCACAAGACTGTCATGGCGTCTTCAATGACGTCACGCCGTGCGAAACAAACCAAAGAGCGATCGTGTCTCCGTACGTTATAGCTAGTTTTAATCGTTTAAAAATAAATTTCTCATATTATAAGTACTGTATAGTGCCCCAGTGTGATAGCACGACTATAAAAACGCCAAACAAGTTATTTATATATGTTCCAAACAATGGAGAAATACGAAAAAGTGGCTAAAACTTGCAAGAAGAGATGATGCTCATACTTTAGAGATCATACTTTATGCTAAGAGATCCCTTCCTGAGATAAGTCCGCCATTGTCTTCTGATTTTAATAATGTTCTATTTACTATGTATTTTAAAGCAATAAAGATATTACAAACAAACAAACTTTATCAACAGGTTCAAGAATGTATTTTTGTGAAGATCATTTTGAATAAGTATTTCACACAATACAATCTATTACTTAATTCGAGCAAACTAGATGTGTTTTGTAGAATCCCTATTTTCTAAATAATAAATACATGAGTTCAGGTTAAGTTGTTTCACTTTTAGGAGTGAACGTTTCATTTTAGTTTTCTAATTAATGTTACAAACATACTCTTTTTATTATTCTAGTTGCCAAATGATATGACTAATTATATGGAGTATCATATGAAGGGAACAGTAAAATAGTAAACAGTATCTTGCAAAATGTACGTCACAACTTTAAGTTCTTGTGTACCGAACTGAAATATCACATAGCATTTAAGCTTATAATAAATATTTTATACTTACAAGGAAGTTATAACATTGCGAAATTCAGATGAGCAAAAGTTACTGTTCGACGCGAAAAAATTTCCAAGCATAACGGCAGCGATTCTGGGCAAATTATTACTGTCTGCTTTGCTGAATCCAGATTCCATGGTTAATTCTTTCAAATTATAATTAGCAAAAACTGTATCAACTTGATATTAGTTGTTAAAAACCAAAATTTTATCAAGAACCGGTAGTGATACTCGAAACGTCAAAGACAAGATTGGAGTTTCGCACGGCGTGACGTAACGCTTTCTGATTGGTGTTCACTGTCACGTGACTAAAGGTTTAATTTTACGAAATTTATTTTTAAAAAATATTATTAATCTTTAACGCTTTTAATAATTAAAATTGTTTGTTATTTTCTCCATAATATAATTAATCATTATAAACCCCTATCCAATATATTTATTCTTAATGGACACAAGCCTATTGCTGTTATTTAAAAATGTGAGATCTTGAAGTAGGTTAGATTTGACTTAGCCAGTTTTTAACACAATTAAAATGTTGAATAACTTTATAAAATAACTTATGTAATGAAAACTGGCCAAGTCAAATCTGACCTACTTCAAGATCTCACATTTTTAAATAACAGCAATTGTTATAGGTATCTAATAAAGCAAAGAAATAGAGTTTAATACTTGTTCATAATGTTATTTTGTTCCTATAAAAACATATTTCGATTTTGCATAGAACTTGGCACTCATTTAGATCGCCATTCTTTTTGCGGCGAAGCTCACCGCCAAGCATAATTTTTGTATTGAACTTGGCTCTCGTTTTTTACATTTATGTTTTTGGTGGGATATCATTACTTTTTGTAAAGAAAACTAGGCAAGTATTCCTATTTAATGTTTTTTTTTGCGTGACAAATTAACCTAAAAGAGCTACAAACAAATGAGGTTTTGAAAGAAACGATTTACGTAATATTAAATAACTCACAAATGCCGTTAAAGAACAATACTAAAAAGGAATAATTTATATCTGGACTATTCCAGCTATAACTCAAATAAATTTAGTTGAACGACGCAGCATTAAACGCAATCTAATAGGTGGGTTTCCGCTAAACAACCGGGCATAACGAGGACGCTGGCGCGAATGAGCGCCGCTAAGAGCATACTTTGGTTCGTTCGCATTTTAAGTCGTATAGCGCTGTGAGCCGCGCACAAGTGCAAGGCGCGAGCGAGTTCAAGCAGCATTCTTAGACTAGTCAATACATACATATATCGGTACCAATAAGACTTCGCTATTGCCTTGACCTTGGTATACATACACATTGGAGTCTCTTTTAGGGTACAAAGAGTTCGAACTAACAAATTTATACCTTAAAATATTATTTCTTATTTTCAAAAGAAATCAGAGAAACGAACCTTGGGCACTGATCTTTGTTAATTTAGTGAGCCGTGGACTATAAGATAACTACTATGCAGGTATAAACCAACCGACCCGCTAAATTTTAAGTAAATCGCTACCGCTTATAATTTTGTACCATAAGTCAGAGCGTGACGCTGATTGGCTGGTGTGCTGCCGCGCGCCGCTGACACACCGTTGTTGGCCGGTTGTTTAGCGCGTAGGTATTACAAGTTTTTTGTATGGGGACACCACTTATTTTTTGACTTTTTTTTATTTTTTGATTTTTTCCTACGCTTACACACAATTTCCGAGCTGGATTCCAAATTTCATCCTTCTAGGTCATCTGGAAGTAGGTTAGGTTTAGGTACTATAAGTCAGTCAGTCAGTGCTAAAATTTACAACTTTTTGACCTTCATATCTTTATAACCGTTTGAGCTAGCTTCATGAAATTTGGGCTTCTACATGTCCTGATGGATCTTATTAAACACACGTAGTTTTATGTGTTTACATTAAAGAGGTTTCGAGTTATAGAAGGGTCAAAAGTGGCACCAAGTGGTTCGTGTAATATTACACTCGGCGCTGGCTAGCCAGTTCCTTTGCTTGAACTTGGCTTGACACGCTGCCGCGTGTCTAGATTAGAACCAAGTAAAAGTCGACCAAGGAAATCGTGGAATGGGGAAATCATGACATAGGCGATGCAGCTAGCAACTCATCACTATTGATTTCCTGTTTCAACTACCATTATGCTAAACGTGGTCTAAGGTCTTATGACCCTAGGCTCTGTTTACCCCGTATGGAATAAAGACATGATTACCTATATGTATATATGTAAGTAAGTAGTTTTTAAGATTCGGTGTCTTACTTAAGTGGCTTTTATTTGGTATTTATGATAAGCATGAAAATATTTATGAGTAATCTATTCATATCAAAACAAACTGCGTCGATATAGGTATGTTTTATCCTAAGTGTACCATATAAAGATGAAAATTTAAATATCCGCATAATTTAAGCCAAATGGAGTAAATAATGTTGGTTGAGACAACAAGTTCACATTATGCAAGTGATTCGATGCGTGGACGCATAATGCAGAATACATAGTGAAGACTGATGACTCGCACGCGCACGGTCATTGCCACGACGAGTGGTGCATCTAAAACTATAAAGTTTTATTATAATCTCCATATATCTATATTCTTACCTCTTGAAAAAGGCAGATATTATGAGTATCCGAAATCGGCGAGATGTTATGACGAGTGATGAGTGTGAATGAAGCGAGGGAGATCGTAGCAAGTGGAAGTATTAAGTCTGCCTAGTGTCTACTCCTGCGGGAAACATGCGTAATATTCATTTATACAATTCAAATTGATTTATTACGAAGTTTAAGTATATACTTACTTATTAATCATAGGTACTGCTCAAAACGTGTTAGCTACTATCGCAAGAATTGAACCTAGGTACTCTGAGTAGTAAAGTTTACGAGTTTCGCTTACAACCACCATGTAAAGTTAGTAAGCGCATAGAAAGTAGTTAACCAAGTCCTAATTACACAACTAGCAATAAAAAACTTAATAGTTTATGAAGTTTTCTCCGAATACATAGTAGCGGTATATACTTAAATATCTCAGTTCAGAATTACTTTTACTAAAAACTATTATTTGAAGTATGCTTAAGATATTTTTAAGAGAGCTTTATAATTACATTCCACTAGAATTATTTCAAATATATCTACACGATTTAATAATTTTTTTTAAGTGGAACCGTTTAGTATCCACTTATTAATTTTTTTAATTAACACAGTTATTAAATATATTTTACAAATCCACAATATTAATCAGAAATTAGTATACGAATAGCGAAAAAGAGGGTAGTCATAGAAAGTAGAATCATAGTAAGCACTTACTATTTTCAATTAAAATACTAGCATAATAAATAAAAACCACAAAGCTCCCCTTTACAAACTTACTTCCGGTAAACAAAAAATAAAAGTGCGCTTACCTTTCGTTCCGCCTAAAAATAAGTCTCAATAAAAACGCAGCGGGTCATAGACAGCGTTGCACTACGAACGTTGTAAAACGTATCACAAAACAACACTAAATACGGCACTGCAATTTTGGCTAACAAACAGCGCTAAAAGCTAATGACATTAAAAAACTTTTTTCCTAATTTTCACAGTGAGTTTATTAAATTATGGCGCGTTTAGATCGAATGCCTATTATGACAGACGATATCGCGCACACGCGCTGTTTGCCGCGCAGTGAAATACTGGCGCTTTGGACGTGGTTGGCGTCCACCAGTCCGGCTTCAGGCAAGCTTTGGAACGGGTCCCGTCCCAGTACTCGTCAGCTGTCATGACAGACTGAATCATCGTGCCCATGCGCGCAAGCGAAGCACGAAGGGCGCATGCGCGATCCGGAGACTTGCAGTTGAAAATAAATCAACATAACTAAATATATGAAATAGTGTCACGCATCTTGTAAATAGAAAAAAAAAAATCAATAGATACTTACGCTTTTCTCCCCCATCTTAGCGCTCTCCCGGTTGCTCCTTATCTCAGTTGGTTTCTTCGTTGGGCTTTTAGGTATAGGTACTTACGCTTTTATCTCTCATCTTAGCGCTCTCCCGGTTGCGTCCTTATCTCAGCTGGTTGTTTCGATGAGCTTTTCTGCTAAAATTTCAATACCCTCATAGGTACAAAACATTTACGTACTTTTTTACTTTTATTTTTGCCATTCTAGCAAAATAATGATTACCGGTTATAAAGGAAGAGAAGGAAAGGTAAGCTGTTGACCTCATTTCCTGATAGTGATTAAAACAATGATATTATTTTGTTTTTGAAACGGAACAGAAAGGAGGTAGGTATATAAAAACCCGGAATTTACTTTCAAAAACCTCAGTTTCATATTGCAATATTGTTTTTTAACGATCTGAAAACCTTTAATTTCTAAATAAAACATAAATTACAATAAAACATAAACATGTCCCTAATGTATTTATTCAAGAATTTCGACAAGCATTCTAAAAAATTCCTACATAACACAAAGAATACTTACAATATATTTTAATTCTAAAACTATTCTAAACTAATAAGTTGTTTTGTTTGAACGCTTAAGTATAACTTTAGAACTACAGGTGGAATTTAAACAGTTCTTTCTGGATGATAGATATTATTCTTGGAAAAAGTTATAGGCTGAGTTCATGGGTGTAACCGATGGGAGCAGCCAGTCATTCATAAAAGACGAATAAAAAAAGTTACAGACAATTACCCGGTTGCATCACAAATTCGGAGCTCGGGGTCCATTGACGCAGGTGGGACGTCTTATTTTGTCTCTAAAATATCACCTGTTTGATGAATTTTATTTAATAATTTCAGCTACAGGCTGTCCACTGGATGACATAGGCCTTCCCCAAGGATTTCCAGAACGACCGGTTGGAAAAATCCAGCGTCTGCCTGCGACCTTCTTTAGGTCATCTGACCATCTGGGCGTCGTTTCTGTTAACGTTAAGTCACAATCGTGTAAAAAAGCACTACAATTGAAACACTATTTTGACACGATTGTGACTAAACGTTAGCAGAATCAACTCCCTGGTCGGTGGATGTCCGACGCTGCGCTTGCCCACTGCCACTTCAAAGTGCTTATCCACTGGTCTATTTCGGCAACCTTTGTTCTCCTACGGATCTCCTCATTTCTGATGCGGTCTCAAAGGGAGACACCGAGCATTTTTTATTTATTTATCTGTAAAATTAAATTTTGTAAAATCACAAAGATCCATAACATTAACATACCTACTAAACTTAATAGTACAAATGATGATGATGACATAGAAGTTAGAAAACATCATTCAATTATTTTTTGTTAATCTTACTTGAATTAGCACAACTGGTTTTAAATAGAGTTGTAAAAACAGCGATAACTAAATTATAATTTTAGCACTAAAATTTCCGTAAACACTTCCGGCCTCTAAAGTTGTTTTACCATATAATATGTATTTTTTTTATAACTAGCTACGACCAAACAGGTATTTAGCGAGTTACCAGGTAACTAAACAAGCTTATAATCTATTTTTAACAGTTTATGACTCAGAGATTTTTTATGTACGGATGCTAATGATAATCCCATTTATTCCATCTTCCCTACATAGAAATATGGAGCTCAGGGAATTTTTCACTCCATAAAAAAAAGATAATCATTACATAAGTTATATGTTGGAAATATTAGTAGAATCTGCCAAGTTTAGACACAAAGCTTTTCTTAATTTATTCGCCTTTTACGACATCTTTGGAATAAAGAGAGTGGTCTACTATTATCAAGGTGAAAATCACAGGAATCCTCTCATTTGAGTAAACAATAATTAATATTTACATATAATGTCTGTTTTCATTATGAACTTTACACCCATGTTTATTATCAGCAAGAATTTGTTTGTAAGTAATTTAATATCATTGCTGTTATTATAATTATAATCTCACTGAACCGTGGAAAATATAAACATTTAGTTTTGTAAATAAAACAATTCCAAACATAGCATAGCAGGCCGAGATCTTTCTCCGAGAAACCAAATAAGTGACCATGTGACATTCTCATACATATATTACATATCGTGACGCCTGTCTCCCTTAGAGGCAGGGACTAAATAAATAAATGAATGATAATTTTATTTTATTTTAAGTAATATCTACCATGCTGGTCTGGGAGAAAAAGAAAAACATAGAATGTACCGGGAATCGCCGAATGGGGAAATCATGACATAGGCGATGCGGCTAGCAACCCACATCACTATTGATTTCCTGTTTCAACTACCTACCATTATACTAAACGTGGCCTAAGGTTTTATGGCCCTAGGCTCTGTCTACCCCGCATGGGATAAAGACATGTTTATATGTATGTATGTAACAAAGATTAACCCCTTATTCATAAAAAATTACAATGTGTTTTGGCTCTTCTTGAGAAAAAGTAAAGATTTCCACTTGCTATGATATAAAGATAAGTGACATCATACTATTTTTATTCGAATGGATGCTGCCCTATAAAAATCTAAACAATTATACTTAAAGATCTTCGTTATTAGAGGTGTATTAAATTAAATAATAATAATAATATTGTATGTTAGACTATTTTTAACTGACTTTAAAAAAAGGAGGAGGTTCTCAATGTTTTTTTTTTTATGTATGTTACCGGAGTACTTGAAGACGAAGACGCCTGGACCGATTTAAAAAAATATTTTTTGTTTGACTAAACTGGAAACAATTACAACTGCCGGGTCTACAGGAAACCGCCTTAACCACCCGACCACGGAGGCAGTCAAGGAGGTATTGGCACTGACATCTATGATATCAAATCAAAGCCCCACATTACCGTTCATTGACCTGAAACTTTCCTCACAATCGGTTGTATGAATTGCACTTCCAATTCATCGAATAATGACTCACGCATGACGACCATGTCTACTTAAATTTCTGAATGTATATTCTACCTTTTTCCATATGTACAAGGTTACTTTAAAAATAGTACGGCTCTATACATATATAAAACCAGCTTTCAACTTTCCAAAACATTCAAATGAGATAGGTAAATTACTAAGTTAACTGTTAATAGCCGTTTATTTCTAATTATTCTTCATTGCACAACTTCACATCTTTATACCTTCCTTAGTAAACATAGCCTCTGGTTTTTTGGAGCCCAATTAAATATTTGCTTAATTTATTTATTGGAAATATACTAAAGAGTTTAGTGAGAGAGAAGTTACACAGGTACAGAGAGAAGTGTTACATAGGTACACAGATACAAGTACACGGGTACAAACAGGGCGTCGATTCTGCAAACGTTAAGACAAAATCGTATCAAAATAGTGTTTCAATAGTAGTGCTTTTTACACACTTTTTACTAGAGTTATGACAGTATGATGTGATGTGAATTTAGTGTGTTGTGTGATCATCAGAAGTGATATAAAAAAATACACATTTCTTGTAACTAGTGTGTAAAAAAGCACTACCATTGAAACACTATTTTGACACGATTGTGATTTAACGTTAGACGAATCGACACCCAGTTTGTTTGAACCTGTAGTTTGAACGCTTATACCTTTAGTACTAATGGTCGGATTTAAAAAATATTTCTTCATATTTTTACCTGATGCTTGGAGAAGGTTATAGGCAAAACAATGTATACATACACACCAAGGGTTAATGAAACACAGTTGGGAACAGCTATCTAATGTAAGTATTTATATGAATACTAGCGACCCGCCCCGGCTTCGCATGGCGTAAAAATCTTCCTCTGGAATCACTATCTATTAAAAAAAACGCATCAAAATCCGTTGCGTAGTTTTAAAGATTTAAGCATATATAGGGACAGAGAAAGCTACTTTGTTTTATACTATGTAGTAATACAAAAGTGGTCCGTTTATTTCGCACTGGTTTGAATGACAAGTTCGGCAGATTATCTTTAAAATTTAAACTGAAGCTAGTGCCGAACTAGATTTATAAAATGATTCACAAACCAAGCTATTATAAAATTATTTCTGTGTTTGTACTGGATTTGATATGATTTTGATTTTTATGGGAAAAGGTGGAAGATAAATACACCTGGAAAAGACTCTACCGACAAGAGCACAGCTCTTAAATTTTAAATTAATAGATTGTATTGGGTTTAAGTCCATGGGAAGCCGGGGTTGTTTAAAATTAGTGGTCCAATAATCTTTGCAGTGCTCAGTGACATAAATGCTAAAGCACGCGTTAAATTACCTACCACTAACTTTCGCTATTTTCCGATGTCACTGAGGTGTCATGAATAGGCATCGTGATGACATCAACTCAAAATTTTAAACTGTATGAATGGAGATGTACAGTGGGCAACATATAGATGTGTATACCACCTAGGTGGAAGTTTCAGTTTAAAGTGGTATACCTTTTATGTGGCCCACCTGTAGGTACTTGTAATATATATCTAATAGAATTTACATTAAGTTTATAGAGACGTTTTTATTGTGATTGTATATATTTATAAATAAATGAAAGTTAACTCAAGATAGACATCATTAGATCATCAACATCATACCTAACAGCCCTATTTAGCCCACTATTGAGCATTTGCCTTCCTTCATGTAGGTACCTATGCCAAATTGGTATTCATTACACCTACCTACATATATATTCGAAGATGAGTTCGACATACATTTTGCGAATTGTTTCGTGTTTTTCGTTTGTAGAGCAACCTCCGACTGTCGAAAGGCTTTCTGTTCTATGGCTTGTATTGATTAAATATAATAATATCGAGGTTCTTTAGCGATTTAATAAAAATAAGCAGTTATAGGTTATTAGGTTACTTACTTAACATAGATAAACCCTAAAGTTATAAAAAAAGCTAAGAAAAGCAACAAAAGAAAGTAAGTGTCTACCATGCTAGCTGATTGAGATTCCTCTTACCTAACCCTAGAAGGTGTAGCCTTTGATTTCAAAAGATTTGTTGGAGTACGGCCTCTTTATAGAAGTAAATAGAATTAAATTTACTTAAGTATACAAGTATGGGTTATGGACTCAATTAGTTGATTAAATAAGTAGACACCACTTAAGTATTTGTGTAAACAGAATATAATTATTTAAATTTTCGATGACGGGTTTAGTCATTTCAAAGTAGGTCTCATAAATTTACATACAGGAACAATATTTGTATTGTGTGTCTATAGTTATTGTACAAATAACCACCGCGTCTTCAACTTATTGTTTCGGAGCCCTAATATACTCTTATTTAAATATAGCTCCTTGATCAAGCTTTTCTTTCAGTATTAATATTACAGCGTAACGCCTACGAATTTTGTACACGCAAATTTGCAGACTTCTTGATTGGCATTATACGCTTAGGCGTATGGATAACGCTACGACTTATATTAAAATGGAATTAGATAAGGAAACACAGAAACATAGAGCATGTGATGAACATGCCGTTACCATTTTGAACACACGAGAAAGTATTACGTAAGGCATTGACGATACATTGTATAAGTATTCAAAAAATAACCAAAACAAACAGTACAAAACTATTCTGTTCTAATTGTAAGTTTGGTACAAATTCGGTTAACTTTTCGGATCATGTAGCTACTCCACTTACGAGATGTTTACATAATTGTTAATAATTAATGATAACGTTGTATATATAGTTGCACGGGGTCGCCTTGTCCCGGATCACTGCAAGGGAAAACTACTTTCATTAACTATAGAGTTAATGATAACATTCCATTGATGAGAGTGGATGCTCGTGCTAATTTTATCTTCAATTGGCCGTTGACATTTGTTTTTGTTTTTATCATCACGCGCGGCGCTTACATGCTGGCGGACGTGGCCATGATGATGGCATGCGTGCCAATTCTAATGCTCTCACACATTCCATGAAGTTATAGTAGTCAGGGAAAGTTTGGGCTGACTGTACATGCGAATAGGCGAGTCGGCAAGTGTACAGTGCATCGTGAGAGCGAGAGAAAGGACGAATCGCTTACAGTCAAAACCTATCTATAGGCAAAAGCCGCTGACAATACGAGAACTACTAAAAAACCTTTACTTAATTGCTTGGCGAAATAAGTTGTTATAAAAACTTAATTAGTTTTATGAAATTTTACACTCAACTGTCCGGTCTTTCGCCTCATTCAGGTTCTCTATAGTGCTAGGACACGAAATAAAAACGGGCAGAAAAAATTCCCACTCGTCACCAGAAGAGCAAAGCTGGGGGAGACGAGCGGGAACGATCGCATGAATGTTGGTTATAGATTATGTTATGCATTCAAATATAAATACAATAAGTATAATAGCATTCTAAAATCTATGCTTTTAGTTCCAAAATTCCTGTGGAAGCGGAGCCGGGGACAAGCTTAGGTATTAGTTTATAACGCTGCTCTAAAAGACAGGTTAAAAGTGGGAGTAACCCATAGATTAAAAAAAAAAATTGCGTCACTTAAGATAGATGTAACATATGACATTAAATGTATGGGAACCCAGCGCGCCGTTTGCGGGGGGTAAGGGCTGAGGTAAAGGAGGGTAGGAGGGGGGGGTCCGTCACCAAATACACACATTATGGAATGAGTTCACAAACTTTTCTTATTGCAAAACCAAACAAAAAAGACTTTATGACTCAGGATTAAGGCTTAGTACAAATGCACTGTATTTCCACTCCAACCTACTAAGCAGTCTGAGCCTATTAGACCCAGGGGTCGTGGGAGCTTATTTAGTTGTTTCCAGCTTGGTTAGGACATTGCAGGCTTGAATCACCTAACTGTCTGATAATAAAGATGATTCTGTGCTTCGGAATGCATGTTAAGCCGTTGGTCCCAGCTACCATTTGGTAGACGTTAAAGGAACCATGTCAGAGGCCGCGAGAGGCCGAAGAACTCTTGACACCAGTGTGGCATGGTCGATTGACCGTGTCACCTACACAAAAAGATGATGAGTCTGAGCAGGAATTAATTAAATTTCCATGTATATTCTTGAGCAATAGAAAAAAGTTCACATTCGTAAAAAGTTCGAAGTGTACGTACGGTATTGCCGTTTGTAATGTTTGAGCGTAGGTTTTGGTCTGTTCTGGAGATAAAGATACCTTCTCGTTCTCAATACGACTGTTATTTACCAAGTACATACTATTTTTTTATTTATAGTTACTAATATATATATAAATAAATAGGATACATAAGTCAGACGTCAATCGCTCCATTGAATCATGATTAATAGCGTACCCTGGGCTCTGAAACGTAAGCTGAAGATGCAACCGGGAAAAACACGCTAGAGCGAAGATATAAAAGTAAATATATTGTATATAATCATAATATAAAATAATTCCGGGAAAGATGAGCGCACAGTTACTTTAGCCTGTTTACGCTCGTGATACCACAGAATAGATAACAGTACTGATACCTGGAGTGTCACTAGCGTGATATTACTAGTAAGTACTATTATTTATTGTTAGGTTTGAATACATGATCTAATTAAATAGATAGACAGGAAAACGAAGCCATTTCATCCTCGAATTTATATGTACCTACATATAGATGAGTGTACTTACAATAAAATTCTCTTTTGAAAGTCTGACTGGAAAATTGGTATGAATTTATGCCCGATATATGCCTTATCTATTAGTCACAGTTTACTTAATTTCCATAAACTAGAGCAACATTATAAAATTATATTTACTCGCACTTTCAAATAACAGCACTGAATATGATAAACTGAACTAATCTTAATGAGCTGATATCCATAGGTCATCTAGGCTATGGTCAAATGTTAAGTATCAAATCTGTTAATAGATTTGCAATTATATCAGAAAATTGCGTTGTTGCAGTCAGAGCAAGAATTTTGAAGCGCGGTAGTGGCACTGCAGCATATACATAAGCTTCAAATTTAGAATGTAATTAATGTTTAGTATATATCCCAACGGAAAACTAAAATATTTTGCAATTTCGGTCCAGTTTTCTAGATACACCAACTGCACAAATAACTTTGTAATCCCATATAAATATCTAGGATAACAAAGTTACATTCGCAGTGAATGAATCAGTGTACCTGCATACTTATACTTTGCCCGCTTTATCAAGAGGCAATATGTATGACGTAAAGTAGTTCTCTGTAATCTACAAAAATAAATGAGATACCATCAAAAACAAAACTTATAAAAATTCCAAGTCCCGCTTAGTTGTTCTACCGTCAAAAGTTATGAGATCCATGTAATACCAAGCCGGTTAATTTATTCGGTCCCTTCTTAAGCGGACCTCTTGTCTTCGGTTATCACTACATAGTATAAAACAAATTCGCTTTCTCTGTCCCTATATCCCTTTGTATGCTTAAATCTTTAAAACTACGCAACGGATTTTGATGCGGTTTTTTTATAGATAGAGTGATTTAAGAGCAAGGTTATTATGCCCATGCAAAGCCGGGGTGGGTCGCTTGTTGCGTAATAAGCTAACTTAAAAACATCTTCTAATCTTCTAAATAACCAGGACGACTTGCCAATCGCATGAAACCATCTAATTCATTATAATTAATAGGTTTGTATCATTAGTGAGATAATAATGTGTTTTCACGCGATGGCCATATATATATTTTTCAGAGTGACAGAGACACGATGTTCAATGCTTATCGTCACTCTAAAAAGTAATAACTCATTCCATTTGTATAATTATTACGTCTATTTGTTGCCATTTTGACATGACAGCAGGCAAAATTAGTGAAGTAACAGATTCGCGTAGCATCGATATATCGAGAATACGTTGAACTATTATTGTTATTTTTTTATTGGTTTATTATTAATATTTGATTTTATTACACTTTTTAAATTTAATCATAATTTACTGTTTATATCTGTATGGGCTAGCATGGTCTGACATGAAGAATACTATTTATTAAACTATTAAGTCACAAACAATGCATCTGGCGGTGGTGGTCATTAGCCAGACTCGATACGATAAGTATATCATGAAACAATATGAAAAAATAATCAGAAGTCGAAGCAAACAGGATCATGAGCATAATGGCCTGAGATGACTGGTTTCACTTGTGATTCCAGAATGCCGGTCAGGCTCAAGGGTCAGGTCTATAGAACCATCATTAGAACTGTCCGCTGCGCTGGATGTGTGAAATATCGCGAAAAGATCGCGTTAGAAACTCCCACCACGTTCGGGACAGCCTTCATATCCATAACATAGCAGATAGATAAGCTTCAAAAGAGTGGCCTGCGGTGGTACGATCACGTCTCGTGGAAACAGGTGTCTTGACCATGCCACCTCCCACGGGGCTTGGTATGGTGGAAGGGGCAAACCCAAGACGTGCCAGCTTGACGTCGTGGCGCATTATTAGTCATGCTTGATTTAACGTTTTCAAGTTGCTTGCATAATGTATTAGTACCTTCTAAAGTCAATCGACCTAATATACTGTAGAACTAATGTTTAATAGCTGCTGTAATGTTTTATATTGCGTTCGTTTCCCTTTTTGATTATTAATTCATATCTAGTGGGTGAAATCTCAATTCACCCTGCACACTCTTGCGTCACAGAGGTCATTGGACCCTCTAAGGCCTGGCATCATTGTTTTGATAAAAAAAATAATGAAATGTCAATTTTGTCTGTAGTTCGACTTATTTCTCCCCCTCTCCCCCTCACCCATATATTTTCCAGGCATTAGGTATTTTCCCCACTAATACCCCTAGAGCTTTTCACAGCTTAACCTATTTTCATTGAACATTTTATTTTGTACTGCGGACGTGATGCGTTTTAATTTCAGACCCCACTCGAGTATATATTTGCAGGCATGCGGTAATTCTTTTCCCCTTTCACCCCCACAAGTTACAAACGGCTCAACCGATTTTCATCAAACATATATCTAAAAACACTCGCACATAAGTCACCGTTAGTACAAAAAAAAACTAAACTGAAATTGCTTTATCCATTACCACACACAGACACGTCAAACTTATAATACCCCTCTTTTTGGGTTAAAAATAGCGTGAATGCCACTGTTATGATTTTGTAGTCCATTGGACCTTGAAAATACAATTATCTGATTTTTCTTATCCATCTCTCTGGGTTTGACGTTAAACCTCACGTCTAGTTTTACTTCATTAGATGTCACAGGAAAATAAGAAAACCAGACATTTCGTCTTTACTTTTCGATCCCGAAGATTGTCATATAATATGTAAACATTTTTAGTAAGACGTTACAAACAAGAATAATTGGCATCTTTCGGAATTTTATGGTACACTAGCAATTTCGGAAACTGGTTTCTTCATTCATTTCCCGTTGACATTTACCTACAAGAATTATGTTGATAATTAATCCCGAATTTTACTCCAAACTCGCCTCCTAACTTCGTTTATCGATACTTGACGAAAGAGACGTAAGAGCAACAACACTATGCTTAGCACATGCTTTTGACTGAATAATATTTTTTTCATTCAAAATGGCGTTGAATGTGCTGTAGTATTTTACATAATATAAGGCTTTAACTTGTATAAAACGTAAAAAGAAGTATCAGGAGAACTCATATTTGGATTTATACAATTATTTTTACATATTGTGAAGGCATAAATCGGCATTAATACCCAAAATTGTTTTTTTTTGTTGTCCTTGTATATACTCCGCAATAGACATTAGTAGACTGTGAACCCCAGGATGGCATACACGTAAATATCGTGTATGAGTGGTAAGACAGTTTAGCTTGTCATGCTACTTCTATTAGAGCCGCGTTCCTATTTCTATGGAGTAACCTCTTTTTATACATACCTATATACATATTTTTATACAATTACTTTCAGCAGTTAAGCATTGCGTGCACTGCTGGACGTATGCCTCTTCCATGGCTGTCCATCAGCCCTTATGCAGTGATCCTAATGGCCGGCCCTGCATAATGTGTGTAAACTAGGTACTTACCTACCTACAATAACTTTCATTGTATACATAAGTACATTCAGTCAAAAAAGTATCGGGATGATTTGTTTATAGTTCCAAATTCAAATTTTTGTTTTTTTGTTGTTGTGAGATTGGCTGTTGAACTGTTTTCCATTTTGGCGCGGAGTTTGGGTTGCATCTGTTATTTATATTAAATACAGTGCTGGTTTTAGTTATATCATATCTAGTGTGTATTGCGAATTTTATAATAGACAAAAATAGTTTGTCTTAAATTTTGCATCGCCATTGGAATTTCTGGTTTGGAGTCACTGAAAATGTTACAGAAGGCTTACGGTGAATGGACTTTATCAAAAACTTGTGCTTATAAATGGTACAAAGCGTTCAAAAGCGGTCGAGATGTGATGGAAGATTTGCCTCGCTCTGGTAGGCCATCAACGTCTGCAACTGAAGTTAACATCGCAAAAGTGAAGGAAATAGTGACTGAAAATCCTCATTCAATTTTGACAGAGATAGCCGCCGAACTTTCTGTATCTCACGAGTCAATCCGTACCATTTTAACTAATCATTTGGGTATGAAACATGTTGCCGCTCGGCTAGTCCCAAAAGATCTGAATTTTCTCCAAAAACTCAATCGCATGAAAGTTGCTGAGGACATGCTAGAACGAGTCAATTCCGACCCAACATTCATGAAACGCATTGTTACTGGTGACGAGACGTGGGTTTACGAGTTTGACATGCAAACTAGTCAACAAGCTTCGCAGTGGCGCCTTCCAACTGAACCGAAACCGAAAAAACCACGCCAAATTCGATCAAAAGTCAAAGTCATGTTGACTGTTTTCTTTGACTATCGCGGTGTTGTGCACTCTGAATTTTTACCGGAAGGTCTAACGGTAAATAAAGAATATTATTTAAGCGTTATGCGGCGTTTAAGAGAGCAAATTCGACGAAAAAGGCCAGATTTGTGGTAAGAAAATTCTTGGATTTTGCACCACCATAATGCGCCTTCGCGCAAGGCCATCATTGTGAATGAATTTTTGACCAAACACAACAAATACCATCCAGCAACCACCATATTCAACAGATATGGCTCCAGCTGACTTTTTTCTTTTTTCTAAACTCAAATTACCACTTCGTGGCACCCGTTTTCAATCAGTAGAAGACATAAAGGAGAATTCGCGGCGAGAACTGAACTCGATTCCGGAAGCAGCGTTTAAAAATGTTTCGATGAATGGATTATTCGTTGGCGTAAGTGTATCGTTTCTGAAGGAGCATACTTTGAAGGTAATAAAATAAATTTGGATGAATAACAAACATTTTGTGTATTATTGATCTTTACCCGGTACTTTCTTGACAGAGTAGTATATATCTCTAATGCAAGGAGCCTTGTCACAAAACTACGTAAATCGCATAATAATTAAAAATAAGTATGTACATTGTACTTAGTTAATTAAAATCAAATATTTTAGTGATAAAAGTCTGCGTGGCATTAAAATAACATATCGATGATTTGATATTAAATAGGTCAACTAAGTATTATTTTTATCCTATCACAATAATGTAGCTATCAATGCTTAGTTATATTGACTCTATTAGGTACAGACATTTGGAGATCAAAACAAACATAGTTATTCGCAATAGCCGTAGTTACCCTTCGCAACCCAAATGCCCGTTTGTCCCACACTTTTTATAGTACACAGTTCATTAGATAAGCTGATAATAACATTCTGGTTTATTAATAACATGTTTACGCTTTTTCGAACAAGATCCTCATTCAAGTTAGTGCGCCTGCAAAGCCGCCCGCTGAATATCGAAATTATACGAGAAAATAAATAATTAACTTGGCAAACTTTTTGCCATTTCGTTTATTTGTTAGAAAGTTATATTACATCCTGGAACAAACACGGAGGGTATAAAATCGTGGCATTCTCTATATTTGGAGCATAAGGAATTGCGAGGTTGTGCTAGACATCGAAAGTGGTAAGTAAATTTTCAAACATTATTTAGGCAGATTTGTGAGTGTCTCTGTTTATGCATAGTCATTTTGCGGAATGACTATGCATAAACAGAGTCTTAAATTTGACTTCTTTTATACGTTACATAAATAGTAAAATATTAACAGTCGCTGCTGATGCTGACTTCTTCAAAAATAATACTTATCTATCTATACTTATAATAAATCTATCTATCTATACTTATAATAAAACTGTAGAGAGGTCAATTCTGTACATGAAATATATTTTCAAAATAACTATCAGGGGGTGATTAGTGTTCGATGATAAAAATGCAATCAGTAAAATTTTTGTCTGTCTGTCTGTCTGTCTGTATGTTCCTTATAGAAACAAAAACTACTCGACGGATTTTAACGAAACTTAGTACAATTATTCTTCATACTCCTGGGCAGGTTATAGTATACTTTTCATCACGTTACAATCAATAGGAGCAGAGTAGTGAAGGGAAATTTTGGGAAAACGGGAGAAGTTACTTCATTTTTTAAGCTTCCGTCGCGTGTGCAGTCTTAATGGTTAAAGTTACATAGAAATCATGTATGACGGAAATGCAACAGGATATTGCAAAATTCCCACGGGAACGGGAGTTAGCGGGAAAAAACTTTTGTATGAAAAAATTTAAACCGCGTAAGATAGATGATTGAAATTTGGCATGCAGGTACTCTAATGAACGTAAAGCTTACTTGCAACGCGATATTGCAAAATTCCCACGGGAACGAGAGTTAACGAGAAAAAACTTTTGTATGGAAAAATCACGTAAGATAGATGTTTTCAATCTAGCATGCATGCATACCTTAGTAAATATAAAGTTTAGTTATGGTTATATTTTGAAAAATTTAGTTAGCGGGAAAAAAATGTTGTATGAAAAAATCTAAACTGCATAAGTATTGAGCTTGAAATATGATATGCCTTAGTGTATGCAAGGTTAAAAATTCGCCTGGGAACGAGAAGCGAGTTAGAGGCTTGAAATTTATAGCTCGCGGTAGTGGCAACCAAGGAACGCCGCGGCCGCGGTGGCGGTGCGTATATGGAAACCCTTCAAGTATTCAGAGCTCCCGTATTTCTGAGATGCGGGATGGTTTACTAGAATGAATACACAAAAAGTCTCCTTAAACCATTCCACTATTCAGAGTTGCAACCGATCTGGGTTCAGGTATTATTTCTGTTGTAGTATTCAAGACTTCGAATTAAAAGTACTTCCACTACTCAGATCCCTAGAAAGCATAAAGTAGGTACTTTGGTTAGGTGCGATCTGACGCGCGGGAGGAATTTCTGCGCTACGCTCCCCGATCTCAGTGCCCCTAGTATGAGTTTTTCTTAACGCAGACGCTAGCGACTGCGTTAGGATTTTGTATGGAATTTCTTAGTTGCCTTACTTTCCGCCAGAGGCGCTGTACAGGTTTGCCATACTAAATCGCTAACGCAGTCGCTAGCGTCTGCGTTAAGAAAAACTCATACTAGGGGCGCATTACGGAACTAAAAGCAGGGTAGCATTTTATCTCTAAAATTGCCCCGTTCAATCTAGTAAAGGCTCCCGCATCTCAGAAGTATTGGAGTTCTGTATACTGGAAGGGTTTCCATATACGCGGCGGCGGTAGTGGGGCGGTGACAGAGGTGGCGAGGCGCGGAGGGGGGGGCAGATATTTGATTATAGATTTTGTACGGAACTCTTCGTGCGCGAGTCCGACTCGCACTTGGCCGGTTTTTAGTTTTTATGTGGTCAAGCTTTTACTTTCATACCGACTGACATCCACATTCTCACCTCTGAATTCCAGACGAAAGCCTATAGGTACTTTAGGGTTAGCCTCCACTGATCGTATTTTCCTTATCAAACCAAATTATCATAAACTAATAATCTTTAAATTAATAACAATTCATTATTCAACTGAGCTACTTATACTATATCCTCATTTAAAAATAATAAAATTAAGCATTTTTTAACCTTTATGCCACATACACAAAGATCTATCTAATATAACACGCCACGCGGACGAAGTCGCGGGCAAAAGCTAGTTTTAAATAAATTTACTCATTTTTCGCACAAAACCTAACTTCAATTCGTTTACTGGGGCCAACTTTAAGACACTGAAGCAGCAATGGATGCGGATTGTTGTCGATCCTCGAGATGGTTTAAAAATCTCAGGCACCTGGGTGTGCAGTGTCAATTAACCTAGTAGTCCAAGGCACGACAAACAAACGATGGGCAGTGCCGCGGTTTTGAAACAATGTCGATTAACACCTCTGAATACTAGAGTATGCAGGGTCGATTGAACTTGTAAGTCACACGATATGAATTAATCCAAAGAGAAACGAACCTCAAATATTATTAAAGAGGCCGTGACAGGGATTTGAAAGATTAACACCAGGCATAGGTACGGGGTCGATGATGGTAGCTTTATTTGACATAACTTATACAACTAAAAGACGCCTGTAACTAAAAGACGGGCAGACAGACACGAGTGTTCCTATATTTGTTCTGTTGACGTGATGACGTATTATAAGGACGACATAATATGTAAACACTAGCTGTTGCCTGCTGCATTGCTAGGGCTCCGCTCCCGTGGGAATTCTGGGATAAAATATAGCCTATGTGTTGTTCCAAGGTCTAAGCAATCTCCATTCCAAATTTCAGCCAAATCGGTTCAGCCGTTTTTCTGTGAAAGAGTAACAAACATCCAAACAAACTTTCGCGTTTATAATATTAATAGGATAGGATAGGATAATAAGTATTGTTGAATTATTTCACTTCATAATATTCTAGCAAAGCAATTATAATATCTATTTAATGTACTTAACAATTTCTAGTAAGCTACTTAATACATACACGTACATAATTTATGAGATAAACATTTTAATTTCCTGTTTCGTTAAATAGGAATTTCCGATAATTTTCCTCCATGTGGTTCGACAACAGTATTAAGTACTGCTCAATGCTATGTCATTCGAATAGTTATCTGCTTAAAGCACAGAATAGATAATAGTACTAAGTACAGAATAATCACTCTAACAAAAAACCTACAATTACATGTTATACCTGCTTGCACGCGACGCGAAATTGAAAACAATTGGGCATCGCCAACTAAAATCAAACGAACCGGCAACCTACCGTCATTTTCCTGCCCGGGAGACGCGCCCGGCGATTATACCTTGTCGAGTAAAATCCCCCTTGCCTAAATTCAGTTTCTGCAATCAAACTCATCAACTAAAATAATACTATCTCCTTATAGCATAAAAGAAGACTACTTAAAATCACCGTTTAGCATTAGGTAAGGTAGGTAGGTCATGCAACTCATCATCTCAGCGTTTTCTAGTTTCATTCCAAGCTGTATAGCTTCGGCGCTCAGAGTATACTAAAACACAATATCTTAATTTTTCCTTTTATTACCTACTAGCTGTTGCCCGCGGCTCCGCCCGCGTGTAGGTCGCTTTTCGCGTAACCTGTGGAAACTACAACTATCCAGACCTATAGTTAATTCTATTGTATCCTTTTCCCGTGCCAATTTTATAAAGCCATTACATTGCTACAATATCATTAAATATTAGGGCCACTTCTTTCTCAAATACCGTTTTTAAAATCAATAGGAATCAGTATTAAACAGTCGTAAAATTCTGAAAAAAATATATGTTTTTAGTTGAGGATATAGCAGAGTGAAATTCGCTTACAGTAACAGTACCAATATCAGACAAAATTCGCTCGATAGAAAAATCTAAGTTGCCTCCTTTGGAAGTTTATTTTCAATACTATGCCTAAAATAATAAACTTATTGTCCTGCTTTTTATACCAACCTTTAGATAAAGTATTTATATAGTGAAAATAGCTGAAGTAGATTTTGTAGTGTTATTTTCCCAAATATGATGTCTTAATGCCTACAAAATGAGTGAGCGCCGCGACTACGCGGCTTACGGACAACGGACCTTCAGAAGAAGGAGCCCTTAACATTCATACTATCAATCTTTGTCTCTAAAAGAGTAGACGCAGCCTATTACAGAGTCATTAGGACCTAAAATTCACTCCCAAAGTTTTAGTGGGCGTGAAAATTGGAGAAAAGCTCAATAAATAGTGATAAGTCAGATAAATTTGTCCTTACGACACGACCGTATTATTCCGTCAAACACTGATTTGATTATTTTTTAAACCAAAGCCAAACCAAACCAACCAATCAATTCAAATAGCTTACAATACAACACAACAAACGACCGATAAAAAAACCAACCAATTGTACTAAATCAACAGCCAAATTTTTTTTTAATAATTAGAATGAATTGCTGCCGTAAGGAAAAATTTCAATCTGCTATTAAAATAAAGTCAGCGCCATCTATTGATGTTTTATGTAACTAAATCATACGCCCACAAACATTCAATGTGTTATTTTATTAAAATTTAATAGAGACTGCAGTGTGTTTTTGTCTTTATTGATATAAGTAGAAATTCTAGCTTTATCTAAATTAAATACGTTTATGTAAATCGCATTCAACTGTTTAAAAGTTTTGAAGCAGTGCTTGTAGTAAACTTTAAATGGCCATAACTTCTATTTCCCTTAACCGATTTTGATGAAACAAAGATTTTACAACGCTCCTAATTATATGTAATTCACCTGTGAAAACAGCGTTCAAATCTGTTGAGTAGTTTTGAAATTATAACGCACCACACAGACAGAAAGACAGACAGACAAAAAGTGCAAATATTGTTTTTTTTTTTTGTTTTTATTACTCTTCTTTAATTGCCCCGTAGAGGTTTTTTAGAAAAATATTTAATGTACAGACACTCGATTTTTACTGTCTTATTATATGTATAGATAGATAAGTACAAAATGCTTTTATATTAATGGAATTAACGCTAAGAGCTTTCTCTAAGTAACAAAATAATTCTAGAAAACAAATAAAAAATGAAAACAGAAAATTCCAGCTACTTTCTAGAAACATATCTTTACTAAAATATTTAAAAAAAAATAGACTTCTAAAAAATTAATACAAAACAAAAAAAGGGTAAAAACAAAAGAAGTGATGTCTAGCAGGATTCGAACCCTCTACTTAAAAATATGATCCGCTACCTCTACCGATAGGCCAACATGCTTTGCTTGTTACTGCCGAAATTTCAAATGGGTTTTGTCTATAAGTTTTAAAGCAGTGTTTGAAGTAAATTTTCAATCGACCATAACTTCTTTTTCCCTTAACCGATTTTGACGAAACAAAGTTTTGACAACGCTCCTAATTATATGTAATCCAACTGTAAAAACCGCGTTTAAATCCGTTGAGTATTTTCGAAGTTATAACGTACCAGACAGACATACATACATACATACATACAGACAGACAAAAATTCCAAAAACTGTCTTTTTGGTTTCTGTTACTCTTTTTTAATCGCACTCAATCAGTTTTTTTGAAATATATTAAATGTACAGACACTCGCATTTTAGTGTCTTATTATATGTATTGATATATACGACGCAGGCCAAGTTCTAAGGGACACAGAGAAAATGACCCACAAAAATCATTTACTTCAAAAGGAAAAATTGTCTAATTTTATATCCCCTAATCGTGATGAATTTTATGTTTTGCTATTTTCTCACCCTGACACGACATGCTGGCTTGCATACAAAAATGTCTTTTATTTATTTTTTTGGTACTATACTATGAATACCTCCCCCCCTCCCAAAAAAAAAATCAGGCTGCAACCGCGCCTTCGTGCAACTACTGGCTCTTCACATCCTGTTGTCAGAATTTCCAAATTCACCTCATGGTTTGGTTTATTTAATTTCACCAAGGACCATAGTAGATCACGGGAAACTTAACTTTCCTTACGCGCTGTAAATCGTACGTTTCTAACCCTATAGTTAAGTCACGTATGTTTCAGTAAATTTTATGTTACAGATAACATATCAAAATGAACAGCAAAATTTATATTATCTTAGTACTGGTGGTTTACATCAACTTGGTGTCATCACACATATTACCGAAATATGTGAGCATGTCTACAACTGAATGCAAGAAATTCTTAACACAGGCTATGCTTGAATTGTGTACCGCGTATTACGGTGATTCTTCTGGTAAGTTAAAATCCATCATACAATATAAAACAATTGCACACAAAACTACAGAAATATTTACAATTCATAATTTTCCCGGTTGCTTCCCAACCGAACTTTGGATTACAGGGACCATAAAAACGCGGTGTCATAAATTTCCCCCTTCATAATGTAACGTGCTAGTTATTATGAAATTAAATGATTGGGCTTATTTTTGACCTTTGAAATGTTGTTGTTGAATCCGCCACCAGTCGAACAGAAGAGCAAGTAAATAGAGACCTCTGCTAATTATACTAAGACTTTAAGTCGTCTCGTATGATACCCACGTCACAAAAGGTAGTATATTCTTAAGACCACTTCAGATCTAGGTGGCGCTAGTGTTCACCAAGGTCTCGTCCATAAATACAAATAAAATCCAATAATAAAATTAAGAAAATGGTAAACAGCCACGGAGGATATATAGTTTGTTTGTTTGTCAACATAGAAGTTGTGGGTTGCGGGGTAGTGGGACGGTGTTGTAATTTTGTTACACGCCATCTAGCGACGAGTAGAGAAGTTAAAAGAACTGGTGATGGACGCATAAATACTTGGCTTTATTAACCTCTTGACAGGCATCCTCATCGTTCTACGAGCCCATAGCCTACGGTGACCGCGCGCCCATCACTTGATTGTCCATTTTAACGTAAAGAAAATAGTTAAGTAAAAAATCAGACGCAATAATTTAAAATATTTTTTTCAGAGACCTATGAAAGTGAAGTAATGATGCCACCGGAATTCCCCGGTAGTTTGGAAACTAAAATTGATCTCATAGAACAGTGTTGCATCAAACCATGTTCTCTTCTCGACCTGCAGTCTTTATGTTGAAAAGAGGTATAAATAAAATATTAAATACGGGTATTAGATTTCCATTAATAGTTTTGGATTTAAATGACGGGCTATTTTATGGATATATGATATGATATAGTTCAAATTTGACTTATTATTTAGGTATATTTTTTTTTTAAATTTAAATAATAAATAGCTTGAAATAATAGTGAGACTATTATTTAACGGTCGGTAAGCAGATTTAAAAAAACAAGCGATATGCCTCAGATTTGGATTGGTCGCCATTAATAGTGGCATATTGTATTATATTTATGTTATGTCAAATTCCATGCCGTTGGTTCCGATCGCTAGATGACAATTGTAATGTGACACTTCTTTTAACCACTGGCACACGAAAAAGAGTGTATGTACCTATAACCTACGCCAAGGATCAGGCTATCATATGCAAAAAGAATAGATTAACGTATAAAATAAAATACGCATTAAAATATCTTGTTTTCAAGCATCGGCATTTGTTTACATGATTATAAAACACCTTTTTATCACAGGAAAACCTCGTGTACGAACCTATGACCTATTGGCTTACTACGAGACCTTGAATAGATAAGTAAATAGGGATTGATCTGGCGATAAAAGTTCGGTATTTATTTACATAAAAACAATATTTTACCATCGAGACAACGTGACTTCTGGCTTTCCCGAATCTTTTTTTTTTAGTATTTAGGTGATACTAAAAGAATTTGATTTCTTATTTTGAAATTTTGTCTTGAGTGAAAACCTTAATAAAATTATGTTTTGGGCCTTTAATCTGTTGTTGTTATAAGAAACTTAAAATAAGATGGTTTAATGGTCCTCAATTATAATAACTCAAGCTTACACGCAGCTTAAAATCTGACACACTCCAAAAGAAGTATAAAAAAAAAAACAAAAGAATCATGGCTAAACTTACTTTATTTGGTATTTACATTATAATAAGCCTTCCATCTCTTTCATGAACTGCATGTAAGCGTCGTCCTTGCTCGGCGCCTGTTTTGGTATATCGGCAGTTCTTTGTACAGTTGTCTTCAGGCCTGGCTTCGCTTTCTTGTCCTCCCGTTTGACTCGTAAAGCAGATGGGACGAATCTGGTGACATCAGCCGAGAGGTTTCTAATTTGCGGCTTGGCACTGATCGTTGCACCTGTAAGAATATTTTATTATATCCTATTAGAAATAATAGTGACCATAGTTGCCTAAAAGTACAGAATCATTACATTGATTTGATATCTATAGCGCCGTCTATGAGCAAAAGTGGATCTTTCCTTTTCAATTTCTCAGCCATCTTGTGGCGATTGGTTTCAAACTGTACTGTCTCTTGCCATCGGAAACATGAATAAATGATCCATGACAGTCCATCCTGACCTGAATATCAGCGTTAGTAACAATGTTCTTAAAGTTATGTTAATAATTGATAAAATGTCGGCGTCAACCTTGTTTTATTTTTAAATGTGTTTTGCGATCTTGTAATGTAAATAATATTAGGATTGAAGATCTTTTAACTAAAATAGGTTAAGCTAAGGCTTATTACCTTTTATAAGTAAATTGTAAGTATAAATAAATACTGAAAACATTATTGTTCTATTAGAAATGACGCCCGTGATTTAAAAAAAAACGTGTGATTATGAAATTTCTACGTAAATAAATATAGATCTAAAAGGAAGGAACTTACTGTGCCGACCCCACATAGGAAAGTGGGATAAGGTAAAGGAAAAGAAAAAGTGTAACAAACTATTGATATATTGATGTTTATAAATTATATCTTACTCAAAACAATGTTTACAGATAAAAATAGGTCTCTGACCAGAGTTAGATACCATTTCCTGTTGTATTAATAGCTGAACTCTTTCAAGTTTATCTTTATCATATAATACATACTACATATACTAAGTTTTGGTTTTGTAGATACTAGTTTAAAAACAAAAAATCCCTGTTATCATTTCTTATATGAACTGCTGGATCGGATGCATAACACCTTAAGTTATTTTTTTAGCTAAACAAATTATCTCTTTAGTTCATATTAGGCAACTGAAATACGCAAGTAATGAACTAAAATTGACCTTGTGTGTAATGAAAATATGTCATCTTTTGGAAATGAAGGAAAACCCGAGTTCTTTTCGCCTATCCTTTTTAATATAAGTAACGTTACGCAGACAACAGGGAAAGCTCCGGCAGCGGTTAAAAATGAGTCTCCATTGCGCCGGCATAAATTAATGTACGACGATGTCTGTTAGAAGAAAGGCACGCGGAGGGAGGGGATTTAACTACTAAATATATAGCGAACTGTATCAATGTTACATAATTTATTCATTGTGATTACAATATTGGACCGAATATGTAAAACTCGATGATGAAATAGGTTGCCATTTAGTAAAAGTGTTGTACTTTTTATTTATACCTGATGATGATGGAGGAATAAAGATTAATTTATTTTTATTTATTTGTTATTATTTATTATATATTAATCTTGAACTGCGTATGGGTTATATTCATCTTATATTGTTGTTTGTACACTATTAATAATAGAAAAATTACTCATAGTAATAAAGAGAAACTCAAGAAAACCCAAACTAATTACCTTGGTCCTTCCTTTTCAACAGACTTCCAAAAAAGGAGTAGATTCTCAATTCGCCTGTTTTTTTTTTGGTTTGTATCGACAGGGCGACTAAAGGCTTACGCAAACCAGGACGGCATGGCAAGGGATTTTTTTTTGCCAATGGACATTCAAAAGTATCATTATGAAAATACGACATCAATTGCTATGCTTTGAAATAATGCCGTGTGATGCCGCAGCATCGAAACGGGTTACGGCAACATTATCTACAACAATACGTTTACATGTCCAAAAAATTTAATCCCTCGCCATGCCGTCCTGATCTTAGAAGAAACGCAACCATCTAATTTGGTGGTACCAAATTAGCCCAATGATGGTCGAAGTCGTTTCGAGGCCAGAAATGAAGCCATTTACGGCCGAGATATATTGCAAGGCCGAAGCGCAGCTGAGGCCTTGCCAAGTGCTTTTTTTATTTTTAGAAGGACTCGGCTTCGCATCGTCCTTTTAAAAATACGAGGACGTAAATTTCAATTTCGGCCGAGGCCCGTATAGTACTTTACTTTCTCTGAAATCCTATTGAGACGAAACAACATCGTATCAAATTTTAAAATGGCGTCAACAACAAGCCAACTTTCGAACAACGTTTTTTTTTAAATAATGAAGCTATTTCCGAGCAAGAGGAAGTAAATTACCTTGTAGTCCGTGCTTCTTAGATATACTGCTGCGACAATGGTTAAGGCGGCGGTGGGGGCCCCGTTGGGCCATAACCTAACCTATACCTACTTTAATGTTGCACCGCGTGCTCCTATTATGAAATTCAGTATAAATGGAACGACTGAACGACAAAAAAATGTGATTGTGAAGATAAAGATACGCCATCATCATGTATCATATAATAAACCTATTACCCTGTGGTCCGTCCTTCTTAGATATAAGTTGTGGCGCAGCAGACAACAAGGACAGCTGCGGCAGCGATTTAGACGGCGGCGGGGGCTAAAGGGGGCGCAGTAATAAAGGCCCCTGGAAGGCGCACTATACCTACATAAATATTGCAATACATAATGTGCTTCTATCATCTAATAAGGTGGTTTGTAACTGGGGTCGTGGTGATGATCGAAGTCGTCTTGTCCTATAATGAAAAAAAAAAACCAAAACAAATTACCTTGTGGTCCGTCCTTCTTAGATATAAGTTGCGGCGCAGCGGACAACACGGACAGCTGCGGCAGCGGTTTAGGCGGCGGCGGGGGCTGCAGCGGGCGCAGCAGTCGCGGCGGGGCCCCGGGGGGCGGGCCCGGGGGCCGCAGCAAGGCGCGCGGGGGCAGCCCCGGCGGGGGGCCCGGCGGGCCCGGCGGCCGCGGCGGGGGCAGCCCCGGCGGGGGGCCCGGCAGCCCCGGCGGGGGGCACAGCGACGCAAGGAGGGGAGGGCGGAGCCCTGGAAATTGTCATTCATGTTATAATTATCCTGTAGGTATATAGATACATCCAACTAATATTATAAATACGAAAGTGAGTTTGTTTATTTGTTTGTTTGTTACCTCTTCACGCCCTATCTACTGAACCAATCTTTCTGAAATTTATTATATTTAGAAGAATATAGGGTACCCTGTTCCGGAGGGAAATTCATGCGGGCGAAGCCGCGGGCGACAGCTAATCTATCTATCTATATATATATATAAAATGAAACCCGTTTTCCGTTGTCACGACATAGCATGAAAACGGCTTGACCGATTTGGCTGTTTTTTTTTTGTAGTTTTTTAATACTCTGTACAAGGTTCTTACGGAAAAAATATTAAGAAAGGCGGTACGAAGTTCGCCGGGTCAGCTAGTATAGAATAAAATAGAAAACCTCTTTATTGCACCAAACAAAAGTATACATAATTTTAAAAAACTAAAATATAGTCACGTAATAATTGTTTTTTGCCAAAAAAACCAAACCGACTTCATTTCCTCAACTAAAAAGGTTGAAATAATTAATACATTGTTGTTTAAATATGCTTCATATCAAACATTTTAATAAATCTGAAGTCGGTGCCGATTATTTTAATAAAATATGCTAATTAACGAGCCAGCAGCTATTCAACGAATTTGTAAAATTGGCACCAACTTCAAATTTGTTAAAATGTTTGATATGAAGCATATTTAAACAACAATGTATTAATTATTTCATCCTTTTTAGTTGAGAAAATGAAGTCGGTTTGGTTTTTTTGGCAAAAACAATTATTTTTTACTTTTTAGTTTTGAGTTTTGCATTTTGGAAAGTCGGGTAAACGTCATCAGCGTCGTCTCACCTTATTGACATGATATATATGATAATAAAACTTGAAGAGTTCCCTCGATAACTCCATGATTCCATCATCAGATCCTGATCTGACTTACAAATGTCACTTCTAGAGACGCTTGACACGCACGATCTTTACGATCACGCTTGCCCGGGTAAGCTATGGAGCTCGTCAATCGCTTATTGAGCTACTCATTACCCTAATATGGTTTAAGTGAAAGTGGCATCTGCCTCATCTCCAGCCCGAGGGCTCTAGAAGGCATGGTCTTTCAGTGTTTCAGAACAGTCTGTCATTCTTACTGAATTCTTATTACTCTTAGGGTCAATTTCACCAAACATGACTTAACTTGAGAATAGTTATCCACGGAATATATTTATTCTTCCATTTAACTGTTGGATAACTTCGTCCACGTTCCACCACTTTACACCAGATTAAATTTACTCGGATAGTTACTCTATGACAGGGAGTGAATCCGAATGATTGAAATGAATGACTGTATTAGTCGCCCAAATGCAATTGCTCGTTTCTCCTCTAATAAATAAAGTGTATTTCGTATTATTATATTCGATAGGGTTATACCTATGTCAAAAGTGTCAAAACGAGATATTCTTACAAAGTAAAATCAAAGAATTTCGATTCGCGTGCGATCTTTTTTAGAGACGCAATTTTTTTAAATCTATGGGTAAAATATATAAATATTAAACCTAATATAATTTTTATGTCAGCGCGCCAGAGAATCAGCTGTTGAAACAATGACACTTGGACGCCATATTGAACTTATCCTTAGCATAAGCTCGCTGTTCGTTAAAAATTGGCGGAGTAGAGATTCACTCCAGCATAATCGTTTACTCTTGGATCAAGTCTATGGTGAAACGTAAAAATATGTTATCCTAGGGGTAACTGCTCGTATACTCTCGTGTAAAATTTACTCTTATTTGGTGAAATAGACCCTTAGATAGATTTTTATGCTGCAAGGCGTCTGTCAATTGTCAAGTAACTCCTAGAGTCATTATGGCTATATGACTCACTTTGTCCAGGCAAATACTGGGCCTTTCTTTAATTTATTAATGTTCAATTATCAGTATCAGTCAATTAAAAAAACATTTATCACTATCATGGCGATTTTGGTGAGAAAAACTAGTCACTTTTTTGACACTGTACCACTTCCCAGTACTTCCCAGTTCTCCTTGCAGCATTGAAATGCATCACCCAAGAGTCCATACACCGGGCCAAAAATAGTTATGAATGAAAGATACTAACTGCCAATTTGGATTATGGTGGTCACGACCCTCAGCTATGGGGAACACGACTTGAAAGAACCACTTCCCAACACTCACGCTTGCTCACAAACATTTAGCTAATGATAACCACCATTATTATGCACATATTAAAAAAGAACACAAATGTTATAAATTAAATACAATAACGATAACGACTTTACCTTACCGCCATAACCTAGTGCAGTATCACTACATAGTATAAAACAAAGTAGCTTTCTCTGTCCCTATGTATGCTTAAATCTTTAAAACCTTGCAATGGATTTTGATGCTGTTTTTTTAAATAGATAGAGTGATTCAAGAGGAAGTTTTTTATGCCCATGCGAAGCTGAGACGGGTCGCTAGTATAGTATAGTATGTAATTACCTGGTATGAGTGGAGGCGGCATCTGCCTCATCTCGAGCCCGGGCGGCTCTAGAAGGTCCGGCATTTGCGGCGGTTGTTCGCCGTCGCTGTCAGAATCGCTGTCTCGAGCGGGAGCGCCGTTGTGTTTTAAGGCACTCAATCTAAAACAATTAAAACATTAACATATTGTGGGGCTGTTTGGGTTACCAACATGGTATGCAGCGTTTCAGCGATAAAGTCAAACCCATTGATCAGGGCCCCTAGTGTGTTTTTCTTAACGCAGACGCTAGCGACTGCGTTAGCGATTTTGTACGGCAGACCTGTAAAGCGACTCTGGCGGATAGTAAGGCAACTAAGAAATTTCATACAAAATCCTAACGAGTGAGTTTTTCTTAACACAGACGGTTAAGAAAAACTCACACTAGGGGCACAGGGCTCGGAAACCTGGTTAGAATCATAAACCAGTTCATTTGTCTGTTCATACATTTATACAGCGACCCAGCATTACGGTTCTGCTCAACCTGCTATACCCAAAAAATAACGGTCTTAACCAGGTATTTAGGACCAAAATCTCCCGGAGTTTTAAATTACCAGGTAATATTTGGGTCTTCAAAATACCGGTTCCAATCCCTGCCATTGATATAAAAATGAATTAAGATGTCTTAATTATGATGCACAATGACATGTAAAAGGCAATATTAGACTTTTTAGATATTATAATAACTAAGTACTTAGTATGTGTGTCATATAAAGAAACTGTTAAATATCAAAATAAATAAATATTTTGTAATAAATAAATATTTTGTAATAAATAAATATTTTGTAAAATTTGGTATTACAATCAGCAACTGTCTCTGCATTTTCCTATGCATCTCTTTAATTTCCTTCATCAAATCCATATCCTGGACAGAATAAGGCCAACATCCTTTGCTATAGCGACGTAGGTTTATTAAGAGCGAGCTGCCTGCCACCGGCGGCATTTGGAACTTACATATTTAAGGTAGTTTTAGATTAATAATTACCTGGCATTCAAATCAGCAGCTCTGTCTCTTTCCCTCTTCCTATGCACCTCCTCCATAAAGTCGTCTATATTCTGGCCAGATAACGCCAACATCCTTTGCTGTGGCGACGTAGGTTTTGAAGTGGGGGCAACTTAACAGCACTACAAGATAAATCATTACAAATTACCTGGCATTCAAATCAGCAGCTCTGTCTCTTTCCCTCTTCCTATGCACCTCCTCCATTTCCTTCATAAAGTCGTCTATATTCTGGCCAGATAACGCCAACATCCTTTGCTGTAGCGACGTAGGTTTTGGAGCGGGCGCTGCCACAGGCGCAACAGGCGGAGAAGCGGGACGCTCCGGAGAGTCCATTTCTTCACCATCGAGGTTGTTCACTTGTGGGGTATCGGCAGGTTTGGGCACATTCATCAAATAGCAGGCGGGCTGAATTAGAACGAAGAGAGATTATAATTTTATTTATTAGTTGTGAGAACCAACAGCTACCAATAGACATACAAATTATGGAACAATTTAGACATTTCGAAGCCATTAAAAGGTTTGTTTATTTATTTATTAAAAACTTGATTGTTCCACCAGTAAATTAAACTTACATAATTGGCGGACTTAATGTTTGAAGAATTCTCTACCACTTTACTACTACAACCACACAGAAAATTTTGAGGAAGGAAAAATTTCCCGACGCTAGAAAAATCTTGCAACATCCTAAAAAAATATCCTGTTTTTGAATCACCTAACTGTCAGATATGAAAGATGTCTTCGTTCAACGAACTGCACGGTACAGAATATATAATAGTACTAACGACCCCTAGCTGCTAAAAAACAATCCAGTCTAAGGTTGAGAAGCGGTAAAACTAATTTTAGTTTGCAATTGACCGTGTAACCCACGCTATATAAGAATTATATTGAATTTAAGATAGTGCCTGGGTGATGTAGCTTCGCTCATTTTATGCAGAAAATCTTTTTGCGTTAAAATATGGGTACAATGAATTTTCACAGATATGGAACCTAACTAGATTATCTTTTTGACTATGTAAGAACTTATGTTTAAAATTTCAAAAAATATCGTTAGAGCCGTTTTTGAAAACGCGAGTACAAATAAATATGTACATTGCCTGTTTAATAGTATAGAATTATACATACCCCTTCTCCAGGCGGGCCGGCGTCCACCAAATCAGAGAAACGCAGGCTCTTCTTCTCCTTAACCGGTTCTCTAGGCTTCTTCTCCAACTCCTCCAACTTGGAAGCCTCCAGTAGAACGTTCGCGAAGTCTGGCGGCGGGCCCGGGGGAACTCCCGGCGGGTCCACACCCGCTGGACCGCAGTACTAAATCAATACTAATATTATAAATGTGAAGATGTATAGAATGGAATACACATATTTATTAAGACGATACCTCGGTGAACACTAGCGCCAACGTCAGTTAAAAATCATTATTCACTGAAAACACAAGTTATCAAAAATCCGTCTTCTGTAAATATGGTTTTGGATCTGAAGTTAAAAGTTAATTTTAAACATATTAAATTATTAAATTATAGTTCCCTATAGTTACAAATTACAATATCGCTTAAAAACGGCCACTTTTAACAGTTTTGCAATTTGTCACTATTATGAGATCAGATCCAGAAACTTAATTACAGAAGACGGACTTTTGATAACTTGTGTTTTCAGTGAAAAATTATTTTCAACTGATAGAGGCGCTGACACGGATTCTTGATAACTTGTGTTTTCAGTGAATAATGATTTTTAGTTGATGGTGGCGCTAGTGTTCACCAAGGTCTCGTATTGAGATATTCATCAGACATACAAATTAACAAAGGACAAAGATAACAAAAAAACAAACATGAAATGTGCCATGTACTAATCTAGTTGACAATAAGGGCAATAATTGCATATCAAGAATAGATTAAATAGACGCTCGCGTATTTATTCTTGGTTAGTTGGTCGGTTTGGTCCTCCCAAAGATTTCCAGACAGAACGGTTGAATCCTTTTTGGTTTCGCTGAAATCGGGTAAAAATCGAATACTTACTTTCGTGCAGTGTTTCAAAATAGGCTTGGGAGCTACTGGCTGGGCTATGTCCATTGGCAGTGGTATTTGTGATGGCATAATTCCGTAGAGCACATTTTCGGGTACCTGAGGAAAAAATAAGTAAATTTTCAGTCTTGAAGCATCATAGAATCTGCCGCTTTTTTAAATTAAACAGTTTAACTTTGAAAAATCTAAACTAAAAAGCTTTTGAAATTTGTCAAATATTTAATGAATGAATTTGCTATAGCAACAACCTCTGTCTCGTTTTTTCATGTTTTTATTATCCTTATAATAGAAATGGCCAAAATATATTTTAGTCAAAATGGACTTAACAAACTTATGAATAAGAGGACAAGTATCTACCTAAAAAGGTTAAAAAAATACAGTACTCTGACAAGAAATTCATAATCAACATAATTTATTCACATAAATAGGGTAAAACATGAGATCTTGTTCAGTACAAAGGTGCGTACAGCAAAGGCTTCGCCCTTTTTTTGCACTTTATATACGAAATCCTAAAAAAATTGCGTATAGTTCATAGCGCCATTTCTCCTCGTAGATCATGATAATCTGTATTTTGAGAGTTAAGATAAAATATGTATATTGACGATACGTATGAGCCAAACGTACAGTTGGCTACATAGATAAAACCACTATCTATACCCTTGAACTTACATCTGTATAACTTTTCTGTGGCCGACTATACTTCAAACACTCGTAAATACTCACTTGTATAGGCGGAAGAGGGATATCGTCTACTTGCACAGACTGCGCATGTTTCACTGACTCGTAGTAAGAGATGAGATGTGCCCGCCGCTTGTCATACTCCATCTCTTGCCGTTTCAACTCCACCCATTTCTCTGGTTCGTCTTTATCCTGATAATTAAAAAAATACTTGAAGGTCTTTTTTACATAGGTACTACATATCACACTTCTCACTACTATTATAAAGATAAAAGTTTGTATGTTTATTACTTCTTCACGCTCAAATAAAATTTTTATGAAATTTCGTATGGAGGTAGCTGATACCTTAGATTGACACATAGAAGGCACGCTACGACAAACCCGGCTGCTATCTAGTGGTTGTTAAACGTACCACGTCTAAGGCCGAGAGACAGGTTCAAAGAACTCTGACACCAGAGTGCGCTGGGTCAACTGACCTTGTAAACCAACGCAATATGATGATTATTAATGAAGTAAAGAGCGGACTCATTTACCAATGAACCAAGGGATAATGCAGGTTTTTTATAACATCGGATATGAACATGACCTTACATACCCATACTATACCAAACAATACTCTGAACAATACTTACATACATCTTAAGAACCCTATCGAATGTCTCCCGTAGTTTTTTCCGTTTCTCTTTCAACACTTTCTCGTTTAAAGGCGAAGGCTGCAGCACATTATATTCTAAAGGAAAAATAATAGATTGCTATTAAAAATATGTAAGTAACTGATACGCGACGTGCTCGCATTATTTGAAGCAGACTCCTAAAAAACTTAATTACAATCAATGTACTTAAGTAGAGAATAAAAATAGATCGTCTTCATTATTAAGTAGTGATTTTTCTGTGCATTAGTACTATTATTTATTCTGTGGTAGTAGTGACAATAAAAAGCATCTATCAATAGTCGTAATTATTGAAATAAATAAATAAACTGACAGGTAAAAAATACCCAAGTTGTTATTTATAAATTTGTTTCACATGTGAAAGTGTAAATGATTTCAAACTTATGATCTTCATGGAAATTGAAAAGTCAACATTGAGACTAGTTTCCCTTTAGGATAGCTTATTATTATAATTTTATTTTTTATTTTATTTTAAAATATTTATTTACCTTTTACTATTTGACATTTTTAAACTATAAAATATTATCTTCAATATTCAATGATGAACTTATTGTAATTATAAAAATATTTACGCCAATGTAAGTTTGTCTGTTTTGACGCAAATTTTGTAAATTGATGTTTTTGGAGAAAATGCTGCAGTGGAGTTTATGGCGCCGCATTTTATCCACTTGCGCTTTGGAAGTAGGGCTAAACTTAATATAAGTAATGATTGATAATAATATACTATATTAAAATAAAAAAAATAAATTTGATATAGATGATTAGTATACAGAAGTACAAAACAGAATACACACCCATTTCATCGATTTTCTGTAACTCCTCTAGTATCTGTGTGGGATCTTTCATTTTGAGTACCGCCGCTCGAACCATTTGCCGTTGCCTTTTATTTTTCTTTAGTTCTTTTTTTCTTGCTTCTTTTCCTGCAAAACAAATGAATTTTTTTTGTCTATTATAATATAAAACAGAACATGGTACTTACTAAAATTTATCAACTTATTCCTGTTTATGTGAGTTCTGAAATCGGCTTTCAGCATGTAGACACTTTGTGGTTTCCTTATATTTATATCTTTATCTAAACTTAGTATAAAATGAAGTCGCCTGCACTGTATCTGTCTGTAAGCGCATATAAAACTTAAAAACACACAAACAAAATTTTTATGCAGTTTTCACTAATAGATAAGGTGGTTCCCAGGAAAGGTTTAGGTATATAATACATATAGGGTTTTATATAAATACTAATAATTTTAAAGCGGTACGAAGTTCGCAGGGTCCGCTAGTATATACATAACTTACGACCCGCCCCGGCTTCGCATGGGCATACAAACCTTCCTCTTGAATCACATTATCTATTAAAAAAACGCATCAAAATCCATTCCATAGTTTTAAATATTTAAGCATACAAAGGGACATAGGGACGAGAAAGCGACTTTGTTTTATACTATATAGTGATAGTGACATAGATAGTAATAGTACCATCCCATATAAAAATATCTCATTAATGTGTAGTAGTGACTTTGACATAGGATGGTCCCTTATCTAGGGCAGAAGGCATCCACAATAAAAATACCACTACACTTAGAGAAAGTGTAGTAGTAAAGTGGAAATACACAATATGTATAAGCCTATAAACACTCTTGTGTTGATTAGATAACCAGACTATGAAAGAATATGGCTTAATATTTCCGCTTGGTTCGCGCACAAATATGCCACATAATAGTAATGGATTTATAAATAAAGTTCATTTTTATGTTTGCCAGCAGATAACTAAATAACTAAAAATACACAAGGAGCTTGTTTTGCATCAATACAAGAAAGTACATCAATATCAGATATTTGAAATTTCATATTATTGTGCAATACCTAGGCAATATGAATTAAATATAGCAGACAATTTCGTATAGAATAACCTTTCGCAAAATATAAAATAAGTATCTTTTTCTTGCGGCTTCGCCTGCATTGTGCTTCAACATTATTCAAGATAACACTCTGTTAAAAAAGTTACTAAACTTCTATCAATATTGGTTTAGCAGTTTCGGATATATAATGAGACACAAGATAAAAACCTTGTGCACTAACATAAGTAAAATTCGTATCTCCTCCATCCAAGAAACCGCTAGCCATTTATAATTTTCGATAATTATGTTCAGGCGTGCTGCCTGCTTGAATTTAATTTTCTTTAGACATGATTGTGTAGGTGAACTTTGGCACCAGTCTGAAAGAGCGACAATTAAATTGATACCTATGTAATTCCCTTAAACTCCTCTTTTGTTGATGGATGGTGTTGTATTCTTATGGCAGAAACTACACAGCAGACTGGGATAAGAAATTTGTATACATTAAATACCATGTATTAAAGATCCTGGAAATCCATACCCAAAGGGCCTAAAATAATATATTTAGTCCCTTGATGGACTTACCATCATTTTTAGGGTTCCATACAAAAATGTAAAAACGGAACCCTGCGTCTGTCTGTCCGTCTGTCACAGCCAATTTTCTTTGAACCTACTGGACCAAAACAGATGAAATTTGGTAAGATGGTGTAATCTTGTGACCCGAACACAGATGTGCATAATAAATAAATATTTTTTTTTTAAATAAGCGTCTTTTTCGGGAGATCAAATTGGAAATTAAAAAAAAAAGTTTTGCAAACCTTACCGTGTTATGTATCAAATGAAAGGGCTTGTTATGAGGGATCTCAAATATATTTTGTTAATTTTGTAACAAATAAAAAAAAACAACAAAAGGTGAATCTGATTTATTTTGACTTTCACTGCAGCCGGTTTTGACTAGCTGAGCAAAAACAGCAAGGCTCAAAAATGTATGAAAAATTAACACTGTGTAATGCGCTACATATTCAGAGACTTTATTGCTTTTAAATTTATATTATATGGTTAACTTTTTATTTACTTTAACTTGAATTTATCTTTTCTATGTTCTTATTACTGGGAAATATCATTGCATGTTTAAATATAAATATATAGAGGAGTGATCTATTCTTGATCTAGAAACCACACCGCTGGGCTGGCTTAAAATATTCTTAAAATTTGGTTCATATATTTCGAAGCCCCAGATGCCTTGTACCTAGTCCCTTTGCTACACCGACGAGATCGATCAGTTTTGATCGCAGACATTGTATCTGTAGTAATTGATTATTTAAATCCAAGAGAAAAACTGTTTATTGGTTACAAACATAAAAAAATACTTACTCGCTTGATCCGTGGGGTTCATATATTTACCACTTTTAGTGGTATTGATAGATCGCCGACCCATTTTTGCTGTTTATTTCTTTCTATATCTACATAAAGTTAAAAAAAAACAATAATGTTAAGAAGTAGTAAGATCTCAATTAGTTTTCCAAAAAATTGCCGATCCAATCCAATCTCCGTATTCCATATTATCCAACGCTACGCTATGTATGTATTTCTGGCTGGCTATTTTAATTAATCTTATTGTATTAATCAATGTCAATGTCATTTCATGTGCTCATGACATGACACTATGAAAGAAACATTGATGTTGACGTTGAAGATGCCAGCAATGGAATTGAATCTGGGGGGATTACCATGATCTGTTTAAGCAGGACCGAAATCAGGTGGCCTACTATCATCTCTTAAAACCATGCAAGATCCATTGAGTAAGGGGGATGTTGCCTTACATCACGTAGCGCGTTATCCCGCTTACTCATTGAAACTTGCATGGTTTTAGAGATGATAGTAGGCCACCTGGTGGCTTACCATCATCTCTTAAAATTATGCAAGAACGAGTGAATAGGGGAGATGACAGCCTTACATCATGTATTGCGCTGTCCCGCTTACTCACTGGATCTTGCATGGTTTTAAGAGTTGGTGGTAAGTCACCAGGAAAATACTACTTTCCGAGTATGAGAAATGAAAAAATAACAGGAAATGACGTCACGTTTCCAAGTGGTTACCCTGCCAATACCTAGTGCTTGATTTTTTTCTAGTACCAGATTCAGATTTATATGTAAAAATCAGCCAAGGAAAAGTCCGATTCGCTCAACGTCCGTACACAGCAGCCTTTCTCATCTTAGCACTATCCCGGTTGCTTCCTCAGCTGACTGCTTCGATCGAAGCCCGGATATATACTTTTCTTCATTTTTACCCTCCACTTCGCCAGGTATTCGGCATTTTTAGATATAAAACCATTTAACACAACAAGCATATATTGTTTACAACGTCAAGCTAACACACAACACAAAAGACGAACGGAACTACTTTCAGTATGGTCCCATTGAAATTTTATCAATATCGGTGCAGTTGTTTGGTTTTAATTTAACCAAATGATTGGAATATACGCAAAACGGCATCGGCAAAGTCAAATAAATGAGTTTTTTTGGTTTTACGTTTGAATTTTCCTTAAGATTAAATTGAATCGTGTTGGGTGCAAGCTTAGTTAACCCTTCATGCTGTGGTGTCAGAGTGGTCAATCGACCCTGTATGCCTTGGTATCATTGTTTGAAATATGGGTACTGTTGTCTGTCACTGTTATTATTAGTAGTCCATTACAGGATTGATGCGGCCATCTTCACTCGGTGAGCCTGCTGGGAGGCCCGGCATCTTGTTCCCATATTTATTCATTTATTAATTATGTTTAAAAATAATAATAATACTAGATCTACTAACAAGATGTCGCAACCTACTGACTCACTGAATGGACTTTGTTGTCTGAAAATAAACAATTTTTTATTATTATTTCAATTGACTCTGCACACCAAAGTATCTGAGTTTTTCTATTCTGACGAAGTTCAAGTTGGCCACAGTAAACAAATGGAAGTCGGTTTTTGTTTTAAATATTATTTCTTGTGGAAAAATGCATTCCACCAATAATATTTTCATGTAAAAATATTACCAAGACGAGTCTACATAGCTTACCCTGTGAAAAAGTTAATTGATCTCGTATAAAACAAACCTCTAAAGACTAATACACGCTCTAAACCTACAAGCTCTACACTACACCTTAATTAAAATCTATGAAAATGTGGTCAGATCTTATGTAGAGCCAAGACTCTTGATCTATGCGCCTTTACTTTACTAAGCCTAACTTCACATACTCTACTCTTTAGTCAAAACGTGTGGCTTGGCCGTTTTATTTCACACACGATGAACGAATGGCTATGAAATCTTCGTAACGGATCCCGTGATCTGGCTCCACCAGATTCTCCGAGGTAGGCTCGCGGGGACGCAGCCAGCAGGTATACTTGCATCCGCAGAAAATTCCTTATGGTATTTTTTTTTTGTTTTATTACCAAAGTAGATGCGTTGGACCTTCCCAGTGAACCAAATTTATTTTAGGCATGTCTACTTATTTGCAGACTCTACACCAAAGATTTTGAATTTCCACCTACGTTCAGTAATAAGAAATTCTAGATCTATGCTTTACACGATAAAATAACCACTCTGCCATCACAGTTTGTACTGGATTTTTTCAAACACCAGCCACATAATTATTTCTTACAGTGTGTTCAGAACGACAAATTTCTTACATTTTCTAAAAAAATAAATAGGTATGTTGACCTTGTTGACATGCCTCGGGATCAGCGGGCAGGAATTTGTTTGGAAGAATTTTTTTCCAAAGCCACTTAGAAACTTTAAATTTAAAAGAATATCTAATTTAATACTGATCATACACTTTAATTGGTGGTTATAAAAAGTCACTCAGTAGGTAAGTACAGTACTTACATAGCAGAGAGGAGTATATTTCTAGGAGTAGGTATATTTCTAAGAATTTAAATTGCTACAAAAACAAATTCTCACCTCTACCAAAGAGGTGAGAATTTGTTTTTGTACCTATTTAATGTCTTTACAAAGCCACACATCTTTTTTTTTTACTTATTAATTGTCCCAATCTCCTTCCAAACGTCTCTATGCTCCGCCACATACACATAAAAAAAATCATTAGCAACTGTTTGAAAATGTAGGTACCCTGTAAAAAAGGAACGAAGCCTATGATCTTAGTAGCCACAGCAACAGCAGGGTTACGAACCTCTGGCAGCAGCCGCTCCGTTGTATTATAATAACTAGAACCGCCAAGTCAAGACCTTGATAAAAAGCGTACCCTGTGCTCTAAAGCGTAAGCTTAATATGCAAGTATGCAATCAGGAAAACGCTCGGGCAAAGATGTTAGTAGCCACCGCAGTAGGCCAGATTTTGTTCAACAATTTTATGAAGGCAATGAAAATATGGTAGAGTCTGTGGATGGAGGGGTAGAGTAGACATATTATGCTGCGCGCCAATCTCTTCGGGCAACGACCACACAAGTTTGTGTTGCTTGTAGTATCGAACTATCAACGGACTTCGTCATCGTTGCACCAGGGTCTCTTGTTTCATACAACACGAAGTCATTTGCATCACAAGTTGATCTTTCGTCATCAACCAGTGATGCAATAAAATAAAGCAGGTTGTAGCTTACCGTTTAAGTATCTTACCATTCATCTACCTAAATTAAGGCAGGGAAACAAGTACATAACTACAAATTATGAATAGCGATTTATTTGTATGTATTGGAGACTAGCCTAGCTTGCCGCTCGTATATTTACGCGAGACAACGCTAGTATTCGCCCCGTATCCGTATACTACGCTACGGCATACACACACAAATATAATTTTATTTACGAGCAGCCACCACTACTCACTCGTTTCATTCATGTACCGATCTAGACCTCTCTTTCTATCTTATTCATGCATACACAATCCGCCTATGTAAAAGTGCGATAGAAAATTCACAATGATGGCGATGGCGTTTGTTGAACCGATTCGCAGTGGCGCGTCTCGTCGGTCGAAGTGCTCGTACTCGCTCCCTCGTCGCGCAGTGTTGGAGCGCGCGTCGGAGGCGTTCGACTTTCAATTCGAGTGGCGACGTGACGTACGCCATACAGTGTATGTCTTCATTATTGATGCAAAAGTTCCACGATGGTAGATCATAACGAGAAATTGTTACAAGTGTTACAGAAGAAAAATGGAAATAATGTGTGTGCAGATTGTGGAAGCGATGGTAAGTTTTGAACGATTGAATCCTCATAATTTAGTGGCGATGTTTTGCTTGTGAAGCGTGGTATTTCCATGGGGTGAATAGGCGGGGGGCGTAAAGTGCGTCCATGCTTTGGAGTTCAGTGACCTTCGTGAAATGCATTCAATGAAAACAAATCATCGACTATCAGAGCTGGCAAGGATGATTCAAGATCAAGAATGCAGACAAAAATAATACGTAGTAAAGATTAGCATCTATTTTATTCCGGTTGTGATACTGTTTCCTACCTACGCTCCATATGTAACATAAATTGAAAATTGATTTTGTGTTCAATAGCAGGAAAGTAGAGTAGGACGTCGATAATGTTTTGTTTGTAAGTGTTTGTTTTTGTACGTTAAAGTACTTAATATCTTTTACGTTCTAACGTAATTGAACAGGTTGTTGGTTTTAGAGTAGGTAGGTACCTACTTTTACCTGTAAGTAGTTATTAAATTAGGTATTTTTTGTTTATATGACATGAACTAGGGACTTGTACAAAGAACTGCACTGCTCTCCATTTGTTCGATCCCGATTCACAGGTAAAAACAAACATACTAAGGTAGGTATTCGGATTACGCAGTGCAGTGCAGTGCTATGCTACGACGTGAACAAGGTTTTTACGTGTAGTTATAGTAAAGTTCCGTAATCCGTATCCGTCAAAGGCCAGAGCTGGCTATGGCTACGGGCGCTACGGCTACTCTACTAACACATGGTAAAACATTGTTTGCCGAAAAATAGTTGGCTTGATTCTCCAGATTATGGTTATGACTTTTTTATATAGGCAGGTAGGTAGGTACCTACCTACTGAGGCAAATTTTAAAGAAACAAAGATAAATACAAAGTGCGTGTTCAACTCGCGTTAAAAGGGTTTTAACTAAACTCCATTTTTATTTTTTAAAATTTTTTGCCTTGTACCTACCTACCTACTATTTAAGGACTTTTCTTTTTGTCGTTTTGCTTATATAATTTCAAAACTATTAATTTCCTAAATTCGAAAACCTATTCAATATTCTCACAACAGGAATGACAAAAATGAGGTTGATTATTTTATTTGACCTTCTAAAAAAACACAATTTTTAAAGGAGTAGGCCAAATACCCGCCAAAGTAGGTACCTACCAGGGGGGTTCCCCTGGTGCTTAAGTGGGTGTTTAAACAATGTTCTTACTTAAAATATATATACCTAGCAAATCAACAAGTTCCTTGTAAAAATTCCTTTGGTAGAGTCCCAAAGGTCCCAAACTTAGATGTCTTCTACATAGTTTTTGTTCTATATATCTACAAAATAGTATTTTACTACGTAATCTAACCCCGTTCTACCCAGTTCACAGATTATACAATAGATGCACCTACCTGTCTGAACTAGTTAGGCATTATAACCTTATTTTATCTTATTTATTTACTATCTACCTCTCTACTAGACAGAGGGACCTTTAAACATTCATAATGATAGAACTTTCCCCTTTTTTTATTTAAAGTAGGTAATATTTTTATTTCCATAATCCGTGAGGGGTCCAACGTAGTAATGTTTTATGTAGATATTATTGAAAACCGTTCAATAATAACGCTACAGCCAAAGGCTACAGCAAACTACCCCATTTGCCCCAATCGTAAAGAGCTCTCGACAAATTATTTCAATGTAATGAAAGAATACGTGTGTCAAAGTTCAAGATTCGTAAGAACCCGTTCAGAAATGCGACCTCTACAGCACAAGGCACAAACACACCACAAACCCATGTCTATAAAATAAAGGAAATCTCGACAAAAACAAAATGGGTTAATCTTAGAATGGCTAGATCAACTAATATATTTATTATTAGTTGATCTAGCCATTCAGTATTTCTTCCTCCCAAAGAATGAGGAGTGTTGCCTTTATATGCTTATAATGAGTATGACGAATAAACATCCAACGTATGGAGCTTAAAATAACTTTGCGAAACTTTTTTGAGACATGCGAAAGTCTAGAATGTACCTGATGCTCTGATACTTTCAGTAGCCGTGTTTACAGGTAGACGTAGACATAACAATAAATAAAAAATAGGCCGTGCACTAGCTGTACCGTACACGTAACACGCCCCAGACAGAACTGTATTAGCCTTGTAGACTGACCTAATTCAACTTTGAGATTGTGTTTTAGTTTTTAGGTAAGTACGAATTCTCAATTTACATTTGCACTACACAGCGAAGACTGTCTTGACTCATAACATAATCAACTGCAAATTCATTTTCTTAAGAAATAGTCTTCATTGTCTTCGGCATTGGCGATAATATGCCTACTTACCGGTTTTTGTGGCGCAGTAGCAAAAGAAATTACCTGCACAAGGGCCAGGGCACGGTCCCTTAATGCCAGTAAGGTCTTTTGTAACTGTAAACGCAGGTATTGAAACAAATACTCGTTTGATTGAATTTTATTGTCTTGTTTTTATTGTTTTTACTATAGCACTCAGATATCCTAATTCATTATTTATATACATTTTACGGCATAATTTACTTAACTTTCACTGATTGCATGAAAATGATGATGTCAATAATGTAATGTATGTACTATACCTCTACCTCCACATAATGACTTTATTTCGAGTTGTATAACTGGGTCTATTGAATTCTTTTATTAAGAGAAATGGTATAATATTGTCCTCCGCCCCCTCCTGTTGCATTGTGTTCTATAGCATCCCATGGGAATATAGACAGATGTGTTTCAATATTTTATCACCTGCTTTGCAGAAACGAAAACTTTTATGAAGCCTCCTATTTATCAATGGCATACACCAATAGGGTTATAATTAGATCACAACATGAATATTAAATAAATTATTAGACGTTCATACTGCAATTTGATTCATGGTTTCGAGAATTATATGGAACAGCTCTACTTAGCGATTGGCGAAATGAAAATTACGTTACGCCAATGCGTCAATATAATAATAAGTAACATGATCTTATTCTACGTATTGGAACATTATCCCCACGCAAGCCTATCAATAGTCCTATCTTACCCGTGATTTCAAAAATAATGCAGACGTTCAAGTGGTAACCAGATTAGGTAAATATTTAAATATCAATGTATTTATTTTCTGAATATAGGAGAAAACAAGATAACAGGATTATAAATTTTGACTCACAATGGATGACTTTTATCGCTGGTCGGCATTCAAATTATTTTGCTGTTATTAATATCAGAAATTATTTAACAAATGAAGAAACGGAATAGGTTTACGTGATCACGTCGTACATCACGTGTCATACCTATTATCCAAACAGAGAAAGTGTTCCATTAACTATGCCCTAGTAAGTGGTGCTACATTGCAAGTAAAGTAGTTATCAATTACTAGCAAGTATGCATTCATTCATAGTGAATGATAAACTTACTAGCAGTTAGGGTTACTCGTGCTTCTACTATGCCCACAGAGAACACAGATCTCACCGTAGTTGTTGTACAGAATATATATAATTGATAGTTTGGTAGTAGGGCGTTTACATATATCATACTTCCATTAATATTTTAGAAAGACGATAGAGATTAGAGAGGGACAAACATAATTCGCATTTGTAATGCGATAGTAGGTATTTCTGTCCCTCTACGCTTAAACCGCTTAACTGGTTAAGATGCATTTTTTTTTATATAGTTTTAGTTCCAAAGAAGTAGTATGCTTTTTGTTACAGAAATCATTCTAAAGATTTTCCCTTTGATAGTTAAATATACAAGTAAAGATTAATGTTCCGAAAAAGAAAAAAAGTATGTTTCGCAATTTTCAATGTTTACTACTGACTCACACGTTCACTAACTAATCCTCGATTATTTGTGTGTCGTTCGTTTACATTACGTCGTCTCATCGCATAAATATTTGAAGCGGTTGGGAAAACCGTATTTATGTAGAAATTGCTTAGACAAAAATCCCACTGATAAAATTGTCAATCACAGTTATTAGTAAGAGGAATAATCTAGCCAAGTGCAAGTCGGGCTCGTGCACAGAGACAGACCGTAGACCTGAGTCACAGAATTATATTGTATTAATTATATTAATTATATTGTACTCCCTGAGTTATATGTTATGAATTTCAACTTAACACGTTCATGCGTTCCTCAGAAAAAAAATTACATACAGACAGACGGACACCAAAGTGATCTTGTAAGGGTTCCTTTTTGCCTTTAGAGGAACGGAACCCTAAAAATGGGTACATCATTTTAATTAAATGCAAAATAAACAAAAAGTACCACGAAAACAGCAAATAAATTTCAACGTAAACAAGCGCTGCGGGAACTGCTTCTATTTTAAGTCGACCATAGCGGAGTACACTTTTAGTAGTGGGGACAGTGGAACGGAACGCAATCAATTCATTCATGCACGCACACACGCGGATAATGCGGGCATTTGATTTAAATCAAAATATATACTTAATAGGATTCATCATCTCTATTATCTCGATGGCTCTACATGAGGCTTTCAACGAGTCTCAACTTAAAGACATGACCGACATTATCAAAGGATAACAGAAGGTGGCTACTTAATGAAAGTTACTGCTATTTTGTAGGTTTTTTTTTTATTTATGTACCTATTTTATTTCGTATTTAATAAAGTCGAAAAGAAAACTGTGCTAGATCTCTTTGAATGATGGTAACGAAGTCTGCCGCAAAATGTTTAATTGATTTCAGAAGTAATCAAATGAAATGGGCATCTACCATGAGATTTTTGATTCGAAGTAGCAACTGTGTTAGTGATTATTTTTTACTATAAATGTATAAAGGTAAAATAGGTAAATATTTAAGAAATTCATGCGTTTTCAAAATTTGATGCTTACACTGAATGAATGATGCTTTTTAACTACCTGCTATATGTTTATAATTTCAGATCTTTCTTCCCCATGAGGTATTAAGATTTTCTGGTATAAAACTATCATGGGACAAACAAATAGTAAATTTAATACTTATAAGTATCCATTGCACCAGGTCGATAAGTGATAGGGAAAAGATAACAAATTGTTTGTCACAAAACTCACAAACAAAGTTGTTACCGCTCTCGTCTTATTGATACTTACGAATGACAAATTTGTTTAAGTATAATATGAAACGTAACAAAAACAACGATAAGTCTTTAGATAGTTGAGTGATTTGAACGTTTTATTCTTGCTTTTTGATTTATAAAACTTTTTTAGCTTTCCATTCAGATACGAATCTTGACTGTCTGTATTGCAAAAACAGATAGTCAAAATAGCACCAAAAATTTGACGAACATCGGGCTGTTATTAACTGAAAAGTTATAAAATCAATGGCTCTACGATTATGTTTGCCCGGTTTACACGAACATAAATATTTAGATGATTACAACGCACCCAAACTTGACAACTCTTGTGATTACGACCTTTTATCCATAGAGTAAAATACGTATTCTGAACAAATATTTATTTCTGTAAATATTATAAAAGGTACTTACAACTATACTTAACATACATATTTATTTTACGTGGTTAAATCTTGCGAGGTATATCTATACCTCTGCCTATCTCTTAAGATATAACCATGTGATTCAGATTGTTAGAAGCCACCTTTATTAGATGATTTATATACTGTTAGTAGATGGAAAGAGATATTCTAAAATATTAACAGGGAACAGGTAATATACAAACCACTATATGTTAAAGGCGGCGCCACTTGATAGCCATGATAGATAGACAGTCAATTCCCTTGATTGATTTTTACAATATGTAGAAGAAAGAAGCAGCATATCTCAGATATTCTATAATATTCTTTTTTAACTACCAAACCAGTATAGTAATTATCATCATATCATCATAGTGGTTTTGACATGAATGGCTGATTCAGTAATTCTGCCGTTCTCAACTTTTATCCCTTTTAGATACCAATACCGCCATATTGAATCATACCCTAGCTCTTAGAAGTGCGCGATGGGTTTTAAATTTTCAATTGTATTTTTTTTACCATAGATCCAGACTGGGCGTCATACAACATCGGAATATTCATCTGTATGCGATGCGCCAGCATACACCGCGGAATGGGTGCACATATCAGCAAGGTTAAGCACTTAAGCCTCGACAGATGGGAGGACTCACAGGTCAAGAGGATGGAGGAAGTGGGAAACATTGCGGCGAAGAATAAGTACGAGGAGAGGGTGCCTACTTGCTACAGAAGACCGACGAAATATGATCCACAGTGAGTATTAGGTGTAGTATTAGAGGTATTTATATTCCGAAATAGCTTATGAAATTTGTGATTTTTTTATAAAATAATTGTGGTCCTTGAGTCACTGGGCTTCGAAGCCATGGCAATTTGTGTGTGTGATCGGGAATATGGGATAATGACATTCATTAGGAACATTTTTATTAATGTTCAAACAAATTGCAGTTATTTCTTATAACTATCATAATTTGTATCTAGTACTTAATTGCCGTTTTATACCCGTAATTGAAGGGTTTGTATTTAGGCTATTAGTTTGTTTTACACCAAAACAACTACTGCTTGGGTAGTAACCAAACCAAATAAATGAAATATAATCACTAAATAGAGTAAATTATGTTTTTACTATATTTAATCTCATTTACCAGATAAGGGTTATATTTAGGATTCAACTATTTAAGGTTACCAACAAATTGGGTTGTTGACAAGCTTTTAAAATTGTAAACATTAGCCACTTCTTCTTCTTCTTTTCGAGTCATAACTCTATATTGACTTATCTAGTACTTTTGCTACACTTGAACAATCAGTGTCACTAGAATTTAATATTTATCAACGTTCATTTCAGAGTTCTAATTGAGCAATGGATCCGCGCCAAGTATGAGCGCGAAGAGTTCTGCCACACCGAGCGCCAGAGTTACCTCTCAGGTTCTATGGAGGGCTTCCTCATGAAACGCGGCAAGGAAGACAGTCGCTATCAGCTCAGAAAATTCGTGCTAAATGAGAACGAGGACACATTGAAGTAAGATTTGCTTTGATCTCATTAAATAGACTTGTATAGATTTTTCGCTGTGACGCTGTTTAGTAAAAATACCTCTGTATAATTAACATTACAACACTAAGCTATAAACAGTTTCTCTACCATGAGTTTTGACAAAAGTCCTCAGTCGATGACACGTTATCCTAAGTCACCTTGCTATCCGTTAGGGCTTTTTATGAATTCCTATACTAACTACAGGCGCTAATGACTACGTGTGCGTATGACTAGACAGCCCGGCAAAAGATAAAGCGCTGTTTTATTTGTTTTTTTTGAATAGATAAGAAAACCAATTTATACAGATTTTTAAAATTATTTTAGCATTTAAACATGGATACTTAGTGGAGCAAACCCCTTTTATTATGAGGCAGAGGTATTTTTAAGACAGTGTTGTTATTGAAATTACGTGTCATATTACTTACTATCATTCTTTCATGCATCATCTTTATCAACGCTTTTTACCAATCATCTTGCTTATATGCTTTTTGATGTTAAATTTTTTCGCTTACCTTCTCCAAAACTATAACATATCGTCATAGCTATAAACATGTTTTCTCTGAATAAACGTGCAATAAGTAGGATCGCTACATTAAAGCATTTCCGCAAATTGAATAAATTGACATCCATAATAAAAATGCAATAAGTAGTAAATTTACATTCAATAATTTTCGCCCGTTGATAATAATATATAAATACAAATATATAAAACGACTACTTATTACCTAGCAGTGTTCTAGGCAGAGATTGAAAGTTTTAGATAATTCTTTAAAAATAAGTTCCTCTTTTACAAGTGTGATAAGTAGAGTTCAAAGTTTTCGACAATTCTTTAATATATAAATAACGCGTTCCCCTTTTACAACTGTTATAAGTAGAGTTCGAAAGTTTTTGATAACTTTTAAAATGAATCACGCGTTCCTCTTTTACAAGTGTTATAGGTAGAGTTTAAAGTTTTCGACAATTATTTAATAAACAAATAGCACGTTTCTCTTTTACAAGTGTTATAGGTAGAGTTCAAAGTTTTCGACAATTCTCAAATAAATAAATAACGCGTTCCCCTTTTACAAGTGTTATAAGTAGAGTTCGAAAGTTTTAGATAATTTCTTTTTAAATGAATAACGCTTTCCTCTTTTACAAGTGTGATAAGTAGAGTTCAAAGTTTTCGACAATTATTTAATAAATAAAGAGCGCGTTTACAAGTGTTTTATTTTGCTATTGTTTAGTAATTGCAAAGTTTTTTCGTAACATACAGGAACAACTTCGAAAACATAAATAATGAAAAAGAAGCTCGTTATAGCTATTGAAGGATAAAAATATTTTTGTTTACAAAGAAAAGTAATAAATTTCCATATTGCTCAATTACTAGATCAAACCTAATCAAATATAGAACTATGATAAGATATTATACTAGTCATCGCTTGAAAACCTCATTTGCCACTAACGTGGAAAACAAGATGACGAAACAACTTATCACTTGACGTAAATGTTAGGCAGTATTTACTAGGTTTCGTCATTTTAGTAAAATGTCAGTGTGTGATAGTGTCACTAGGGAAAATCGAAATTGAAGCCGGAAACTAATGTTTGCACTTTACACTGATAGGAGATATACCTAGATACAATTCATGGTTAATGTTATTTAGATACAATATCATATACCTGCCATACTTCGTAGTACAACAATGGCGATGTAATGACGACACATGAAATCTTCCACGCCTTACTTACGTCGAAAACCTAAACAAACATTGACGTAGGTAGTATACTATAGGTGGTAATGAACTCTGCCTAAGTAATAAATAACCTGTATTTGCATTTGTGTTACTTTTATTTACTCGTACTTTTATTCAGTGTTAACTAATGTATTGTAGTTTTGACGCTACATTGTGCAATCCCAATTAAACTTTAAATGGCGATAAAAACTGAAAACAAACAAAAAAAAAATACCGCTTTTAGTGAAGACTAGAATTGTTAAGTCAGTGGTGAAGTTTTAAGATAACTTATGATTTAATTTATAAAAATGTAAAATGGATATGCTGACTTACATTTCATTGATAACGGTATCCTTGCAAAATCAAATATTGCCTACTTAAAATAAGGAGTACATTAATTAGAACGTAATTAATGAAAACAATAACAAAGAAAATGAATGTAGGTACTTAAACTTTATATTTACTTGTCACTTATTACATAAACCGCGCGAATTCTGAATCTAAAAAAACAAATCGTCTATTTTTAAAACCTAGCGTGTCAAAACAGGAAAATAAAGTCGCATAATGTCAGCATTGCCTACTCTGACGGTCTAATACTGTGTAATAATGTCCTGTAAATGCTGTAAATTGTTGATTTAATTCAATTTTTTTAATTAAAGTTTAGCATAAACATATCCGGACTGGTTCTTAGGTATCATCACGCGTCAGACGGCTGCGGCCGTGCCGCGAGTTGCCTCGATCGATTGTTCGATCGACTTCGGATCAAAAACATTGGTCGATGGAGGTAAGAACGAACGGTGCGTTATGGATATGACGGTTTACTATGAGCGCGTTAAAATACAGCATGAGGAAAATGACAAAACAACACTCGGCCTACAATACAATTAGGTTTTATAGTAGGATGCTAATGACCATTTCATCACATCACTCATTATACCATTTAAGTAGTACTAATTTCGTCGGGCGCTCTCTTTGTCACTAACACTAATGGTTCTTATATTTAGCCTATTAGTGGACACTATAAGATAAACAAAAACAGTTTAATTGATATTTACCTACATCGAGTGGTGTCTGTGTCCACCAAGAGGTTAAGGCATTTTTGAATAGGTATCTTTGTGATTGTTTCTCAGTTATTTTAAGTAAGGACAGTAAAACATTTGCAAAGGTATTTTTAGATTAGTTTTATATATGCATTTTATATATTAAATAAATAATATAATGTAGTTTCCTAATCTTAATAATTTAAAGTACACGAACGTAAACAGGTGGTATTAAACATGCATGTTTAAAATAATTAGACACTTAAGGTACTTAATTCATTATATGTACTTTTGTAATAAGTCAAGCTCATAGGGAGTTGCTGAACATTAAAAAAAAACCTTTTAATTTTAATATAAAATCGAGGGGTTTTATATTGTAATCATTGCTTTTGAAAAACAAAATAACTAACTACACAATGCGTTATTTGTTTGTGTCGTAATTATTTTATTATGCCATAAAATATTTTGTATAACTACAACCATAAAGTGGGCAATAATATAATATTGCTCAAACCAAACTAAATAGTCATGACAAGCAGGCATGACGGATCTTTCAAGGTAAGGTCCATCATAAAATCGTATTTAGATACTTTATGCTATCGTGTCGTACCAAGTACCGACCAATAATACTTATTATTTGTACTGGCACATAAAAAACAATAATTATAACTCCTAAAAAAGAGAAATACAAAAAGTAAAATGAAGAAGAACGCTTATGTCTCTTTCAAGCAGGACTTCCTGCTAAGTTATGTTACAAAAACTACCAATTTGAAAGTTTGTTTGTTTGTAATTTATTTATTGACTATAATAGTAGATGTAAACAGAAAATTGTACATCCGAAATTTAAGATTTCAAATAGTAATTCAAGCCCATCTCTGAAACTAGAACTTACTAAATAATCAAATTCAAAAATTTTCATTTGAAATTAACATTTGCTGCACGTAATTTTTTGACAGTGTATATTATCAACACCTATTTTTAACTCGATTTACCTAAATATAAAACTCTTATCTCCGACGTGCTTATTTTTGTTTAAGCATTATATTTTTTACTCTATCTTGAGTCTCGAAAAAAACATGCTGTTTGAGAGTGGGTACCGTAACTTGGATATTTATAGACGCATGTTTCTACCTATACCAAAAATAGCATGCTGATAAGGTTTCAGGAAAAAGGGTAACATAATAGGTTTATTATGTAAGTTTGTTATATAATTCTGCCAGCATTATTTATAAAATGAGTGTTTTCGTTTTGACTTGTTGAGAATTAAGTACTTAAAATTATTATAACTCTTGCACTATAATACAAACATACACACTGTAAACTCAAAAACTACTGAGCCTACTTCAGACATTTTTTCACCATTGGACAGCTACATTCACCCTGAGTGATGAGGTGAGTGAGGCTATGTATTTACCACGGGCGAAGCCGGGGTGGACTGCTAATGTTAAAATTAAAAAAAAAAAACACTGTGTCAGGGTGCCAGGACAGAAATCGTGATAAGGCTCTTATCATTAGAGCTGAATAGTACTTTTGTAACTAACCTGTAGTAATACAACGGGAAAGCCACTGTTTCTATTATTTTCCAATGGCTCATCGTATTTTGTCTTTTACATAATAAATAAAAAGTAAAAAGAATGTTTGCTAATCCAGATTTTAATTCTCTCTTTAAAATTCAGCTTAAAGCAAGAGAAAATAATATTCAGAAGGCATTTATGTCAGCCGCTGTATTTTTTCAGCCAATTGATCTATGTTGTCAAGCCGGGAAGAATGGAATGTATGTAAATACTGTGTTTTTAATGCGACCCCTGCTAATAGTATGCGTTTTTGAAAGCAGGACAGAACGATATATTGGAAACCAGAACAATATAAATAGATCTAAAAACGTACCGGTCCCTATTCGAAATCGAATGCCCTATGATAAAAAACACTATGTGAAATCTTAGCCTGAAGGTTCCAATTATTTAAAAACATTTGAATTATTACTTCTATGATGACAGATAAGACAAAGCAGGGATCAAGGAAAGTAGCAAATTATTAATCTGCACAGACTCCCAGGGAACAGCTAGTTTCAAATAACTTTCTTTAAATTAATCGACTGGTGAATTCGATTTAATATTTCGAATTACTAGCGCTTGCATCATTCGAGTTTTTAATGCATCACGCAAGTAAACTATCGCGAATGCCATTAATTTATCGATTTCAAACACCTCTAAGATGATATTCGATCAAAAAGGGGCATTCAATGTCTAATGTTACAGACCAAAGAAACGTATTCTTTGAGTAGTCACATTACATTAGTTTTTTCGAAGGTATGAGCTATTAATCATATCAGGAATTTGGTTAGTTTAGTTTGGTGTTATAAAGGTTGAATAAAATTTTAAACATTGCCTTTCACAGGTATTACGTCAGAGAGAACAGAGAACCGAAAGGTGTACTGAAATTGTCAGAACTCACAGTGTGCTTCGCTCCTCCGAAGATTGGTCGTATGAACTCGCTACAGCTTACTTTTATGAAGGACGGATCTACCAGGCATATATACGTTTATCATGATGAGCCAGAAGTCATCAACAATTGGTTAGTAACTTTTACATCATGTCTATCATTCTCTCTCTCTTTGTAATCATATCGTTTTCCCTGTTGCTAAAGACAATAATCCTATATGGAACTTAAAATGCATGTTGGTCGTAAATCCCTGCTTGGGAATGTCAGAGGGATGGACATATCAGAAGGTTTCTTTTTTAATTCATGTCTGGCAGCAAGTCAGCTGTTACATTTTTTTTTTTGTTGATATTATTGAACATATCAAGGGATGGTAGACCTCCCGTAAATTGTTATGGAGGTTCTTTTTTTTGCCATACTTACCGAGCTTCGCAAACGTAATGAACGTTGCAGCTGACTTACCATTTCTGACATCCATAGGTAGGGTATTGAAAGGTCTATTATCATCAAATATTTACTCGTTAACAGGTACACAGCGATACGTTGCGCCCAGTTACACCTTCTGCAAGTAGCGTTTCCATCCATCCCGCAATCAGAACTCGTAGAACGCCTTCCGAAAGACTTTGCCCGCGAAGGTTTCCTTTGGAAGACGGGCCCCAGACCGTCGGACGTCCATCGCCGCCGATGGTTCACCTTAGATAACAGGAAACTAATGTATCATGATGAGCCGCTTGATGCATATCCAAAAGGAGAGATATTTGTTGGTAAGTGACATTTTTCATAATAAATAATAGTCATTATTTACATTCGAAGTTGTTTTGAAATTTTGGTGTTATCAAAAGTAATAGTACAATAATGAGAAAATTAGACCACGTAACGTCCATAAATAATAAGTACTACCGACAGACATCTTATTCTAGTACAGCCAAAAAAACGGAGAATTACCAGACTTCTTTTATCTCTGTCACTCGTTTGAAAAATATATCTATCGTTGTCTCCGTACCGTAAATTATATTTTCATGTTATTTTCAGGTCACGAATCAAACGGTTACTATATTAAGGTGTCAAATACTGGAAACGGCTGTAAAGAAGCGAGGTTTCCCTTCCAATTGGTAACTCCCGACCGGACATACTGTCTTGCCGCCAAAACACATGAAGACAGGGCGGGTTGGCTGGCTGTCATACAGCAGACCATACAGAGGCCGCTCACGCCTCAGGATTCCACAGGTCAGTATCTATCTGATTATATGTGATGTAAATTTTTTATCACATAAATAAATCAATCATTCTCACTAGTTCCATTGGCAAATAGTTCCATGGAACTAGTGAGAAATAAATATATAAAGTATAGGGATCGCATAGATTGAGTTAGCCCCAAAGAAGTTCGAGACTTGTGTTATGGGATACTTACTCAACGATACTATATTTTATAAAAAAATACCTACTTAAATAGATAAACATCGAAAATCAGAAAAATATAATTTTTCATCTTGACCTGGCCGGGGATTGAACCTGAGATCATTACAGGATGAATATGAGGGTCTACAAATCTATGGGTCTATCAAACAAAAAAAGTGAAATCAGTATTTTTGCGAAGTCCAGCGATTCTGCGCAATACGCATGGTTCCAAGAAATTTATTTACCTATTTTCATTAGGAGAATTGTCAATGTACTTAAGTGGTTATTTTCATCCCGTATAGTGAGTTTATATACGAATGGCAGCCAAATTGTAAGGCTGAAGTAAGAAGTAGGTAAGAAAAAGGGTGCTCGGTCTTTTCAGCAAAACTCAATCTTAAGGATAAGGAATCGATGCCTAGAATTATTCCCGCCATTACTTAAATGAGTTAAGAAATTATCTCTTTCTTCCAATCGGAAAATAACTATGCAAGCAAAGCAATCTATTAGCACAAGCCTGTTAGAATATCAAAATTAAATAGTTATTTAGTAGTAAATAGTACTCATGGAGACTACATTTATTCATCTATTTTTAGTTTTCTTTTTTATCTAGTTTAGAAATAGACAGACAGGTCGTTGACCTATTCAAGAATTTCCAATAGGTAACAATAGTTCAGATATTATACTCAAATCTCGCAATATTATGCAATAGCGAATCGCGTCTCGCTACGTCACTATGTCGTCAAATCTCCTGTTTGTATTTGATGGTGTATGCGAAATGACGATAGTTTATATAACCACGTGTGTCTTGGTATTAAATTATTGAATCAATGAAAGCTCGATGGCAACGACCACTTAACGAGTCCAGTGCCCTTAGTGCGAGTTTTTCTTAACGCAGACGCTAGCGACTGCGTTAGCGATTTTGTACGGCAGAGCTGTAAAGCGCCTCTGGCGGATAGTAAGGCAACTAAAAAAATTCATACAAAATCCTAACGCAGTCGCTAGCGTCTGCGTTAAGAAAAACTCGCACTAAGGGCACAGGGCCTCTACCATCAGTTATTGCAAAGGCTGTCTTGATAGCAACTTCGTTGTTAAAAAATTTGTTTGCGAAAAAATATTATTTTCTTTTACTTTAATGTAACTTGAGATGTCTATACAAAATTCTGATGTTGTTTACAATAAATAAATCACAACACAAGTTATGAGTAATATCCAAAAATGGGTATTACGTATACATATATTATGTAACACAAAAGCCGTTTGTCCACCGTTATCGGAAATTTGTACTAAGAATCTGGCCTATTTAGATACTTTAGTACTATTATCTATTCTGTGATTCAGAATAAAAAAATAATATCTCTATAGTGTCGTATTTCTATTGTAATTTGCTAAAACTATTTTTTCTTCCTCCTAATTGTATTTTTAGGTAGGTACGTTATTAAAATAAATACTTTGTCATGTTTCAGTTGAGGCAACCCTAGTCCGAAAAAGGACGTCATCAAACTCCATCAACATATTCTCTGGAAGGTAGTCCCTCTTAACTATCACCATTTAGTTATAAGACTGTATTGTAAGCAATTTATTCGCACGGTTAAAATATTTTTAGCGTTGATCGCTTTTAGCTTTGTATTGTATTGTGAAAATATGACGTATATAATTAGGTACAATAATAATAATTATTATTATTATCATCCCATCGAACATAAACTTCATATTAGGTTTATTGAACGATGTTTCAATTTTATCCTATCAATTTGTAACATTTAAGAATTATTTGTGTAAATAAATTATAAAGGGAAATGACATTTTTTTTTGAAATGAATAGAAATTGCCAATAAATCATCTCAAATAGTCTAGAAAAAAGATATTAATATTTTTCATTTCTAAAAATTATATATTTGATAAGTGAGCGACACCGCTTACATATTTACCTACTTAGAACATTTTATTAAAAAAAATAGTTTTGCCAACCTTACCGTGTTATATATCAAATGAAAGAGCTCGTTATGAAGATCATAATTCTTTCACATTAACATACCACAATTGAATATAAAAACTGACATTGGCATTGTACGGAACCCTCTCCACGCGAGTTCAACTCGCACTTGACCGGTTTTTTTTATTTTGCGGTACAATCAAAACGAAATTCGTTTCAATTCGAGCATTCTTAATGCTTTGAAAGGTCATTTCCCTTTCTCCATTTATATTTTAATTATTTAAAATGTAAATTAATTTTAATTGAATCAAACATATTCTAGATTTTAATTTACAAACGCAAGAACAGGAAGGACTGAATCTTAATGTAGATAATTTTAACGTTTAGTATTTAAGTTAGGAATGACTGTTTATTGACCGAGCGAGCGAAGCGAGCGAGAGTCTCCATTTCGAGACTGGCAAATTTTGCTTTTGTCCGGATGTCTGTCTGTCTGTCTGTTTGTTCCGGGCTAGAGGTCGCATTTCTGAACGGATCCTAATGAAACTTGGCACACTTTTGTCGAGAGCTTTTTTTGATTGGAGGGAAAATGGGGGGGAAAAGGGGGAAAGTTTTCTGTGACGTTGTTTACGAACGGATCCTAATGAAACTTGGCACACGTGTTCCTTGATGTTTTTGCAATTTTTTGTCGAGAGCTTTTTTTGATTGGAGGGAAAATGGAGGGGAAAAGGAGGAAAGTTTTCTGTGACGTTATTTACGAACGGATCCTAATGAAACTAGGCACACGTTTCCTTGGTTTTTTGAAATTTTATGTCTTGAGCTTTTTTTTGATTGGGGGAAAATGGGAGCAAATATGGGGGAAGTTTGCTATATTGTTATACATATTGCTTATATCACTGGCCGCAAGATGGTTCTTTTACAAATTAATATGCGCTATTGTTTCGTTTTCGGTCAAAGATAATTTTTATTTTATTTTTATTTATTTTATTATTTTTATTATTTGTACCAGAATAGGTAGTAAGTAGTAACTATAGAAAAAAACATTAACAGAATGGGAAATACCTATCTATAGTTATGAAAAAAAAGAAAAGGGGGTTAACGGAGGAGGTGCGCGAGGTCTACTGTTCACAGAACCACTAGTTTTAATATTGCGACCTGGTGATACGCACAATACAATTATTATTATTTGCTTCGTGTTATTATCCCTTCTCCAGTCCCGCGCCCGTTTCCGCCTCAACAGTCGCACGCACGGGTCGCGGATTTTTTTTGCCGAATTTCCGCGCAGCGGAAAACATACGATATCTCAAAACTTTTGTATGACAACTATTAAAAAAACTTATATATATAGAATCCTTACAAAATAAGCTATCAGACTGTTATATTTTAATAGCAATCATAAGTGTATTTCCATTTGTATTTATTTTTTAAACTAACAAATATAATGAGTATCCATCCTAGTATTCATAATAAATTAATATAAATCATGTCATTCTTGAAGATCATGTTATTATATTAAAATTGAGTACAAAACTCAACAACTAGATAAAATTGGCATTTGTTATTTTAAAAACATCTAAAAAGACATCTCAAAAACGATGTAGGACGACTTATGAGGTGGCAATTTTCGCCTGCCTGTACATTTACCATGAGATTTTGCGAACGCAGATACTAGCCACTACTTCAGCAGTTTTGTATAACAAATCTACAAAGCTTAACGGATAGGCAGGTCATTCATTTCATTTTATAGTATTTCATCATTCATAGTATTTCATCATTACTATGAAATTCAAAACAAATTAAATTTCATAACAACATTTACTTAAATTTTATTGCTCAAGAAAAAAAATACAGGTTCTTTAGCTATTTACTTTGCTAATTGTCATGGCAAAGTCACTCACATACATGTCGTAATTAATCGCCATTCCAGCCAAGTGATAGTATCCTATCATCTTGATGAATTCAAGTAATTTATTTTTATGTAATTGATTAAAATGATAATGGTGCCTATGATTTAGGGAAAATGTTCGATAATATAGAACTATTCTATTCATAGGATCCGGTCGTTTGTAGCTCAAAAATCAATAAAATATTTAATTCGTTCAACAACTGGGGACATCTATTGGGCTCGTTACCTTTTCTTTAAACGGATTTGAAGTGTTTCTATGGTATAGTAGTCAGCTTTGCCGATAATAGGTATAAATTTAGAAATTGAGTTTTGTCGGTCTAGAAAATAAAAAACGCGAATATGACTTATTTTATACAATGTGTATAATTTTCGCTCATACTTTTATTCAAATATTTTTTTAACTCATACCTATTATGTCAATGGTATTTTTTTTTTACTTCTAAAGTAATGGTTGTTTAGTTATGTAATTTTGTGTATAACTTTGATGTATTTTTAGATTTGCTTAAACAAGATTAGTGCTCAATATATTCAGAGGTAAGTTAATCTGTGTCTAAGAAATTGAGGTATCCGAATCGTAGTGTATGTAGGTAAAGTGTCTATACTTAGGTAATTCGCCGCTCTAGTATGATGTGACCGAGGTGTGCTCATACCAAAGTAGTATTTTATTATTTTCGTAAATAAATAAAATTATCATAGTGTCGTCAAAAATTTAAAACCCAGGACTATATGAGATGATTGATTAAAAAATAAAACCATGCAAAATAAAAATAAAAATACAAGCAAAATTGAGGACTATTTGTAAAATCAGGTCACTTCAAGTTTTCATTAAATTTGCGCAATTAGAATTTACTGTCTGTGAATATTTGGTTAGTATACATAAATATAATGACGCAATAAGATAGTGTGCACTATCACAATAGTGTTTAGGTATAGTGTGAATACTCTGGAATACAGGCTTTAATCATTGTGTATGATTATATCGTTGTAAATGTTTGTGACATATTAATTCAATTATTCATACATGTGTAGTTTTGTGTTAATAAGAAACGGTACTCATCACAATATTAAGTTGAACAGAAGTTTGTTTTGAAGTGATTTGGCATCTGTTTAACTTTATTAGTTAAAACAGTAAAATAAAATTTGATAGCCAAAAAAACATTTTTATAGATAGGCCATCTATAAATAGAAAGGTATAGTACCTACGATTTATATAACAGACATATAATCCTTAAAGAATAAGTCTGTAAATAATGCAATAAGTCGTAATAACATGTAGGATATTTTTATAGAAAAAAAATTAAATATACACATTTTGTAAGTTGGTTATACCTGAAACAAATCGGATCTTTTGCAATAAAATGTTTATCATAATTGTGAAATAAAGAGAAATAACAAAAATTTAAACTGTAGTAACACACTGGGAATGTTGACAGACTCTAGAAAATTCTACATGGTACCCCGAGGGGAGAGGGAGGCATAGACTAATACAGTTTATAAATGAAAATGTAACATTTGTTGCAAAAATATTTGAATATTCTACATTAATACCGAATTAAAACTGAAAGTATATAAAGGTTGGGGTAGTTTAGTTTAATTTTAAATAATGTGGATTAGATACAATAGAAGTGACGTCAGGGAAATGTCGAAACATATTAGGAATATTGCTTACACGTATATAAATACACATTATCTACAGTTGCATTTATTGAATATTCGAATTCTGGTTAGTATAATTATGACAAAGACGCTAAAATACGAGTTAAAAAAAACCGTTTTTTTAATCAAATTAGATATGTCTAAAGAAAATATAGTTGTCATTTATATGGATAGTCTTGCATATAAAAGCTAGGAAACTACCAAAAATATGGTAGATTAGTAGTGGTTTATAATTATAATATGTATTAAAATTAACTCTCATACAGGACATAAATGCTTGATAAGTATTAGATTTAGGAGTATGAATATGATTCATTTAGTGTAAAAGAGTGATGATTTCTTAGCATCGTCGCCTTGTGAGTTAGGGCTGATAGTTAAAACTACTGTGATCTATAAAACGATCATGTAGTGCACTAGCGTAACTGTGCAAACAATATACTTAGCTGATTTTAAATGAAACACACAGTTTTTTTAGTTTTGCGTAGATTAAAATAAAACACAGGAAAATAATTAATTATGTTTGAAATTAATTTAGCTGGTAATAAATTTGTTTTAATTGGACAGATTCCATAGTATACATTGGAACAATTATATTCTTACTAGCTTTAGCCCGTGGCTTCGCCCACGTGGATGTCGGTTAGCCTATGACCAGCTTCATAAAGATAGTCATGTAATTTCTAAAAATTTTATGATTATGCGTTGTGTTCAATGTGCAAGCCTACCAATACTTAAACGGTATATTATTAGTGAAAAAACAAGCATTATTGAATTTTATACAATTATAATAAATATCAAAGAGCAATTCCATGTTTTATAATACCTTATGTACAAATTTGTTGTGTCAATGTTTGTGAAACCAATTACTGCCACTTTTGTATATTTATTTTATAATTGTGTCTTAATATATGTTTAACAGTCGCACCTTGCTTTAGTTATAATAGTTAAGTTAACGTAATTTTATTTATAAAATTTTACCAAAACATGCCTCGCTTAAGTTTTACATTATGATTTGTTGTAAATAATCAAAACATTATTTATAACGCGCTCTAGCATAATACATATTATTATTCTTATAAAATAATAAAGTTTTTACTGGCTAATTTACTGTTTTATTCAATTTCTATCACAATTTTTATCTTGAGTAGGTGGTTGTCTGTGCACAATACAAGATACCGCAAACTAAGAGTTGGTGGAATCGTGTATTACTGATCTTTGGCCCATTTTTTGTTATCCTTATGTTGCTCAAAAAAAATGTACGCCACGTGAATCAATTATATTATCAGTCAAATGATAAAATGAAAACAAAAGGGTATAATTTCATGACGTTATTTTAGACCTTATTGCACCCCCTTAAAAGCTGTGACCAGACACTTTTGCCACCGACTGTACATTAATTTGTTTCCGGTAGAATTCTTTTTCTGTTTCCCGACAGCGAATATTTTGTTTGTTTTGTCAGGTTCGCCGGGGACTGAAGTGAGGACCACTTTGTGGCATATTGGGTTACCATTGCCACTCACCAACTTTGTAGAGAGGATTCCGATATTAAGACGACTAAAACAAATCACAACACTAGTTTTTAATACGGTTTTCTTTGGCTTAATGTGAATAATTATTAGTTCAATTAATAAATTTTTTAATTGGAATACTTTCGATTACAATAGGTATAAATCTATGATTAGCTTCACAATTTTCAGAACATTGTCCATAAAATTTTTAAAAATGAATACAAAATTCTAGTTTCTTAATTGCACTTACATAAAATAGGCCTTCATTTTTATATGGTATTTTTGATTGATATTAGGATAAAATAACTAAATTTAAACATTAATGTTATCCGAATAGGTTCTCATGTCGTAATAATTATCTTTATATCCATAGTTGTATTGCACCTGACCGCAGCCCTCACTCGTCAGTTCTTCATAGCACCTTTCTTCGTATTCATTCTCACAGTACTCTTGCGTGTAAGATTCGTTCGTTCCGTTCGGAACATCTCTCTGTATTTCACTTCGGTTGTTATCATTGGCTGGGTTCACATTCCATCTTTGAGATATAGAGCAGCTGAGGTTACCGCCATGTTGGAAAGCGAAAGGCCAAGCCTGGAAAAGAAATACATAGTCTCTGTAACTGCCTGCTGTTCGTGATTATTGATGTACCTATTCTTAATTTTGCTGTGGAATTTATCGGCAATCAAATAATCGAAATGTTTATGTAGTAACTGCTAGAGTTCGTTACAAATTAAAAAAATATAATAGTTTCTTATAATATACTTAGACGACTATCTATTATATACTGAAACTAGCGACCCGCCCCGGCTTCGCACGGGCATAAAAACCTTCCTCTTGAATCACTCTACCTATTAAAAAAACCGCATCATTTTTTTTTATTTAGTTTTTTCAATATAGGATATTCTTATTACTTATTGACGTCAATTGTTACTTATTTTAAGTTTACCACCACTTCCAAAGCGTCAAAATCCGTTGCGTAGTTTTAAGCATACATAGGGACAGAGAAAGCGACTTTGTTTTATACTATGTAGTGATATATGTTGACGTTAGAGTTTGGTTGATGAAAATAGACCTTCAGCGATTTATAAGAACCAGAATTTCGGAAATGGTTTAAACGAGGATTTTAGAGACTGAATACAATTTTTTATGTATAAAATGAAGCATATAGATGCCTATATGATAGCATATATGACTGACGTAATAAATTTCTTTAAGTTAAATTACATAAAAAATGTAGAGGTCACAGGGACCTCCCAGCAAGTTCAATATCAACTGTGAATATTCCCATTTATTACGATGACTTGACCGCACTTTTTATGTCAAAATAAACAATTCTTTGGCGCGCACGCACATGTGTGTTAGCTAGATAGTAGATTGGTAATAAAATAAATATGAAATCGTATTTTCACGAGCTTGATATTAAATTATGGATTTACCATATTTAAAATGTTCTTATGAATCGCAAATCGGGCTAACGTTATTTGTTGTGGTTTTATACTGATCTTCCAGCATGCAGGTCTCAGGTTTCTGAGCACACGCTGTCATATAGCTTTGCTGTAAATGTGTGATCACCGTCTTTCATTTTGATGACATTGTCTGTAAAGATGATGTAGTTTTGAATACTGGGTACTTAAACTATAAGTACCTGTAATTAATAGTTCTGACATTGGTACTTTATATAACGTTATAGCCCGGTAGATGAAAATAAAACATCCCGATGAAGGAAGGAGGTTCTCATCCTCCTTTTTTTAAGTCGGTCAAAATAAAATTCATGTAGGGAATATAGATGGAGAATATAGGTTACGGCCGTACTTCCTCATACATAAGTAATAACGTATTTAATTGAAATTCATAACTGCCTACGGTCTCTTTTGGCTGTAAAATAATCAAAATAATTTGCGACGCGATCAAAAAATGTGGCCGTAAATGATGCAAATGTTCTTAAATTTTGCGATTTCACTAATTTTGGAATAAATATAAAAACTGTAAGTACATTTGTTGTTAAATGTTCAGAAAATATTTATAAAAAAAAAAAGATTAAAAATATTCATTATACAAATAAGTTAAAGGAAAGCAAAAATTTTAGAATATATGCGGTGGTACGGAATTCTCAAGACACGAGTCCGTGTCGCACTTGGCCGATTTTTCACTATGCGAAAGAAAAGACTGATAAGTATAAATAATTACTATTTTGACAAAAACAATATTAAGTAGGTAGTTAATTCATAGGCAGGGTCTGTTTTTCACAATTTTTGCATGGTTTTCAGCCTTTTTTGTTTTTATATGACGTGTTTAAGGTCGTGTTTAAGGCCGGCGCTTATTTTGGCCAGTGTATTAGTCTGTCCGTACAAAACGTGGCAATGCAGCCAGCCTCTTGGTCTTGGGCACTTAACTTTCTTGCGACGACAATAATTTGGGCTCTATATTTTACTTAATTTAATAAGTTTTTAGTTTTTATATTAATTAGTTTTAGAATAGACATTATTAATATTTGTATCTATGTAATAAATAAATTCAGGTCTAAAATATTTTACTATTTGTTTATTTATCGAATACTTTACTTACATATTGTAGTTATGTTTCTTACAATTTAAATTTTATTCAAATTTATTTTATAAGACATCTTTCGTGCGGTTCTTATTAGAGAAGATTCTTATCATGGTTTATTTCCAATGAAGAAAAAGACAAAGATGCAGTTGGTACCTAAAACAATTAAACGCGCTAACGTCCGGAGTATAAACTTTATTTATAATCCGAACAGCTGCAAACTTTTGGTCAGCTCGTGTTGAGTTTGTTTATGTAACCTTTTTGTTTCTATCTCTACGTTTGGTTTCACTGTTGTTTATGTTATAAGAAAGGATTCCAAGTGACTCTTTGTTTTTAAGGGCTGTTAACTTAAAAAATGGCAACCGACTAGGACACACACGATGTTTCACGGTACACCGTTTTGAAGAGCTTTTGAATTACGTAAATGTTAATTGGTAAGTGGTAATTATATTTTTTTTTTCATATATCTCTTCAATTATGTAAATACTTGAGCCAGTTCAAAATAATTAAGTAAGCATAAGTAAATATTTTGAATAGGCGTTTGAATTGGACATAATTGTAGCTCTATCTTTATAATTAACATCTAGCTCTATCAAAATTTGTAAGATTTGTTAGGTACAAATTACAGTCATTATCATCTTCTTGTGTAGGTGACACGGTCACTCGACATTGCATACCCTGGCGTCAGAGCAGCCGGGACCTGCTTATACTTTCAAAAAAGACATCAAACGCGTACTGGGCAATTACTTCTAACACGGAAAGTTATAAAAAGCGATGTCAGTTGTCCCTCAAATACGTAGATTTACATACATGATGTATGAGCTGATCCTAAAATACAGAGATCTACGGAAAAAGAGGTAGAGTTTACCCTTATAGAAATATTTACTTTTCGAAATAAGACAAGACATAAGTATGTCTACAGAAAAGATGTATACTTAGAGGCAATTTACAATGCATTAACATCAAGCATGTATATTCGAAATTCAAAAACAATGTGTTAATCCCGCCATCGATCAAAATAAGAGAGGCGGGCCTTCGTGGAACGTGCTCATAAGCCATCGATGACAGTTTTTCGCTAGAGTTTGGCAAATGTCCCTGATTCATTGCGGTCGGGACTCGTGCCTCTATCCCGAAGAATTAACGGGATGACAAGTGTGACAGGGGATAAATTGTGAACAATTAGATGGTGATGTTGTGGGACACATGGGCGGTGCCTTTTTAAATTCTCGTGTTAGGCACTGAGTGACGTTTAATAGCTTTCTAGTGTGATTAATTTATTTGTGGACGTTGTTAGTTAATTGCATATCAAAATAAACAAGTTGAGATTTTGGCACATGAAATTAACTAATTTGAGTTCCTCGTGCATATTTTTAGTTTATCATTTCAACCGAAGGCTGTCCACTGCTGCTTCAAGGATTTCTTGAATGACCGGTTGGAAGAGGGGCACATGGCGCAAAGAACCTATGGCCGATGCGGCATTAAGGTTCTCGAATGGAGACCATGCAACAACGGACACCCACCGACCAGATGGTCAGATGACCTGAAGAAAGTCGCAGGCCGCTTCCAACCATTCATTCTTTTACTTAACGACTTTTCGACTTTCGATTTCCATTTTTGAAAGAAAATTTCAAAATTGAAGATGGAAGTTTATTATGTGAAAGATAAAAACAAACACTTTACCAAACTAAGTGGGTGTGGCGGGGTATGCGCTGATCTCGGTTCATGCAGCAAGGCCCGCAGATGGGCGATGTAGGAGGCTGCCAGCCTCAAGGTATCCAGTTTAGATAGCTTGGTGTCAGCTGGTACCCATGGCAACGTAGTTTTCAATCTAGAACACAACACTGATGAATCAGAAAATGTTGGCGGCGGCTAATTGCGGTTATTCCCCGACAGTGGCGGCATCGAGTTTTGTACATACCATTTGCCGGCTTTGCTCTCCGGGCTTATCTACGGTCAAGATATAGTGTATAGGAGCCTTAACACCCACTGACAGTGACTGTGGTAAGAGTTTTAGTAGCTTATGGTATTAAAGATAGTAAACTTAGTGACGAATTAAAGTATCCGACTTAAGGCAATGGAGTCACTACATAGTACTTACTAAATTTTTTTCATTACATAATCATGACATGAAATGAAACAGAATTAGGTTTTAAAAAAGTAATAAGAAAAACAAAAAAGAACCATAGTTAATTTATTAACTCTTCCAAGAAACTTTTTAGAAATGGCACCGAATATATACGTACCTGCAGAATGCTTTAGAAAGAACTCTCATTCTAGCCCTTTCCCGTGCATTGGCTGCGTTTCTGTGTTGCGGTTCGTGTGTACTTCGACCTACAACAAACATAATATCCTTTTATCCATATTCCATAATAATATTGTTAATGCTAAAGTCTGTCTGTCTGTTATGCTTACATGGTTAAAATACTGCATCGATTTTGATATAATTTGGTATGGATATAGTTAAGGACCAGGAATCAAACATAGATACTTTTGGGTGCGACATAACCAAGTCCCACGCGGGCGGAGCCGCGCCAGTAACAGCTAGTAAGTGTATAAATCGCTTGATAATCTACAACTGATACAAATTATCATTCCTTTTTGCAATAGGTACAATTTATAGCTTCACTAAAAACCCCAAAACGCAAAAAGGCAGATTGCAAAGGCACTTACAAAGAGGTCTTTGTTTTTTCTATCACTATCACTGTACCTATCCATCGGCCTATAATAATCAAGATAGGCACATTTGGCACATCATGACAGGGCTTTACTAAGGTAAAAGTGAACTAAGGTTCAGATGATTAACTTGTCATTCAAAAGTATTGGGATACTTTTTCGTGGAATGTAGAAATTGTATATTTTCTTATATATTTTACTCAACTCCTGTTATTATCATAATTTTCTGTACTCATATAATATTATCTATAGTAAATTCCAATAATTAGTGATTAATGACTAGATACTTATATCCTAGAACTAATTTTCTCGTAGCCTATAAATGAAGGGCAGCGTAGCAAATCGTATCGTTTCGTAGCTAATATCAATTTTATTATCAGATTTTTAATAAATAAATAAGAAATTTAAGTCTGATAATCAGTTTTTTTATCAAGTTACCTGCAAAACTATCAGAAACGATAGACATAGTTTTACATAATAAAATAAATCAGTAATAATTTGATACCTATCTATTTTTCAATTATTCGAGGATCAAAATATATCGTAGTGCGGTCGTAGCAATTCGTAGCTTCTCGTAGCTCATGGGAAAAAATATTTTGATGTGCGTTTTTTTAATTTTATTCGAAAGGTTTTTAAGTTTTTTAAGGTAAGTGACTATGTTCATAGTTTTCAGTTTTATTTATATAGAAAAAAAAAATTAAAAGAAATATTTTTAATATTTATTTGCGTTGTCTACCTATGTCAATATGACTGAGATTTTTTATGAGGGACATTATACAGCAGGTTAACGTCGAAATCGATTTATTGCTAATGCCTTTATTGGGTTTAAAACATTTTTTTTTATATTGGTTGACTATTACCAATAATTTGGTTTGAGAAAATTCTATAAAAAAGAGTCTATACGTATAAGTATATATTTTTTTAAAGTAGATACTTACCGGAACTAGATTGAGAATCGTCGAAGAAGAAATCATCGTCATCGGCATCATCCGACCGTTTTTCGACCGGGGGAGACCGATTGGCGCGTTTTCTCGGCATTTTAAATTCACGCAATCACAAAATTTATTGTCACTACATCACATCACTGGTTATATTTTTTTTACGATCTGCTACGTTCTAATTTTAAAATTTCATATCATCAAAATTTTTTAAATATTTTGATTTATGAACACATATTTTTGTTTTAATTGTAGCATGGGTATCTGAACTATAGGATTGGTGTTAGTCGTATGAAATGCGCTGGCGCAAGGCGGAGATGGTGGATCGTTGGGCGGTGCTTCCCGATGCCCCTCCCTGCAATCCAGGATTATCCCCAAATCTCAAAATGGCCAGTGAGTAGAAAGGTATTTCATATTTGAAGTCACTTTTTATATCGTTTCACTTCAATTAAGGTTTAATACATCCAACTAACTAAACTCAGGCTCTATGTGACTGGTATGTTACGCACAATATACAGCTGAAAATATAATGTAATGAAACTCAAATGCGGCGGATTGCATGAAATCTTTCTGTGAGTATTTTAGGTTGTGTTGAATCATGTGAAAATTCCCTGAAATGTAAAGTGCTTCCAGAAATGCTTGCTTTTTGTAGCAGTTCGGCTAGGCACAGTCGGCTGCAGAGAAATCACAATTGAACGGGGTCATATTTCTCTGCAGCTCACTGTACGTTAAGTATCTATTGTGTGGGTCGAAAAATTATAGTTAAGAAATATATCTTGTTAACTCTCATCATCATCCGAGCGTGTTTCCCAGTCTCATCTTTAGCTCACGTGGTGGTTCAAGATTTTCACGGTAAAGAAAGAAAGAAAGAAAAAATGTTTATTTGATATTACACAAAAACATTTGATATTACAATGAAGCTACTTCCGTTTGACGTCTGTTATCTTTTTAAAAGGTAAACCAGACCAAAAGATGATTTGGATGTGTACCCACCTTACTTATTTACTACTATGGCTCGATGACAATACAATACAATACAATACAATACAAAACCCTTTATTGCACATAGAATACAGAAAATAGGTTAACAAGAACATAAATATAAAACGCAAAAGGCGGCCCTAAGTGGATCCTGGCCTCCGACACTAGAGCTCTCCACTACTCCCCTACTCTGTGCCACCTCTTTTGTAGGTACACAAGAGGTGGCACAGAGTAGTAAACAGTAGGTAGGCACCTACTGTCAGAATTTTCAGGCTGCCTAAATGCATCTGACAAAGCCTAACGACTGCCATCTAGCGATAGCATCCGGGACCAACGGCTTAACGTGCCTTCCGAAGCAGCTCCGGAGGAGCTCAAGATACAAATGCCACTAATATTATGGCGACCAATCCATGCTGCGTACTCGCTCGCGTAGCTTGACGCACGCTATCGTTACAAACACGCTCACCCCGCTAGACTATTGACTTTGAGCTTCTTAAAAGTAAGCACCACCCGTGATATAACGCGATCAAATTTTAACTAAGTATTTTATCAGAAATAGTTTTGTGCAACTTAAACCGTGAAGCAATTAGAGCCCTCGAAGAAAAAATGAAACAAAAACTGACAGGGTGCCGCACACTTCCGCGACACCTAATACTTTTGTGACGACTTTGACTGCTCTACACGTGCTACAGACGAACCCTTCTTAGGTAGTTTGAGAGAGAACGGTAGCCCATTCTGGGGATGTGATGTAAAATGGTACCTAAATACTTGGCTTAAGTACTTATTTACCGCGATGGCTCAACGAACCAATGTGGATCTTGCTCTTCGACACGAGAGTTCTCCACTTCTCCTTATTCCGCGCCATCTCTTGCAATAATAAATCGTAACTAGTATTTCAGCCCCAGGCTGTCCACTGCTGGACATAGGCCTCCCCAAGGATCTCCAAGATGTCCAACGTTTGCAGAGACCGTCTGTAGGCCATCTGACCACCTAATAGTCGGTGGGTGTCCGGCGCAGCGTTACCGGTGCGTGGTTGCCATTCGAGAACCTTTCTATCTCAGCGGCTATCGGTTGTTCACGCTATGTTTCTCGCCCACTACAAAGAAGAGAACAAAGTTGACGACATAGCCCAGCGGATTAGCAATAATAAATACTACCTACGTATTTAATTAAGTAAATCAATTCATAACTTTGATGATAATCTCTCCGACTCCGACCTATGTCGGAGTCGGAGAGATTATCATCAAAGTCGGCCATGGCGTCTACCGACAACTGGTGGTGAAAAAAAAAACAATGGCGGCCGAAAGCACTTCCGCTAACTCCAAGTCGGCAATTTGGCGCTCGTGCGCATGAAGATGTATGCAGTAAACTTTAGATTACTGTGCAGTAAACGCTTCGTGCGCATTAAGCGATTAAAGTTCGGAGTGAATACAATCTCTTCATGAGTTATTATGACAAATAAACTAGTCCAAACTTTTTTTTTTGACTGGTTAACGACCTCAGATCTTATATTATTGGTGTTATCTATCTCACCAGTCGGAAAGAGTAAAGATTAAATAAATGATCCAATTAAATAATCCCTTAGTTGCAATTACGACCCACTATACCACGGGTATGGCCAGTGGTATGGTGGGTCGGACATGGCTATTTACGAATAAGGAAGTGGTCTTTTCTTAGCCAAAAACCACTGAGGCCCATAAACAAACCATCTCTCACCAAATCTGTGTACATGTCGTACTAATAGGTATACCTAGTACTCTGTAGGTAATATTTTACCTAGCCTAGATAATAGAGCTAGAGATAAAGTGGTGGTGTGGTGCTGTTTTCGAACCTGTTATTTTAGAGTATTTTAGTGTTTATCTTTGACAGGCTCATTAGTCAGCCCTAATTGTGGAGGTGATCGAGCACAGCGACTTGAGGTTGGACGAATTGCTGTTGCTGCAAATAGGATGCACATAGGGTTATCAATCTTTTGTTAATTTTTCATAAACTTCGATTTCTTTATTAATTCAATCAAAAAATCATTCAGTATTTGTGTCTTCACTACAAAGTATAAAACATAGTCTCTTTATCTGTCCCCATGTATGCTTAAATCTTTAAAACTACGCAACGGATTTTAATGCGGTTTTTTTAATAGATAGAGTGATTCAAGAAAAAGGTTTTTATGCCCATGCGAAGCTGGGGCGAGTCGCTATTTTTCTATAAAGTAAACAAGCTGACCATGGGCTATGAACAACGAAGCTGAGGACGCAACTGGGACATCGCATCGGATACAAAGGTAAAGTCCTGCTCCTCCTCCAATCGTTTGCTCACTACTGAGTATCGTGATGTGCCCGACTGACAAAAGTAAGTAGGTACATAATAAACGGATACTTCATCGGAAATAAAAAACAAAGTTTGTATGCTAACCATGAGAATCGAACCCACGGCCCCCGGGTCTACAAGCAAACGACAATTGAGGTGTGGGTGGACTAAGAATTAATATCACAATAAATAACCTAGAAAGTGTGAGTAAGACTCTCTTTCCCCCACAATACATACCTACTCACTTTTGATTAATTACTAGCGTCACCCGCGTCTTCGCCTTCTTGGATGTCGGTTAAGGTAATACCTCGGTGAACACTAGCGCCACCGTCATTTAAAAATCATTACTCACTGAAAACACAAGTTATCAAAAATCCCTCTGCTGTAATTATGGTTCTGGATCTGAAGTTAATTTTAATCATATTCAATTATTAAATTATAGTTCCATATAGTTACAAATTGCAAAACTGCTAAAAGTGGCCGTTTTAGGCAATAATGCAATTTGTAACTATAGGGAATTATTATAATAGTACAAACCTACTTTAGTTTAGTACTTATTCCGGGTCCTTTAATTAATATATTGAAAAATTACTATTACTTACTTACTTATTAATCGGTACTGACTGAGTACTTTATAAAAATTCCTACTTTTGAGAGGCAGCCCTACTGACTGCTTCCAGGTGGCAGATATCAAAGCATTGAATTTAACGCCAGACAAACACCAATTCGTTTAAGCGCCATCAGTATGACTTACGGTGGAGCCGAATGTTTTCTCAACAAATATTATTCTTTGTTCCATTTACATGAATACCTACACAGCTAGGTAGGTACATCATGTAACAAATATAGTAAGTAAGTAGTTATCGGCCATTCTCAATTTTGGCATTCTTAGTCTAATTACCACAACCCTTTTAATTTCTTGAACTTATTCATGAAATAAGACTGTAGAGAGAATGAATATGAATCAATTGTGAATTTAATCGTATTGGCATTTATTTAGCTTATGTAGTATCCAAGTTATCGGTATCTAAAATATTTGATGGTTGTGACAATTAGAAATTATAATTTTACCTCGTCCCGGTAATTAGAAACTTGATTTTTTCCATATAAGTATATTGAATAATGACCGCTTATGTATTTAAAGAAGATATTTACATATAATATATTAATTTTGGTAAGAAATTATCATATAAAACGCAACAATTCAACATTATAATCAGTTTATTATTGTTTGAGTTTGCTTAAATCTAACGGAAATAACAGCTGTTTTGGTTTTTAATTGACGGTGGCGGCGCTAGTGTTCACCGAGGTATCACCTTAAATAACAGCTGTTATATACTTAGTTTTTAACAACAGCAGCGATGGCAATTAGAAAAGTTGTGGCAATTAGCGTCGTGGCTCTTAGAGAGAAACATAATTTTTCAAAAAAAAAAGCTACTTAATAAACTGAATTCTCATAAAGACACATCATAATCCATAGAGCCCAGAAATCTGGTTTATTTTCAATAAACAAGAATAAGTTAACAATAACTCATAAGTTTTTAATCAAGGCTACATGAATTAGAAAAATCGGAAACCAAAGTCATGGCCATTAGATACTTAGGTGTCTAATTGGCGATTACTCGACACAGCGCATAACCACACTCGACGAGTACCTCGACAACACTGACGGCTCGTGACCTGTGCTATAGTAATGTACCAGAGATTCTTATTTAGGGATGTGCGCCCTCGATTGCAAGTGGTTTTGGCAATTATTGTCCAAGGTCGGACACGTCTTCATTTGATAATTTTGTCAAAGAAAGTACTAGTAACTTGTTGTATTTTTGATATGTTGTTGAATATATATTCCTTAATATAAAAAACCATCTAAAATAACTAAAACTCTTTCTCTGAATTAGTATTTAGACAAGTTTCCAAACTGGGAGAGCGCGTGGACGCGTCGTGGTAATTTAAGAACAATGTTTTGAAAAAATAATTCTGTTATACTATGCAATATAGAGATATTTTTTAAAGTGCAACACATAGAAATAGTTGTTAGCTACTTTACAAAAAAAACAGCACATAATATTATTTTGTTTACATGAAAATTTTGCACTGGACGCTCTAAATTAAGCCTTCTGAGAATGGCCGTTATATAGAAAGGATTACGCAAAGAATTTCATCACGTAAGTATAAATTGTAGTCCCTACTTACTTAATATCAATTTGTAGTATTATGTTTTTAAAGTAATTGCACAGAATTTATAATAGTGTAATGGTACGCACTGGGCTTTGATTGTCTTCCAAGTAGGTATGAAGGAAGGCTATAGGCTATTAAAAACAGAGGGGTTACTACCGTTACTAGAGTCTCTTAAAACCATGCAAGATCCAGTGAATAAAGGGGATGTTGCCTTACATCATGTATCGCGCTGTCTCGCTTACTCACTGGATCTTGCATGGTTTTAAGAGATGGTAGTAGGCCACCTGCCTGCCGTTAACACTCTTTTGAAAGTTGTCATTAGTTTGTTTGTGTGCGTGTATCAAAATGGCGCTATTCGATTACTTACTCGTTTCGGGCCTGCTAAAAGAGACGATAGTTACGCCCCAGGTGGCTTACTATCATCTCTTAAAACCATACAAGATCCAGTGAGTAAGCGAGACAGCACAATACATGATGTAAGGCGACATCTCCCTTACTCACTGGATCTTGCATGGTTTTAAGAGAATCTGGAAAATATATAACATCGTTATGTTTACAAAAAAACTCTCAACCTCTGTCAATGTCAACTGAAACTAGTTAAAGCAAACGTCATTTTTTGACTTTGTTGTGTTTCTGTCTGTTCAGTCCTGTCTGTTGTCATTGTTTTTAATTTCCATCTCGTTTCGTTTCATTGAATTCTCATCTAAAATTTTATTGTGCTCTATCGTACTTATCAAACTAATTATTCTTTGGCCCTATATTGAAGCGCTTTGCTGCAACTGTAGATTGTTGTGATAAAATTTGCATTTGGGACTGATAGGTTTCTTCATGCTGTGAAGATTCTTTTTGATCATGCTACCTGGCATTGGCGTCTTCGGTACAGGCGCTATAGCCAAAGTATTGATACCATTTCTTAGAGAAAAAGGGTTCACAGTTGAAGCGATATGGGGTGTCACTCTGCAAGAAGCCGAAGCAGCAGCGAAAGAATTGAACATCCCATTTTTTACGAATAAAATAGATGACGTTCTTCTGAATAAAAATGTCAATCTTGTGTTTATAGTGTGCGCGCCAAACTTACACGCCCAAATATCTGTGAAGGCTCTAGGCATCGGCAAACACGTCGTTTGTGATAAGCCTGCGGGTCTTTGCCAAGCTGAAGCTCTAAAAATGGTGCGAGCAGCACAGTATTATCCTACTTTGATATCTATAATAAATCATTCTCTAAGATTCTTACCAGCTTTCAGTCACATGAGGAAGAGTATTCAAGAGGGTTACCTTGGTGATCCAGCAGAGTTGACCTTAATAGATGTGAGAGTACAAATGGGACCACTGTTAGGGGAAAGTTATAATTGGCTTTGTGATGATACAATGGGAGGGGGGTCACTCACGCTAGTTGGTAGTCATGTAATTGATTTAGTTTCATTTCTTACGGGTCAAAAAGTTGTTAAAGTCCATGGTGTTTTGAAGACATTTGTAGAAGAGACACCAAAAGTAAATGGTATTAGAAAGATTACTGCACCGGACTTCTGTACATTTCAATTACAAATGGATAAGGGGTTGTTAGTGACTGCCACAGTAAGTAACCATTTACCAGGTCCTTGCTTTAACCAAGAGATATATGTTTGCAGCAAAAGAGGTTACCTGGTCGTTAGAGGTGGAGACTTGCATGGAAAGCTACACAAGATTCATATGAAAAATATAGCTGAAGATGAAGGAAAAAGGCATACAGATAAGGAAGAAGTAATTTATGTGGATGTAGAAGATTTGAGTTGTGCTTCTAGTGTAGTTCCAAAACCATATGTAAAAGGACTTTGTAAAATGATAAGTGCACTGAAAGAGGCTTTTTTGCCTGTCAAGGAGCAAATGGATTGGGTAAAGGAGCCAGTGAGGGCTGCGGCAACATTTGAAGACGGGCAAAGAGTCCAGGCCACAATGGAGGCGTTACGTCAGTCAAATGAGGATGGTTGTTGGACGACAGTACAACTGTTGACAGAACCTCCTGATCCAAATCCAGCTTTGTCAGCTGCAGTGAGACGCACCGCCATATCTTTGCAATAGACTTAATACTGTAATAGAAATGCCATTTGTTGTGTACCTTTAATTTTTAAGTTTGAATGTATTTATTACAGAAATTTTACAGATAATATAGTACTTCTATCTTTTAGTTGCTATAGGATTTTAACCATCAAGTTTTTGTAAAATTTGTAAGAAAATATCCATGAATCAAGTTTGTCAATTTAGCCACCAGTCCATCAATTTGGACCAGCTGTTGCTAATTATGCAATTTTATAAAATTGCAAAGAATGATGTTTTTTATATAGATGTAAGGTAAGACCAAATTATGTTATGTCTGACTGTAGATGTATACTTTGCAAGAAATGAACCTATAATTCCAGATTAGTATTAGGTAGGTACCTAATTTGTAAGAAAAATTTAACGAAGTTTTTCTCAGTATCTTATGTGGGCCAGAAAAAGGCTACCATTGAAATTATTTATTTTCAATATAGGATATTCTTAACATTTATTGACTTCATATCAATTATTACTTAGCTAAATTTACTTCCAAACAACTGTATGTATAAGTGGAGAAGAAGCAGCACCACTGTAGCATTTTTGTCTGTACTCTTTCACCTAAGGCACAGTATTCCTAGTATGAGTTTTTCTTTTCTTCAAAATCCTAACGCAGTCGCTAGCATCTGCATTAGGATTTTGTATGGAATTTCTAAGTTGCCTTACTATCCGCCAGAGGCGCTGTACAGGTTTGCCATACTAAATCGCTAACGCAGTCGCTAGCATCTGCGTTAAGAAAAACTCATACTAGGGGGCACTGAATATATAATAAACCTAACCCTAAGGTGGTATACTTTTTTATGTGGCCCACTGCACTGTTGTTTTTAATTCAAGGCTTTGTTAGGAGCATAGGTTGTTATTAATGTGTCTTTTGTCATTCTGTTGGGTTAGGGGACATCTTGCCCCAATTTGAATGGCGAGAACAATTGAGTTCAGTCAAATTACCCCACAAAACCCCTTGAAGATTTAAGAAACAATATGTGGATTGTTTTTGTAGAAAATTGCTTTTTTATATATAATTATACATAATCTGCTTTGCTTCTAATGTATATATATTTAAGACAGCCTTATAATTTTATTTGGGTACCTGTTAGTTCTTGCAGATCCATAATTAAATGTGCACTAGTCTCATTGACCTATCAGCCTTCAGCCACATAATGTCCACTGTATCAAAATGTCACCAGTATCAGAATGACTGCTTTAAGGAAGATGTTGGAGACTTGTGGATGTACCTACCAATAGTTCAAAATGAACCTTATTTGCCAGACATAATATGAATGTAAATCTACAAATTATGCTTAAATCTGTGATTTTAATGAAATTGTAATTACAAATAGAAGCCAGTAAATAAAGTAATTGTGCTATTAATTTGGTTATTTTATTGCTTTTAGGTTATGTCAATGTGGTGATAAATCAAGCAGTTTATGTCTTATCAAGATGTGTATGTACTGTAGGTACTGTACATACATAGGTTCCTACCACACAGTGCTTTATAATTTATTTTTATTCAAATTTACTGCAAAATGGCCATGAAGTCATGCATGTCTAGCCAACATTTTCAACAACCTACCTTAGTAGGCACTCTATTTCATGATGAAATGATGGGTGACTAAGAAAATAAGACCCAAAATTATAATAACAATATTATAATAAGAAATGCAACAGATAACGCGATGCCACAGCATCCAATTATTACACAATCACATCATGTTCATTCACTACAACTTCTAAAACTATTAACCAAATCATCCAAATTAAAACTAGGTAGTGCTTTGTTCAGTTGTCGATTTTGGCCAAAATGTCAGATTCTCTGAAGAGATGGTATTCCTTCTCATCGTTGTCCAAGGACACTTTGGTGCCCCCGTATTCAGGTAGAAGGACCTTGTCTCCCACTTTCACCAGGACAGGAATAAATTCACCGTTATCTTTTCTGGAACCAGGACCGACAGCAACTACTTCTCCATGCAATACCTTCGACTGTGCCTTCTCTGGGATGACGATGCCGCCGGCGGTTTTGGTCACAGCTTCTGCTCTTTTGATAAGGACACGGTCCAACAGAGGAACTAATCGTTTCACAGCTGCAGCCATTTTATTTGCTGTTCTGATAGTAAATTCTTTTAAAAAACAAATGAATCCCCAACTTCAGAGATATCGCTGTACTATCTAGAATATTCGGATCGGACTTCTTCGGCACCGGCGAATGAACTTCGTTGACTTGACGTTTCATCATCCATGTGTTTATGGTGTTGCCAACATTATTATGTATTGAATTGACACGGCATTATCGATCCTTTTTTAAAAGAAAATAATAACAAATTATTAATTATTTAAATGCACTTGACTTTACGTGATTAAGAATCATAATTATTGTGTGTTGAAAAAATGTTATGTAAAATCAAACAAAAAAATATTGTTTAAAACAGTGCCATCTGTTGTCGAATAGTCAATCTCGAAAGCATAGATTATTAGGATTTGAAAAAGATGAGGTTTCACGGTAGAGGGCGGTAAATACACGAATAAAAGTGGTTTTGATAGAGGGAGCTGCATAATATTAGTTTATTTTGCCCTATAAAAATTTACTACAAGTATAGGCTACATGCAAATAAGCGAATGTAGTGCAAAATTGGAGTTGTTATGTATTATGTTGTATATATTAAGCACATAACACGGATTTTTGATAACTTGTGTTTTCAGTGAATAATGATTTTTAAATGATGGTGGCGCTAGTGTTCACCGAGGAGTTATTGTCTTGTCACAGATTTTGATACCAGTAGTGCCATCTGTTGATGTACAGTTTAAGGTGATACCTAAGTGAACACTAGCGCCACCGTCATTTAAAAATCATTACTCACTGAAAACACAAGTTATCATTTTAATATTGGCGACAAAATTATAAAAAACATTATTTGAATAACTTCATATCTATTTATTTTATAAGAAATATTCATAAAACACAACAAGCGGTCATTTTAACAAGACAAGACAGAGAAACAATTTATTTTTTATAATAACCATAAACTTAAAAAACACTAACGTTAACCTTCTTGGTTTGCAATATGAATGTACACTATTCTAACATCAAAAATCACTGCTGTAATTATGGTTCTGGATCTGAAGTTAATTTTAATCATATTTAATTATTAAATTTTAATTCCATATAGTTACAAATTGCAAAACTGCTAAAAGTGGCCGTTTTAAGCAATAATGCAATTTGTAACTATAGGAAATTATAATTTAATAATTTAATATGTTTAAAATTAACTTCGTGCCCTTAGTGCGAGTTTTTCTTAACGCAGACGCTAGCGACTGCGTGAGGATTTAGTATGGAGTTTTTTAGTTGTCTTAATATCCGCCAGAGGCGCTTTACAGCTCTGCCGTACAAAATCGCTAACGCAGTCGCTAGCGTCTGCGTTAAGAAAAACTCGCACTAAGGGCACAGATCCAGAACCTTAATTACAGCAGAGGGATTTTTGATAACTTGTGTTTTCAGTGAGTAATAATTTTTAAATGACGGTGGCGCTAGTGTTCTCCGAGGTATCACCTTAACGCAGACGCTAGCGACTGCGTTAGCGATTTAGTATGGCAAACCTGTACAGCGCCTCTGGCGGATAGTAAGGCAACTAAGAAATTCCATACAAAATCCTAACGCAGTCGAAAGAAAGTTTTTTTTTTGAAGTTTCGCTAATGAGACTGAAGGAGGAGCCTTAATTTCTAATGCAGGTTACAGCATACTCTTCTTAGTTGTTTAAATATAACCACGGCAACGATTGGACCATCGACCCCGCTCTTATCACTGAGACCCAGCCTGACGCCTACCATTGATCTCGTCTTTGTTACCTTCGTCATCTAGTTACACTTTACACTATCATATGCAGAAATAATTTACGTAATTATTGAGTGACTGAACCAGTAAGTGCCAGTATACTGTACTTCATAGCCAAGAATTTCTTGAGAGCCTTTTCTATTCTGCAACGCGAACCTCGCTATAAGCCATTGAAGCTTAGAGAGAACAACATTGTTCTTCTGATGGCTCATAAATCTGAGGATATGCAGCGGCCTTATTCCGAGCTATTGCACGCATTGTGCGTGGGCGTACCTATGTACTTGTTTATTGTGTGCGCGCGCGCAGGTGTGTCCGAGACTGGCCGGCGCCGGCGCACATTCCTGCGCCGGTCACAGCGCGGCGCCGCCGTCATCGTCGTCGTTCCTGATGACTGTACTGTGGCCGCGCAAAGGCACTGCAAGGGCGGACAATGTCCGTAAACAGATATAAAAGGTCTATTGAATCATATAATACCTACTTAAGTACCCATATTTCTATTAATTTTCTACTCCTTTAAACTGGATATTACCAGACTGATTTAAAAAATCATCTTGCTTATGATTCTCTGGTTCCTTATGACGGTTATATATTGGTAGTATTGTTATAATGATAAGTGCAACATAGTAGAGCAGTTTTCTCTCTCTTATTATTACCTATAGCGTTTTTATAATTTATTGTATTTTAACTAAGTAGGTTTGAAAAAATGCAATATCTATTTTGTCATTATGAGGAACTTATAAGTAGGCATAAAAACATCTTGCACTATCACTCAACCAGCCTAGTAGGTACTTATACGTAGGAACGAAAAAGACTTTGCGTTGCTCCAAATTAACCAATTAACCTAGAGTTCAGACATTTCTTCCTTGTGGCAGAACAGCCAGAACATATTTTGGCAGGCATGTTAAATCATGAATTTTTTAACACCTGTTTTATTTTACGTCCACTTGGCGACCGTTTTATTATCAATCGAACGTGGGATAAATCTAATTTTCGCTTTGAATAAAAGGATTCTAAAAAAGAATTCAATGGACGATAAAACGTTTTTGTACGCGAGGAAAAACATAAAAAGGTTGGTAGCGGGCTCACACGCCGACTGGGATCCAAAATTTGCGAAACATCTCACGTGTGTGCCGTGTAGGGTGACTATGATTTGAAAGAGCCTACTTAGATAAAATCATAATTATGAACAGGTTGAGCCATTGATCTCGGTCCCGGTTGTAATTGCTAGATGGCTATCGTAAGGCTGTGGCCTTGTGACAGCCTGAAGAAATCTGACAGTGTCAGCCACTAATACTGTCACAAAATGCAAAAAGCCCACTTGCAAGAGGAGGCGCTGAGCAGGGAACGGTGAAGAGTTCTGTGCCCCTAGTATGAGTTTTTCTTAACGCAGACGCTAGCGACTGCGTTAACGATTTAGTATGGCAAACCTGTACAGCGCCTCTGGCGGATAGTAAGGTGACTAAGAAATTCCATACAAAATCCTAACGCAGTCGCTAGCGTCTGCGTTAAGAAAATCTCATACTAGGGGCACTGGTGTCGAAGGCCCATATCTTGGGGTCGCTGAGCCATTGCAGTAAGTAAGAAAATTAGTCAACTAAAACACCCGGAGTACCTATATTGTTTTGGAAGGTTACAGACATACCTTAAGGCACTAAAACCTTTGAAAACTTTGAGAATATTTCCAAAGTTCCCCACACCATACTTCTGCTTTGCAACTAAAACTCGCTTGACTTGACCTATAGGTGGATCAAATGCCTACAAAGCGCAGTCCTATATTCGCTCTAATATAATCCCAGTAAGCTACGAGAATCAGTCAATATTTTATTAAATAACCTAACCTATGATTTTATTTATTTCTTTATTAATGCTATATCTACTCTATATGGTAACACTACATCAAAAGTTGCGATAATAGCCTTACGCGGATGTTCAAAGCGTACAAAATAACACAACAAACTGAGCACAACTACATAGCCCAACAACCTCTCAGGTGCACGACCGGTAAAAATAATAAACTCTATTTACAAGTAATTAGGTCGACAATGCAATGGACTTGAGTGCAACAAGGATTGCGGCGAAGCATTTCACATTAGGCGAGTTGTTGGGGGGAGTGATTATTTATGGATCCAAAATTAGCTTCATATAGGTATAGGTAGGTTATAAGTAGAACCTACCTATGGCATAGGTATTGTGGTCCCATTGGCTAAGAAAAAGATTTAGTTCCTTTTCTTAGTTGGCGCTACAAGGAAAGAAAAACTTTGTTTAGTTAAGCACCCGTTTGTTTTGGCAAAAAAAGAGTGTGAATTATTAAAACATGTTTTAAGATGTTGTCCCCTAGCCACAAACTGTTTTAAGTAGTGCTTTATTTAATAAGTTCTGTACTAGCATAATATTCTGTGCCCTTAGTACGAGTTTTTCGCAGACGCTAGCGACTGCGTTAGCGATTTTGTACGGCAAACCTAAATAGTGCCTCTGGCGGATAGTAAGGCAACTAAGAAATTCCATACAAAATCCTAACGCAGTCGCTAGCGTCTGCGTTAAGAAAAACTCATACTAGGGATACTGTTATCTGTGGTAAGTGGTAATAAAGTCATGTTAGAGTTATTCTACGATTTCAGGGGCAAAGTCGAATTTCATTGAAAAATATAAATAAACACAGCAGAAGAAACCATTAGCTTATTCTTGTAGTAATAAAATAAAACCTGAAGCTTGTTAATAATAGTCAATACTGTGTATACTAGTCCGTGTAGAAATGTACATAAAATAAGATAATTATTTTATGAAACATTTATTGAAATACGGACAGAGTCGCTATCGCGATCTATGTTTCTTACTACGCTGCTTCTTCTCCACTTTTGCTTTGGAAACGGTAATAAACTAAATACAAGTAATCTGAGGTGATAAGAGTACCTATCCTATTTTGAGAATGAACAATTAATTATACCAAGTTAGGTCCTAAATCCTGCAAACCTGAAATAGACTGTTAGATAGTGATATGTGACAGTAATAACGACAGTGACATTCGCCTAATGTGAACTACTGTCTAAGATCGTGGTTGGTTCTCACGGCGGGCACAGGTGCGCATCCGGTTATCTCAGTATAGTCTCATACTGAGATTTTGGTTAGCAAGTTCTAAATATGCTCCTTAAACAATGGATACCGGCATGAACATTCGAACAATGTCAATATAATTCATGACTTATACGAGTACCGATTAATTTTTTTCTTTCCTATAGACAAGAAAATATTCAACATTAGCATCGCTTAGCTATCATCATCTTTAAATTTTTTAGCTTTACCAGCTACTTAATAAATAGTCTAAGATATGCTCCTTCAAACTTTTGATTTATTAAACTTTACCTAATGCATATACAAGATTAATAAAAATATTACAGCTCCAATGTGAGACAGAAGGTGATTAAAGAGTTTGACCCTATCTCAATTTACTAACTATTAGGTTTTTCTAAGAGACGATAGGTACCCTAAATATATTATTACTACTAGATTTCACCCGCAGCTTCGCCCACATATATTTCCCTCGGGAACAGTGCTTTTTCCCGGGATGAAAGGTCAAAGCCCTATGTCCTTCTCAATACTCCTAGCAATATGTATACGAAATTTCAAGAAGATTGGTTCTGTAGATAGGGCGTGAAGAGGTAACAAACAAATATACAAACTCACTTTCGCATTTATGATATTAGTTGGATTTTTTTTAAGACGGTAACACACGGTATCACATCCGCATCTCACCACAAACATGAGAAAAACATAAAAACCACCACCACACAGGTGTGCGTCCGGCCAGAGGCTGTATATTACGGGTCGGTCACAGTTCTTATTTAAAAACAAAATAATTAATTAAAAATAAACTTGATGCTATTCTGATCTGACATTAATTTTTACTTGCTTTCTTTTTGATCTATCTTGTTCCTGTATTTCTACCAGGTTTTGTAAACTTTCTGCTTATCACAGATTGCATAAAGCTTATTTTTATTTATTTATTAGGTGCACATAACAGTATTACAACAAAACATTCATATGGCTGGCTGGTAAAACTCAAACCGAGTACACTCAGTATGTTGAATATTTAGAGGTATAAAAAAAGAATGACTGATTTACGTATCAAATGTTAAATACTTAAAAGCGATTGTTAAATGAAAATACTTTTCGTGAGAGTGAAAAAAATATTTTGGCACGGGGTCGTGTTTTAAAATATTTAAACTAAAACCTTTTGGGGAAAGATGACCAAACAATTGCGATTTTCGCTCAAAGGTACAATAGCGACATTGAATGGTTTAGCTACACTGCATAGCGTATTAGCGTTATATAATCTAGGTAGAAACAAATAGTCGCGGTCCGAAGTCTGCGCAGTCACTACGTCGGGTGAGTGAGCACGCTCCTACTGACATTTCAGATAATAAATATCTATACCTAGGTATTTGTACACATGAATCAGACACGATTTTAATTGTACAATGGATTCGTAGTACACTTTATTTATAATCAAAAGTAGTACATAGCCGATCTGATCTTTAATTAAATATTCGAAATAAGCCAAAAATACCTTAACAGCTGTTTTTTTTGGTTAGTTAGAAGAATGTGTTACAATATTTTAAATTGAAGGTCAGCATCACAGAATTTATAAATGTCAGCATATTTTAAATCCAGGTTAGGTAGTTAAAATATCTACCAGGAGATATAACGTAAAAATTTTGGATTCTGTTCTTCCGGATGTAAAATCAGATCCTTATAATAGGATAATTCATGCGGCTGTCCGCCTGTCACAGCTGATCAGATGATCCGAATTTATTGGGCTGATTAAGCATAGCACTCATATATTTTACTCCAAAATAAAAATAAAATAAAAATAAGATGGATATTAAAAAAATGAATGTATTTTTCTATCAGTATTTATTTATATACGGTTCAAAAATTATCAATTAACTGCATTATAGGTAAACAAACAAGAAATACACCCAATGAACGGGACCCTCTCTAAGCGAGTTCAACTCGCACTTGTCCGGTATTTGAACTTCAGGCATAAGGTCAGTGAAAGGAGCAGATAAATTGACTGATCAAGTTTTTATTTAGAGGTCAATAATTGTGTATGCATATGTATTCTTAATAATGCATATGTAATATTTATTAATTTTGTTTACATTTACTTTTTCAGTTTTTGTGTTCAAGAACAATGGCAGGACCTACCGTGGAAATTGAACAAGGAAAGCTACAAGGCAAAAATTGTGGATCGTATTCACTATTTAAAGGGATTCCATATGCTAAGCCTCCCGTAGGGGAATTGAGATTTGCGGTAAGTAAGAATTATTTTTTTACAACATTTTTTTTTCGTTGTTCAAATAATATTATTGTAAGTATCTATATATTGGAGAAAACTAATCATAATATTTTCCAGGCTCCTGTTTCACCCGAATCATGGTGTGGTGTGAAAGATGCTACGAAGGATTGCAATATATGTGCACAATTTGATGCAGTCACCGGTTCTGTGGTTGGAAGCGAAGATTGTCTATACCTTAATGTCTATACTCCAAAACTTCCTCCTAGTGAACTGCTACCTGTTATGGTTTTCATCCACGGTGGTGGATTTGTTTTTGGTAGAGGAACTGATGAATCTTCCCATGGAGGCGACTATCTAGTTGAAAAGAATGTAGTAGTTGTCACAATAAACTACAGATTGGGAGTCTTTGGATTTTTATGTCTTGATAGAAAGGAAGCTACAGGTAATATGGGATTACGCGATCAAGTGCAAGCTCTTAAGTGGGTTCAGAAGAATATAGATCAATTTGGTGGAGATCCAAACAATGTAACAATTTTTGGCATTAGTGCCGGTGGATCATCCGTCGAGTATTTGATGATTTCTCCTTTAGCCAAGGGTTTATTCCATAAAGCTATTGCTCAGTCGGGTTCTTCACTATTACCTTGGGCTCATAATAATCAAGTGAGGGAAATATCAAGAAAGATACCAGAACAGAAAGGAAAAATTGTGAACGATGATACAGAGTTGCTGCATTATTTATTGAAAATGTCAACAAAGGATTTAGTCGAGGCTTTTATGATGATAATAAGTAAAACAAAGCATCAAGGTGGTATTTATTTTGGTTTCGTACCAACTGTTGAAAAATCAAGTGACTGGGAGGCGTTTTTAGATAAATCACCTTATACTATCATAACAGAGGCAAGATACACAAAGATACCTTTCATAACTGGATTTTGTACACGAGAAGGTCTTATTATGGATACTGTTGCGCGATGCCAAAGACTAAAAAACCTAGTAAAAGAGAAGAATTTCATAGAATATCTTGATGAGTATTTCGGAGTTGACGGTTCTAAAATTAAAGAAATTTCTCAAAAATTGAATACTGTGTATCTGGAAGCTAACAAAGTTGATGAACCAGATAGTTTTGCTATTGATTTTTTCTCAGACGTTGATTTTATTGGTGGTATATACACTGCTGCTGCTTGGATGGCAACATATAATCCATCAACTTATTTATATGAATTTGCTTATGATGGTAATTTAAATTACCTTAAAAAGAAACTTAATATTCAACGTAAAGGAGCGTGTCATGGAGATGATGGTGGGTACATTCTTAAATCAGCCCTGCTTGACTCTGAAACTATTACTGAAACTGATAAATTAGTAAGGGACAGAATGATAGAGATGTGGACTAATTTTGCAAAGTATAGGTGAGTTTTTCATGATATTATCATCTATTCTATAGTTTTCTGGATATATCATCATCTTATTGCTTTCCTAAATTCACTCTAAGCCATAGGATCCTTTTAAATATGATGTCTTATCTTACCCCCTTATTCATAAAAATATATTTTGACCCTTTCTCTCATAGCGAAATTTACCGTGGAAGAAAGAAAGAGACGAAACACATTTTAGTAAAAACTATTGTGTTAAGGCCGGTTTTACTAAAAAAAATCATAAAAATGATAAAATCTTAAAAATGAATAATTTTTTGGGAGTTATTGTTTTATGAAAGACATTTTAGTATTTAATATATTTTTAAGATTTCTCTTTTTTTTTCTTATTATTTTTACATGTCTTTAAATTAATATTTCATTTCAGCGAGCCTACGAAAGATTTAAATAAAATTGTTTCTACGAATTGGGAACCAATTGGCACAAATATGAATTATTTAGTAATAGATGACAACCTCTCGATGAAGCAAAATCCGTACCCCGAAAGAACACATTTATTCAAGGATTTATATGATGCGTTCTACAGCAAGAAGTAGTACCCAGGTAAAGCGAGAAGGCGATATTGTAATTTTTTTCTATAAGTAAGATAATTTTTACCTACATAAAACATTGTATTGTAAGAACGAACATATTGTGTTATCTGTAGTAAACCAGAATTCAACATCTAAGAAATCATAATTGATGACAATCCATAAGCAAAAATCCTTTCGCGTTTTGAAACATTTATATGCGAAAGCCTGTAAGGTGGCTGGCATTGGAATCGATTTCCAACTTCGTGTCCATCCAACCATGACTAAATAAATAAGTAAAAATATATAGTTTGTGCCTTTTTATTAACCTATTTTATCCTACTGCCAAGTATCAATCACCATAATCATATTCATTAATTCCAACTCAAACCACTGTTTTTGAAAATTCAAGTATTATTGAGGTTTTTTTTAATATCTGAAACTGACTTCATTCTAGCGGGTTAAGTATTACCTATTATAAATTAAGTTGTCAACAATTATGAATACCTATCAATAATATAATATCTCTGCAAGGATGTATCTACCTATTATTTAAAAACATTGTTCTTGCCGGTGGTGGAGTAATTTCCATGTCTCTCTAACTTAAACCGTCCGTTTTACATCTCAACACGACATGACTTTAGCCTTCTCTTTTATTTGGTTTATGCCCGCCCTTTTTGGTCCCCTTTCCCTCTTTTCGCTTTTATTATTGTTTTTTATAGATTAAAAAAAAATTGCCTGTCGTCAATCTGCGCGCGATTTCCAAATTCTTTGTTGTCTTTATTATTTCGTCGTCTCGTAGGTACCAAACAATTTTCTAGCAATTCACTTCTTAAAGGTTAGATTAATAAAAACAGATTTACCGTAAATTGATTATTTATTAATTGTACATATTTTGTGGCAAAATTAGTAGAATTTTAATTTATTCGCAAATTCTTGTAATTTTTTTTTGCTATAGACGTTTGTATTTCCCAATAATATTTTGAAAGATGCTAATTTTATTCGGTTCATACTCGTTTTCGATCGTAAACTCCGTGTTGATATCCAGGTACACTGGACATTCTTCTGTATAAGCAGGCCAGTTGACTATATCCTGATCAGGAGTAGGATTTCTGAAAATAAATAATATTTTTTTTACTCAACATAATGAAATAGAAGATAATTAAAGTTACCAAAGAGTTAAAGTTGTTTGCGGTCTTCATTGTTCTTGCATATTTCAACTCACATTAATATTATTTTATAAATCTCATACAGGCTAGTATAAAATATTAAGACCACATCGTTATCACTACATAGTATAAAACAAAGTCGCTTTCTCTGTCCCTATGTCCCTTTGTATGCTTAAATCTTTAATTCTACGCAACGGATTATGATGCCGTTTTTTTTAATAGATAGTGATTCAAGAGGAAGGTTTTTATGCCCATGTGAAGCTGGGGCGGGTCGCAGTAACACATAAGTAGGTACCTATTGCTTTTGGTTACCTAATAATAAGAATTCACTACATACCCAATGTTTGCGAAATTTGCTATCATCTTGGTCAATCTATTTCTTACTTCGATATCCTTTTGATTGTCTGATTTAACAAAATCGTGGCGAAAGACATAAGTAAAATCATCCCCGTGTAGAGCTCCACTCTTCATCAAGCCATACAGTGCTTTGAACATATTTAATTTCCCACTATAAGAAAATTTATACAAATACACTGGGACTTTGTGATTTATCAAAGACTTACTGGCTATCAAAGTACCGGCTACAAAATCATAGTCTGCAAAGAAATCATCTGCAAACTGGTTTTCGTCACTAAGTGTGGTTTTATCCAAATAAGATTCGTAGAGTTGTTTATTATACTTTTCAATATCATCATGATCTATTTTGTAGGAAAAATGGTACATAAAGTTTTTCTTTTCAATTAGGTTTTTCATAGCTTCAGGTTTCATCATACTCATCAAAGAACTTTCCCTATTACAAAATCCTCTCATAACAGGGACTTTATTAAATTTTCCTTCTTCGTATAATTTGTAAGGGCTTGTAGTTAGTATACAATCATTATTACCAAAATCTTTTTCTATGCTTGGCACAAATCCAAAATATACTCTGTTTGAGACGTTTGTTTCGGTTATTCTGAAACACGCTCCAACCAAGTTCGTTTCCGAGGTTTTCATGAGAAATTCATAAGCCCCTTTTTTGTCTTGTGCATCACCTTTATACCCTAATGATTGGGCTAATTTAATAGTAAGTTCTAATATGTCGTAATTTATAGCCCAATGATTAAGGGCAGAGCCTGAATTCAAAATAGCTTTATGAAACAGTCCTTTTGTTTGTGGAGATAAAATAAGATATTCAGCTGACGCTGAACCGGCACTTACTCCCATTAATGTAATATTGTTTTTATCTCCATTAAATTTCTCAATATTATTTTGTACCCACTGTAAGGCTTTAACTTGATCTTTAAGACCCATATTGCCCGATGCATCCTGTATATCCAAAGACATGAAGCCAAACACATTCAATCTGTAATTAATTGAAACTACTACAACATTTTGTTCTACAAGGTAATCAGGTCCATTTTCACTTTTCACGGTACCATTTCCATGAATAAAACCTCCACCGTGTATATAGACTATAACGGGAAGTAAATCTGAATTTGAAGAAGGTAAACAAGGTGTGAATACATTTAAATAAAGACAATCTTCACTGCCTATTATTTTTCCGGTTACAAAATCGAGTTGTGATGCAATATTGTCTATAGAAAAGGATGTAGCATCTCTTTCGTAGTCCCATATCTCTGGTGATTGAGGATTCTGTAAAAGTTAAAGTTTTTTTGGGTTTGTGAAAACTTGAAATAAATTTACGAGAGAAAACCTACATTATCTTTCTCTACATCACTCATTTGGTTGAGTGGTAGGAAAAAAGGTCTTAGCTTTTAAATCCACCATTTACAATTATACTCGTACATAATAAAGTTAAATAAAACCTTAAAAAAAGATTGAACTATCTTTCAGGTATCAAAATCTTTCGTATCAAAGACAAAGTCTGGCGAATTGTCCATCGAAATGAAGCTCTGGGTGTCTACTAGTAAAATAAATAAAAGTAACATACCTTAAATCTTAACTCCCCGATGGGAGGTTTGGCGTATGGAATTCCCAAAAATTCATAATATTGAATTCCACTTTCTGTCTTAGATAACCCTCCTTTTAGCGCTCCTTGGGATATTGTCACAGTTGCCATTTTAAAACGAATGATAAATTAACTTATTGGGTCGATTTTATTTAGAAGTGTACTGATAAATACGATAAAGTATGATAATCATTTTAATCATTGTACGTGATAGATAATGTTTAATGAGCTTTATTGAATGTCTTTTTGGAAAATTTCATTATTTCTAATTTAATTCCATATTTTCTTTCTCGTGTCTATTAGGTACGTCTATTAAGGGGTTAAGATGGAATTAAAAATTAAAAGCTTCATTCAAACTTACTTTCTTGAGATGTTGTTAACACAATCTCAAAAAACTATTGGAGCTATGAAGCTGAAATTAAGCAAGTAAGGAGATATCTTCTAAGAACGAATTTCCTTTTATTTTCACGGGAACGGTAGTTGAGCTCAGGCGACTGCTTGTGCGTTTATAAAACGATTCGTTATAATTCGGAAGTGCTTTGTTTAAAAGGTAGATGGTAAAGGTATCACAAACCACAATACCGATCAGAATATCTAGTGTTGGACTTCTAGTCTCTCGGCTCGGATCGAGGAATGCGCTAATACCATTATGGGCCACGACACCGCTCGCCGAGTGTAGGCGGCATGATTTTAAAATAAACAGATGCGGCAATTTATTTCTTAATTGAAATATCTAAAGATATGTTTACTCAAATCTAAAAAAAAATATGCCATCAAAATCTGGGAACACAATCAATAATATTCGCTTGGTTAAAGTGTTACTCGCACAACATAATTAAAACAAAATAAAAATACCTATGTTACCTCTTAATGTTGTATTCTGGCAAATAAAGATATTGATTTAAATCCATGCAGCTGTTTAGGTTACAGAGCTCGATAAACAAACAGACAAACATACACATTACAAATACTTCAGCTGACTATTAACGTAAACTTTTTATGTTTTTATTATAGACAGTTGAATAGCGAGAAACATTGATAACCTTTTGTAACATCTGGAAATTGCAATAAATTTAAATATGAAAACAAATAGTAAGTAAATGGGAAGGAAGAGGAAGTAGCACCGTGTTAATTCGAATGACAGGTCTGTGAGGTTACGAGTGCTGTGATCCCAAGCCGCAGAGTAGAGCAGACTAGCCGTCGGCGCCAGCGAGTCGCGGTGTGAAATACTCAGGTGCATCCGAACCTGCCCACGATCTTATACAGCGTGCTCTCTTTACAGATCTCTTTTACATAGGTAGTGATTCAGTTCATGTATGTAAGGTACGATTTTAAAAACTTTATTGCACATAAAGAGCATTGAATCAACATTATCTACAATACAGCAAAATAAGTTTACGGCTTTTCACCATTTATATGTTACTCGCTGACTCGGTGAACTCCGTACCGCCTAAATACACTTTTCTCATTGTTTTTACTTTCCCTGAACTTCCACAAATATTTTAAGACCAAAATTAACCAAATCGGCCCAGCTAAAGTAAATAACTAAAATAAAAAATAGCTATTTCAACAGCTTAACGACAAGGGCCCAAATTTTAAAGAGAGAAAAGTTATTTCAGTCACCATCGTCCTATGTGGGCCCGTATTTAGACGTTATGAGCCTTCCGCCGAGGTGGGCAACTACGGAACCCTACTTGCGCGTGGCCCGACATGCACTTGGCCGGTTTATTAATATTACAATTATCCTATCATAGCGTTTTCTAGTTTCTCTACTAGTTTTTTTTATTTTCTACTTTGCATAGTTTTCAGCATTGATATCAAAATAATGTAATCAACAACTACAAATAATCACGATAATCCCGCTGTATATGCGGGCGTCACGGGATCCTTTCACGGTGCTGCGCGTGAGTCGTGATTTGATTCCCACAGAGTGCCGACTGTTTTTCTCTTGGTCTGATTTCGAACTATTTTATATTGCTGTCTCGTTCACACTTTCACGTCCAGTCTGCTGACTGTAGTTACACAAAGGACAATAAATTATCTTTTAGTTCAATTAATTTAAAAATATATACAATGGTTACAAGACCCATTATTTAGCTTTTTAGAATTGACATTATAATAAACATACAGAACTGTATTTTCTACAAATTATAAAGAGCTCCTCCGGCTCCCTCAAGAACCGTTTGCCATTGTTGGAAATTCTAAATATTTAAATATTGTGTCAATTTTTTACGTAAGTAAATATAAAATATTATATATTATACAGAATACCTAGACAGAATACAACATGCTTTTCTTTGACCTCTCCAAGTATGGCCAATTTCTATAACTCAGGCCCAATTATCAAATGCTCGACATTTGGTACGCTTTGTACACTTGCCTCCACCAAATAAAATGATGTAGCGCATTGTTCACAATTGTACCCATATTTGTTAACAATGGACCAGCTTCGCATTGACATCTGGTAGGTCTTCAACTAATAGCTCCTCTGCTATTGAAAACCATCTACTACAAGCAAAGATCAATTGTAATGTTCTACAAATAGAGTTAATTTTACTTTGCCATAACTTATAAAATTTTAGATATAGAAAATAGTGTACAGAATTAAGTCAATAGTAATAGAGTCTATTTTAAGTCAGCAAAAAGTTGAAATTGCATGCTAAATATCACCCAATTGCCACTTGTGACATAATCGCGGGCTGTAAGGGGTGACTGATATTTGCACTTTTTGTGTGTTTTACCAGTTGGCGCAAACATAATGTAATTAGTTGACACATGCATGTGACTTTATTGAGATATAGCATTCGACGAACTACAACTGTTGACATGGATTGCATTATGTAATAAGGAAGATGTTCCCGTTGGTTAAGACGCAGGTTCACAGTTACATGAATGTATCTACAGGATCTGATAAATTCCAGAAGTCCTAGCTAATGATGATTGATAAGCTGCGGGAAACTCAGATTATTGTAAAAATCTCCACTGGGTTATTTGGGAAAATAGTCCATGGATTGATGAGTAACTGTTAGCGCCCGGTAACATCACGTGACAGATATCTCCCCACTACAGGTAAACCCCTCTTGGCAGTAGTAGTGTCGGGGTGAGTATGAGTGTAACGCTCTCTTCTCCTTGGGTTCGCCGAGCGGTGCAGACGTGTATTGTGCTCTAGTGATTTAACATGGCCTTTATTAGTATTTGATATTGATATGATATTGCTGTTGATAATTTTAATATGTGTTCAAATGTAACTGTAGATTAACATAGTTAGGCACGGACGAGGGATTGGTACGCTTCAGGCTGGATCCCAGTGATAGGAGCGGGGTTGGTGCTCCTATCTTTACCGTGATTAGTGCCAAAGCTTAGACACGAATGGGTAATTCGGTCCTAGCTAATATCAGAAGTGGGATGATGAAAGAATATTTCTTAATATTCTACTACGCCTAGTAAATTGTACATGTTTTGTGATACTTAATTGTTAACATTCTGACACACACGCGTAAGTAAATTTAACAAAACGGTTAGATTAAATTTGTAATCTAAAGTAGTCGAAAAAGTTTTTGTGAGTGTTAAAGTATGAATGAATGTTGTGATAATATACCACAGCTGTAAGTATTGGTGCAGAAGCGGTAAGTCTTTTTAAGTTTTATGTGACTCCAATCCTAAAAAGTATGAAAAAAAATATCTCTGTGATAATTATTTATTTTGTGGGTATTTGAATGAAATAATGTAAAAAAAAAATCGGTTTGTGATGAAATACCGTTTGTAAATGTTTGAAATAAAGTTGTTTACTTCATTCTCGATTTTAGCATAGGTGAGGGTTCCGATCAGTTAAAAGCCACAAATGACCGAAACGGAAAGTCACAAGGGGCTCGGAACACTGATAAACAACCCAAGATACTATGCATTATCGAGGTGGTTATACATTGAATGTCTGAAATAAAGTTGTTTACTGTCATTTTCGATTTTAGCATAGGTGTGGGTTCGATCAGTTAAAAACCAGAAGTGACTGAAACGGAAAAGTCATAATGGTCTCGGAACACTGATAAACAACCCAAGATACTATGCATTATCGAGATGGCGAGGTCATTATAGAAAAAGCATAAATGGTGATTTGTATTCAATCAATGTATTATTGTTTCATGGTTCGAGCTCGACGGTCGGGGACGACCGGATTTTTCAGGACGGCCGAATGTTAGCGCCCGGTAACATCACGTGACAGATATCTCCCCACTACAGGTAAACCCCTCTTGGCAGTAGTAGTGTCGGGGTGAGTATGAGTGTAACGCTCTCTTCTCCTTGGGTTCGCCGAGCGGTGCAGACGTGTATTGTGCTCTAGTGATTTAACATGGCCTTTATTAGTATTTGATATTGATATGATATTGCTGTTGATAATTTTAATGTGTTCAAATGTAACTGTAGATTAACATAGTTAGGCACGGACGAGGGATTGGTACGCTTCAGGCTGGATCCCAGTGATAGGAGCGGGGTTGGTGCTCCTATCTTTACCGTGATCAGTGCCAAAGCTTAGACACGAATGGGTAATTCGGTCCTAGCTAATATAACTATTGTTATTTTCATGTCAATGGTATTATAATTCCAAGTTAGATGTTGGCAGCTAAACTTTTAATAATTTTGTGAATAATTGTTTATAATGACTCAGAATTTATAACATTAGGTAATCTAACGCCACATGTCACACAGTGAAACCCATTACTGCATCGGAAGCACTTGAGATAATTTCAAAGATAACATTGTTTATCCGATATCGATCATTTATTAAGATAAATAATAAATAACCTATTTATAATTGGTACCAATATGACCGAATTCACGAAGTAAAAAAAACGCGTAAGGCAAAAAACAAAATATATGGACAAATCACGCACAAAAAGGGACATAGGGCAGAGAAAGCGACTTTGTTTTATAATATGTAGTGATAGTGATGAAAATACCACCTGCGAGTGTGGTGAATCCCCCCAGACGATGGGTCATCTTTTGACGTGCCCGACGTGCCCCAATACCTGCATGCTGGAGGACTTTTACAAGGCTACAGAGAATGCTGTAAGGGTGGCCCAGTTTTGGGCATCCAAGGGTGTTTAAGGTGAACGTCGACAAGCTAAGAAGAAGAATAGTATTATTAGAGAAGTTTTCAAATACTAGGGATTCATAAATTTCAAAGACGTAAGATTGGGCCACATTTACAACTCTCTTTCCGTCGTCGGAGAGGTGGTAAAGGAAATATCTGTCCTTAGTTGCCTCTTACAACATCCACGAACGGTGGGTGAAGAGGGTGTTCTATTCTTGGGTCACGGTAGTCATAATCATCATCATGATGACGTCACGGTTGTTAGTTAGAGACAATGGTAAAATAACTTGAGATGCATGGAATTAATATGTATTCTGAGATAACATTTGTTGATTGTCTTTCAAACAAATTACTTACTTACTTACCATTACTCCGCTGGCTCAGTGACCCTTAGTGGATCTTGGCCTCCAAGAGAACGCCACAGTTTTCTTTTCTGCGCGATGATGGCGCCAGTTGACAGCGCCCATCTCAGGCAGGTCAGGCTGCACAGCATCGCTCCAGCAATATCTGGGGCAGCCGACTTCCTGATATCTTTCCCAGGTAGACTGCTTTGACAGAACGGTCCTCTCCCATTCTTTCCAGGTGTCCAAGCCTGCGCATGAGCGCAGTCGCTGCAATTTAAAAACTCCTATTATGTTTGACTCCTTGTCCAGATCTTCTATCTCCGAGTTTTTCTGGACTCTCCAGCTACAATTGGAGTTTCTGATCGGACCGAGGATTTTGCGGAAATTTTATGCTCCAATATCAGAAGCTGGTTTTCTTCCTTAACAAACAAATTACTATATATAACGGAATAACATATGTATTTGCTATATTCTAGTATGTGTAATAAGTTGATAATGAAATGCAAGTATCATTTGGAAGTTTTGATAACTTAGTTATCTATAATGTTGTACACACGTGGTACTTTGTAACGTACTGTGTTTAGGGATGTCGATAGTTTTTTTTTATATATATTAATATAAATTTTAAATATTGTATGAATTTGTAACAATTTTACTGTATAATTTAATATGAACTATGAATCTCAGAAACAAACATTGGTCGAGATATCCCGTGACCAAAGGGCTGGAAATTTTCTCGCTTTGAGGATCAGCATTGCTATTCAACGTGGCAATACTGCCAGCCTTTTGGCAACACTACCACGATGTAACGACTTGCAGGGACTATACTAACAACTTTTTTTTAACAGCTTTTGCCCGCGACTTCGCCCGCGTGTATTTTTCACGGGATCAATGCTTTTTCCCGGGATGAAAGGTATCCTATGTCTTTCTCAATACTTCTATCTATGTGTATGTGAATTTCAGGAGAATTGGTGCAGTAGATAGGGCGTGAAAACGTAACAAACAAACTCACTTTCGCATTTATAATATTAGTTAGGATTAAATCAATAGCCACATAGTACTTTTGTATATCAATAGCATTTTCACATTCTGGTATTCGCAAAAGCTTATATATAGCTCTTATATAATATATCAATCGCATCTTGAAAACTTCAGAAATTCCTACACAATGGTCAGAATCTAATATAATTTTAATTTATAAAAAAGGCGACCCATCTGACATATCAAACTATAGGCCAATAAGCTCACTTTCAATACTTTATAAATTATTCTCCTCCCTCATAAACCAAAGAATAAGCAAGACACTGGAAGTAGAGCAACCCCCTGAACAAGCAGGATTTAGAAAGGGTTTCTCAACCATAGATCATATTCACACCCTAGAACTACTTATTGAAAAATATCAAGAAATGAATAAAACTTTATACATCGCTTTCATAGACTACAAGAAAGCTTTCGATACTGTATCACAATCAAGCATCTGGAAAACGCTAAAAGAACAGGGGGTTGAAAATGAGTATATACAGATACTAATAAATATCTACAGAAACAACAAGGGTAGAGTAAAGTTAGAAAGAACCGGCCCAAGCTTTCCCATTCAACGAGGCGTAAGACAAGGTGACCCGACCTCTCCAAAACTGTTCATCGCTCTCCTGGAATCCATAATAAGGAACTTGGATTGGAGAACATGCGGCCTGAACATCAACGGGAAATACCTGAGCCACCTCCGTTTCGCAGATGACTTGGTACTTTTATCAGAATCGAGCTCGCAATTACAAGGCATGATTCAATCACTAAACACGGCTAGTAGGAAAGAAGGATTAGAGATGAACCTCACAAAAACAATGTTAATGACAAATAGCACGGAGAAGACTATATCGGTCGACAACGAACTACTGAAATACACAGAAAAATACATATACCTAGGCAAACAAATTAGTTTTATAAAAGAAAACAATTATTTAGAAGTCGAGAGACGCATTCAAAAAACATGGAATAAATATTGGAGTCTAAAAGAAATTTTCAAAAGCAACATGCCAGTTAAAATTAAAACTCAAGTTATGTCTAGATGCCTTTTACCTTGCTTAACATATGCTTGTCAGACATGGAAATACACCACCAACATAAAAAAGAAAATTATCACATGCCAACGAGGCCTCGAAAGAAGCATGCTAAACATAAGAAAGATTAAAAAAATACGGCATACTAAAATAAGAAGTATTACAAAAGCCATTGATGCTCTAAAACATGCTCAAAAGCTGAAATGGAAGTGGGCGGGACACGTGGCACGACTGACAGACGAGCGGTGGACCATAAGGGCGACGCGGTGGGAGGGCCCAAGTGGGAAACGCTCCAGAGGAAGACCGCTTACCAGATGGGCGGACGACATCCGCAAAACGGCTGGACAAGAGTGGATGCAAGTTGCCCAAGATAGGGAAAATTGGAATTCTTTGGAGGAGGCCTACACCCGCGGAGGGGTTCTTGAAGAGTATTAGTGTATATAAAAATAAATAAATAGAAATTAAAACTATATTATAGAAGATTTTAAAAATAAGTAAACCTAGTTTAAGTAAACTTTAAATTACAAATATTAGTTCTAAGATACTTTGTTATTCAAGAAATAAAAGGCTTTTTTATTTTTATTTTATTTTTTATTTTATTTATATAATATATCTGATATAATATGTTTTTTAAAAGGCATATTATTACATTCGAAATTTTTATTTTGTACAAATTTACAAGTTATAATTGGCATATTTCTTTTAAGTACTTATCACCGACTTCAAATATTTATTAAAATGTTTTATAATGAATAAAGCTTATTTAACAACAACTTATTAATTATTTCCTCCTTTTTAGTTGAGTAACTCGAAAGAAAAGAAAAAAAAAACAGGACTGACTCCAAATAATGCTATTTGGAGTCAGTCCTGTTTTTTTTTTCTGCCAATAATAATTATTTCCTTAAAAGTTTTAAGAAATAATACGTTTGGCAACCCTAACTCTTAGCATCAAACTTGTATGATATATAAACCTCGAAATGAATATTGAGAAACATACCGTGTGCGGCGAGTACTTCATCTAAACTTTTAATCAAAAGTCTAACAACAACATGTCAGTTGTAGGCGAAAGAGATAATGAAATTAAATCGTCGGCACTGGAACTCATCGGGAACATACCGATCGTCGCTCTGGACCGTATTCACCCAGGGCCGGGTCGAATTTTAGCTAAATGTGAGTTCATGAACCCTGGTGCTTCTCTAAAGGATCGTTCGTCTCTGTATATGATAAAAAAAGCACGAATATCTGGTGCACTGAAGCCCGGACAGCCGGTAATAGAGAGAACATCAGGCAATCAGGGTTGTGGGCTTGCAGTTGTGTGTTCGGTATTGGGACATCCATTTACAGCAGTTATGTCTAAAGGAAATAGTGTGCAACGAGCTATACATATGGAAGCGCTTGGAGCTAAGTGTGTCAGAGTACCACAAAGAGAAGGAACATACGGAAAGGTTACTAATGCAGACGTAAGAGCTTTGGAAGCAGTTTCTACAGAAATTGTTAATAATACTAAAGCATTTTTCGTGAACCAGTTCAGCAATGCGGGTAATTCTGAATCGCACTATAATACTACTGGCCCTGAAATTTGGAGGCAAACTGGACAACATGTTGATGTATTTCTGACCACAGTTGGAACAGCTGGTTCGTTTGTAGGAATTTCAAAATTTTTGAAGGAGCAATATTCAAATTTGTTATCATTCGTTGTGGAGCCTGCTGGTTCGGAGCCGTTGAAAGGTGAGCCCATTACAAAACCTTTGCATTTACTTCAAGGTTCTGGGTATGGGTGGATTCCAGATTTATTCAACTATGATTTCATGGACGGGACTATCGCAATTACTGATGAAGAAGCAGTTAAATATAAACAACTACTAGGTGAGAAAGAAGGACTATACGTGGGGTACACGAGCGGCGCTAATGTTGCTGCTGCAGTGAAGCTCTTAGAGTCAGGAAGGGTTCCCAAGGACTCTTGGATAGTAACGATATTAAATGATACTGGATTGAAATATACGCCTGTTCCAGAAAACTTAACTAAATAAATTAAGTTATTTAATAAACTATTAGTTGTTTTTAAATTTGACGAACATATTGAAATTAGGATTACTTTCACATTTATAATCAACATCATCACAGCAGTTTTCCATTTGCATTCCAAGCTTCCTTAGCAACTTCGAAAGTGGTTCATACGATATATTTTCTGTTGTAAATTATTTGCGGTAATGATGTTACTGGTGGAACCATTTTAACTAAAATATGCTTTGTCTTTTTCTTTCCTACTGCTATTTGTAAAAAATACTAAATTAAATTTTAACTACTTTCACAAGATCTAAGGGGCCTAATGAAGTCTTTAGGAATTTCACAGCCGAATATCATGTATTAAATATCTTACACTATGAAACATAAAACAGGTGAGGAATGTAGCACTTCCATTAAAAATGTCCACGAACGAGACGCAGGAGTAATTACAAGCGCAGGTGTGATTGCATGCCGACGTAACTACTTTATGGCAGTTAAAATAGTTTTTACACCATTAAATTAGAAGGCGTAATGAAATGACTGTCATCCCATTTAGTGAGCGGTTCTACAGAAAAGGAGAGTACAGAATTGATATTGTTTGGAGACTTTTCTTCGTCCTAGCGTTTTCCCGGTTGCATCCTCAGCCGGTTGCCCTGGAACCCGCATTCTATATTTTGTTTGGAGACTTAGCACTCGCTAATTTTTACGGGTAAAGGTATTCACAGTAGAATTTGTACTTACTTATATTTTGATAAGTTATTAACTTTTATGATAAATTATGTGAAAGGCGGACTTAAGTGTTGTATCGTATCAAGAAATAAATAAACTCGCTAAAGATAGACAATAATCGAAGAAACTCTACCAACAAGAGCCTCTCTCACATTTATAATGATGACTAAAGACTTAATCAATATTATTAAGTAATCCTCTTAATTTTCAAAGGCGAAAAGTGAATATATAAGAAATAAAATTGTAAAAAAGTTAACTTAAGAGAAAATAGAAATAGGTTTTCTTCTGTTCCGTCGACATTTTTAATTCAGCTATATATATGTATGCAGTTTCATACATACAAGATTTAAATTATTTTAAACCTAATATGTTTTTAAGAAAGACATTTTCTGTGATTACTACGTACCTCGTTTCACCTAATCTTAGGTTAGGTAAAACGAGGTAGGTATAAAGTATAATAGTAGGTACATACGGAATCGCTTTGGAAAATTTTAATAATAAATGTACATTATTTATGAAATATTGTTCTTAAATTATTTAAGACTTACATATTTCAATTCAATTCTTATTTTCGAATAATATGAAAAAATATTTAAGATAACCTAAACCATCAAATGCTCATAGTAATAATGATTTACTTAAAGCAAATCGCTACACAATAACTTCTTTCTTGGCCTAAACTGCCTACAATATATTAAGGCAATAATATTATATAATAATTAATTATTAATATAATATAATAATAAGTATTATGTACCCATTACAATGAAGCTTTAATCACATCTATCGGTTCTCATTTACGCCTACATAGCTATTATCTATTAATAATGTTTATTATTAAAGCTATCCAACCACTGAGCATCCTCTATTGACACGTCAACGGTATATGGTATTCTCTATTATTGGAATTAGATATTTCAAGCTATATTGTAATCATCAGGCGCTTTCTTTTAAGTGTTCTGAAAAATCTGAAACCTGGGCGATTGTATGCACATAGTACCAACTTATCTTGTGTTAAACGAAGTTCAGTGGTTAAACCAATATTTCGTCTCTTCTAATAAAATTAATACCGGCCAGCACTCACTACTATGAGTACCAGCCACCAATAGTTGTCCCATACAAACATTACGACTCATGTTTCAAACTCTACACGAAGCATCAATTACGTACCACATTCTTGGGCGGGCAAGGGGCACAGCCTCAGTGATAGTATACCTATAAATTTCTAGAAGTACTTCGGCGATAAGTACGAGTATATATATTATATTCTAACAAGTTGTACAAGTTAGATAATTGTAACTAACTTGTTTGAAAGGTACCTACTAGCTGTAATGACAACGTAAATGTGGAAAATAAATAAATAATTAAAAATTGAGATATTTATTATGTTAAACTTCTTTTTCAGAATAAATCTAATTAAACACCTAAAACATTGTTTTCAGCTGATAGAATTACCAAATATTTGAATAGGAAACATACGTAAGAACAGACTTGGTGAAAAGTCTAAATTGTTTTTCTATTTACAAAATCTATTAATAATAATATATCAGCTTTTACTCTGTCATATCGGCATAAAATATATTTTTCGCTATGGAGTATGGTGTAATAATTGAAGCCTCAGGCAACCATTTACTAATAAACATCCATACATTAGCGGCGCAATGCAATCGGCGACAATATCAAATGCCTGAAGACATTGCGATAAAACATGGAAAGAACAGAAATGGCTTTTTATTCTATACTCGCTTTAGGAAAGCTTTTAGACCATCGTCCGAGAAGCGATTTCCAGATAGATCGTACTTTCTTGTAAAGAAAGACCATTTTAGTATACTACCTAAGTCTGCAGCGTAAGAAAGGCAGCTTCTGGAAGTTACGTAAGTTTTAAAATCGATCTAGATGTTGTGTGTATTCACTTTTGTTAAAAGTTATCTATGTTACTTTTGAAAAATTCTTTTTAAAATAATTACCTGTATTGTTATGAACAATTTGTATTAAATTTCAGACGATTCATAGGATGCCTTTGCAGCCGGTTTTTTAGGATACTGTAGTCCAAAAGCAAGATGGGATTTTTTATGCTACGAAAAATAAAAATGATGTACGTCGAACCTAGTATAGCATTCCATAATCTGTGGTCGAACGGGTTGCGTTTGCGCTTGATTACAAGCGCAAAGCGTTCGACTCCAGTAGCCCCTAAGTAGCAGTAGCAAAAAAATAAAGACCACCGATGCACTGGATAACGATTTAAGAATATTTGAGAGTATGCAGTCAGGTGGCGAAACTTAGCGAGGTTTGGAATATGGGGGACAACTTTGCACAGCAGCGGGATAATACTTAAGATTGAGAAAAAATAGGTTCTTCTGCAACAGACGACCTATCTACACCGTCGTTACTTGCCGCCATTACGCAAGGCATGGCAGCTGTGGCCGCGTCCACTATCACAGATTTATGAACAGCTGCCTACTACCAATGCAGGAGAGAAATTGTCAGTTGATCTCATTCTATATGAATTTTTTTCTTTTTTTTGTACAGATTTGTTTCTTATACACAATTTACACTTAGACACAGAACATATACAATAACGCAGGATACTGGATGCGGGTCGTTAATCGATCAGATTGGATATCACTAAGTGGCCTATGTTCAGCAGCATTTGACATTTTGCCGCTTAACAAATGATGATGAATCAATTAATCATTCATAAACTTTTTGATGATGACGATACAATTAAGAAATTATAAATTTAATTTATTTATTGCTAGCTGCGCTCGAGCTCCAACTTTTCAAGAATTTGATTTTTGAAAGAACTCTAACTATTTGAAATAATGTAAGTGCTATCCTTCATCAGTTTTTAGTACTAGTTCATGTGTTTCACAATAAAGTATTTTGATTTCTTCGTTTTCTATGAGTAGTCTATTCATAAATATACAATCATTATCTATATCAAAAACTTAACTAAGTAGGTATATACACACTTAATATCTTAGTTGGGTAAATTGGCTTAAATTGCTACTAAGATAGTAAGTAATAATACCCAGAATACAAAATCCGAGAATCTTTACACGTCAAACATGTATACTAGATTAGAGATAAGTTGTGTAAACAGAGGATCCTGGCACAGGTGCTCGTAATCACGATGAGGAATGCGGAGGCGCAGGTGACAGGACGAGACTAGATACTCTGCGCTTGCGGCTCTAACGCTCAAATCACGTCTATTAACCGCAGGACTATGACCGCCCATAGAGATAACGATGTTCAGACAGTACCATAGATTTACTACTTAAAATAAATCTATGAACATATAAAGTTAAATTAGTTTTTAAGTTATCGCGGTGCCTGATGGTGCATGACGAGGTTAATATTGCTTTAAGCAGAGATTTAAAAAAAATTGCCTGACATTCCGCGCGATTCCAAATTCTTTGGCTTTAAGGCTACTTATAACGTGTTAATATTTAGATGTTAATTCTGGTCAATTACCGAGGTTTCATAAAATTTATGAAGAATAGCTTCTTATTAAATTTATAGTATTAAAATAACTCTTTCACCGTTGATCATATAATGGTTCGTATGTTTAATAATTCCCCAAATTTAAAACTAAACTTCATCGTCATTATTAAACAAAATATCAAAATCTATCTACCCCGTAAAAGTTAAGGACTAAATAAAATAAAAAAACACATTTTATTTTTAATACCCATGCCCATTCTAACCGAACCCACATCTGTGGTCTGTGTAATGGCGTAATTCTAGACGAGTACGTATAAGGCATGGTAAGTAACAAGATTAAAAAGGCCGCGACAGGTGGCAGCTGTTAGAAAAGCGTTAGGTGGTACATAGCCTTCACCATGTGGGTGTATGGCCAGGAAATAAATAGTACGGGTTTATTATATCGATTGATGGGGCTGGTTGCACCGGCTGCTCTCTTGTTTAGCATTGGCGAACTATTAAAACCTTTGATTTATATGGGGTTCTTGACTCGACAACCACAGGTCGTTGGCTTCATCGTATGTTTTGTTATCTATGCAAATAAAGTTTGTAGAAATATATAAGGTGGACACAAATCAACTGCAAATATTTTAAGGGCAGATTCAGACCGCTATACTGAACAACTTTTCCAAATAAACTTATATCGAAATACGATTATTTTTTAACCCTTCATACTAAACTAGATCAGACGATTCTCAATTTGTATGGGAGGTCAAAATTTTTTTTCGTATTTCGATATAAGTTTTAATTTTTTGGAAAAATGGTTCAGTATAGTGGTCTGAATCTGCCCTTAAAGTATTTGCAGTTGATTTGTGTCCACCTTATATAAGTATGAATAAACAATACAGATAATTACTTAAATGATGTTAAAGGTCAGTGATAAATATATGTATCTCTTCAATGTAATGAGAAGTGACTTACAGTTTCAGTATCCATGTTGGTAGAGAAACAGATTGAGGTGAAATATTCCTTTTAGATGGTGAGGCGACCTAAAGAAGGTCGCGAAAAAGTGCTGAAAGCTTCCGCTTCCAACCAGTCATTTTGAAAAATTCTGTGGAAGGCTTATGTCCAGCAGTCGACAGCCTGCGGCTGAAATGATGATGGTTTCTACTCGGTATTGTTGCTTTTAATAAGGGTGGTAAATATTTCACTATTATCTAGACCACTAATTGAATGGTCTGTAACTATTATTAGGTTCGGCAAACGAATACGTACTTATGATGGATCCCTTATTATTTAGCAATTACCATGAGAATGCCACCTGAAAAGTAATTGTTTTGTACCCGTAAAGCAGCAGTCGGCGAAGGATGGCGCCGTATTACAAAGAACAGCATCACAGATTAATAAATAGTTACAGCACTCACTGTCATTCACAATGATGATCACGACCACTCTGGCAAGAGTGCACCGACTAATAAGAAGTTGCTTGAAAAGTTATAATATCTTTGGATCTGATTTTCGTAGTATTGCAGGCATAGTTTGGCTGCTGCGATAGCCGTTGGACTGTATGTCTGTTTGCTGCAATACTATGAAAGATGTCATGCACCCCATATATGACAAATTTTTTTTTTACAAAACTGGGAATTTTTTGCTTTTGTTATGTTTCATTTGATAATAATTTTGTGACCATGATTACGTTGTACGTTTTTGGGTATTCTGTGCCATGACAAAACAAACGTGACGATTTTTGTAGTATTTCCTTTAGAGGTCTTCGAAAATTTAATTCGAAAAATAAAGCTCGAAACGAAGAATACAAAGTGAATGTAATGTATCGCACTTCCGTTATCTCGAGTAAATATATAAAGGTGCACCTGCCTGCCAGTGTATAATAATTACGGTATTGGCTATTGGTTCTATTCCAACACGATTCTAATAGGAACTCTGAGTAGAGGCCGAAGTCACCTGCCGCCGTCCTCCAATCACGTATAAGGTTTGATAAATGTACCTATACCAACCTTAACTTACATAAAGTGTGAATTTCGAATGAATTTATCTTTTTTGGCTGAAATAATAATATAATGGGAATCGCGCGCGGTATTGACGCCAGGCGTTTTTTTAAATCTATGAATGATATGTATGTTTTTAACCGACTTCATTGTATGTATATTGTGACTTTACTTGTGTTTTGTAACTCACTAACTCTTCCATGCAGTTTCACCCGTTTGTTTTATACAGTGGGCCACATTAAAAAGTATACCAGATAAGATGTAAGACTAAACACTTAAGTTTTTTATATTGGTTTTAGTTCAGAAGATATTTGTAAAAACTGCTCATATAAAATGGGACATGGCGAGAGAGAATATAGATCGTAAAAATGTATGGGCAGAAATACGAACTGGTTTTTGATTGTTTCCGTTTGACTTGTATAAGAGTTACTTAATTAGTTTATAGTGTCCATGTTGATAGAAAATTAGATTGAGGTGAAATATTTATGTTTAGATGGTCAAGCGACCTAAAGAAGGTCGCAGGCAAATGCTGGATGTAGGTCGCTTCTAACCAGTCATTTTGGAAACTTCTGGGGGAAGCCTATGTACAGCAGTCACAGTCACGAATGTACACACAAAATCTTGGATATTTTCTTTTATTTATTTATGTACTTACACAATAAAACAAGTGCTACTTTTAATCTTTTCTATTACTAGTAACGGTAATAAAATTTTCTAAAATCAGATATACCTAATATTACTAGGATAAACGAGATATGATGCAAAAGAAAGACAGTAGGCGCACGTATAATTATAGATAAATTCCATAGTAAATAAGCTCTGGGAGTGAGAGCCGCACACCACAATCCGCAATAACAGCCTCTTTTTATGAGGCAGCATGGACAAACTATCAAGAGGATAACACAAGATATTATAATTTCTAAATTATTTAGTTTGTAACTTATTATCAATATAGTATCTATCTTCAATTATCTATACTAATATTATAAATGCGAAAGTCTGTCTGTCTATCTGTCTGACTCTCTGTCACATCTTCACGGCTAAACTGCTGGACTGATTGTGATGAAATTTGGTAGGGATGTAGTTAACGACCTAAGGTCAAACATAGGCTACTTTTGGGCGCGATATAACCGAGTCCCACGCCGGGCGAAGCCGCGGGGAACAGCTAGTCCTATCATAAATCCTCATACGGTTGTTAGTATAGATACCAATATCGTATTCAAATTGAACTAAATCAATCAAATCAAATATATTAATTTTGCTCCACATATTAATAAACTGGAATGGTTTACAATAGGTAAATCACTATCACTTCACTATCACTACGTAGTATAAAACAAAGTAGCTTCCCGCTATCTGTTCCTATGTATGCTTAGATCTTTGAAACTACGCAACGGATTTTGATGCGGTTTTTTTCAATAGATAGAGTGATTCAAGAGGATGTTTCATATGTATAATACATGTATTTATTATTGTATAGTATTGCACATGTGCGAAGCCGGGGCAGGTCGCTAGTCAATAAAATAAAACTTAACACCTAGATATAAGATGTCTTAGTAGGACGGCAATGAGCAATTCTTGTATAAAATCTATTATTATCATTGTCTATGGTGTCTAGTGGCGATACTCGATAAGTTTAACGACACAGGAAGTCCTCGTCATTACGATGCAAAAACTAGTAAAATCGGTACTCTCGCTATGCAGGTGCGCTCATTAGGCTTAGAAAATCTGCGGAGCTCGCCACCTGCGCAGGAAAATGACAATTTTCTTGTAAAATTCACTTTTTTTATATAATTCATTTATTTTATGTCAGACATGGGTACATTTAAGGGTGTTAGTATGTACCCATGTCTGACACTTGTGTACAGATGGTAAAAAATATAGCCCTATACTAAGTACCTAGTAGGTATGTGCCATTGAAGTTTTAGGTATGTGTATAGCGGCTTGTCCTTACTTTATCTAAACTTAGGTGTGCTTATTTCCCTTCCAGTCCATTTAAGTTTCGCTAGCCTCTTCATATAATGATTTTATGAAAAACATTATATAAAGACTGAGAAGAGGAAGAACAAGAGTATCGTGGAACAAATAAACGAAATAGAAGGAATAGTGTCCTATCAAGATTTATTTATTTATTTGGTCACGATTATAGCATTTACACATGGCACATTATTTTACAGGTACTTACATTATTATAGTATTATTTTATATATGTAATTGCCAATTAATGGCGAACACAATATTGTACACAACACATCAGGTTGTTAAGAAAGAGGCTAGCGGAATAAGTAGGTACTTAACCTTATATATTTTCCTACGAAGTAGATGTTACGCCTGTTGTAAAATAGTCTAGGATTGAAAAGCTGTTATTTTAAATTAATTAACATTGCAGTTTTCAGCTATTCTTAGCAATTCATGTTAACAAATATATATTTTTTTATTATGTAAATGCAGGTGTTTCCTGTAAGTGGCCAGTTACCTTTCAGCATGTTTGTTTTTTACCTATCATAACTACAAGCATAAAAGGTGTTCAAAAACCGAATAAAATAAAATTTGAAAAGAAAATCTGATAACCTGACCGCAACCTAATACTTCTGACAACAACATAATGCTTTCATTTCATGTCCATCACGATCCAAAGTTAAAAAATATTATTATTAAATATTATGTTCGAAATTGTATAAATAGATAAAATGGTCCTTGTAATAGGTCACACGCAAGCTACTTAAGAGTAACTGCACTATTAATGTGCACGAGACGTTTTCCATACCATAATAACCGACATCGTGAATACATTAAGATTATGAAGGTAATATCAATAAGCAACAGGCTGTAGATATGAAGATGGCCACCTGTGCACACGGGCGGTTCCCACACAGCCTCGTCAATATTGACAAAGATTACACCGAATTGTGGATGCGACCGTATCTCACGTTCACGGGAAGTTATGTTTGTCTGTTTGTATGAATGACAGAATATTGGTGATTTCATATTCAATGTCATTGAAGCATCAGTGAACTTTTCATGATTAGATATTGATACTACTCACCCGATACAGGTATCAAATGGTCAAAAATTTTTCAGACCTCCACGTCTAACTTCGGCAATAACATTCAGATGGTTTTCTGTGCCTTCCGCACAGCACAGAGGAGCTTAAGATGTCAGGCTTAAAACTAACCATTGCTTGACACTCACTATCGACACTGAACAAAGCAAGCAAGCCAAGCAAACCCCGCTAGCAATTTGACCGAGCTTCTCATACGCCGCTTTATACACTTAAGTAGATAAAGTAAGAAAATATCAGAACAAAATGGTGTGTTTAAAGCATTTTATCTAAACCTTCTCGAGACGCTTGCCTCACGTCCATAAATATTTGAGCAAATAATGGCAGATCTTCGCAAATAAGGATAGCCATTAAATGTGTCGTTGGCCAAACAAGGGGCTAAAATCAATATTTGACGGAGCTGCTAATATTGAGCCAATTTGCTGATTTTGTACTTTTGACAAAGTTGTGGGCCGGAAAAGGACGAAACAAAGTAGATAAATAAATAAACACTCGATAATATAATGCCTTTGCCTTAAGATCTAGATCGTGTGTTTCCATCAATGGAAGCATAATTTGTACCAGTTGTTTCTAGTCTAATATACTTGATTCACTTGATTGCTCGATGAGAGATGACTTTGTGCTTCAAAATACTCGTGAACCGTAACAACTAAAGAATTGTTCCTACTTCTATAACTGCTACAAGTATTAGTTACAACAAAAATAAAAAAGTAAATATAACAAATACGTTAGAATGCCACTCGCCCTTCTCCGATTTTATTTTCTGACCTCCAGAAACCATGTCCGGTGGTCATTTAAATGCCTCGACACAAATCACCGGTTTGGATGATTGTAAAATCTTTAGTTTTATTTATTTGAATCGTTAAACTGAAATGTCTATAATTTGTGCCAAATACCACAAAAACGAAGTCGGCAGATCTTTTCGTTAACAATCTTAGTCATAGTCTAAGATCCTGTTTTTAAATGGTCAAAGCCACAGAAATGGATAATATACATATTGGTCAAAGCATTAAGCCTACCTTTTGTGCGAAACATTGTATTTTGTGCCATAAAAATTAAATTAATGAATAAATGTTTCAGTCCGATAAAATATATTATCAATAATTGAAATACCAATATGGATTTGTAGTTTTAAAGTCTTGTGCATAATTAGCATATAACTTCCAGCACGGTCCACTTTTATATGTATGATGAATTCCGTCATATATATATAACAATTATTTTAAACATAAACTTGATATTTAATTTGGTATCAAATTGATTGATACCACGCAATCATAGTAGTTATTCGATAGCGATAGTACTTATTGCTTCCATGTACGATAGGTGAATAGGTTTCAATTGTCTCTATTTAAATTTAGAATAAAAAATATGCATACGTATAAAGATCCCGCATCGAGATCTTAGGCTATACCTAACGATTTTCAAAGCGGCTTCACAATCGCGAATTTTGCAACAACCCATTAAGGATATGTCCATATAGAATGGGTAAAAAACACATGTTCTATCCTGCATTTGCACCTGCTGGCAGTTATTAAAGAAATCCGCTCGTTAGATGGGCGTTGCTTGCATTTTTTAGGCCAAGTCGTTTGGCATTTTTAGTAAACTGTGCCAAAGTATATTTGCTATCAACCGCTCTAGGCGAGAGCTTCAGCAAAAAATATAAAATTGGCCCTTAAATTGGTCGAATTAGGGTAGTCGGTTTGTTGTACTAATTATTGTTCCTATCTGAGTCCATTCCTTAAGGTATCCGAAAGGAGATATATATTTTTTCCACGATTATATGCTTGTTTTTGAGAGAAGTTAGTTAGATTTTGTAACAACATTTAAAATAAGTGGCATACTAAAATATAGGTAAGTAGCTAAGATGAGAGAGATGAGACAGAGAGGTAAGTACCTTTTATGGGTAAGTTATACTTTTATTAATTGAAACTTTATTGTTCTATAAATATAAAAGACTAATACAATTGGCGGAATTAATGCTACTCGTAAGAGGAAAAACAGAAAATCAGTGCGGCGCAAAAAAGTTACGAAGGAGATAAAAAACAATTCCACGTTGTAAATAGGTATATATACTTCATCATATATGATTTCACAACATACCAGCCCTTACTTCAACCTGTTCAAGCACCCTAAATTAAAATTGCGATGTAATGAGACATTTCTAATTGATGAAAGCAGCTGACCACTTTCTGAGAAGTGGTATGTGCCTGAGAAAAACGCGTCAATAATGGATTTCCTTAGTTAATTGAATAATGGTAATTAGCGTCTCGAATGCCCCCCACAATAGCAATTTAGCTTATCAAGGCGGTGAGTTACACCTGCAGGAAATTTCTTTGTTAGTCATTCAGATAGAAGACCACACACACGAGCCTCTTCAGATTTTTGTCCATTCGATCTGACAGTTAGATTTTTTTTAATTGTTGCAAGTTTCTGTGCTTCATAAGATAAATAATGTATATATGTATGTAAAAACTTTGTTGTACAGAAAGAACATTGATGATTCAACATAGAACACAACAAAAGGCGGATTTAAAACAGGGATCTCTTCCAGTCAACCTGTATAATAAAGGAAAAATAGTACATGGGCATTGAAGAGGGTACATCACAAAGAATACACATATGAAATTATAATTATACAACTAATTATAACACAAAAGTTACTTATCCTATACTATAAAAAATCAACCCAAGTCCGAACGCTCGAAGTATTCCCTAACCCTAGAAGGAGTGTAGTGAGGACGACGTAATGATTCACAATTTCACACTCATTTTTATTTGACTTCAAATCGGGGATTATCAAGTAAATTTTACACTTTAATGTGACAGTATTGCGGGCAGATTGTAGAAACACTTCATGATGTGACCAACCATTTCATGAAATGACCAGCTTAATCTGACCATATTAAATGCCAACGTTTAATGATATGTCTACTAAAGTTTTCCGAGATGAATTTTTACAAGAATTAATTTTTTTTTTTAATTAATTAATTACAAGAGTCGTGAATTGTTTTGATGTTAAAACCAATTTTGTCACACCACATCGTCATATAGTAAAAAGTGGTGTGTCGTCATATAGTAACATCAAAATAATTCACGACTCTTGTAATGAATTAATGGAATAATATATTAAATTAAACTATTTTATACGGTTTTCTATGTGTAACAATCGCGAAAACATAAGAAATCATTATGGAATAATATATATTAAAACTTTTCTGTAAAAATAACCTACATCGATCCCGAAGTCATATTTAAAAATTACTTTGTTTGATACCGACTTGTGTTCATGTTTTTACAACTTTTATCCCTGATTTCCCACTAAGAGCAATCTTTGACTTAAAAACCTTTTTTAGAATAGTTGTTTGTGCTAAATATAACTAAAAACTTCCTTGGATTGATACATAACTTTACACAAGATAGATATCTTTATTTAGACACTGAGCAGCAGGTGTGCGTGTTAATTGGAAATGCGAAAACGAAATGAGGTTTCGTTTTTTGCAGTTTAGGTTTAGTTTTTTTAGTATTTGTGCCTTGATTTGAGTTAGGTCACTTTTTGAGTGCCGCCCGGAGCGGATATCAGCGGCCTGTTTTTTGCTTTCAAAGGGTTATTTATAGGAGCCTTTTTGGGTCAACCTCAGACCAATACGAAACATTTACAAGTCTTAAAGATAAATCTTAGTAATTAAGTTACTATATTTTTAAATATCATACATTATCCACATATACCTCCTAATATGGACATTATTGAAATGGAACTTCCACAAAAATACTTACACAAGATGAATCTAATGCGAAAGTCTGTGTGTCTGTCTGTCTGTCTGTTAGGCACACGTTAGACGCTTATGCACGCAGAATGATTTTCCATCAAACAAAGGGATGGAACTCGAAAGGTGAATTGAATCGACTGATTTCCAAACAAATCATCTTTATTCTTTTTTGATTTTTTTTGTTTCAATTGTTGATTCAATTGTTCCGTCGTAAACAATCGCAAACTTGTTGATTTAAATTAAATGATTTGTTTGGAAATCAGACGATTCAATTCACCTTTCGAGTTCCATCCCTTTGCTTGATGGAAAACCATCATGCGTGCATAAGCGTCTAATTTGTGCCATACGCTTTCAAAGCTAAACCGCTGAAACGATTTTGGTGAAATTTGGTATGGGTCAAACATAGGCCACTTTTGGTCGCAATATAACCGAGTCTCCCCACAAGGACGGAGCCTCAAGCAACAGTTAGTACTTCATTTTAGAAAAACCCATTTCTACTTCTGTAGAAGGCAACAAAGAGGTAGACATCCATACGAGTACATAAAACATTCAACCCATAAAATCCTCCTTCAAAAAAGCATGGATTCGAATGGATGAACTCGGATAAAATCATTTTAAAGTTGCCAAGTAAGTAAATAGTAACTTAAAAAAGTATTTTTTGGTAAGTTCCGTGCTGTATTATAAAAGAGTAAGTTGTTAGGTTTACACAAAGATGAAAGTGAAAAAGTATTAATATGAGGATATTTAATGTATTATCATTAAAATACTTTTAATCGGTAATTATCTAAGAAAACCGACAAAAATTTACCAACTATTATATAAGAGTATATGTAAATTACGGAACCCTCTTCACTTAAATGGAACTAGCAGATAACGGTTTTTTTTGCTCGATATAGCTCATGCCTCATCCTAATTTTTAGTCTAATATAGTAAATAAAAAAATAGTTACGTAGTAGTAGTACTAGTAGTTAGTAAGCTTACTAGTTAGGTACCAATTGTAATGAGATAGTTGTAAAAACGAGTAAATTTTATGATATGTTCCCAACTATAGCTTACTGAGATACTATTTATACCTATTCATAGTATCTTATTAATATTTTTATTATCTACAGTTATGAATGATACCATTGAAGATAATGATAATCTGAACGGTGTTGTTGTATGAACGGCGATTGTTGACGAGTTATCTTAAAATTTAGTTACAAATGTAAAAAACTTCATAATACCACCGTAATAAAGAAGTATTTATTTTGTAACACATACATAGTAGTTAGGATATGTTTTCAAATGATTACTAGTTTTTTTGAGGAACAAAGGTTTCACAATATTGTACGGTCTGAGGCGCCATAGTGTTTATGTATCAACGTGTGTTTAATTTTCGAAAAAAAAATCACCTTGTATACGTTTATTTCACTGTTATAATGAATGACGGAATAAAAATAAATTATATCTCCCATCATATCGGCTAAGTAAAGTTAATGACTCATTTTTGGGTAACTGTATACACTATTACAATAAGCTTCCAGAGTCGGTCCTTAGTTTGCCTGACCGAAAATTCAAAGCACATGTTAAGAATTTACTTTGTAAAAAAGCCTATTATAGCGCTCATGATTTTCTCAATGACAAGGATGTGTAACTTAAGCTTGGTGCGGAGTCCTCCAAACTATAGCTTAAAATTGATCATATGTACATTCAGTACATTTTTTTTTAAATTATTATATCATGACATCTTTTATTACTTGACATTTTTATTAAACTATTTCAATAATCCTCAATATTTATTTAATAATAAACTTATGGTAATTATAAAAATATTCAAATGTAAACTCGTCTGATTTGACTAAAATTTTGTGAATTGACGTTTTTGAAGAAAATGCTGCTGTGGAGTTTGTGGCGCCACTTCTTCTCCACTTGCGCTTTGGAAGTGGTGGTAAACTTAAAATAAGTAACAATTGACGTCAATAAGTGATAAGAATATCCTATATTGAAAATAAACAATTTGAATTTGAATTTGATGTGATTATTAATGACGTTAATAACTAAATTAAAATTAGGCTTACTAAATATCTAAACACAGTTTTGTAACTAAAATCAATTAGTCATCTCTTCGGGAACAGGTGTATATTTTAGTCCAGTGTCATTAAGTGTGGTCACTATCCAAGAGTCTTTAGGAACTCTCCCAGATTCCAGGAGTTTCACTGCTGCAGCGACATTAGCACCACTGGTGTAACCAACGTAAAGTCCTTCTTTTTCACCAATAAGCTGTTTATATTTAACTGCTTCTTCATCTGATATGCTGACAGTTCCGTCCATGAAGTCAAACTTAAATAAATTTGGAATACATCCATATCCAGAACCTTGTAGCAAGTGCAAGGGTTTTGTAATTGGTTCGCCTTTGATTGGTTCCGAACCAACAGGTTCCACAACAAATGATAGCAAATTAGGATTTTTCTCCTTCAAATATTTTGAAGTTCCAACAAACGTACCAGCTGTTCCGACTGTTGCTAGGAACACATCAACATGTTGCCCAGTTTGTCTCCAAATCTCAGGCCCAGTCGTCTCATAGTGAGCTTCGGAATTTCCCTCATTGTTAAACTGGTTCACGTAAAAAGCTTTAGTTTCTTCGACAATCTTCAAACCAACTTCTTCAACGGCTTGAACATCTGCAAGAGTAACGTTACCGTACGTTCCTTCTACTTGTGGTACTCTGATACACTTAGCGCCAAGAGCTTCCATATGTATAGCCCTCTGTGCACTGTTTCCCTTGGACATAGTTAACGTGAGGGGATGTTCCAATACAGAACACACGACAGCAAGTCCGCATCCTTGATTCCCCGACGTTACTTCGACGACTGATTGGCCCGCCTTCAGCTCGCCGTTTCTTCGCGCTTTCTGTATCATATGCAGAGAAGAACGGTCTTTAATCGAGGCGCCAGGGTTCATGAACTCACATTTAGCTAGAATCCGGCCCGGTCCTGGGTAGATGCGGTCAAGAGCGACGATCGGCGTATTCCCGATGAGGTCCAGCGCTGAAGACTTGATTTCATTGTCTATTCCGTCCACTGGGGCCATGATTTGTCAATCAATACTATGTCTATGAAGTTGTTGCGTGAGTCGAACTAACGCTCTGTGGCCTTCAGCGTTCTTATAAATAATTGGCTAGCAGTCGACTAGCTCTCCGTGCGCACCGCACGAGTGTCGTGTGTTTTCTCGATAAGTAAACTGACTAGCTAATAAATAATGATGTAATAATACTTGTTATAATGACATTCATAAATATAATGGAACTTGTCTTGCTTATGAATAAGTAGGTATAAAAATTTATTTATTTGTGTGTATATCTTAGTAAAAAAATGACAATATTTCATTACATATTAGCTGTAGCCCGCGACTTTGTGCGCGTGGGCTTCGTTCCCGTTGTCGTGGGAATTTCGGGAGTAATTCTCGAAATTCCCACAAGAATTGCCCGGGAATCGCCCTTTTCTTTTACACAAAGTTTTTCATGACAATAACCAACACAAAAAAAATAATTATCCAATTTGGTGCATTCGTTCGAAATCAAACATGCCTTTAGTTCATTCAAATGACGATAACTTTTTTTTAATAAACTGATTTTGTTGAAACTAACTTTAGATGTTCTTCCGTGTTAAAACAAAACAATTGGTGAAAGTTTTAAGCAAATCGGTTCAGTACATTCGGAGATGAGCGTGATCATACAGATAGACATAAATACAAAAAAATTAAAAAAATATTTTTTGTTTTCTATTATTCATTTTAAATGTCCCTCTATCCATTTTAGTTTAAATTACTAAATGTACAGACAAAAGAATTTTACTATTTTATTGTATGTATAGATAGATATAGATGTATAGATTATAACACCTAAAGTTGACTTTGCTTTATTTCTACGATAAGATTTACAGAAACTTCATAGGTTAGGTATATCTCGATTAAGATAATATGAACTTCAATCGTCGATCATATTTTTGGCTCTTTCTATCATCTTAGCATGTAAACTGGCTGCCTTAGCCATCGCACGGAGCTCAGAGATAAACATGATGTAAGTAAGATGAAATCTTAGTTTTAATCACTCATTTTGGATTGCAATAAATGGTCCCAGTTAGAATACTGAAACGACACTGATGATCTTTTCGTTGTGGAAAGTAAAATCCAGAAAAATAAAAATAATCTATTCGTGCCTTTCTACACACAGTACAGTGGGTATAAAAACGCCACTTTGAGCAATTCATCGAATCGAATTCATATTACGAATTCCTATTTCTTTCAATTTATTTGAAGAGGAATTGCAAAGTTCTCGTCGTACCGTATGCACCATTGACTTACACCATCAATGGTGCAGATGAGACAGATTGGTTTCTTTTACACCATTAATGGTGCAAACGAAACCGCGGATTGGATATGGTCTCATCTGCACCATTAAAATGATACCGTATGCACCATAAGTTGGCCATTTTACAAAAAATAGAGGAATTGCTACAGAATTTCTAAGGAATTCGTAATATGAATCGATTCGTTGAATTGCTAAAAGTGGCGTTTTTAGACCCCCTGGGGGTTTAAAAACGCCACGCAACGCCAGCATTTTACGTCACTTGGAAAAATAATCAATACTTATTTCATAATCGGATGGGGACGCGGTTTTTTGAAATCCGATCAATACTTCCAGAGTTAAAAGCGTTAAAACAACAAACAAACTCCTTAAAATTTTATAATATTACTAAAGATTATGTCTAAACCACAGCCTAAAGGAATTAAATCTAGTTCAGTGTTTTCGACCGCGACTGGAATGCAGTCTGACTGCATAGATTCGCAATGATTTATTTGTCAGACTTAGCGGCCCACAGATAAATAAGAGTAAGAGGATGCAACTGGGAAGCACGCTCGGATGATGATGATCATATTATCTCAAAGCTACTTTAAAAGAATTGCTGCATTTCTTAGCTTATCTCTATGATAAAAATATATTTTGTCTGGAGTTTTTGTATTTTCACTTTGTTTATTATTAATAATGTTATATGGTACTCGTACAATAGCATTAAGTATATTGTGTTCTTACATTCGATTATAAAACCATCAACAATGAACGCCTGTGCTAAACTTTGAGGCAAACTCATATTTTTGTACTATCTTGTATTGTTAGCTCATTAACACGCATTAGTCAAAAAAACATTAGTTAAAGTAAAATGTAGAGCCCTACGGCTCAAGAAAAAAATAATTAAGATTAAAATAATTGATAAAATATTTTTAGGAAGTACATATTCTTCTTGTTCAGCCAATTATTGTCACCCAATTTTGAGTGTAGGCATCTAGCAATGGACGCCTTTCCTCGGTATTGTGCTTTCTTCATCCAACTCCTTCCAGCAACTTTGACCAGGTCATTGGTCCGTCTTGCATTAGGTTTTAGGTATATAACATTTATCAATTATGTTAATATTTATCTTTACCACAAGGAAAATCATACAAGAAAAGATTTATACCCGTACTTATTTAATTGGAACTTATACAAAGTAAGTGCAATTATAGGTACTAAGTATTCCTACAAGGGTATAATTCCTATATCATCCTAGATAAGTACTACTAATACTGAATAGATAAGAACTGACCTAAAGTCAGTAACCTCCAGTCTCTGCATCATTAGTCCTTCATCAGGCGAAGTACCTATCATAGTTAAAGTTCAATCCTTGATTTCCTATAGCTCACTAGGTTGAAATAGGTGAGTGAAAATGCTCTGTGGTCCAGTTGCCTGTAGGCCCGGGGGTCATGGGTTCGATTCCCACGAGAAGCATACTTGGTTTAGATGCTTTCAGTTTGGCTAGGAAAATGATGGCGTAAACCTGATTGTCTGAAAATAAAGATGATTCCGTGCTTCTGTGCCCCTAGTATGAGTTTTTCTTAACGCAGACGCTAGCGACTGCGTTAGGATTTTGTGTGGAGTTTCTTAGTTGCGTTACTATCCGCCAGAGGCGCTGTACAGGTTTGCCATACTAAATCGCTAACGCAGTCGCTAGCGTCTGCGATAAGAAAAACTCATACTAGGGGCACTAAAGGCACTTAAGCCGTTGCCATCTGGTAGTCGTTAAAGGAACCACTTTCTGACTTGAGGTGGTTTTGAATAACTCTGACACTAGGCTGTGCATGGTCCATTAACCGTGACACCTACACGAAATAATGATGAGTGCATTCAGTGGCATTTTCGTATTATTTACTAAATTAATACGTTCTAGTAATAACTCATCGCCTTTCTCTGTAATTAGTTCAAAACTAAATCGCAAAATAACTGAGTTTATCAGAGCTATTAACATTAATATATTAGCGCGTCGGTCAACCCAGGCAAATTAATAAGTGAATGCCATATCCGAGATTTGAGAGCGGTAGCCGCGGCGACGACCAGGCGCCCGAACACCTGCGCCTGCGCATCTGACCATATATATTCAAATTAAAACTTTATTTCCTTCCAATATGGATCAGGTCAGGTTGGCAAACCCAAATTCCCTCATTACGAATCACGGATGTAACAAACAAACTATTTAAAACTCTGTACCTTCACAGCAAAGTTATCTTTTATGCTTAGGATGACTTCTCAGATTCCACTGTTAAACTTATGGTCACTTTTTATTTCGCGGAATCTGCGTAAACATTTGTAATATCTACATAGTATAAAACAAAGTCGCTTTCTCTGTCCCTATGTCCCTTTGTATGCTTAAAACTATAAACTACGCAACGGATTTTGATGCGGTTTTTTAAATAGATAAGAGTGAATCAAGAATAAAGTTTTTATATCCATGCGAAGCTAAGGGCGGGTCACTAGTAATGATTAAATTAGTATGAATATTTAAATAAATTTAAAAAATATATTAAAAAAAAACTATATACCTTTTTACTTATTTACCCGTTTTTATGGATAGTTAAATAAAAAAGGATGGGGTGGCTGGAAACTTATGTCTATCTATTAGCACAGATTATAAAATGCTGTAATCTGTGCTAATACTACAGTACACATGTACTACAAAGTCTTGAATTTTCTCATATCAAACAAAAAAATAAATACATATCAAACCAAAACATTTTGGCCGAGGTTGCAAAAAACCAATGGAGAATAAAATGAGGCAGTAGAGTAGTCCCTATACTCCTTAAAACCCACTGAAAGAACTCCTTAAAAACACTAAGATGAGATAGATAGTCAGTCGCTTTGTGGTTTAACTGTTGGTGTCATTTTTGAGATGCAACCCTCGTCACATTACACTTCATACTTACTAGATATATATTACAGACAAAGAAACAGTCATTTTCAACGAAAAAATGTAAAACTACTGTAGCTACTTAAAATAAGATAAAAAGGGCTGACAAATAAACACATATTTCAAAAAATTAATCTGTGGTTGTGGTATTATTGAAATTGTGAATTTAATTAAAAGATTACCTTTGTACCTAGAAAGCCTGCAAGAGTCATTTAAAAGAACAATCGAGCGAGTTTTTATTTCTTTGTGTAGAATTTATATATAATTAATAGTACATTCTGCTAATAATAGATGGCGTTAGCTGTTGAGAAGAGACCAAAATAATGAACTTTATATATTTAACCACTTAAATAAATTGTATAAAATTCGGAAAAAGTGTAAAATAAATTAAATTGTTATCTCGATTTAAGTTATCTATGTTAAATTATTCAAAAAAATTAATTTAAAGAATATATCCTAAAGTAACCTAAAACGCGCTATCAGAATTTTCCATTTTGATAACTATATAAGCACTCATTTGTGTAAACTGGTGGGAGTTCCAACCAGTCCAACTATCGGGGTTACAAACTGAGTCTTTCATGACTCTCTCACCCTGTGGAAAGTCCCCGGAGATGGGTCGGAAAGCGTCGCATCGTAACTGATGCAGGCTGGGTCGGCATTGCAGGGGAGGTCACCTGAGTAATGCTGGGCCCGTAGCGTTGCTCAGAGCGAAGGTAATGTTGGTAGAGCTGTAGCTTAACTAAATGGGGCTTACTCGGTTCGGGACTCTTTTTACACAACTGACCAGAAAAGGAGTGTAATGTGTCCAAGAGTAATTAGTTTTTAATGATCTATGATGGCATGATATGAATGGCTTAACAGATATGTGAGTTATCTTTCTTTATCTTTAAAAATGTTATCTAATTAAGTGGAATAATTACATTTTTATTAAATAATAAATCAACATATGCTAATCACTGCGCACTGTTATTGTTTATTTTTGTGAATACATGAAATAAAAATTATAAATATAAGCGAATATAGTACTTTTTTCATTTATTTAACCATTATAGTAGACAATACAATAAAAATATTGGCAATAAGTTTCAGCAATGCGCACGTTACATTGTTATTGATGCAGGCGTCCATGGGTTACGGTGACCACTTACCATCAGGAAGGCCATATGCCTGTTTGCCAACTACATTGTTTAAAAAGTCTTTACCGGTGGCCTTCAGTAAAAATTACTACACAAAGTTATGATAAATACAAAATTGTATGAAAACTCTCAAACTGTGATGGGCAGAAATGGTAAAAAAACCAGTTTTCAAACCTTTTCCACCGTTGATTACTATAAACCACAAGATTTTGTACCATGGTTTATGTGGCTTATAATTAATAATGGTGGAAAACAGTTTAAAACTAGTTTTCTATCATTTTTACCCATCACTAGTCTCAAAATATGACTGACAAAATATCTCAATCAATTATTTAAGATTATTTAATACCTAATTCACAAGTTAGCGGATCTATAACATATCAAACGACAACATTCATTAAGAATTGAAGGTTAGTAACAAAGTGCAAGTATCAACAAAATAATAAATCAAAATGAGAATAGAAGATGCCTCCAGAGAGATTTGAACTCTCGACCCCTGGTTTACAAGACCAGTGCTCTAACCCCTGAGCTATGGAGGCTCCGGTAATCTAAAGATAATTTACAATTCCAGTCCATTAAGTCGCCGTATTGTTTTGATTGTGTACAGTGGGATAATTATCACCTGTGACATTTTTGTGCTATTGAGACTTGTTGCTATATTAATGTTATTAAGAGGCTACGCTTAAAATGAGGCATCTTGTACTTATTGTTGGTAGATTGAGGTGAACACCAATTAATCATTTACTTTTAACAAAGAACAGCCTAATATAGACTTTAGACACATTATTCAATATTTATTCAGGTGAATCTTGTATCTTCTTTGCAATCACATTACTCTATCATCCTAGGGTGTTTACCAGTATCCGAGCCCAGGGTACGCTTTAATCATGGTCCTAGACATCACGGCATTAGTTTCCGGGTAAGTTAGTGGTCAATACTGTTTATTTATGAACTAAGTTCATGTAAAACATATAACACAAAATATAAAACAAGCATAACTGTTAGATTTTCCAGACTTCCGACACGTATACGTATATGGCTTTCATAGGGATAACACCTTTTGGAATCTGTGTGATTTTAGCGAGTTATGGCATAGGTATATATAACCTTCCTTCCATCATATAAGGTGGACTCAAATCAACTGTAAATATTTTAAGGGTAGATTCAGACCACTATATAGTGAACAACTTTTCCAAATAAACTTATGTTAAAATATTAAATTATTTTTTCACTCTCCATACTTAACCAGATCAGCTGATTCTCAATTTGTATGGGAGGTAAAAACAATTTTTTCGTATTTCGATATAAGTTTATTTGGAAAAGTTGTTCAGTTTAGTGGTCTGAATATGGCCTTAAAATATTTGCAGTTGATTTCAGTCCACCTTATAAGGTTGAAGTATAGTAAATACCTACAGGTAGTGTGACAGATGGTCACACAGCATGAACAAAGCTGTTGTGCTGGTAATATGATAATGTTCCCTAAAGCTGCCATTGCTAATTTATCACGCTTTACAAAACTAAATCGGACACCACAGCCTTGTGCGGAAGCCAGATGCCGTTGCTCCAAATGTGGCTGATATTTATTTTATTTGGGGATATACATAGGGATATATATAGGGATAAACATACAGTCTTCAATATGGACACAATCACTACCCAATATCTAATGACGAAATATTCTCGCGTGTTTATTTCTAAATTGTTTGTATCTTTATTGTTTCATATGTATATTGGACATACCAGTGGCGTGCATATCATAAAGACGTTTAGACGTTGCCTACCCTGTACTTTTGTAATAAATAATAAAAAAATATATATAATCAATACATATAAATAATACATATTTTTCACACAATATATTGAATTATCTTAACAACGCCATCTAAGAATTCGCGCGAACACGCGGCGCGCCGGCCCATACGCGCTGCTAGGCCAGGCCAGCTTTTTAGTAAAACGTCTGAAGTTTACTACTCTCACTAAGAAATCACTATGTATAGATGTGCTTTTGCCCGTGTAGTAGTACAAGTAAAAAACTTACATGAACAGACACATATGCGCTAAATCACGCCTGTGTGAGTAAATTTAAGACCTCCACTATTAGATGAAACAAAATGCTATGAGATGACATTTCATCTCGCTCTCACTTTTGTTACGCGTTATACATATTTAAATCTGATTAGTGATTACGATCGATTGCAGCAACATGATAACTGTGTCTATTGGATATTAAACGAGTAATGCTGCAAATTAAAAAACGCATAGACTTGAAGACTTTATAGAAACAAGATGACATTCCCAATTCCGTAGGGTTATATTTCTATTTCCGTATCGAAATCAACAATATGTTTGCTTTGCTTGCATGCATTTGTTTGTTTTGAATGTTTAATTAATTGATAATTGCAATGTGCATTGTTTACAATGAGGTGAAAAAATAGCACTTTTATTTTTAACAAATTTACTCAGTTGTAGTCTAAAATTGTAAAATTTTCATGTGATTGTTGTAAGCCGAGTATTTGTTTACAAAAACTATAAAATGACGAGCTAAGTAATCTTTCATTTGACGAAAAAATGGCAATAATAATAAATGGATGTTATCAACCGGGATTGATTGGATTTAGTTGAAGTAAAGGGTAAGCTAACAACAACATTATTTAATATTATTTTCAAATTAATATGTTTCCTATGCTTTTCCAAAACTCCCACGGGAGCGGATGTAAAAGCGGTCGTCTTTTAAAAACTTAATTATTGTTTGATGATGATTAATATATTTTAATTTTATTACCTTCTTGCCTGTTTTAGTTGTAACTCAAATACCTATACCTAAATTATAAGTATAGATATAAATAGAAATAGTTCTGGTCTAGGTAGGTTTTTGCCTACCCTAAGGAAAATGTCTGTGCACGTCACTGGGACATACATATAAACGCATACCACCTTATCCTTAAACCTGATGGTATACTTATGTGACCTACTGTACTTGGGAAAAGTAAAAAAACATTTTCTCCTGCTATTTCTCTCTAATACAAATATAAAAATTGTGATCTGCGAGTAAATTACGCTTTTTAACTCCAGCTATAGATTTTGATATTGCAAAACTTACACATAGATGGAAGATAAATGATATACCTAAGCATATATAAATTGTTTTATCTTATAACTGTTATGTACAGACAAACATTTGAACGTAATTTACCGATAGATAAAATTTAAAGGTTTTGATATTTGTAACGCGTTGATGTCTTTTGTATAAGCGATACACAATTAAACCATGATTACAAAATATAACTAATCTTTGGTCGAAATTCGTACTGAAAATCCGTGATCAGGTGATATTATTAATTTTTAATTAGAAAATCAATCCAAATTGGGTCTATGGATATGTGTGTCTATATCAATACATATAATAAGACACTAAAATGAGTGTCTGTACATTTGATATTTTTCAAAAAAACTGATAGAGTGCGATTAAAAAAGAGTAACAGAAACCAAAAAGACAGTTTTTGGAATTTTTGTCTGTCTGTATGTCTGTCTGGTACGTTATAACTTCGAAATTACTCAACCGATTTAAACGCGGTTTTCACAGTTGGATTACATATAATTAGGAGCGTTGTCAAAACTTTGTTTCGTCAAAATCGGTTAAGGGAAAAAGAAGTAATGGTCGATTGAAAATTTACTTCAAACACTGCTTCAAAACTTTTAATGCGTTTACTTACGTTTAATTTAATTTAGATAAGGCTAGGATTTCTACTTTTTATTATCCATATCAATAAAGACGAAAACACGCACTGCACCTATTAATTTTAATAAAATAACACATTGAATTTGATCGTAAATTTAGTAACATAAAATCTCAATAGATGGCGCTGACTCACTTTACAACTCGCTATGGTTACGTTTTCGCATTAAGGTATAGCAGATTGAAATTAAACCTAGCAAATTATGATGGTATTTGTCTTTGTGGTTCTTTTGGTTTGGTAAATGGATGGTTCGGTTTGCTATTGTTAGTTGTCTTGCTTGAATTGAAAATTGAATTTGTTGTTTGACGGAACATACGATCGTGTCGTATATAAGGTGGACCAAAATCAACTGAAAATATTTTAAGGGCAGATACAGACCACTATACTGAACAACTTTTCCAAATAAACTTATATCGAAATACGAAATTTTATTTTTCACTCTCCATACTAACTTTCTTTCTTACGACATAAGTTTATTTAGGAAAGTTGTTCGGTTGAGTGGTCTGTCTGAATCTGCCCTTAAAATATTTGCAGTTGATTTAAATTCACCTGATATAAATAATTTTAATTATTTTAAATAATGCCTAGGAGGAAACGATCTAATCTGTCGCGTCATTCCGGAATAGCTAAAAGCAGAAGGTTAGCTAGATCTCAAGAATCGAATGCAGATAGACAGATGCGACTCGATGAAGATAGGCAACGCCATGCATTGTCTCGGTCTTTAGAAACTTCTTCTGACAGAGAGTCTCGGTTGTCCGCTGACCGCGAGCGTCATGCGTCATCTCGGGCTTCGGAAACGTTTACCGAAACTCAAGGTTTTGGCGGAAAATGTCGGGGATGAAGTGAGGGGACGTCATATAACAGTGTTGTGCATCAGGATGATGCTACCATCTACCTTATCGAGTTTTTGAGTTCATTGGCTGCAAGTGGTCTTCCTGCTCATAACATTACCCTTAAAGTCGGCGTTCCCATTATGCTCCTAAGAAATCTTTCTCCGCCTAAACTATGCAACGGGACCCGACTCAAAGTAACGGTTTTGCAGCGCAACTTAATACAGGCCGAAATTCTCACAGGGTGTAGTTCAGGCGAAACGGTGTACATACCTCGAATACCACTCATCCCCAACAATTACCCCTTTCAATTTAAACGCACCCAGTTTCCAGTTGCTGTATGCTTTGCCATGACGATAAATAAGTCGCAGAGACAAACCCTAAAAGCAGCTAGCATCGACCTAAGAACAAGTCAACAAGATGTTTCTCGCATGGACAACTGTATGTGGCTTGCTCGCGGGTCAGTAGCGCCGAAAATCTATTTTTATTAGCCTCTGAGGGAAGAACTGCTAATTTTGTCTACAAAGAGATTCTTTGAACTTAACTCTGAAACATGATATTTGTTTATATTTGAATAATGTCCTGGCTACTTCGATTGCGTCATTTCATTTCAATGTAACACAGGTTACGCGAAAGCGACCTACACGCGGGCGGAGCCGCGGGTAACAGCTAGTTAATCCTATACTATTAAACGAGCAATATTTGTATGTATATATATTTGTCTCGCGTTTTCGAAAACGGCTCTAACGATTTCTTTGAAATTTTAAACATAGGTTCTTATAAAGTCAAAAAATTAATCTAGCCAGGTTCCATGTCTGGGAAAATTTGTTTTTCCCATATTTTCCAGCAAAAAGATTTTCCGCATGAAATTGTAGTTATAGTACAATAATTTTGGTACCGGCGGGTCTGCTTCGATAGCCCAGTGGTTAAGACATCTGCTTTGTACTCTGGTGGTTCCAGGTTCAAATCCCAACTAAAGAAAGTTTTGTTTTTCTTTTTTGTTTTTTTTTTTTTGTTTTGTTTTGGAGTTCAAAAGTATTAAATAATTAGTATTGATCGCGCATATATTATTTTAAAATGGCTTGAAAGAATTATTAATTCGGTTATAACGTATTAAAATATTTTCCTAAGAAACATTATAGTTTCAAATCACAAGTCATCCAAGTATCACCATTTTTTCAGGATTCCGTCATCAGAACCTGTTGAAACTAATATGGGACCAATTAGACGGTCCAACCTTTCAGACAAAAAAATTAATTTCGAATCGGTTCACGCGTCTTTGAGAAATCGAGTAACAAACATTTAAAAAAAAGATTCCAATGAATTGATAACCTCCTCCTTTTTTGAAGTCGGTTAAAAATTGAATGATAAATTCTACCACTGACCCAAAGGAAATACTTAACAATCCACGGAGTAAATAGTGTACCTACCTACCAATTCAAATAGGACTGAAACGTGGAAAGTACTTAAGGAATGCAACTAACAACGGTAGACGCTAGATGGCGGTAATCTATTTACTGAAAAAGTACAACGCGATATCGTTGTGTTTTCCCAAAAAGTGATTCTGTTTTCCATATATACCACTGGCTGGTTCTCGCAGCTTCACCTGCGACTAGAGGTGGGTTGGATTAGGTAAAACCCGTACCTGTTCTATCTAATACTAATAAAAAAAAATAACTAATCCAAATACCTAATCCGAATACCTCTTCCTAATCCCTGCCATTCGCAGCCAATTCCCAACCTTATGTCATACATCGTAAAGTTCAATATTGTTTCTAACACGATAGTATTAGATCTTCAAAGTATTGTTCCTTAATCTGTGTATTAGATAACATTTCTGGATCGAAGCTCCTAATAGTAACACTGCTGCACTAGCGAATCTAATACACCTAATCCCAGTAATTCTTAATACTTTATTTGCAACTGATTTTTGATCTTATTCTTAAAGTGCGTAAAGGTCATTGTTGTTTAGATGAAAATATTTGATAAAAGTGTACCTAATCCATACGTTTAATTCTAGTAGCAAATATTTTTTGCAACCGATTTTTTATCTTATAATAATTAGTTTAAGGGTCAGTGTTCTTTGATGGATGAAAGTATTGGATAGGTACATACCCAATACAAGAGCCGACGAGAATATTCAAAAATCTTCTCAGTCGATTTTGAACTTTACGTCGTATGATTTAAGGATGAATATTGCTTGCATCGAAAAATACCTAATCCGGGGTGCCAAATAATAGGTACGCACTGGTAACGAAAAATACCTAATCCACGCACCTAATCTAATATTTATGCCTCACCTCTACCTGCGACAAAAAGTAGCCTATGTTTGACCCCGGGTCTTTAATTCAACTAAATCATACCAAATTTCATCAAAATTCGTCCAGCCGTTTGGCCGTGAAAGAGCAACAGAACAGACAGATAGACTTTCGCATTTATAATATTAGTATGGATGGATACCATAACTACCGAGCAGAGCTCGGTCGCCCAGGTACTATAATAAAGCTGAAGAGTTTGTTTGTTTGAACTCATATAGCTTTAGAACTACTGGTCGGATATGAAAATTTTTTTTTTGTATGTAACAGCCTGATTCTTGGAAAAGGTTATAAGTAGGTAGTACATACAAACCGCGGGCACCAGCTAGTAACTGTAATAAACTCGCTAATTACATATTTCCTGTAAAAAAAATCTTATTTATGATTGTGTTAACCTTATGTTAACCTTTGGAGAAAATCCTGGTGATAGGATTGGTCAGACAAAAATTTTGATAATTTGATAATGGTATCTAACACAAATCATAACGCACAGTAATGGCAGTGCTGTCGAGAGTAGAAAGTCGGGCATTTGATAAAACACCGCGATACATTTCAATTTAAAGTGAAAGGCTTAAAATTTGTCCGTGCCCGAACTTTACCGGCACGTACGAGCAATCAAACTCTTAGCACTGAATGTATGTAACTCGCTTTCCCTTATTTTTCTTCAGCTCCGTATAATGGACAATACATAAATTTTATACGGTAATATTAATTTAAAAATTTAAACTGTTGAAAAGTTGTACAATTACGAGTAATATTTTCCAATATTACTCGTAATTGTACAACTTTGTCTTTTAATTTTTTTTTTCTGATGACTGTACAGTTCGGCTTGAACAAAGGATTATTGAGAGGATCGTTTGAAGAAATAAATTTTTAAATAAAAATTGCATTCCGTCGAACCATCCCGCGGGTTCGTTTCAAGCGGGATGGAATGACGGATTACTCGATAAAAGAGTTAAATATAGTCTGAAAGCGTTTTAAGTAGAAATTATTAATTGTATGGCATATAGTCTCCGATACGTACACAATGAGTAAGACAACGCTAAGTAAAAATAAATGAAATGAGTTGTAAAATTATTGTTTTATTTTTATTTTTGTTACCTCATATCTCCGTCATTTCTGGACCGATTTTGAAAATACATTATTTGTTGAAATGGACATATTTTCAATTTGGTCCCAATTATAATTCATGGTATTCATTCATATTATTATCGTGTTGGTAACAAGATCAGTTGACCCTGCACACTGTGGTGTCAGAATGGTCTTGTTTCTTCTTTAATTGTTTCTAAAATGGGGCACTGCCACCGTTATCGCTTATTTTTAGCTCATTTGAGTACTAGGTCAATTGACCCTTTACACCTAGGTGCTTTAGTTTTTCTTATTTGTTAAAATTCAGCTAACGATGAACGCTTCGGGGAATATCTCAATTCTTTTCAACGAACAAAAAAATGTTCTTCAGACGCGCTACAAGTATAGCTATTGAATTTCTTATCATTTCATATTGTACACGGCCGGCCATTGCTCCGTAATAATACTACAGACAGACCGATATTTACCAAGCTACGTAATGAGCTGTTAATAAGTACCGGTAAAGTTCCTTACCGTTCGTTTTTATTTAGGGACAGGGCTGACAAAACCTTACTTTTTTTACATTACTATATACACATATACATTATTATATTATACAATTTTGTTATCCTTTGTATATCTCTGACCTGTTATCCCTGTGACTGTCTGCTATATATATAATATAATAATATCAACAATTTAAGTTTTACATTTATAACAATTTTAAGTTTATAAGCACATGAACTGGATTCATTAATTGCTTTTATTACCTATTCATAAATTCGGAATAGATTTCGAGCTTTTTTAAACTGATGTAGTTTGAAGGTCATTTTCTCGCCTTATTACGAACTTAACGCATCGCCTGAATCCATTCACGCTTCTCGATTCGCGCTGCTTCGTATAATAGCCGTATCAATAATCATTTATCTAGTAATTTTAAATACACATTGTTTAAGGTCCAACCAAACTCTTTACTATCACTATCACTACATAGTATAAATCAAAGTCGCTTTCTCTGTCCCTATGTCCCTTTGTATGGTTAAATCTTTAAAACTACGCAACGGATTTTGATGCGGTTTGGTTTTAATAGATGAGTGATTCAAGAGGAAAGTTTTTATGTCCATGCGAAGCCGGGACGGGTCGTTGGTTAAATTATAAAACGGTAAGGTTTTCAAACGAGCACCTCCGTTGCCAAATATTAGCTGTACATAAATTAATAGTGATGGCAGCCCTGGATACCCACTGTGATTTAATTTGTGGAAGCGTATGCGAACTTTTGAGACCGCAATCACATAACTGTACCGCAGTGTACAACAGAATATACAGGGTGACTCGTATCTGGAAATTGACACTCATTTTAATTAAAAATTAAAATACTCGTAATAGTATTAATCAAAGTACTCTTTTTGTATACGGTAAGAATTTACTTATCTTAACTCATTATAATCATTATTTATATAGTCCCAGATATTGTTTATTTATTTATTAAATTCATATACACTCAAATACAAACAAACATAGGAAAATTAAAATTAAATAATGTACTTAACAAGGGTGCTACTTATTTCTATAGAAATTTCTTTCAGCGGAACCGCTATTGTTTTGTTGAATTCCTAGAAAAACCTTATTAGTTTTGTTATACTGCGATGTCTGCAAACACTTACAGAATATGCATTCCTGGTGAAAATGAAGAGGATTTGCTTAACAGCCTACTGGCGGAAGTATTTAATGTTACATAATGCTGTTGACTTCTATCTCTAATATGTAAAATCCTCTGTCGCTATGTTAGTTACCTTACTCCTCCGAAACGGCTTTACTGATTTTTACCAAATTTTATATGCATATTCAGTAGGTCTGAGAATCGGCTACTCCTAAGTAATTAAGGGTTGTTCACCCTTAAATTACCTAGAAATATTTTATATGGCAAAACAACGTTTGCGGGGTCGGCTAGTATGTTTATATAGTAACCACATCAACCTGTAAATATATAAAAAGTACTCAGCTCAACAGTACCGCAATCTCTGATCTACTTACTCAGAACTCAACTCGATTACAATTTGGGACCATTATAATCGGTAATGTGCACCGGTCACTTCGTAATAACGAAAATGGCTCATTTTGAACCTTATTTTTTTGGTTAAATACGAATTATACTTTAAAGACAACTTTCGAGAAAATATTCACGGAATAAATAATTTATTTGAAAAAAAAACCTACATGTCATACAAAATTTTGTGTACCTACGTGTGTTTATATTATTGTGGAATTTTTAAGTTTATTATTGCGAAGCAAACGAAATTGATTATTTCAGATAATGTAATAATGTGTGTATATATTTTTTTACTTTTTGCCTATATTTACAACATTTGCATTTCTTCCCTCTTTATATTTATATCTTGTAAAGTTACAATTAACATTTCGTTAATTTTGTTTCTTGTTGTATAAATACAGAAATAATTAAGTTTTAATTTTGTTTGTAGCTATGAACTATCTACTACAATGCTATATAAATTACCCTAATTGAGTTCTAAGGAGGGAGCTAACGCCTACGGCAGGAAATGTTGGTCTTAATAAGGAAGTAGTAGTTGAATATCTAACGTGACAATTTAGAATTAAGGAATTATGAGCATTTATTTTTATAGGATTTCTTACTACGTATCATAACCTATCTTTGACCTCGAGGGAAAACCAACGACAGCAGGCTGTGGTAAAGGTGGTGACAATTCTCGGAGCTCGAAATAACTCGTGTATGAGTGAAATCATAAATAAAACCATGAAGTATTCGGTGAATTACTAAATTTGCACTTTAATCCCAATTTAATTTATAGCATTATGAAGTTTATAATCTAAGTCCGACGACGGTACATCTGTCTATCCATTAGAGCGGCGCATGCGCCTCGACATATCTGCAGAGGCGTGATACAGATTCGATTACAGGTATAATAAGCGACGAATAAATCACATAGACATAGGCTGCTTGACATCAGAAGTGGACCAAGGATTTGTTTTGGAACAAAGAAATTGAAAAAGAAACAGAGCAATACCTATTAGAACAACATATTGAGTCTACATGCCATAATAATCAATTGTCGTGCCAAACTCGCCAGAGGCCGTTCAAAAAGTATGACAGCAAGGTGTACATGGATTGGTTTTGAATCCGCAGTAGTAGCACATTAGATGGTTGTAAGCTTCGATCAAATAATTACCACTAATACTGACTGAGGAATAGTAAGAATATAGAATAACGATCTTACCATCATTCCTCTTTTCTGTTGCTCACCAGATTTTCACGTAATGCAGTGTACTGGCTGACCGCCTGACGCCGTATCCACTTACAAGTAACTCTCTCCCTGACATACTCTCTGTGTCTGCCTGCGCCTGCGCTAATTTTACGAGACGTCTCGCAAAGATTACAAGTCCTTTGTTCTCCAGTTTGCCGCTAGATGCACGTGCGATGCGATACACTCGTAAATATATTTATACTGCACTGCATGAGGGCTGGTAGCTACTCGTTTTATTAAAGAGATTGCCCGTACCTGTAATATACGTTTTTATTTTCCTTAAAACATATATAGCTTAAGTCTCCTATTTGTTTACTAGAGTCGACTATCTAAGATGGCGCAGCGACTCAGTGGGTCTTGACCTCCGATAAATCCTCTGAAATGGTGATATTCAATCTCCATTTCGCATCATATTTCGTGTAGGAATCACTTTTAATCGACCATGCACACCCTAGTGTCTGAGTTCCTAGCAATCGCTTATACGTATCTGACGTGGTTCCCTTAACGACTACCAGATGTAGTAAAGTTAAACAAATTAAATAAATCCCGTTAGCGTAATTCAGTAAACTTAATTATATCTGCTGTACTGTAATTTAATTGATAAGTATTTAATCAAGATTCCAAGGAAGCCAGCAGAACTGATACATTGCTGCAACTTTTATCTGAAACCCCTGCCTGCAACGACCAATAAAACTGCTTTCTGCATGCAAATGCGCACGACTGATACCCAATAAATTTTCGGGGCCTGATTGGGAACGGTGTAAATGCAAGCCGCTTTATTTGCTTAATTAATGAAATTGAATGTCGGTTGGGAACATCGATCACGATAAAGATTCGCAGATCAATTCGAAATCGAGCGAGATATCGTAAACTGCCCTAGATTTACGATTGACAATTGCATTCGGCGCTTACGTTTTTGGTCAGGCTCATATATGTTTGCATCAAGGATTCCACCAAAACCGATTTTATTAATTAAACCGATATATAATATGCATAAAACCGAATACAGAAACTTATTTTTTAGTTTGTCTGATCTTTTCAGTCATTTTAAAAAGCGGGTCATTAAGTGGGTGTCATGTATACTATTGTAATGAATAAATAAAAATTGATAAAAATACATATAATATTATATGGGTATATTTCTCACCTGACCACGGAATAGATTTCACGCTCAAATTACTCTTCCGGTCGGCCATTCACACGGCTACACCCCATCCTAACAATTATGTCATGGGACTGATTTTATGGTAATCGGGAATCAAATGTATGGGGCGAATTCATTATTGATTTGACTTTGTAATTGGAATCACGACAGGGGCACGTTTCCTTGATTGAAAGTTTGCTATTGTGTAAATTTGTATGGTTTGGATGGCTATGCAAAGTTTTTGAGGTATGTCTTCACTTTTGTTTGCTTGTTTTTTTTCAATGTATTATGGACATGCTTCTATCATTTGAAAATGATGTTGCGAGCTGTAAAATTGTAGCTCAAGACCTATCGTAAGTACAGTCGAAACGTCAGTAGAGTATTGAAGTTTTTCTTACACGAGTATAGAAGGTTGGCGTACATGCGTTTTCTGTAGCCTTTTATAAACCGTTCAGCGTGCAGGTACCGGGGCACGCGGGCACGTCAAAAGGTGGTCCATCGTCTGAAGAGATGCATCACACGCAGAAATACTAATAAGTAATAGATATATATTTTGGTTTCCGTCGCTGTAAGGTGACATTGCGTTAGTAATAAATTTTCGCAAGGATTTTATATAAAACGTATAGATCGTTTAATTTCTAAAACTAACAAGAAGTAACAACATGCAAACTTTGAAAAATAGACGCAAATAATCCTGTTAATCTCAATTCGTCAAGTTCTGGAGGCTGCATTAACGGCACTTTAATCAAGCAACAGGTTTGTCCTGCGCGGGCGTGAGAATGCCAAGTCGCGGGATATTCTCAGGTGACGTCACTACGCACCTGCACTTGACAAAAGGACAAACTTGTTAACATCCGTCCGGAGTTAAGGACGGAGCACATCACGCTCTGATTCGCAAACTCTGAAATTATGGGTACCATGTGCCCAGGACTTCTGAATGTCCTAGGCAGGCAAACATATCTTAGAAATATTTATAGGTATATAAATCACTAGCGACCTACCCGGCTTCGCATGGGCCAACATGCATGCAAGCCTTCCTCTTGAATCACTAAAAAAACCGCATCAAAATTCGTTGCGTAGTTTTAAAGATTTAAGCATACAAAGGGACATAGGGTCAGTGAAAGCGACTTTGTTTTATACTATGTAGTGATAGTGATACATCTTATCTGTACTTACCACCATATATGGTGGAATATATAAGTACAGATAAGATGTCTGATATGTCTATCTATAGTATAAGAATTACCAGTTCCTATTTTCACGTATGTTAGTTACACAAGGCGAACTAGACAAACCAAAAATCTTTCCTTGAAAGTTATCCCAATACAATTTTTTTATGTTGTTGCATTACGTTCAACAAATACCAAGCACTTTGAACCCTAATGGAGCACGCTGCACGAGTAATAGTGGGACAAAATCAGTGGGACCACGAGTCAATACTCTCATTTTTGATAGGTAGCTGTTTTAAGTATCCTAATATGTTTAAGTTCTCCAATACCCTCATTATAATTTTCAGTTTCGGCGTCCATGAGGAACGATAACCGCTGCCAAATTGTTTATTGGCTGAATTGTATACTTATGAAAAAATGATCTTTCATGTATGCAAGCTCTTAAATGTAATACAAGTTGGAATAAGTCGCCTCAAGGCTCGCCAAGTGATCTGATACTCAAAATCATCGTATAAACAGTAGACCTGCAGTGAACGTTACAACTGGTCTTTGTGACAAGTGGTTTGTGATTGTAATTTATAGTAAGCCTTGTATGGGTGGCGGTTTTATTCAATTTGTGCACGATGTCGCCCATTTTTGTGAAATTGGATGGCAGTTCGCATTAACATTATAAAATACCCGTCCTCATTTCCAACTTAGCAAGTGAAAGACAACGTTTTAAAGTATCCATATGTATTTATGCCATATTCAGGCTTATGATGTTTATTTTTGACATCTACACTACGCTTTTTAGCAAGATTTGTCTAAAAATTTTTTTTTCAAAATTAACTGTTGTATAGATAATGAAAAGTCCAACAGTAGTAGAAACCGAAAGGGAAATGTGATGTGGTGCATTGAATTTGTTTTGATAACATCTTGCCCATTAAAATTAAAGAATCATAAATTAAATTATGAAATTCCATACCACAACACTTTTAAGGAGAGAAAGGTCCGCCAAGGATTCATAATGAATCGATAAAAAAGTATATTAAACCATTTAAGTGTAATCTGACACCATATCAGAGATACTGTGTAAGATAAACATGACGATATGTATATAATTAACTTATAATTGCTATTCTCGTAGAAGAAACTAGATTTAATGCAATAAGTAGCTGACCAGGGAATCAGAGTAATCACGTCGTGATAACAGAAATTTATATCTTGACGTATCTGAACGCCTGTCAAATGAAAGAAGGACTATATCATGTTAATCTTACGGCTGGAATCTGCTACTGCATGAAGATTATCGTTAAGAAATAATATATAAAAATCTGTGAAACTTTGACTCTTTTTACTTATTTTGCTACAGGCTTAGTTATCTTTAGTGGTAAAAAGATTCGGGAAGATAGATTGATAAATTTTTTATTCTTAACCATTTACAATTTGTACAAAAATAGAATTACAGTACAACATTAAGCACTGTAGTGATATGCAAGTTTTATATTTTTAATAAGTCTACCGTCACAAATCACAATGCATGTTGTAGGTAGTTCAAGTATGTGGAGATGAATACATCAGTCTTGTACCAGCTAGCTCGTTTCATTTACGTGTCCCTTCGAAATATTATAAAAACAAGCACACTACAGATTTTCAATGAATGATCATTGACAACTAAAAGAGAGCAAGCGCAGGATGGAATGCCCCACATACACGATGTTTCGATGATTTAGTGTCTGTATCTACTAGCATAACACGCTATGGGCATGGGTTTGGTCCAACAGGTAAGTTTGGATATCAGTAATGTCTGAAATGATAATAATGATAGATTCAAGGGCTGAAATCCACTATGACATAAGTAATAAGTTTGCATTGAATGTCTTAATAAATAATAATAAATGTCTTAAAAGTGATTCTACAAGCATTTAGTTTTCTTGAGATAGAACCTCTGTGCCTTATTGTAATCTAAACCTCCATATATACTAACGAGTACATCTTATCCCATCCCAACTTCCCAACTAATATTGTAAATGCGAAAGTGAGTTTGTTTGTTTGTGACACTTTCACGCCCTATCTTTTGAGCCAATCTTCCTAAAATTTCACTTACACATAGAAGTATTGAGAATGACATAGGGTGCCTTTCATCCCCGGAAAAGCCATTGTTCCCAAGGTAAATTTACGCGGGCGAAGCAGCGGGCGAAAGCTAGTAATTGATATTTATAGTAAACATCCCACTGAATCACACCGCTTCATTGATCACACAGGCAAAACAAAAAGCGGGTCTATCGACCGCAACCAGACTATTCTTATGACGTAGCTTTTTTAGCTCGTCAGTCGAGAGTCAAACGAGATGCTGCGTGGGAATCGTGCGCAGGTGTAAGCAAACCAGGCAGGTTGGTACCTGTATGGAAACTCAGATTGAACGAGAAATCCAAGGAAATTGCACAAACACGACACGGATGCTTGATTGAGAAATAATCCACACTAATAATAAGGCTAAATAGTTTGTTTGAACATTCTAATCGCTGACACTAAACTGGATTTGGATATGTTTTAAGTAAAATGCCCGTTTTTAGAGGAATGTTAAGGCGGGTTTAAAGATTTGGCTTAATCCTAAAAACAGCAGCAAACTTTTATTATAAAGGTATATTGCCAAATTTTTGAGCAGTACCTACCCAAATCCCTGGTATTGAAAAGCTTAGAAGTCAACTTTTATCGATATACCTAGAGGATGGGATGGACACCGGTGATTGGCCACATCCACCTTCAGCATGTAGCCTAAGATATTTCGTCACAAAACTTAGTAATTCACTGTCCATATAAATAAAAATATATGGTTGTAATGAATAAAATAGCTGAGGCTCAATAAATTCATTCATCAATCATTATTCTAGCCATTTCTTTAGCTACTGGTACATATGCGGCATATAAATGACATCAATACATTACTACAACAAATTGCTTTGCACATCAATAAACGGAAAAACTCATCTTCAGTCTCGTTACATTATAATATCCTGTGCAAAGACTATAAAACACTGCAAGCGATGTAACAAAAAGTTACCATACGACACTACAAACTTCGCACCCATTCATCTTTGATATGGACACCAACTTGAAAAAATAAATATAAATCATACAAGCTTTTATTTCACAAAGAAGAATACGATGAGTTTAATTTTCATTTATTTTATGTATGTATACGTTTTTTGTTTGTCAAGCCTTGTAATACCACTGTCTGACTGACTCCCAATAGTCCCAATAGATTTAGTAGGACATATTATGATTAATATGAATCATCATATTTGAAGGACATTGTAATTTTTCTTTAATGATTTCAATAAAACATAGAAATCTATTCTACTCTAGTCGTTTTTAGCATATCGGTACAACGAGCGTTTCAAGAGAAATAAAGTTTTACTGTCGAGCTAACAAATTCAGCAAAATAAAGTTACACATCAAAATAACTTTAATTATTATTTTTTTTATATTTTCTTTGTTGCCATATTTTACATCAGCTCAGACTAAATACATGCCGCATTGCATTATGAATTTAAATTTGGTTTCAGACGATGAGTTTGTAATGATGAAAGGGTCCGAGACCTTACACTAATGTGTGGGAACCGCGAACAGGTGCGGCTCAGGAAATCAGCTTCTGTGCTGGTCTGCCGACTTATTATATAAACCTTATTTTATTAGACCACTTCATTGAGCAAGATAAATACCCACCCCAAATACTGGTCATTAAACTGACATAATAGTAAGTATTTATTTGGTAATAATCTTAAATATTGCTTTGATTATTATAGCCAACGTTAATCAATCAATTTGCCAAATTAAAGATTTTTTTTATTCATCTTAGCGCTTTCTCAGTTGCAATCTTAGCTGTGTGTCTCGGAGTAGGGTTCGCTTCTTCTTTTTCTTCTCGACTTCGCTCAGTCTTTTCTTCGGGTCTTTCGTCGTTTCGCACCACAAGCGATTCGAACCGCGGTGTGAATCGCCCAAGACTAGAGCCGTTTTCGAATGGGTTCTTTCGCACCGCGGTGCGAATCGCCGAATAGCTCTTTTTGAATGGGTTCTTTCACACCATTGTTCGAATAACAAAGTAAGTAGTTTGCTTTTTGAATTGGTGAATTCTTAATTAAAGTATTTTAATTACACATCTCATATAGGTAGTACAACCAGGCACAAAATAACAGGACAACCAAAATAATTCCTAAAATACAAATTGATATCATAAGCCCACTAAGTATTTATTTTTATTATGCGAAGATCGCCGCCGCTTAAGTTTTCAGTTTAGTTTTAGTTTACAAGTTTTATATTTTTGTTGATTTAAGACTGTTAGTGATTCAATCTGTGATTATGCCATGTTGAAATTTTATATTTTTTTATAAATATAATAATTACTAAAATACTATCTCGCAAGTTTTTTTTTATCACTATTCATTTTTCTTCTTATCTGTACAAATAAATAATTCAAATACTTTAATTTTTAATATGAGTCCAAATCGGCCCCACACAAAGAGTATTGGATCGTTTCGCCCTGTGGTCGAATCGACCCATTCCAAAAAAGACTTTGGGCCTTTCGCACCGCACCAACAACTGCGGTGCGAAAGAACAGTGTTTATATGTTGTGTGGATAATTTTTAGAACATTGTTGTAAAGATATGAATATAATATGAATAACGTTTAACGGAATCAAATGACAGGGTTCATTATGAAACTAAGTATACCAAGAACTTTGCATATAAAAACAAAGGCGATGGCGCCTCTTCACGCACATAATAGATATTGCATAAGTAATGAAAACACGTTAGTAATCTAAACACAACAAAACTATTGCAATGTTTCCACAACAAAAAAATGTTTGATTACATTTAATGCGAGAAAAGTATAATATTCCCATAATTGTCAAGAACTATTCTAAAACAGAAAAATCGTGGGAATAGAAGGCAGGTGTCTGCGGAAAATAATAAGTCCTTGATGTCACATAGCGCAAGACATTCGCCGTAATAGGAATGTAGCTTATTTGTTGTTTTAATAATTTGCCTAAGTATATTGTATTGGAAGATTTGTGATGAGGCTTTTGCCCAGCAGTGGGACATAAACAACTAAAAATAATAATAATGTATTGTATTTGAGTAAGGAACAAAATAGACAAAAAAAGTATTTTGTTGTGTCGAGAACATATATTTTATGTGCCTTTATCAATTATGTCTTCCTCTAGAATAGGAAGAAACCTATCGTCTATAAGATTTAGTTAAAATTTTATAGACACTTGTCTTAGAAAAAATCACGGTATACAGAAAAATGTTTTAGCTGAATTCAGAGCCATGAGAATAAAAAAATAAAATTAAAAATAAATGATTTGCTGTAACGATGCTATAAGATTACATAGACGACTTTAACACATATTATGCAGACAGCTTACATGCTATAGGTAATTGTATTTTCTCACTAGGCGAGCCTGTATTGAGGAAGTCAAACCAAATAGTTAAGAATAACGAAGTGTCTTTATTAGCCTACGCATGATTACCACCACCATGTCGTCGTGTGAGTTTTACAATCTATAAATGTAAAGGCATAACTACAACATTTAATTTCAAACAGGTAAAACAAAGGCGGCCACACACGAGCGCCACCAATCTCATTACCCATGCAGACTAAACTAACGAGGCTGCAGACGATTTTGTACGTTCCTTAGGAACAATTCATTGTAGAAGAAAAGCTGTAGAAGGTCAACCTCAATGAAATAAAAGAAGGTAATTCTTTCATTTATTTGGGATTTTTTTTGTATACTTTAGTTGAGTCGTCTTTATTTCAGATCTATTTCGGTCGTCGCTCATCAGTTATTAAGTGAGATACAGCTCACTTCAAATAAATTGACATTGCTTTATTGAAAACTAACTTTTGCACGTGGCTCCGTCTGCGTGGGTTTTAGTTATATTGCGGAAAATATAACGCCCTTAGTGGTATTTGTCAAAACAGTTACGTTTACTAAAACCATTATTGATGTATTAGCTATAGGTATTATGTATTGTCCAAATATTTGATTGTTTTCTTGACCATTACACTTCCCATTAAAAACAATATAATCATTAAATTAAGCTTAATTTTAAGTTATATTTAATGATATATATAATAGCTTAACTCGAAAACTAAAAATGTTGTGTGCCTTTTAGTTTATTTAATTTGAGATTTTATACAGCCTGAAACACTACATTAATATTAGCACATAAATTATTCTGTAACAAACGAGTAAAGTAAATCCAGTAAGTTTTCCCAGTCCTTTATACTAATGTAAAGGTACTAACGGTTTGACGAAAATAAAATACATCTGTAATCTCCTTATTTTATGTAACGAAGCTATTAATATAGAACAAACGATTTTCACGCGCGTGGGCGATCTTATTTCCCTCCATCGATGTTTGTACTGAAAACACATTTACTGAATCTTGAATTTGCTCCCAATGGCATTAGTACTTTAGACCCCGGTTTCTTTTGTTCTTATTATTAGTCTTGCACACTATTTTAAATTGATACATATAATTAACTCATATCAAATGAGGCTCTGTTGACTATTTTTTGTCAGGTCTAAAAACGACTACCTATTATGATTTCTTATTCAATCGGATTATTATTACTTAGTAAAACGCTTCGATAGAACTACGTTTGTCAGTCTATAATAGTATAGGTTGTTAATATTGGCCACAAGTGAGTAGCCCACAATAAACATTCTTGTGAAAATAACTACACTTATATAATAAAACTAAAATCATTCAGTTTAATTTTTTCATGAAACCAGTCTATTTGTTTTTTTTTTTTGCACCGTACTTGAGTTGTTCATTATAGTGTCTGAATCTATCCTTAAAATATTTTTCATTTGTGCCCAATACCTAAACGATACTGTTCAAGTTTACAAGTGATCCAGATATTTTCAAATGGGTCTAAAGAAAAGGTTAAAATGGGAAGACACCTCTGGCTTCTGAAGATTTTGTGATCAACGCGTTAACGCAGCAAAACAGTTGCACATCGGCCGGTGTGTTTAAAACCTTCAAATGTTGATTTAGTTTTATTGCTACAGTAAATGTTTACGATTAACATATTGCAGTGGTTAGGTAATGCGTTTGTAGCTTCAATTGATATAAAATTATGCATCTACTGATTTAAAAAAACATGGCTTCCCTAACAATATATACATATATATAGGTATTAGAATGGAGTCTCTACATTAAATAACATAAGTCTGTTAGTTACCTAATATTAAAGAAAAAATAAAAAGGAAAGTCTTTATTAGAGTAAAAGAAGACAAATTTTTTTTTTGGAAAAAATAAAAAAAAAACCTATCCCTATGACGTATGACAATAACGCAGAAGCTCTATGTACGTGCGATTTCTCATTTATTTCCACCTTCAGAAAGTACAACAGGATATTACCTCTTGGAAATTCTGTTGTTGTTGAAAAACAAGCAAGACTGTTACTGCAAATAAATTTTGAATTTTAAGTAAGTCATTGCAGTTAATTATACTTATATCTAAGAATAGCTTTCGCCCGCGGCTTCACCTGAATGAACTTTCTACGGGAACAGAGCTTTTCCCGGGATAAAAGGTAAATAAAAGGTCCTATGTCATTTTCATTACTTCTATCTATGTGTATGCGAATTTTCAGGAAGATTGGTGTAGATAGAGCGTGAAAGCGTAACAACAAACAAACTCACTTTCGCATTTATAATATTAGTTACGATAATAGCTAAATGTGAAATAAGGTTTGAAATTTGAATGTTCAGTAAAAATAAAGCATCAAGGATTTGCTATAATTTTTAAACAACAAGGTAATCACACGGTCGAATGGTGTCGCCAATCGAGCGTTCTTAGTCCCGGGAAGGTCATCAGGATATCCTTGTTTCGCGCCCCTATGGTGGGCGTGGGAACTTCAATCAATGATTCAAAATAACTATTACCGGAGAAACGTATCGTAAAAATTTGAGAAGGTTTGCGGGGAAACTTGGAAAATAATTACAACATGGCTTTGGATGCAACCGGGATAACGCTAGGATGATAGTGACTGAAGAAAGCCGTCAGAAAGAAAAATTTCCTCATTGTCAACTAGACCATGATAGACTGAGGCACCCCTCGGTCAATCACGTCTTTATCCCATGCGGGGTAGACAGAGCCTAGGGCCATAAGACCTTAGGCCACGTTTAGCATAATGGTAGTTGAAACAGGAAATTAATAGTGATGGGTTGCTAGCCGCATCGCCTATGTCATGATTTCCCCATTCGGCGATTCCCTCAGACGACTTTTTCTTTTTCTCCCAGACCAGCATGGAAGATCGGTCGGGGTACCTGTATTGTAATATGGTGAGACCTCGCATCACAGCTTACATCGTGGGAACCGCGTTGGCAATTGATTTAAACTGTCCATAATTTGTGAGCGAGCAAGTGGATTCAATTGACACGCGAAGGAGGTGATCAGTGGTTGACTTTTTATATAAGCGTACATATTTTTATTTATGGTTTAAAATTAAACCTTTTATTATGTTTAAACCTTAATAAGGGGTGTATTTAGAGATAAAGGCGCCATGTGTGACTGTGTGGTACATGCCAATTTAGATTTTATACCCTGCTCTATTTTATCGAGTATTCCCAATTTTGCAATAATTCACTGACTCATTAGAGTACATTAGTGCATCACATGTTATGTTTTAATAAGAATAAAAAATAACATGAAAGTTACATTCTAAGATTGGTAGAGCGCGTGTAAGTAATAAATTAAAAAAAGGTTTGAAACAAGTAGAAAATATTTAAATTGTTGTTTTGAGTTGATATCAAGTTATTCTGTGCTTTGGAAGACAATAAAACTGATGGTCACGGGCGCTAGCGCAGTCTTGAAATAAACTACAATAAGTACAAGGTAATAATAATCCACATGCAACATCTCACTCACCAGTTGTGCCATATTAGACTAACTAACGCAGACTAACAATATAACAATGCAGATTGAGCAGGCGCAGATGTGGCGCCCGACAGCTGGCCGCGACTCACATTGTGTTTCGATTGGCCCTAAACGGCTGGTGACATCGGCACACCTTTGACTTCCTTATTTATTTTATTGTGATTCGAAATGTCAATTAAAAAATGTATCTATTTATACTATGTCTATGATGCATTTTATGAAGTCAAACTAAATAGGATGACAAAGCGACCCAAAGCGAGATTTCATGAAGTCAAACTAAATAAGATGGCAAAGCGACCCAAAGGGAGATTTCATGAAGTTAAACTAAATCAGATGGCCAATCCACTCAAAGCAAGTCTTGCTATCGGAGTAAAGCCCGCGCCTCTCTTCGTATACTTGTATCTGAGAAGGCCGAATAGCACTGTCCCCTAGATCTTTTTATATATGCTCGTTTTACCCCGTTAGTCCTATTTCGTAGCTAGATTTTATACGAGTAGGTGTCTTCGATCGAATTAAAATAGTCCCATTTCAGAGCTGGCTTAAAACAGGAATAAAATAGTCCCATTACTAGGCTGACTTTGAAACGGGCAGAGAACAGTCCCATTACGAAGCTAACTTTGAAATTGGAGCAAAGCAATCTCGTCTACTCTTTTCCATAATTCTCTGCAGGTGGTCAATCCAGCAAAATCTATGAACTATTATATCGCCAATGATAATTGGCTTTACATCCAGTTCTTCCAGCTCTTTATTTTTCCTAAGTCTACAACCTCAGTCATCCCAGTTCCGGTACTAATCACTACATAGTATAAAACAAAGTCGCTTTCTCTGTCCCTATGTCCCTTTCTATGCTTAAATCTTTAAAACTACGCAACGGATGCGGTTTTTTTAATAGATAGAGTGATTTTAGAGGAAGGTTTTTATGCCCATGCGAAGCCGGGGCGGGTCGCTAGTACTTTATTTATGTTACAAATAATTTGTATGCTAGCATTAGATTAGACGTCAAGAGCAAGCGTTACACCAGTATCTCGACAAAATACATCTTCATAATAACTATTCCCGAGCTCCATTACTGGTGTCTCTCGAGATGAGATGCAAGATTAATAAATTGTAAAGAAATATTTGTATTTTTTTTTTACAATAAAGCATGATTAGAACATCACAAATGATTAGAGTCATCTGCCAAAATCAATAGTATTAACGTATTTTAGCATCTGTCGAGCAGCCGCAACCATGTTCACCCTGGATGTGGGGTGAGCTTCACCAGGTGAGGGTACATATGTTGCCACGTGGGGCTCGGGAACAGGGGAACCCCTCTACAGGTGCTATGAATGGGCCATTGTTGGCCACTCCATTGACAAATGTTTGACATTTGGCGCGCAATTTTGGCGGGATAGTCTACAAAGGGTTGTTTACATTGATGCTGGGATTTGGTTAAGTAGAGACCTGTTTGCTTTGTTGATATTGCGTATTGAAAACAATGAGAAAATAATAACAATTCACTTATCTCTCAATTCAAAGATAAAATGTGTGTCGTGTCATAATGATTGGAATTTTAAATGTCTATTGAAAAATAAAATTATACGTTTTGAAATACATTTTGTTTAAATTTATACTTACCTAATTTTAAAACTTAGAATAAGCTCATATGTAATTTAAAAAATAATTCTTTAATATAACTTTATATAAAAAAGGCTCATAATTATTCGCATTTAAATTACACGTTTTACGTTGGTCCCCCTAACACAATAAAATATTCCCATGATTTAGATTCCACAAGGAGCACAAACAGGTGTCCTTAAGGAAGGTCAAGAAGTTCCCAGTGCAATGGGCCGATGCGCATGCGTTGATTCTATTACACCCGGCCATGGACGTTCGTTAGACTCTTTTGAGTGTTGTTTTCTATGGTTCCGGTTAAGCAAGGAACCTTTACCTCTAGTTTTGCCTTTTATGACTTGTAATATAAAGATACTGATAATATTGATTATTAATTCATATAAATCTCGCATTCACACTGGTTAAACACTGTAAGAAATTAACATATGTTGCACCAAAATTAATATGAGTCAAATATGCCATTGAAAAGATACCCTAACAAGTGTTGATGACGGGAAGGTCAAGAATTTCTCAGATTAATGGATCGCTGAACACGTCTATCACCCACCACACACTATCGTTGAGACTAAGTATTAAATTTCATAGAGCATAGATGGCTCCTACTTATATCTTCGAGTACGATGTACTTAAAATAAATCTATGATTTATATAGGCCTATAGTTTCGACAGTACTATCATTACATTGACAGCAAGAGACACCCTAGTAGATTGAATCTTGAAACCTTTCAGTTCAGTATCGATTACGAATAGTAATTGTTACTTTAAATTGCAAATCGTGAGTTTAAACACTCATTAGTAGTTGCACAGCAGCGCCGCACCCACTCATGACGTTTATATCAGCCAATCGCCTCTCAATTTCAGCAAATGACATCCAATTACGCGAGGCGTCCCGGTCCGCGCCAATTAGGTGTCTTTGCGCGCGCACCGCACCTGGTTCACGATTCGTATGGTCACGCGCGAATTTTGATTATACTTTGAATTTCTTTTCTTATTATGTGTGTTATCGTAATTTTTTCTAATATGCATATAAAAAAATAATTGTATTCAACTTTTATGTTTATACGAAACTGCGTAGTTTGTGCGCGCGATGTGGCATCTCGGTAATTAACTTAATTCTATGTTTTTGTGTCGGAAATACCTCTGTGGTCCTGGGTTTAAAAAATTTACCTGAAGATCTTGAGTAGAGGTAGCGATTTCGTAGAACATTGTGGACATTGTCGGAAGTCAAAATTGATCAAATTTTTTTACGTTCAAATTTTAAATATGCACTACCTAAAATATAATTGAACATTTTGTCAAGAGTTCTTTGTAGATTTGAGTATAGAGATCGGGCAAACAGCAGTAACCCACACACAGGATACTCGTAACTGCTTCCTCATTAGCGGCGACTAATCGCAGTTTCCGTCGCAGTCGCCGGTCGCTGACGCACTTGGTGTACTGAGGTCGTAAACACTCAGAGAATCCAATACGTCTCAGGTCTTTATTTAATTACAAAAACAATAGTGTTACAAAGGTCCTGAGAGAAGATAACAAATTATTATATCTAAGTAAGTAAAAGTAACCACAGTAATTCTAACCAATTATATGATCGGATTCAGCTTTTTACCAACATTAAAGTTTTGGGAGTGGCGCCCACGCACCGGCCGCCCGATGATGGTCAGATGGCCTTAAGATCGCAGGCAAGCATTGGATGCAGGCCGCTTCCAACCGTTTATTGTAGAAATCTTTATGGCAGGCCTAAGTCCAGCAGTGGACTGCTTGCGATTGAAATGATAAAGATTTAGCTCTATTCTTAGGTTATAAATACTATGATTTATCATGCTTTGATTGACGATAGCAACTTCTCTGTCTTCTCTGCATTGTTTTGTAATTAAACAAAAAACCAACTAAAGGTAAAACCGTTGCAATGACAGTTAGTACGACCAGTGATTGCCCGTGTGAAGCCACCGTAAATCCTGTGATTCACTTTTTCTACTCTCGCCGGCCATTCACAAAAAATCACCAGAGCACGACCGAAGATATGAATAACAAGGCGCGCCTAGGAATCACGGTTTGTACACACCCTTCGAGTGAATCTTATAATCACGGTGTGTAAACACCCTTATTTCTTGCTAAGTCACTGAGTCGGGAGACGTTGGAAACGGAAATCAAAAGTACATTTACTTACATTTTCTTGTAGTAAATAAAAGAATAAATTTCTTACAAAAAAAAATAATTTTATTTCCCTTGAAGCTTTGACTAGCATCTACTAATAAGTTTAACTGCAAGTCAACACCCCATGGACGAGGCTTTGGTGGCTGGGTAGTTGGGAGGTCTGACGGCAGTCACTTTCGTAAAAGCCGGACACCAGTCTCTGTGTTGAAAAAAAACATACTTATTTCTTTTCTCAGTTTCCAATAGATGTGTCATTAGAAACTGAGATAAAAATAAGTTGGCTGGTATGTTGAAATCCCTTCAGCCTTTAGGCTACAAAAGGAGATTCATACAAATACGTCCGAAAAACATAACCCACCTACGTGTAGTCGGGTAAAAGCACGGAACTGCGGTCACTAGCCATGGCATTAAGAAATCCGGCAAAAAGCATACAGCACCCTCCTTGGTCATGCAGTAGGCACACTGATTGCTCCTTCGTTCCGGTGAGCGGCGATGGGCATCGGAGGAAGACCATGAACACCTGTGCTGATATCAAGATGCCTTATTGCAGTTTAATAGCAGCGGGTGAAGTAGGTAATAAGTGGTAACTGCTTCCGCTGACTGGGGTGCCTGTTTTTTGATTCTTAACGAATTTAAAAATTTTGTAGTGTCGTTTATGAATATATTTTTAAATTTCACAGGTTTCTAAAATTGGACTCAAGCGAATGAAGTAGATGTATAATTTGTATGGATTATATGACATGTTTACAGTTCTATATTTTAGGTATAGACATTTATTAAGTAGTTAGTTTTAATTATTTGTTATAAGTACTTCAAGAAATAAAACAAAATTGTACAAACTACTTATAATTTAAAAAGTATTTATTTTTCACCATTTTACTGTTATACAAAAATTAACTATGATATAGCAGTACACATACACATTCATCACACAATTTTCACATCCTGAGTTGGTACTCGTTGTTCCCGAATTTGCGCTTCAAATTCCTTTAACACTGCAACTTTAAGGTGCTTCAGGAATAGTTTCACCAGGTTACGTAGTACGTAGTATATCAATCCCAGTAATACAAGAACCACTAAAAATACGTTTAATACCAATAAAGCAGTGTGACACCAAGAAAGACAGTCCATGTTTTCGGTGTGTGCGTGGCCGTGTCCCATGCGATTTCCCATATTTTATTGCTCTAAGTACGAATGAATCTCCACGATAAATGAAAAACGTATAATTATTTGCACAGAAAGTTATTGCTGCGTTCAAGGTTTTATCACATAACGCCTGCGCTCCACCGCTGATGATAAAACACTTTTATTTATGTACAGTTAAAATAGAAACGTAGAAAATAGTATACATTAAATTTAGCACAAGTGTACTATTTTAATGTAATGAATTCTTCATATTATCCTTGCGTGTTGGCTTTAGAGAAGAGTAGTACTAAATAATTTAATTAATTAATCGGTTCTTAGGTTTGTTTATTGTTCTTAATTTAGATTTATGCAAAAAAATGCTTAATTAGGCAAACCACCTACTTGATGTAAAGTGAATAAGTACTCAGTTTAACTTGTCATTCCATTTTGCATCAGGACCAGGCGTCCTGAGTGTGCCGTATGTGATGAAAGCCTGTTTCCTTACTAACAAGTAATATATCTATACATATAATAAGACACAAAAAATCGAGTGTCTGTACATTTAATATTTTTCAAAAAAACTGATTGAGTGCGATTAAAAAAGAGTAACAGAAACCAAAAAGACAGTTTTTGGAATTTTTGTCTGTCTGTATGTATGTATGTCTGTCTGGTACGTTATAACTTCGAAAATACTCAACGGATTTAAACGCGGTTTTTACAGTTGGATTACATATAATTAGGAGCGTTGTCAAAACTTTGTTTCGTCAAAATCGGTTAAGGGAAAAAGAAGTTATGGTCGATTGAAAATTTATGTACTTCAAATACTGCTTTAAAACTTTTAATGCGTTAATTTGCGTACCTATAGACAAAACCCATTTGAAATTTCGGCAGTAACAAGCAAAGCATGTTGGCCTATCGGTAAAGGTCGCGGATCATTTTTTTAAGTAGAGGGTTCGAATCCTGCTAGACATCACTTCTTTTGTTTTTACCCTTTTTTTGTTTTGTATAAATTTTTAGAAGTCTATTTTTTTTTAATATTTTAGTAAAGAAATGTTTCTAGAAAGTAGCTGGATCGAATCCTGCCACAAACAATAATTTTCTGTTTTCGTTTTTTATTTGTTTTCTAGAATTATTTTCTTACTTAGAGAAAGCTCTTAGCGTTAATTCCGTTAATATAAAAGTATTTTGTACTTATCTATCTATACATATTATACGACAGTAAAAATCGAGTGTCTGTACATTAAATATTTTTCTAAAAAACCTCTACGGGGCAATTAAAGAAGAGTAATAAAAACCAAAAAAAAACAATTTTCGCAATTTTTGTCTGTCTGTCTTTCTGTCTGTGTGGTGCGTTATAATTTCAAAACTACTCAACAGATTTGAACGCTGTTTTCACAGGTGAATTACATATAATTAGGAGCGTTGTAAAATCTTTGTTTCATCAAAATCGGTTAAGGGAAATAGAAGTTATGGTCATTTAAAGTTTACTACAAGCACTGCTTCAAAACTTTTAAACAGTTGAATGCGATTTACATAAACGTATTTAATTTAGATAAAGCTAGAATTTCTACTTATATCAATAAAGACAAAAACACACTGCAGTCTCTATTAAATTTTAATAAAATAACACATTGAATGTTTGTGGGCGTATGATTTAGTTACATAAAATATCAATAGATGGCGCTGACTTTATTTTAATAGCAGATTGAAATTTTTCCTTACGGCAGCAATTAATTTTAAATATTTAAAAAAAAAATTTGGTTGTTGATTTAGTACTATTGGTTGGTTTGTTTATCGGTCGTTTGTTGTGTTGTATTGTAAGCTATTTGAATTGATTGGTTGGTTTGGTTTTGCTTTGGTTTAAAAAATAATCAAATCAGTGTTTGACGGAACATACGGTCGTGTCGCAAGGACTAATTTATCTGACTTATCACTATTTATTGAGATTTTCTCCACTTTTCACGCCCACTAAAACTTTGGGAGTGGCTTTTAGGTTCTAATGACCCTGTAATAGGCTGCGTCTACTCTTTTAGAGACAAAGATTGATAGTATGAATGTTAAGGGCTCCTTCTTCTGAAGGTCCGTTGTCCGTAAGCCGCGTAGTCGCGGCGCTCACTCATTTTGTAGGCATTTAGACATCATATTTGGGAAAATAACACTACAAAATCTACTTCAGCGATTTTCACTATATAAGTACTTTATCTAAAGGCTGGTATAAAAAGCAGGACAATAAGTTTATTATTTTAGGCATAGTATTGAAAATAAACTTCCAAAGGAGGCAACTTAGATTTTTCTATCGAGCGAATTTTGTCTGATATTGTTACTGTTACTGTAAGCGAATTTCACTCTGCTAGATCCTCAACTAAAAACATATATTTTTTTCAGAATTTTACGACTGTTTAATACTGATTCCTATTGATTTTAAAAACGGTATTTGAGAAAGAAGTGGCCCTAATATTTAATGATATCGTAGCAATGTAATGGCTGTATGAAATTGGCACGGGAAAGGATACAATAGAATTAACTATAGGTCTGGATAGTTGTAGTTTCCACAGGTTACGCGAAAAGCGACCTACACGCGGGCGGAGCCGCGGGCAACAGCTAGTATACAAATAATCGTAATCGAGATATGATTTGGCAAAATTTTAACACCAGGGTGTGCATGGTCAATAAACATACGAAACGAATGAACGAACCCATCTTTATCAATCGCTTCAATTAAACTTTCAATCGCCTTTCCAGAAGTCTCTCTTTTACGTTATTTTAAGTTATTTGACTCCTACCACGTGGCTGCAGGAGTTAACGTGCTCCATGAACAACATCATCCAGACAATTAGACATCTTTAATGTAAATAAATGAATGACAGAAACCTTTTGCAGTAAACAACCAATTGGAATCTCCCCGACAATAAAATTTATAACTTCGCACTGTTTAGGCAGTTATTGTATATTTTATACTAATGAACAATCATTACCTATCATTCATTCAAATTAGTTTACACAGCTAAAAATATACAATAAAATTACGTTATAAGCAAAACTTTACAATGGCAAACAACAGGAAACGACAACTATTGCCAGCACGTTTAGTATTCAAAATTTTAATCACGTCCAGCGATTTTATTAGCCAACCTCAAGTGAGAGATGTAATTACGCAAGTGATGCATATTTTGCTGTCTAATACAATTCCCAAGATACTCTACAGATATAAATAAATAAATATATAGGGACAAATCATAGATAGAGTTAGCCACACAGTAATCAAAAGTACTAAGTATAAGTTAAGTGTAAAAGTAACAGACTTGTGTTATGGGATACAAACAATGATACTATATCATATATTACTAATACATATAAAGATAAACATCCAAGACCGAGGCCAATCAGAAAAATATCATTTTTTATCTTGACCTGACCGGGGATCGATCCTGGGACCTCCGAAGTAGCGGGCACGCATGTTAACCATTACGTCACGAAGGTCATCAAAACCTATAAAAGGTTACTAAAGGGTACTATACATAATTAAGTTCATAAAGATGGCTCAGACGAATGGGGTTCTAAAATAGAGTGGGCTGGTCGTAATATATTACGCTATCGCAAGATATGAAAAGACTGTTTTGAATTTCTATGAATTCAGGCTAACCGTACATATATCGTTGTCTCGTTAATCACTAATGCAATCTACTAAACGACGCGGCGACTATGCAGAAAAACAACTTAAATATTTAATCACTTTCGAAACAGTACTCATGTAAATGTAAGTGAATAAAATTATATTTATGTAAATATGTCTACAAATTAAAAGCAGTGGCGAAATAAAATTCATGAAAGACTAAAATTATATCGCATTGGTCGCAAGGTCCACTCGGAACCAGTTCTGCGATTCGGTCAGCTTCGAGAATGCAACAAGAAAAAATCGGAAAGCGCGACTCTGGGCTGGTAAACAAAAGGCTTTGTTGGCTTCCAAGTATCGGGGTATCGGTGTAGTGTTGCGACTTGCGAGGTTCTGTAACTAATCGGATGGTTTGTTTAGCGAAATCTGATTAGCACGGTATGCCTTTGGCACGCCGGTGTCTGGAATGCGATGTAGGTAAGGGATTGCGACAGCGAGGAATTTAATTAGCCTTGGTAATGTGGGAGAATTGTTTGTTTTGTTTAATTGAATAACTAACATCGACTAATTATGTTACAGATATTTCTGCACAAAGGTTGCCTGCATGGGTACCTCACTCTTACCCATTTCTGCTACGAAACCACAATACACAACACAGCAACAAGATAGTGCTATTACCAAGAATCCACTGCATCACTGTACTCTACTATAGTTATGGTTTGCAATTTAAGATAGGACCTATAACTTTTTTTCATGAAGATGTTGTAAAAGCCGGTTAAGGCTATCATGTCTTAAGGATCTCATGCAAGAAAAATAACAATACGTTAAAACGCCTCTGTGAGATTTTACGGTAAATTTTAGTTACTTTCCTATTTACTGATTTGGCATACAAATTATTTTTCTATGCCAAATCAGTTATTAATATTTACTGATGTACAACCGCAGTCATGAGTTGCTAGTGGCAACTCATGATAAACCACTGGGCATTGAAATTAATTGGCTTAGGATAAAACTGACAAATGTTAAGTGATGCATCAATATAGGTATTATGTGATTCTGTAAAATGTCAAAAATTGTTTCGATGCAATAAAGAGTAAACTAAACTAAAACCTACGTTAAACCACAGAATACTTAATAGTTCTAACGTAGTTTAACCTAGTGTATAAAAGTTATAAGACATGACCTAGGTATGCTTCCCATGCATGTACCAGATGCGCTTGTTTATATTACACAAGCAATCATCGAAACGCGTGATACACAATTAAGACTAATCGTGTCGCAAACAGTTGTTATGTCGCAGTAATCAGAGATGAATGGGAATCGGGATCGGCCCGTTTGGGAATTCATCTATGTGTCTATGAGAAAAACAAAAACAAGGTACACCTATGGAATACAATTCTTTTATAGATATTTACATTTAATTTATCCGTAGCCTGCCATCTAATAATAAATGCCCATTGTGTTTATCATATGCTGATCTTAAACTTTAATATTGTGTTCTATTTAAATCCCTTAGCTACTTGAGCGGAGGGAACAAAAGAGTCCATAACTTTACGCGACCACCGGCTACGAAATCTAGCTACGAAATGGGACTAAGGGCGTTCGCTTGGGTGCGAAGAAAAAAAAACTCAAGACAAATATAACGTATTCATTCAATTAAATAACATTAAAATACAATGTACAATTAAATACAAAAATTAAATATTTACAGTTTACTTTTCTCCCTTTTATTTCGTTCTCTTTAGTAAACTCCACGTAAATAAACTGTTATTTTAAATGTATAAATATTTATATATATCACAATATAAATTTTACACATAGTACGAAATAGATAATCACGTACCGGATCAAACCCTTGCAGCGCAGGCGCAGACGCTGTCGCTGGCGCCTCGCGGGTTATCGCGGGTCACAGCTGCGCGCAGATCAATGGACAGCTGCCTTTATACCCATTGGAAACTAACCGCGTTCCATTGATAACCACTGATTGAATGATACAGCAACGAAACGCTACTGTGCCCCTAGTATGAGTTTTTCTTAACGCAGACGCTAGCGACTGCGTTAGCGATTTAGTATGGCAAACCTGTACAGCGCCTCTGGCGGATAGTAAGGTAACTACGAAATTCCATACAAAATCCTAACGCAGTCGCTCGCGTCTGCGTTAAGAAAAACTCATACTTGGGGCCTAGGTTACCACCGCGTAAAAATGTGAAGATTAAATAAGAAATACGTATTAGAACTAAAAGAAATGTCTAATCATAATCACTCTATTTTTGCCCACTGGTCATGTAAGTAGTCCAAAGTATAACATACAATATAGTTAGGTATATTAGATATTTGAAGAAGCTTAAGCTTTAAAACACCTTGATGTGATCTGAGTAGCCAGTGCATGTTGGCAGTTTGTCTTCCTGACATAACGTGTATTTATACCCAAATATTATTTTGATAGTAGTCGGTAAGTAATTATAAATCTTAATGTTAATTAAAATAAGGTTTTCAGCAGCTTAGCAATCTTCATCAATAGCCTGAATTACTATCGTCAATACAAAATGTCCTTACACCAAACCGCCACGTATAGTCTCCTAAATAACTGTGCTTCTATTTATTAATTAGTCTCAAGACAAGTTTCAGTTTACTAAATAGGCAAGCTGGTTTACAAGTTGGCGCTAGCTTCACAAAGTAATGAGTGAACAGAATTCACCCGCCCCGGCTCGCATGGGCATAAAAACCTTCCTTTTGAATCACTCTATCTATTAAAAGAAACCGCATCAAAATCCGTTGCGTAGTTTTAAAGATTTAAGCATCCATAGGGATATGTATAGGTACAGAAAAAGCGACTTTGTTTTATACTATGTAGTGATAGTGAAGTGATGATAGTGTTCTAAAAACATGCATCAAATCATCATCATCGGCTTTCAACGACCCACTGCTGGCCATAAGCCTACTTCTACTACGCCACCCTTCCCTATTCTGAACCACCACAATAAAATGACGTGTTAAGAATGTTATATTAATTAATTTGCCTGTAAACTGTAGTCAACAACATATTTTCTTAGGTACTGATCAACGATCTCTAATACATAAATAGTTCCTTAATTCTTGGTCAGGATCTCAAAAAGTACTGAACTCAGTTCCCTAAGTTAGCCTATTTGTAGTCTAACTAAAACAATTTTTTGAGAGACATAGTATATACAGACATATAATATTACACCAATAAAATTTGTACTTATAGACTTACCTTTACAAAAATATGCAATTCTGACGATATTACATACTAACCAGTCTAACGTATAACCTAATTTTAAGTAGTCGGTTAAAAAACAGTTTCACATTTGTTTATTCAATATTTTTGACAATTAGCTTTTGCCATATGTATCATACTTTGGGACAAGCGAAGAAATTTTAAACCTGATTTCTGTAAGTATGGCTCATAAGATTTTAAAAACCCTTACGAAAAAATTGTGCAAACCCGATAAAATATTAATTGATTAATTCTGATAAAATGTAAACGATTTAAATCACACTTCACACTATTATTATAGATTTTTTTTTACTTAACTAATATTATATAACTATTGAAATCACCTATCTTAGTTAGAAGCTATTATGGTACATACAATTTACGGATCCTGGACGTACACTGGGCTCTGAAGTATAAACTGAAGATGCACAACCAGGAAACACGCTCGGACGAAGAAGACAAATTACAGGCTTACATAGATAGTCCAAAAGAATTAATTAATTTTATTAAAAAAAACTCTAATGGTCGCCACCGACATACAACAAAATGGGTCATTGATGTCACAGTGGAGCATAAAATTGCAATTAAAGTCAACCTATCGTGTATCTTGCTGCATACTTTTTGCTGATCGAATCGAGTTATTGAGGTGAAACTTAAACTGCTTGTACAGACTGATCAGGTTTGTGAGATTCCAAGTAATGGCGCCAACCAAACAAGCAACATCCGAGTGATACCTATTTTTTTTTAAATATATTTTGAACAAAGTAAATAAGTATGACTATCACATACTCTCTCTTGATGTAGTTAGAGGTCGATTAAGGAATGTAAATGCTGACTGCTCAAGTGGCCATCGAACATATATATTAATTTACTTCCAACTTACAACTATAATTACAGGCAAAAACCCAATACGATAAATGCAACACAAACAACTTAAAAGAAACATAAACCCACTATATCACAAGTTATCTCAACAAGTCTTATCAAACCCAGATTCTATATCAAAAAGCAGTACCAACACTACCTACATAATAAATCTTTTGTTCAAATCCTGAGGTAAACTTATTTGATTTAACGTGATAGTAAGGACATTGCAGGCTTCAACCACCTTCAACTTGATTATATATTTCGAAATACACATATTATTTGTAATGTTGATGCCGGAAGTTACCAGGCGGACGTACATGTTAGAAGACAGACCATGCAGCTGATGCAGCAAAGCAGATAAGCAATTTCCACAAAGAAGTCTCTAGGCGACGAGATCCGTCACGACATCGTCGGTAAAAACAAATTGTATTTGTTTACTGGATATCTGCACGTGTTCGTACCGACCGGCCACTTGGTATTTGTCTCAAACCCATTAATATTTATCATACAGCCACGTCTAAAACTATTTCCATCGACCCTTACTATACCTTATATTAATACGCCTAAGAGTAACAAATCGCCTGTTTTTAGACAATATGAAACACGACTATAGGCATTGTTTACAGACCTACACAGATGCCAGTATCTTTGACACCTCTATGAAATATTTATAGAAAAGGTCATTAAGTCAACGATTGCCCTTACATGACATCTATAAATAAGTTGATAAGTCTAATAGTAATAAGTAGGCGCAAAATACTTCTTAAAATATTTATTCCCAATTTGACCTATTAGAAGGGACTTTACTGAATAAACATTAAGCTGAATATTCCATGTTTAGAGTTCATAAAATTACTTAAAATTTTGCATACCACATAGAGTGATGCCTATCTCGTAGGTTTCACGACCCTTGTATCCGAAATCATTTCCGCTCCACACCTATTTTATTTTGAATTGATATCATTTTATTGCATGGAGTGAAGCAAAAGGTATTCGCAAAAAATCTCTTCGGAAAGTTTAACCCCCGTATTAAGAAACGTTTGTTAAGCATATTAAAGTTAAAAATTAAAACCTAATAAGTGATGCTCTTGTGTCATGGTGCAAAGTACCCCAGCTGCATATCCGCGCTGAATAGCGACTGCTATTCTCTGCGCGAGATTGAGCTGGTGGTCTACTATCATCTGGACAGCGCAATACATGATGTAAGGCGACATCCCCCTTACTCACTGGATCTTGCATGGTTTTAAGAGACTGTAGTAATCCCCCTGGCCTTCTTGTCATCAGCCTGGTGTACCGCGGTGCCAAAATATTGTATTAAGTAAAGAATTTTTTAAATATACTAAGATGGAATGAAACTAGTAGATATTTCAAACGCGAAGCTGAAAATATAGTCGTTACTTTGCACAGAATGAAGTAGAAACCGCAATATACCTACTAACTCAATTGTTATTTCTGTATCCTTATTAGTTCTTATTGAACCTAGATCTAGTAAAGTGCGAAAAATATTCGCATACCAAGCATTGACGTCAACGCGCTAGTTCGTGCAGATTGTATTATCATCTATAATTATGTAAACTATCTGTTCATTTATAAATCCGACCTTAAAAATATCGCAGACCACGTCACAATCAGTTTCCATCTATTTATGCAAGAATTTTATAATTTATTTAATCAATTATTTAAGCAAAAAAGTTTTCCATAAGATAAATCATTTCAAATACCTTTTTTTATTTTATTTTAAAAACAAGAGGTTTTAGATATACTAACTTGAATTTAAAAAATAAACTTAACTTATATTCACAGTTACAGGAAAGCATAAACACCTAATTTTACTTAAGTATTGGACAATTTATTTTGATTCAAACTCAAATTATACTCTTTTCATATGATCAAGCATAAAGTATACTTAATCACACAGAATTTTCTAATATTCTGTAAAAAATAACGGAGTATTAAATACCTAACAAAATAAATAAATCGACCAGCGAGTCGGACTCACACCCTGAGGGTTCCTTAATACACTAAAAACAAAACAAAAACAACTTGAAAACTTATTTCCTTTTGAAAATCGGTCGCATGTATAACATTTCAAGTTGAATATTTTCTTTTAATTTAGGTACATGCCTACTGACTAAGTTTATAGGCATTTAGGTTCTGACATTGTAAGATTTATCTTATTTAACTCGTGCGAAAAACAAAATTACACGTGCGACCCAAAAGAAACACAATTATGATGAAATTGATAAAAACATCCGTAAACAAGTCCGCCGCTAGCTCGCTCACTCGCACATTAACATCGCCGACGACCTTGCCAAGTAACTGTTTAGATATCGGAATACCCGGCGCTATTATGTAAATCAATGGTTTTAGATGATTATCGACAGCTGTTCCGTTGCTAAGCCATTTCGTTTATCCATAAATTAATTGCATAACTGCTGATGTTTAAATCTCAAAATTCTGGAAAACTACATGATTTGTGAAGCTGAAATGAGACAGGAAAGTTGTCTATTTTTCAAGAACAAATGGTATAACTAGATACTGAATGCTTCATTCATTTATATAAAGCTTAAAATATTATGTGTCGCTATCTAGATCAAAAAAGTGATATAAACATACATCTGTATAAAAACATGGCTTAGCAAATAAATCTATGATATGTACAAAAATAGATTAGCCATTAGAAACAGAGGCTATAAGCTAAAAAAAACAAAACCGACAACTACAACTGAATATTTAAATCTAATCCTTCCAGCCAGACGCCTATTATCGTGAAGAAAAAATCAATTAACACACACGGTCCTCCAGATTGGAATCCACGCGGCAAATAATGTAAATGGCCATATTAAGGTGACCATAATGAGGTTACCTCACGCCTCGGCCTTGCAGCTGACAGCTGGCGCCGAACTATTGACGTCATACACGGAACTACATCTTTTGGGAACTCATTTTTCTTAATGGTAAAAAACTACTCCGACAGCATACTTTTCAACTGACATCAACAATCTGACGAAAACAAAACTGACTGTAACAAAATTCTCTGGCGATGGTAACCTGAATCCATCCCTCGCTCCTAAATATTTAATAAATTATTTTTTTAAGCTGCATGGTCAACACAACACGTTCAGGTTATCTTATATTGACTCATTTTTTTCCGAATTGAGCATTTATCGAACTTTGTGATGTAGAATTTATAGAACTATCACTACATAGTATAAAACAAAGTCGCATTTTCTGTCCCAATGTCCCTATGTATGCTTAAATCTTTAAAACTACGCAACGGATTTGATGCGTTTTTTTTAATAGATACAGTGATTCAAGAGGAAGGTTTTTATGCCCATGCGAAGCCGGGGCGGATCGCTAGTTAGAATTGAGATTATTGTCTTAGTTATGATTATCGACAAATCTAAATAAAGTGATATGATTTGGAGATTTATTTCTTATATGTTGTTATTGTTATTTCATACGCAATAATTAGACAAGAAAAAAAAAACAAAATATAAAATCATAGTTAAACTATATTATTAAAAGGAGTCCCTTTAGGCAAGGTTCTGAAGATACTGGCAGCATTCCATTCTATTCTAAATAAATAGATTAAAATTGGCCAGTAATCATCATCATCATCATTTTCATGTTCATTTTCATCAGTACACTTAGATGCTACAAAAGTTTTAAGTGCACAAACTACCCAATTCACTCGATTATGCTATATCAATATGCACTCTTTCGAGTACGTTAAAGTTATATAAGATCAGATAAGAATTTTGTGAAACCATAAGCTCACAGCAATATTTTGGTAAAATGGCTAAACGAAGTACTAATATGACAGGCTAACTGCGATAATTTAATAAATTCTGACAATTACCGTCTGATTTTAAACGTCTGATATTGAGCACCCACTAAATTACAGAGATAGCATCTGATGAAAGTCATACGATACTTTTGCATTAAATTGTCTTGTCCCGAGCACTAATAAAATATAATTTAATTTATTCTACAATCTTTATCTCTCTCTGGTGCGTCTGCGCTTGCACGTAATTGGGATAAATAATGCGTGCATTTAAATGAAGTTTCGAGATTTTTGAAATTGATACAATTGGCACTTTCTGCCGACTGCACATTGAACACCTGCGCCGATATCTAGATCCAAAATAGAAATGCTTGTTTACGCATTCTTGCTGTAAAGAAAGTAAATAGATAAGACAAGACGACTGTCAGATAAATATTGCTATAAATAAATACCTACTTACAAACTGTGTTATACAGTCTAGTCGTTAGTACTATTAGTTATCTATCCTGTGGTAAAGAGCAGTTTAAAAAAAAATACGCGCTTTTTCATGTCATAGTTCTATCAAAGTACCCGTGATATATTTTATTTAAATATGTGCCTTTACAATAATATAGTTCAAAAGCAGCAGTGTCAGTGTTAAGCAGTAAGAAATTTCTTACAAAATCCCTATGCAGCCACACAATTTCAAAATACATCTAATGCTTACCTATATACATTTGATTATAATTTAAAAAAAAATACTTGTAATTACAAGTTTGGGGAACCAGCTAAAGTGTGAGTAAAAATTAAGCTGAAAAAAGATGTTTTTTTGAATGAGAGCCCAGGGTTTTTTTTTTAATGAATATAAATACCTATATTATCATCGTCTACGATAATTATGTCAACATCAGAATCTATCGTGATAAGTTTAAACACTTTTTTGGTACGCCAAAAAGTTAACCCCACTCGTGTTTTGAAATGTGATGTAACGTATTCCAAAATATTTAAGTGGCTACGTTTGGAAGTGTCAACAATTTGTTTGACATGTGTCGGGGTTATAGCTCATAAACTGGGAAATTTATTGCGATATAGATTGAATTTTAAACGGCTTGCAGTTGGCAAGAACATTATTTAAATATTAGGTATTACTTTAGTTTTAATTTTATTCACAAGGCTTTGCTAATGGTGTGTAAGCATAGGTAACTCTATCGTGGCTATGCCGCCACTTGGCAGTATGATCTTTGGCTTAAGAATAGACCACCTCTTCTTTTCCCGGGGTTGATTTAAGAAGCGGCTAAATGAATAATAGGGTCTTACTGGTGGCGGATGCCATCGCCTTATGAATTCGCAATCGACGCTTGTACAATCTCAGGGAGAGGCATACTAAGCAGTCGTCAAATGAACTAGCGATACCAGGTCGTACAAGATCTAGGTATTTATAAGCAATGCATGATATAAATAAAACATTCCGACTAATTGAGAATCTCCTCCTTTTTTTTGAAGTCGGTTAAAAAATGGAAGTTGTATGTATTCATGAAACACTCCAATGTGTTTGATTGTGTATGTTAGTATTGGTATAATAGAAAAATACTATTTTATTCTTAAAATCAATGTTACTCCTTCCAAAATAACATTACAGAGTTACAAACAAAGGCCAGGCACATTTAAACAAAAAAAAACGAATATATTTAAAACAAAATTTCTATTATTTATTAAAGTTTTAACCTTTTCGCATAAAACCGACCTCAATACGAGGCGAGACGAATTCCACAACAAAGAGTTTATTTGACGAACTCTCATAAAGTTTTTACTCATATTTTAACATCCATACAAACCATGGCGCGGTCGTGTCCTAGTATCGAGTGAGAGGAGACCTCGTAATTAGAAGAGTTGTAAAACAGCCATCAAACCTACTCAGGAGGACTCGTTGTTAACTCTGAACCAATTTAACTGTATATCGTGGACTTTATTTATTCGTAAATAAGGTTGTAAATGTCGTGACGTTTATTGGTTTTAAATCCGACTGCCCCATAAATTAGGCCGTGTATGACAGAGCACGTTTGTTGCAGGTTTTTAACGATCGGAAACAAGAACAGTGATTAACTAACGTGAGGTCAGGTGTTTGAAGTTTGATGGTTACACAGCCCTTTAATGTCAATAGTTCAACGATGCAACCATACAAGTATATAACCACAGATGAGATCTTTTTATGTGGAACTAAAGTTTCCGAACATCGTAAACTTGTGTACACTTTTATAGTATCACAGAATAGGCAAGGCACCAACTTGTATAGTGTACTTTTCAATTAAAATAAGCACTTATCCATATTGTGTCCGTCAATCCGTTAAACAAATCATGCCTTAAATCCTGAAATCATAAAAACCTGTGTTTACTGAATAATTCAACTCAACTCATTTCATCTTAGTGTTTTTTGCTTGCATACCAAGGTGTATGGATAAACCATACACCTTGGTATGCAAAATAAAACAGACCGTTTTATTTTGGAGTTATAAAAACTCCAAAATAAAACGGTCTGTAAAATTTGCTTTCATGGCGCATACTTATACTATTATCATAACATTTGGCGTTAATTTTAAAGCTTGACCTTTTTTGGGAATGGATTTCGCCATCGCTGGATCATCCCAACTGCCATACCTCACTCCCCCCCCCGTGACATGACCAACAAAATTGTTGGAATGCGTCCACGTCACCTGGACACGTGCACCGCGTCACGATCACTTTGGTCTGGTCCTCACGAATCTGAGCTATCACGACTTCTTGTCGGAACAAATCGTCGTGAGGCAGCTGCACTTTGCACTCTGCATGACATTCTGCTTTTGTATTTATTCCATAATTTAATTAAAAGGGTACTTAAATTGAACAGCTCTGTCAGAAGAGTATACAGGTCATTTATTGTGCACGGGTTTGGGCAGCTGGAGCACGATCATCATCATTTCGTATAGGTGACACGGTCAATCCACCATGCAACACTGGTGTCAGAGTTCTTTTAAACCGCCTCTCGGCCTCTGACGTGGTCCCATTAACGACTTTCAGATAGCAGCAGTGACCAACCTTTTAACATGCCTTCTGTAGCACGGAATCATCTTTATTATCAGAAAGTCAGGTGATTCAAGCCTGCAATATCCTAACCAAACTAAATAAAGTATGCTTCCCGGGCAATCGAACCCACGATCCCTGCGTTTATAGACAAATGCCTTAACCACTTGACCAAAGAGGCAGAGAGAGTTAGTTGAGTACGATAACAAATATAGAAACAGATTTATAATTAACAGCTTTTTTTTATTCATCACACGTCATAATATAATATCAATCATATACGCATGCTACTAGTCTAGTAGCTGTTATGAAAACAACATCATGACCGCAATTACCAATTCGATTTTCAGTATGCAGTTTATTGAAATTAATTCAGTTGAAAGTGGAACAAACAAAGAAGCAGGTTTTGATTCATCTCTTACCATTTTTACAATTTGCAGTAAAAAATTATTAGATAAGATAGTATTGTAATATATCTAGTGTATTTTTTATAAAATATAATGACCTAAATATTTATATTTAGGTAGTTATTAATTATGTTATCGACGATAATCTGATGGATGGTTTTGTTATTGTGGCACGGAAATAATTGTTGCCCTATATGCTTGATTCTTTACCTATCTTTATTTCAATGCATGTCGCCAAGCCAATAATAAGATTACGTGATTTCAAATTTTAATGTCTTGAGTTTGAGCAATCTAGTAACTTTTGGAGAGACTTTGATTTGGGTATTTAATACGACAAGACAGACGCCTTACTTAGACCGAGTTTACGCAGCCGAAACAGAATGCTAAAACTAGTTTGGTATAAATGCATGTATCAGTATTTAGTTTCAATCAGGAACTTTCATTGCATGTTTACTAACACTGAAGACTGCAATCGGCGCCTGCGCACGCTCCCCATTGACAGCAACAGTAACCAGCGCAAAGACACTACGATGTTTTATATTAAGACTCGCTAGGTGACACAATGGTCTAACGAACTTTCTATTGAAAAATAAAAAACACGACTGACGACAATGTAAATAAAATATTTTTAAAACAAATATACATTTAAGTAATATTCTTTTAAGCCCTTTTCGTTTTGATACATACAATTCCATTCGATTGATTTGTTTTTCGGTTCTTTCTCACATCAATTTGATAATAATGATCATACGTATAAATAATTATACGATGAAGATACTTCAAGAAAAAATTAATAACAATACATGGTTACAGAAAGACGAAACCTCTAACCTGTTTTTATAAACTGAAAAATAACATATTTAGCCAGCTCAATACCCACCAAATGATAAGTAATGTGAATGCGACGCATCTATACTTTAAGAAATATCTTCTCCTCTTCTATTTATATATCGTTCTTGTCATATAATGACGTTACCCACGTGTCCACGTTAACACAAACCGAATGTAAATCAAAACAGAAATGGGAGTCTTCATCTTGAATGGAGTGTCAAGATACGAGACATACCATTCGGTTTCTGTAAATCTGATTCCACAGTCCATCGGTTTTATTTAATTTATTTTATATTGCGGTGTACTTAATCCACGTATAAAGAATCCAATATATATTTCTACACTTTCATCATAACATACAGCCTTATTTTTACCTACAGCTGAGCTTTAGAAAAAATGGCACAATAGCTCAAGTTTATTAATGATATGCTGTAGGGGTACATAATAACAATCCAGAGTGCCATTCCGTCTGTCAGGATTGCGACGTCATGGTACCTACATACAAATTCGATGTGAATATTAATTGCAAGTTTAAAGGCTTCGCTAAAAATAAAAGCATATTATCATACGGCATCCGGCGGACGCGGCTCACGTGTCCAGTTTGCATATGAGCGGCAGGGCTTGCATTAAGGCTTGTTCAGGTATAATCGTCATCTCAGCGTATTCCCGGTTGCACTTAGAAGCTCAGTGTCCGCCCACTAAAACACATAATTTTTTTTACATACTGTTTCAGCTATCGGCCTAACGTCAACCCTCCTTAGGAGGTATTGTTGGTGGCAGTCGCTACGAACCGAAGAGCAGTTGATTCCACACAGATATTCAAATCTGTAGATGGCTTTGGCGTAATCTGAGGGAGGCCTACACTCATGTGGTCGAAAAGAGAGACTAGATAGAAGAGCCTTTGTCACAAGTTTACAAGTTTACATTATATTATTTTCAGACGGACATCCACTGAACCAGGATTTGGCATTTTTCCAGTTTTGATCGCAGGAAAATGCTAATTTTCCTAAAGGACCAACACAAAAAAATCATCTGTGATCATTTCGATTCCTTTATATTTTAGATGAATACATTTCACTTTATTAACTTTCGATTATACCAGATTTTTCTTCACTTACAAACATGTGAAAAGGGCCTTAAAATTGGTAGTTAGAGGTGATATTAAATAAATCATAGGCGGCAAGATATGCACAGATTAAACCCGTAATAAATAAATACCACAGGTTGACTCGCTAGAAACATTAAGTTGTTATTTATTTCATTGCAGTTTTCAATCCACGGGCGCACCTTCGGTACAAATATCGATAAAAATTTATGTCCACTCCGAGAAATGTGTTGGAAATTGATTTCCTATATGAATAATATTTAATAAACTTTAAATACTACACTCGTAGGAAACAAAATTTCATAATAATATTCTAAGGAAGAAGACGAATTTTGTGTTTGCATATTTGTGAAAAGTAAAGGACCGATTGAATCGGTTTCAAAAATTCTTTCTCTATTTAAAAGTTTTTCCACATTATTCGAGATAGGCATAGGCTATATATATAACAATTTATATAATGTATAAAAATATTTTAATTTTGATGAAAATGTCCGTATTTTATATTTAATAACTTGATATATTTCCATGAACCTTTTGCGCTCCCCGCTATTGATAAACCTAACCAATCGCAACTTGATAAACTTGAAAGAGTACTGGCCATATTTTCTGCCCATTTGTGCTCAAACAGATCATAGCAACCCCAAAGCTGAGGTCTGCTGATGAACATACATCTGCGCATCAAATGTTGCCAGCACAACGGCGTCATTGTCGCCACCGCAGCCGCTGTCGGCAGTCCGCGACACGTGCTCAGCAGACTCGCCACATGGCCCTACTGATGATAGACGGCTTTGATTCAATCCTTATCATTGTATCATGTCGTTTATTGCCTAGTTTGCGCCATTACTTACCGTAGCCACCTAACAGCTCGGTAATTTACACAGCTTATCTTTATCATTAGTGCGTTACGTATGACGGAAATTGAAGTCCTTATAAAAACACGAAATTCCGACTCGTAAGTGAGGGTCTGGATACAGGTCGCTTCCAACGGGTCATTTTGGGAATTCTATGTCTACTTATGTATATTTTGGGAGGCCTATGTCCAGCAGTGTACTGCCTTGCGGCTAAAATGATGGTGAATTTGGCGTCCTAAACCTTTAGCCGTAATAATGTCACAGACATTAAATAATGACATATGGATCAATCCGGATTGTCTTCATTGAGTACCTTAAAGATACAGAAGAGGAAGAGCGTTCACCATAGCTTTCATTGCAGACGTTTGTAACACCACAGAGTATATCTATACTAGCTGTATCTATACTTCTACACTAATATTATAATTGTAAAAGTCTGACTTTCTGTCTATCTGTTACGCTTTCACGGCTAATATAAACCGCTGATCCAACTTTGATGAAATTTGGTAGGTCAATTAAATCTATTTTTGGCGCGTCATAATCATAACCAAATACTATGCGGGCGGAGCTGCGGGCCACAGCTAGTTAATAAAAGTTTAGCAGTAGATAATGCCACGAATCATTATGTTCAAATGAAGACTGGTTTTATAGGAGTAAAGACAGGATTTGAATTCCATTGTCAAGGGTTTGATTTACTGCTTAATTTATTACTTATACACGTATTACCAATAAAGACCAAACTAACTCGTTCAAAATGCCACATTTTTAATTGTCCCAATTATTGATGACTTCTACGAGGACAACAATAATTAAAGTCATTATAAAAATATAAAAGTAACAAGTTTTTAATTTTTATGGCTTCCTTATTAGCGTGAAACGGATAGTGATATTAGCGATACCGTACTTAGTTTATACGACTTGACAGGCTTTTAACTTGATAGCTTTAATAACTCTAAAGACTTATCGCAAATTTATAACTATTTATAAATTAATACCCACAAAGCACAGGGTGCATCACTTTTGTCATTCTTATTTTTAGGGTTCCGTACCTCAAAAGGAAAAAACGGAACCCTTATAGGATCACTTTGTTGTCCGTCTGTCCGTCCGTCCGTCCGTCCGTCTGTCAAGACCCTTTTTCTCAGGAACGCGTGGAGGTATGAAGCTGAAATTTATATCAATTACTCAGGTCTACTGCCCCTTGAAGCTGTGAAAAAATCAAACTTCTAAGCCAACGCAATCAAAAGATACAGCCGTTTATGCCGCAAATTTTCGACACTTGCAAGGGAATCAAAACCTACAGGGTGCTTCCCGTGAACTCAGAATCTTGAAATTTGGTACGAAGCAACGTCTTATAGCATAGATAAAGGAAAAATTACGAAAACCATAAATTTTTAGTTACATCACATAATATATATTTTTTTAATAATTTTAAACTTACTACCCATTTCCTCATAAACGCGTAGAGGTATTAAATTGAAATTCATACCAAATACTCAGGTCTATAATACCTTTAAGCTGTAGCAAAATCAAACTTCTATGTCAACGCAATCAAAAGAAACAGCAATTTAAGCTGCATATTTTGAAACTCGCAAGTACTCGCAAGGGAATCAAAACCTAAAGGGTACTTCCAGTCGACCTAGAATTTTGAAATTTGGCATGAAGCAACGTTTTATAGCACACATAAAGGAAAAATTCCGAAAACCTTAAATTTTTAGTTACATTACAAAATATATATTTTTTAATAAATATAAACTTATTACTTTTTTCCTCATGAACGCGTAGAGCTATCAAGTTGAAATTCATATCAAATACTTAGATCTAATTGCCTTTAACCCGTGAAAAAAAAAAAATTACAAGTCAACGCGAAAAAGGAAAACGCAAAAGTACAACCATTGATACCGCATATTTTGAAACTCGCAACTACACGCAAGGGAATTAAAACCTAAAGACGGTGAACGAACTTTGTAAACCTTGCAGGTTTGTACGGAACCCTCGGTGCGCGAGTCCGACTCGCACTTGGCCGGTTTATTTAATTGACACTAGATTTCAACCTTTTACTATGTTGTTCATTAGTTTAGCAACTATTATTTTGTACTCCGTGCGTTTTCCCAATAAAATGTATACCAAGTATGGCGGTAAAACATAGCATGTGTCTCATCGAGTGTGCATTCTTGCATTTCGTTTATATTAATGATGTTAGAAAAACTCGCCAATATGCATACATTTTTATTATTTTATGTTAATTTACATCTGATCTGCTTCTGATCTGATTTTGCTTCAACTTCTTACTAAACTTTTATTAAAACAATAGAGAATTATTCTCTAAAACAAATGACACCGCCCCTTTTTTCCATTACTGCTTCCATTTTATGCTAAGTACTAAAATGTTTTAAAATACTTAATTACTTATCAATTATATAAGAAACAAGCTAGAAAGTTAGTAAAGTATAGATTGTAGATACACAGTAATAGATTGTAGAGACACAGTAGTAGTAGACATTCGTTATTAATTCATTAAGTTACCAGTCAATTGACCTTGCACACTCTAGTATCAGAGTTTTAAAATGGCTTCTCAGCTTAATTGATCTTCATTCACCAAGTGTTTGTTCAGTATTCAAAAGTGGAAATGCAATTATTATTCAACATAACCTAAAGGCGGCAGACATTACATCATCAGCAGTTTGCAATCTTCGACATCTCTGTCACGTAGCCATTCAACGAGCTCCGAAATTCAGATAGCGCACGCAGCTTGGAGACAAAGCGGGACAGCTGTCGCGATAGTAATCTCTTTATGAAATACCGATGCCAACTGTTAGCCAAGTTAGATTTCAATTCTTCATTATTGAAGAATTCTATTGGAACGTGTATTGTAATGCCAAATTGATGTATTTTATTATATCATCCAGTCCATCGATGGACATCGGCTTCCCCCATTAATATTTATCCTATGCAAGTATTAGCTATTCGTACATTATAGCAAGTTCTGGCTGTGAATTTATGTTGTGACTCTTATACGGAAGACGCTTTAAACAAATTCTGTACTCTCGAAAAATAAACACGCAAAAGAAAATATTTACACTTTATAACAGAAAATTTATATTATTCTTTTAATTGGTATATGTACTGTAAAAATTGACATTATTTTTATTATTCTAATAACGCTATTTTATATTATGCTGTTTGTAAGTATCTGCCACCGTTAAGAGATTTAAGGATTTTATCTGTTTATTGTGAATATAGTCAGGATAGGTGATGAATAATGCCATTATGCTAAGTTTGGCCACCTGCACGTCTGCTAGAGGCTGGTATAGTCAGTTGTAGACGGCTATTTGTGCTCTAGTGTTGAATATTTACTAGATGTTTTGTTGCTTGCTACTTAGACTTTTTGATGGCGAGACTGTTTCTGAAATTTACATGTTTACAAATGATCTAAGTTTTACAATAATATTTCATACTGACACTTACCCTAAATCATCCTTAAATTCAGGGATATATTAAATTCAAAAATAGCTGCCATAAAAAATAATGATGATGATGATTTAACTATATTTCGGAGTAATATGTAACTTCATGGATTTAGCTTAAAATCATCTAAATATACTTTTTTATTATTATTTACTTGCTAAATTTTTTGCTTGCGTACCCAGTTCATTTATACTTTCCATTAATTTGTATATTTCTTACTTTTATTTCCACAAATTTACTGTTCATATATCTACATTAGAATAATTTTACATTTCCATATAGCTAGGTATGTCAATCGATTCCAATAAATTCACAAAAGTATCTAACACAATAAATAATTAGTTTCTACGAAATATAAATCAAAACAAAATAATAAAGCACGAGAACACAGCAATACATCAAATAAAAGTTATTTTTGTGGAAATATCACGTGAATTTTCTCAAGCGGCCGTCACTCGCTAGATGTGATACTTCCCGGGCTGTCTGTCTGTCTGTCACGCTCGCTTCCAGACATTTTGAGGTGAACTAAAAAATATGATTGTACACTTTGTCAAGCAAATTTGTATTTAATATAATTAATATTTATTTTTTAAATAATGTTATCTAACGCATGGAATTTTCAAATTAAAGAAAAAAAATCTAATGATACAATTCTTAGCCTTTTTCGGATGCATTCTATCTCATTTGGCATTTTTTCTCTATGAGGTACTGAAACCACTTTATTAAATTCAGCATTATTTCATTCCCAGCCACCTGCCTGACGTCAAAGAAAATCGCTACGAATTTGAGGGTGCACAGATAAATTTAGATCTTTTTAGATTGATCCTTTAGTCGCCTTTTACGATATCCACTGAAAGAAACGGGTAGATCAATTCTCAATCTGGAAACCATAGGGTCTGTCTTTTACGATTTATATGTCCCTTTCGGTATTCTTAATCTTATTAAATTTGTACTTGAAACATAGTCTATTGAAATGAGTAATAAAGATCCATCTTAATAAACATTAATAAATTTATGACTGCTATTAAATAAACAGACTATCAAGTAGATACAACAATAAATTATCCAGTTATCCTCCAAAACAGAATTCATCAGCTGCACGCCATAATATTGAATTCAATATTTCTGGAAGTCAACTTTGAAGGCACCGCCACCATGTGCTTTGCAGATTCAACGCACCAATTGCCCAAAATACTGCGAGACACATGGACGTGAGAACGCCAACATTTGGTGGCAAAAGAAAGGAGCAATGTATTTTTACGATAGTCAGTTGGGGAAAATGACTGGACTGCAATTAAAGTATTAGAGCGCATTTTAAAAAATAAGCATCTGGTCGCCAGAAATTAGGAAAACAATTGGCTGTAATCTCGTTAATGGCATACCTTTGGTTATCCGTTTAACACGTGTTGTGTTTTAAAGGTCTTGCCGTGAGAACGCAATTGCTTAAAAAGTTTTAATGGAATCTCTTTTTATCTCGTTAGCGATAGTTTTTCCGGATACATCCTGAGTTGTGTTGCTTGTGGTTGGATTCGCTTTCATGCATTTTCTACTTCATTTTGCTATGTAGAAATTTATTGTGTCGTGTACAAACTGTACAACTCTACCGTTTTAAAAATAATCAAAAACCCGGAGACAGTAACTCATATGCTAATCATAAAACATACGCATTTTGGTGGATGAATCTGCTAATGTAATGGAAAAATAAATAAAATTCTACCTTTATACAAACCAAAAAGAAAATAAGAATGAATTTAAGAAAAATATAACTATAGATTGTAATCATGTAGAGCTTTCACCAATTATTTATACTTATCAAAAATGTTTAAACGGACAAAACCGTACGAGGGCAGATAAAAGTGACCGTACTTACTATAGTGACTGGGGGTCAGATTTATTTACCCCTGACTATACATAAATAATATTTCGTACATTTATTAGTCACACAAGAAAATCGCTTATTTTCTTCACAAAAAAAATGTGTATTTATTTCTGTGCATCAAAACACCTCAACACACGTGCATGCAGCTGCATCAGAATCGGAGCACATGTGGCCGGCCTTATCCGTAACCATTACGCATCATACGTTATAGTCCTATTGTTGAATCTATCGAGGCCTTTGTATTTACAGGAATTCTATTTCTTATCATAACTCTTTTCCAGAGAAATAAATATTCTGGTCTGACTTGATGCTACAAAATTTGTTCATCTATTCTGAACTTCATCACACATCTTAGCGCCTCCCGGTTGCTTTCTCAGCTAGTTGTTTCGGAAACCAGGGCCCGCTTGTATACTCTTGTATCATCACCATCATCATTTCAGCCTCTGGCTGTCCACTGCTGGTCATAGGCCTCCCCGAAGCATATTCAGAACGACCGATATATTCTTGTATATCGATGGTACAATAAACCTATCGTTATGTTATTGTTATCAAAGCGTAGTGCTGAAATCTCTCATTACGTAGATAACGGAGTCGCGACCATCTGTTCACGGTGCTAATCATTATTAACATGACACCTGGATTTATTGAACACTTATTTGCTCAGATTATTTTTAACACCCAACGAAAAAGATGGGTGTGTATATGTGTTTTCTAACTAAGCGTACTCTGGGCAAGAGTAAAACTGAAGATGCAACTAGAAACACACTGAGATAATTTTGTATGTAACTCTTTTTGTTTTGCTCTCGAACTTTCTTCAACTCAACTCGAACTGTCATACCCACAGTTTAAATTATCATCTGCCTTCTAAAATTGTCCATTTGTTTATTTAATTTTTTCAATTAAAACTACTACAAGTACTTATCTAGTACTACTACAAAGTACTTATCAGAAAACTTAAAAGAGCGAGTAATGGAAATGGTGCAAATGTTTCCAACTAATGGCGAATGAACCAGAATAGGAAAAGATGGCGTTGACAGAGGCAGCCCAACTGTGGGTTGTTGACAGCTGATCACGATTGTGATGTGATGACTAATGAAATCAGTAAAGTGTATAATTTTTACCTAGTTCTCAATTTACTTTACGACATTAAAATACTTCTTCACCACAGAATACCTAATAGTACAAATCAATCAACGAAAGCCTGTCACGTGCACGCTTGCTTAAATTGGGATGGGAGTAGCCTTTAAAACACGTGCAAAATGATAAGATAATTATTTTAGTCTATTGCATTGTTGCATTTGAATAAGATTTCATTTTTATTTTCAAACATCTGGCATAATTAAATGATATAGAGCGCTTGGCCCAGATAAGAAAATTCTCATAATGTTGTTTTTGTGTGGAACAATAGTGAATATTCACAGATGTGAGCGGCAGGTGTGACCATATATTCTTAAAGGCTGTCAGTGAAACTACATCTGTAAATATCTTTACCAGATATTCCTTAAATGTGCAAAAATTCTTAAATAAAATGTCAATATTGCCGTAATTCTTGGCAGCTCTAGATAAAATAAAATATGTGTACTATTTCTTTTCTGTGACTTTTGAAAAATTTACAGCCTTAACTAAGATATTCAAATACTACCTTGGATATGTATTCATGCATGGGCATGTGCCCAGCCTGTATCGCTAAGCAGTATTTAACCCCCGAAGCTAAAGGAAGTGTTATAAGTTGACATCTCTACCTGTAGTCTGTAGCATCCTAGGTCATAAACAGATGAACTGATTTTGTCGTGTATGTTTTTGTTTGAAAGCTGACTTGATCCCGATGGCTTTTTGCTGTATTTATAATATTTTATCCCTAGCTGATACCGGGGGTTTTTGTCTGTTTTTAATTTATTCTGGTTTGAGCTGCGTAAAGCATTTGGATTGATTGTGTCCTGTATATGTAATAGATGTCTGACCGTAATATTTGTCACATTTGTAAAAAAACGTTTTGAAGCGTTTGGTATTGTATTGTTTTATTGACCAGTAAAAACTTTTTACCCAAATTACCTAAGCTCTACCTCTTGAATTAATACTAAACAGACAAGCTAAAATGACAGTCTGTATAGAGATATCTTACTGTTGCAGCGCAAATGTGGAAACTGCTTCCAGCCAATCTGCCGCACAGATTTGCAACCATATGCTATGCTTCCTCCCACGTGCACGGGAACCGAACCTAGGCCTGCGTCCCACATGTCCCGATAACGACTGTTTTATTCAATGTTTTACAACTCACGGCTCTCTAAAGAAAGGTGATCGCCAAATGTGCTTCCGATGTAGTTATGACGACTGTAAAACCGTTTCCCGAAGTTATTGTGTTATTGCTATGGTAGTAAAATGTGATTTTATGGGATTCTAGTAATGAGAAATGTTTGCTGTAAATATAGTTCAACATATTGCCCCTTCTGGATGTTAATTTATTACAGGTTGGAAGGAGGTCTGGCGGACCACCAACATATCGCGGTTTAGATAATTATCGTTAATGATATCTTACGGTTGTTGATATTACTAGTATAGTATTATATAATCCAGTTTAATAGATGATGAACTCAGAATAACAGTTTCCTCTTAATAATGAAACATTTTATCATTTTTTAACCAAACCTAAAAATAAACATACTACGGCCTCATGTTACCAAGAAAAATAATACAAAAGAAAAATGCCTAGCGCCAGAAAGTCGTACAAAAATAATAGTTGTTTGACGCGGACAAATGAGGAGACAGACCGATGGACACCCCTGGCCAGCGGGCACCTGGTGAGGCCACCAATCATGTCTAGAGGAAAGCTGACAGTCATTACGTCCACAGATTATTAGGACGACGACAGTCATTTCTCATTGTCTCATTATCAGAGGAAGGAATCGAAAATTGATTGTTTTGCTGGAGTTGAATTGGAGCGCTATACATTCCAGTGAGAACTTCCTATACCTACCATAACTGTTATATAACATTGGAAAAATATGAAATGAAAGTATAAATACTAAATAATATACTCATAATCTGAAAAATTCGGGCTTTACTGACATCGAAAATTGTGGCAGGTTAATAATGCTAAATTTTCTGATGTGTGATATACTTAGTGTAGGTATATGATATAAACGTAATATCCAGCATGTAGATTATATGTTATAAAATTGCATAAAAATTAACTACATTAATGAATTAAAGTACTTAAGTACTTTAATTCATCTCTCTCTTCCCGTAGGTATCGTAAGAGACGACTAAGGAAATGACAAAGAATTGACTTGTAATACAAGTACTTACCTCTATTTAATTAAATGCGAATTCCAGCAACATAGCATTTTTCAGGAGCCGTTCATAAAAATAATTCCGAATGTTATGAAAAGGAGAAAAAAAAACATAGAGTTTTAGCAGAGCCAGCGGCTTTTAAATGTAACCGGAAGAACGCTTAGATGATGATGAATAAAAGTACCTATATAAGTGGTCTGGTTATAAACCCTTTGAAACCACGCGTACAAAATCAAAACTCTTCAGAATATAAGTGAAAATAAGACGTAGATAAATGATCATTACTACACGGCGCGTCACTAGATGTGCTCCCTAATCAATTCCGCTCAAAAAGCAACACAAAGTATTACACTAATCCGGTTTGCTCATATTAAATTATGCAAGTAATAAAATCCTATTCTGTCTTCGCGACAAAGCTGTCCCTCTCATGCACGCAATTTCTCAAAACATTGTCGCGTCATTTTTCATTGCATCAATCAGAGACCGCTTGTGTGGACGCAGATTTACTTTCAGGGGTGTCACTTGGATGTAATAGAAAATATACATTTTGTTTAAACTAGCTGTTACCCGCGTCTCCGCCCGTTGCATGGCGCCCAAAAGTAGCCTTTGTTTGACCCCAGTCCATAAATATATCGATACCAAATTTCATTAAAATCGGTCGAGCGTATAAGCCGCGAAAGCATAACAAACAGACAGACTTTCGCATTTATAATATTAGTATGAAAGTATGGATTGATCTTGATTTTCGCTCACCGTAGCCTATTGATGATTATGACACTTTGAGGGTATCACTCCAGCACTGTCCGTTTAGTCTAAGATCTTTATTTATTTATTTCTCGCTTACATGTACATAATATGAAGTAGGTGGAATTACATAATTTGGTAAAAATGTACATAAACCCAGGCTGGGTGTTACGAAATCTTTGAATTGGTACAATGCCTCTCAAACTTCCACCTCTTTCACCCCAATCTTTTCTTTCCAGGCCATTTACAATGAAGATTTAATATGTCCTCTAAAAGCTGATTTCTTACAAATACATACTTCAAGTCTTCAGTATTTAGTTTAGATATAAGTATTTATTGCTTTGAAAGGATTGCTATATCACTAAAATAAGATGATTAATAAAAAATATTTTAGTTAAATGTTTCTCAGTTTCTGAAACCTCCTAAAGTAATTAGATTAACCTCCTTAAGTGATAGACTTATTTAGAAATAAAATATTCGCCAAAATTATGTCTAAAATAGACATCCTTATTGACCATCTCAGGGCTGTCTCATCAACTGTTAAATAGAGTGTGAGGCAATGAATATTTTTATTGACGCGTCCGACGAGTTTACTTTAGTCTCTGCGCAACTTGCTAACGAATATAATACAAACTTAGTAATGTGGACTGTACTGGACTGTGATACAGTTAATATTCGCAAAAATGTTTTGAACCGCCGCTAGTGTGCATTAATGGACTTTAACGCTTCACATTTTTGAGTTGAAAATCATTTGTATAACTACAAACGTAAATGTAACTCAAGCCGAGTCATCAAAGTAATGTGCGCGAACAAGAGATCGCCGAGATAAGTTCCTTTCTTGTCCGTTTCTTATGCAAATATTGACACAATGTTACTATCATTAATCAAGCGAAATGCCAGGGGCCTGACAAAAAGCTGAATGTGCCCAGATGCAAGCTGTATACGCCAGCATGGTATCAATCAAGGGTATTTTATAGTGTAGCTTTTGTTTATCACAGTTATATCGCGATGACTTTTAGGACGTAAGACGATATGGCGAAACGTGTCGGTTGGATATTCTGAAAATAAAGTAATTAATTTACACTAGTTTACCTGTCGTCTGCTTGTTTGTCTAGAGATAAGACACTTTAATATACTACAGTGATGTAAACATTTTGAAATTGCACGTTTGGATATACAACTATCGTAAAGCATACGTATATTATTAAAATGAAACATTAACATTAATACAACAAATATTTATTTAATTAACATATTAATTATCCGCTTGCCGTTCCAATTACTGTTAGTGAATAAGCAAATTAGACCCTCTCAATGTTATAAATATGGTAAGATTATCGTAAATTTTTTACGTTACTCAAAAAAAATGCCACCGAATATAAGGGCTACTTGTGAACCTGGTCACAATATTTACAGAGAGTGACAAAAACGTCGCCAGCGCAGATGGGTAGCAGATTTACTACAACGTGTGACTCTGTTGCCAAATTTGGATGAAAAAAAAACATGTATTTAATTGAACATAATTATGGCTTTTTTCCCCAGGTTCGACAGAAGTCAGAATAAAATCTAGCATAAGTATTTATATTTATAAATTATGTACAGACAGTTAAGGACTCATATATTTCATACTTTAAATTTTACATATAACATGTAATTTAAAATGAACAATTCATATATTTTTTGTGGCTTTGATGTAATGTGTTCTCAAAGATTATTTAAATTCTAAATAAGAGTTGCATCATGGGTTAATATCTATAGGCCTAGTCTCGGTAAGATTAAATAATCGGTACGACTAAATCGCAATTACACCCAAATCTACATTTGACTTAGTAATAAATAAAATAAGATAGAACAGATCATATAAAATAATATAGCTTATGTTAGTCTGCTTCTCTTAATATTTGAGAAGAAAACTTGACTCTATAATTTTGGTGAAAATATATTTATGAAGAACGACGTTTCCTTTTACTGGTGTAGAGTTAGTCATCTTCGGTATAAAGTTTGTATGTTGTTGTATATTTCTCCAGATACATCATTTTACCACGAAATAAATGAGGTAAATACACCTTAGTTGATAGACACTTGGGCGGGCCGCCCTCGTGAGTGGGCGCCAAATGTTTGCGCCGCGTCGCCGCGACACGTGCGCCCGCGCACCGATATAGTTTACAACTAGCTAGGGTCACTACATAAATATTTCTAATACATTATTTTATATAAGCTGAAAAATCTGATAATTTTGGCCTCTAAACTCACTCGAATCATGTTTATATTGGTCTTTTTCCCTGTAAAAAGGTTTACGGAGGTTCACTTCATTCATTACCTAAAGCCGCTACATCTAGGACCATGATTAAAGCCTACCCTGAGCTCTGAAGCGTAGATCTGAGGATTAAACTGGCAAACGCGTTCAGATGAAGTTTTGCTTGTAGATGTATGACTTTTACATTTATACCCTGACAGCCCTGTATACAACGACGACAATAGAGTTTTGTCTGAGGAGCCGACGGCATGTGCCGAACATCTGAAGCGCTCGCTACGGCTATATTCTAACTCTTGATTGAAAATATATGCCTCACGACCTACAGCAAATTCTAAAATGTTCTGACTGATCTCTATTCCACAATAATAAGTTTAAAAAATCACTATACATACGAAAAGCACAAGTGCCTGCATACTAATTAGTAGTACTCTTGATTGAGCGAATTAGGCAGAATATCTCCGTTTCAACTCTGGCAAGATTTGCTTTCATTTATTGCAAATTTTTTCCAAAAAAATATATGCTCATGAGTAATGCTAGTTCTAGAAAAATCTGAAATTATATTTCCTGTATTCACTCAATAAATTTATAACAGTAAACTTATTATTTGAGATACACACAATGAATAATAGTTTTAACGTATCAGATCTTTAAAATTTTGAATTACTTTTATATTTTTATGTGATCATATTTAATAAAATATAGCATGACTGTAAAAGGAATCCGTTAGATTGGCATTATTAAGTTCTTATCTAAGATTTGCGGTAATCTGCGTCCCGCCCATGTCGACAGGAGCAGGAGGTCCCAAGTAATAAAAAGTGTTAGTTTATTAGGGAGCCTGCATATTTGGAACAGCTGTAAAGGCGAGTGTACAACATGAGTACAGTTGTTCGCACAGCTGCAGTGGTGTGAAAAGCGCCGAGCAGCGATTCACATACTGCGGGGATTTTGATAGGGAGAGCTAGCACCTTGACCGAACAAATGTTAGCACGCCTAGCCAAATTTTGGATGCGTTTGAAAATGGAAATGGATGATGCTTTCCTTTTTTTTTAATTCAATCACTAATTACTTTTACCCATATTTTTTTATGTACTCATGTCAAAGTATACCGGGATGCATCTTCAGCCATGTTGCTAGGGATACCGGGAGACATTTGAAACTTAATTTTTAACTTCTTAAAAGTCGTCGATAATTATAATAAAATAATCCGTTCCTAAATGAGTGACACGTAAATCAGGGTAATAAACTTAGTTATTGTATACACTATATTATTAGGCGTACTATCTACGCCTATCTCGTCCCGCGGCTTATTAACGCACTACCCACATCTTTAAAAAATGTCATTAAGCCTAGCAACATTAAAAACAAAATTAAAGACTACTTACTAGGTAATATGTAAAAAGTTTATCTTTAACCTTAGTTTAGTGCGTACCGTACGTTGTTCCTAATGTAGGTAATTTGTTGTATATACAACTTATTGAACTGACGTTAATTATCTGCGCTGTAGACAAACCTCTGTGGTTTAAACAGTGTCTGTTATATTTTCTTTTTTTGTACTACTGTGTATGTATTGTGAAATAAATAAATAAAAAAAAAAAAAAAAAAATATATTAACCAAAAAAAATCCTTAATTTAGCAATAATAGTATTCTGAATTTATATCCAGGTGAAATTATACGTATCTGAATCATATTTCATTTCATCAGTATTGAACATTTCATTTTGTAGTTTTATTGTGTTCAAAACCTTTAAGATTGTTACATAACCATAATTCATACCCAGCAATGAAACATGATCGGTGTTCTTAATCGCCGGCACACCAAAATACCTCCGGTAGGTATGTCGATCCGTCAAGCAGCCAACAATAGCAAACAAAGTAACCCCAAACAGCAGTCGAATCACAAATAAACCAATAGACGCACAATACCAACGCATCTGCAATTAGGGTCAAATAGACGAGGAAAGTTTAAAAAGGACGAACAAAAACTTGAGGGTTGAATGGGATGTTAAGCACTGGGTTCCGTAAAAAATTTGTATCTAGTACTATTTGTATCTATTACTTTTCGATATAATTTGATGTTATATACTTTACTTTGTTTAAGTTACTAGCATTAAACTTATAGACTTGTTTAAACATTATTATACAAGCAAACATTAAAAATCATTTCAGCATTACTGGTATATTTAGTTACCAATGCTAGGGATAGACCTTGAAAGATTTCTAAAAAAAAATTTAGAAATCTTTCAAGGTCTATCCCTAGCATTATGACACTGAAATGATGATGGTTTTATTAATAATTTAATTTATTAAAACAAACAAATAAATCTCTATATTGTAATCCATACTTCCATACTTCCATCCATACTAATATTATAAATGCGAAAGTCTGTCTGTCTGTCTGTCTGTCTGTCTGTCACCTCTTCACGGCTAAACTACTGGACCGATTGTGATGAAATTTAGTAGGGATGTAGTTAAAGACCTCAAACATAGGCTACTTTTGGGCGCGATATAACCGAGTCCCACGCGGGGCGAAGCCGCGGGGAACAGCTAGTAGGATTATAAATAAGTTCTTTTAGGTTTTATTACCGTAATATTAGATATACTTTTAGAAGACAGGTTAATCTTTATTTGCTTTTTTTTTTAAACAAATTATATTAACGAATTAAAAAATATAACTTATTTATATCACAAAAAAATCTCTACCCAAAAAATATTTGTACCCTTATCAAAATATAAATTACTACAGGAACAACTTCTTGTATATATATACAACAAAAATATATGTTCCATTGGGACATTTTTTTCAAAATTTGCATTACATTATAATATTTTATTTCTTAGAAATTACTAAAACAAAAAAACCATATGACCTAGACATAACTCCATAATTGAAAGTTCCGTTATTTCGATACTGAACACTAAAATTCATAATGCCCACAGCCAAAGTGAATCAAGATAGCGCCCCGTAGCGTATGACCCCGTATGCACCTGGCACGAGTAACAGTACTTGACGATTCAATAATACTTTCCACACTTCATTGGTTCGTGAATGGCGCAATCCTGTGAATGGTATCGCGATTTTTTTTATTAAAAACAATTTGTTCTCGATGGCTGATAGTGATCTTAGCCCTTAACGCTTTATTTGCCTGAATGGGAATATGTATGGGTATTTGAAAGTATGTAAACTAAAAACTAGCACAAATAATTTACGTTTTTTTTTTTTGCTGTGATATAATAGGAATAAAACAATACCTATGGTTAGTAAATATAATAAAAAGAAAAAACAGGAGACTTTTTGAGGAACTTTGTGTGAAAATGCAATCCAGTGAAAATGTCTCATTTAATCCAGCGTGTCCAGTCCTACCATTCAGTTTAAAATAAATCTGCACTATCAAAGTTTCTACCCCTAAATCTCTTTACGAATCATAATCCAATGTTCATATCAGCGACAACGAATGAGCAAAACGAATCCGTCTAATGGTCCTATAGTTCCTTTATCAGAGTCGAGTTAAGTGCCTTCACAATAGGAGCTGCTCCCACGCCGTGTCACAACACCCCATAAAGCATAACCAGATAGTTTAGACCTGCCACACCCCTCGCAGCTGTTTAGAAATTATCAAAAATTATTCAGATATTTGGTTTATCAAAGTTCAGGTTAAAATGGTTTTTATTTGGCGGGGTGACGTCACTGATCCAATCCGTTTTGATCCCGCGTTCATTATAGCAATTGTGGGAAAATCGACACAGTTTTTGTTATAAATCTGTGGGAGTTTCGCTTTGACACCACAATGCTACGCTTTGTTTGATTGCTGTACGTCGTATACAGCTGTTTGCATAATTAATAGTTGGGCTGAGACTAAAACACAGTCGATGCGATTCAAAAGATTGATAAGTAACTAATGCAATGATCAGTTAATAGTCAATTTGTAGAACGTATCAAAAAATAAATTCTTATGTTCATTAAATGACTAAATATAAATAAGTATGACTGTATTGTAGATTGTAATAAACCCCAATGGGTTTATAACGTCAATAAGTTTATTGAAAAAAATGTATCTAAAATGAGCTTACTGCTGTGATTTAATGACCACGCCTGTTGGTCTAAAGTTCTTATAATTTTGATTTAACTTAAATCTAACATTTCATACATAAACCTTTATACACATGTATAAATATATCAGACAAAGCAACAAAAGATGTAATGTAATAACGTAAAAATCTTCCTGTAGCGTTTTCTAAATGCGTTCCCTAAAGCAGTCACGTGACACACACGTGACCTCCCCCCACCACTGTTCATTATTAACATTTCTGGGTATTTGTCCTCGAAACGCACACGTGGCCAGACGTCTGCATTATTAAATGCCTTTTACGCTTATTGCAATTTAAAACCCCAACCAATACTTTATATTAATCTAAACAGGGTTGGTAAACGAGCTATGCAACCAATTATTACAAAAATGAACATCGTAATTTAGCTTTACTTTAAAAAGGCGTTGTCCGTATCGATTAAGGTAATCGATGGTTGACAGATTAATAAGATCTTGTACTTAGGTATGTTCTGTGATAGCATATAATGATGATTATAACTTAAACGATGACGAACGACGTGTTTATGAGAACTAGTAAGGAAAATGCACCCGGATCTTTTCAATATGTACTGGTTCATGATTAGATTTTGCTGCGGGGCAAAAAACACATAAAACTCAGATCTATAGCCTTGTTAAACGTGTTTAGAAAACTACGTTCTTAGTTCAAGTATTGGTTTAAACTATTTAGTTGGATCTATTTATTCTAGCGTTCTAAGTATATTTAAATTTTAAATTAGAAAATGTAATAGTCCTTGAGAACTGTTAACTTTACTCTATAAGAATAGAAATAACATTGGAAATATTACAAAAAATGACAGTACGTAATAAATAGACCATGATGTTTAATGTAGAAGCTATCCTTCCTATATCTATGGATCAGATACAGCATATAAATAATCAGTGAAGAGAAAGTTATCGAAAAAAGCACTTCAAAAGAAATTAATTGCAAAACTCAACAGGACACGTGGACGTGCAGTTTCGTTAGATTTTACATTCTTACTCAAAGCTCTTTCCCAGTTGCGTTCTCGGCTGTTCGCTTTGGCATCCAGGATCCGCTTTCCTTTTGTTTCTCCTCCATTTAGGAACAGTCCCTACAGTTCTATAGTTCTTATAATATAAATCAACGACCGCATTCACAGAACGATGACGTAAACAGAAACAAAAACTAGGAATGAAATCTTTGGTAAATCAGGGTGGTCACGTAATCTAAGAGCTCACGTCCAATTTATTTTCTAAATTAGTACCAGCCTATTATGGCATCATTACTATTACTTACCGGCGTGACCTCAGAGTTAACATCATACTCTCACGGGTCTGCGCGGTTCACATGGAACACTCCCACGGCATCTGATCCAAAATTATGCACCGATTTACTTTTGGAATCTCATCACGTCACGATCCGTGGTTTTGGTGATGATAAACATTTAATTTTATATGAGAGTGTAGCACGTGATTCTATTGCTTGTGAGCACGCAAAAGTTACGAGATAGTATCGAATATAATACGTAGCAATCGTTAACAGTTAGCATGAGCAGCAACTTATCTTGAACGAACGAATAAATTATAAGTAATACATTACATACAAAAAAAAACAAAAATAGTTAGTTAAAAGCAGGTTAAATAATCTCTATAGTCTTATAATGGAAAATTTTAGTTAGAAATTGAAATCATAGATGATGATAACTGTTTTTGATACAGTATAAAAAACCATCTTAAAAAAAATATACCGACAAATATTGCAAGAATGACTTGAGTATCTGGTCAAGTTTCTAATCTCTATCTAGCATTAAATGTAGACAAGAAATATTAAAAACAATCTTTTAAAACTATAGTTACAAAGATGTGTGATCGAAAATCCTTTTAATACCAATCATTACCAACATAAACATCAATAATAATCGAGTTGAAATCGCGTGTATCTGAGAATCGCAACCCGTAGGGATGCGCGCACGCCGCCGCCGCCGCTCGCTCGTAATTATCCCCCGACCTGTGACCTCTCTCCCACGCTGGCCGTCTTCACACGAGAACGCCCGCTTCCCATCGGAACTCAGGTATTCCATGCTGGGAACCAATGTTCCGATTTTGAGAGGGCACTGAGAATTCTGTAAGTAAATATGGTGGTTAGAACCATTTAAAATTTTTCGTTATGGGAACGTGAAGTTTAAAAAAGGGACCATTAATTTGAAACTATTTATAGCAATAAATTTTGAAAAAACAGACTTGTTATACGAATAATTATTAAAATAAAAATTAGTAAAATTTTGTGAAAGTCAAAGATCACTTTGTACTAAAAACTTCGTAAATTTCCACAAATTGGTGGCGGAAGTACACAAATATCAACGCTCTAAGCGTTCGGTACTTATGGGAATTCTTTGTTGTATTGTAATTTTTTTAAAACATTGGCCAAAGAAATAACTATAAGGGACTCCACTCTTCATAGTAGCTGTATCAGTGGAGTTTCTTCTAGGTGCTTCTATCTTCCGCTAGCCTTTTCACATCCTGGAAGAGTCTACTGGCAAAAGCACAGCTCTTACATTTTAATTAGATATATAAGCTGTTTTTATTGTATACTCGTATATGTATTTGTCAATTGTAGAAGTATTTTGTATTTTATGTACTTGGAAGACCAGAATCGATATTTCGAATGCGCATTAGATCAGCAAAACAAAGCTGGCATGATTGCGAGAGCGCACACACGCCTGACGCGTGGCGGGAAAGCGCGTAATGAGCCCGCACCTGCACGTATTATGGGATTTCTCGCGCCCTCCCGTGGGAGCGGAGGGTACAATCGAACTGTTTGCTCTGTCAATAATCAGAATATATATGTTTCACATGTTTTTAGAGCGCGCGCCTCTAAGCATAAGCAGTTTTTGTAGAAGTTAATCATAGAGCAGAATTTGTCTTCTAAGTAGAGACATGGTAGTCTACCAAACGAGGAGCGGGTTATTTCAGCAGTCATAATATTTTTTTATCTAAAACTTATGGATTTATATCCTTTCTGTCTGCTCTTCCCAGCCCTTGTATATCATTTAGAAAATCAGTCTATATATAGTCATATAGTTACTCTTAGTTAAGTAATAACGGCTAGCCGATATACCCCACGGGGTAGTTTATGTCCGCTGGCTAGGATATTATGTTACTTACTCTGTCAATATTAATAAGATTTTATTAGAAGCGCTATTGCAAATAAATGTAGAACTCTATTTACTTAAGAGTAGGTATAGCTTTCTAAAGTGAATCCTGATATATTTTACTAAATTGTACTGAGTCAGACTTATTTTTTTTTAATATTTTTAATTCTATAGACAATGACTTTATGTTGAAATATGAATTTCAATTTAAAGCAATAATCAGTTATTAACACAAAAGACATCAACGCGTTAATAATGACCAAACGACAGTATTTAATATGATCCGTTCTCCACCTTTATTTATAGTAAAAGTTTCATTGAAATTAATAGAAATATTAAATAAGTAATTTTTTTCGTCTTCTTCTTCACGATGTCTAAGAACAACACTTTTAACAACTTGCCATAAAACCACCTGCTTAATTATTCAAATTTCAACTACTACATTAAATTTTAATTACTATATAAGGTGGACGTATCTACACATTAGACCGAATGGTTTCAGGGTGCATATAAGGCGTGCTTACACAATGAGTAGACTAATATCGGCACACGATCAATCGGGGTTGATCAGGGAGTATCACGCGATGGGAGCGGCACGCGCGCGGCAGTCCCACGGCACGCGCGCCGTCGAGCCGACAGACTCTAATGTAGGCGACTTAATGAGAAAGACTATACTGAATAATTAATAGATTCTTTTTAGGGAGCTCAATAGCCTTGCGGGGTATGTGTGTCAAGCGACTGCGAGTTCGGTCTGACTTAGATGTCGCTTTTAATGGTATGTCTGGAGCTCCTCCGTGTATGGCTCTGATTTGGCGGTACCGGTTATTACAATTGAATTGAGTAATTATACATATAACAAGCGACCCGCCCCAAATTCGCATGGGCATAAAAACCTTCCTCTTGAATAACTCTATCGATTAAAAATCTGTTGCGTTGTTTTAAAGATTTAAGCATACAAAGGGACATAGAGACAGAGAAAGCGACTTTGATTTATACTATGTAGTGATAAAACAGTAAAAATATTTTGTCTGTACATTTGGTTTTTTTGGCTGAAATGGATAGAGGACAACTTAAAAAGAATAAAAGAAAGCAAAACTTCACAATAATAAAAAACGATGGACTAGATTGATTAAGTATAGTTATATATTTAATATATTATGCAACAATATGACCAACATTAAATATTTCTTTCAAACTATGTGAACGGAAATGGCACCCAGGCTTTCAATTATCTACATACATTAACCTGTTGTTACAAATTTCACACTTGAAATTCAAAATCGTCGTAAAACTGCAGAGACAAAAACATTTCGACAAGATTTTTTGCGGCAAACCCTTATAATTTACGTGGCAATAAAAGCACCTCGAAATGAAATCGTTTCAATGTTCCTCAAGGTGTTTATATTTTAACCAAGCAACGGTTTGTTTCGTATTTTGGATTCGGTTTGGCTATTGGGAATCTTAAAAATATTCTTAATATAATTATGTAATGACATAAAATAATATTATTTAAAATTCTTTTTTTCGTAAACATGTTAGTCACCATAAATTTAGAATATATGCAGAGTGGGATACATTAATTTCTTAATGTTTTTGCTAGTAAGGCGTACAAATTATTTCCCTATAATGATGAGTGAGATACCGTGTAATTTTTAGAAAACAAGACAATTTAATATAGTACAGCTCTTTTCTGAACAGTGATACTTTTTTTATGTGATTAGAGCATCAATTGAATTCAATAATTCTCTGTTTCTACTTTTATTTCAATCTGTGTACTTTTGTTAAAAAATATGTAGCAAAATCAGAGACATTTAAGAATAATCAGCAAAATTAGTAAAAACTTACTATTTATTATCTTTAGATTTTATCAATATGCAATTAGGCAAATATTAAATATACTGAACCTCCGAACCATCGCAGTTTCAACTATTTTCTTGCAACCTGTCTCGATTCAACAAAGCGCAGGTACCCGTCCACCTAAAACAATATATTCAATTGCTCTGCAGGTGCATTGATGCAAACTCACAGTGACAATAGTCTACGTGATGGACAAAGCCCACGAGTGGGACTATATTGGAGCCATAAATAATTTCTGAGGTAGCTATGTAGACACGTTTTGACGTATTGATGGACGTAATGTAAAGCAAGGTGGGAATATAGCACTACAATATCATTTTGTTGTTGGTATGACTATATTAATTTAGTGAGAGGTATTGTGTTGCAATTTCTAAAATAAAAATATCAAATCATAAAATCATATAAATTTCAACCTAACTTAAAAATATTAGATTAATATTTATATTAATACTGCAAATAAATACATGCAGTAATTGAGGAAAACAAAAATTGTGGAGTCCAAACAAGAGCACGTTTTAGAGTTCGTTTTTGATGAAACTAGCCTAATTTCTGACTTGTAGAGTCAAAGAGATCAAGCCCTAATTTTATTGATATCTTCTATATTTTGCAAACAACAAACCTAGTTCCATTTAAGTGTATATGACTAACTAACTAACTGGATGTAATTCAGTACGGAATATAATATCTCAGCTATGGAACAGAAATGTCTCTGTTACTTTAGTAAGGCTGTACATAATTCTCATAATCTATTTCCACCCCTGCTACATAGTCTGTTATTTTATGAAACTACAAATTTATGGTAAGTTTTTGCTTTCTTAACAATATACTAATTGAAACTTTTATTTTGATATTTTTTTAGTACGTTTTAATAATTTCTTATTTAGTTTTTGGTTTCATACACATGGAAAGATAGATTTAAATTATCTTTAAAAAATAGATATACTGCTTAAGATAATATGACAGCAAAAATAACAACAGGCAGTTAAACAAAGTTACTGCAGCAATACAAATTGTAGTTTATTTCTCTGCAATTGTGAATAAATAAAAAGTGTTGAACCTTTCACAAAAGTGTGTTCAAAGATACTAAATTACTATTTAAAAGCTTGCCACCGCCTCGCATCATGTAATTTGCTCCAATTTATCGAATCGCCACATTAACTCCACCAAATAACTCAAAATGAAGCAATTCACTACCTGAGTTATTTACTCCCGCCTCCAAGGTGACTTGTGGCTTTTTGCTTCGTTTTTTATATCCACTGTATTCTTACGATTCGGACTCCTACGTCGGAAACTTAAAAGTGGACCTTAAGCCGTATTTGGAATGACACCGTAATGGCTATTTCACGACAATTCGACATGACGGTAAACTATTTTAAATTACCGCTGCGCAGTGGAATCATTTTATTTATTTTTTTGATATAAATTCCATTCGACGAATTTATCAAAAAAAAACTACTTAACAAAGATTAGTATGAAATTAAATAGAATATTACAGTGTTTGAAATATTGGTAAAGACATAAATAATACATAAAGACCCAAAGAACGACTGTTAAACTGACTCTTAGCATAGTCCATCTATTATGCGAAATGCATTGTTTTTAGTAAAAAAAAAGGAATAAATATACAAACTTAATTTTTATCTTATGTATAGGATGCCAAAACTTCTACGTTGACTTAGTAAGCACGTTAAACCTTTAAGTCCTTTTGTGAGCTCTACTATCACATGCTTGAAGTTATCGCCATAACTGTACTCAACAACCATTCGTCATCAGTTCATCATGAAACATTGTTATTTTTCATATATACATAGTCATTTTTTATATTAAATCATCATTATCCTAGCGTTTTCCCGGTTGCATCCTCAGCCGGCTGCCTCGGAGCCCAGGGTCCGCTTTTCTACTTTTTATACACCACTTCGCCCGGTCTACGGCATCCTTGGTAGTTTGCACGCATATCCCGCGCCACGACGTCAAGCCATCACGTTATTTTTATATTAAATAAATAAATACAAAATTTTGCATTAAAGTCCGTATGAAATAGAAAATGTCATTCACACTTTGTATTAGCATTTTTATCTTATTTTTTATTTCTTTAGACTTATATTTTCCTTTTATAATTTCTACCAGTAGTTTTCGTTCTGTTCGATATGAAAACAAAATGTTTTTTCAGCGCAGTCCCAATCAGCCTCCGGACCTGTCGTGGGAGCGCGTCAAGTGGATGCCATCACGTACTCCCATTGTTCCACACTCCGCCCGTCTTACATATCCCTTAAACCCTCGAAGCCTTTATTATTTCTAAATAAACGCTGTAAAAAAGGTCATTTTCCTTAAATTTTAATAAACGACTTAAAATAAGTAACAACAACAAAAAAATGCGAAAGTATTTTTGTCGACTCTTCATCAATTTCTTTGAAATTTCGCATAGACATAGTACAAAGTACATTTTGGAGACAGGAAGTAAAAGATCGAGCGTGGTGGAATTTGATTGGGGAGGAGGAGATATAAGGGTTATAGAGCCCAGGAAGTAAGTAGTTATAGTTAGTAGTACTGAGTAGTAACATATATAATTCATACCGGAAAAATGTTTAGTTTCATATTAAATGCTAGATTTAGGAACACAACACATATAGAAATAAAATATCCTTGTGATATAGTATGATAGAGATAGATTTATGAATATCCGTTATTCTCTGAAGGAATGCCATCAGTGTAAATGGAAATTCCGTTATACCTTTTTTATTCTAATATTAATTAAATATATAGATTATGCTGAAAAATTACTATAAAAAGAAATTAAAATTAAATTTATAAAAATCAAATCTTCTAGTTGAATTCAACTTCTGGACTCTTCAGGCACAATAAGCCACTTTTTGGTTAGTCTTATTCGTATATTTTCAATTTTTATTTTAGTGAACAAATAAAAATATTTTTGACGATTGTAGTTTTGATAAATATGAGTCATTTTATCATTTAATATAGGTATGTTAGATAGCTAAATTGTTTGAGTACACATGAACTGAAAGCTAATGGGACAAAGTACAAATGATAAAAAAACTGTGTCGCATCGCGTCATACTTAATGTTAATCTTGTTAGATTTCAGTAGATAATTTTGCATCAATCTTATGGTGCTAGATTTTTTTAAATAAACTACTTACACTGTAATTCGAAATAAACTGAAGTAAAAATTATGTATTTATTACTTAATTTTATAAAAAAAACTTTTAATCGAGTAAAATTTTTTTACATTATAAGTAGGTGCAATTTATTGTTACCGATTTCACATCATAAATTAAATCGATCCAATTTTAAAACATAAAACCGATAAAAAAATTTGTTTTATGTCATATCATAACTACTTTAAATTTTACTATTAATTCAATGGTCTACTGGTGGAATATGGTCCATACACTTAATCAAAATATGAGACGAAATAATAAACAAACAGTGAGGAAACCTGAAATGAAACAGTATTAGTCGGGACAAAGTGCATGTCATGAGCGCAACGGCCTTAGCCAGGGCCGCCCAGCGCAGGCAGACGAGGCGCCCGCCGCCGCCATGGGAAAATCAGGCTTCTCCGCCATTGGGCCGGCCGGACCCGCCCCGCGCCCCGCCCGCCTCCATAAATACGACGCCACTCCGACCATCTCCTCATTCCTCGCTCGCGCTCCGTTCGCAACACACGTGTCGTGACCCTTGTTTACCAGTGTTCGTGTTCAGTGACATCCACGATGAAAGCAATAACAGCAGTGTGCGCGACCGGCGCTTCGGTGCCCGCCATCGCCAGCGGCCGTGTCCACAGGCACAGGGAAGGCGAAAACGCTGAAATCCAGATGTACTTATCCAAACTTCAGGATTTGGTGCCCTTTATGCCGAAGAACAGAAAGATTTCCAAGTTGGAGGTCATACAGCACGTGATTGACTACATTTGCGATCTGCAGTCAGCACTGGAGAACCACCCCGCGATGGATCAGTTCGATGCGGAAGGTGCCCTAGCGTCGCCGCCCTGCGCCACGACGCCGCAGCCGCGCCCTCACAGGCGCCCTCTCGGCCCACGGTCCGCGCCCAACACAATCCTCCGCAAATCACCCTCCAGCCAGGAACACAGAAATCAAACGGTAAGTTTTAACGTTATTCCATTAATGTTGTTCCTTGTTTAAATCATTCAACTATATGCCAGCCATTGTCATCAACTGTACACAAGTTTCGAATATAAAAAATTTGAACGAACTTTAGTTCTCGTTTAAGGAATACTTATTGATTCTGAAGTTGTATTCAACTTGAATTTCTTTTTACTTGTGTTTGTAATTAACTACGCATTTTATAATATTATTAGATTCGTTAACCTTTTAAATGTTCATTGGATTTGATTTATAATCTGGAATAATAACAGTTAACTACATCTCATCTATTCCATGATTTTAGAAGGGCTAAGCTACCGGTCCATTATGTAGAGACACTATTGCATAAAAAGTAAATGAAATGTCGGTGTTTTTGCGGCGCGCACCTGCGTGTTTCGCAAGCGGGAAGGTAAAAGCGGAGATGCCTAGTTTCACAACATGTAGCCAAATTAAAGAGAACACAGAATTAACACTTCTAAAATGTTAGCGTTAGTAACACAGATAAATAGTGTTCACGACATGTTTGCATGAAAAATATTAAAATTTAAACAAAAGGATCCTGATAAACTGTAATAACTTTATGTGCCTGGTTACATATACATGTTATCTTTCTGCGTTATTATTAGTTTGCAAAATGCTCTGACGACGCAACTTGGTAAACAATTGTTGGTGCAATTAACTACGTAGAAATTCCATCACCGTGTGCCATTTGTCAACCGATTGGCACTTGCAATCGCATACATTTTGTAACCAAAATACTATCCGTGTAAAAATACATCATAAAAATTGATTTTTATTTAAATATAATCGATGCTATTGTTGTTGTTTAACCCGAAATTACAAAACTTTAATGTTATCAGCTTCAAAGTATATAAAAAGTCAAACCACAATCATTCTAATAAGTTGTGAGAATTTGATGATATTCCTCAACCTTATCTAGATATAATTTTAACTCCGTTTTTATATCTACTATTAAATGTTATTTAGTGATTTATAGTCATGTGGTTAGTACTTCTTTTAAATTAAAACGTGGAATCAGTTAACAGTCACAAACCAAACCGCTGTTCACGCATGCGTGACGGCTGTTTTGAATTTCAGCCTTGAAGCGCGGCCACCTGCGCCGGCGCCGAGTAAACGACCGTGTACTGACACATAATCTGAATATTCAACACATATTTATGTCTCGTTTAACATTCCGTTTGACACCTGCGCGTGATTGCCGTTTCGTCATCCCCATTCGACACGACCGAAGTTGGTTTCTCTCAGAGAAATACAGCAAAACACTTAAATGCGTTAAGATTGCGTTTGCGTCGTCGTTGTCTGAGCGTTGCTCGCAGCAGGTGCATCGCGCAGGATTTATTCGTACGCCTGCGATTACGAAGCCCAAGCGCAATGCGCGCTCGTTAATACTTGGTCGCGCCACGTAAATTTTAATCACTGCCAGTTGTTGGAACCGAAGGAAATGTTCAAAACAAGCTTGATTTAGGAGACGCAACATGCCAAGCTGATTTTACTTTACAATGCAATATTATTATGATTACCAATTTTTTAATGGCATATCACTAATGTTCATAAAGAATACACTGATTTCAACGGGTAATAAACCTTTCATATCCTATTTTGTATTGTGTTTGTGTTTCATGTCTGGGAAAATTCATTTTACCCATATTTTCACGCAAAAAGGTTTTTTGCATAAAACAAGCGAAGCTCAGGACTATAATAGTAAAACAACCAATTTTATAATTAAGTATGTAAGAGATAGTATAGTTGTAGACGTTGTAGCGTCTTATGCGCCGGCGCCGCTCCATTGGCTTGCTGAATATTTATGCCCAATTTATACACATTTATGTGACGCAAACAAGAACAAAACTCTAACATTTTTTAGTTCACTGTCCCTTCCCGTCGAATCTTCAACAATTATATAAACTTAATAAAACTTCAAGAAATACGTAAATATCTATAATGTAAATCCCATGAGAAACCTCTAGGCGCCAGCAGCGACTGCAATAGAAGCCCATATTTACTAATACAACGCCTACAAGGAACTATCAGAATGTCGACTAATCGAGCAGCATTCCTGAATACAAATGCGGAATATTCTCGCAAGGACATTTGAATTTCTCGTGTTTAGATTTGATTTAGGTGGAATAAAGCTGAGTTAGGTTTAAGGCGATCGTAGAGGAATTTGAGTTGAGCGTGCATGTCGTGAGGCGGCATTTCACGGTGGTATCTCGTGGGGCATCGTGCTGTGTGCCACAAAACTCCGGTCACGAGCATAAGCCACTATCACGACCGTAATTGTTGCCTGCAGCTGCCCGCCGCGGGCGCTGCGAGGTCGTGAGACCCTATCACCACTGCTCTCCAATACATGCTTTAACTGTTCTCCTCAATCACCTTTACTTTGTGTCTTATTATTCTACCATTTCACTTACCCGCACCTACATTCATGAATGTCAATACAGTCACTATTTGACTTTTCACTCCGACCGTAATAAGCTGTTAAGTATCGTAATAAGCATGGTTAGGCGTGTAATCCAGTGCGGTGGCAACCCCCATATTATTGCACATAAAGGGCCCGACCCCATTCATAATCTTGTCTCTCATACTATATGATCATGATTCTTTTCTTTTATTGTTTATCGAGTGAAAGTCACACGTCCTCGATCTTAACTGAGTTAGTTTACGTCAATATCACTTAGTCATCCAATTAGAAGCCCGCATGTTGCTATTTGAGTTCAATTGAAAAACCTTAGGTGCCGTACTCGAACAAAAGAAACTTCTAACTAATATTTATTAACAACTTGTGGTACTTTTTTGGTATATATATTTCATAATAGTAATAGTTGAAAGATAAACTTACCTAATGAATCTGATAGTAAAATCAGATCCTTCCGCTGCAATGCTAGCCAGCCGACACCCACGCCGTGCATCGCGAGTCGCGATGGACTCAAGCGCTTCAGACAGGCGACATTAACGAGCCGCCAGGTGTTTACGCCCACGCTTACTCCTCCGATTTATACAATCTTTGTCTCCGCGTCCCATGAGCATAAATTGCGCACGTGAAAGTTTTACGAGCACCTTAACACTTCTCCGAAGTACTAAATGGTGGCGGCGGAGCGGGTAGACAATGCTGCGAAATATCTCGCCAACCTTTGCACACGTGCATCGATTTCGCCGATAGCTTGGATTCCATCGGCGACGGATCGATCGAGGGCATTGTGCGGGTAACGGTCGCTCGCAGCTGCGTGTGAGCACACGTGACGGCGCCGGTGGCCGGATAGCTAAATAAATGTGATGAACGTACATACCTATTCATTACCCATCCAACAATGCTCGTCTCATAAAGGGATTTCACGTGTTCGCTCTCGCAAAGTCCCGATCCGTTCGGGACATGTGTGCTCTCCCTTTGGTATGTGTCCGTAAATAGGGTGTGGCCACGTGCGGCCGTTCAGCTGTGTCGCGGATGTGTATGGACGGGAAGCTGTAATCCAACACTTGCTGATACTGAGAACGTTACGCTGAAACTGTAACTGAAGTGCTGTAAACATCGTCAATAAATTGCAACCGATGCTTTTCTTTTGTTTGCGGCTAAATCAATTGGCGTCCTCGTCTGCACTTAAATTAGGGTGACGAAACAACAGAGCTATTGTCCGGGCACTAATGAATTAAAACACTGTTGAAACACAGCGCATATGGCGGAGACAGATGGCCGGACGCGGGCTGGATGTGCATGTGCTACACGATACTATTTGCCACTATCAGTAATAACTGTAAAATTACAAGGGTCATCTCTAACAATTTTATTAAAAAATGTTGTTTGACGTTTATCCTAGTTAGAGCATGCATAATAATCACCCTTATCAATTAGTTGTATTGCTTTCATATCGTCTGTTGGTAGGGAAACATGTGCGCGCGCATCTGTGCCTCGATTGGTAGCTGCACCCTTGCGTACCGATTACATGGGTTCACCTTCTGTACTATCAACTAGGCCCATCATAACTGGCACTCCCATAACTCTATTTACCTTCTGATCATTGTTGTACTTATATTGATTTTGTTTTGTTCCAGACGCCTGAAAAGCAGAACCAGCCCGACAGGCCGTCGTGCTAAGTGATACCTAGTTTTAAGGGGACTTTAATTTATGGTATAATATAAGACAAGCCTCAATCCGCGGCGGTCGCTGTGGGAGGCGAGGAGACGGCTGTGGTAGTCGCCTCTGTCATCAGTTCCAGTGAAGATCATCTCGCGATGATGTCCTAAGTACGATCTCGTTACGATCAATAACTACTAAATATACCTAATTGTTTCGTGGCATTACGGCGAAGACTGTACTGCAATGCAAGACCCGTTCGAGCGGACTGTTATTATGTTATATTTTTTATGTAAAAAGCTTTACTAGTTATTACTCAAATGATTGTAAATTTGAATGTCTGTAAATAGGTATGTTGAGTGATATGTGAACATCAAAACAACCTAGATGCATTCTGGTCTCTTAAAAATATTTTAACAGTTTGAAATTCAAAAAGTAATATTTCTCAATATAACAACATTATTTTAGTTCAGTCCCAACATTCTTAGTTTAAAAACGATGCTTCCAATTTATATCAAAGAATTAAACCAATTTTAAGTTGGTTTATCATTTAATTTTAAGTTGTTTCTTTTTGTGTGATTTTGCATAGCAATTTGCTATTAGATTATTGAAATTATTATCAGAGTGCAAATCGTGTATACTTTCTATAAATAATTTATCAAACGCGTTTTGCACATATACTTATGTAAATATTGTACGTAATATAATTGTGAAAATGAAAGATATAAAAAATAGCAAAACTTTATTGGATTTGAGACCTATGATTTTATTTTGATTATAAGGTGGAAATGCTTTAATTATCTTGTATAATTCTTATTAGTTATGGTGTATTATAATTTAAATAGACTGTTATAGTTTTAATCAATGTGGTGATGAGTTGGAAGGGGTCAAACAAATGTGTTATTAGCGGTACCTATCTAGTAATTGTGAAATAATTTCAATACATAATTTCTCATGTCAATGAAAAACCACTTGTGTTACTTCAAAGAGTTTCAGTCACAAAATGTATCAGATACTTTCACAAATTTCTTCAGTTATATGTTTTTAATTTAGATGTAAAATTTTGCACTGATTTTCTCAATAAGTACCGATAAATCAATCAAACGGAAATAAAAAAAAATAACAAAATTTACCTCTTTTATTTTTTTTATCCTTTAAAGTTCTACACACTACGAATATTTTAAGACTTTCAAATTTACATAAGGTAACTAACCAAAAGCGTTCCAAGACAAAAACAACAAACAAGAAAAAAAAGAACACACAAGATATTGTTCGTCAATATTGAAGTAAATACTTGGAACAAAATAACAGTTAAATACTAGTTTTGATGACGGAAAATTATATGGATTTGGATACACATAAAAAAAAGATTATCATTTTTTTTATTGTGCATGAAATTGCCAGTAAGAAAAATAAAATGTGGTGGTCCATGACTTTTATCATCACATGAAATGAAGAAGCAATTCACACAATAAATAAGTTTAAAACAAATTAAAAATAAATAATATATATAATAATAAGAAATAGCTGATAGACACAGACTGACTTTAAAGAACTCTATGATAAAATAAAAAAAAACATATTTAATTAGTCGAAAATTTCTTGCTTTATCAATACATATAAATATATAAAAATCAATGCCACCTTTCGTTGTAATTTTATAACTCAAGAACGGGTTCACCTATCCAAACCAAATGTATAGGCTTTGTTTGGACTATTTAGTAGATGGTTTATGTGAAATTTGCACAAAATCGGTCGAGCGGTTCTTCATTTATCACATTTATTGAATTTTACGAGGGCGAAGCCGCGGGGAATATAGAATAGGTATTCCTTAAAAATTCAACCAAGAAATAGAATATTTCTGACTTCTGATGGCAACTAATAGTAGTACATACTAAAGTTAATTTTTAACTTGAATCGCCAAGATCACGCGATTGCATCACGGCCAATTATCGCAACTAATATTTGGCCAGCTGTGTGTTTGTACTACAGTCAACAAACTACCTATTTGCTGATCCATAATAGACTCTAACACTGACGTATAAGAGTATTTCTCATTCCAATTGATAGTGAAACCAGTAAGTAACAGTTATTATAAACTTTATCGGCTTTAAAATAAGGTGCACAGTAGGTCTATTATCGCTTTGTGAACATTTGTTTGCCAAATATTAACACAATGCGGTCATAGTTCTGAACAATACGACTAATTACTAATGTAAGGTAAACAATAAGGACAAACACTAAAAGTGAGCTTTTCTGCAAAAAAAAAAACACATTTGCGACCCTGCCAGGATTCGAACCTGGAATCTTCTGATCCGTAGTCAGACGCGTTATCCGTTGCGCCACAGGGCCTCTTAAACTAGTTCTTGAAATCTGGTAGTTCATAGTCAGTTAAGACTAAGGGGAAACAGTAGACTGACGGCAAATTCTTACAGCGACTTCATTCCCAAGAAAGATTGACCTAAGACGAATTTTTTCATACCATGGAGGAAAGAAATGAGGACAACGGCTCTAAGCGACCCTGTTCTCCGAACTGATGGGATGAAACAAAGAAAAGGACTCTTGAGAAAGGTTTCAGGCATAATAAAGAACTCATATATATAGTGCAAATATATATGAGTTCTTTATTATATAGAAAGAATATTGAATACACAAAACACAACAAAATACTGACTCTATTTATTTAACTTTTATTGCACAAAATGCCAAAGGTAAGTATATCGCACTATTTTTTTCTATTCTATTCTACAAGCTATTTCACACTGCTTCGACCACAATGCTATCACCGTTATTTTACACAAAAGTTTATCCGTCTACAAAATTTAGGCATGTTATAATACGCGGCAGATATAATTACTTTCGCAATTATAATATGTCTTAGTACCTTATAGACAGATGGTATTGATGACGTCAAATTCAAACTAGACAATGAAATGTCCTAAGCTTTCTTTGCCTAAGCACCGTTAGGCACTTAAGCAAACAACTGTCAAAACATGTGGGCGCAGAATATGTTGGTCTTCGTGCTTGACAAATAAGGTGATTTGGCCATGTAGTGTATTCTTTCTATGACCTGTTTATGTACAGTAGGCCACATATAAATGTGTACCAGTTTATTCTTAAACTTACCCTTTATGTATTAACATATTTATGTGGTCCACTGTACATATTTATTAATTAACATGTCGTTTGTTATGAGTAGGAACTATATATACCTAAATTTGTAATAATTTTGGTTGTAAAACTGTAAAGGGGCTATTGTGTTTGTCCAAAATCATTCGAATTCTACGTTTAATGTATTTTAGAGTTTTTATTATTATGGTAAAATAATATGATAAAACTTTAACTTAGTGTTTTATCTATTCTGTTTCCTATTATGGGCTATATTGTGTTATTTATGGGCTATTTTATATATGTATATGTTGCCATGTTTCTATTAAAGTTATATCATATTTTAATAATCTTTTTGAACGATTTATGTATTTACCGTAACGCGATAACATATCGGGCTCAACTGCGATACTAACACCATGTACAGTCAGCTGCAGATAAATCTGACCCCATGCCACAAGTTTCGCTATTGAAAGGGGGTCAGATTTCTCTGCAGCCCACTGTACCTATTACATGTTTGGTACGAAATAATTTGAGTACATTTGCACCAAATTTTAAAGAACAATGTAGACCGATTGGTACTTACATCCATACTTCCATACTAATCCATACTTCCATACTTCCATACTAATATTATAAATGCGAAAGTCTGTCTGTCTGTCTGTCTGTCACTCTTCACGACTAAACTGATGGACCGATTGTGATGAAATTTGGTAGGGATGTAGTTAACGACCTGAGGTCAAACATAGGCTACTTTTGGGCACGATATAACCGAGTCCCACGCGAGCGGAGCCGCGGGCAACAGCTAGTTGTTAAATAAATTTAAAAACTATTATATTTATTCGAATACTTAGAAGATCAAAAAAAAATCTAAAGAAAAGACATTGTATGTTGGTGTATACCATTTAAAATAGGTATTTGATCAATCAATTTACCTTTTCAATTGTTACTTATAGAGTAAAAACGTTGAGAGATAGACATATATATTCAGTGTTTAGTATACACCAAAATTCTACATAATGAAATGTACCAACATACATAGGTAGGTACTATCATACAGATTAATACAAAATGAAAAGAAAATCTGCCGTTACTTTACGTACTGAAACTACAATATTTTATAAATAACTAGCAGCCCATCCCGGCTTCGCTCGTGGAACACATATAGCATATGTCACTCGGGGATAGTGTGGCTTATTCGATACAAACAAGCAATTAAATATCTCCTCTTTATAATATTAGTATAGATATGATATTTTTTCCTGCATACATCATCAGCAATTAATTATCTACGAGTAACCTTAGACTGAAATTACAATGAAGTTCTGTGAAAATGTTAAAAATAATGTGTCGACTGAGACTATTATGAAGCGTGCTCTTATTCTCTCTCTCTCTCTCTTACACTCTTATTATTTATCGTAAACTATATTTACCACTCTACTACCTCTGAGTGGTATACGTGCGTCATAAAAAGTAAAATTCATAGTTAATTAAGTTTGTTCCTTATCACGTATGTTTCAGGCAATCTTATCAGAGGGCTCTAACCTGCAAACCATACATAATTACCATATAAGCCGCATTGAGGGCATATGGCATGCAAAGGCTTGAATAGTCTAGGCAATGAATGGTTGTGAATAGAAAAGTCAAAAGCAGAAAATTTTATTTAGGAGCTTCGTTTGGACTAATTAGGAGACAAACAGAGTACTTTGCAACATAGGTTTGTAGGAATTATGATATGATTCAAGTAAGTATGAACATTATCAACAATTCTTTATCCTTATAAAAATTTTGATTTACCCGTAGCACAGTATCACATTCGCAAAAAGTTTTGTAGCCAAATATATGTGTTAAAATATATAAGTATATGTAACATTTACATATTGTAGGCTTAATAGTTAAGATGATCAGCAGTGTCAGCGGCATTGTTATTTCTAATTAAAATAAAGAACAAATAAACGTTTTACAAAACAGAACCACGAGAGCAGCGAAGCAGGCTCGAATTAAAAAATCAATTACCGGTATTCATCGTATCATTCCATGTTTGACCGATTATACATACTTATTTAACTACAATTGTTCAGTACCTAGGCCACTTAGAAAAGTTTACCCAAGATGTAAATGTATGTGTCCTCCATAACACTTACGTTGTACCTACTACTACTACTCTCCTTATAAGCATCATATCTCTCTCTCGCTGGTCGACTGTAAGAAATCCATTTCTGAGATAAGTCCGCCATTATACTTTTTGATTTAATACTATTCTTTTGTATTCACTTTTTTATTTGGGTACAATAAAGTATTTACAAACCAACAAATAATGTCATAAATTTAAAAAATGTCTGACTGCGATCTCATAGTTCAGAAAAACCAACATTGGTTTATGCAACATTGAAAAGAACTATATGTCAGATTTTGTAATTAAATGTAAATTAATTAAAATAAATAAATTTTAAAAAAATGTAAGAATAAAGTGGTTCTCTTTTCTGTGTGGCCAACTGTACACAAATACCTTGAACATAACAATCTACGACGTAAATGCGGAACAGTCCTTATGTTTTTTATCGTTAATCTCGGCTAATCGATCTAGTTTCCTAGATAGTGGATGTAGACAGGTGAGCCGGCAGGTGTTTGCACCGAGCTCTGATAAGCTGATAACCGTACTGAAGCACCGAAGAAATGGGTACAAGTTAATCTTGAACGTGTAGATATGGTCAAAGATATGCGCAGAAGTTTGAGCCGACTGAATATCGCAAATATTATATGAGTGCTCGTGTACTAATGTACTTAGTCAATTTGTTTCGCTGATATTATCAGAATGAGATGTTTTTCGTTACTTATAAAAAAAAAAATATGAAAACTAACTTTTGTCAAAGCTTGTCTCATAAACAGTTTAGTCGGTTTTTTAATTTACCTTCAAGGTTATAAACTTTCAAAAGATTAAAAAATGCTTCAGTATTTAAACCGTCAACTATCCAGTTTTCCAGCAGGCAACAGGTAAACTTCGAATGCTGTAAGTAGCCATGTAAACAAAAGGCGAAATGACGACATTCGCGACAAACAAGCGTGCTTACAATCACAAATGAATGTCGTTTTAAACTTGAGGTAAAATCGACTCTATCAATTTTGAAATAGAGTTAAAAACTTGCAAACTGTGTAAATTTATAATTAGGGTAGCCACATACATATTTTTCAGAACTATTCGTTTAACTTTAATATTAATTCACTACTCTTCTTGATCTAGTTTCCAACAAAGACAAATATTATAGTTTACACCTATCAGACCTGCAACCCTAAATTAAGTTAGTAAGTTAATAAAACCGTTTAAAACTGTTTATTGCACAATAAAAAATACAGTATGAAATATTGTCAGTTAAATAGCAAGATGTAAAAATAGACCCTTTACGTCCTTAAATGTACGTGTGGGTGTTTTTAATAAATAAGAATTTTTCATCTGACCTATAACATGAGCACAGGGGTCTTGAAGGGCTTCTAATACAAACATAAATAGTAAATAATAGAAACTGTGGAATAAAGATCTAATTGACTTCTAGATAATATGGCGTTATAGCGTTAGTACAGAAACAGAACTAAACAGGGAGTAAAAAGAACCTTGACAGAGGTTTTTTTTAATGGTTATCGTTATGGTAGAGAATGCTTTTAGCATTAAATCTGCCAACTACTATTTACTTGTGAAACAATAAAGTAATAAATAAATAATTATCCAAATTCAAATATTACAAAAGCCAGCCATAATCTTATTTCAGCTAAGTGAAACACGGACTTCAGGCCAAGGCTGTATTGCCTTTTGTGTTTTAGGCATAATTCCTTTAAAGGCTGTTCACATGGTCTACCCACTGGTGACGTGAAGGCTCTGACTTAACCGCGAATTATTGCAACAAGACGCGTAACTAGGCGACGCGGTTATGCCAACCATAACAATAGTGCTGTTATACGGTATGTACCTCATAAATCACAGTGCAACCCGCCATCTTACAATGTACAGTCAAAGCAAATACTGAAAACCTATTGTCTGTAGAAAATAAGCCTTTTTTTTTGATAAGTTGAGAATGATTGTGAATAGACAAACTCGGGAAAAAATTTAGTATGTAGAGGTATTTGATTTTTTTACATGTTAAGGGATTATTTTTGCCTCGCACAAATTTTCTGTTTTTTTGTTTGGTTGTCTGGTAGAGAACGCCTTTGGCATTAGGTCCACTAATGGCATAAGTATTACTTGTAGATCAATAAAGTTTTTAATAAATAAATATTTTTTTCTAGCATATTGTAAGTTCCGATTAGAATAATATACGCGACGCGGTGGAATTCTTTATAGTCATAACTATCAACCAGCCGACACCATAACCACCTAGATCCCTTTTAAAACCAAATCAGCCTTTGAGTTTGGTTAACGAATCCACGAGAACAAATATGTACTTACCTAAGTACTCATACTTTTACTTAAGTATTTATGTTTTTCGAAGTATACATTTTTTTAAAGTTTTCTTTTTGTCGAGTCGAAATGGCTTATAATTTTTAACTTTAAACTGAAGATATTAGATCTTTATAAAAAAATGTAGAGTCGTTTACGTGTTCTTCGTAAAACATTTCAAATTACTATAGTCAGCAGCATATATAATATAGCAAAATAAGGCAATATAATAGCTATTCAAATTAATTGGACAGCTTTATATTTTTATTACCTTCTTTTCCTTATTTTATACAGATATAAAGTTTGCGACCGTGTCCAGACTGCCCATTGCAAAACGATCTATTAATTGAGTTAAAAAAAATAACAACTAATAAAAGCCATTATTTAATAAAACAAAACTGGCGTTGAATTTTCATTAAATCAAATAGGTATTACTATCTCAATTTATTTCCATAACCACATGTCTCTACTTTCAATTTAAATACAATGTAGAGCCATATTACACTTATGAGAATTAATTAAATTTGGTCGTCGTGAACTAATCAGACGGGAAAAACAAACACATTATGCAAAGTTACCCTTTTTTTAAATGTATTGTTTATCCCGTTCTATCAATACCTAATATTGAAAACAGATAAAGACAAAATATATTGTTTTTTGTTTTTAATTGTAAGCGTTTATTTTTATAATTGGTACATAATGTACTTAGTTTCTTAGGAAATTTAGTTTTTTGAACCGAATAGATATAGATAAGCCTGTATTTATTTATCAGTTAATCAGTAAGTACAATCCAATGAAAGCCTTAAGTGTAGAACAGGTGTTCGTACGAATAGTGCACCTAACGCACTCATTCAGGATGTGTGCCAATTTAATTATCAGGCGATCGACGCGATAGACAGTCATCAATGTACTTTATTATTTAGAACATAAAGTATCTTTAGCTGGCTTATCTTATGACCTAGTAGCTTTTACCCGCGGCTTCGCTCGAGTAAAATTGAGCGAATGAGAGTTGTAACAAAATTCCACGGAAAGTGGGATGGAAGGTGACTCTTCTCAGTGTAACAATATGCAAGCATCATTCCTCATTTCTTAAGCTGGACCTTCCGGGACATCAGTACTTACTCCTATAATACTAAGCGCCTCATTCATAAAATATAACAAACGTTGTTAAATATGTTTTGTCCCTTTGCCATATCGATTTTAACGTGAAAGAATGAGACTACACATATTTTAGTTGATATATTTTTTTTATAACTAAAGTGTGTATATATGCAACATTTCGAGAAAAATGATTCAGTAGATAAAGCGTGAAGATGTTATAAACAAACAAATATACAAACTTAATTTCAAATATATATGAGTTGAGATAATTAAAACAATATATAACAAATCTTTGCCCAGCAATTGTATACATCTAAAGGCTCAAAATTATGATCTGATTGAAACAAAAAAAAATGTTTATAAAGTAAATAACAAGTTTAACATCGTGATTGTTGGATCCTCTTTTAAGAAAAAATATGCTTGTATTTTATATGATGAAACACACAACAAACTTAATTTAATTTATTGCCTCATTTATGACATTAATGATTTTTTTGACCTTCAGAGTAAACAATGACATTTGCATGTGAATTTCCTATTTTTTTTTTTGTTGTTATGATATGCAATTTTCTTCGATAATATGTTTATAATATAAAATTTAAGTTATAATTCAATATGACACGTTATGCATTCACACGTCATTTAATATGACAAAACATGTGACACAATATTTAATAATTGTAACACCAATGTATACCATGTTTTTTTGTGAATAAAGATATACTTACTTACTTACTTACTCAAAACCTCTGTTTTGGTGTAACAATTTAATTTTTTTTATTGTAGCATCGCTCTTAGTAACATTGTTGTTTATTTATACGTCGCCTACGTGCAAGTGATGGCGTGCTAAAGGGCACTCCAGTTAACCTTTCACGCTACTTACCACCACTCATTACCACTCACAGTCAAACTTTTCACTTAGTTTTCTGTATTCTGTAATGTATATATTACTAGCTTTCGCCCGCGTGTATTTCCATCGGTGCCAGTACGGTACAGTCCTTCACAATATTTCTAACTATGTTTATGCGAACTTTCAGGAATATTGGTTTAGTAGACAGGACATGAAAACGTAACAAACAAACAAACCAACAAACAAACTCACTTTTGCATTAATAATATTATCTAGTTGAGAAGTTGGGATTATCACATATTATAGAATAATATATATTGCTGAATTCACGGACTGTACCCACGACTTCATACAGTTAGCTAAAAGATTCATGTGGGGAAATCGGGACTTAATTTTTAAATTTGTATAAATTTTTACATTTACATAATTTTTTTTTCAATATTTTTTCAACCTGTGTCTGCCACGTAAGAGATATAGACGAGAAATTTAAATAAATTGCTATACAAAATGGTTAGTACAATCATTATGTATAGCAATTTATTTAAATTTGCGAAATTTTGATTTCTGACGAAGTAATTAATAAACATAACATAAAATAAAGTGAACAGCCTACCTAAAACTATTATATTCAATAAAGTAGAGTAAAAGAGTTGGGTCAAAGGTAAAAGTTACTTTTAAAGGTGTATACTTACCCCAAACAGGGAGGTCCTGACGAACTATGGCAAGCTTTAAATATTCAAAGGGTGTAAAGGGCAACATTGCGCATATTTCCCTTGAGAAATAACATTTTCTGTTCACCCCTTACCTTTTAGACTTAATTCTTTATCGTATACTATAAATATGTATTATGTTATGTTGTATATTTTGTTCATCCTATACATTCTTACACAATGTTAAAAAAAGTTCTTTTAATGTCTGAACAAAAATCGATTGTTTCTACCAAAACCTATACGCGAAAGTGAGTTTGTATGTTTGTTTGCCACCTCTGCAAGCCGTATCTACTGAACTAATCTTCCTGAAATTTTGCATACACATAGTTAGATAAGTATTGAAAAGAACATAGGGTACCTTTCATCCCGGGATTTTTCAACAAATCACTGTTACAGAGGGAAACTCACGCGGGCGAAGCTGCGGGCGAAAGCTACTTATATATATAGATAGATGGCGTTTAAACATAACGTGTAACCTATGTGCAATAGTGCAGCGGAAGTAGTGCCCTAGTCACCTCGCGATGCATTGTATATTACCGCCGCGTGCCGCTCTCTAGTACCATAAGTAGATATGCTATTTTTAGCGCATTGTCTATGCCGCGCCACAGAATATACAATACAACAGTACTAAGCTGCGTTCGACTACATCATCATGTTTTATATTCCATTTTTAGGCAAAGTGGTTATCGTAGACTACGGACGCCTGTAACATCATGCATACTGTGCATACTTATAATATCTGTACGTAATGGATAATATTATGTATTGCATTTTATTATTTCCCTTAGTTGAGGATATGTCTCCGTCAATAAATAGAAAGTGTTAGCAATGTTGATTCTATTTTGTGTGATTAAGTAGTACCTACTCTTATCAAATAATATCTTTTCTAAAGTAATCTGCTAAAATATTTCATACCAAAAACTTCAGTCAGATCCTATGTATCTCATATAACAAAAAGAAGCACTATATTCTCTCCGTATTAATTAATTTTGGTAGACCCCGTTTCAGCATTAAATAATCAAAACTTAAAATAACTTAAAAAAAACGCATTACTCAGAAGTACCTCTATGTAGGGGCAATAGCTACGAAATTTCGTTCAATTTGTATACCTCGAAGTACTGTTGACTGTACTTGTTACAATAAGTGTGGAACTGATTTCCACGTCACCCTAGCTCCCTGCTCATGATATTCATGCAATCAGTTGTTTTTTTTTTCATTTTTGTAGTTATATTTAATTACATAATGAAAATAACCCTTAAAACAACAAACTTAACTAAACTACAAAATAAACTAAATTATAATCTTAAACCCTTACAAAAAAATTCTTACTTAAAAATAAAAAAATTCCCGCAAATCATTGCCATCGGGAATGTTCCCAATAGCTGGTAGAATTGCAGTTGAATCAATATGCAGATGCGGTTGCATGGGCTGTCCTGGCTAGCGATTGTTCCAGTCACGCTAATTGCGCTGGTGCACAATGAATAAACTTTTGATACAAATAATAATCCAATGCTTTGTATTTGTATGTATATGTACTTGTATTCTGGTACAATCTATTGCAACATGAATCAACCAAAACTTAACATCAAGAGAAAGAAGAAACATCAAGAGAAGACAGGAAAGTGATCTAGAAGTAAATCAAGACCGCTTTGTTGTTTCCTTAGTCGCCTTTAACTCAACATTTCAGCCGCAGGTTGTCCACTGCTGGACATAGGCCTCCTCCAAGGATTTTCAAAATGATCGATTGGAAGCGGCCTGCATCCAGCGCCTGCCTGCGACCTTCTTCAGGTCATCTGACCATCTGGTCGGTGTGTGTCGGATGCTGCGCTTGCCGGTGCGTGATCGCCATTCGAGAATCTTTCTGCCCCATCGACCATCGGTTTATCACTGCCACTTCAAAAAGCTAATCCGCTGAGCTATGCTAGCAATCTTTGTTCTCCTACGGATCTCCTCATATTTGATTCGGTCTCGTAGGGAAACACTGAGCATAGCTCTCTTCATGGCCCTTTGGGCGAGACCTTGAGCTTTCTTGAGGCCCATAGTAAGGGACCAAGGAGAAAAGGCATGGACGATTCTTAAGTATTAGACCACACAGCAAATAATACCGCAAAATGTAAAACATAACTATAATGGCCTACCTAAAGGTATTTCCACATTGCACGTGTGCATCTCATAATCGTAAAACCACTTCGCCGCGGAGGAGATTTCTCGGTCCATTTATTTAGTTTTAGTACATCCCGCAGCTGAGTAAATAGGCGGAGCTTCGTAGCATGGCTCGTGTATGATCTTCAAATCTGGAACACCTTGAGGAGAGAAAATATATTAAAAATAGTGGTACATACTTACTAACACAACAATAACACCTTTGGACGCACGAGTGAGTAATGTAGAGTCACTACATTCTGATTTGATCAATATAACAAAATGTACTTAATAGTTGTACTAGCGTTCGATTCAAACAAAACATATTCTTTACGAATTATACATTAGTATTTATTTTTTCTTTCATATACTTACATTACACATTTCCTTCATGAGACATATAGGGTAGATATGATTTTTCTGTAGAAAATACTTTTTTTGATTATAGTTTCGAAATCATTAAATTACCTAATTTCGGAAAAAATATGTTTTCTATCGTCTTGTTTTGATTATAAAAGCAGAACGAATACATATTTATAATTTCAATTGCGCCAACATGGCAGTCGTGGCCGAGCGGTTAAGGCGTCTGACTAGAAATCAGATTCCCTCTGGGAGCGTAGGTTCGAATCCTACCGACTGCGAATTTTCTTTTTGTATTTTCCTGATATGAATTTATTTATTTGAAGCTCTTAAACATACTTTTATCGCAATTATGATCAGGAAATTATTCTGTTTTTAAAATATTCAGAAGACTTCTCATATTAAATTATTTATGTAGCAGTTTGCAAGTATGAACGGACAACCTGAGCATAACTCAGTATAGTAACAAAGCTAACAAGCGCAGACGAGCCAAACAAATCGCTCAGGAGATGCCGACGAGGCTCTCATTAGCGAATGCACGTGCGTCGCCTGCAGCATTTACCGCAGGGTTGTGACTTGTGAACACTCCAGTAATCGATATCCTCAAACTTTGCCACGACACGAAGCAATTATTATGTAATAACAACAAATAAAAAATGTTCGTTCATTTTTCGTTAGAAGGCTTCTAGCGACCCACGATATGTAGAGGCGGATAAGTAGAGGAAAAGGAATAGGGTTTTTTGCAATGAATGTTACCTATCTTTGATTTTTAGCTTTTCGGATTCTCGATAGAAAATAAAAAAACCTGTAATATTTTTTTTTTGTTCTTCAATTAGTTTTCGAGATATTCGCATCGCGCAGATAAATTATTAAAATGATGATGCAAATTAATTGGATCCTATTTAAGATTATTTAAGTACAAAAACAGAGTTTCGTCTGCGTTTATTCAACAAACAATAAAATAAACACGTTCTTTAACCTCCGTTTTAATATTTTAATTATTTATGTTGACAAAATTAGTGACGTTCATTATCAAACAAAAATAAACGGTACCTAATCGGTTCAATGACGCGAATATCGACGAACAAAAAAAACAGTCAAATGACCTTCTTTTTTAAACCGGTTGAAAATAAAATAATAGTTAGTCTTTGAAACAATCAATCTTGAAATTAAAATTTCTCAACTATACTATGCTGTCGCTGACTGTCACGCAATGTATGAACAGCTGGCTTCACACATAATTATGTCTAAAATACAACGCAAATGTTTTTATAATCGGATTAGGAGGAAAACAGCAGTGTCGTTAGATAAAAACACAATTTGCGCTCGGAATGAAACACTAAACCACATTAGCTCCGCCAACTGCCACCCCTGGACAGAATAACTTTTCGTCATGGGATTACGAGTCCGTACCAGGGATTTAAGGTTTCATTACTTCGGCGGAGCAAAGCCCTCTCAATACACCCCTACTATGAGTAAAATTTGCAACATCTCGGTCAGAGCTATTTATTTATAACTTTCTCGATTGAAACTCACTTGTATAGATTGTCGAATCGAATGCACGATTATGTAAATATGAATAAGAAATCACCAATATTATTTATTGATTCTATTGGCTATTAATTATACTAATGATAGCATAAGAATCTACATCGAAGACAGGTAGCTTGAAAATTAAATGCATAATTTTAGATATTGAGATGTTAATTTAGATCTACTGCAAAAAAGACGAAATTCTTGGTCGATATTTTTTTTTTGTTTTTATAATATTTTCTAAAACGCGTGATCAAACATTAACATGTGTTATAACAGAATGATTCTCTCGAGAAATTATTAAGATACAATAGTAGCACCTCATTTCCCCCACGGAAAAGCGAAGCTTATATAGAGTCAAACCCGACTAGGGAGCGTAGCGAGGCGAGACCTCTAAAGTACAAATATTGCGGGCGAAATGAATATATTCGCCCTGGGTTCCCCTGCAGGACAAGTGCACGTTTTGATTAAGTCATCTAGAGATATGGATTTATGGAGCTGTGACCTTTATGAGACAATCCACCCTGGTGATTGATGTGTTACGTGTGTTTTAGTTAGTGTCGTTATTTGGTTATATGTTAGGATTTATTTAATTTAAATCATGTGAGTTACAAGGTCAATTGATCCTACACACCTTGGTATTGGAGTTTTCGAAACCCCTAATAGGATAAATGCAGAAGTGCAACGCATATGTACTAGTAGCCACAAATCTCTAATTTACGTAAAGCCCATATCGTAAATTTTTATGCTGGTTTTTAGGATTAATGAACGCAGTTTATGTACCATTTTAAGTTGTACAATGTTATCACTACAAATTACAAAATAAAATGCCTATGCTGTCTATACTATTTCTACATACATATAAGTACAATGTATCTATCCAACTGTAGGTTACACATTTTTTTTTCTACGTTCTCTTTAAAAATCCATCCAAGTTCATCATCATTTTAAACAAAACGAGACTTGTAATTGCCATGTCCACTGCTTTCAATATTATTAAAACAGATGTATTGTACATCATCACATAACTAGTGCAGCTACAGCTTTACTTTGTAAGCCATCTGCAACTACACATTACTTTCAAAGATAGGCATACGACGAGACCGTTTCAAAAACAATGTTTGCCCACCAGTATAGCCAGTTGGCCGACTTCTAACCAATCACAACCAACTCCCTAGTGTCCCACTAATACTCCATATGGCAACTGAATGTGCAATGTATAAACTACCATTTAAAAGAGAACCCTCAGAATCAAGAAGCGCTAAAGGCGAAAGTGTCAAGTTTTGCTGGGGTTATATTCATATGGACGAGGGCGGAAAAACTGATGCAACGACATATGCATGCATTAGGGAAGATGAGACAATCGTACATTAGTCTTAATTTGTCCAACTGGCCAAGTACCAACTGCAATTACTTCTAACTGGTGTAGTTTGTGTGACTCCAATATGTAAATTTTTAGAACATCAGATAAACACGTGCGTTAGTACCTAAATAGTAAATAGGTATTCATGACATGAAACTACAGTTGCGCAATTTACTCGTAAGATTGGATTAAGAAGTCTACTTCTAATACATTTGCAACTGTTTTTTCGGAGTTATGAGCCGATGATTTACCGTTAAGAGGAACAGGAGCTGAAATATTAAGATAATTTTCTGTTGGTTGGATCTGGATCAAGATCAGATCTTGGTCAGAATGGTTAGATCGGGAGGAAACACTAAACAATGTTGCAAAATTGATGCAAATGAATAAATGAAATTTTGCTTAAATACAAATACAAGTATTACCTATCATTGTTGACCTATCACAATTAGTATTTAGAGGCCCAAGATATGCTAGTCTACGATCATAACATCGTAAATAAAGGAAACAAGATTGGCGAATCTTCTTTGAAACATCTAGTCTTTAGGTTAAATCATTAGGTACCTAATGATGGTATAATGATATACCTAGCTAAGTTACATGCATATCAGGCGGTATCTAGTGAACAACGTTCTCGTGTGACAGTGTCGCATAGTCGTCCTACTTGCATTCTGGCGCCAGACACCCGACACCGACAGATTTGCATATCATACTGATTGCATGTGGTCATTCACGAACCAAGAACTGGACATTAAGAGAAAATATTTCTTGAGATTCCAATCAAATGTTTTGATTAGTTATGTAGATATTTATTAAAGTTTAATTTATTATAGTTGTGTTGTTTATTTTAATTGAATGATGCTTATAAATTCATAAGATATTAACAGATATAATATCAGAAAATCAGTCAAGATCATATCTTATAACTTGAACTTGATTAAAAAATTGAATTTCTGACTGCTTTAAAAAAGTGTCCAAAAGGATGAAAAGAATAAATAATTCAGATAGAAATCAAGATAATTACAAAAATGTAATGTTATGGTAGAGCCATGCATGATCGCACTCACTACCATATGTAATGAATTAAAATTTAATTGACATCAATATAATTTATACTTAAAAAAAAAGAAAAAACATCGAAAGTTACCCTGAACACAAATGGACATTCATCGTCGGCTAGTCTTAAGATCCTTGACTATGTTGGTCATTTTGGAGAGTAGTCAGCGTCGACGCGTCGTTTATGGGAACTATTAACTCGTACAAACAAAACTTCATTTTGTTTGTCATTCTCACGGCGACCCACGCAGTTCGCACCTCGGCCCCTCCCCAAACATAGACATGGCTCAGTTCCTTGGACCTGAGGACAGATAAATAAATGAACAAAAGTTCAATAACAATTATAGATATTTTGATACAATTTTGAAAGCTTAGTTGACCAGAAAGAACGACAGCTTTGTAGTTCGATGATTTGATGAAGTTCAATGATGATAAACTCATTTTGACAAGTAGATCGCAATGAATCAGGATAGAAAAGGTTGGCGTAGACAATGGGAGGTTTGCACCCAAAGTGGGTCGTAGAAAGCTCTGGTGCTAACTCGTAGGCAGAATATAATTTATTTTATTTTATAACCTGTAATCACTTCTTTCCTTAAAACGTGTTGTGTGATTTCACGACCCCAAACGCAAAATAAGCGAAGTATCATAAAATTGTTTCAACGTGATAGAGAACATATAGGCACTGTTTTCAGTTAAACACACCTGCCTCACGCTGTCTTCAGATATTTCTGTGCCTTGTCTTTTTGTTTATAAATAAATATTAGATTTCAAGTCATATTGTAGGTGGAAAATAACAATATACAAGTGGGCTGGATAGATATAGCGGTCAGCACCTGCTGCTCGCGTCAGGCAGCGGAAGCGCGCGCGCCGCCGCTGACGGGGCGCTAAAACATTTACTACGAGAATTATTGTCTATCTCAATACATTCAGACACTACATTACGCTACAAACGAAATTATTTTTTAAAATATTCTTCATAAGAGTCAAGCAATCCATCATCACTTTCATTTGTAGTGTACAGAATGGGATACGCGGTGGCAGCGCTTCATTCTTTTCTTGCTAAATTACATGCTAATTTATGATGATGAGATGATATATTCTATGTATGTTCTTCTTCCGTTTATTTTTTGTATTATTTCCACGGAAGAAGTAGCCGACACACACTAGACGGTGTGGTATTTTAACTATAAAGAGTGACCAAAAGCACAGAATAGATAATAATGCCCAAAGCAGAAGTGTGCAAAAAACAGTGCAGAAATTTTCCTTTAGCCATCCTCTAACCTAACAAACAAAATAATTAAAAAATACGTTTGATAATAAAATATCTTGAAAAAGTATTTTCATGCGGGAAGTGGCAACAACAGGGTGTGAAAAACGATAGCTATTACGACAACACGGCCGACGGGTTGACGGCGGGACCAACTTGTCGTATTATATTTTATGCACATAATGATTCGCCTTCGCCTGAAATATTTTATAGTATGAAAAATAGACCGCTTTTATTACGCTGACACGACAAGGGGGAATCGTAAAAAGTGACGTTTAATTTTTAATATGAAAACCATGTCGAATCTAATTTTGGGGATCGTCCAGAACGTTTTACTGAATGGAATCAACATTGAAGCGAGATTTTTTTCTGAAGAGAATACTTCTTTTTTCTTAGTGAGCGTTAGTGCTTACTACCACGGAATAGAGTTTTTATTAACACTTTCGCTGACAGTAACGCCTCTCGACGTAGATAACAATTAACTGATATTGCTATCTCGTTTACTGTCCGCGAAAGTGTTAATATGTTGTTTATTGCAGTTGTTGGAGTCGACGACGCCTAGATGAATTTCAACATACGAGGTAGCATTAGATGTTACTGTATGAGTCTTGAGATCATTTCTTCTTTTTAAGTACCTAAGTATGTTATTACTTAAATGTTCTTACAGCACTAATGCAAAGAACCAATTAACCATCGCTTATTCAAATAATAAAATAAGTAATGAGTAACAATGTATTGGTAGTTATTTGCTGTAAATCTTTCAAAGAAGGAAGACTGGAAGATCAATATTCACCCGTTTTCCTTCGTACGCCGACGGCGGCGGCGGCGGCGGCGGCGGCGGGGCGTACGGGGAGTGGCGCCGCGCTGCGGCCGCCGCGCGTACTAATGAGGACACGCGACCCGCACACGACCTTTGTGAATAATTAAATGAATTTAACTAGGTAGATACATTAGTTTTTTAACTCGATTAAAATTAAAAAGCAATGAGTAATGACTTATTACATGAAAAAATTAAGTCTCTCTTTATGTAAGTCTGTCTTTTGACATAAAATTCTTACTTAAGAAGATAGTACTATTAGGACTACCACGGTACTAAATACCTACCTACCTACCTACATAATTTAATGATTTTTGTTGCACTATAAAAACATTAATTTTATATTTATTATGTTATTTAGTTATTTTACTAACATTAAAAATACGTAGGTATTTTTAATGTTTTTTAGTAAAGTAACGTACCTATTTTATTTATGTAAATGCAAGAACATGACAATATGACAATTTATTCCATATGACCACTATTTTCAAGTGTTCTCGACTAAACTTCGAATTCGGCTACAAAAATGTGATATAAACACACTATAATAATAAAATCATTTTAGTGTACATATGTAGTCGAAATAATGGTTATAATATAAATATATAAATTATATAATTATATTATATATATAAATTAGCATAACAAAGAGAAAAATAATAGCTCTGGGTATGATGTATAAATTCGCACTTAACCTCAACCGGCCCTGTGGCGCAACGGATAACGCGTCTGACTACGGATCAGAAGATTCCAGGTTCGAATCCTGGCAGGGTCGCAATTTCTTTTTGTATTTTTTTTTACTTTTTTTTATTTTTTTTTAACTCAGCGACTATCTTAATTATTTTTTTCATAACATTAATTTTAGTAGGCAAATTTTGGTAAAATATTACATAACACAAGAATCATCCTATATGAATAAGATAATATTTTATACTTTTGTTTTTATAAATGTATTTGGAACCCTAAAAACCTACCTATTTAGGAAGACGTAAAGTGGGAGGGGGGAGGCCATCTTTTATGTTATTATAGTGTTATAGGAAATAACTTTTTTAAGATTAATTTCAGTCTTTAGCCAATTCAATAGGTAGGCATATTGATTTTCATATGTCGCGCTCACAAGCTACAAAATTAACTAGGTAAGTAAAAATAAGGCAAACTGAAAAAATCATAACGCACGAAAAAAAATTATTTTATTGATATTTTAGATATATTGTTATATAAAATTTGATAAACGTTATTTATTACCCACACAACAATCAGCACGTAATAAAAAGGCTATAAAAAATTACGACCGCAAAAAAATTTACGGCTGATAAAATCTAAGCCAAGTGGCACACATAAGTGACAAGAGTTATCTCAAAAACTGTGAATGTCAAAATATTTAATATCTTTGAAGATAAATTAGAAAGCGATGATTAAATGTTAAAAATAAAATTTTATTTACTTATCACGAACCACAGAATACTCGTAGCTCGTACTAACGACTGAACTAACAAATATTCCACTGTACCAAGTAGCATCAAATTTAAATTAACATTTATGATTAACTAGTTGACAATTACCGTCTAATTATGATAATATAATAATGGATATCCACACAAAAAAGTGCCATATTCATTTTTTTTTTTTAATAAATTAGATACCTTCACATTTAAAAACTACGCCGTAGTCGGGTAAAAAGTGACGTGCCATATAGAGTAAAGTAAAGAAATAATTAATAGCACAACAAAACAATAACAAAATTAGTCTCTATCATCCTTTAATTTAACCAATATTAAAATGGCATTGGAATTATTTTCTTAAGCTCTTCTTCTAGAGGCAAATCTAGAAAAGTATTTTTTTTTATTTTGACAAAATAAATGTACTGTTCTGTAGCTTGTGAACAGAAGCATTTTGAACATCGTTAGGACCAATAGTAAGTTAGTTATGTAGTTAGTTACGCTATCAATTGCTGAATGGTTATTTTAGTACCGCTATCGGGCCGGGTCAAGAGCGCGCCTTCCGCTGATAACGCGCGATAACAAAACCCAAAAACGCGCGCAGCATCCCGTCACCCGTCAACAAAAACAGTCACTTGATAAAATATTTTACTTTCTTTCGTACCAATAAGTAGATAACTTTTTTGTTTGAAAAGATTTCGGGACGTTCTCGATGTACCTAACAGTTTTGACCCTGGGTTCCTAATTTTCCTCACATAATCTTTATAGGTAATTTCCATGGCGGAAGTATCTATTAAAGCCAATAACTGACGGTGGTGAAGCCAAAAATTGATTTATATGATCTGTATCTGTAAATATTCATGTCTATGTACTCGTGACAACTTACGGCTTTACCTACTTTAATAAAAGATATCCAAGAATTTTCATACAAAAACGCGGCTGATAGCAATTTTTTTTGCAAAATATCATAGCACGCTGCTGCTGCAGCTCAAACCACAACATATGCTTTACGTGTTTACGGGTTTTGAAAACATTAACCCCCGTATTAAGAACGTTTGTTGAACCCATTTCAACTAAAATATGTTTTGTCTATTTCTCACTTAACGATATTTCACATTATAAAAGAACGAGACGAAACACATTTTAGCTAAAACGGGCTTTACAAAAGTTTCTTAATACGGGGGTAAATCACTAAGAGGAACTAAACAGGGACAGTAAGAACAACCCAAACTTAGTGCTAGAGATATTGTTGGTTCAGACGGTTATAAGTTCGGCAAACATCCTGTCCGTGCGGTCAAACATTAGATCATCTCCTGTCGTCGCGCTGGCCGGCATCGCGGACATGTGCTAACGTATCCAATGTAAACTCTCCTTTGGATGAAGTCTGTATCAATATTAATAGACAAATAAGTATTTTTTGCCCAAAATTCAATGTCAATCATGTGAAAAGAGACCACTGCTGTATTTCTTGTATCTGTATTCTTCCATAAGTTGACTGTTTTTTTTTTTTATCTTTGATTACTAGTCATAATCAAAGATAAAAAAAAAAGGCACCATTTTTTTTTTTTACTTTTAACAAGTTTAGTTTCAAATGGCGAACTTGATGTCATGGGACTAAACAGAAAGTATTATTGTCGGCGATAACGAAGTAATATGATACGCTGCACATAAATCTGTACTATACTAAGTAATGCGCTTTATACATATAAAAAATACTTATTTAACATAATACAACTTATACATCAATCTTACAAAGAATAATGAAAATGCATTGACTACATATCTCTGATTATACGAGTATCATGTAGATACAGTGTTCTATTACTTTATATCCGAAATAAGAAGGTTTACCTTAGACCTTAGTCATATAAAATGTTAGTTTTTATTTTATTTTATAAGTTTTCTAGTTAATATTAGGTACCACAGAATACATAATATTACTAACGACATTACTAAATATGGATTTTTAGAATAAGGTATATATTATATGGGCCTATTGTTAATAACATGTTGTTGCCTGAGAAAATAAATAAAAAAAAATAAACAACGAGTATAGTCAACGAACATACAACCTTACCAGTACCGCGGAGTGAGTATCAAATACGGAGAGTTACAAATCATAAGTACGTAACTATGTAACGGCCAACAAAACACAACTCCGAAAAGTAAATACAGGGTGGAAATCGATAATGTTTTCCCACCAATATTTTCGTAACAACCCGGAAGCGCGGGCGCGTGGCGGACCGGAATTTCGTGCGCGTTTCCGCTGTATATAATCACTGGAAATGGAAACGGAACAGATATGGACTATGATAAATGAGCTGATTTAATGGTGTTATTATTACAATAGCATAAAATAAATCAGAGATTTTATTAAAAAAAAAATACTTTATATAAATGATGAATTTATGAACATACTCTACAATATGTAATCAAATTGCTAAGAATGAAGCTGTGAAATAAGTATTATTGACCCTTACCCAGACAATTTGAAACTGAAACGCAACAATGCTTTTATATTTTTCAGGCAATTATTTCTCTCTAGTGCTTATTCATAAAACTATGCATTAATGCATAATTTTCAGGATTCCGTACTAAAATGACAAATTTAACATAGATTTTTTTTTAAATAATTTATTTTGATTACAAGTTCGTAGCTTCGTAGCAATAAGCTATTGTAGCACAGTGCTACGAAAGAAGTTACGTCAGCACTAAATTCGCAACTCATACGATCTCAACATTAATTTTATAAATAAACAAAACTTACAGTTTCAGTTTTTTTTTTCTATGCATATATAAAACGTTCTATGTATCTTCTATCGATTGTACCTATTTCCATAGTTAATTCATGGCGTTATCATGTACTCGAGCTCTATCATGATTATGGTCAAAGTTAAAAGCTCTATTAAATCATGTATAAAATAAAGATATGGAGGTACTTACTTAAAAACCTACTAACAAATCATCAGTCCTGTATATATGAACTAGCTTTCGCCCGCGGCTTCAACAAGTGCTTTTTCCTGGGATGAAAGCTACCCTATGTCCTTTTCAATACTACTAGCTATGTGAATGCGAAATTTAAAAATTCGATATATTGGTTCAGTAGATACACACTTTTGCATTTATAATAAAAATTGGGATGCCTACAACCTTATTAAATTCTTCATACAAGTATTTACCAAGTTTAATGAATATCACGCACGACTTATGAAAAGAAATGTAAACCTCATTTCAAAGTTGGTAACAATATAGTTTTAGCAACTTTTATCCGATCAATGGGTCTCAAAGATAAGGATATAGATAGACACGCTACGCCACGCGACTTCTATGAGATACCGAATGTTCTTAATGAGTCGCTTGTCTATGACACGTGCGGAGGGTTGAACCATTGCGTGGTGGTGCACGGTGTAAGTACTTTATGTGTTATTTCTATGTTTTTATGATTAGTATTTTACACTATGTATATTCACATGATAAATAGATTCTTTTTAAGCCATTTAGAAGGCAAACATGCACATTATTTGTATATTCTAGTATATGTATAGAAAAATAATAGTATACCGCGCCAGCGAAGCTAAGCAATAGCTTACTAAATAATAAAGCTTCATAAATGTTTACAAGTGTTAAACATTTATTCTCAGATATGAGAATAGCAATATCGATACATCAAATCTCTTCGAGATCGAGTGGTGTTTTCGTCACGTCTATAATAGGGTGCGATGCGAGCGAGTGCTAATCGAATGATCGCGCATCGAGGCACTTGAAAGCGAAGACGCAAATTAAGTAGAGTACAGAATAGACGATTCACGGAATATGTTGGTGTAGAGTACATAGTGTCGGCGTAACTTCTTCTTCATCATCGGTCCCTCACTGGTGAGGATCGTAGCCACATACTTATGAGTTTCCAAGCTATGCTTAATGTGTATGTGATGCTGAGGAATTGGCTCCTCTTCGTTTGCGCTTTATATTTAGCATTCTGTAATCCCACCTTATAAATTGTCAAACGAAACATAGTAAGTATTCTCTTTTATGCTCATTTTACCTTAAATGTTAAAATATTGGTAAGAGAGAAGGAAACAAAAGAGTATTGTATTTAGTTTTTAATTAAGTTCCTAGATATAATATTTACTTTACTGACAACCCTTGAAATAAATAACAAAACATATTTTGCTATAATTTTTCTCGTGTGTTTGATTGTGTACAAATTACTCGGTGCTGAAATATTTTTTTTATTACTATTTTATTAAAAATTGTTGTTAATTACAATTTAAATTGATACTTAATTTTTTTTTTTGAACTAGCACGGCAAATAACAGTAAATTATAAAAATAGAATAAGAGTTATACTTTTATAATATAATTATTTTGTGACGACGGCAAAGCACTTGACGCTTACACTTGTCCGCGTCGTGTCAGCGCTAACTTTAATTTATGCACTGATATATCTCGCAGTGTACTTTAGTGCAGTTGAAGTTCACAGTTTTATGAAAAGAAAAAATACAAGTATGAACGATGCGAGTTCCTAAGTATGAAACTAAACATTTAGTTACTACTAAAACGAAACTAGACTAAGTTACACTAACAATTAATATACTTACCTATTAGACGAATGATGAATTATACTTGCCTCAGTTACTTATAATGTTAAATTGTGCAACTTAAGAAGTACCTACATAAACAAAAAGGCAATTTATTCGTTTGCTATATCATTATTCTCTATTCACCAATTCTATTAGCATTTTTTGTAGGTACCCATAATAATCTAAATAACATTTAAACATTTAGATAGGTATCAAAAAGAGGTTTAAGTAGTTTTAAAAAAGAGTATCTATCCTGACAAACATACCCCAGTGAAATAGGACACATCTACCTATCAAGCATCATTGACTCGCAGCCAGAGGAAATCAATGACGCTTGCGATCGACCGGGCGGACCGGCTCACTCCCAACTTCCCGAGAGACGAGTGCTAAAGGGTTGAGTGGAGTGGATGTCCATAATTCAGACCTTGCTACACTTTTATGTATTAAAAAAAAACTTTATTTCTGTAACACAAGTATATAAATACATTTGGCCACTCAGAGCATTTTCAACAGTGAATTGCGTAAGTTTTTTTTTTACATATTCAACCATAATATTTAATATATTCTCCGAACAAAATATAATAAAATAAATAATTTGTTTTTTACACAATATGAACAAGTTGATATTTAAAACCTTGTTATTGAAATAGATACTATAATACGTCAGTCTTTTTACATTGCATAACCTTTAGCTCAGCTCTCTTTTTAATACAATTACGTGCGCGTACAATCACACTTTAACCTCAGAAATGTGCCGCAACCCGCAACCTTTGGCAACCTTTCATTTAGTTCCTACATAGCGTTCGATAAAATTGTTTACTTGGCTCTAAAAACTCGTTGGTATTGAAATACAATGAATACGAACGAGACTATAAAACATTATCGAGGCAATATTATATTCCGTACATTGTACATTCGCTTTCAAAAATGCTATACTGGATATGGATACTATGGGTTCTTCTTACGTTCATAACAACGGCTCAAGCAGGAAAAAAAGCTACAATAAGTTGAATCACCTGCAGATGAATGACAACTCTATGTGGTTTTTCCCATAGTTTTAACATTGTGATTCAGATCATTCCTCTACTTAGAAATTTCGTAACAATTTAAGTATATGCAACTTTGTAGTGTTATTTCATAAAAAGCAGTAACGCCAACCGTTCGCGTCGTATAACTAAATCACCTCGTCTTTGTAACTTTCACTTCCGCAAAGTAACACCCGAATTAATTCTCAGCAATCAGTTTCTGAAACAAGTGCTATATGCCAAAGTCGCGAGTTCTTTTCACAACGCACAGGAATGTCAGGTTGACTTTGAGATTGAAATAAATTCGTTTAAACTTCTGTCTGTGTCTGTACCACATTATTAGCGCATGAAACGCTTACACCGTTTTCCACTCGCGCCGCCCCGGCTAAATTACGCGAAACGTGCTCGCAATTCGAAAATATCCGCCCCGCGCACCGCCCCGCCCCAGATGTGGGGATACTATTCCCAAATACATTTATACACTGTTGAATGTGCGAGTATAAACATGGAAACACTTTTTTACTTTGTTTATCTTTTATTTATAGAAGTTTTGTTACCTAGCCATTTTGCGCTGTAGAGTCGAAAATAGTTCTTTATTCTATTCGGTTTTATGAATGTGATACATGTTACACGCCAGTATATACTAAATATATGTGTTATACTTATTCATGTATATCCTAACTTCTTTCATTACTATCAAATCTATGTATCAAAATATTTTTGTGCTTTTCCAAGTTCTAATCTAGTTCTACGTCAAAATCCATCAAAATTAATCTTACAGTAGTAACTTCCACATTTGTAAATAAGTTTTACATAAGGTAGCTTATATTAGGCTTAATCTATCCCGTAAAAGAAAAATATTAAAGCATAATGCAATTCCCATTTCAAAAATCTTGATCAAAAAGGTAAGTTCTTTTACAATCCTTCCTGGTTATTGGTATTGTATAAAGAATAGATTTAAAAAAAAAATTGCCTTGATACCGCGCGCGATTCATAGTTCTTTGGTATAAAGTGTTATTGATTCATATAGAATGCCCGAGCGTTGATATAACGCCACTGAATATCTCCAATAAACTGTATCGGCCGATTCATTCCACTTCTAATTACTTAAAAAAATAAATACAATTAGCGTAATGAATCCAATCCTACGTATAAATCATACGGGCGAGCCCATACAAGTCTGGCAGCTGGCCGGCCGCCCCCGCTCGGCAATTTAATAAAAAGGTTTCCATCGAGATTAGTTCGTCGCTGGTAGAACGTGGTAATACCCTCCCGAGGACACGCACGTGCGGTGCAATCGATGTTAGCGAAGACATTGTTTTGGTTTCCTTGGATAATGAACTCTAGGATAGACACAGTGTCTCGTTTAAGTACACTGTTTTCTAGTATGTTAGACTACGTGTAGTTTATATAATCGATAGTTCGACAGTCAAGCTTTATTACAAAATGTTACTGATGATGAACACACTAAAAACAAAACAGTTTTATGTATAAAATGAGACTTTGTGAGTAATCCTTCCGTCTTCCATTTACGCCTCTACATTTAGTAGAGCGCGCGCACCGAAGTCTAGCACCTATCGTTATTTGTCTTGAATCTTCATTTTATTTTTAAAAACTAATTTTCTTAAACAACTTTGCGTATTTTCGGTTACATCTACAGCCTGGGATTCGTTTATACCACATTTGTTTGAACATTAAATAAAAATCTAATGACTTTTTTTTGAAAAAATAATGAAAAACTTAGCTTTCCCTCAATATGTACCAACATTTTCGTAAAATACCATTTATTGACATAAGCGTATCATAAAGAAATGTTAGTGCCATTTGTGTATTCATCTGTGTGCGAGGGGACCATGGGGTCCTGATTGAGTTACGTGACATGGGCCCGCCAATTTGTATCAGAGCAAGGAGATGAAATTGCATTACTGCGCGTAATTAAATAGCACTTGTTTTGAAGGGAAAACATGGCGTGTTTTGCTAGAAATAAGTAGCACCCTTGTACTAAATTTCCTAATTTTAAGTTTCCTATGTTTGTATTTGAGTGTACCTACTTTAATTAAAAAATAAACAAATAAATAACGCCCTGGGATCGATATTTTCCTTATTCACTGTGATGGATCTGAGTAAATGCTTTATTGGGCGTCAGATTTTGAAACAAGGTGGGGCCGAGAAATGTTCACTTTTTGTTTATTTTGAACTTGTCACATTTTTCAGCAATAAAAATCATGTTTTTTTTTATCTAGCGCTCCTCACACAACTAAACTGATAAGTTCAAAGGTCAAAGATAACAGATCAGATACACTTAGATTTGTAATTTTATGATCAATATAGATTGAAACGAAGGCTCCACTGACACTTATTTTGCTCATAAAGAGGTGATAGTGACAACGACGCATCCGTACAAAATTTCAACTCCTCGAAGAATGTTGAAATAATCTTGAAATAAGATTTATTATGATTTACTATTATACAGGAACATGTGTAAACAAATACTAACGAATGAAATATGCCCGGCGCCAAACTAAAAGCATCTCTCAGCAATCGACTTCATATACATATTTGCTATTGTAAACAATAACAGTGGAAACTTTTTAACACGTCATACAATTTAAACACTTGCTGGTAAGTCTACTTGTTGAGAAAATATACGAGCACGTGCGTATTGAGGACATGGTGCAAGTGAACTACTTTATTTATTTTATTTTAGGTTGCTTTTTTATTGACGATGCTATTAGAGATTCTAACCGGTCATTTTGGAAATCCTTGGGGAAGCCTATATCCACCAGTGGACAGCTTGTAGCTGAAATGGTGATGATGATTCAGAAGTACGATTTATCAATAAGTCCGTCACGTTGATCTTGTACCACGCAGTTGCACAAACAAGCAGGGGCGGCGCCAATCCCGCACTCCGGAGATTATCATCACTCCTGATTCTTGATAAATGGTGAACTAGATAGTTTGTTTTCATCCAACAATGAGGTATACAGATGTTGCATAAATATTTGCAACTTGATATTGTTATCATCACATATATTATCTAGCTTCCCAGAATAAAGCTCAAAAGTATAACACTAACACATTCACTGTCTTTTCTATAGACCAACGTATTCCTACAAGTCTACTCTTGTTTATTAATTTTTATTTATTTCTTGATAAGTGTTAGTACTGGAAGTAGTGCTAAATTCGATTTAAAAAATTAATATTTATGTCGTATTTATTTATTTTAACCTTTATTGCAAGAAATAAAATTAGTATCGCAATATTCTGGTAGGAGCATTGTCCAACCTTTGATACTGCATGAAGATCATAGGCAACTGCATCATATTTATCAACGCATAGATATTGAATTTTGTGTTTTAGTAACTTTACTACTAAATGTGTTTTTACTTTTGTTCGGGTCGCTGAACCAGTGGAGTGAGTGCGTGTAAGTTTACATCTTATAGAGAAAGTGAATCAACCCTGCCTCGGGTGGATAGACCGCATGTGAATCACTTTTATTCTCGCCTTGGTGATGGAGTGACGAATGTTGAGGCAGATGCTGCCCAGATAAATAAATCACAGTAGCGTCGGCGTCGCTATGACGACGGGACGCCTGCGCATCACCACGGGGCTGGAGTGACTCACTCACTGGCGAACATACGACTATGTACGAGTACTACAGGTAACAAAGTTAAAAATTTTTTTAGAATATACTTCTGGCGTTTTATTGTACTCCTTGATTTATCCAACTTTACCCAGCACAAAATTTACAGATCAGATCCAAAAATACGCAAAATGTAAATAAAACTGAAGTCGATTCATCAAAATAAATAATATAAGAACCGTACTGAGCTCCAAAATTTCTGTAGACTGAACAGAATATAGAAATAGTCCTTTTGTAAGTACCAACCAACTCCGCTTAAATGTTTTGACATAGACTCATAACATAGAACTGTTCAAATCCCGTTTTCCAAGTACTCCCACAGACATAGGATCAAGCTGCATTGGAGCTGAGAGCTAACCATGTCAGCGGTCCGATATGATCTAAACTGTAATGCCGAGAAATTGATATAGTCTTTATTTATATCCATCGACTATTAATTTGATATAAAACAAAGTCACGCGATTTCCAAGACTAATACCTTACAACAGTTGCTTGACAGCCACTTTCAATTACAACTATACCTTTAAATATAGATTTATTTGTGTATGGATTTATGTGTGAGTAGGGGACGGGCGGGCAAGAAGGTCATGGTAGGCAAAAAGGGTATTTGATATATTTCTATGCTAACGCAAGAGCGAGACAGCAGGATTGCGCGTAGCGCTAGCGCCCTCGCGCCAGTGGCAAATCAGTCCGCCGCGGGGAGCGGTACGCGTAACACGAGTGCACCGGGACCTGTGCAAGTTTTCGCGCCAAAAAATTAAAATATTTTCAACGTAAGTACAATGTGTTTTTACAATCTATGTGAAACTTACTGTATATGAATATACATCGCGTTTTTGTTTGGCTTGTATACTACCTAATAAGAGTTCAATTTACTGAGAGAAAAAATCATTGTGTGAAATTTTGAGGTGTGGGCTCAGATCGGGGGTGGCAGGTAAAACGGGTTCGGGTAAAACGGGTAGTACCCTTTTTGCCCGCTTAATATGTTTTGTTTAATGCATGGCTTTAATTGAATATATCTATTACAGATGGTGTACAATTACAAAAGAAAAACTGAGCGAGCATCTTGGTCGGAGAGTACCTTAAGAGAAGCAATCAACGAGGCCAAAAAAACTTCAATAAAAAGTGCAGCTACTAAATATGGAATATCATACAGTGTATTGCAGCGACGCATGAAAACAGGTTCCTGTATCAAGAGTCTAGGTAGGTTCAAGCCAATATTTACAGATGATGAAGAGCTAGAGTTAGTACAGCATCTTATGACCCTAGATTCTCTATTCTATGGACTAACTAAGTCTGAATTTTTGCAATTGGTCGGTGAATTTGCTAAGCGCAAAAATAAGCAAACAACGTTTAAAAATAATACTGCAGGAAAGCAATGGTTTAAAAACTTTAAGAAAAAGCATCCAGAAATAGTACTGAGGACCCCAGAATCTACATCCATTGCCAGATTACAAGCATTTAATAGGCCAGCTGTCAATAGGTTCTATGATTTGCTTGAACGAACAGTGGAATCAGAAAGAATTCGTCCAGATATGATTTACAACATGGACGAAACAGGTGTCAGAACGTCATCTACAAGACCACCTAAAGTGCTGTCCGTTTATGGTAAAAAACAAGTGGGAATCGTCAGCAGTTTGGAGAAAGGAACACTGACAACGGTCGTTTGTTGCTGCAGCGCTTCTGGTAACTTTGCACCGCCTCCTTTTTTTATTTTCAAACGGAAGCGGTTTCAAGCTCGATTGCTGGATGGCGCCCTTCCAGGTTGTGAAGCAGCTGTTTCGGACAGCGGTTGGATTAACGGTGAAATATTTTTGGAATGGCTAAGGGTTTTTGTAAGCCGTGTTAGACCAACTCAAGATTGCAAAGCTTTATTGCTCTTGGATAATCACGAGTCGCATAAATATTATCCTGCTTTAGACTACGCCTCTAAAAATAACGTCATATTTTTGTCAATTCCTCCCCACACCTCACACAAATTACAGCCTCTAGATGTAGCTGTATACTCCCCATTCAAAACCTACTTTGAAATAGAGGTCAATAAATTTCAAAAGCAATACCCAGGCAGAGTTATTGGCCAATTTGATGTAGCAAAACTTGTTAGCCAGGCTTATCTGAAAGCAGCTACACCACAAAATGCTCTTAGTGGTTTTCGAGCATCAGGAATTCAACCGTTTGATCGTTATGCTATTGGAGAAGAATATTTTGCACCATCTGCTGTTTACAATCGCGAATTGCTACCTGAAGAACCCTATCGCCATGACGATGGTCATCTTAACCTTCTTCCGATAACGGAAAATGTACCAGCACAGATTTTTGAAGTGGAACATGTTCCATCAGCTGCACCGACGGAAAATATTCAACCCACGCAGACTGAAACAATACACGAAAATCCTGAAAATGCTGAAGTTATAGAGCCAGTAGAAGTGGCAACATTTCCTGCCGCTTTACCACAGGTAAATCGAGGAACAACTACACCCCCGCCAACCATAGGCTTCCAGAATACTAGCCATATACTTCAAGAAATTCATCCACTCCCACAAAATACCCAAAAAAAGACAAACAGACGCAGACAGCCACAAAAGTCTGAAATTCTGACAAGTACGCCAATAAAAATTGGGCAGAAAGAGAAATTCGAAAAATCACTAACGAAAAAGGTAAATACATCAAAACCATCTACATCTGGTCAGAAGAGAAAGAAGAGAACGGAAAGGCAAGAGAAAGGGAAGAAGAAAAATGGCAATAACAGCGAAAATGTGGATTTTTATTGCATTATCTGTAAGGAAAAATATGTGAGTCCTCCTAATGAGGACTGGATTCAATGCTCACAATGCCAAGAATGGTCTCATGAATCCTGTACTTCTTATAGTGGGCATGGATCCTACTTTTGTGACATCTGTTTTGATTAGAAGATAAAAATCATGTTATATTCTTCTTGCCCGCTTAGGGTACCCGTTTTACCGACCCCCTAAGGGCAAAACGGGTATTTTGTACTTTTTTTAAAAACTGAAATTGTTTAATCTTGTTGACTTTTTAGTCCATTAATGTTTGTTGATTATGTTAGCCAAAGAGGCAAAGTTTTGTTATGTTCATGTTTTTTATTAAATTCCTTATCATTTAAGAAGATTTTCATTGATGAACCTTAACGGGCCCGTCTTGCCCGCCCGTCCCCTAAAGTTCATAGTCGTCTTGTTTGTGGTTGATATGTGTAGGGTTACCAATAAACTAATACTTTCTAATACAGCTATATAATAAAACAAAATCACAATTCTTTGTTTTAAGTTTTCTTATCTATTTTTTCAATACGCTTTAGTAGGCAAGCAATCTAAAATTTAAAAGCTCCGTTTTTTTTTAGTGGAGTCCCTTTCAAGTCCATCTACCTTCCGCTAGCCTTTTCACATCCTGATACGAGACGGCATTTTTTTGCCTAATCTATGTAAATTTAATAAAATACAAATTATATTTCAGGCCTCTAACTTTTCATATGACGATGTCTAACCCTGGCTAGGCCGGTCATTGTGATGTTGGAAGGCGCGCGCGCAGCTGTCGCGACGACCAGACAACAGTTGTCGCCGTAGTCTGTCTCGAGGTTTACACACTTGGTCCTAATTAATTATGCAACTATTGTTTTTTATGTCCGCCCAAATAATTAATCACATGTAATCTAGCGCACCAAGTTTTTGATTTGCTTGCGGTTTATAGCTTTGAACGAGCGCAGTGCAGAGTACGCAACACTTCTCATATTGTAATCAAATACAAGTCGATCTTTTTTAAACATGACTATTTGTATTCTGTTATTTGCCCTATCGGAACAATAACCTCCATGTGTGGACAGCACATTTGCCAAAATGTTTGCCTTGATCAAATACCGTATACGGCTTACCGTGTTTGAATATTTGGTATTTGGCACAATGTGTGGAGGTGCCTGTTCGTCAAAAATTTTGGCAAATACGCTTTCGCGAATACCAAATTGCCATGTCTATGTGGTACCTACCACCATATCATGTTGTTGCAAATATTCGATGTTTGTATAATATGTAGTTCGTGCCTCAGTGAGAGTTCATCATACCATTTATTTGTAGCAAATAAATTTGGAACAAACCGTAAGTGCATAAACTGAAATGATAATAATATACAAAATATTAAATAATGAATAACCCAGCCAGCGCCACTTTCAAGTTAAGGATGAATCTACATCTCTCAGGCTCATACATCAAGCCGTATATACGCAAGATCGTTAGTACCAAATAAAACATACAAGTTAGTACCAAATAATAAACACATTACATTATCTTGGCGTAGTCGAGGTAAAAAAGTGATCATATAAACAAAAATATCATTATTAACCACTATGTCGGCATTTTGCAACATTTTATTAATATTTCAACTTTGCTCTCTCTTTGATACTATAAAACGGTGTTGAAAAAACAAGCATTAATATTTTCATACCGGCAATAAAGGATTGTGGATTATCGTATATCATATGGGACTATTATCTGGCATTCGTAAAATAACAGCCGCGATCTGAGGAGATTTATTAATATGCATCGGTGGTATCGAGGCCGCAAACGAGCTGCCTAAAAATATAGCAGTGTTAAAATGTTAAAGCATTGTTGAAATTTTATGTTGGTATGATGGATGGCTTTGTTGAGAAAATCATAAAATGGTTCGACAATATGAAGATTGCCGTTCTCCGGGTCGCCGCCGGCGCTGCCGAGCATCGATCATGGAATAAAACGACGGTTTCCGTGAAAATTGCTCGCTGATTTGCATGTAGCTTACTTTGTAAGATATATTGAAAAGATTACAACGACGGTTCAGGTCAGACCACATTTGACTGAAATATTACTAACATAAATTTTATATAAAAGATTACAGCTATACTAGCCTATACGAATTTCCCCGTCAAGCTGCACGCACGTTTTCCACCGGAAGTGCGCCACGGGTGCATTAATTTAACAACTGATGTGATTTTTAAAGGAAAAATGTCCAGATGAGCGGTGTATCTTGTGACATGCACGAAAATAATTTGACGCAGCCGTTCGTCGGGCGACATACGGCGACACGTGGGCACGATATATTACACGCGAGCCGCGCACTAAAAATATTGTGTTGGCAAATTAATGGGCATTCCCGACAGTAGGTTGTGGGATGAAAGGAAGTGCCTTTTATATGTGAAACGTTGGTTTTGTATGAAAACGCGCGGCAGCCGGTCACACCTGTCCGCGTACATTGGAGCGGGCGGCGGCGGCGGCGGCGGCGGCGAGCGCGTACTCTCACGGCGCAAACGCTGGCGTCGCGACGGAATATATAGGGCTGTCACATCGCGGCAGTTTTTAATCCGAGAATTAAAATGTGACCCAGAGCAAATAAGCAGGAACTAACTAAAGAGATCAGGTGCAATCAGGACGCAGCTGTCAACATTATTTATTATTTAGATATATCAAACATATACTACGCATGTATCCAGAAAGATGAAAATTCATTTGACTGGGTCCCAGCTGATGAGTATAGAATAAATTAATAAATAAATAAATAGGGACAATCACACAGATTGAGTTAGCCCCAAAGTAAGTTCGAGACTTGTGTTTGTTTGTTTGTTTGTTTGATGGGATACTAACTCAACGATACTATATTTTATAACAAATACATATATGTATAGTATAGATATACATCCAAGACCCAGGTCAATCAGAAAAAGATCATATTTCATCTTGACCTGACCGGGGATCGAACCCGGGACCTCTTGAGTAGCGGTCAGGCATGTTAACCATTACGCCACGGAGGTCGTAAAATAGAAGGGTCAAGAACAAGATGTTCAGATTACCTACTCTAAGGATCGGAAATAAGTAGCAAAAGACAAGGACGAATGGAAGAAATTAACGGCTTTTGCCAAGCAATTCATGTATAACATACAGATAACTATAAAAAAAATTTTGCCAAATATCCTAAACACACCTTAGTATAACCCTAGCGACGGATGTGACAAAGACGTGTCGCAGGCGCAGCAGGCGTCAGTTTCTCAATAATTGGCCAGATTAATATCCTCTGGAGCGTTCATATTTCGCATCAGCTCCGCCGTTCTACCCGCCTGTCGTGTTCTTCCGCCGCCCATCTGTGAAAGCTCACTCTAAATAAATATTGACTTCATTTACAATTATTAAGTTAGTGGATAATTTCCCAAGAAAGTTTAACCATTTTTCAATTGTTTTCCAAAAAGTAAGAAAAAAATAAAGAGGCTATATTTAAAAAAACATGATAAATTCAAAGAATTTGGAAATCGCGCGCGGTCTCTATAGGCAAATTTTTTTTTTTAATCTTTGGCTAAATTAGTAGTGATAAGTTCTGTTTACCAGTAAACTTCGTAATTTCTAAACACATTTTGAAAATCTATTTTTATTCGAAAGACAAAAATGTTGGCACTTGTAATACAAGAATATAATACTTGCGCATTGCCACAAAACTGATAAGAGATAAAGTGGCAGTGTTCATTTAAGAATCATCTTTTGGTATCCGGACTTGATAAATCTTCACTATCCGAGTGTGTTTAATTTTCACCTAACGCTCAGAGCCCAGGGTTTTTCAATCAAAGTCCGTATTTTGGCATTACTGTTTATTACAAAAGATAGTTAAGATCCTGATAACATAGATTATTAAGTCAAATAATACTGATAGCGCTGGGTATATCAATAACTTCTTAAAACCACATTTCTCCAGCAATAAAGATGTCCTGAGGTAGGGCGGGCGGCCACGTATTTATACATGGCACGTGCGCGCGCGCAGCTGGGCGCCACGTGGACTCCCGTAAAAATAGAGCATTGTCTCGCCACGCCCACCGCCAGATAAAACACCACATCAAACCAAATTGACGGTTTTCTACAACTTGCATTACGTAGCGGTAGTCCAATTTAATGGACAGATAAAAAAAAGCTACCAAACTTTTACTTTGTCGCTGTTTTGATGATGTTTATATTTTTATGTGTCTTATGCTTTGATTAGTTTTCTTTTAACAGGTATATAACATCTGTAAATACTAGGCGAAAGCCAACGGCTTCAAAAGTGCAGATCTGACTTCCAATCTGGAATTTTTAAAATTATATTTACTTATTTAAAAAAAATCTCATTGTTTCTTTATGCGGTAACACACACATTTATTTTAATTTTCAATACGACAACCCAGTAAATGAAATGAGACTACGCTTATTATTATCTACATCCTATTTTTTTAAATATTTCCATCATGTAAGAAATTGAAGAAAAAATGCATGTGTAAATTTTACATATACTACACACAGACACCTTTAGCTCTAGAACATTGTCCTCGCTAAAAAAAGGAAACAAAAAGACAATCGCGCTGACTTCCGGCGCGAAATGCTTCCGCCTGTGATAAGTTCCCTCGACGTCGCTTCCCCATTGACGTCTTGTAACACCTGTGATATTATATTTTATAAGATATAATGCACTCTACATGATCTAAGACTACAATAATGATGTAGCCTAAAATTACCTCTAAATGGGGTTTTTAAGACAGGAAGGGAAGACAGAACACGGAAAACTGTCTTCAATGGAACTGTCGGTAAGATTTGAAAAATTCGTTTTGCCTATTCTCAAAAAAAATAAAGTTCTGTCCAGCCGTTTCATCAATCAAGATGAAATCACGGGGCATAGCCATAAAATAAAGTAATCGCGGCCGTTCTAATAGGCTGAATTTTTTAAATAGCTATGTCAAATTTATCCAATGCAGTGACATTATCGGGATTGACATTCGACAAGCGATCGACGGCGGGCGGCGGCGGCGGCGGCGTGCCTTCCCAAATAAAAATACTTGCACACGTGTGCCAACAGTCCTTACTCCATACGTCTTTGTCTATTTGCAACACATTGTTAGCTATAAATCTCCTTAAGTTATTTCTTTAACAACAAAACAAAAAACAAAATCAAAGTAAGTACGGTTGTTTGTTTCCCCCCGAACGCCAATATCTACCTACAAAATAAGTTCATTGATTTGCCAAAGCTTTCTGTAATTAAAGATTATAGAAAATCCTGATAAAAAAAAACTTAAAATCTTTATTTTATATGCAAATCCAAAAGCAGTGGCCACGACTGCCACGAGAGGACTGGCTTTGCAATATATCTGCTAAGTATGCAACGTACTGTTTCAAAGTAGGATTGTGTGTGATATATTTGCAGATACATGTTTTAAAGTTCTTTAGTAAGTAATCAAACTACTTACTTACTCTAAATACTATTGTACTCAGGGCTAAGATATTGTTACAGCGAGAACGAATTCCTAGCTCAATGTTACAAAATTCGCATTAAATCGTTAGACAAGTCAAGCAGTAAGCACCGTTTCAGTTCAGCATGTCTCACATCCCCAAAGCCTCCCTCGCACCCCCAAGATCGATACGCGTCCGCCATTTTGAATTTTCCGACCAATACGCGTAGTCATGGAAAGCTGTTGGCATGGCAACGCGACGCCGCCGCCGGCGATTCTAGGGGAAAGTGATAGGTTTCAGTTCCCTCATTTAGGCCTTGACTATATACACATATATACCTATCTAGTTAACTCTCAGCTTTGATTAATTATTAATATTAGGTTCAGTCTCTTCGACGAAGGTAGCTCTTAAGTCTTTGAGGGATGCCAGGTAGCTGTTTCTTTTCCCTTCGATAGAGCTGACCATTTCTCGTTACTATTTTATTCTTGTAAATATAATTTTATTATAACCGGCTTCATTTGAATAATGATTGAAAAATAACCTAAAAATCTAATATTTATTTGACTATTTCAAAAGGAAATACAAAACTTTTGTCCAATTATTTTATACATTTGGTTCCCAGAGATTGATGAGGTTTTAATTTACTTACTACCTATTCATTTTTCTTAATATTTTATATATCGCTCTCTACGAATAATAAAGCGGAGACTTTTTATATTATTGCTCTATCATTTTCAACTCGGTCACACACACCTCATGTATCCTGACAGCCTTTACAGAATGCGGCTCCTAGCTGAGCATCCACATTGTCTAGGTAGCTCAAACAACGCAATAATATTGTGCCAACACCGTAGCACCCGGCACAATGCCAACTTAACCATACTAATTGATATATCCCTTTATTCTTTACATCTTACTCACAAACAACTTCCTTTCCTTTCATTCCGCATTGAAATTGTTTACATTCGTGTTGATGCTCCAGCGGTGCTCTCATAGAATGGAGACACCTGCGTCTCTATTCTGCGGGACCTACCTGTGGGTACCGCGAAATGTAAGCGGACTTTCGACTTTACAGTTTCCTGCGTTTGTCCGCGAACAATAGGCTATAAGGCTGTTCGGTGTACAACGACGCGATACTCAAAGACGCTATTGAACGCCGACTGCTCGCCGCTTGGCCTTTCTTAACATTGTACTTATTCAAATGCGCTGTGAGCTTGGACACCGGCACAAAAAATAGTGCAAATCTTTCCTCGTGATATTTAATAGGGTACAAATCGTACCTATCTAAAATTCACTATGTTTCGAATTTACTTATCTAAACATTTTCCATGCTTTTGCGACAGTCTAAATATATTTTACTTCTAACCGTAACTTGGTTAACGAAGTGCTGATATTGACCTTTTACGCTGTAATTACCTAGGTACAACTCTTCAATGGAATCATATTAAAATGATCATAGATCTCATGGTACTGATGCAGAAGTATAAAGTCCACTTCTATGGTACATTATCTATGGTCGCCGTCTTTCGGTTTATTCGATCCATTCGAACTATGAACACGTTTATTGCACACACCATTCAACATAACCGTAACAAAAGTATGTATCAATAGCGACACCCGCAAAATGCTAGCTTTCAACCATCGCACTTCATTGACATTCAAAACTTACCGAGATATCGATCTGAATCACATTCGTTTACAGAAAATATTGTAAAGATTGCCCACAGCTATACGAATACAAGCACAGGGATAATAGGATACGTGTTTCATTCAAGTCGTGCACCCAAATCCCTTTTCAAAAATGCCGTTCCTAAGAAAATCAACGACATTTTTGAGCATATCAAAATATAATGGAATTTTAACTTTATTCAATGCGTATATTGAATACTATATCCAATTGCAGATGTGTGTTGTAATTATACAACAGTTTGTATTCCCCTTTCCTTTATTACAAATGAGGCAACCGTTATGTTAAAAGACGTGATCGTCCACAAAAGTCCATCTAAGTAATTGTCACTTTCTATTTTAAAAAGCGTTTTTTTAAATTAGATATGTCATCCCAGAGATTGGAGCGTTCAAACAAACAAATTCCTTATATTTTTGTTAGTAATAATTAAAAAAAGTTAAGCACCTATATGTTTACTTACGAATATAATTTAAATGAATAGGTTGTTATTGCGAGTGCAAATAAGCTAGATCCCAATCTAATGAACTGCTAACAATACTTCATACATATTTACGATGTAACTACCGAACCATTAATAACATCATCGACAATCTGTGTACTAGTATCATAAATTATGTAACATAATAGTATATCGATAATGTGTATCAAAGTATCGATCACGGCAATGCTCTGTTTTAAGCCTTTGTTTCTCTAAATTACAATACTACTAATAATCTATATATATAAAAGCGAAAAACACTCACTCACTCATCACGAAATCTCCAAAACTGCTGAGCCGATGAAGATGAAATTTGGCAGGAAGGTAGATTGTGACTAAGAGACGTCCGCTAAGAAAGGACTTTTGGGAATTTTATCCCTAAAGGGGTGAAAAAGGGGTTGCCAGTTTGTATGAAACTTCGTCATTTTTGAAGTGAGATACATGAAATTATTAATTTACATTTGAAGTTGGTAAAAAATAATAATGCACCAATCAGATTTTGAGAATTACATCCCTAAAGGGGTGAAATAGGGGTTGCCATTTTGTATGAAACTTTGTCATTATTGAAGTGAGACACATGAAATTTTTAATTTGAATTTGTAATTGGTAAAAAATAATAATGCATCAATCTGATTTAGAAAATTATATCCCGATAGGGGTGAAATAGGGGTTGCCAGTTTGTATGAAACTTTGTCATTTTTGAAGTGAGATACATGGAATTAAAATTGAAAATGTCTTTTGGTATAATATTTTGTATTGAATTGTATTGTATTAATACACAAAATTTTGTAAAACTACACTACAAAATTTTGTGTATTAATACAATACATAATAAAAGATAGAGTGCAAAGGTTTTATTTGTTTGTTAATATTATGAGTTCAGTAATGTGTCAATAGATGGCGCCACCATACATTTTAAAAGTCGATATGGTTTGTCGTTCGCATTTAATCATCATGTGTAGTAATTGAAATTTCAAAATTCATAATAAATAAATCAATTCTATTTTTGCTTTTCTAACGATTTGATTGTGTGTTTAGACGATTTGGTACCTGCTAAATATAAAATAATAAAATTAAATTGGAATTGTTTGGAGTATGGAGTGGTAATTGCGGCATTATAATGTATGTATGTAGTTTAATGTCTGCGTTTTGGACTACTCATTGATTCGTTTAATTTAAGTTTGAAAAGTATTTTTCCGGAATCCGGATTTCGAATAGTAGTTTGAAAATAGGTAAATCTTTGTGTTATTTTCCATAAGTTAGTTGCATATTTTAAATATATTGTAAGGTTTCTCAAATAAATTGTAGGTTTTTAAGTATATTTGTATTCATTTCTAATTAGTTAGTAGATTAATATAATTTCTATTTCTATTAAAGAACAAGGGCAATTGATAAATCAACGCCCAGCCTAAACCATAAAAGCAATAAACTTGAAATTTGGGCCGAAGTTTTATATTAATACGTAGTGCTCAGATAAGAAAGGATTTTTCAAAATTAGACCCCTAAAAGGGTTAAAATTGAGGGCAAAGTTTGTATGAAAAAAATTTGAATCTTCACTGATGTACTTGAAACTTGGCAAGAATGCTTCTCAACAAAAGTAACTAATGGCGTGTTTCAGCGTTTTTTGAAATTCAATCTCTAAAGGGGTAAAAAGGGGGAGGTTAACTTATTTATCATCACAAAACCGAAACTATAAAAGCCATAAACGTGAAATTTGGTTAGTGTCTTCATTATACTATATACTGCCCACATAAGAAAGGGTTGTTCACAATTCCAACTCTTACATCCAAAAAATTTGCGTACCTATAGACAAATTACATTTGAAATTTCGCCAATTACTAACAACGCATGTTGGCCTATCGGTAGAGGTCACTGATTATTTTTTTGAGTAGAGGGTTCTAATCCTGCTAAACATGACTTTTTTTTACTTACTTTTTTCGTTTTGTATTATTTTTTTAGAATTCTATTATTTTGCTTTTAATATTTTAGTAAGGATCGAATCCTGCCACAAACAATAATTTTCTGTTTTCGTTTTTTATTTGTTTTCTAGAATATAAGAGAAAAAAAATCATTTTTTGGAATTTTTGTTTCTCTGGTACGTTATAACTTCAAAACTACTCAACAGATTTGAACGCGGTTTTCACAGGTGGATTACATATAATTAGAAGCGTTGTCAAAACTTTGTTTCGTCAAAATCGGTTTAGGGAAAAAGAAGTTATGGTCAGTTGAAGTTTACTTCTAACACTGCTTCAAAACTTTTGAACAGAGTTGAATGCGGTTTACATAAACGTATTTAATTTAGATAAAGCTAGAATTTCTACTTCGTTTTATCGATATCAATAAAGAGAAAAACACACTGCAGTCTCTATTAAATTTTAATAAAATAACACATTGAATGTGTGTGGGCGTATAATTTAGTTACATAAATATGAGTAGATGGCGCTGACTTTATTTTAATTATTTTTTCGCATATGTTATAGCAGATTGAAAATTTTCCTTACGGCAATTAATTTAAATTATTAAAAAAAAAAAATTGTTTGTTGATTTAGTTCTATTGGTTGGTTTGTTTATCGGTCGTGTTGTATTGTAAGCTATTTGAATTGATTGGTTGGTTTGGTTTGGCTTTGGTTTAAAAAATAATCAAATCGGCAAGTCAGTTCACTTATTATTTGACGGAACATACGGTCGTGTCGTAAGGTTTAATTTAACTAACTTATCACTTTTTATTGAGATTTTCTCCACTTTTCACGCCCACTATAACTTTTAGGTCCAAATGACCTAAATCTAATGAGGTAATAGGCTGCGTCTACTCTTTTAGAGACAAAGATGTGATAGTATGAATGTTAATATTTTCAGTTTGATATCGTAGCAATGTAATGGCTTTATAAAATTGGCACGGGAATAGGATACTATAGATTTAACTATAGGTCTGGATAGTTGTAGTTTCCACAGGTTACGCGAAAAGCGACCTACACGCGGGCGGAGCCGCGGGCAACAGCTAGTAATATTATAAAATTGAAAGATCTGATTGTTTGTTTGTTTGTATCGAATTGGCTTCAAAACTGCTGGACCGATGTGATATATTCTTTCACTGTTGGAAAGCCACACTATACCCGAGTGACATAGGCTATGTGTGTACCACGGGCGAAGCCGGAAGGGACTGCTAGTTTATATTTTTTATTATAAACTGTTATTTTTATTATATACGCTTTTGTGTTAGAAGTACAATGGCCTTATTGGAAGGATATGAATTATCTGTAAGTAGTATTATTTATTATCTTAAAAGCAATTAACACTTTGAGTGCTAAAAAAATAACATCATAAGCAGCCTTTACTTTTGGATTTCATAGAAGTGCTTTAAATATGACAATAAAAAAAAACAACCTGTTCAATATAAGCATACAAATCTTTTACAATTTTTAATACCCCTGGTACTTGACTAACTTATAGGACCTTGCACAATTAAAACTATAATTATTACGAGCTAAACTGTCTTAACTATCTTTAGAATTGTTTCACTTTTTGTCACCAACAAAACAAAGCAGTAAGTCCTGCCGATGTCCACTCTACCTGCTGTTATCTCGAGCCGTTTGTCCAAACAATAGATAGAAACCTTTTCCAATATCCACTTGAGTTCCTCTGTTTGCTATAGATAATTTAGTTAAGCTTGATAAAACCGTTGGGTGTTTTCATAACAAAAACTCCTTTACATTAGCACTCCCCCGATTCATCTCATTTTTATTTAAAACTCTAATAATGTAGAATTTAGAGTCTTCGTCTTGAATTAAAAAAATTCTGACTGGGTCCAAAGTTTTATAGCAGCAGTCTAGACTCTTATCTAGGTTATAAACGGCCTTCCTTGCTTAGCCTGTGAGCTTGCAAACAACCTCACACCATATAAATAGTCATAAATAAAAACAAAAAATAGACAATTTAATAATTAAATTAGAAAATCTCCAAATCACCTTCTGTGTAAAGGAAAAACAAAAATACCTCTTTTAAATCATTCGCAATTATTTACAACTTATATAACTGACGCCATAGATTAAAAAAAAATTTGCGTCACGAGAGCGCGATTCGAACTTCTTTGACTGACGCTAATGTATCTGCGCTGTAGACAAACCTCTGTGGTTTAAACAGTGTCTTTATATGTAACTGCTTTGTACTAATGTTTATGTATTGTGAAATAAATAAATAAAAAAAGAAAGAATAAGAATATAAATTTAGCGTTATGTGATTGTCTTCTATTTTCCTTCCTACATCACTTTATATTAATATTATCTGTTTCTGGTAGGATTAACAAGCATTTATCGTATATAGCTATTATTCAATTTTAACTGGTAGGTACATAAAAATGTACCTGGCCTCTCTTAAAGTGTCAATAATTGGGTACTTTACCCTATAATAAAGATTTTGTTTTAGTTGTATGGTATCCTCTGGAATAGACTGACGGTCAATGGACGGTGCTAATTCTTTTTTCTATTTTCAAGCGTATTAGTATTTTGTTGTCTATTCGTTAGAGGTAATAGATCTGTGTATAAATCTGAATCACGGCCTCTCGCTCCTCGCCGTGGCAAGGGTTCAACGTGTCGGCGCGGCTCGCGACACCTGCGCAGGAGTCAATGCTCGACGTCGGCGTGTGTGGGCCTCGCTCGCTGTCTTGCAATCTCTGTTATTGTTCTGTAATTAAATTCTCGCGCCTATAATTCCATATGTTGGAATTACTGACTTGAATATGGAAAGAAACATCAAAGCAGCATCATGAAATTTTATTAGGTATTATGAATCTTGGAATGCGACTTGTTATGAGAAATAAGTAAGTATGCAAATGATCATAACAGTATGAAATAGTATTGAAAATATTAAATTTCTTGGAGTTTTTCTCTACCCGCTTTGGTTCTTATTATTTTTGCCCAACTGCCCGAAGTGTATGTTATATTTGTTGAGTGTTTCTATATATGTACTTCAAGAGGACCTATGTAATGGAGCAATTTAAGCATATAATTTTTTTCTTTTTACGCCCTTTGTAACCTATTCGGCCTTACGTATTTCAACATATGGTATCATTAGACTTAGAATAATATAGTGAGAGTGACACTAGCTTATATTAAATTGATTGATTTTTTTTTTAATTCAGTAAATTAGTTCTTAACACAACTGTCGATCCCCTAGGTCATCACGGATTGGCCTGTAGGCGCAGCGCTGGTCGCATATCACGCCACTCCACTTTGAATGACGTCATCCGTCGGGCCCTTGTAAGTGCTGGCGTACCGGCAATTTTAGAGCTATAAATCAGTCAATTCAATTTAACTTTCGAGTACCATCCCTTTGATTCAAAGAAGTTCGAATCGCGCTGGACGCAATTTTTTTTTAAAATCTATGCTTTGATTGATGGATTTCCATCATGCGCGCATGAGCGTCTAAGGTGCGCCTATGGGATGCCACTTGTGTGGATACAGTAGCTCCATCCCATTTACAAGCGACTTCCCGTAAGGCCGGTGCAGCCGCGGCTACAGCAGAGGTCAATAAAAGGCGCAAATATGAGACTTTGGGTGAGCCATACATATTTGCGCCTTTTGCTGTGGAGACCTTGGGGCCCTGGGGTGCGGAGGCAAAAACAATATTTAAAGAAATCTCCGCACGCCTAATCGATGTCTCGGGAGATCCAAGGGCTGGTGAGCATTTCGGTCAAAGGCTAAGTTTAGCCATACAGTGTGGTAATGCCGCCAGCCTCTTGGGTACTTTACCCGGTGATGTGTGGATTTGGATTCTATTTTTTATTTAAATTAGTTTTTATTTATTTTTATAAGTTAGTTTTAATTATTGTTATTATTTTATAATTTAATTATAGATAAAAAATAATACTTTCATATACTATATATGTCATTTAAAATTTTAACTTCTTTACTATCATCATCTTTTATATTTTTTATCATTAATCACAACATCACGTATTCATAAATAACTTTGTTTTTAAAAGACCGAACTTGACTGCATTCTAACTTAATGCTTAGTTGAAACTTCGCTCACTAATTCCCATAATTCTTGGCCTTCAATTAATGTCGACTGTCTGTTTGCCCCATAGTGACGTCATCGTGCATTGCTCTAACTCACCATATACGGATCGGCGCCGGCGCACTACGGCTTAAAAGGCTGTAACGCCATATTACTTGTATTGATTTCCTGAATTTAAATCAGCTAATAACTTGATTGTTTTCATCGAAGAAATTCGGTTGTTTCCTATGGATATCATTTATATTGTAAAGTATTGGTATAATAGCAATTTAAGTAAATTTTGACAAACTTAATTAATATGTGAGAAAATCACTACTAGATTTTTAGCAACCCTTTCTAAATTCAAACAAGGTATGCAGTATATAAAATTAGAAACCCATTCCACGGAATCAAATCAATCAGTCAGAGATCCTTACATCGTTAGATACTTGTCAGGAATATCAATCGCACAACCTGAAGGGTTTAAATGCAATGCATAAAGTGACCATCTATCAGCCGAGCACAGATCTGCAGAATCAATACCCATCGGGAAGTAAAACCTGTTTCTACACTTGGTATTCTCTATAATTAAGCACGTACTTGTTAGTCTAGGCATTATGAATGTGTGACTGATCATTTTGTGTACTCATGTCAGGCACATACAACTCGCTATCCGTATAAGTGATCAACTATAAAATCAGTCATACTAATATGCATCAACATAAGACCACAACACCATACCATAAATTGACCAGTTATTTCACCAGAAGTCGTTTGACTGAATAATAAAATTTACATAAACCGATTTGTCAGTCAGCTCTTCACATAACACGATGGAAACAAAAAATATATATATAACATGTAGGTAGATTCTGTTTTTTTTTCTGTATGTAAAAAAAAATGATAAAATACAAAATGTATAACGTTTAAAATTCTAGCTAGAATTTAAGACGTTTTTTCATTTATAAAAATGTTTTTTTTTTTTTTCATTTTGCCTTTTTCTTGGTGGTGTTGGATAGTTCTAAGCAGACAAAGAGAAACTAGATAGCAAAAATTTTGTATTCAAAAGATTAAAGCTTTTCTTAATACGAACATGTGAAAATAAGAGACAAGGAGCTATGAAGCTATAGAGGACGAGGTAAATCGTACTCCATCCATGATAAAAGTAAAGCCAAAGGCAAGTACTATATTTCGAGATACACGAATCCAAAGAAACTTTACGTCCCAAGTTTCCTCTTTAATACAATTCCTTTGCCCATTTACGCGCTGCGCCAGCGCAGCGGGCCGGGCCTGAGTTTTTCTGCGCCCCGCAAGGAAAGTTGACATATCCTTATATCCTCAGATAGACCTATCAGGGAGGTCGTGTGTAAAAGAAATCAGTGCCCCGATCGACAATTCCGATCCCCGTATTTGGCCTAATAATGTACATTCTGATACCATTTTCAGAAACCCAGGAATGTGTACGGATGCAGGTGGATATAGTGCTGCTTTTAATTCAATTTTTTCTTTTAATGTCTTTCTTGGTGTTTAGAAATGGGATTGCAAAAAATGTGGCAGGGTCGATCTTTATATGGCGTAGTCTCCACACCATAATGTGGTTATACCCAACTTTACACACTGAGTTATGTTAACTCTTCTCGATATAAGCAACAAATATTCCAATTAGAAACTGAAGTTATATAATCCATAAATATAAAACCTAAATAAACTTTATAATTATTGATTCCGTCATATCGTTTGGGTTAAGAGGTTTTTGAAGCCACCAAAAGTCATTAGATGACCCACTGCTTAAGGTTCAAGCACGGAATCATCTTTCTTATCAGACAATAAGGTGATCCTGCAATGCCCTATCAGACTTGAAACAACTTGTCTTCAACTTGTTTAGACCACGGCGGCAGTTGTTAATTTTATTTTGATGAGGAGCAAATAGCATGGCTTTCATTCGTTAGTATCGGCAGGCAACATATATCCATATATTTTAAGTTCTCTCTCTTTCTCGATTGCATCCTTGACTGATTTCTTCCATTTTTATTTTTTTATTAATTTATGTACACTCAAATACAAACATTACACACACTTAAAATTAGGAAATTTAGTACAAGGGTGCTACTTATTTCTATAGAAATTTCTTCCAGTAGACCCGCGATAGGAGATTAAAACAAAAAGGCAGTTGGCATAAGCATGGCAGTTCCATAATCCATATACTTAATTATTTTAAGTTAATGAGTACTAAGTACGTAACAAGTATGTGGAAACCACACAACTAGCTGGTCATGAGGTTATCTCGGGAGCGGCAGAGCGGCGCCACCTTATCAACCTGCTACATACTGCGACCATTACTCACGATCAACACTAGCGTGATTTGTATGATGACGTCACTCGTCACACACATATCTGTTTGCATATGTTACATCATTTGCCATGAATGAATTGAAGAATGGATAATGTGCCTTGTTTGTAGCGTTAGGTCATCTAATGACTTCATTAAATATCTTTAAACAAACGGTAAGAAGTAATTGGTAATAACTTTTTCGTATTTTAATAAGATGTCATAACCTAGTGCTTAGGCAATGAGCCACATTTTGTGTATATTATAATGTGAATACAATAACAAAAACATTTCCATAATCAATGAGATGGGAACCAGTGACATGTCATTGCTTGCTGAACAAAAAGCATGAATGCGTTATCTCAAACTAATTTAAATTCCGTTTTACTCAGAAAATTATAACGACGTTGAATGACTTGTCGAAACTCCAGAGAGGATCGGTCTTCTTCAATGAATTCCGTATGTAGGTAAAATATTTAATCTAGTTAAGTTAGTGATATATAAATACTAGATAAACTAATTTCCAAACTAAGAAGATAATGTATGAACACATAAAAATTCGGCATAATGTAGGTATATCACATATTATTTCTCAGAAGCTATACTGTACCCTAATAAATTACAATACTAGGGGTATTTTTAAACGTTTTCTCAAGAAATTATGTCTGGTGCTTAACGATAGATAATATAAGCTAAACACTTGTAAGTAAAAACTTGCAAGATTACAAAATCTCGCTTAGCTAGTGAAATTCTTAATCGTGAACTATTTACAACAAATTACGATAACAAATTGACTGATGACTGAAACTTTTACTTTGTCGCTGTTTTGATGATGTTTATATTTTTATGTGTCTTATGCTTTGATTAGTTTTCTTTTAACAGGTATATAACATCTGTAAATACTAGGCGAAAGCCAACGGCTTCAAAAGTGCAGATCTGACTTCCAATCTGGAATTTTTAAAATTATATTTACTTATTTAAAAAAAATCTCATTGTTTCTTTATGCGGTAACACACACATTTATTTTAATTTTCAATACGACAACCCAGTAAATGAAATGAGACTACGCTTATTATTATCTACATCCTATTTTTTTAAATATTTCCATCATGTAAGAAATTGAAGAAAAAATGCATGTGTAAATTTTACATATACTACACACAGACACCTTTAGCTCTAGAACATTGTCCTCGCTAAAAAAAGGAAACAAAAAGACAATCGCGCTGACTTCCGGCGCGAAATGCTTCCGCCTGTGATAAGTTCCCTCGACGTCGCTTCCCCATTGACGTCTTGTAACACCTGTGATATTATATTTTATAAGATATAATGCACTCTACATGATCTAAGACTACAATAATGATGTAGCCTAAAATTACCTCTAAATGGGGTTTTTAAGACAGGAAGGGAAGACAGAACACGGAAAACTGTCTTCAATGGAACTGTCGGTAAGATTTGAAAAATTCGTTTTGCCTATTCTCAAAAAAAATAAAGTTCTGTCCAGCCGTTTCATCAATCAAGATGAAATCACGGGGCATAGCCATAAAATAAAGTAATCGCGGCCGTTCTAATAGGCTGAATTTTTTAAATAGCTATGTCAAATTTATCCAATGCAGTGACATTATCGGGATTGACATTCGACAAGCGATCGACGGCGGGCGGCGGCGGCGGCGGCGTGCCTTCCCAAATAAAAATACTTGCACACGTGTGCCAACAGTCCTTACTCCATACGTCTTTGTCTATTTGCAACACATTGTTAGCTATAAATCTCCTTAAGTTATTTCTTTAACAACAAAACAAAAAACAAAATCAAAGTAAGTACGGTTGTTTGTTTCCCCCCGAACGCCAATATCTACCTACAAAATAAGTTCATTGATTTGCCAAAGCTTTCTGTAATTAAAGATTATAGAAAATCCTGATAAAAAAAAACTTAAAATCTTTATTTTATATGCAAATCCAAAAGCAGTGGCCACGACTGCCACGAGAGGACTGGCTTTGCAATATATCTGCTAAGTATGCAACGTACTGTTTCAAAGTAGGATTGTGTGTGATATATTTGCAGATACATGTTTTAAAGTTCTTTAGTAAGTAATCAAACTACTTACTTACTCTAAATACTATTGTACTCAGGGCTAAGATATTGTTACAGCGAGAACGAATTCCTAGCTCAATGTTACAAAATTCGCATTAAATCGTTAGACAAGTCAAGCAGTAAGCACCGTTTCAGTTCAGCATGTCTCACATCCCCAAAGCCTCCCTCGCACCCCCAAGATCGATACGCGTCCGCCATTTTGAATTTTCCGACCAATACGCGTAGTCATGGAAAGCTGTTGGCATGGCAACGCGACGCCGCCGCCGGCGATTCTAGGGGAAAGTGATAGGTTTCAGTTCCCTCATTTAGGCCTTGACTATATACACATATATACCTATCTAGTTAACTCTCAGCTTTGATTAATTATTAATATTAGGTTCAGTCTCTTCGACGAAGGTAGCTCTTAAGTCTTTGAGGGATGCCAGGTAGCTGTTTCTTTTCCCTTCGATAGAGCTGACCATTTCTCGTTACTATTTTATTCTTGTAAATATAATTTTATTATAACCGGCTTCATTTGAATAATGATTGAAAAATAACCTAAAAATCTAATATTTATTTGACTATTTCAAAAGGAAATACAAAACTTTTGTCCAATTATTTTATACATTTGGTTCCCAGAGATTGATGAGGTTTTAATTTACTTACTACCTATTCATTTTTCTTAATATTTTATATATCGCTCTCTACGAATAATAAAGCGGAGACTTTTTATATTATTGCTCTATCATTTTCAACTCGGTCACACACACCTCATGTATCCTGACAGCCTTTACAGAATGCGGCTCCTAGCTGAGCATCCACATTGTCTAGGTAGCTCAAACAACGCAATAATATTGTGCCAACACCGTAGCACCCGGCACAATGCCAACTTAACCATACTAATTGATATATCCCTTTATTCTTTACATCTTACTCACAAACAACTTCCTTTCCTTTCATTCCGCATTGAAATTGTTTACATTCGTGTTGATGCTCCAGCGGTGCTCTCATAGAATGGAGACACCTGCGTCTCTATTCTGCGGGACCTACCTGTGGGTACCGCGAAATGTAAGCGGACTTTCGACTTTACAGTTTCCTGCGTTTGTCCGCGAACAATAGGCTATAAGGCTGTTCGGTGTACAACGACGCGATACTCAAAGACGCTATTGAACGCCGACTGCTCGCCGCTTGGCCTTTCTTAACATTGTACTTATTCAAATGCGCTGTGAGCTTGGACACCGGCACAAAAAATAGTGCAAATCTTTCCTCGTGATATTTAATAGGGTACAAATCGTACCTATCTAAAATTCACTATGTTTCGAATTTACTTATCTAAACATTTTCCATGCTTTTGCGACAGTCTAAATATATTTTACTTCTAACCGTAACTTGGTTAACGAAGTGCTGATATTGACCTTTTACGCTGTAATTACCTAGGTACAACTCTTCAATGGAATCATATTAAAATGATCATAGATCTCATGGTACTGATGCAGAAGTATAAAGTCCACTTCTATGGTACATTATCTATGGTCGCCGTCTTTCGGTTTATTCGATCCATTCGAACTATGAACACGTTTATTGCACACACCATTCAACATAACCGTAACAAAAGTATGTATCAATAGCGACACCCGCAAAATGCTAGCTTTCAACCATCGCACTTCATTGACATTCAAAACTTACCGAGATATCGATCTGAATCACATTCGTTTACAGAAAATATTGTAAAGATTGCCCACAGCTATACGAATACAAGCACAGGGATAATAGGATACGTGTTTCATTCAAGTCGTGCACCCAAATCCCTTTTCAAAAATGCCGTTCCTAAGAAAATCAACGACATTTTTGAGCATATCAAAATATAATGGAATTTTAACTTTATTCAATGCGTATATTGAATACTATATCCAATTGCAGATGTGTGTTGTAATTATACAACAGTTTGTATTCCCCTTTCCTTTATTACAAATGAGGCAACCGTTATGTTAAAAGACGTGATCGTCCACAAAAGTCCATCTAAGTAATTGTCACTTTCTATTTTAAAAAGCGTTTTTTTAAATTAGATATGTCATCCCAGAGATTGGAGCGTTCAAACAAACAAATTCCTTATATTTTTGTTAGTAATAATTAAAAAAAGTTAAGCACCTATATGTTTACTTACGAATATAATTTAAATGAATAGGTTGTTATTGCGAGTGCAAATAAGCTAGATCCCAATCTAATGAACTGCTAACAATACTTCATACATATTTACGATGTAACTACCGAACCATTAATAACATCATCGACAATCTGTGTACTAGTATCATAAATTATGTAACATAATAGTATATCGATAATGTGTATCAAAGTATCGATCACGGCAATGCTCTGTTTTAAGCCTTTGTTTCTCTAAATTACAATACTACTAATAATCTATATATATAAAAGCGAAAAACACTCACTCACTCATCACGAAATCTCCAAAACTGCTGAGCCGATGAAGATGAAATTTGGCAGGAAGGTAGATTGTGACTAAGAGACGTCCGCTAAGAAAGGACTTTTGGGAATTTTATCCCTAAAGGGGTGAAAAAGGGGTTGCCAGTTTGTATGAAACTTCGTCATTTTTGAAGTGAGATACATGAAATTATTAATTTACATTTGAAGTTGGTAAAAAATAATAATGCACCAATCAGATTTTGAGAATTACATCCCTAAAGGGGTGAAATAGGGGTTGCCATTTTGTATGAAACTTTGTCATTATTGAAGTGAGACACATGAAATTTTTAATTTGAATTTGTAATTGGTAAAAAATAATAATGCATCAATCTGATTTAGAAAATTATATCCCGATAGGGGTGAAATAGGGGTTGCCAGTTTGTATGAAACTTTGTCATTTTTGAAGTGAGATACATGGAATTAAAATTGAAAATGTCTTTTGGTATAATATTTTGTATTGAATTGTATTGTATTAATACACAAAATTTTGTAAAAGGCTACAATACATAATAAAAGATAGAGTGCAAAGGTTTTATTTGTTTGTTAATATTATGAGTTCAGTAATGTGTCAATAGATGGCGCCACCATACATTTTAAAAGTCGATATGGTTTGTCGTTCGCATTTAATCATCATGTGTAGTAATTGAAATTTCAAAATTCATAATAAATAAATCAATTCTATTTTTGCTTTTCTAACGATTTGATTGTGTGTTTAGACGATTTGGTACCTGCTAAATATAAAATAATAAAATTAAATTGGAATTGTTTGGAGTATGGAGTGGTAATTGCGGCATTATAATGTATGTATGTAGTTTAATGTCTGCGTTTTGGACTACTCATTGATTCGTTTAATTTAAGTTTGAAAAGTATTTTTCCGGAATCCGGATTTCGAATAGTAGTTTGAAAATAGGTAAATCTTTGTGTTATTTTCCATAAGTTAGTTGCATATTTTAAATATATTGTAAGGTTTCTCAAATAAATTGTAGGTTTTTAAGTATATTTGTATTCATTTCTAATTAGTTAGTAGATTAATATAATTTCTATTTCTATTAAAGAACAAGGGCAATTGATAAATCAACGCCCAGCCTAAACCATAAAAGCAATAAACTTGAAATTTGGGCCGAAGTTTTATATTAATACGTAGTGCTCAGATAAGAAAGGATTTTTCAAAATTAGACCCCTAAAAGGGTTAAAATTGAGGGCAAAGTTTGTATGAAAAAAATTTGAATCTTCACTGATGTACTTGAAACTTGGCAAGAATGCTTCTCAACAAAAGTAACTAATGGCGTGTTTCAGCGTTTTTTGAAATTCAATCTCTAAAGGGGTAAAAAGGGGGAGGTTAACTTATTTATCATCACAAAACCGAAACTATAAAAGCCATAAACGTGAAATTTGGTTAGTGTCTTCATTATACTATATACTGCCCACATAAGAAAGGGTTGTTCACAATTCCAACTCTTACATCCAAAAAATTTGCGTACCTATAGACAAATTACATTTGAAATTTCGCCAATTACTAACAACGCATGTTGGCCTATCGGTAGAGGTCACTGATTATTTTTTTGAGTAGAGGGTTCTAATCCTGCTAAACATGACTTTTTTTTACTTACTTTTTTCGTTTTGTATTATTTTTTTAGAATTCTATTATTTTGCTTTTAATATTTTAGTAAGGATCGAATCCTGCCACAAACAATAATTTTCTGTTTTCGTTTTTTATTTGTTTTCTAGAATATAAGAGAAAAAAAATCATTTTTTGGAATTTTTGTTTCTCTGGTACGTTATAACTTCAAAACTACTCAACAGATTTGAACGCGGTTTTCACAGGTGGATTACATATAATTAGAAGCGTTGTCAAAACTTTGTTTCGTCAAAATCGGTTTAGGGAAAAAGAAGTTATGGTCAGTTGAAGTTTACTTCTAACACTGCTTCAAAACTTTTGAACAGAGTTGAATGCGGTTTACATAAACGTATTTAATTTAGATAAAGCTAGAATTTCTACTTCGTTTTATCGATATCAATAAAGAGAAAAACACACTGCAGTCTCTATTAAATTTTAATAAAATAACACATTGAATGTGTGTGGGCGTATAATTTAGTTACATAAATATGAGTAGATGGCGCTGACTTTATTTTAATTATTTTTTCGCATATGTTATAGCAGATTGAAAATTTTCCTTACGGCAATTAATTTAAATTATTAAAAAAAAAAAATTGTTTGTTGATTTAGTTCTATTGGTTGGTTTGTTTATCGGTCGTGTTGTATTGTAAGCTATTTGAATTGATTGGTTGGTTTGGTTTGGCTTTGGTTTAAAAAATAATCAAATCGGCAAGTCAGTTCACTTATTATTTGACGGAACATACGGTCGTGTCGTAAGGTTTAATTTAACTAACTTATCACTTTTTATTGAGATTTTCTCCACTTTTCACGCCCACTATAACTTTTAGGTCCAAATGACCTAAATCTAATGAGGTAATAGGCTGCGTCTACTCTTTTAGAGACAAAGATGTGATAGTATGAATGTTAATATTTTCAGTTTGATATCGTAGCAATGTAATGGCTTTATAAAATTGGCACGGGAATAGGATACTATAGATTTAACTATAGGTCTGGATAGTTGTAGTTTCCACAGGTTACGCGAAAAGCGACCTACACGCGGGCGGAGCCGCGGGCAACAGCTAGTAATATTATAAAATTGAAAGATCTGATTGTTTGTTTGTTTGTATCGAATTGGCTTCAAAACTGCTGGACCGATGTGATATATTCTTTCACTGTTGGAAAGCCACACTATACCCGAGTGACATAGGCTATGTGTGTACCACGGGCGAAGCCGGAAGGGACTGCTAGTTTATATTTTTTATTATAAACTGTTATTTTTATTATATACGCTTTTGTGTTAGAAGTACAATGGCCTTATTGGAAGGATATGAATTATCTGTAAGTAGTATTATTTATTATCTTAAAAGCAATTAACACTTTGAGTGCTAAAAAAATAACATCATAAGCAGCCTTTACTTTTGGATTTCATAGAAGTGCTTTAAATATGACAATAAAAAAAAACAACCTGTTCAATATAAGCATACAAATCTTTTACAATTTTTAATACCCCTGGTACTTGACTAACTTATAGGACCTTGCACAATTAAAACTATAATTATTACGAGCTAAACTGTCTTAACTATCTTTAGAATTGTTTCACTTTTTGTCACCAACAAAACAAAGCAGTAAGTCCTGCCGATGTCCACTCTACCTGCTGTTATCTCGAGCCGTTTGTCCAAACAATAGATAGAAACCTTTTCCAATATCCACTTGAGTTCCTCTGTTTGCTATAGATAATTTAGTTAAGCTTGATAAAACCGTTGGGTGTTTTCATAACAAAAACTCCTTTACATTAGCACTCCCCCGATTCATCTCATTTTTATTTAAAACTCTAATAATGTAGAATTTAGAGTCTTCGTCTTGAATTAAAAAAATTCTGACTGGGTCCAAAGTTTTATAGCAGCAGTCTAGACTCTTATCTAGGTTATAAACGGCCTTCCTTGCTTAGCCTGTGAGCTTGCAAACAACCTCACACCATATAAATAGTCATAAATAAAAACAAAAAATAGACAATTTAATAATTAAATTAGAAAATCTCCAAATCACCTTCTGTGTAAAGGAAAAACAAAAATACCTCTTTTAAATCATTCGCAATTATTTACAACTTATATAACTGACGCCATAGATTAAAAAAAAATTTGCGTCACGAGAGCGCGATTCGAACTTCTTTGACTGACGCTAATGTATCTGCGCTGTAGACAAACCTCTGTGGTTTAAACAGTGTCTTTATATGTAACTGCTTTGTACTAATGTTTATGTATTGTGAAATAAATAAATAAAAAAAGAAAGAATAAGAATATAAATTTAGCGTTATGTGATTGTCTTCTATTTTCCTTCCTACATCACTTTATATTAATATTATCTGTTTCTGGTAGGATTAACAAGCATTTATCGTATATAGCTATTATTCAATTTTAACTGGTAGGTACATAAAAATGTACCTGGCCTCTCTTAAAGTGTCAATAATTGGGTACTTTACCCTATAATAAAGATTTTGTTTTAGTTGTATGGTATCCTCTGGAATAGACTGACGGTCAATGGACGGTGCTAATTCTTTTTTCTATTTTCAAGCGTATTAGTATTTTGTTGTCTATTCGTTAGAGGTAATAGATCTGTGTATAAATCTGAATCACGGCCTCTCGCTCCTCGCCGTGGCAAGGGTTCAACGTGTCGGCGCGGCTCGCGACACCTGCGCAGGAGTCAATGCTCGACGTCGGCGTGTGTGGGCCTCGCTCGCTGTCTTGCAATCTCTGTTATTGTTCTGTAATTAAATTCTCGCGCCTATAATTCCATATGTTGGAATTACTGACTTGAATATGGAAAGAAACATCAAAGCAGCATCATGAAATTTTATTAGGTATTATGAATCTTGGAATGCGACTTGTTATGAGAAATAAGTAAGTATGCAAATGATCATAACAGTATGAAATAGTATTGAAAATATTAAATTTCTTGGAGTTTTTCTCTACCCGCTTTGGTTCTTATTATTTTTGCCCAACTGCCCGAAGTGTATGTTATATTTGTTGAGTGTTTCTATATATGTACTTCAAGAGGACCTATGTAATGGAGCAATTTAAGCATATAATTTTTTTCTTTTTACGCCCTTTGTAACCTATTCGGCCTTACGTATTTCAACATATGGTATCATTAGACTTAGAATAATATAGTGAGAGTGACACTAGCTTATATTAAATTGATTGATTTTTTTTTTAATTCAGTAAATTAGTTCTTAACACAACTGTCGATCCCCTAGGTCATCACGGATTGGCCTGTAGGCGCAGCGCTGGTCGCATATCACGCCACTCCACTTTGAATGACGTCATCCGTCGGGCCCTTGTAAGTGCTGGCGTACCGGCAATTTTAGAGCTATAAATCAGTCAATTCAATTTAACTTTCGAGTACCATCCCTTTGATTCAAAGAAGTTCGAATCGCGCTGGACGCAATTTTTTTTTAAAATCTATGCTTTGATTGATGGATTTCCATCATGCGCGCATGAGCGTCTAAGGTGCGCCTATGGGATGCCACTTGTGTGGATACAGTAGCTCCATCCCATTTACAAGCGACTTCCCGTAAGGCCGGTGCAGCCGCGGCTACAGCAGAGGTCAATAAAAGGCGCAAATATGAGACTTTGGGTGAGCCATACATATTTGCGCCTTTTGCTGTGGAGACCTTGGGGCCCTGGGGTGCGGAGGCAAAAACAATATTTAAAGAAATCTCCGCACGCCTAATCGATGTCTCGGGAGATCCAAGGGCTGGTGAGCATTTCGGTCAAAGGCTAAGTTTAGCCATACAGTGTGGTAATGCCGCCAGCCTCTTGGGTACTTTACCCGGTGATGTGTGGATTTGGATTCTATTTTTTATTTAAATTAGTTTTTATTTATTTTTATAAGTTAGTTTTAATTATTGTTATTATTTTATAATTTAATTATAGATAAAAAATAATACTTTCATATACTATATATGTCATTTAAAATTTTAACTTCTTTACTATCATCATCTTTTATATTTTTTATCATTAATCACAACATCACGTATTCATAAATAACTTTGTTTTTAAAAGACCGAACTTGACTGCATTCTAACTTAATGCTTAGTTGAAACTTCGCTCACTAATTCCCATAATTCTTGGCCTTCAATTAATGTCGACTGTCTGTTTGCCCCATAGTGACGTCATCGTGCATTGCTCTAACTCACCATATACGGATCGGCGCCGGCGCACTACGGCTTAAAAGGCTGTAACGCCATATTACTTGTATTGATTTCCTGAATTTAAATCAGCTAATAACTTGATTGTTTTCATCGAAGAAATTCGGTTGTTTCCTATGGATATCATTTATATTGTAAAGTATTGGTATAATAGCAATTTAAGTAAATTTTGACAAACTTAATTAATATGTGAGAAAATCACTACTAGATTTTTAGCAACCCTTTCTAAATTCAAACAAGGTATGCAGTATATAAAATTAGAAACCCATTCCACGGAATCAAATCAATCAGTCAGAGATCCTTACATCGTTAGATACTTGTCAGGAATATCAATCGCACAACCTGAAGGGTTTAAATGCAATGCATAAAGTGACCATCTATCAGCCGAGCACAGATCTGCAGAATCAATACCCATCGGGAAGTAAAACCTGTTTCTACACTTGGTATTCTCTATAATTAAGCACGTACTTGTTAGTCTAGGCATTATGAATGTGTGACTGATCATTTTGTGTACTCATGTCAGGCACATACAACTCGCTATCCGTATAAGTGATCAACTATAAAATCAGTCATACTAATATGCATCAACATAAGACCACAACACCATACCATAAATTGACCAGTTATTTCACCAGAAGTCGTTTGACTGAATAATAAAATTTACATAAACCGATTTGTCAGTCAGCTCTTCACATAACACGATGGAAACAAAAAATATATATATAACATGTAGGTAGATTCTGTTTTTTTTTCTGTATGTAAAAAAAAATGATAAAATACAAAATGTATAACGTTTAAAATTCTAGCTAGAATTTAAGACGTTTTTTCATTTATAAAAATGTTTTTTTTTTTTTTCATTTTGCCTTTTTCTTGGTGGTGTTGGATAGTTCTAAGCAGACAAAGAGAAACTAGATAGCAAAAATTTTGTATTCAAAAGATTAAAGCTTTTCTTAATACGAACATGTGAAAATAAGAGACAAGGAGCTATGAAGCTATAGAGGACGAGGTAAATCGTACTCCATCCATGATAAAAGTAAAGCCAAAGGCAAGTACTATATTTCGAGATACACGAATCCAAAGAAACTTTACGTCCCAAGTTTCCTCTTTAATACAATTCCTTTGCCCATTTACGCGCTGCGCCAGCGCAGCGGGCCGGGCCTGAGTTTTTCTGCGCCCCGCAAGGAAAGTTGACATATCCTTATATCCTCAGATAGACCTATCAGGGAGGTCGTGTGTAAAAGAAATCAGTGCCCCGATCGACAATTCCGATCCCCGTATTTGGCCTAATAATGTACATTCTGATACCATTTTCAGAAACCCAGGAATGTGTACGGATGCAGGTGGATATAGTGCTGCTTTTAATTCAATTTTTTCTTTTAATGTCTTTCTTGGTGTTTAGAAATGGGATTGCAAAAAATGTGGCAGGGTCGATCTTTATATGGCGTAGTCTCCACACCATAATGTGGTTATACCCAACTTTACACACTGAGTTATGTTAACTCTTCTCGATATAAGCAACAAATATTCCAATTAGAAACTGAAGTTATATAATCCATAAATATAAAACCTAAATAAACTTTATAATTATTGATTCCGTCATATCGTTTGGGTTAAGAGGTTTTTGAAGCCACCAAAAGTCATTAGATGACCCACTGCTTAAGGTTCAAGCACGGAATCATCTTTCTTATCAGACAATAAGGTGATCCTGCAATGCCCTATCAGACTTGAAACAACTTGTCTTCAACTTGTTTAGACCACGGCGGCAGTTGTTAATTTTATTTTGATGAGGAGCAAATAGCATGGCTTTCATTCGTTAGTATCGGCAGGCAACATATATCCATATATTTTAAGTTCTCTCTCTTTCTCGATTGCATCCTTGACTGATTTCTTCCATTTTTATTTTTTTATTAATTTATGTACACTCAAATACAAACATTACACACACTTAAAATTAGGAAATTTAGTACAAGGGTGCTACTTATTTCTATAGAAATTTCTTCCAGTAGACCCGCGATAGGAGATTAAAACAAAAAGGCAGTTGGCATAAGCATGGCAGTTCCATAATCCATATACTTAATTATTTTAAGTTAATGAGTACTAAGTACGTAACAAGTATGTGGAAACCACACAACTAGCTGGTCATGAGGTTATCTCGGGAGCGGCAGAGCGGCGCCACCTTATCAACCTGCTACATACTGCGACCATTACTCACGATCAACACTAGCGTGATTTGTATGATGACGTCACTCGTCACACACATATCTGTTTGCATATGTTACATCATTTGCCATGAATGAATTGAAGAATGGATAATGTGCCTTGTTTGTAGCGTTAGGTCATCTAATGACTTCATTAAATATCTTTAAACAAACGGTAAGAAGTAATTGGTAATAACTTTTTCGTATTTTAATAAGATGTCATAACCTAGTGCTTAGGCAATGAGCCACATTTTGTGTATATTATAATGTGAATACAATAACAAAAACATTTCCATAATCAATGAGATGGGAACCAGTGACATGTCATTGCTTGCTGAACAAAAAGCATGAATGCGTTATCTCAAACTAATTTAAATTCCGTTTTACTCAGAAAATTATAACGACGTTGAATGACTTGTCGAAACTCCAGAGAGGATCGGTCTTCTTCAATGAATTCCGTATGTAGGTAAAATATTTAATCTAGTTAAGTTAGTGATATATAAATACTAGATAAACTAATTTCCAAACTAAGAAGATAATGTATGAACACATAAAAATTCGGCATAATGTAGGTATATCACATATTATTTCTCAGAAGCTATACTGTACCCTAATAAATTACAATACTAGGGGTATTTTTAAACGTTTTCTCAAGAAATTATGTCTGGTGCTTAACGATAGATAATATAAGCTAAACACTTGTAAGTAAAAACTTGCAAGATTACAAAATCTCGCTTAGCTAGTGAAATTCTTAATCGTGAACTATTTACAACAAATTACGATAACAAATTGACTGATGACTGCACACATTTTACACGGAACACCAAATCACCTTATTAACAAATCTTGGGAAACCGCTTGACGTTTTGAGGCTTTTAAAACACAACAAAAAAAAACAATCGTTTCTTCAATACAAAAATGCACCTGAGAATGAAGGCCGGACCACTTGACTAATATTTCGATTATAACAAATAAGCGTGACTAGTTCCAAACGACCTAAGAGCGGTCCATCGTTACAAATTTGAAGAATTTTTGGTCACGGTGTAGTTTAAAACCCGCAATGTATATGTATGAAGTCGGATAACCACTCAAAAAATCACATATCGCGCAAGGAAGTCTCAGGTAGTGGGTAAAAATTCGTTTAGTCCGGGTTGCGCCCACGTTTTTTCCCCAATGGGCCACACGGCCACACAGGTGCACTGGCTCCTAATTTACTATTCCGATTCGATAGCAGGCCAGCCTGTTTGTTGCGTTTGCTAGATCTTGAAGTGTATCTAAGTATTTATGAATTAGTTGCCAGATAAAAATTGCATATTTCTCAGTTATGTGACGATCGCAACGTAGTCTAAAGAAAAAGTATTAAAAGTTAAATGGTCTTAATATAACAAATGTTTTAGAAAATAAAATGGCTGTTTCGAATTGTGTACTATTTGCCGCTGTCGATACTTTTATTTGTATTATGTAATTTTCTTGTTCGCGTTGAAAGTGCTTATCCGCGTTTTTGTTAAGTCAATTATGTCTGAGATATACACAATAGTGTATATATGTACTGTACATACTGTTATAGTACAAAACAAGTGAAATCTTTTGCTTGAAATTTTTTGATTGTTGGCGTAAAGCTATGCCATCAGGGTGACAGCTTGAAAAAGCTGAAACCGTTGTTAATTTCATTCATATCATGTGGCCTATTAACGCTGCACAACCTAGTGTCAGAGTTTTTGATTACCAGCACTAGACCTCTGCCGTTTCTATATCGGTGACAGATAATGTTACCTGGGAACAACAAAGACATTTTGACCAAAATTTAGAATCTAGTTATATGAATTATGTAGGTAAATGTCTCGTAAATGTAGAGTTTAGATAAATTAGAATATTTGTTAGTCCTTTCTGTAAAGTAAATATTGCAGAGCTATGTATATTTTATTTATTTTTTTGGATTTGAATTTACTGCAGTTCTATTTTTTTTCATCTTCATAAAAGCCTTTACAACTCATGATGTCATCGTCCATGTACTCCATCATCACATAAATGAATATATTTTTCTTTACTAAGTTTACGATGTATTGTTCAAAGTTATATGACCATAAGAATGGTTATTTATACACAGACATCACTCTGTATGTCAGAATTTAGTAACAATACATTAATAGCCTTGTGATCACCGGCTTAAGAATAGATCACCCCTTTTTTCCCGTGATCACCAATCAAATTGGTGGCGGATTCTAAAAGTCTTCCCAAATCGGTAATAAAAATTGCTTGGTAATCTAAAAATGTCTGACAGAAGTTCGTAGTAAGTAGTATTTGATCGATGGTATTATTTATAGTATTCCGTAACCTAGGGTAGTACTTACTACTTATGCCTCATATTGGGGCGAAAAATCATTATCTTGCGAACTCCAATGCTTTACATGGCTTGGGATTGGGATGATGCAGTAACAATATTAAACTTTCTATTGTATTTATCTTTGTAATTTGATTGTAACTATTACTTATATTTCTTCCTTGCGTTCTCATTGTCCATTATTTGTATTTCTAAGACGTAATTAGCAATAGCGACTTCAAAATGAATGGACAATAACCTGCGCAATTCGCCCACGCTGTACTACCAATCAACTCAAACAAACAAAGCTATAATCGAGGCGATTACGGACATGATAATAAGCCAATTGAAGACCATCGATGCCTAAAATCGTTTTGACATTCACTAATCGTGGTCAGAGAATGAAATGCTAATCGTTCCACGTAGCTGAAGGAAGTAATAACTGACACAAAGGCTTCACGGTGGGTAATAAAGAGAGGCGCCATTTTGAATTTGAATTGTCGATGGTTGGCGATGCAATCGCATTGTCGCTGGGAGGTCGCATCCGGCGCCGGCATTTGCATCAACGCGACTCGAATCGTGCTTAGTTCATTTACGTATATATATTCATAATACATTGTTATTTTTTTCTATTGATGTTAATAGGTGCTGTGTTGCAGGTGTTCTGTTTAAATAAATATCTCTTTGTTATGAGACATCGCAGCATCCTTACTATAAGTATGTAAAGAAGCGCTGCCTTAAAAAAGTATCCATTTATACATCTTACTAAATTGTATTTATCTGTTCTGGCGGATTTTACCAACGAAAGTAACTTCATGGAAGATTGACATAAGGCTGTCATGATGATTCTCTGGACTCCGCTTCGTTGCAGAGGGCCAAGCAAAAGTGGGACAAATAAGGTTCAGTTGATAATGGTATATTGATAGACAGCAAACGAGAATGGCTAAACTATTTGAGTTGTTTACATGTCATAAAACGGCCCTTGATAGAGACCTGTGGACAAAGGGGAAGAGCCTTTAGGTACGCAGCAAAGAAATGCAACATGAGGTTTGAAACACAATACAAATACCAATAAATAGTAAAATTCTGACATACAACGAATGTAAACAGTTACTTATTTGCAATAAATTCATTCTGAATCAAGTCCAATCTACAACCATACAATTTACAATTATTGTTCTGTACACGATACTCCTTTTGCTATGCCAATTAAATATTTGCATTTATTCATTAAATGGTACAGGCGCAGCATCGACGACAGGTGGCCACGCACGTGCCGACTCGAATAAAACGCAATGAATGTCAAATGTCGTCTTCAAACGCACTTGAACGAGCCTTGCCTGAAGTAATGGGCATCATAAAGAACTTTCACTGCAAACTATAGAGCACACTTCACATTGTCATTGCATAACGCTTAGGTCTTTTTATGTCGACAAAATCACGAAGATACTTTTTGATTCCATATCATTAAGATATTTATTGCACTGAGAGTCTTATCGTTTAATTTTAAAGGTTAAATGTAAGGTAATAAAACTTAGTTTCGTGTATAGCTGCGCTTGCGTCAGATTGAGGGTTCATTCGCCGCCCTCTATGACTGCCTGACTTTTCATTATCGAGATGTTTTATTAAAGGAGGGTTTGGTGTATTGCTGGTTAGGGTCGGTTAGGGTTATCTCCAAGAGTTTGGTATTATAATTTATGGTAAAAATTATATGGAACTCCTCAGACCAGTTTCATTCCTATTCAGAATTAGATATCCAAAGCTGCACATTTGATCCACAATTTTAAAATGTTTTATCATATTAATTATACTTATTATTATATCCAATTTTGGTACAATATCAATTTATTTTGCTTAATGTACCTATAAAAAATATACCTAAAATATCACTTGGTAATAGAATTTAGAATTACAGAATTTCCTATTCTACAAGACTAATTGTCTCTGCTAATTGTCTATCACGAACGAGAATGATGTCTCTCTGGAAATGGGAGTTATATGCAAAATGAAGGAAAATTCAGTTCCAGTTAGTACTACAAGCACAAGTTAGTAACTTGGGCATTGCTTGTACATTGTTTTATCTTACTCAAATCTCGTCAGTAAATTTGAAAATATCTGACATTCATGGATTTAGAATTACTACTATTGACACCATGGTGCCTCATACCATATATGCAAAAAAGAAGTATAATCTACTAGTGGTTTACTAACTTCCACAAAGAAATGCGAAATTAATTGCAGCCCTGTAAGTACACTATGTATAGGTATACCCAAATTTATCCCCTCGCAGCGCGGGCGGGTGTCGGCAGAATGTTTACACTGGATTTGGGGCTGCTATATTGCATTCCTATGCACAAACAGCCTCGCATTGAGCGACTGATTATAATCTCTCTTCATTTCTATTTATTTTCAGAATATGACGCCCTAGCTCGTTTGAGAGATAGGACAAAACAGAATGTCTGTTCAGTCTATCAGCTGTTTCCTTCCAGCTCAGGGTGGCTACTCCATCTCTTAAAACTATCCTTCTCAATCAACCAGCGCGCTACGTGATGTAAGGCGACATTTCCCTCACTCAATCGTTCTTGCATGGTTTTAAGAGATGGTGGTAAGCCACCAGGTGGGTTAAGACTATAACTGCTACGACACTACATCGAAATTGCTGCAGACTTTATTCTACCAGAAAAGCTATAAAATATGAAATCCGGAAAACTATATACTACTTTCATTACTTACGAGTATAATATTTCTCGTCATACACGCTTCCGGCCACTCATAATCTCCCTTTTTAAGAGGTCTTTGATTTAACCGCTGTATATTTTTCTAGGCTAACCCTGACTAGTTATCCCAGTCAACTGGTTTCTATAAGTACATTTCGTAAGTTTCCTTGCATCCATCTTATCTACATGACCATTCCAAACAAAACCAGAGTAAAGAGTGTAAATCTGTGATGTAAATAAGCAAGGGATACCTGTAATGATTGTAGCAACTGAAAACCTTTAGTATGCCTAGCCCTGCGGATAATATTTATTTAATAATTCTCGTTAGTGACTAAACCATATTATGTCTAGATGTAATCGAAACGACGTCGCTTCCATCAACAGCTCGAAGTCATGGCGAAGCGCTCGTTAAACAAACAGACCATTTCCTCGAATCTTTGTTTTGACAACATTATAGACAATGCCACGCGCCGAAGCCAAACACTGACTCACTCGGCAGACAACGTCAGTCAGCTTGGACACTCACTTGGAATGTTACTCTACTGCTCGAAGGGAGTTCATCATTATCACCTTTCTTGAGAAATCTTAATTGCATTTGTTAAATCCATACCAGGGTGTGCATGGTCGATTGACCGTGACACCTACACGAAATTAAACGAATGATGATTGTGGATCAATGAATATCCTCATCATTCATTATTTTCATTTCGTGTAGATGACACGGTCAAACCGCCTCTCGGCCTCTAACGTGGTACCTTTAACGACTACCAGACTTCCGAAGCACGGAATCATCTTTATTATCAACAGGTGATTCACGATTGAAATGTCCTAACCAAACTGGAAACAACTAAACAAAGTATCCTTCCCGTGGGAATCGAACCCTCAATATCCGGGTCTATAGGCAAACGCCTTAACCACTTGACCACAGAGGCAGTTGAAATGAATGATTAACTGATGTAAATACCTTAGCAGGAAAACTGGGTCTAATTACTCTATGACCTAGAGGGCAATTATTTACGTGCAAAACCAAGGACAAATCGGTAAGTGTTGTAAAGTAGGTAAATGTTAATATTCTTTATTTAACGCCTCGGATAAAAAAAATCCCATTTGATTAATACTTTTAGCATTTAGTTCGCCTATTACAAATGTATTTTGGTCAATAAAGTATAAATACCTAAATAAATTCAATTTCTTCGCATCGGCTACGAACGCACCCATTTGTCTGAATATTCTATTTAGTTGTTTGGGCTAATAATATATTTATTAAGACTCGCACAAAATATTTCAAAATTCTTATAGCCATACCAGATACCTGAATCAGCTACAAGTTTGATTCTCTTTGTCCCCCTGTGCACGAATAACTCAAGCGATGTTTTCGTGCATATCTGATGGCAAATAAAATTCTTGTTGTAACATTCAATTTTAACCTTTGTTTTAAGGAGCCTTAAGGTCAGTTATTCTTGTAGATTGAACAAACCAAGTTGAGGACACGTGTGCGTCTCCGCCCGCGCAGATTGTGACCTGATACAAAGAGCTATCAACCAAATGGAATGTGCCGCAAAAACGGATCACTTTGACTACTCACAAAAATACTAGCTACGTGGTCTAGAATAGACCATCCCCTCTCTGGTCCCGGGAGTGTAGGGGAATAACTGAGGTCTCAATTTTCTTGCACGTACCGACTGATGGCAGATTATCTACCAACAAACGTAGTCAGGAAGACGGCCACTCATAAAAATAGTGCCAAATCTTAAATACTTATTGACCGAACGAGCGAAGCGAGCGAGAGTCTCCATTTCGAGACTGGCAAATTTTGCTTTTGTCCGGATGTCTGTCTGTCTGTTTGTTCCGGGCTAGAGGTCGCATTTCTGAACGGATCTTAATGAAACTTGGTAAACGTGTTCCTTGATTTATTTGCAATTTTTTGTCGAGAGTTTTTTTTGATTGGAGGGAAAAAGGGGGAAAAAATGGGGAAAGATTTCTATGACGTTGTTTACGAACGGATCTTAATGAAACTTGACACACGTGTTCCTTGATTTATTTGCAATTTTTTGTCGAGAGCGTTTTTTGATTGGAAGGAAAATGGGGGCGAAAATGGGGGAAGTTTGCTATTTGTTATAATGCTTATACCACTGGCCGCATGGTACTTGTTCTTTTACAACTTTGCGCTTTGAATTCGTTTTCGGTCATTTATTTTTATTCTTATTTTTATTTTTATTTTTATTTTTTTTGTTTTTATATGACTGTATACAGTGACGGAAAAGGAATTTGAAAAACAATTTGGAAAAGCATAGCAAACATATTAGTTTGAAAAGAATATTATATAATGTTCTTGTTAGCTTACCCTTCACTTTAACTAAATCCAATCAATTACGGCAGATAACGTCCATTTATTATTATTGTAATTTTTCGTCAAATGAAAGATTAGGTACTTTATAGTTTTTGTAAACAAACACTCTGTTTACAACAATTACATGAAAGTTTTATCATTTTAAACTATTACTGAGTAAATTTCTTAAAAATAATTGTGATTGAAAAAAATAAATGCTATTTTTTCACCTCATTGTAAACAATGCACATTGCAATTATCAATTAATTAAACATTCTAAATAAACAAATGCATGCAAGCAAAGCAAATTGTTGATTTCGATACGTAAATAAAAATATAACCCTACGTAATTGTCTCTATAAAGTCTTCAAGTCTATGCGTTTTTAAATTTGCAGCATTACTCGTTTAATATCCAATAGACACAGTTATCATGTTGCTGCAATCGATCGTAATCACTAATCAGATTCAAGTATGTGTAACGCGTAATTCTAATTGGCCGTAACAAAAGTGAGAGCGAGATGAAATGTCATCTCATAGCATTTTGTTTCATCTATAGTGGTCGTTTTAAATTTACTCACACAGGCGTGATTTAGCGCATATGTGTCTGTTTATGTAAGTTTTTTACTTGCACTACTACACGAGCAAAAGCACATCTATACATAGTGATTTCTTAGTGAGAGTAGTAAACTTCAGACGTTTTACTAAAAAGCTGGCCTAGCCTAGCAGCGCCTATGAACCGGCGCGCCGCGTGTTCGCGCGAATTCATAGATGGCGTTGTTAAGATAATTTAATATCTTGTATGAAAAAATATTTATTATTTATATGTATTGATTATATAAAAAATATTTTTTATTTATTACAAAAGTATAGGGTAGGCAACGTCTAAACGTCTTTATGATATGCACGCCACTGACTGTATATTATGACCGTCTGACCAGAATAGGATAATATGGCAAAATAAAAAAATATAGAAAAAAATCCTTTTGAGAATATACGAGGAAAAAATTAACAGAATAAGAAATTCCTATATATACTCTATATAGAGTAATAAAAAAAAATGAAAAGGAGGTTAACGGATGAGGTTCGCGAGGTCTACTGTTCACAGAACCACTAGTAAAGTAATAAGTCATCGCGTTATTGCAAGGCCTGGACTGCAATCGGAATTAAGCTTTGATAAACCATTTTGTGTGCTTGGTAGCCAGGAAAGTATTCTTTATTGTACAAAAAAATAGGAATGTAAAATGGCAGACATAGGTACGTAAGCTGTAAGGGATCTCTCTCTTCCAAAATCTGCGACGATATTAGAGGGTAGGGTAACTAATGTGATTGTGCGACTAAGTAAACCCGTGCAAGTGAATTTTACATCTACAAAGTGCACAATTAGTTTGCAAAGGTAGAGAAAAATTAGCAAAGAGTAAAATTCTATTCTTGACTATTTCAACTGAATAGGTCAAGTAGCTAAGGTACCTTGGTAAATAATGAAGTAATATTACCATTTAAATTAAGAAGATGTAGATATCATCCATTAGGTTAGAATTCTTTGGACCTGCTTGTCTCGCGAGTCGCCACGCCTGCGCTTTGCGGACTCCGAGGACTCCAATAATTGACTGCGGGGATCTTGCGATAAAAATTTATCACACAATTAATGGAATATTGTTTACTGTCTCGCATGAATTTCTGCTTAGTAAATTAAATATATAGCAACACCCTATATATGAAAAAATATCAAGTGAGCTACTAGCTACTAGAACAATATTATTTTTGTTATTAAGTCAATTAGGTACCATTGAAATAACTGAGAAGAGCACCACTAGGCCTTATATATATTATAGGCCTTAATAGGCACAAATATACCCTCCCTAAATTGATACTTTAATGTGTTCGTAATAAAATAAACCGGGCACCACCACACAATACTGGAAAAATTACCAGGTATATCACTATCATCACTTCATCACTTCACTATTACTATCACTACATAGTATAAAAAAAGTCGCTTTCTCTCTCCCTATGTCCTAGTATAAAACAAAGTCGCTTTCTCTCTCCCTATGTCCCTTTGTATGCTTAAATCTTTTAAACTACGCAACGGATTTTGATGCGATTTTTTTATAGATAGTGATTCCAGAGGAAGGTTTTTATGCCCATGCGAAGCCGGGGCGGGTCGCTAGTTAATCATAATTTAACAAATCAGTGCAATACATCAATTTACTTAATTCGGTCGTTTCTTGTTATTTATTTATTAGCACATATTACAAACTGCAGTCACAAACAATACAGTAAAAAAGGTACATCTATCTCTCAAACTAACCGTTATCGTTTATCATCATCAAATTATATCAAGTGTGACGATTTACAACCCTTACAGGTTCCATTTTTCCGTTATAGAAACGGAACCCTGAAAAATAGTTCACCTCTAAAACCAATGTTGCAAAATGGTATTGCTTTGAATTTAATGTCTATGGGAACTTTTCATACTTACGAGAACCAACACCAAATATCTGTAAATCATTACCCTTCCTTTTGGCTTCGCCGTAGTCGGGTAAAAAAAGATCAAGCAACAGAGCGCCGCGAGACGGCGGCAGACGCAGGCGACGGTGAAATGACTCCAAATACTCAGGTGCGCGCGACGTCACGACCAGCCAGATACATTGTGGTTGTGGAACAAACAACACAAAATAAGACTGCCACAATGGAACGGGTTTTTTCAATATACAAATGTGGAATTTTAAATCGGGTACATTCTTCAGGTGTTCTTACGAATTATTCAATTTTTGTAAAAATACAAATGTTTGGTTGTTTGTTTGTTATCTTCAAAACAGCCTCTCGACCTCCAACTTGGTATAAGACCGCTAAGCATCTTTTCTTATTAGACAATGTCTGCAATGTCTCTAACTAAGCTCGCAACAACTTATTGTGTGATTGACCTTTCGATGATTCGTAAAATGAATTCGTAAAGTGAATAAGGGACAAATGGAGGCCTCAATCCTTTTATAGTGCCCAAGCCTTCTCTACTGGTCAACCATAAGGAGAAACTAAAAAATATATGCAGCGCAAAAAGTTTATGAAATAGGTACATAGCGACTGCGTTAGGATTTTGTATGGAATTTCTTAGTTACCTTACTATCCGCCAGGGATTCATTCTTCGTTTGTCCCACTGAGTTTTGTCCCACTAATAAATTTCTTAGTTAGTCCCAAACATTATGCTTCCTTCGTCCCGATGTACAATTTTTATTATTTTATTCCTAGTTGGTCCCACTTTGCATTCCTTGTTCGACCCGTTGTTTTTAAACGGTTTTTTATAAGTAATTTTCTTTCTAAATAATATAGGTTTTTGTTTGTTTTCCGTTCAAAATACTTTTTTGTTAGCTGTACCTTTAAAGTACCTTCTTGTGAACTGGGACAAACCGGGAATATAAAAGTGACTGGGACAAACGAATCATTTTTTGAAATGTGGGACAAAATTTCAGGACGAACGAAGAATAAACCCCGCCAGGAGCGTTGTACAGGTTTGTCATATATAATCGCTAACGCAGTCGCTAGCGTTTGCGTTTATAAAATCTCATACTAGGGGTACTTGTGACAGACAGAGAGACGAAGTGGAGTCTTACTAATAACACAGATTACAGAATACTATACTTACTAGTACAATGCCCCTCACATGAGTTTTACTAAACGCAAACGCTGTGCTCTAGCGACTGTGTTAGCGATTTTGTATGACAAACCTGTACAACGCTCCTGACGGATAGTAAGGTAACTAAGAAATTCCATACAAAATCCTAACGCAGACGCTAGCGACTGCGTTAGCGATTTCTACTCGACTCATACTAGTGGCACGGGACTGGTTCTAAGCTACAACCGCTGCCATCTAGGGATTATTATTTTTTAAAAAATTGAAGTTATTATTTGAATACTCAATTCATTTCTAGATGTCTCTTTTAGTTTAAATTGCTTTGTTTTAGTTTTGCTATTCCACGATAGATGGCGTTGAATGCTACTTTTTTTTTTAAATTACATCTTATTAATGGCAACACTGTTGTTATAAAATACAACGCCATGATGGAAAATGCTTTTATTTGATTGGTCAGCCAACTACAAGGAAGTCGTCGCTATTCGTTTGCGATGACATTCATCCGCTCCGCCATTTTGCTGCTGTTGCGCCGCTATTGTGATAGGTTAGCGGCCGGCGATTAAAATTTTTAATCAAGCCGCTTCGCGGCCATCGGTTTTAATTTTATACAGGTAAGTGTGAAATATATTATTATTAACTCAGTACATTTTCCGAAAAGTATTATTTGCACTATGTATCTCCACGTTAGAATTTAATGTCTTTCGTGGTCGTAGATTAGTGCTATATCAATTTTATGCTCACCCATTCGAAAGCACAAAACGCTTCTGTTTTCGTTAGTTACGAGCATTACAAATTATTTGTTATGTAATGTCTGTGATATAGGATTGGAGAAGAGATTCAGTTGTGCATAAGGTTACATTTTGTTTCAGGTAAAATAGGCTGGTGAAATGCATTTGTACAGTTTGACCCTACAAGGGTCAACGTGCATCACGCACGCCGTGCATGGCAATTTCTCTGGCACCAAGCAGCAGGAAATTGTGATATCACGTGGAAAAACTTTGGAGTTGCTTCGCCCTGATCCCAATACCGGCAAAGTGCATACCCTGATGAAAGTAGAGATATTCGGCATCATACGTTCTATGATGTCATTCAGACTTACTGGTGGAACTAAAGGTACGTACAAAGTTATTTTTAGACCATGTGGGGGCTCATTCCTTTACTTCATATAACCTAAAAACTCGCCACGCCTTATTTCTAATAGAGTCCATATGTAGTCTGAATTTTATATGATTGCAACAGAAAGAAGATCGCTGAATCTGAGAATTTCATGAGTGATACCTACTGCATTGTCTTGCTCCATGCTTCCATGACTTAAGTTGCATGGCATAACTAGATGCACAGACTATAAAGCCAGCGCGTCGCTCTTGGTACTCTCTATAGATGCCGAGTTGTATCTAGCATTGGCACAGTTTATACTGGCAAAGCACATGAATAACTTAATTATTCTAAACCCTAATGAGAGTGTGACTTTTTCAGATTATATTGTCATTGGATCAGACTCTGGACGTATTGTTATTATGGAATATATTCCTGCTAAAAACATTTTGGAGAAAGTCCATCAAGAGACATTTGGTAAATCTGGATGCCGGAGAATAGTACCAGGGCAGTATCTGGCTATTGACCCTAAAGGAAGAGCCGTTATGATAGGTATGTTTTCTTGAGGCCATTTTTATTGTTTTTTTTATCACATCAAACCAAACTAGTGTCTCACAAATTATAAAAATTCTAATAATATCTAAGCCTATGCCATTGTAGGCACATCTGATACGTAGGTAAACAAAATGATGAAAATTGTAAAAAATAATTTTTCTTTTAGGTGCAATTGAAAAACAGAAGCTTGTATACATATTAAACAGAGATGCTGAAGCCAGACTTACAATCTCATCGCCTCTGGAAGCACACAAATCCAACACATTGGTGTACCACATGGTGGGCGTAGATGTGGGCTTTGAGAACCCCATGTTTGCTTGTCTAGAGATTGACTATGAGGAGGCTGATAGTGATCCATCTGGTAAGTTCTCTTAGTTGTTGTTTACCCAACCAAAGGGTCTGCTGTCTGTCAATCTGTACCATGTTAACTTAAATTTCGAGCTTTTTCTAATTACAGTCCATAACTTCTTGATTGCTAAATCTAAACAGTTAGCATTGTAGACATATCAAAGAGCTATCAAATCATCTGCTTGTTTTGTTTTTATTCTTAGCACAAACTTTGTGTTGTAAGCCAGTCCTGTTTAGGTAGGTACCTAGCATTGCAACACAACTAACACAAGACAATGTGTCAAGTGACTGTGTTTTAAATTTTAGTCATTTCAATCAGTTCTGATTATTTTGAGGTCCGTGTTTCTGATTGTTAGTGACGACAAATCCTCTTTATATGAACTAAAACACATGTTTCATGTGCAGTACTTTTGATTAGTACCTAGTTTACTAATTATTGCTTTTTTTAGGTGAGGCTGCCCAAAAAACACAACAAACATTGACATTCTACGAGTTGGACTTAGGCCTCAACCATGTAGTGAGAAAGTACTCGGAACCTCTTGAAGAGCACGCCAACTTTTTGATCACTGTCCCTGGTGGCAATGATGGCCCTTCAGGTGTCCTCATTTGCTCTGAGAACTATCTAACATACAAGAATTTGGGTGACCAGCACGACATCCGATGTCCCATACCCCGTCGGAGAAATGACCTTGATGACCCTGAAAGAGGCATGATCTTTGTCTGCTCTGCAACACACAAAACCAAGTCAATGTTCTTCTTTTTGGCACAAACTGAACAGGGAGACATATTCAAAATAACTATCGAGACTGATGATGACATGGTGACAGAAATTAAGCTTAAATATTTTGATACAGTACCTGTAGCAACATCTATGTGTGTTTTGAAAACTGGTTTTTTGTTTGTGGCCAGTGAATTCGGCAACCAGTAAGTATTGTCATCATTTTCATTGATTTATGCATGTGAGCCTGTGTGTAGGAATTATTTCTTACTCACTTTACTTTTAAAACATGCTATACAAGTAATCTCTGAACCAAGGTCCTCCCTTTTATATGGGGTGAGTGCACACTGATTAGGGATGCACATTTTTTCTAGATATTCGTTTCTAGGGAATAGTGACTACATTTTTATTACATACCTTAACCATAAATTTTGTATTACAGCTTTTTGTACCAAATTGCTCATTTGGGAGATGAGGATGATGAACCAGAATTCAGCTCTGCCATGCCTTTGGAAGAAGGGGATACATTCTTCTTTGCTCCAAGACCCTTGAGAAATTTGGTGCTGGTTGATGAACTAGATTCACTGTCACCAATATTAGGTGAGATGAATATTTTGTTGCAATTATATTTATTTTTCATCATCCCATTTATGTATTACTAGCTTTTCCCCGCGGCTTCGCCCCGCGTGGGACTCGGTTATATCGCGCCCAAAAGTAGCCTATGTTTGACCTCAGGTCGTTAAACTACATCCCTACCAAATTTCATCACAATCAGTCCAGCAGTTTAGCCGTGAAGAGGTGACAGACAGCAAACTTTCGCATTTATATTATTAGTATGGATTTGTCAGTAAAGATGAAACCACTAAACAATAAAGTAAAATTTAAATTCAATTGAAAATTTTTGAAATAAAAATAAAATACAAAATGTAAAATAAATTTGGAAGAAAATTATTGATTGATTTGCTGATTTATTTTATCATTTGATTTAGCTTGCCATGTGGCAGATTTGGCTGGAGAAGATACTCCCCAAGTATATTTAGCATGCGGACGTGGACCCAGGTCCTCATTAAGGGCGCTGAGACATGGTCTAGAAGTGGCAGAGATGGCTGTATCAGAATTGCCAGGTTCACCCAATGCTGTGTGGACGGTTCGAAGGCACAAAGATGGTAAGTTTATTTATTATAAACGGTTGTAGACAAAAGAATTGTTGATGTAATTAGAATGATTTGCAATACCGCTAGTTAAAGAATTTAGGGGATACTGAATCAATATGTAATCAGCCAAAACTATGGGCAAAGTTGGAGCATAATGATTATACCTTTTGGTCCGTGTTACTGAAATGCCGTGACGTCACAATAACCACCTATGAATGCTCCTCTTTATCAACAAGTTATTAATAAAACCCTGGTTGTTTGTCATACATAAACACCAGTGGTTTTTCTTTTCAGAATCTTCTATCCGGCGATGAACAGATGAGACGGTTACGACAATGACACAGGTAGGCATCGACACTGTCATTTTGCTACACTGACGGATGGCATCAACAGGGAAAAATATTCTTATTTTTTTAAGAGGACTATAAGAACGTATTTTACCTTGTGTTTTTCTGTTGGTTGCAGAGGAATATGATTCATACATCATTGTGTCATTCGTAAACGCTACACTTGTGCTCTCTATTGGTGAGACAGTCGAAGAAGTGACTGACTCTGGGTTTCTGGGTACGACGCCGACTCTCAGTTGTCATGCTCTCGGGAACGACGCTCTGGTTCAAGTATACCCAGACGGCATCCGACACATCCGTGCGGACAAACGTGTCAACGAGTGGAAAGCGCCTGGCAAGAAATCCATAGTAAAATGCGCCGTCAATCAAAGACAAGTTGTGATCGCTTTGACTGGCGGTGAACTTGTCTATTTTGAAATGGACCCTGTGAGTAAAACACATTGAAATTTCTTTTAACAACTCGACGTATTGCGTGAAGATGCTCTCGGGTGTCTTCACGTGATGGTGTGGTGTAGCTGCCGCATGCAGTGATGTGCCCACGACGTCGTAGATCATACAGAGCTCCCGCTTGCGGTCGAGGTCTGACTCGGCATATTCCATAGCCAAGCTGGAGTCGCTCAGACTGTGAAGGCGGCAAAACCATGTCGTGGACAAATATCACTAATATCAATTAATATTTTATATTAACTTTTGCCAATGTGCTAACTATGATAACTGTTTTAGACTGGACAACTGAATGAATATACTGAGAGAAAAAAGCTGTCGTCTGATGTATCTTGTATGGCGTTAGGCTCTGTGGCTACAGGAGAACAGAGGGCATGGTTCTTAGCTGTTGGTTTGAATGACAATACTGTCAGAATTATATCTTTGGATCCATCGGTAAGTATTTATTAAATTGTCTAACTGTAAATTTTTATATTAATTAGATAAATGTTTTATGATGACAAAAGGACACCACTGAATCAAAGTGATTTCAACAACCTTAAAAATGCGTTATTCTCAAACTAACTGATATTAAAACAGTTCATATTACGTCTTTCCATCTATGAGCAAAATTAACCAGTTTTATTAATTTTCAGGATTGCCTGTCACCAAGATCCATGCAAGCATTGCCCGCCGGCGCGGAATCGTTGTGTATAGTCGAGCAACCATTCGAGTCCGGAGCCAAATCTGCTTTACATCTTAACATTGGCTTGAGCAATGGAGTGTTACTTAGAACCACTTTAGACTCTGTCAGTGGTGACCTTGCCGATACAAGGACTAGGTTTGTATAACTTTATTTTTAGTTGTATGTTCAATAATAAAATAACCAATGATGTCAACCTTTTTCGCTCCGTGTTTCATCTGAAATACATTGACGATTCATTAACCAGATCTGAGGTAATAAAATACAAAAAAGATGATAGCTTTGTCAAAATTTGGTGTTTCAAAAAATGCCTACTTTGTTTCAGATATCTAGGCTCCAGACCAGTTAAATTATTCAAAGTCAGGGTACAAGGCACAGAAGCAGTATTAGCAGTGTCGTCGCGTACATGGCTCGGATACCACTACCAAAATCGTTTCCATTTGACTCCTTTGTCATATGAATGTCTGGAATATGCTGCTGGCTTTAGTTCAGGTATTTTTTGCATTGATTTTTCTACAACTCGACGTATTGCGTGAAGATGCTTTCGGGTGTCTTCACGTGATGGTGTGGTGTAGCTGCCGCATGCAGTGATGTGCCCACGACGTCGTAGATCATACAGAGCTCCCGCTTGCGGTCGAGGTCTGACTCGGCATATTCCATAGCCAAGCTGGAGTCGCTCAGACTGTAAAGGCGGCAAAACCATGTCGTGGACAAATATCACTAACATTTGTTTTAAACGTGCTTAATGATGAAACATTAAATTATAAATTTACACTCATTTAATTCCTTTGCAGAACAATGTGCTGAAGGTATCGTCGCTATTTCGTCAAATACACTGCGAATTTTGGCCCTAGAAAAGTTGGGTGCTGTATTTAACCAAACATACTTGCCATTAGAGTATACTCCAAGAAAATTTTTAATAAATTCAGACAACAACCATATAATTATTTTGGAGACTGACCACAATTCCTACACTGAAGAAATGAAAAAACAAAGAAGGTAAAATAAATAATGTTTTTATACCAAAAACTACTATTTACTCTCAAATGATGACAAATTGACACTATTCCTGAATCTTTTTGTTGATACTCCTGCAGTCCTGATTAATATTTAAATATCACTGTAATTGCATAAATGTTATTAAACACTATATACCATGAATGTTATTTTTTGTTCAGGGTTCAAATGGCACAAGAAATGCGTGAGGCAGCCGCGGGCGGCGGGCCTGAGGAGCAGCAACTTGCCAATGAAATGGCTGATGCATTCCTCTCAGACATACTGCCAGAAAATGTATTTTCTTCTCCTAAAGCTGGAGCAGGTATTTATATGATATTTTACTCCAAATAAAAAAACTTATGGCCACATTCTCTGGGCAAGAGCGGCGAACGTCATTGAACACACCGACTCTAATCGGGTGTGGCCATAATAAATCCCTGCATTAATCCCAAGTGGTCTTCTGTAAGTCATTTGATTCAAGCATGGGAAACATTTTTGGTAAATTAGTTTTACAATGAAATTGTCAATTTTTTTACTAATGGAATGTAAAATCATCACTTTCAACAATTTTTTATATATTCATATTTCCAACAATGGGTGACATTGATAGAAGCTACTTTAACCTGGTAAATAAATATAGTGGATGGTTTTAGGGTCCTAAATACCCTGTGAAGACTGTTATTTTAAGCTATATATTGGTCATTGAAAGTAGAAAAACAAGCTGTTTGTTTTTTTAACCAGATTCTTGATCCTTGGTTGACACCAGGCCGAGAAATAATATATTCAATATTCAAAAAGAAGTTGATGAGATTGAAAATCTGTAATAGATCCAAGTCTTCTTGCAATGTCTTGTTTAAAAACTAAGCTTTCAACAAATCGCAGCCGTATAAAGGTCTAGTATCGTTGCAGGTATGTGGGCGAGTCAGATCCGCGTGGTGGACATGGGTTCGGGCGGCGCGCAGCCGAGCACGCTGTTCAAGCTGCCGCTGGAGCAGAACGAGGCCGCCGTGGCCATGTGCCTGCTGCGCTGGGCCGCGCACGGCGAGCACGCGCGCCCGCATCTCGTGGTCGGAGTCGCCAAGGACACCGTCCTGTCGCCGAGATCTTGTACGGAGGGCAGCTTGCATGTATACAAGGTAGGCCGGTTGTGTTGATATTTATTTAATGAGCAAAAATTTTACAAAACGAATTTATAGTCATTTGCAATAGAAAATGTCTATTGTTTTGTTAACTGGTATAATAAAATTAATTTGCTATGATTTTCATATTGACCTATTTGTTCTAGATATATGGAAGCACGGGGAAATTGGAATTGGTCCACAAAACCCCAATAGACGAGTATCCCGGAGCACTGGCGGCATTCAACGGCAAGCTAGTAGCTGGCGTCGGTCGCATGTTACGACTTTACGACATCGGCAGACGGAAATTACTTCGGAAATGCGAAAACAGACACATTCCAAACCTTATTGCCGATATCAAAACTATTGGACAGAGAATCTTTGTGTCAGATGTCCAAGAATCAGTATTATGCGTCAAATACAAAAAACGTGAAAACCAACTGATAATTTTTGCAGATGATACAAATCCAAGATGGATTACAAATACCTCAATTCTTGATTATGATACAGTGGCCATGGCTGACAAGTTTGGCAATATTGCCATCATGAGACTGCCACAGTCGATATCCGATGATGTTGACGAAGATCCTACAGGAAACAAAGCATTGTGGGACAGAGGTAGGCATAAATTCCATAAAAAAAAATAATTTGACGCATTTTTCTATGATGATACCAGTAAAATCACACATGCTAGACTAATGATATTCAATGATTATGTTTTATTATCTGAAGATACAAATTTTGTCATATTTCGACTTATGTAGTATTCTTTTTATAACACAAAATATTTTCAGGTCTTCTAAATGGGGCGTCTCAAAAAGGTGAAATAGTTGTGAACTTCCATATTGGAGAAACCGTGACGTCACTACAAAGGGCGACACTCATCCCAGGAGGTTCTGAAGCATTGTTGTATGCGACAATCAGCGGTTCGCTTGGAGTCATGTTGCCGTTTACCTCGAGAGAAGACCATGATTTCTTCCAACATTTGGAAATGCATATGAGGAGTGAAAATCAGCCCCTGTGTGGGCGCGATCACCTTTCATTTAGGAGTTACTATTATCCTGTCAAGGTGAGATACATTAATATTAATCTCTTTATAGCAACTGTGTTTCGAAATATGTGGTATAAATAAATTTGGTTTCTAACGTATCAATGAAACAAAAAGTAGCTAACAATATCAATAAAACAAAAAGTTGGCCATCACTGAACGCCGGGCAGATATGAACCATCTAAAAATCTATAACAAAATCGAGAAATTTTTACGTCAAGCACAAAGCCCTATATAAAATACTGAAAACGACCAGACATTGTTCCTGTTGGCTAGGTATTCAACAGTAAGTCAACAGCTTGTTTTCCAGAGACGAGCTGTGTTACACTGTTGGCAGAGCACGGTGATCGCGGGCGGCGGCCGAGCCGGCCGTTGTGGTCGCCGGCCGCTGCCTTCGCTCACTGCGTTCCTGAGAGTCGGTTGCGCTTATTGGCGCTATCGTAGTATTTGGAACGAACACAAAAACATACATTTATTTATTGTGCTTAAACCACGGTACAGAGAAAATAAAATTTCAAAGGATTTATTTACTTACAGATTGCCACACCTGACATCTGATTTAAGAACTTGCAAATTTGTTTGTTACAGAATGTGATTGATGGAGATCTCTGCGAGCAGTTTAATTCCTTGGACACAGAAAAACAAAAAGCAATTGCCGGAGACTTGGAGCGAACGCCGGCTGAAGTATCAAAGAAACTAGAAGATATGAGAACCAGATACGCATTTTAAGTTAGTAATATTTACAATAATTGTTCTGATTAGGTTAAGAAATAAATTAATGAATTGAATATGTCTATTGATTTAATAAACCCCTTTCCTGCCTGATAGTTACAAATTCGCTGCCGAGAAACAGGTTTATTCCCACCTGTTCTATTGTATAGTCCCAACAGTTCTATAAAATGAAATACCATTATTTGCAATCAAACACGGTCAAACTACATGAATGGAAATTTTCGCACTGATCCTATGATTTAAAATAATAGAACTAGCACATATGTTTTTCCACTTTTACGCATGTTTTCCACTTATGCATGCAAAATATCGCTTTCGCAGTGTCTCCTTTTCGCACAGTGCCCTTTTTCGCACAGTGTCCCCTTTTCGCACAGTGTCCCCTTCCCCTTTTCGCACAGTGTCCCCTTCCCCTTTTCGCACAGTGTCCCATTCCCCTTTTCGCACAGTGTCCCCTTCCCCTTTTCGCACAGTGTCCCCTTCCCCTTTTCGCACAGTGTCCCCTTCCCCTTTTCGCACAGTGTCCCCTTCCCCTTTTCGCACAGTGTCCCCTTCCCCTTTTCGCACAGTGTCCCCTTCCCCTTTTCGCACAGTGTCCCCTTCCCCTTTTCGCACAGTGTCCCCTTCCCCTTTTCGCACAGTGTCGATTAAGGGGGATTACTGCTCATGTTCAAGCGTAGCTATTGCAAATGCGTTAAATATTCATAATCAGAACAGTTACGTCTCGTATGTAACTGGAATTCGTTCAAGTCATTGATTTCAGTGCTTATAAAGGCATCTAGGTGATACAATAAATTATTTACGGCCTACTTGAATGCCATGCATTTTATTTTAACCTACCTACCTACTTTTTAACGCGCTTACTCCGTTCAGCAGTGCTGTAAATAGGGAGGTGCCCAGGCAGGCGTAGACTGGGGGGCGCAAGAATGGCCTATATTATTATTTTTTAATTTCGCTCGTGTCGTGATAAGTTCCTGCTGCGACCCTAATGTTATAGTATAAACATTGAAACGACCGAGAAATCAATTCCTGCATTCTTTGCTGATTTATAGATGTATACCTACCTACTTAGTTTTAAGTATGTCATAGTACCTACTTATTGGAAATATGCAATTCAGAATAAGTAAAATACTTTCTCACTCATCGCTACCTACAGCGGTGCGGCGCGGCGTTGGAATTATAAACGAGCACGTGCTGCCTGGTTATGTGAGTAGATAGGTACCATTGTTAACTTTCGCTAGCGACCCTTGTCCGGCTGAGTGCTTTGCTTTTGTCCGACTAATAAAATTACTTTACAAGCAAACACTGCGTAACAATAACCTCTTCAACTGATTTAAGTATGTGCTTAACAACAAGGTAGGTAAGTGGTATAATTAATCTTTCCCTTTAATTTTCATGTCACCTCGTGGTCTGGTGCCCTAAAATGCAAATATACAAAGAAAAATGCCACGACTCCTTGCGAGCACGTGAAACAAACGTCTCCATGGCTACGGTATCGACCGGCGGCTTTTCCGAGGCTTTCGTCTGCCTGAAAGTCTCGTTCGCGTGACGCACTGAAACAATGGGGCTGAAACAGTTATAGTTGGGAGATCGAGATAAGCGGCGGTTTACGCTGCCCGACAATTGTATAACATTAAAGAATGTTACTTTAGCACTTGACGTGTGTTACAGTGTTACCGTTGATTTTGAATGCCATTGTTGACGTGGGATCGTATCTGGTAGGTGGGTCCAGCGCGGATAATGAGTGCACGCGAAGCGAAGCGCGACGGACGGCCGGCGGCGTAGGTGATGCGCGAGCGTCCGTTTTTACAAAGCACTCCAGAGTACTCATTAGTCGGTTCACCGTAACTGCTGCGGTCGGCAGGAACGCAGCGTGTGCAATACGGGACATTAGAAAGTGTAATGTGAAGTGTAGTGCGATGCTGTCGGTGGGCAAGCCGGCATCACTGGTGCAACAGAAGAAGCAGCAGTGGGCGCGGGAGAGAGGTGCGTATGGCAGCTGCGAGGCCGCAGTGGCCGGCTCGCGGATCCGCCGATGCATGGCTGCATCATGCTAATAAATTTTGCAACAAACAAATTCACTGTCGTGGTTTAGTCAAGGAGCTAACTACTCGCGTCTCCGGTCAGTATGTGCACGACCCTCGTCAGAATCAGAATTAATTGGAGTGAATTCTGAAAACACAACATTAGTAGCTACTACCTAGTTCTGAGAATTATTTTGCTGGTAAGTAACCACCTATTACTGCGGGTTAGAAAAGTTAGAACGAAAACACCAGTAAAATTGTTAGTGTTATCAGTAAATAAGTAGGTATACGTAAAATTCGAGTACCTGCTTACTTTCTTAATTTTATTGAAAACCGAAAAATAAATTATATCCTCTTATTATAATCTAAATCTACAGATATTCTAGATTAGTCGAATATTTTTTCGTAAAAATTTATAGAAAGTACCTACCTAGGTACCAACCTACAATCAGATTTACAAAAAATTAAGAATGCAGATATATTAAGCTAAGAGTTGCTCATTTAAGTTAATATGTAAATCTGAATAAAGGCTAGGTATTTTATTTATTTGTTACCTACCTAGTCAAGTTTTACATAACCGCTAGTAGTTACTAGGGAGGTTAAATATATTCTTGACGTTTGAGCTTATATTCAAAAAGTCACCTAACTACCTATATATCTTACTGATTTGTGCTTTAATTTTGTTTTTCATAAGTAATTCTGCTTTCCATGAACTACAAGCGAACTTTTAATACTTTAATAAGTAGGTACCTACTTACTTGTTAGGTATCTAAGTAGGTGTAAATTTCAATCTATCTGCTATGCTAGGTACCTAACCCCGTAATGGATAAAGACGCGAAAGAGAATGAATTTCAGTAAGGAAATCTTTTCCTACGTGCAATTCAAGAATTACTAAATTATTTACTTATGCTAACTGCTAGTCCGTTTTCTCCAAAAGAACGCACTTATGCAGCGTCATGTGGCATGGCACGGCGCATTTAGCTGTGGGTCGTTTAATATTCGTGTATTGGAAATTGATAGATTTATGAGATCGACTGATCGATTTCATAATCACATTGCCCAAATTTGGGGCAATTCAATAAACAAGCAATCTCTACCAGTCATTTTAAAAACTTAGCTCTACAATCTCTGCTACACGAGACAAGACCGGGTATACTTCTGCAAACAAAAAAAACATACAACAAACAGAATATATAAAAGAACTGTAGTTATAGTTACTTATTAACGGTATGTAGCGTAATAATCTAGCCGCTTCCTTTTCACTTTGCTGTTCGCACCTGTAGTAAAATTGATTCTATCTTTGTTTTGATTCAATGTCAAACAATCGTGACCCATCAATCGATTTCCTGAGTAAATTTCCGATAACAAAGGCGCCGCCAGTGATTTCCTAAGCACCTAAATTAGCGTAAACTATTATGTTCATATTGACAATGCGTAGCGTTCCGGTGTTTATGTAGTGGGCCCTACTGCGGTCGATGGAAATAACACGAAACAATAAATCAAGGCTACCCTGAGTAGCAATGAACTTTGTCCTTCTGTTTTAGTCACAAATGAACATTTGAAGACCTTACTACTATTTTTTATATACCTATTACTACTAGCTGTATTTCGCAGTCGCACTCGCCCGATACTCAATCCATAATGTAGCATCATATGCATAATAATAATAAAATGTCACATTAAAAACATTTAAGAATAAATAAGGGGACCAAAGAATTGCTTCACATCCTCAGCGTTGGGCCTGAGGATGCGACAATCTCATAGTATCTCCTCCCTAGTCTGTGGACAATCTGGACTGTGAAATACCTACCTACGTTAGGGTTGCTTTTAAATTATGATCCTAAATTTGGCGGTACACACAACTCTTATTACAGACTAGCTGTTACCCGCGGCTCCGCCCGCGTGTAGGTCGCTTTTCGCGTAACCTGTGTTACATTGAAATGAAATGACGCAATCGAAGTAGCCAGGACATTATTCAAATATAAACAAATATCATGTTTCAGAGTTAAGTTCAAAGAATCTCTTTGTAGACAACATTAGCAGTTCTTCCCTCAGAGGCTAATAAAAATAGATTTTCGGCGCTACTGACCCGCGAGCAAGCCACATACAGTTGTCCATGCGAGAAACATCTTGTTGACTTGTTCTTAGGTCGATGCCAGCTGCTTTTAGGGTTTGTCCCTGCGACTTATTTATCGTCATGGCAAAGCATACAGCAACTGGAAACTGGGTGCGTTTAAATTAAAAGAGGAAATTGTTGGGGATGAGTGGTATTCGAGGTATGTACACCGTTTCGCCTGAACCACACCCTGTGAGAATTTCGGCCTGTATTAAGTTGCGCTGCAAAACCGTTACTTTGCGTCGGGTCCCGTTGCATAGTTTAGGCGGAGAAAGATTTCTTAGGAGCATAATGGGAACGCCGACTTTAAGGGTAATGTTATGAGCAGGAAGACCACTTGCAGCCAATGAACTCAAAAACTCGATAGGGTAGGTGGTAGCATCATCCTGATGCACAACACTGTTATATGACGTGTAAATCACTTCATCCCCGACAATTTCCGCCAAAACCTTGAGTTTCGGTAAAGGTTTCCGAAGCCCGAGATGACGCATGACGCTCGCGGTCAGCGGACAACCGAGACTCTCTGTCAGAAGAAGTTTCTAAAGACCGAGACAATGCATGGCGTTGCCTATCTTCATCGAGTTGCATCTGTCTATCCGCATTCGATTCTTGAGATCTAGCTAACCTTCTGCTTTTAGCTATTCTGGAATCATGCGACAAATTAGATCGTTTCCTTCTAGGCGTTATTTAAAATAATTAAAATTCTTTATATTAGGTGAATTTAAATCAACTGCAAATATTTTAAGGGCAGATCAGACCACTCAACTGAATAACTTTCCTAAATAAACATGTCGAAATACGAAAAAAACTTTTTGACCTCCCATAAAATTGAGAATCAGCTGATCTAGTTTAGTATGGTGAGTGAAAAATAAAATTTCGTATTTCGATATAAGTTTATTTGGAAAAGTTGTTCAGTATAGTGGTCTGTATCTGCCCTTAAAATATTTGCAGTTGATTTGTGTCCACCTTATATACAACACGATCGTATGTTCCGTCAAACAACAAATTCAATTTTCAATTCAAGCAAGACAACTAACAACCGAACCGTCCATTTTCCAAACCAATTAATAGACAACAACCAGAGAACTAAACCAAAAGAACCACAAAGACAAAGACCATCAATTTTTGTAATTTGTTAGGGTTAATTTCAATTTGCTATACCATAATGCGAAAACGTAACCATAGCGAGTTGTAAAGTAAGTCAGCGCCATCTATTGAGATTTTATGTTACTAAATTTACGATCAAATTCAATGTGTTATTTTAATAAAATTAATAGGTGCAGTGCGTGTTTTCGTCTTTATTGATATGGATAATATAAAGTAGAAATCCTAGCGTTTTATCTAAATTAAATTGAACGTAAGTAAACGCATTAAAAGTTTTGAAGCAGTGTTTGAAGTAAATTTTCAATCGACCATAACTTCTTTTTCCCTTAACCGATTTTGACGAAACAAAGTTTTGACAACGCTCCTAATTATATGTAATCCAACTGTGAAAACCACGTTTAAATCCGTTGAGTATTTTCGAAGTTATAACGTACCAGACAGACATACATACAGACAGACAAAAATTCCAAAAACTGTCTTTTTGGCTTCTGTTACTCTTTTTTAATCGCACTCAATCAGTTTTTTTGAAAAATATTAAATGTACAGACACTCGCATTTTAGTGTCTTATTATATGTATTGATAAACCATGCCAATACTTGTGAACATGATCTGTCAGATTAATTATAAATAAAAAAAAATATTAGGTACCTAGCTATGTAAAAGTACTGGAAGGTTTTCAGCATCTGTTACAAAATAGCACCAAATCGAAGGTTTCACAAACGATGGTACAGATAGTAGACCGCTCGCCGTTCCAGTCTGTTGTTGATGGTGTAGGTATACACACACTGACTGACTGACTGACATCATCACGAGTTTCTCTCTTTACTTATTCTAGAGGTAGAGCTCACAACAATTAACGATACGAATGAGTTAATGACTGAGGAGAACCTTTTGCTATGCATAAATAAATATCTAAGTATTAGTAGTTAATAAATGCCTAGGACCTAGTTATCTAGGTATGAAAATGGAAAAGACAGTCAGATTGAGTTCAGATTTTTTAATAGATGCGAAAAAATTGAATTTGGATAACAATTATCTAATCAATCAGTAAAAAAGTTAAGTTAAACCTACATTACGATCTCTGCTTGACCCAAAGGTGGTTGACTGTGCCCTTAGTGCGAGTTTTTCTTAACGCAGACGCTAGCGACTGCGTTAGCGATTTTGTACGGCAGGGCTGGAAAGCGCCTCTGGCGGATAGTAAGGCAACTAAAAAAATCCATACAAAATCCTCACGCAGTCGCTAGCGTCTGCGTTAAGAAAAACTCGCACTAAGGGCAAAGATTGTTAAATCAATACATATAATCAATACATATAATAAGACACTAAAATGCGAGTGTCTGTACATTTAATATTTTTCAAAAAAACTGATTGAGTGCGATTAAAAAAGAGTAACAGAAACCAAAAAGACAGTTTTTGGAATTTTTGTCTGTCTGGTACGTTATAACTTCGAAAATACTCAACGGATTTAAACGCGGTTTTTACAGTTGGATTACATATAATTAGGAGCGTTGTCAAAACTTTGTTTTGTCAAAATCGGTTAAGGGAAAAAGAAGTTATGGTCGATTGAAAATTTACTTCAAACACTGCTTTAAAACTTTTAATGCGTTAATTTGCGTACCCATAGACAAAACCCATTTGAAATTTCGGCAGTAACAAGCAAAGCATGTTGGCCTATCGGTAGAGGTCGCGGAACAATTTTTTAAGTAGAGGGTTCGAATCCTGCTAGACATCACTTCTTTTGTTTTTACCCTTTTTTTGTTTTGTATTAATTTTTTAGAAGTATTTTTTTTAAATATTTTAGTAAAGAAATGTTTCTAGAAAGTAGCTGGATCGAATCCTGCCACAAACAATAATTTTCTGTTTTCGTTTTTTATTTGTTTTCTAGAATTATTTTCTTACTTAGAGAAAGCTCTTAGCGTTAATTCCGTTAATATAAAAGTATTTTGTACTTATCTATCTATACATATAATAAGACAGTAAAAATCGAGTGTCTGTACATTAAATATTTTTCTAAAAAACCTCTACGGGGCAATGAAAGAAGAGTAATAAAAACCAAAAAAAAAACAATTTTTGCCTATTTAATTTTTGTCTATCTGTCTTTCTGTCTGTGTGGTGCGTTATAATTTCAAAACTACTCAACAGATTTGAACGCTGTTTTCACAGGTGAATTACATATAATTAGGAGCGTTGTAAAATCTTTGTTTCATCAAAATCGGTTAAGGGAAATAGAAGTTATGGTCATTTAAAGTTTACTACAAGCACTGCTTCAAAACTTTTAAACAGTTGAATGCGATTTACATAAACGTATTTAATTTAGATAAAGCTAGAATTTCTACTTATATCAATAAAGACAAAAACACACTGCAGTCTCTATTAAATTTTAATACAATAACACATTGAATGTTTGTGGGCGTATGATTTAGTTACATAAAATATCAATAGATGGCGCTAACTTTATTTTAATAGCAGATTGAAATTTTTCCTTACGGCAGCAATTAATTATAATTATTTAAAAAAAAATTTGGTTGTTGATTTAGTACTATTGGTTGGTTTGTTTATCGGTCGTTTGTTGTGTTGTATTGTAAGCTATTTGAATTGATTGGTTGGTTTGGTTTGGCTTTGGTTTAAAAATAAACAAATCAGTGTTTGACGGAACATACGGTCGTGTCGTAAGGACTAATTTATCTGACTTATCACTATTTATTGAGATTTTCTCCACTTTTCACGCCCACTAAAACTTTGGGAGTGGATTTTAGGTCCTAATGACTCTGTAATAGGCTGCGTCTACTCTTTTAGAGACAAAGATTGATAGTATGAATGTTAAGGGCTCCTTCTGAAGGTCCGTTGTCCGTAAGCCGCGTAGTCGCGGCGCTCACTCATTTTTTAGGCATTTAGACATCATATTTGGGAAAATAACACTACAAAATCTACTTCAGCGATTTTCACTATATAAATACTTTATCTAAAGGCTGGTATAAAAAGCAGGACAAAAAGTTTATTATTTTAGGCATAGTATTGAAAATAAACTTCCAAAGGAGGCAACTTAGATTTTTCTATCGAGCTAATTTTGTCTGATATTGTTACTGTTACTGTAAGCGAATTTCACTGCTAGATCCTCAACTAAAAACATATATTTTTTTCAGAATTTTACGACAGTTTAATACTGATTCCTATTGATTTTAAAAACGGTATTTGAGAAAGAAGTGGCCCTAATATTTAATGATATCGTAGCAATGTAATGGCTTTATAAAATTGGCACGGGAAAAGGATACAATAGAATTAACTATAGGTCTGGATAGTTGTAGTTTCCACAGGTTACGCGAAAAGCGACCTACACGCGGGCGGAGCCGCGGGCAACAGCTAGTTTTAAATAAATACACAAATAAAAGTATTTATTAATGAATCTGAAGATGTTATTACCGTGGTCAGCGTTTATAACTTTAAATAAGTACTTATCTATTCTTTGATTAATATAGTTTTACTCACGCAGGATACATAGAGGTTTTACATATGAAAAATCAAGATGGCGCATGGCAGCGCGCGTGAAAACAGAGAAAAGTGCACGAATTGATTTGAGAGAGTAGGTCATTTGACTTGGTACGTATTTGTTCTAGTAGTGAAGTGACTTAAACTAAAGAAAAAACTTATATTAAATACTAAAACCGGTACTTCTAGGTATTTAAAATAATTTTTATATCCTAAAATTCATAATTACAGGTGACTGTGTGTAATAAGCAGCCTATCGTAGCGTTAAATAATAAAACAAAAACTGCGGTCGTTATTTTTTAATTCAACCAGTGTTCACGAGAGCGTGGCGAGGCGCAAACAAAATATGCCATTATATCACTAGACTGACAGTTGTTTTTCATTTATCTTCTCGTTAGGTACAATAATACCCTCTTAAATTCGCTAGCTACCTATATGTTACACAACTAAGTAAGTTGTTGCCTGTTAGTAATCGATTCGCTGTTAACTTGGTTTTAAGTATTTAGGCTGTGACAAAATAAAGCAGGTCTGTACATTTCACTTTCCAATTCAATGATCCAAAAAATATTTCGCGCATCGCCTAGATCTAAAAGTTATTATAGGTAGCCTAGAACAAACTAACCGGAAATTCCGTCACGCTTCGCTGCTAGCCTCGCTATCAAAACGGATCTACGTAATATTAATGTTATTTCCGAGAAAATGAAAATAAATGTTGATTATAATTAACGTAAATTTTATTATTAAGTAAATGAAAGTGAGCACGATCTTGATGACTTGGTGATGGTGCCACACACATGCGTTGAGTAGTGGGTAAGAAGTAGATACCTGCAAAATGCAACACTTATGAACAAACAATAAACAAATGATAATTCCGTAATTGGATATTTTTTTAATTGCTTTAATTCAAGAATTTCGAATCGCGCGCGGTGTTGCAATTTTTTTTTAATCTATGATTGGGACGTTTATCACGAAATACTTACTCAAAACTAGCTACAGCCCGCGACTACGCGTGCGTGGGCTTCGTTCTTGTCTCGTCGCTTTTATCCCGTTCCCGCGGGAATTCGGGAACTATTCCCCAAATTACCACGGGAACGAGAGCAAAGCTCAGTGCGTGAAGTCGCTACAGCTAGTAGTATAATATGTAAGTATATTATGCTACTAGCTGTAGCGACTACTTGATGTATAGTAGGCGGGTAGACAGGTATCTATTGTTCTTATTATTTTTAATTTGTTATGCGATTTGATCGCGTGCCATGTAAACCTTTTTCTCATTTCGTCATCAAACATTTAGACAGCACGAATTTGTTACCTTGCTTGATTCATGCAAGTAAATTACCAATAAATAAAACTATACCTACAATAAGTATATATGTTTAGTTTTAGGTATATGTGAATAAAAAGTTGGTACCTAGGTACTTACTATTTCATTTGGTGTAAATTTACTAGAACTGTATTAAGAAAGGGGACATAACATAGGTGACTAACAGCTTTTCATGCATGCGGTATCGATAAAACTCAAAACCCCTTTAAAAAGGGGAACTCTTTTTGTTTTTCTCGGTCTATTGTGGTTAATTCTTCAGCGGCTGTTGTCATGGAAGGTGCTTGTAGCCACAGATTTGTCTTGTTTAGTATTCGAACTTAATTATTTTTAGTCTAGAAACGCATGTTTGTTGTTACATAATAATTTATTTCATCGCGAGTATTTTTTTTTTCAGAAGAGATGTCACATCTTTATCTCCCATGGGGCACCGGGGAACGGTATACCAATCGGCTGCAAGTCCGCAACCAGTTCGCAAGCACGCTGGAGCTGCACAAGCAGTCATCCTATGATTATCAAGAGCCGATACAGCGGCAGAGAAGCCCTAGTTTGCCTCCGATCCACCATTCGGACACAGAAAGAAACGGCAAAGAGAGAAGGTCCAGCGTTATAAATAGAAATATTTCACCGACGAAGCGGTTCGCGTTTTACGACGAAGACGCGGAAGGGGACACCTCAGGGTACGGCAGTGAGACTATCAACCATATGAATAGAGGTCATAATTCACTGCATGACGTTGATATCGGGAGTGAGCGCAAATCTGTGGTCGCGTGGCAACAAACGGAAAAGGATAACAGGTTTGTTAAACATTATTGCTTTTTCACGTGACTTTTACATAAGTCATCACCCATCTCTTATTATTATTTGCATATTTATTATTATGATTTGTATATTAGAGGGTTAAAGGGTGAAGGAGAAAAAAGCTCTACAAAAGTAATCATAAAAACATAGATTTAAAATAAAAATTACGACCATAAAAGCTATAAACTTGAAGTTTTGACCTAGTGCTCAGATAAGAAAGTATTTTTCTAAATTAGACCTCTAACGGGGTTAAAATTAAGGGCAAAGTTTGTATGAAAAAAAAATTAAAATCTTCACTGATTTACTTGAAACTTGGTAAGAATGTTTCTCAACAAAAATTAGAGCCGCGTTCCTAGTTCTATGCATAAAAAGGTCTGGCCACAACTCAAATCTTCAAACGTTATTTGAGCGATTTGCTTTGGCTATCCCATCCCTTTTGTCAGGATGGAGTTAATATTTTATGATTCCTCAAATAAGTACTAAAGACTACGCTAAACAAATAACTACTTAAAATGTTAATAAAAATAGCATATGTTATGTCCTAGAATTCTCTTGTCTAGAAATCCGGAGTCAAGTAACCGCACGGGCACCGCTGACGGCGCGTGGTCAGCACGCAGCCCCAGGGGCTCCACGGCCGAGGAGGGCCGCCCGCGGTGGGGAGACCGAGGCGTGGCCACCGGGAGGCTGTGGGAACCCACAGCCCCAAACGCTAGACTACCGCAGGTGAACAATTTCATTAGCATTTATTACCTAGTTTTTATTAATCACTGTGATTACTATTTAATGGATGTAACTCTTACTTACTCCGCTGGCTCAGAAAAGTATAGTATCTTGTCTTCGGAAACGAGAGAGCGCCACAGTTTTCTATTCATGGCGATGCTGTGCAAGTCAGCCTGCACAGCATCGCCCCAGCAATAGGTATTTGGCCCGGCCATCTTCCTGATATCTTTTCCAGATAGGCTGCTTTGACGCAACAATCCTCGCCCATTCAAATGAAGGATGTAATTGATTAGTTTATTTTAATCTAGCAGTCCAGTCCACCCCAGCTTCGCCCGTAGTACATACATAGCCTATGACACTCAGGGCGAAATAAGCTTTCCAATGGTGAAAGAGTTTTTGAAATCGGCACAGTAGTTTTTGAATTTATTCATTACAAACATACACACAAAAATACAAATCTTTCCTATTTATAATACTAGCTGTTGCCCGCGGCTCCGCCCGCGTGTAGGTCGCTTTTCGCGTAACCTGTGGAACCTGCGTAACTACAACTATCCAGACCTATAGTTAATTCTATTGTATCCTTTTCCCGTGCCAATTTTATAAAGCCATTACATTGCTACGATATCATTAAATATTAGGGCCACTTCTTTCTCAAATACCGTTTTTAAAATCAATAGGAATCAGTATTAAACAGTCGTAAAATTCTGAAAAAAATAGTTATATGTTTTTAGTTGAGGATCTAGCAGAGTGAAATTCGCTTACAGTAACAGTAACAATATCAGACAAAATTCGCTCGATAGAAAAATCAAAGTTGCCTCCTTTGGAAGTTTATTTTCAATACTATGCCTAAAATAATAAACTTATTGTCCTGCTTTTTATACCAGCCTTTGGATAAAGTATTTATATAGTGAAAATCGCTGAAGTAGATTTTGTAGTGTTATTTTCCCAAATATGATGTCTAAATGCCTACAAAATGAGTGAGCGCCGCGACTACGCGGCTTACGGACAACGGACCTTCAGAAGAAGGAGCCCTTAACATTCATACTATCAATCTTTGTCTCTAAAAGAGTAGACGCAGCCTATTACAGAGTCATTAGGACCTAAAATCCACTCCCAAAGTTTTAGTGGGCGTGAAAAGTGGAGAAAATCTCAATAAATAGTGATAAGTCAGATAAATTAGTCCTTACGACACGACCGTATGTTCCGACAAACACTGATTTGATTATTTTTTAAACCAAAGCCAAACCAAACCAACCAATCAATTCAAATAGCTTACAATACAACACAACAAACGACCGATAAACAAACCAACCAATAGTACTAAATCAACAGCCAAATATTTTTTTAAATAATTAGAATTAATTGCTGCCGTAAGGAAAAATTTCAATCTGCTATTAATATAAAGTCAGCGCCATCTATTGATATTTTATGTAACTAAATCATACGCCCACAAACATTCAATGTGTTATTTTATTAAAATTTAATAGAGACTGCAGTGTGTTTTTGTCTTTATTGATATAAGTAGAAATTCTAGCTTTATCTAAATTAAATACGTTTATGTAAATCGCATTCAACTGTAAAAGTTTTGAAGCAGTGCTTGTAGTAATCTTTAAATGACCATAACTTCTATTTCCCTTAACCGATTTTGACGAAACAAAGTTTTGACAACGCTCCTAATTATATGTAATTCACCTGTGAAAACAGCGTTCAAATCTGTTGAGTAGTTTTGAAATTTAACGCACCACACAGACAGAAAGACGGACAGACAAAAATTGCAAAAATTGTTTTTTTTTTTTGGTTTTTATTACTCTTCTTAAATTGCCCCGTAGAGGTTTTTTAGAAAAATATTTAATGTACAGACACTCGATTTTTACTGTCTTATTATATGTATAGATAGATAAGTACAAAATACTTTTATATTAACGGAATTAACGCTAAGAGCTTTCTCTAAGTAAGAAAATAATTCTAGAAAACAAATAAAAAACGAAAACAGAAAATTATTGTTTGTGGCAGGATTCGATCCAGCTACTTTCTAGAAACATTTCTTTACTAAAATATTTAAAAAAATAGACTTCTTAAAAATTAATACAAAACAAAAAAAGGGTAAAAGCAAAAGAAGTGATGTCTAGCAGGATTCGAACCCTCTACTTAAAAAGATGATCCGCGACCTCTACCGATAGGCCAACATGCTTTGCTTGTTACTGCCGAAATTTCAAATGGGTTTTGTCTATAGGTACGCAAATTAACGCATTAAGTTTGAAAGCAGTGTTTGAAGTAAATTTTCAATCGACCATAACTTCTTTTTCCCTTAACCGATTTTGACGAAACAAAGTTTTGACAACGCTCCTAATTATATGTAATTCACCTGTGAAAACAGCGTTCAAATCTGTTGAGTAGTTTTGAAATTATAACGCACCACACAGACAGAAAGACAGACAGACAAAAATTGCAAAAATTGTTTTTTTTTGGTTTTTATTACTCTTCTTTAATTGCCCCGTAGAGGTTTTTTAGAAAAATATTTAATGTACAGACACTCGATTTTTACTGTCTTATTATATGTATAGATAGATAAATACAAAATACTTTTATATTAACGTAATTAACGCTAAGAGCTTTCTCTAAGTAAGAAAATAATTCTAGAAAACAAATAAAAAACGAAAACAGAAAATTATTGTTTGTGGCAGGATTCGATCCAGCTACTTTCTAGAAACATTTCTTTACTAAAATATTTTAAAAAAATAGACTTCTTAAAAATTAATACAAAACAAAAAAAGGGTAAAAACAAAAGAAGTGATGTCTAGCAGGATTCGAACCCTCTACTTAAAAAGATGATCCGCGACCTTTACCGATAGGCCAACATGCTTTGCTTGTTACTGCCGAAATTTCAAATGGGTTAAGTCTATAGGTACGCAAATTAACGCATTAAGTTTTAAAGCAGTGTTTGAAGTAAATTTTCAATCGACCATAACTTCTTTTTCCCTTAACCGATTTTGACGAAACAAAGTTTTGACAACGCTCCTAATTATATGTAATCCAACTGTAAAAACCGCGTTTAAATCCGTTGAGTATTTTCGAAGTTATAACGTACCAGACAGACATACATACATACAGACAGACAAAAATTCCAAAAACTGTCTTTTTGGTTTCTGTTACTCTTTTTTAATCGCACTCAATCAGTTTTTTTGAAAAATATTAAATGTACAGACACTCGCATTTTAGTGTCTTATTATATGTATTGATTAGTCTTCTATAGAGATCTAGAACAAATAAATTAATAAAAAAAACCTTTATTTCTACCAATGCTTTACATACATATGAAAACTTACATGTAAAAAAACAACAGAAGACTAGAATAGAAGTACATATTAATATACTGGTACTCTTAAGTATTTATGCTTACGTATTTATTACTTACCTATATCTCAATGACTAACACAAGAAGACTAGACCAATGACGTAAAAAAGGATGGCTTGACCAATCATCACATTTTCTTTGCTTGTTAACCATCGCGATTAAAAAGCTTGATAATTAACACTATTCGATCTACAAGATCTACTTTTTACACAGATGCAGGCTCAGAAAAAAGGCACACCATCGTGGGTAGAACGGGGCCTGAACATGATAGAAAACACAGCAGAAGTTCTAGTCATTGACCAAACGAGCTCCGCGAATTCTGGCTTCGAGTGCGATAGGTCTTCGTGTAATGGCAGTGACGAGGGAAGGTAAGCCTAGACAATGTTGCAAAAGAAATATCTGCTTCGTGACTAAATTATCGCAAGTCACAATGCAGAGATACTAATTTCTATTTTGTATAAAAACAATGAAATTAGCAAAGAATTGAATAATACGAGCAGGTACATAGATAGCTTAGGTAATAGATTTTTTAAAATGCTCAAGTTGGCATCAATCATTCGGTTTACATGTAGGTATGCAGAACTGTAGTTACTTGTGTGTATTTTTTCCCCCGCAAAAAATGCCAGATCTATTGTAATTGTAAAAATATCGCTAAGGGGGGCTATCCGAAAGGGAGATTTCCCTTTCGGTACAGAAGCCGTGATGCTCGAAGCTCAGAGGTGATGGATAACTAAAAACGGTCATAGCCAAGAACATTAAAGCTTTAGTAACACAACGGAACAGTATTTATCCGTGGTATTTACACATGTTTAATTTATACTTTGTGATGCCATACATATAATAGAAATACGTGCAATTTAAGAACGTTCTTTAGTACATTTTCTTTCTTACTTTAATATTTTGGATACTTAACAATTGTGTAACCATACTTTGTTAATGTTTATGTATATGGTTTGACTACATTATATTTGTTGTTGCAGAACATTTTTAAGAGGACAAAATGTTCCTTTAGAACCTGAAATTAAAGCCCAGCGGGAGAATAAAAGAATAAAAGCACTAGAATTACAATCTGCCATTCTAAGTCAACTGGAAGATCGCGAAAAGCGGCGCCAAGAGGAAAGAGAGATAAGACTAAGAGAAGAAAGATTAGAAGAACTTAGAATACAACGGCAGCAAGAAGAAGACAGAAGGCGACTAGAAGAGGAGAAACGAAAAAGTGAGGAAAAGCAAATATTAGAGCAAAGAAAATTAGAAGCCCTTAAAAAGGCTCTTGAAGACGCTGAAAAGAAAGCTAGATTAGATAAAGAAAAACGATTTATATCACATAGGCAAAACATAACTACAAATATTAGCAATAATGCCAGTACTGATAATAAAGTTAGCGAAGAACTCTATGTAAACAATATTTCTACTCATGACAATGACACCATGAGTCCTACAAAAACTCATAGAACATACGACATAAATTCAGCAAAAAGTGAAAATAAAGATTGTGATTCTCATCAAACGACGGAATTGAACTCTCCAAGATCCGTGGGACCAGGAAATGTGAATTTATTTATTCATAGTGTACCGCCTATAGCGTTTAGTGATAATCAATTTAGTATTGTACCTATAGGTATTAATGGAAATGGCGAAATAGTCAGTAGTCAACCAAATAGTATACAATTAGCAGTTTTAGTGCCTCAAAATCTCACAAATAACATATATGGCGTATCATTAAATTCAATCAATAATATAAATGAACTTTCTGACGCCGGAAAAATTTTAACACCTAGAAAATATCGTGCTGGGAAAACAAAAGATGTCGCGACGCAAACAGAACCAACACCGTGTAATTTTTCTATAGACAAAATAGTAGCGACTGAGGACCTTGAAAGAAATATAGATAAAGACTATCCAAATATTGATGAGAATGCACCACAAGAATGTCATCATAACACCATGAAAAAAGATAGACGCTTTCGGTCTGAAGAGAGGTATAAAAAGGATTTAGACAACCGGCCCAAATGGGGTGTAAATAGACCTGTTGCGCAGTACAAAAAACAAAGCGAAAAAGATCCATTTTATAGCCAGAAAAGAAAAATGAGGCAAAAATACCGTCCTCAAGCACGGCAGTATTTGTCACAGTCGAGTGATGATAGTCGATCTCCTAGTCCTCCCCTTAGAACAGAAAAGGTATCAGAATCTGTAAAACAACGTAATTCACTGAGTCAATCTTATTGGAAAAATAAAAGATCTAGTCAAGATGTATCGAGAAACAATTACACAGAGGCAACAGAGCAAACTCTTGAAATAAGTCATTTATCTCAGTTAACAATTAATAACAATGAATTAGAAACAAAGAAGTCTCCAAAGACATCGCCTACAAAGAGAATAACCTTATCTCAAAAATTTATAAATGATAAGTATGGCAACAGGAAATTGTGGATAGATGATACCAATGAAAGAAATGCTAAACCAAATATCTTTGACTCGGAAAATAGAAAAAAAATTATTGACCATATTAATACAGCTAAAAAAGAATATTTAGAGAGAAATGAGGACCAGGAAAATCTTATCGTAAAAACAAAGTATTGAATGAAACGTATGGTAATATTTTATGTTTATAGGAGTAATAAAAGTCAGAAATGCACGCAATAATCATAAGGTGCAACATTTAGGTGAATTTAGGTTACTACTTAAGTCTGAAGTTTATCGATCCAACAGTTTCTAAGAAATGAGTCACAACAGTTATGTCGATAAATTCCGTAGTCTCGTTAAAGAAAGCGGTTCTGTTTAGACGTCCATAAAAATGGCTGATGATATTTTCGATAAAAAGAAAGATGAGGCGCCTATATTGGACTTGTCTAAAACTATTATTAATACAGCCGAAGAATATAGAGCGGTTATGGACAAAGTGCCAGATTTCAAGACAAGGCCGGAGAAGGTAATCGCCTGCTTAAGTACATTGTCAATACATCTCATAGAAATTTTTTGCACAATTTTATATATTATAAAATACTTAGGTGAAACCCGAAGATGTCAAAATAAAGGACAAAACTGAAGATCAAAAAACGAAGACTTCAAAAAAAGAAATTCGGGCTTACGAAAAATTAGGGACGCGAGGGTACGAAGAAAAGCACTTTACATTTATGGACCCGATACCTGTAGAAATGCGAGGTCTGAAATTTGAAGAATTATGCACTGTTCCCATAGAGTGGAAAATGCTTACTTCAGTTAGGCCAAAATCTAAGCTTGATGAGGAATATTTCAACAGGTAAGAAAAATTTAATTTTTATCTTTTCGCCAAAAAAAAATACGATTTACTAATACACTTCCATTGTTTTAGGTTAATAGAACTGAGAAAAGCAGAAATACGAACTAGGGCAAGAGACAAAAGGGAAATGACCAAAAACACAATGATTAGGAAAACTAAGAACCGCGCTGGTGTTACTGAAACCAGAATCCTGACATGCGCCGAATGCGGCGAAGAATTCTGCAACGGTGAGTGTGACGAGAGATATCTACTTACCTAATAAGGGCAGTTGGCAGAATTTACCTATTCTATTTTAATCGACAAATCAATTATTATCAAGTAGTGTTCCTTAAAAAAAGGATCCAAAGTGTAAGCTACAGTTTTATTATATAGATTTTAGCGCTGCTTTTTATTTAGCGATTTATGAAAACATATGAATTGGCCTAAGGCCAATAACACATTCAGACTTGTGAATTCCAGGCAAGATGTGCGCCATAACAAACTATGACATGTTCGCCCGACTCAAGATAGAAGTGGAGTCAAAGAGTTCGAAGCAGACGGCGGCGGCTCAGGCTGGAGGCAAGCCAAAGAAGATGAAGAAAAAGGGCCGCCGGAAACTTCGCAGCAAAAGCGCGGCGCCGGTGCAGCGCAAGTCCAATGTGAAGTCTGGCGCCAAGAGCGATTCAGAGTTGTAATGTTTTTATATATAACAGTCACTTGAAATAAATCTTGATTATTGAAAGCGCGCGAGGGATGGCCACCTGTTTCTTCTGGAAAAGTTTTATTATTGTTATGCAGTAATGGAGAAGGATAGAGGCGCGGCGACGCTGCGATTTAAAAAAATAATATAATACTCTATTCTCCTCATCTCCATTTTGCTGGTCAGTCCTTATACTCTGTAAATAGTATTGTCGTATATATCGTAAAATCGTCAGCCACATCATAGTGATCAACTCTGATGTCACTGCCATGACACAGTAGGTACGATGTAGGTAATATACCTACTACGTCAAAAATAGTACCTACTAAATCACTGTTCTATAAAATTATAGCCCTTAAAATAATGTGCCTTAGGTAACCAAAAACCCACTAATTTTAAATAACTGATACTTAAAAAAATCAGCTTGTCACTCGTGCAATTACCTAATTCTAATTAGGATGTAAACGTTTTTTTAATTCCCTCTTTTATAATGTCAATTTGATATTTATACTATTAAACTAGTATTATTACATTTGTGTATTTATTTCCCAATATTTTTAGGGTTTATATTATATAAGGTGAACTTAAATCAACTGCAAATATTTATGGGCAGATACAGACCACTATACTGAACTTTTCCAAATAAACTTATATCGAAATACGAAATTTTATTTTTTACTCTTCATACTAAACTAGATCAGCTGATTCTCAATTTGCATGGGAGGTCAAAAAATTTTTTTCGTATTTCGACATTAATTTAGGTATTTGGGAAAGTTGTTCAGTTTAGTGGTCTGAATCTGCCCTTAAAATATTGCAGTTGATTTAAATTCACCTTAAATACCTACATATCTGCATACAGATATCTACTATGGCATTGTTCAGTCAAAGGGCTAGCTGTTTGATAGAACAGCTATTTTAAGGGCTCCTTCTTTCTCAAATACCGTTTTTAAATCAATAGGAATCAGTATTACACAGTCGTAAAATTCTGAAAAAATTATGTTTTTAGTTTATGATCTAGCAGAGTGAAATTCGCTTACAGTAACACAATCAGACGAATTTCGCTCGATAGAAAAAAAAATCAAAGTTGCCTCCTTTTAGTTTATTTTCAATACTATGCCTAAAATAATAAACTTATGATTTTTATACCAACCTTTAGAAAAAGTATTTATATGGTGAAAATCGCTGAAGTAGATGTTTTAGTGTTATTTTCCCAAATATGTCTAAATACCTACAAAATGAGTGAGCGCCGCGACTACGCGGCTTACGGAGAACGGACCTGCGACATCACAACGTATATAACCCGATGAATGAACAGTGGTATACCATGGTTGTAGGATTGTAAATTAGAAGACTTAATTAATATCACTCTTTATTGATTTTAAAAAAATAATTATATTACACATTATATTTAGAGCCTATAAAACAATAACATTCTCAAGATACAATGTACGGTTGGCAACATTGCCGGATGGCGGCCGCAGCGCCAGATCTCTACAACTAATAAAAATCAAGCCAAAAATATGAAGTTTACATCTAACGTACCTATCGGTATATGAATTTTATTCATCTTAGACCAACTAGATGATAAATTCTTATAAAAATTTAGGCCCTAAGTACTGAAAATAAATTAAGAGAACATATAAATGGAAACAAATAGAATATTTGAAATCTCTAGGATTACTCATTAATAGAAAGATATATAGCAAATCAAAATTTCCATAGGGACGACATCAGTTAGTCCGATGACTCCCTTTTGATACAAAAACGAGTGACCCTAATGATATATCACATGGTATATGTCAAAATATCAGGATTGTATAAGATGCATGCATTGAGAGGAAAATTAATTATCTATTGACCTAAGATTTTTTTATTATATTATTTTATGTATAGATTTTGAAGATAATGGTTTTCTCTATTAATATTCTCCATGTAAAATGTATGTGAAAAAATTGCACAGCCGATAAATAAATGTCATCCGCATCAATAATATATTGAAGTTGCTTTATTATTCCGTTTCTGTCAATCGGCATCAAAGATGCTCGCACTCTTATTATACTATATAAGATAATAATAAATTAGGTATCTGCATTCAAAGATATTTAGAATTTCAAAATATCATTTTTAAAGTCGGCACTGATAAACTTTTATTCTTAAAACTAAGTATACAAAATAGGAATCTGCAATAAAATAGTAAGTCTGCTTTCTAAAATAGCGACTATCGATGAGAGTATGAATATAATAATATAGCTATCACGTCAGGAACAAAGATATGTGCGATTCAAGCTAACTAGGAAACGAGAAATATGTACCGGGAATGCTAGTTTTACGGACGGAAATCACAATCTGTAGTAAAATAGAAAAAAAAGAAAAGTTAGCCGTCACGGGACGCCTGGCGGATGTGAAACAAATGCACGCGCGCACAAGATACGGCATGACAGCGTCATGCAGTATGCCGTCACGGCATTTCAAATCAATTTTACTGCGCGCCAATGCATGATTCACATCAAAACAAAAACGTAAGGTGCAAACAAAATAAAGGGACATTGCAACATTAGAATGGGAAGCGATGCACACGTATTGCACATTAATCTATTGGTCCAAATTCAGGTCTCGTTACTTTGCCTTGGTAATTAAAACATACAAAATTAAACCTAGCCTAATAATTCTATTAGACGTTTTGAATGTTAAACGTTTTAGTCACCTTGTTAGTGAGACTAGGATAAAATGCACATAAATGGAATGGAAGGAGACAAGACTTATACACTACAAGCACCAGAAGATCTCGAATGTTAATGGGTATACGTTCCTAGTCTTACACAGCTACATTACAGGGTTAGGCTACCTAATACAACTTAACTTATAATTTATTATGTAATTCACAAATATATGACATCAACTTCTTTCAGAACAAGAAAGCTGTCAAACATATTGCAGATTCCCAAAAGTCACTAAATGTTCTCCGAACGCTAAACTATGACTGTTATATTCCATACAAAACAAAACATATTATGCATTATAATAAACAATAATTAAATTATTAAGAAACAAGTCAACATGAGCTAGATATAAAATAAAATATGCAACTAATAAAAACATGGACGTAATTTAACTGAATGTGTTTCGAACAGTTATCGAATTAAAACTTAAATACAAACGACTTCCACACCCTGTAGAACTACGACCCTGAAAGAAATTATAAACTAATCAATTTGGAACCTACGAGAATGTTGTTTGATTTTAGGTAGCGTTGGAGACGGTAACAGTCCGTGGATCTCTGCGCGGTTCCAGCGGTGTGATCGGCATTGAGCTAGCGGGCGTTGGCCCTGAGGAAAGCCACTTACCTCTCACTGGTCTTTGCGAGCCTTCTTCTTGCTTTTCTTGGACACCTTCGCGTCCGTCCAAGTGTCTGAAATAACCCAGACATACACTAATAAGGAACAAAATATTAACTGAAACATGCATTATAACAAACATATCTTTCAAAAGAGCTTATATTTAGGCTTGAAGCACAGAATACCTAATAGTACATACTTATAATATATAATATAAATAAATTTATAATAACCTAACCAAACCTAAATTAACCAATTAAATAGATGTTTCAAAAGATAAACTAACGAGAAGTATTACACAAACATGATAAGTAAGTTTATAGTAAGATTAAATTGTTTATTTACCTCCTAGTTCATCAAAGGCTGGCGCATTTGGTTTCTCATCTTGTTTCTCAGAGGAGTCAGAGTTGTCTGCGGGCTCAGCTTTCACAGAAACCTTAGAGGCAGCAGCAGTCTGTAGCAATGGTGGTAGTACATAGTTAAAATCTGTGCGTATCTTATTTATTAAACTTTATTACAAAACATATAAATGGTTTAGGACCATGAGTTAAGAATCTTAGCCGTGGGCTTTTTCCACCAATCAACCAACAGATGATTGTGAGCAAGTTTTATAAGAGCAAAAATTATAGATAACCGACTTATTTACATAACTACAGAACATTCTGGCATCACTTTCGGGATGAAAAGTAAAATGTAATACTATTTTGCTGGCATAGTCACACTTAAGTGGCTGAAGACTCAAAATTAAAAAAAGATTATAAAAATAAAATACCATTTTGTAATAGGAGTGAATGAGCCTTAATTAGTAGGATTATAATTAACCAGATTAATAGACTAGCAATTTACCTAATATGCGTATAATAGTGCACTACTAGTTGCATAAACCTAATGTAATAATGATTAAGTGTCTCAGTTGAAAATAATTTTATAGCACTATGGACTTAGTCAATTCCCTTAAGACAGACGGACTCAGGAAATGCTGTGTTACCTCATTAGCCTTTTTCTTGTTCTGCTTCTCCTTGTTCTCCTTCTTCTTGTTGCTCCTGAGATCTTTGACGTCAGTCAGTTCTTCCACCTCAGCCGCGTCTTCGTCGTCGCCGCCGCCCAACGCTGCCTGTTCACGGCGCTCGGCCTGGTAAAAAATTTATAAGTCAGTCATGTATTGACCAATCGTCATAGTATATTGACAAAAATGGTAGCCTACTACCATCTCTTAAAACCATGCAAGATCCAGTGAGTAAGCGAGACAGCGCAATACATGATGTGAGGCAACATCTCCCTCAATCAATCGTTCTTGCATAGTTTTAAGAGACTGTGGTTAAGGGGCATAGTTGGACACATTTTTGTCGGTCTAGTTGGTTTAGCTTAAAAAGCATTGTTCTGTAAAAAGGTTGAGAGATGCCATATGTTTCAGGACACGCACTCTCACTTAGTTATTTCCTGCACAGCTCCTAATACAACAATAGTATCAATTCAACACTGTACATTGTAGATCCTAAACTTTCTTTTAATTTCAAACAAGAATATGATGGAAAGCGGTTTTCGCAGCTTATGGACATGTACAACTTTAAAAAACACAAGATAACAACCTAAAGTTCCAATACAAACCTCTTTGAGCACACGTTGCACCTCCTCAATCTGTGCTTGCAAAGCTGCAGCTGCTTCTTCGTCGACCTCCGGCCCTTCTGCACTGATCACCCTAATGGTCTCTTCAGGAGCCTCCTCCTGCTGCGGCCTGGCAGCCTCCACGTCTGCATCCTTAGTTTTCTTGTTCTTTTTGGCAGGACTCTCTTTCTTCTTTTGGCTTTCTTCCGGGGTCTTTACCTATCAAATAAATTATACTTGTTTTAAATAAAGCTGTTAACATACTTTTCACATTATGAATTTGTAGAAGATGCACAAATTTTAATTTCCTACTACATACTTGTCATTGATCTTTAATGTTTCTGCTTGGTTCGTGCATGAATATGTCACATAACAATAGTTTTTTTTGTCTGGATTTGGCCAAAGGTTAATATGTGTACAATGTTTTAACTTCATCATACAACTTAATCTGACATTTGGAAATAAATGCTCAAATCTGAAATCCTTACAAATAAGGAGCACCCTTGTACTTGTTTTATTCCATATTTTATCATGTATACATATGTTTTACTACATGTTTCTCACAATTTCACCCAACCATTGTATCTATGTCCTATAACCATTCCTTAAGATTAAGGCTATCATATGCAGAAAGAATTTGTAAAAATGACCCATTGATATAAAGTTAAAAATATTCAAACAAATAAACCATTCAGCTGATTTATTAATAAAAAAAATATTATATGGCATTTAAAAACTCAAATCTTAGAAACTAAAATCTGTCTGACAGATGATGAATGATCAGCCTATAGAACTTGTGTGCAGGGTCCTACCTATTCTGCCATCATAACAAAAAAGGCCATAGCTAACATTTAGTTCCCATTTTAGCTTAATATATATTTGGAATAAGGACAAAAAAAATGGTTGCCTGTAAAGTCGGTTTTACGGGCGAAGATTTTACGTGACAAGGCATTCGGCGGGCCTCTCTCTCGTTCGGTGACTCATCGTAACGTTACCGAGCGTTACACTTTTTCATAAGTGACTCCCAGCCGCAACCTAATTTAAGACGTTGTCACGTCAAAAAAATTTTTTTTACACAGATCATTTGGAAAGAAAAACCATGTAAAAGTGTGTACCTTCTTTTTGTCACTCTTTTTTGGCACCTCCTCCCATACACCCTCATCAAAATCTGCTGGTTTTTCTTGATCTACAGCAGTCTTTTTCTTTCCCTTTTTAGCTTCCTTGTCCTCTTTAGACTCCTTCCTGGCAGCTTTCTCCACAGGCCTCTCCTTTGGTTTGGGCTTGTCGGCTTCTTTCAATTTCTCCTCCTTTTTCTCCTTTGTAGGAGATTTTTTGGAGTTGTCAGACTTTGTCTTCACGTCATCGTTTGTTGTGCGGTTGGGTGAAGACTTCTGTAACAAATTTACTTAAATAATCATCTTGGTAAATAATCAGGGAAGTTACATTTAGATATTTATTTGCATTTGTATGTTTCTTGGATTGGAAAATTACTTGTTTAAAACTTAAAATGTCAGACTGGTAAGTAGCAAAGCTATTTATTATTGATATTATATTACATCCTGATTTAGCATATAATAGGTCTGCCTCTCTCGTGAAAAAGATACACAATAAAATAGAAGGCAGCAGCAGTGTAATGTGGTTCTTGTATTAACATGTCTACATCTCCTTTATCTAAATGTGAACTAATCTTTTTGAAAGTCTCCAGACATGCGTAGATTATAATAATAATATGGCCAAATACCAGTAAGAATGCTGTTTAGGTGACAGTTCTGATATTCCCGGTTAAAACAGCGAGCATATGCTAAAGTTAAAAATAAAATTAGCGCACCAGCTAGTGAGAGCGGGAATATCACAGTGTTCACTAACCTTGTCCTTGGTTTTCCTCTTCTTGTTTGATGATTTCCTATCATCCAACACCAGTGGCAGCTTATCAAATTGTGGCTGTTCCGCAGAATGGAACCCGAACACAAATACTAGCGCTGCGCATACTAAAACAACAGCCACTGCCGCCACGGGAAACAAAAATTGTGTGTTTGACACTTGCCTCAAAAGTTCCATTTTAAAGATCTATCTCAAAGCAGTTAAATTTTTAATCCACATAAAAACGTGTCGATAAGGTATGATAATGTTGAACAAATTAATTCGCCAGTGATAAAAGCAGACACGGAGACATGATGACGCGGCGCTGTGAGTGACGTGACGTGCCAAAAATTTAGAGGTGAGGCATAAATATTAGATTAGGTGCGTGGATTAGGTATTTTTCGATACCAGTGCGTACCTAATATTTGGCACCCCGGATTAGGTATTTTTCGATGCAAGCAATATTCATCCTTAAATCATACGACGTAAAGTTCAAAATCGACTGAGAAGATTTTTGAATATTCTCGTCGGCTCTTGTATTGGGTATGTACCTATCCAATACTTTCATCCATCAAAGAACACTGACCCTTAAACTAATTATTATAAGATAAAAAATCGGTTGCGAAAAATATTTGCTACTAGAATTAAACGTATGGATTAGGTACACTTTTATCAAATATTTTCATCTAAACAACAATGACCTTTACGCACTTTAAGAATAAGATCAAAAATCAGTTGCAAATAAAGTATTAACACCTACTGGGATTAGGTGTATTAGATTCGCTAGTGCAGCAGTGTTACTATTAGGAGCTTCGATCCAGAAATGTAATCTAAGACACAGATTAAGGAACAATACTTTGAAGATCTAATACTATCGTGTTAGAAACAATATTGAACTTTACGATGTATGACATAAGGTTGGGAATTGGCTGCGAATGGCAGGGATTAGGAAGAGATATTCGGATTAGGTATTTGGATTAGTTATTTTTTGGTATTAGTATTAGATAGAACAGGTACGGGTTTTACCTAATCCAACCCACCTCTACAAAAATTGCGATTAGTTGGGCATAATGTTACCAACTATATTACCTTATATTTCCGGTGATAATCCGCATTCGACTACAAAATATGATATGATATACCATCATATTTTATATTCTTAGCTTACCACCATCTCTTAAAACCATGCAAGAACGATTGAGTGGGGGAGATGTCGCCTTACATCTTGTATTGCGCTGTCTCGCTTACTAGATCTTGCATGGTTTTAAGAGATGATAGTAAGCTGGTGGCCTACTACAATCTCTTATAACCATCTTATAACCATGCAAGAACGATTGAGTGAGGGGGATGTCGCTGTAGTAAAGTAAACCTCTTGACTGAAGAAGATCAATAAATTCAAGAAAGGACTAGTTTCCAGGGCCGTAAAAAGTATTGAAAAAATCATTCTTCTTATTTTTTTTTATTCGTGAATTTTTGATTCTGCTCTGCTGATTGGGTGGCGCACCCTAGACGCTCATGCGCGCATGATGGAAAACCATCAATCAAAGGGATGGTACTCGAAAGGTGAATTGAATCGGCTGATTTCCAAACAAATCAATTTTTTTTTTAAGTTATATCAAGAATTTTGCAATGATTTGTTTGGAAATCAGTTGATTTAATTGTTCCATCGTAAATCATCGCAAAATTCTTGATTAAAACTAAAAAATTTAGGATTTTTTTAATTGGAAATCAGTCGATTCAATTCACCTTTCGAGTACCATCCCTTTGATTGATGGAAAACCATCATGCGTGCATGAGCATGTAATGTGTGCCTAACCTTAATAACCTAACTTTATCTCTGCTTGTTGTTTTAATTTGTAAAGGATAAATTGTGAATAAATAAAATTGTAGTAGGTACCTACTCTTTGCAATTTGTTTGTCTGCTGCGTAGTATAAGTTCGTAGTGTAAGTAAACAATAAAACGAAGAAACTAATAATCATTTCCTAGAAGGTGCATAATGGGTGGCATTAAAAAGAAGCGAAATAATCGTAATAACAAAAAAAATAAGATCAAAAAGGCTAACAAATTAAAAGCAGCGTATCTGGCTTCAAAAGAAGACAGTAAAAATGAAGAGCAAGAGATTGAACATCAAAATGATTTAGACGATAGAGTAACGAATAAAAGGGTACACGATGATGACGATAGTGATGATAACGCAGAACGTCCAAAAAAAAAGAAAAAGAAAAATATTCAAGCTGTGGCACAAGACTCCAATGAAAAGAAGGGCAAGAAATCTATTCGGCAAATGAAAAGGGAAAGGTACTTGCAACGCCAAGCAGAAGCTGAATTGGCAGCAAAAGACCAACTCAAATCACAATGTCTTACTTACCTGTCACAGTGGAAACATGATAAAGCAAATTGGAAATTCATGAAAGCAAAACAAGTTTGGTTGTTTAAAAATAAATTCTCCACAAGTCTTTTACCAGATGAATCTTGGCCGTTATTGCTAGAATACTTTGAGTCTGCTCAGGGGAACATTCGGAATATGCTTTTAGGAGATGCTAATAAAGTTATTAAACAAATGGATGATTGGACAGAATCCCAACAAAATAACAATGAAGGCAAAGATGGTGATGAAGATGAAGAGAAAGATGGTGATAATTCTGAAATCAAAAAGCCTGATGACACAACTTATAAAAGAGCTAGGGATATAATACAATGTTTGCAATAATACAACAGCAGTTTTATTTCATTTTGTGTAACTACATAATTGGTAACAGCAATAATTTATTTTTTTATGAACATACTACTTATTTAAGCCTTCAATTCTTCCTTGCTCTCCTCAGCGGAGAACTGTTCAATCCACTTGCGGAGTTTATCAGTATCTTGCAGGCCCACTAGACGCTGTTGTACTTTGCCATTTTTAATAGCAACTAGTACTGGTACAGTGCTTACTTCATAGTCGAGAGCTAAGTCTGACTGTTCATCAATATCAACTTTAGCTAAAATAACCTTTCCTTTGCTCTCAGAAATAACAGATTCAAGGCGAGGAGTTAAAAGCCTGCATGGGTTGCACCACCTGTGAATAGAATTACATCATATATAAATATTAAACATATATCATCACTACATAGTATAAAACAAACTTAAAAAATAAAAAATAAACTCATTTGCCAAAACAATATACCTACAATCCCATAAATTAAGGTTATATAATAACCGGCACATAAGTTGGCCACAAACGGGGTGTGCGGGGGGCTGCGCATGTTAAAATTTGTATGAAAATCGGCTACTGCGCATTCAAGGTCATTTCAGAGTCTTGCATCTGAGAGTTCTCATACTAAGGTTTATACAGGGCACATTGATTGAACTATGGACCCTGCTTTAAAATAAGATAAAAATTATTACTCTTTAGTTCTGTACATACAATGTGTAAACAGGACTAATAAGACTCCACTGTTTGCCTAAGGGCTGTTCATGTCTCATAAAACATAATGGATTTGAATTATCTCAGATAATGTTTCTGTTGCTGGGGGCTTACTATCTCAAGTCTAAAATCGATGCAATAAAACAATTGAGTAAGAGAGATGTCGTTACATCATGTATTACGATTGTAACCCCCTGCACTGTTACACAAAAATAAATACTGAAAAATATATGGGGATCCTCAAATTTTTACAGATAGGTTTGAGGACCATCCATGATGCTGGTCTAAACGCAAATTCAAATTGTTTATTTTCAATATAGGATATTCTTATCACTTATTGACGTCAATTGTTACTTATTTTAAGTTTACCACCACTTCCAAAGCGCAAGTGGAGAAGAAGTGGCGCCACAAACTCCACAGCAGCATTTTCTTCAAAAACGTCAATTCACTTTGAGTCAAATCACGACGAGTTTACATTTTATTTGGGAGAATCTGACCACCGCATAATCAGGCTTATAGAAATTATAGAAAATATGACTTTATTACTCACGTAGCAAAGAAGTCTACGACCACTGGCACTTTGCTTTGAAGGACCTTTTCTTTAAAATCATCGCTACTCTGAATTTTTACAATATCGCTATTTACAGATGTTTTAGAAAAATTGCGTAGATGTTGTGTATTTTTCACAACACAATTATTTCGGAAGAGTACATTAGAAATGGTTTTGGCAAACATTTTAATTTGGTCCCAATAAGCAGTACCAAAAAAAGACACTTCTAAAAATGGATAACGCTCGAAAAAATTATATTTTTTCGTTTCTACAAAATCTGCGTTTCCAAAATCTTCTGAAATCACAAACAAATTATTTAGAAGGATTGATTGATGAAAATCTTTATTCCATAGATTAAACAAGAGCTATTTATTTGTCAGTTAGACGTTTGACAAAGACAGCAGCAATGCACTTGACAGGGTGGCTTACTATCACTATACATTATACTACTCTTTGCTATCACCTCTAAAAACCATGCAAGAACGTTTGAGTCATACGTAGTATCTCTATTTAGTTTGTGGTTTGAGTGAGGGAGATGTCGCCTTACATCATGTGTGATTGCGATATTGCGACATCTCCCATAACTCAGTTAGAGGTGTTTAAGGTCAGATATCAAGAACCATGTTATCGAATATATCTGAATCAGTGTATTTACAAGACAATTACAAAGACAATAACTTAAAAAAAAAACTAAAGAAAAATACATAAAATATACAAAATAATACATATACCGAATACATTTTTAAGCCATTCGGCGTCGAGACTTGAGTCCGTGGGGCCCCGCAGCAATGGGCCTCTTCAAAGATATTTCGAAGAGGCTTATTGATGCGACGCGACGGGAGACCGAAGAGCTGGCGCTTTCCTCGGCCAACGAATAAGTTTGGCAATCCAACAAGGAAATGCTGCCAGCATCTTCGGAACATTGCCACATGGACCTTTTCTATGATTTTTATTAAGTATTTTTTCATTTTTTTTTTATTTTTTTAGTATTTTTTTATCGAATATATTAGTTTACCGATATTATGTTCCGTTAAACGTTCTCCAAGAATGGTGAAGAACAGGCTGGGATTTTGCAGGCGATATTATTTTTTGAGGCATTTTACATCTACCTATCAATATAAAATGCATTAAGAATATACGAGATGTGACAATTTTTAATTGCCCCAGACCAAAGAAAGTAGAATTACATGTGATCGAGTAATATTACAATAAAAATAAGCGTTCAGTTAAAAAAAATAACGAGAGCTCAATTTACATCCTGCCTAAGAAATACTAAATAACGATGTATTGTATTCTACCTTGGCGTATTTAAAAAGATACGATACAAAAAATTCAGTGTTTTTTTTACAGTCACGTTTCCGCCTATACATAAATATAACGGTTCGGCTTTGCTCGTGTCGCCGAGAGATGACCGAGACCTACGCGGCTGGGAGCGAATTCCGTTCGTTCTCTCGTACCAAGAACCGAGAACGTTTAGTTAATATCGTTTCGCATCGTCGCGCGAACGGATGCGGAACGCGAACGGGTGCGGAACGCAGTAACGCAGCCGGTTCACCGATACGATATTAACTTTGGATATTAACGGTTCTTGACGGTTCTTCGGGAATGCGTTCTTCGGGAATGCGTTCTTCGGGAACGCGTTCTTCTTCTCATATTATGTTCGCGGTATCGGTTTAGATATATCAGTAACGCCTCTATAACTCACTGGATCTTGCATGGTTTGTTGGTTGGTTGGAGATGGTAGTAGGCCACAAGGGACAATATTGTACAAAATGAAGAAAGGTCATAAAAAGTAGTGAATCTAGTGATTATATACTCTTTGGTCATAAAGACTTGTATGCAGGGCCGTTAAACACTGCTACTGACTGACTGAAATATAAAAAAAAGATTACTGTTCGTGGTTGGTTCGTGGCGTACGTAGTATCTCTATTTAGTTTGTGGTGGCGTGGACAGAGATATGTCAAGTTTTCTGAATTGGATTGCAAAAATATGAATAGATATTAAATTTTATGTGTTAATAACATTTTAAGTTGCAAAATCATACAAAATGTATTCGAGTGACGACTATAATGAGGTACTTTATTGTACTATTATCACCAATGCCTGAAAGATAACCTCTAATCTAAACAATTTTCAAGGAATACCGTATAAATTTTATTATTGGTTTATATTATGTTTTAGGGAGGATACGAATCCTATGGTGATTATGAACCGCACACTGGAGATCCCCAATATGACTTGGATTACGACAGGTCGTATTACAAGATGCCTGACATGGTTAGTGCTTCCTTCCTATTTTAGATTCCTATTTCGTATAGAATTCATACAAATTGCAAGCACAGATGCCATTACAGACACGCCCAAATTAAATATCTTTTTAAGCTAGCTGTAGTAAAATAAATCAATTTGACATTAACATATAGCCTAATAATAGTTGTTCCAATTTTCTAGTAGTCTGTTGCTTCAAAAACGAATTCAAAACTAATCGAATAATTTTAAAGGTCCGTCTTATAGTATGTCCTTAACACCTTCAATTTACATAATTATTGTTTTAAATTATCTGACAGAGAATGAGTTTAGTGGGTATTAAATATTACTTTATTTGTACTCTATATTTTGTATACTATTAATATGTTTGGTCTGTTCACACACAAAATTGTCACAAAACAATGGGTTTCTATTGTTCAATATTCATTTCTTCTCCTTTGTCCGAGCGTGTTTCCCGGATGCATCTTCAGCTTATGCTTCAGTGCCCAGGTTACACTATTAATCATGGTTCTGATTTTTATATAGTATGTTCTATATAAGAAACTGAATTTGATGTTGTTTCCAGGTCAAGAAGTTTCTTGTGTACTTCCGCAACATGATCACAGAAGGTGTGACATATGAAATCTTAAACCTCTATGAGAACACCTTCCCTAAACTTACTGAGCAGTATTTTGAGAGTACCCCCTGGCCTGAAGAAAGTGAGGTTGCACCCATTGTAGACAATGATCATGTAAGTATTTGTAGTTTTTACTGAATATTTTGTTTTTCTTGGCGTGTGGTAGGAACAACACGGCAAGAAAACAAAATATCCTAAGTAGGCCATAAATTCCAATGGATGTTAAAAAGGGTGACTAAAGAAAATAGAGATAACCAATTCTAAGATAGCTAAAGGAAATTAAAAATAACTTCTGATTATGAAAGGCAGTTTTGAAAACATCTGACACCAGGCCCATACCCTGTATAGGTCAATTGAGTGTGTAACTCACAATAAATGAATGAATGAATCTAAATCATTTGATCAAGGCACTCCAGCTATCTTAATACAAATTCAATTGAGACAGCTGTGTCCCATTTACGCCCTTTATGACATCTAAGGTAAGAAAAATGTAGTCTAAATATAATTTAAGCTGGAATCGAATAATGGTATATTCTAGGTCACAAAAAACATTGCAGGTTTTTATGATCCTCTACAAAGAGTTGTACTACCGCGACATATATGCACGCGTGCCCGGCGGACCGAAGCCCGAGCAGCGGTTCCACTCATTCTACAACTACTGTGATCTGTTCAACTATATCCTGTCAGCGGAGACGCCTGTGCCGCTTGAACTGCCCGATCAATGGCTCTGGGAGCTGATCGATGAATTTGTCTACCAGTTCCAGTCTTTTGCTCAATACAGGTACATAATCTGTTATTTTTACACTTGTTGGTTTTTTCACAAGAGTAAAAAAACTATGACACGCGATTGCAGTGTTTAAAGTTATAGTTTTATTTTGTTTTATTTAATTAATCATAATTTTCAAGGTTTATAATTTTGTTTTATATCTGATTTTGTCATATAAATATCATTGTCATCTATACTAATATAATAAAGAGGAAGAGTTTGTTTGTTTGTTTGAACGCTTATAACTTGAAAACTACTGGTCGGATTTGCAAAATTCTTTTTGTATATGAAAGCCTGATTCTTGGGGAAGGTTATAGGCACATACACTGTAATGGGGAGTGAAACCGCGGGGAACAACTAGTTATAAATATTCATACAGTAAAAAGTATTTGTTGTCACCCAGGTCCCGAACTTCGAAATTGAGTCCTGCCGAGATTGAGGCCCTTAACACTGAGAACAAAGCATGGAATGTCTTGTGTATCCTCAACGTGCTGCACTCTCTTGTTGACAAGTCCAACATTAAGCGGCAGCTTGAGGTAAACTTTTTATGCTATTTATATATAAAAACTAATTCAGAAATTAAATCTGGTAAAAACATTGAAGTTACTGGCTACTGTGTCTATTTGGAACATGCAAGTAAAAAGCAACCTCTTAGTAGGTGGTATGACTGTTTATATAATATATGAAAGAATCCAACTTTTTAGGGTTCCATACAAAAATGTCAAAATGGAACCCTTATAGGATCACTCGTGCGTCTGTCTGTCACAGCCAATTTTCTTTGAACCTTCTGAACCAAAACAGAATAAATTTGGTAGGATGGCGTAATCCTGTGACCCAAACACAGATGTGCATAAGAAATAAATATTTTTTTAAATAAGGGTCATTTTCGGGGGACAAATTAGGAATTAAAAAAAAAAAGTTTTGCAAACCTTACTTTGTTATATATCAAATAAAACAATGAAAGGGCTTGTTATGAGGATATCAAATATATTTTTGTTAATATCGTAACATAAATAGTTTTGATTTTATTCATGAAAGAAGACGAAAATTGACCCCCCTGATACCCCTGATCCTCCTGATCTCCGAAACTACTGGTAGTTTCGGAGATCATGGGGAGGAAAACTTAAGGCCCAGGCCTAAAGTTTTGAAAAAAATTCAAAATATAGTTCATTGCCTGTAGATTACAGGAAAACTTACAAGAATTCTATCAATTGACAATTAAGTGGTAAATTCAATATAAAACGTTCACTAACGGAAAATAGTTCACTAAAACACCACTAGATAGCGATAGTAGTAGTTTTTTGACATACCACAATTGAATATAAAAACTGTCATTGGCATTGTGCGGAACCCTCTCCACGCGAGTTCAACTCGCACTTGACCGGTATTTTATTTAATGCAAGCTTTTATGAAATAAATTGTCCTATTAATTGCAAATGGTTTAAAGCTTTTATATCACAGTTTTTGTTCTGCGCCATTCATTAATATCATGTCAGTTTTAAGGTCTATTGATCTTGCACATACTAGTGTGAGAATTTTACGAAAACGCCTCTCGATCTATGACACGTTTCCTTAAATGACCAACTGCTTAATGCGTCTTTCAAAGAATAAAATCTTTATCAGACAATCAGGTAACTGAAGCCTGAAATGTCCTAACTGAAAACAATAAAGTATGTATCCTGTGGAAATCAAATCTATCATTTGGACCACAGAGGCGGTTTTTCTGCACTTATTCTGTAATATAACAAGCTATGCCATTTCAGGTGTACGCTACAGGCGGCGACCCCGACTCGGTGGCGGGCGAGTTCGGCCGCCACTCGCTGTACAAGATGCTGGGCTACTTCTCACTCGTGGGACTACTGCGCCTGCATTCCCTTCTCGGAGACTACTACCAGGCCATCAAGGTATAGTTGAACAGACAAGTGTGCCGGTCGTGATGGGCCATCCAGTATACAGCTTTGTGCAATAAACATAGATTAAGTATATTAAGTATCCTTAGTTCAGAATAGAATAGAAAAACTCTTTATTGCACCAAACAAATGTATACATAATTTTTTAAAGTTCAGATTTGAACAGAAAACTTTGTGTCACTGTATTTTAAAGTTATTATTTAAACTATGTAAGCTGTTATATATTTAAATGCCAATAAAAAACCAATAATAAATTCATTAAAATATTTCATTGCACACAATAAATTGTATATGTTCTATACATTTTATTGTAGACAGACAATGCTGAGCATTGTCTAACAGTCAACCTTTGCAGAGAACACTTTATGGAATGTAATATAATACTACTCTCGTACTTAAAACCACAATTACTACCAGGTCCTGGAAAACATTGAGTTGCACAAGAAGTCCCAATACTCGCACGTGCCTGCGTGCCAGATCTCCACCTCGTACTACGTGGGGTTCGCGTACATGATGATGCGGCGGTACTCGGACGCCATCCGCACGCTTTCATCCGCACTGCTCTACATGCAGCGGACCAAGCAGCTGTTCTCGTCCCGCTCATACCAGAACGATCAGATCAACAAGCAGACGGATCAGATGTACCATTTGTTGGCCATCTGCTTGGTGCTCCATCCGCAGTGTGTTGACGAGTCCATTCAGCAGGTTAATATAATTCCATTTAAGCATTATACAAGCGTGTTTCCCCAGTTGCATTTACAGTTTCAGGTTCAGAGCCCAGGGTATGCTTCAATCATAGTTCATGAAGCAACTGTCATCTTACCTCTGTATCCATTGTCTGTAACCCTTTTTACAGGAAAACCATACCAATAGGAACATGATCCAAGGTGTTTTTAGTCAACACTGTAAGATTGTTCAAGCTGTCTAAAAACATTTGGCACAGCATCGATATTACTGATATGGTAAATTATTTGTTCGGGATAAGCTTAATTATCGTTTTAAACAATAGCTAAGAAAATAAATTTCATCCTATTTCTGATACAGGTGCTCCGCGAAAAGAACTACCACGAGAAGATGTTCAAGATGCAGTACGGCGATCTCGGCGAGTTCGAGAGCTGCTTCACGTTCGCGTGCCCCAAGTTCCTGTCGCCGTGTCCGCCGCCTATCGAGCCCGGCTCCAACTACGGCAAGGACGCCGTCAAACATCAGACGCAGGTCTTCATGGACGAGGTAACTAGCTATATCATGAGATAGATCAAACATTTTTCATATGGTTGATTATGTTGGCAGTCATGGCCTATTTACGATGGTAATACCTTGATGTGCGTGATTGGGCATGTGTAAATTGTTTTTTCATTTAATTGTTTCAAACAAACCCTGTTTTTAAGGTAAGTATATTAAATCTCAACTGTAGCTGTGGATTGTTAGTTGATATAGAAATTTAAAGTGTTAACTGCCCAAGTCCCTACTGATGGGTACATGAAGAGAGATGCCTAAAACGAGAGGGTTGGATGGATTACAGGCTTCTTGTTAGCAGTCGCTCTTGCCTGGCAGCGATACATACATAGCTAAATAAAAAGTATGTAAAGAAAAAGATATTGAATTATTCTGCATAATGAGAGAGCTGTCACTATCATACACACATGACGCAGGTGAGACAGCAGAAGATGCTGCCCACGATCCGGTCGTACCTGAAGCTGTACACGACGCTGCCGCTCGCCAAACTAGCGGCCTTCATGTCGGCGGCTCGCGGCGGAGAGCGCGACGCGGCGCGGGAGCACGCCGCACTCGCCATACACCTGCTGTGCTTCAAGCACAAGATGAAGAACGTGGTCTGGACCAAGGGACCCAGCGGGCTGGATGGCAAGTTCCAGAGCGGATCCGAGGTAATGTTTCTCCTATATATTGTTTTGTTGAGTTACTCAGGTTAACTGATCTTGTTAACACTGTACACCCCGGTGTCTGTTTTCGGAAACTGCCTCTCGTTCTGTGACTTCTTTCTATAATGACCACCTGATAGCGGCCAAAATTTAACCTTAAACAAATCTGCTCCATTGGTGAATCTTCTGAGATGTTTGATCCTATTAGTTCTACTTATTTTTCACATCATGTCGATCTCAGTAGTCTTGACTTATTATAAATTTTATACATATTATTCTCAATTATATCTCTACTTAACATTTAATTTTTTTTTACAGTTGGACTTCTATATTGACAATGACATGATCCACATCGCCGACACTAAGGTGGCACATCGTTACGGTGACTTCTTTATTCGCAAGCTGCTCAAATTCGAGGAGCTGAATAGGAAACTTCATCACTTTAAGATATAATGTCGCAAATTACCTGACCGTGTAAAAAAAATAAAAAGTCAATGCCACAAGAACACCCAAATTGTGTAGTTACTGTGTTGAGATTGAGACCGGTTAAATTGTGAGACAATTTTTGTTAAATTTAACTATTGAATGTCTTGTGGTGATTTTACTTTTATATGTGAACAGATTGGAAAATAAAACACTGTTTACAACAAATGATCTTTTAATTACATAGTTTTATATTTAACATACTTCTTCCTATTCTTTCTAAAGAATCTGTTCGGTTCCTTGATTTTTATGTTTGTTCTTTGCACTGTTTCTGGATATGACTCTTGAAATTGTGCCCATGGATGTTCAGGTTTTAATGCTTCTTCAGCATCCACTTGTCTCAGCCATTCACTATATTCTCTTGAAAAATTACTGTATGCTTTGGCAAATATACCAGATGGTTGATTCTGAAAAAATAAAATCCATTTTCATTCAATCATACTAAAGTTAACAACTCTTATTGATGTTTTAAATAAATTATTGGAAGTGTGTGCAACTGCACACACACTTACACTGCACCAAGATGTACAAAAGAATTGCAAAATTATCATCACATTCTAATCTGTTTTACAATTCATTTGATATTATCGAATTTGAAGTGGTGTCTTGGACCTTAGCCAATATCTCAAAGGTACTTTCATAGATATTATGATAAAGAAATATAGCTCTATTAAACCATTTAGGTTGGGTTGTATTTCACTGCAACACAGTACAAGTATTTTAGGAGGATGATGAGGATACACTATGTATACAAAATTTATACTAGATTTGATTTAGGGCGGGAATTATTAGGTTATTATATCTCTATATAATAACTCTCAAGAACCTAACAGGACTTGCTGCTGGATACAAGGAAGACATTAAAATATGAAAAATTAAAATCATTGGATATTGTAGTAAAATAATATTACCTGAATAATAGAGGCACATTTTTCATTGAAGTCTTCCAAATGTTTGAGAAAAATGTTGTTGACCTTGATGTTTTCTTCCTTTACAATATTCATGACATAGAGTATGTAACCAAAGTTGCTGTTTGCTGTGCCCTGTCTCAACAATGTTCCTAATATAACTATGTTGACTCTGAAAAGTATATTTATTATTATTATATACTAGGTGACTAGCAGCTTTTTTAAGCTAATGCATATATGTGTCTTTGTGTTTGGAGAATTTATCCCAACGAATATTATAAATGCGAAACTGAGTTTGTATATTTGTTTGTTACCTCTTCACGCCCTATCTACTGAACCAATTGCCTGAAATTTCGCATACCCATAGCTAGGAGTATTGAGATGGACATAGGGTACCTTTCATCCCAGGATAAAGAACTGTCCTCAAGTGAAATTCATGCGGACTAAGCCGCGGGCGAAAGCGAGTATACCTATATATAAAAGAGTTAGTTAGAACACTTATAACAAGATCTACTGAACCAATCTCTGTAATCTATTTGCATACACATAGAAGTATTGTATAGGACATAGAGTACCTATCTTTCATCCCGATATAGCACAGTTCCCGAGGGAAGTTCAAGCGGGCGAAGCCACGGGCAAAAGCTAGTCTAATATGTTTTTGAAACTATTTACTGTTAGTACAGATAAGCAAATTGTTCCATTCTTTGACCACACGATTGGGAAGGAAGTGTTGCATAGGATTTTGATTTGCTACAATGTCATATTGCAGCAAAACAAAATCCTAACCCAATAGTTTTTGTGAATGACCTGTCAATACCAATGTAATGTTCTCATTAAATTGGTAAATATTGCAATGATTTTACTCGTTTATGGCATACTTACTTTAACTGTTGTTCTTTCATCTCATTTAGTAATTCAATTGCTTTCTCCTTGGTCCGGCAAGCCAGTGCAAGGGTTCCATAACTCATTACATTCATATTCAACATAAATCTCTTCTTTAACCTATATTTTTTCTTGCGGAATTTTTGTTCTTCTTTAATTATGTTTTTCACATCCTGAAATTTATTATTATAAAATCAGATATAATGTTTTATGTGTAGGTTTGTCAATATATTTTTTTGTGATATAAGGCCAACCAACACTATACTTTTCATAGGCATAGAGGTTTCTAAGCCAGTCACCCTTTTACATATTTTTATAGTCTTTCATTCCGGTTGTAGCTTAAGAATTATTTCTACTTATAAATTAAGTCAACTTTTTAGTAGACCCTTGGCCAGTAGTGTGACACCACTTCAATTGCTACTAAAGAAATATAGGGTAACATTATATGTTTAAAGATAGGCATTTACTCATTACATTTTTAAATTTGAATATCTATCTATAATATTGATTTATTCAAAGGCTGACATAATTCATTAAAACTTCAAAAAGTTATCATTACTCTGAATTAAACATTACAAATATATAAATGTTACTTACAAAAGCACCTTCATAGTCAGATCTCAAACATCTTTTCTTAATCAGTATGTTGTAAAAGTCAATATCTGCCTTAATTTCTAACTTCTTCATGGTATCTAGCAACATCATTTCAGCTTCTTGTGTGTCTTCAATCAAAGGCAACATTTGTGTGAATGTTTTGATGTTGGGCTTCACTGAATATACTTCCATTTCTTTCAAAAAATCATCTTGCCCGCCTAAAACAGCAAATCTGTCTTGAGGTGTGTGAACTTCTTGTAATGACATTACTCGGTCCATGTTTACACTTTTGGATAATAAATTAGGCACAGTTCTCATTTGTGTTAATGGTACTGGTTTAGATGCAGCATCTATAAATGTTAATGAATTGTTTTTATTCTGTATCATATTATCCTCGTTTTCATCAACTGTGGATAATTTTGAAAATTCTTCTGGTTTATTGCTATTTTGTTCTTCATATGCCAAAATATTTTCTTCTGGACTTGATATACTATAAACTTGATCATCTTTTTGTTTCACTTCCTTTTGTTTTTTAATAGTACATTTAGCAGACTCTAATTGCAAATGTTCTTGAATGACCCCTAATAATTGTTCAATATCTTCCTTACTGCCTAAATTACACTCTTTCACACATTTCAACATCAAATTAAATGAATAAATATTAGGTTTTTCTCTCAACTTTAATATCTTCCTCCAAACAACAAGAGCATGCCTCAAACCGCTGCTCTTGTCTGCTATACATGCATGTAAGAGATGATTTAATGTATGGATCCTAACTTTGATCTTTTTGGACTTCATTTCATCTACAATCTGAAATGCAGTAGGTAAATCTCCACAGCGACCAAATGCTTTTATCATAGTATTATAGTTGGTCAGGTTAGGCTCAACTCCTTTCTCAATCATAAGCGATCTTAAATTTTGAGCGTGTTTCAAACCATATGAAGGAAATGGACTATTTGCACAAGCTTCAAATAAACATGTGTATGTATCCCCAGTTGGTTTAAGGGCTCGTCTTTTCATATCATTATACAATTTAAAAGCTTTTTTAGTGTATCCCACATCAGCACAAGCACCAATCAAAATGTTGTAAATATAATTCTCAGGTTTTACACGGTCCTCAGACAGCATTCTTACTTCTAGAACATCAATAGCTTCTTTAAATCTCTTGTGGCGTATATATTGTTTTATTAAATCTGCATACTGCCTCGTTGTAAGCTTTTGTGATGGTACAGGTGCATTTTCTAGATATTTTTGTTCAGCAAGGTCGCCTTCGTCTATGACTTCTTCAAAGTTGATCTTTCTGGACAAAGTACCAAATGTATCTGGATCTCCGAAGTAGTTTAGATCTTTTTTTATTTTATGATCCTTTGCTCTAGAGAACTTAACATTTGCTTCGATTGCAGCAATAGAAGATATATTAGTGCGATGAATGATACCGGTATACTTAATTAATTTTAATAACTTTAAACACCTCGATGCCATTATTAAATATATAATTTTTCCAAAGTTTTATTTAGTTTAGTGGACCATAATAGATTAAAAAAATAATGCTTTATTCTAGCCAAATTCTAACCTAGGTAGGTATTACCCGTTTATTTTACCTATTATTTATAATTTAATATTGACTTTTGAAGTTTTGACGTTTTTAACTTTTGACATATCATAAATATATATTTTTTATTTTATAAATAATATTCACGGCCCTGGAAACTAGTTCTTTATGGCCTTTCTTGTAGTCTTCCCATGAAATCGTTCTTGCTTGTATGGTTTTAATAGTAGCGGGAGATGTCGCCTTGGGGGTTACTACCATCTCTTAAAACCATGCAAGATCCAGTGAGTAAGGGAGATGTCGCCTTACATCATGTATTGCGCTGTCACGCTTACTCACTGGAACTTGCATGGTTTTTAGAGATGATAGTAGGCCACCTTATATCGTGTATTCAGTATTGCGCTGTCTCGCTTACTCACTGGATCTAGCATGGTTTTAAGAGATTGTGGTAAGAAGCCTGAATTCTGAGATTTTGAATTTCCTATGGAAAAGCCCTAAAAACCCTTAACAGCCTTAACCAAAAGCAAAAAAAAAAAATACAAACGCCACTGTCAATAATAAATATATTGAAATAGTGAAAATGTCAAAGATTTATAACCTGTCCCACGTGCGTGTTGGATTTGGTTGGTTGTGAAACTCGTAAAGAAATATTTATTTTGAAATTATTTAGAAATTCACTAATATGTCCAATGATATTGAAGACCAAATGGATGCTAGTGACAGTGGCAGTGAAGAGGATGATATGGAAGAAGAGAGTAATACAGCAGAAGACGACGCACCACAGACCTATCTACCTGGTCAGCCGCTGAAAGAGGATGAACAGTTGGTTTGTGATCAGTCAGCGTATGTAATGTTGCATCAAGCTCAAACTGGTGCTCCGTGCCTTAGCTTTGACATCATAACTGATAACCTTGGCAGTGACAGAGATCAGTTCCCTATGACTGCCTACTTAGTCGCCGGAACTCAAGCATCTAGCGCACATTTAAATAAGTATGTACCTATTACTATAATTCTTTTGTTTTATTTTAATGTTCTTATCTGAAGAAAGAAAATTGAATACCCATAAGACTCAAATACTTGCACACATACAGATTTACAATCAAATTCCCAAACCGATTTAGAGGATATTTAGTAAGGTGCTGTTCTGTGGTACAAACAACATATTAGTGGTGGAAGTCAAAGTTACAAGTATTTACCAATTTGCTTTGTATGCTTTCACCACAAGTTATTTTATCTATACTACTGCCGGCCGGTGCACACCCACTCTTGTTAGTCCAAGCATGCCCACTGCCTTTAGTTTGTACACATCCCTTGCGACATGTACACAAAGTAATTTGGTAAGTACTTGCAAATAAAATTGATGATTAGCATATTGTGTATTCATTAATGAAGGTTTTGGTAAAAGATTACTCTAATCACAAGAATAAATTCAAATCCAACTGAAATGATTAAATAAATTCTCATTATTTTTGGGTAAAACTAGGGGGCATGGCTAGTAAATTATACCTATATTGAAAAAAAAAATAATTGTCTTAATATAATGATTACCTATTTCTTATCTCAAGCTGATAATAATTTTTTAACTCTAACTCTGCTTTGCTTTCGATATTTCAGTTTGTTGGTTATCAAAATGTCAAATTTACACCAAACGTCAAAACCTGACGGTGATGAAGAATCAGATGAGGAGGATGATGATGATGAAGATGCAGAAGAAGACGAGGAAAAAAAACCACAGATGACATTTTCTTTTATCAAACATCAAGGATGTGTTAATAGGATAAGAGTAAGAGAAATTTCTTTGTTGAAAAAAGTATTAGGCCAAAGATGAATACTACTTTTTTAAAATATTTATAATCATTGCTTGATTCTGTATGTTTCTGTGATATATGCAGAAAGTACCTTAGTTTGAAACTAATGGATGCATTAAATTCTAAAAGCATTCTAGATATCTAGAAAGAAGTTATTTCTATTAAAACAACCTTTTATTTCTAGGTTACAATAGTCATATTTACATATTATTATTACTATGCCTTTTTAACCATAGTATGTCCACAGGCCCCTCTGATGGCCTCCTCCAAATCTTTCCTCTTTGATTTAAAACAACTAAAATTATTTCCAGACAGCAAATTTTAAAAATTCAGTACTAGCTGCCAGCTGGTCAGAACTAGGCAGAGTGGATATTTGGAATGTGACACAGCAACTACAAGCAGTTGATGACCCTGTTCTCCTGGAACGGTACAATTTAGACACCGTGACAAATCCTGTGAAACCGGTATACTCTTTCAGTGGACACCAGCAAGAGGGCTTTGGTATTGACTGGTGCCCCACTGAGCCTGGTGTAAGTTTGTATTCTTTATTATGATTATTTTGGGATTGTGTGCTATTTTAAAATAAAACTACTTTAATATATTTATTTCATTCTAATGGATTGGTTTTGTAAATAGCTTAAGGTTGTGATAAAATTAGTCTGACACTCATTTTGCCTATCCCCCTTATTCATAAAAATTAACAAACGTTTGTTAAGCCCGTTTGAAATTAAATATGTTTCTTTCACGGTATATTTGGCTAAGAGAGAAAGGGCCAAAATATATTTTAGTTAAAATGGGCTTAACCAATGTTTGTTTATTTTTATGAATAAGGGGGTATTATTATGTGTTTAGGCAAAAAAGAAGAGATTATTATCAAATATAACTTCTCACAAAAGTTTATTTCATTAAGAATTTTTTTTCAACCCTTGCCTTTGCTTTACTCCCAGTTGTCTGCTTCTAACTTCTTAATTGAATCTGGGCTATAAAGCAACCTGAAATCTCTAGATGTAACTGGGAGAGTTGTGGTTGTATAGATTTACCACTTTTAAATGTATATATGTGTATATGTGTGTATTTATATAAATTGGTATCACAATATAAACTATCTGACTGCACGATAGACTGTTTGGTCAGAAGGCGTGGTAAAAATTAGAAAATTAAAAGAGCGTGTCACTTCTTTGGAGTTTAATGTCAGACTGGTTAAGTAACTACATTTCGGACGGAGGCCGGCTTACAGAACAATAGAACGCTGGGGGCGTTTATTGCACCGTTGTTGGACCTACCTAATAGCCATCAACGGTGGGCGTGCCACAATCCTCCACCCTTAGAAAAAGCTACAGATAAAATTAGTACACATACAAAATAGTCAGTTACATCTGAAAAACTTACAATATTAAAGATTACTTACAATATTACATAAATCAATACATAAATCAATAAGTATTAAAATAGAGTATGCACTGCAATGCAATCCAGTTTAAAATTAAAGTTTAACATTATCTAAATGACAAATGGATTGCTATCACTTAACTAAACTTACAATATAATTTCGCTACTTTAATTATTGCTACCAATTATATCATAAGTACAGTTTAATAATAATATAGAAAATGAATATTTAATATTGTCTAAGGTAACATACTAATACAAGTTAAAAATTGTGATACATTATTGAATAACCTTAGCTTAATAAAATCTAAGTATTTATAATAACTATAGGTGCACATCTGGTGTTCTATTTTACTTAGATTGTTTTGTTAGCCGTAATGGTTACTTTGTCACTTTCACATCACTGCACTGTTTTTTTATCTCTGCACGTGTGCACTGTTTTAACAAATGGTCGGGACGGGTAATTAGGTAATTGCATCTTCCGCTGCAAATAGTTTGTGAGATACATTGTTTCCTTTTAGGTCTGGTGGCTGTAAAATTAATGCCTTTATTGAGGAATATTTCCTTCGGTCTTCTTTTATAATTTTTACTTTAATTGTTTATGGTTATTGCAGCTACAATATTGGAAGTAATTTTGTGAGTCCCGAAAAGATATCCACCATCTGCGTCACAGGTCGAATCTTACTGCTTTCTTTACCGTGCGACCAGATCGGGTAACAATAGGCTGCGTCATTTGGGTGTCCTTTTGTTCCGGTGCTCTTATCACTTTGTCTGGCAGCGGTGTCTCTGTAGATTTTGTGACCAGCATATCGTCGTCTATTAATAAATAAGCTGGTTTCAGACGGTCGAGGGATATAGTGACGGGTTTGTTGTTTATTTCAATAGTAAAAAATTTAGGACTTCTAGATATTACTTTGTAAGGTCCTTCATAGGGCGGCACAAGTGATTTGCGGGCTTCGTTCCTAACAAACACGTGTGATGTATTATTTAGGTCCCTATGAATAAATACTTTGTTATCCCTAGTATGATGACTCGACTGTCCGGTATTTGGAATTGAAGACAAAGTTTGAGCTAATTGAGTAACGTATTCCCGTGTATTAACAGACGTTTTTGGATTAGTTGTAAATATATCGCCTGGTAATCTAAGATTTGTACCGTATAGAAATTGGGCTGGACTATAACCTAAGTCTAGTTTTATAGCTGTACGTAAGCCTAAAAGAACTAGTGGTAGTTCCTGTACCCATTTAGTGTTATTATCATTACATTTGGCCATAATAGCTGCTTTTAAAGACCTATGAAATCGTTCGACCATACCGTTTGCCTTTGGATTATATGCTGTAGTATGAATGCGTTCGATACCGAGCCGCTTTAATAATTGTACCAATAAATCAGATTCAAATTGACGACCCCGGTCCGAAGTAATACGTCTAGGACAACCGTAGCGAGCTATCCAGTGTTCTAAGAAAACTTTCGCTACTGTTTCGGCTGTTATATCTTTAGTGGGTATTACTTCAGGCCATTTAGTAACTCTATCTATAATAGTTACGCAATATTTATAATCGTCCGAAGACGGTAGTGGGCCTATTATGTCTATGTGGGCATGATCGAATCGAGATGCGCTATCAAATTCTCCTAATGGAGTAACAGTATGACGTTGTATTTTACATTTCTGGCAATCTATACATTTTTTGACAAAGTTTTTTATATCTATATTCATGCTAGGCCAAAAATATCTGGATTTAACTAGACGTTTAGTAGCTGAAACTCCAGGATGACTGATCTCATGAATAGATTTTATTGCAGTGTCTCGGAACTGTAATGGTAGATATGGGCGGACATTTTCGGTCGATGTCTCACACATAATTTTTATATCAGAATCTGGCATAGTAATAAGTTTAAATTGTAAGTTATCTTGTTGCCTGAGATTCTGTAAGTCCGAGTCATTTTCTTGAGCTTTAGCTAGGTCCTGGTGGTTTAGTAAGCATGGAATTGTTATTTCTTCAATTCTTGAGAGAGCGTCAGCTGCATTATTTTTATTGCCCTCAATATATTGAATTGTATCACAAAACTGTGAAATAAAATCTAATTGTCTTAGACGTCTAGGTGAATCTGATGGAGAGACCTTTTTAGATAAAGCATATGTTAATGGTTTGTGGTCTGTTAAAACTATTAATTCTCTACCTTCTATGATATATCTAAAGTGTTTAATGGACATATATATAGCTAAGAGTTCCCTATCGTATGTACTATATTTACATTGTGTATCTGATAATTTCTTAGAGTAAAAGCTTAGTGGCTGTAATTTACCATTTAATTTTTGATTTAAAGTTGCGCCTACGCAGTTCCCGGAAGCGTCCGTCATTAAAATAAGAGGTGCGGAGGGATCGGGGTGTGATAATGTAACAGCGGCGCTTAGGCTTTCTTTACATTGACTAAAAGCTTTTAACGCTTTTTCAGTCCATGTTATTTTAGTCTTATCGCGTTTTTTAGAATTATGAATATACGCGTTTAAAGGAGCTTGTATTTCTGCGGCGTTTGGAATGCTATGTCTATAAAAATTAATCATTCCTAAAAAACGACGCAATTCCTCAATAGTATTTGGCTGAGGATAATCTAGTATGGCTTTGACTTTATGGTTACTAGGTTTGATTCCTTCTGTACTTATACGGTAACCTAAGAAATCAAGTTCAGTTTTGCCGAACTCACATTTTTGAATATTTATCGTGAGCCCGTATTCATTTAGTCGAGCTAGTACTTGCTTGATATGACCTAGGTGTTGTTCTTTTGATTCTGACCCTATAATGGCGTCATCCAAATATGGAAAGACAAAATCTAAGCCTTTAAGTGCGTTATTGATAAATCTTTGGAAATCCTGAGCCGCGTTACGTAAACCAAAGTTCATTCGCGTAAATTCGAACAAACCGAATGGTGTTATGACTGCGGTCTTCGGAATATCGTCCTCATGCATAGGAATATTAAAGTAGGCTTTTCTAATATCAATTTTGGAAAATATAGTCTTTCCTTTTAGCATATAGGTAAAATCTAAAAGTCTAGGTAATGGATAACGGTCAGGAATAGTTTGAGCATTAAGTCTGCGATAATCACCACAAGGTCTAATTTCTTGTTCCCCTTTTTTATTAACGCATACGAGGGGGTTAGCCCACGGGCTGTTAGATGGTCTACAAATGCCTAATTGTATCATTCTTTCAAATTCTGCTTTGGCCGCTTTGTATTTTTGTGGGTTAAGTGGGCGAGCTTTTTCGTGTACCGGAGGACCGGTAGTGTAAATGTGATGTTTCACGTCATGTTTAGGTTCTAATAAAAAGTTTTCCATTTTAGTAATGTTAGGAAACTTTTTCAAAATAAGGTGATATTCGTCGTTCTCGTTAATAGACCGGATAGTCGGTTCAGTAGTATGAACAACATTTATTTGACGTGATATAGAAGTTACTTTATCAAGCAGTTTTTTAGCGTGTAAGTCAACAGTTAATTTATTGGCTGCTAGAAAATCTGCACCTATTATAGATTTTTGCACGTCAGCTAATATAAAAGTCCACTGGAATGGGCGGCGTAGACCTAAATCAATAGTTATTGTCTTTTTGCCGTATGTATTGATAAGTGACCCATTCGCAGCGTATAAAGTATAGTCTGACGTTCCGGTTTGCTTTTTAGCAGCTAATACCGATACGTCAGCGCCTGTGTCGATAAGAAAAGATATTCCCGTATTATTGTCGGTAACACTTAATCTATAGGATTTATCGACACCGACGCCGTTTAATTGCGTCGGTGTCGGTGTTAGTTTTCCGACTTATTCGTAGAGTTAAAAAAACAGCAATTTCTTATATCGCCGCATTTGTGTGCATTGGTTTTATATATAAAATGGTAGAAGCACATATAATTTTTGTCCCCAGGCCTTGCGGTCTGGTTGGCGAACGATTCCTTATGTCTGTTATTTTTGCTACTAGAGCGTGAGCGCGCCTCTTGCCGGTTAAAGTTACTGCTGCGGCTACGCTCACGTGAATGGTGGCCATTATTGTTCATTTTGTTATTAATGACCTGTATATCTAATTTAATATTTTTTAATTCCGTTACTATGTCGGGCTGATTTTTGACGTTAAATATTTCATTAGGGCTACGATTGGTTTCTACGATTTTATCAGCTATCGTGGCCAAATTATTGAGAGTGATTTCGCCCGTGTCGCATGCGGTAATGACGGCTCGAATAGAGTGAGGCAGGCGTCCTAAAAATAATAATTTTAAAGTGTCGTCTGCAAACCGATTTTTACTGAGCTCCCGCATGCGCCTTAACAATTGTGACGGTTTCTGGTCTCCCAGCTCTATTTCGTTCAAAAGTTTGCTCAATTGGCGAGACTCAGATTCCTCGTAGACTGAAATTAACCTCTCTTTAATTGTGTTAAAAATATTCGTACTAGGCATGTTTTCTAATATGTCACTAATATCGCTCAACTCGTCTCTTCCCAACTTAGCTACCAATAGTTGACTTTTATGTAGGTCACTTGCCTTTTGAGAATCCATGATGGCGTTGAACTGATGGAACCATAGTCTTGGCTGTTGTCGCCAAAACTCTGGTATTCTTGACAGCAGTGTGATCGCAGCTGCAGTTGGTTGCTCGGAGGCAGATGAAGACATCGCTGTAGGGTGCGCGGTCTGGCTTTGGTGCTGGTCTCCGTTGTAGTCTTGCATCATCGTGGCTGTATGTTATCGGCTGGACACTATTTTAAGTCACTGATAGATAATAATATGAGTCTGACCCTGTTAATGTGATCACGTCGGGGTCACCAGTTTACCACTTTTAAATGTATATATGTGTATATGTGTGTATTTATATAAATTGGTATCACAATATAAACTATCTGACTGCACGATAGACTGTTTGGTCAGAAGGCGTGGTAAAAATTAGAAAATTAAAAGAGCGTGTCACTTCTTTGGAGTTTAATGTCAGACTGGTTAAGTAACTACATTTCGGACGGAGGCCGGCTTACAGAACAATAGAACGCTGGGGGCGTTTATTGCACCGTTGTTGGACCTACCTAATAGCCATCAACGGTGGGCGTGCCACATAGATTTCATATGCCTGTTTTACAGGTGTTAGCAACTGGTGATTGCAGAAGAGACATACACATTTGGAAACCAAACCAAGCAGGCACCTGGGATGTGGATCAGAGACCTCTTGTTGGTCATACTAGTTCTGTTGAAGATATTCAATGGTCGCCTAATGAACGGTAGATATCTGTGATTTTTTTTTATATCTTAAGGTTTGCTTATTAAGTTGGACAGGTCCTCCAGTTTGTAAAATATGTGTGACAAACACCACATTGATTGATTGGATGTACCATAAATCCATTGTATTCTATATAGTATACCTTATTAGTGGAATTTTTTTACTGATAGGATGTTATATTATTGTAAACTTTGCTAGTCTACAAATCACTTGTTTATCAATTGATAAATAATATGGAGGAGGTTGCAATACTTGCAATGCTTTTGTGCTTGACAAATATGTTAGTGATGAAGTAATTTAATAATAACTTTGGATTTTACTTTTCATTTCACTGATGAAGTAAAGTAATAAAAATAAATAAGTACAGTATCAGATAGATTGGATCATTTTTTTTTTCAAATCTATGATCTTGCAATCAGTCTTTAGAGTATAAGCAGAAAAGGTCTAGTTAATTTGGCTTTTTAAGGCTTAAACATCTCTCTTTAGGTGTCTTTGTCAGTTGCTAAATTGGATTGAAAACCAATATTATATTTCTTGCAGAAATGTGCTGGCAACATGTTCAGTAGACAAAACCATTAGAATATGGGACACGCGAGCTGCGCCCAACAAAGCGTGTATGCTGACAGCAGAGAATGCCCATGAAAGTGATGTCAATGTTATATCTTGGAATAGTAAAGAACCATTTATAGCCAGTGGTAAGTCTCTAACTGTTTTATTGCATGGTCTGGTCGTCTTCATATAAGCCATGTAACTTTGCCGTTGCAGAATAAAGTTATTTATACCTGGATAGGCAAAATACATGTTTACCATACCACTGAGCTAAATATTCTGCAAGATGTTGATGGGACTACTGCAGCTTTTTTAGACTAGCTTCTAGCTGCACAACTTCTGCATTTAATTGATAAATTACTTCATAAATTTTAGGGGGGTTTTATTTTTATTATCACTACGTAGTATAAAACAAAGTCGCTTTCTCTGTCCCTATGTATGCTTAAATCTTTAAAACTACGCAACAGATTTTGATGCGGTTTTTTTACAGATAGAGTGATTTAAGAGGAAGGTTTTTATGCCCATGCGAAGACGGAGCGGGTCGCTCGTATGAAATATAAAAAAGAATAAAAGTTACCCAAGTTACCCCCTTATAATGTTAGCTATATTTCGGTTAAAATCCAAATAAATATATCTATAATACCTACATTTAAATTATTTTAAACATGCCTTCATAATAATAAGTTTATTTAATTCATATGTCCTTTTAAATAAAGGTGGTGATGACGGCTTTCTACATATATGGGATTTGAGGCAGTTTACAAACAGTACCCCAGTTGGCACATTCAAACATCACACGGCACCCCTAACATCTGTGGAGTGGCACTGGACAGAGCCCAGCGTGCTGGCCTCCGCTGGAGAGGACCACCAAGTGGCACTCTGGGACTTGGCAGTTGAGAGAGACGATGACGAGGTTGTGGATGAAGAGTTGAAGGTAATATTCTTATTTATTACACACAGACTAAAATTGTGAGGAGGGCTAGGTCACAAGTTTTCAGCGCGCGAGTGGAACTCGAGGTAGTAAGTACGGCGACTGCGCGTATCTATCACGGGGGGTGTGCTAGACTACCAACCTCTAAAAATCATTATTCACTGAAAACACAAGTTACCAAAAATCCGTATTATGTAATTAAGGTTCTGGATCTGAAGTTAATTTTCATATTAAATTGTAGTTCCATATCGTTACAAATTGCAAATTGGACATTTTAAGCAATATTGCAATTTGTAACTATAAGAAGTCAAGTTATTGTCAAGTCGATAGATGACATTAATAGGTTTAGGTTTAAAGATATTTATTCTCAAAAAAGTATTTACATTCGTCTCGTTCGCATGACACACTGTTGCGCCCTAGTAATACATTCACTGCTTACATTTTTATCTTAGCCACTTTATGTATGTAGGTACTTACTATTAAACATTTAATAAGCTAATAATGTTCCATAATATATTGTGCAAGTTCAACCTTGAATGCATTAAATGGGTTTACATTTTTTATGTCAGACGGTAGTTTGTTATAAAACTGTGCGCCTTCGAAGGTAATTGATTTTTTCCCATAGTTCGTTCTCGTCTTGGGTAGAACTAAAAAGCTAGCGCGACGCGTGCATCATTGTGTTATTTGTTTCACCTTTGTGAATGCTAAACTGGTATGGAGTGAGCCACTTAATATTTTTCGTATTAGAATGCATGTGGAGTAGATATATAATTGTTTTATATTCATTAAGTTAGTTTCATTGTAAATTTTTGATGTAGTTGTTAAATAGGGATAGTGAAATAGAACTTTAATAATTTTATTTTGAATAATTTGGAGTTCAGCTAATTTTGTTTTCGCGGCACTGCCCCATATTTCTATAAGGTAAAGAAGGTGTGATTTTACCAGAGAATTATAAATAGTATACCGTATGTGACGTGGGATATATTTAGTAATATGCCGAAATGAACCAATTACTGCGGAAAGTTTATCTTTTATGTGCTCAATCTGGTATTTCCATGACAATCGACTATCAATTCTAAGCCCTAGGTATTTTTCGCATTTCTTTTCCTGTATTGCTATATTATTAACTTTTAATGGTACATGTGGTGTTATTGGTTTGTTTTTAGCACTATAAACTACGTAACACGTTTTAGAGGCATTGATAGTCAGAAGATTGTCCTGATACCAGGAACTTATTAAATTTAAATCTTTTTGAGCCAGGTGGATTAAATCTTGTATTGATGAACCAAAGTAAAACAAGCAAGTGTCATCCGCGTACAGAGTGACATGACCATGCAGATTCAATTCTTTGATGTTATTGATGTAAATTAAGAATAAAAGAGGTCCCAATATTCCCAAATTAATATGATTCAGTATGGGTAGTTTAGTATTTCTTTTATTTATATGGGGCTGAACATCTACTATTATAGTAGTATTCTGAATTCTGTGATAATTCTTTGTTTTCAGAACCTGCCTCCCCAACTTCTATTTATCCATCAAGGACAAAGTGACATAAAGGAACTCCATTGGCACAAACAGATGCCGGGTGTTATTGTTACCACCGCACACACAGGGTTTAATATCTTCAAGACTATCAGTGTATAGAATAAAACAAAATTAGAAAATCAATTGGTTTGTTTTAATACTATGATAATCATGATTAAACGTTAAGGCTTAGAAAAATATTACAAAAACTTTTTTTTTTTCATAAAAAAATCATGTCTCCTTAACATGAACCATTGCAAGATTAACAAGGTGTCTTATCGTAGGTCTTCCGTGAGGACAATTCTGAAATAAAACAAAATTATTTCTTACTGGCTGCAACCCGCGGTGTTGCCCGCGGTTTATCATACACAGCAGCGTCATCTAATATCAGACTTTTGGACAACACCTACGGGAATCACTTACTTTTTAGGATAAAAAGTAACTTACATACCAAATTTAAAAAAAAATTGGCCGTGCCTTTTGCGCGTGAAGATGAAGAGGTAATAACATCTAAACTTTCGCCTTTATAATATCAGTGGAATTCCATTTTGACTGACAACTTTGAAACAAAAATCATCATCGTTTCAGCGGTAGGCTGTTCACTGATGGAAATAGGCTAAAACTCTAGACTAGGGCTCTATTTATTTATTTAAAACTTTATTGAGCCAAGAGCTACAATAGGTGGTAAACTTTATGCTATAAGCATTCTCTGCCAGTCAAACTGGAAATTACAAATACCAAGATAGTGTGTAGGTGTCAAAATATGAGAGAAAAGTTGAAAAAAACACCAAAGTTTTGGGTTAAATTTATGCGTCCATGTTAGTCCATTTGACAACCGCCATACCAAATAGCTGTAGAAAAGGCAAGTAATGGTAGATGCTAGGCTAACTATTTACTGCAAAAATGTCTACCTATTTTAACTAACCACGATTAGATACTGCAAGAGTGCTGGTCTGTGAGAGATTGGACATTTTAGACAGACTTCATTCTAAAACAACTAGAAGAAAAATTTAAAATCAACATTTTTACCCATGGTTTGTCTATTTCGGCCATATGGTCCACTAAGATCTTCATGTCAGACTTGCTGAGCGCCGTCCCGATCATGACAGACTTCCGACAAGCTCTTGAAGCAAACATCGCCCTCACTCTGCTCGGCCGGCAGTACTCTGATGGAGATTCCTATTATAAACAAAAATGAATTAATATCCAATTACAAAATCATCATAATTACCAAATTTCTTTTTATACAAATCAAAGTTTTTAACTAATTAAGAGAACTGTTGTTTCATTTGTTTCTCTTAGGTTTATTTTCGGTAATTAAATCCGGGTCTCTTTTAAACAACAAAATTATTTCTCAAACGAGATTGCCTTGATAAATTTAAGTAGGCAGTGCCTTATAGAATTTAAACTTACTCGCAACATAAATAACAGTTCCTCAATATCTTCTTTACCAAAAATCCAATTTTTAGACATAGGTATAGTTAGAAGTTTGACTCTTTTTGTAGGTAAAGCGTCTTCATTCACTTCGAAGGTGAAGCCATTTTTCTTGAATACATCTATATTATCCATAAGTATTTGTTCATTTACGCCTGATAATTCTAATTGCTGTGGACTAACAAAAAAACAATTGTTTTTAATATCTCAGACATTTAATATGTAAAACTTGCGATACTGAAGTATACTTTTGTGACTACTTCAGTATCGCCTCTGGTATGTTCACCAAAGCCAATGGTTATGCCTACAATGTGGTGGCTGAGCTAGATCAGTTAAGTTACTAAAAAGTAAGAACACGGGTTTACTTACATTACTAATTTCTGATTTGTTAATTCTGTAGTTTTTTGTAAAGTCTCGAAATTATAAATCTCATCGGTGGCATGCTGATCTATTATAAACAAATCGTCTCCCAAACGTGTTATGATGAAACCCAAGTTAAATTGACCTATTACGTTCATTTGCTTAAAAGAATCTTTAGATATTTCTCTACTTAATTCTTCTTCACACTTTTTGTTATGAACAGGATTTATTTCAGTTCTAAACTTTACAGTTTCAGGAGCAGATATATCATGTCTTAGATTAAAAATATTTGTCATTTTTTTTATATCATCCAGTGATATCTTCATTTTAACCGACTTTCTATTATATTTTCCAAGATCTTCTTTATCTGTCACGACTTTCTTTTCTGATTTTTTTGGAGACTTCTCTTTAGAAATGTTAGGCTTATTTGATAGATGATTCGTTTTACAGCTAATCTTATATTCTTTTTCTATGATAACATCACTAACTTTTCTGATCTGGGTATCTGGTAGGGATTCAGCATTTTCTAAATAAATGATATTATTTTTATCATAATGAATTTTTTCAGATTCAATTGGTTCCTTTTTCTGGTCATCCTCTTTTAACAATTTTGTTTCTGATACTACATTTATACTATGAATTTTTTTTTCATCAGCTTCTAAAGATGCTTTTTCACAGTCAGCTGCCAGTACTGTTCTTTCCTTTTCATCTGAATATTTATCCTCTCTTTTGATTGCCTTAGATGAAACATATTGCAACATTGATGTAGATTTCCTCTTCAATTCTGGCCTCCTTTCTAAAGTTTCATTAACAGAGGTGTCAGGTACATTTTTTGACTTATTACTAAATGATTGCAAAAATGAATGAAATATTCTAGGTTGATCCACCTCTGGTTTAACTTCACTACTCGTGTCTCTTCCATTATATAGGATACTTGTTGTATCTACTTTAAGAGTTCGAGGAATATCTTCAAACAACTTTTGTATAGAATTTTTCAAAGTATCCAGAACAAGTTTTTCTTTGATCAAAAATACTTTTCTTTTATCCGGAGTAACATTGACATCAACACAAGTTCTTTCCATGTTTACATTTAAAAATACAAATGGATACTGATTAGGATTGTATTGTCTATATACTTCATTAATAAGTTTTATTACTTTAGTTGGTTCACAAGGCCTGGAATTGACATAGTAAAATTGTCTGTCAGTAGAGGATCGCCCGCAACCATGAGCACAAGAAGATATAAATCCAGTAAACTCCACTGGATGAACATTCTTGTAACCTTGAGATTTCTGAGAGCTGCATGAAGTTTCTTGAGAGTCCTTAATTTCATTAGCTTCATTTGAGTCTTCTGATAAATCAATGTCAATATCGTCAATATTAACACTTTCTTCCGATTCTTTAACATTTCCAGAGAGACCTCTAAAAATATTATCTTTAATGTTTACTACTTGCTCTGGTCTTAGCTCTAGAATAGTTTGCAGTTGTTTGATTCCAAATATACAGGCTATGTTGTCTTTGTAAGATGTAGATCCTTGTGTTGCTACTACTAATGACTTTGAGTTTGCACTTGTTTGATTACTGCAAGTTATTCTGGAATAATAGCGATTAACATTTTTAAATACTTTATCTTTTATGGTCATAAATTTATTGTAAATAACACTTACTTGACTCCTAGTGATATCAAACAATAGGCATATAGCAATTGTGTCATTTTATTGAATTCTCTTTTAGCATTTTTATGAAATTCTTTTTTTCTGACAGGTAATGATGAGAACAAATTTGTCAAAGTAACTGTAGTTCCAACTTGACGAGAACATGGTGTCTTTTTAATTATATTGCCTTTGTTATCATACTCAATTTTTGTAGCTGAAATAAGGTTATAAAAAGGTTCACATTGTGCTCTCTAACAAACATTGCACTTCACTACATAGTATAAAACAAAGTGGCTTTCTCTGTCCCTATATCCCTATGTATGCTTAAATCTTTAAAACTATGCAATGGATTTTGATGCGGTTTTTTTTAATAGGTGGGTCGCTAGTTCTATTTATATGTATATAAAAAGAACTGAGCAGTTTAAATTTTCCAGATGTCTCCTTAAACCTTAGATTTCCACTGTTTTGAGAAATAATTAAATGCCATTATTGTTACTATTAATTAGATCAATAACCCAGAAATTTTTTAAATATATTTACCATAGCTGGAACTCTGATGTCTAGTAGTTATTGTCAGGTCAGAGAGTGCACACAGTGAACTCAAAGCCTCACCTCTGAAGCCAAAACTTGTAACTCCCAGTAGATCCGAATAATCGCAAAGCTTGGAAGTATGGTATTTGAGTGCTATAGAAAAGTCAACAGATTTCAATACAATAATCAAACTACCAGTTTCAACATGACTTCACTAGCTATTACCCATAACTCCTCCTCCTCGTCCTTAATACTAACTACCTACGACTTATATCTACTTTTTAAAATTTGATTTATCAAGTATATTATACGTACTACTAATACCTTGCAGGGAAAAAACATTTTGAGTAACATAGTATAAATAATTCAAGATACCGTGTATTTAGGGGTTCAGCAGAAGGGTTACAAGTTGACGAGGTTTGAGTTAGAGATTCTATTATAATTAATGTTTCATCCATACTCAAGGTTCCATTATATCTCTGTAGACCAGCTTTCTTCAATATCCAGTTTAGATGATAAAAGGTAACAAAAATATGCATTATGTTGTATGATACATGAGGAAAAATGGAACATATGGTAAGGGAGTAATCCAAGACATTTAGAAAAAAATATTTAGAGATAATCAACAAAAAATTAGTGCACTTACTTAAAGCAGCAAAATTTTCCTCCGTTACTCCTGTTCCATTGTCTGAGACTTCTATAAATTCTGTACCATAGTTTTTCAGTCTGATTTCTATGTTTGTGGCCTTCGCATCCAAGGAATTTTCCACCAGTTCCTTTATTGCTACTGCTAGACTGAGAACAACCTATAGACATAATAATGACAGTTGTTGTTTTACTATAAATATATGTACGGAATACTAACTAATGTTGGCAAGTAAATGGTACCTGTCCAGAGCAAATCTTGTGCACAGAGTCTGAATTTATATGTTTAATTGAATTCACATCGAAGTTATCGTGGCCATCCATTATTCATCACTTAAGTTTTTTTCTTAGATTTGACTTTTATTAGCGTTACTTTAAGAATATATAAAATATGTAGATCTGCAAAACAATGGATATTTTTTGTGCTTGCTTTAATTTATTATGATTTGTTGTTTAGGTTAGTACTATTATAAATTCTGTAGTTGTTTTTGTTGTATTGTAACAATCGTAATAAAAAAGATTTTTTTAAATTCACTAACACTCAGCTATGAGACTAAAATATCTAGAAATCTATCCTATTTATCAATAACAACAACAATAAAATAATACTTTAATTTCAGTTTTGAAATGACAAGTTTTCAACAAGTTTTTTTTTTAGTAATTTTTTTTTTTTAATTGTTTTAACGGCCGTGGAATCTAGTCCTTTAAGGCCTTTCTTGAATTTATTAATCTTCTTCAGTCCTACTTAAGTCAGTCGAGTCAAAAATTCAAGTCAATAGTCAAGTCCAGTCAAGTAAGTAAGTCTAGTCTGAGTCAGATGGCTAAGTGAAGCGGTGGAAAAATTTTACTTAGCTATATCATGGAGATTTTGGTGACAAAGATAAAAAGTCACGTAATCGACACTTCCCAACACTCACGCTTGTTCACGAACACTTTGCGAATAATAAACCACCAATATTATGCACAAACACTCGAAAAAACCTAAGTTTTGGAAATTTAATACAGCGCGGACATAGCGACAGTTTACTTTCCCTCCAAAAACTCTTTTTTAGTAATTGTTTTACACATACTTCAACAAGTTTTAACTTTTAACACTTAACTTTTATAAGTTTTTGTACGGCCGTGGAAACTAGTCCTTTCCTAAGGCCAAGGTCTTCTAAAGGGGGGTAACTACCATCTCTTAAAACCATGCAAGATCCAGTGAGTAAGGGAGAAGTCGCCTTACATCATGTATTGCGCTGTCTCGCTTACTGAAACTGCCACCTGGGTAGCCTACTATCATCTCTAAAAACCATGCAAGATGGTAGTAACCCCCCAGACATGAGAAATGCGTGTGAAACGTAGAATGGAATGAATGTCAATGTCACAGAACTGACTGACTGCCATGACAGCATAGACCTACTAAATGTATGGACAAGAACTATTGTTCTATAGCTAGAATAGATTATATAAATATTATGATTTTCGACATAACAATATAAAATATATGTTTGTCTCATTTTATCAAATTGATATTGCCGTTTGAAGAATGAGATGGATATATTTAATGTTTTCTAGTTTCTGGCTATATTTTGGCATGACGTCATGAATTTGGCCGCGCGTGCCTTCTCCGCCATTTTATTTCACACTAGTCTTTGGTACATATGCTGTCAAACGAATGTTTGTCGAAAGTGAAATTTAGCGATTGGTCGTGTTTTGTTTAGATAACAAACTATTTTTGAACACTTGGACCCACATATCTGTTATACATTATGACAAAGTGTTGTATAAAGTGGTGCAGTGCGAGAAAAAATAGAAATCGCCCTCAACTCACATTGCACAAGTAAGTTGCCTATTTTTGTGGTTTATTTTTATTATTTCGTCAATCTGTTTAAATGTTATGTTACTAGTAGTCGTATTTAATATTATAGAATACATATTTTAGTTCATCATATGTTTCCAGGTTGGTTTCTTGTTTGTTTTCATAAGTGGTACATACAAACTGCATAAACGTAGTGATGTGTAATCAAGCACAGCTGATATCGATAAACAATACATAAAATAATGTATTGTATTGTGCAAACTTATAACTTCGGAGAGACCAAAGATTGTAATAAATAAGAATTGACATTGATTGCTCTAATTTATACAAGGTCTAATTTTTTTTTATATTATTATAGGTTACCTAGTAATGAAGCAATGAAAAAGAAATGGCTTGATATAATAGGGACGGAAAATATTAACCCAAGTATTAAAAAAATATTCGTCTGTTCCCTACATTTTGAAAAAGCTTGCTTCAATAAAACCCTGGACGTAATATGATTACGTGATGGAGCAATGCCTTCACCATCTCTTGCAGTACGTAATTTATAATTTATTAATTAACGTATTAATAATTTGTTATTTGGCTAAAAATGCCTTGTTTGAATGTTTAGCAGGTATATAAATAAAATACATCATCAAATAGAATATATTTCTTTATCCATCCATATCTTACATATCCGGCTCACCAATGTTTAATGTAGTTCATCTAATGAAACTAAGAAAGCATAATTTTTAAATTATAATTAATTCTACCATTTTGTTATTTCCGTTTACAATACTTATTAAATACAGTATTTGTAACATAATTATTGTAGAAATGAATAAAATTAAATACTTTATACTTGATTTTTTTCAGTTGAAAGTTTCTACTCCCGCCGAAGTCGCTGCAATTAAATCCCCTGATGTCCCAGTAAGGTTAGATTTTAAATATTTTAAACTCAATTTTTAATTTAATAAAGGCTATTTAAATATAAACAATTTTGTACTTTTTCAGATTAAGGTTCCAGTTCAAGACACAACTTTAAAAACGCTGCCTTCTTTGGTAAGTTATTTTTGAATTTTTATTACCTATTAGTTTAATTAAATTACAACGGGAATAGTTATGAATAATATTTTACTTTCAGGTCGAACATGCAGCTCTCAATCAAAACGCCAGTGTACAACCACTGCTATTGCCAAGTACTTCTTCGGTATGTTGCTAATTGCTAAAATATTATCTTCTAGCTGTGGCCCGCGGCTCCGCCCGCGGCAATAAGTAGCCTGTGTTGTACCTTGGGTAGAACTATATCCATACCAAATTTCATCAAAATCAATCCAGCTGTGAAAGCGTAACATATCTGTTACACTGTCATAGATAGACGGACAAGCAGACTTTCGCATTTATAATATTACTATGAATTAGTATGAATATGGAAGTATAGATAGATATTGAATGAATGAAAAGTACCTTATAAGGTTTTAGGTACATCTATGTACCCATCTATAACCTAGAAACTTTAATGATATTTTTCTTTTTCAGATTCAAACTGAAAGTGCAAAAACTCAAGAAAAAATGGATGCATTGAAAAAAAAAATGTGCCGAACAAAGAAAAATAATCAAACGGCTTAATGAAAAAGTTCGCAGGCGCGATGAAAAAGTAGCTGTTTTGACTGACATTATTCAAGAGCTAGAAAAAGTAAAACTAGTAAATAATGAAGAAGCGCTTCTACTAGAAGAATGTGCAGGTCCCAAAAAATTCCTGAAAAGGCAAATTGCAAAGTCAAGAGGATTGCCTTTAGAGAGGAAATATTCTGAAGAGATAAGGAAGTTTACTCTTACACTTTATTTTTTTTCACCAAAAGCGTATAACTTCGTTAGGCAAAAATATAATACGTGTTTACCTCACGTCCGCACTCTAAGCAAGTGGTACCAAAATGTTAATGCGGAACCAGGCTTTACTCAAGAAGCATTTGATACTTTAAAAAGAAAAGCTGAGCAAAGTCCTTATCCACTGGTTTGCGCCTTAGTTATAGATGAGATGGCTATTCGTAAAGCATTAATATGGCATTAGTTTTTTATTTATAGGCATTACTTATTTTATTTTGTATTAATGTTGTTACCTGAAATAAATGATTATTATTATAACTGTAGCACCTGCAGATTATCTGTTAATTTGACTTGATACCTCCTACTCATCTCCTGAAGTCCGTGCCAAGATAACTGTATCTTACCCGTTGTGTATGTAATTTTGACACCGGGGCATGACGGGGTAAATAACTCACTAAAACTATTAACTAACTTCCCGAAAATATTTTAAGAAAGTGACAGGTGTATCTTAAAATTAAAACGTTTCTTCTCACAATATCCGGTGTTTAATATCATCTCTAAACACCACCTTAAAACGAGTGAGTAAGCGAGATGGCGCAGTACATGATGTATAGCGACATCGCGCTTACTCAATCGTTCTTGCATGGTTTTAAGAGATGTTATTTAACCCCCTAGATTTTATTTGACAAAGCAATAACACTATATATATAGAGAAGGGGAATGTTTTTAGTTTTTGAGTATCTACTTTTATGAAATTAACAATTTTTATCAATCAAAATGGTTGTAAGTTGTTTACGGAACTATAGTCAGTGTCTCGATATCTCGATAGCGATATATCGACATTTTTTTGGGCATCCCTATATACGACTCCATTTTATGTTACACTTTGGTTGTAGGTATACACGTTTTTTTTTGTAGGTATTTCCCGTCCATACATTTAATAGGTCTTTGCATGACAGTGACAGCAAAGTGAAAACAACTCCTATAAACTCCTATTATGAGTTTTGTTTTGCTGCTGCCATTGCGATTTGTATTGTAAATCACACAAAAAAACGTAGTATTTTAAGGATTTGATTTGTGATTTATTTTACACGTGTTAAGATAATATTACATATTTTATAATGTCGCTTAATACGGCCCATGCCGATCATGGGGTGTTGATACATGCCGGAGAATGGTGAGTCATTGCAATTTTCCTGGAAAAAGATAGAACATTCCATTTCATAGATCTTTATTGTTGTATTTTAATTACTAAAATTTAGTCGGAATATTCCATTTCAATACTTGGGTAGTTACTTCCCAAAGTTCCGAAACATATTGTTTGAGGTAACTTTGGATATTGCGTCATTGTTTATCGTTTACCTACTATCTCCACTTGAGTCTGATACTGTTTGGTATATCAATTTACAAATAATAAAACTAGCAAGCTGCATTGCACCTTTCTGTTCATTAGATTAGCTGCGTCACTTCCCGTAAAAAAATTAATTGAAAACATTAATAAACTTGCTTTTCTGATGTACTTAACACTTCACTTGCTATAGTTATACAAGACATACAGTTTATAATTTTACTATTAGAATCAGTTACAATAGATTAATAATCAAGAAGTATTAATACACACAATTTTGATTTACATTAAGGGTGTAAATTAATGTAAGATATCTATAGGAATAATGGGTTGCAGTTATTAAATGGGTGCACTGGACTAAAGGACTGAAATTTTTATTAATCATCATCAATGAAATGATGCATTGACCACTACATGAAATGATGATGATGATAATTGTATATTATAGGATGTACAATGTTGTCATAGTCACTATAGTTTTATAGTTATAGTGACTTTAATCACATGTCACGGTATACATATAGGGACTTTATGCTCTAAGGGCTTAGGTCATTCTGTCATTCATGAAGCAACTGAAGCGATTTGTGTTTCATATCCATTTCCATAGTAATATTATAAATGCGAAAGTCTGTCTGTCTGTCTGTCTGTCACCTCTTCACAGCTAAACTAATGGACCGATTGTAATGAAATTTGGTAGGGATGGAGTTAACGACCTGAGGTCAAACATAGGCTACTTTTGGGCACAATATAACCGAGTCCCACGCGGGCGGAGCCGCGGGCAACAGCTAGTGCTTATATATATAGAGCTAAGGGTTACTTGTGTTTATAACAAAAATAAGCAAGGGTAGCAACCCTAATGCAAAAATATGTTCTAAACACATCCATTCATGTTATTGAAGTCCATTATATGGAACTTTTATTGTAAAGGGTGTGTGGCTGAACCATTTTTTTTTGTTTCATGGTGATGTTATATTGAAATTGATATGGGGGGTTTTCAGAAAACAATGTTTGTATGGAATACTTTTTCTAAATACTTTCTTTCAAGTTCTAATTGGGAGATCCCAATGCACAATATAAATTATTTTAAAATGTTGTGATGTCATAATGACCCTTAATTTTTATTTTAGAAATTGATTACTGGAGACATTAGGAATAACTAAATACTTTCTTTCAAGTTCTAATTGGGAGATCCCAATGCACAATATAAATTATTTTAAAATGTTGTGATGTCATAATGACCCTTAATTTTTATTTTAGAAATTGATTACTGGAGACATTAGGTATAACAACTGTTCACAGACTTTTCAACACATAATCTCTTGGGGGCTCCCCTATCTATCACATATTTTTAATAATTCACTAGTACTGCACACCCTTTCCAACTACTGACCTAGGAATTTAGCAATTAATCAAAATACTATTATATTTTATTTTTGTTACAGTATCATTTTGTTTTCTGATAATGTGAATGTTGAGTTCTATGGAAATGAAACAGCAGAATTCAAAGGCACCAAAACCGGGCGCATGTACCTGACTACTCACCGTTTGATTTACAACTCCAAGTCTAATTCTGATCCCATGAGGTCATTCAGTTTCCCTTTTATTGCTTTGCAGGATGTAAGTATGATTTATGCCATTTATTTTAAGGCTTTGCATTTTTTTTTGTCTACCCTGATATCTGCCATCGGCTATTAGCCATAATCAGATAGATGTTTACATGCTGTTGGGATTTTTGGGAGTGGTGGGGGTCATTTAAAATAAAGGAATTTGAATTTAATTGATTAAATATCTGAAGTATGTACTGCATATGCTGGATTTCTGAGAACTTGAGTAAGAAATTATATTTTTTATATGCTTCCAAGTTCTTGGACCATAAATACCAAATATCATGGATATTTAAAAGCTCCATCTCACTGGCATTATTATACATGCATTAAAGAGAAAGAATGTATTTATTTGCATTGAATTAGTACAATTTGTTTTAATTTAACAGATTTGGTTCCAAACATTCAGAAAATGATGGCATACAAAATATAATAAGAAATCTATAAATAGTTATAGTATATAGATACTTGACTATACATATATGCTGCTCTTATGCTGGGATGCTGAGACTAACCAAGGCATCTTGTTGTAGGTCACTGTGGAACAACCAATGTTTTCAGCGAATTTCATAAAAGGAAAAGTCAGAGCACAACCCAATGGCAATTTTGTTGGTGAAGTAAAGTTTAAACTCACATTCAAGTCTGGAGGTGCCATTGAATTCGGGACAGCCATGCTGAAGGCAGCCCATTTGGGTAAGATTCTTAAACTCACTATTTTTTGGGTATTTTCATGAATACTAATGAATTTAAACACATTCTGTTTAGCAATTACCTCTTAATTAACAAAACTAGCGTGTATTATATGGTGATAAGGATTGGGCGCTTTTAATTGACCACTAATATTTAATGACATGTAAAGTAGTTTCAACATTTTTCTTACTATTAGATGAGCCTAGATAGGCTAGCGTTCAAAGAAATAGCATGATGTTAGTTGAGTTTTACAACTGTTATTTAGCAGTATTCTATACAGATTTGATAGCAGCAAAGGACAAAGATATATTTGAAAACAACTTCATGAGATAGTTTCCAATAGCTTCCACAAATGACAACTTTAAAAACGCATTACCTCCGTGGTGTCATAAATTTTCACAAACTGTCACATTGTGAGCACCAATGACAGCTTTGTGGCGGCAAAGTCTGCAAGATAATGTTAAGTTCAAATAGGTCTCTGACTAACTTGACCACTGACTTTACTAAAACAGGACTGAAGAATATTGATAAATTTAAGAAAAGCCTTATAGAACTCTTATCCAGGGCTATAAAAATATTACAAAAAAAAAGCCCTGACAGCCCTCGTTGTTTGGCAGCCTCCCGCCACAGCCCGGGCGGCTCCCCGCCGCCCTACACCCCGCCGGCGGGCCCGTGGTACGCCGCGCCGCCGCCCGCCTACCAGCCGCCCGCGCAGGGCTACTATGGATGGGTGCCGCCCTACACAGTCAGTATAACCTAATAAGTACTTATTAATACTTTTAAGCAATAACCTGTGGTAATAAACCATCGATTATATACTAATGGTAGATGCACGATCTCTGCTTGAAAAGTAGCCACTAAATGATATCAAATCAACATCACGAAATTGACATGTTTCACTCTCACTCGCTCAGTCTCCGCACCGATAATGAACTTGTCACGGTGCCGAAATGTGTCGACTTGTCCTCGTCTATCTAATAATTGAAATTTACAAATAACAAAAATATCTATAACACATCGGTGCGGCGCCAGATTTCATGTTTGATTTTGGCAAGGGAACGTGCATATACCTAATATATGATCGAAGCAATTAATTCATTGCATGATAACATGACTTTTGTACTAATGGGTGTTATAATTATTTTAATAATAGGAATCAAAAAATCGTTTGCTTTATCCCAGTAGTACATGAGGCAGTACAGTACTGCCACTGTGGTCCAGTGTTAAAAGAATTCGCGTGCAGACCCACAGGTCGCGAGTTTGATTTCCACGGGAAGCATTATATGTTCGGGGGTCAAAAGTAGTTTGAACATTTTTATATGGTTTTTGGTAACATTTGCATATCGTATTGTCGTGTATTCGAAAAGAATAACAAAATGGCGCTTTGGCGGCTGGGACGATATGTCATATAATTATGTTTATGCCCCTTTACGATGCTGATTTATAAGTAAGAAAATACATTTAACTTTGACTTCCTCAAAGTAATGGCTGAATCTATTAAAAGTAATTTGTTAAGTAAATACTTGTAATGAATATAATAATATTATGGTTATATCTAAAGGTTATGTATAATTCTAGAGGCCGTTCAAACGCAGCACCATTGTTTAATTCCATGAGGTACTTATTTAAGTCCAATAATCTTATGTTAGATTAGACATTATTTCTAAGGCAATCGATCATGATTCCGTCTGTCGTCAACACCCGTTGACTCTGGATAGATTCTTAAATTATGTAAGTTATACTCACAAAGCAAAGCGTATTTGCTTCGTGGTTATACTACTACTAGCTACCTAGCACATTAATATCTATTATAAAATGTTAATTTTATTTTGTCTTAAATTTATTACACTATTATTATTTTTCCCTCTTGTCCTTGGGCCACACTCATTTGAACCTTTTGTCGTGTTGAACAACGAGCTTGTGACAGCGCTTCACAGAGTTAGTATTTGGTCTCCAGGCGTTCCCGGACCAGCCCCCGCCAAACTCCGTGTTCGTGTCGGACAACCCGCCGCCGTACCCGGGCGTGACCGGGGCGTCGTACCCCCCGGGCGCGGGCTTCTCCGGCGCTCCGACGGGTCAGTCCGCCGGCTTCGCTTCTAACGGCATGGGGCCTCCGCCCGGGTACCCGGGCAACGCCAGCGCACCCGGGTACCCGGCCGGCATGTCATCTAGGGGTGAGGCTGAACTAAATTATATTACGAGTTTCCAACTTGGAACTCGATGGAATTTAATTATCAAAATTTGGGTTGGTTTACACATTAAGATGTCATGTGAGTCACTAAATTTTAAGTTATTTTATGCGTGATAAATTTTGATTGAGACGATTAAAATTAATTTAAAATTTAGTTATTTACTGATAAACTTGATAGGTATAACCGACCATAAAATATACAAGATATGACTAATCATGCCCAGAGCTCCTGAGTGAGTAAACAGTATAAGTAGTTTTTTGTTTAGTAGTTATGTTGTTGCTGTATAGTTAGGGTATTCATTAAATCTTGGTTTAGCGTAATTACTGTAGATCGAGTCATTTGTTGCAGTAGATTAATTAATATTTTCAGACGCCAAAGCGGCGGAGGCGGCACAAAGCGCATACTACGATCCCAACAGACCTCAGACCGCATACGTGCCGCCGCCTTATGTAAGTAATTAATATCGTTGTCTTTCATTTAAATTGATAAACATCCGCTTACATTCTGTGGAAATGGATTGCCATGCTAGATCCTTATGACAATTTTCTTCAATATTAAAAGTTCATATCATCTACCTACACATATAAATAAAAAATGTGTACACACTGAGATAATATGCACTACAGGGGGTTTCTCCAAAAAGTTAGGTCTGCCAATCGTTATTTAGTCGTTAATCGTTAGTTATTCAGTTGGACATTGTTTTGTATAGTTTGTTTATGACTGACCGTAAATCGCATTCCTGGCATCGCACCGTTCGACGGTTATAGTAGCATTTAATTATATAGATTATTGAGATTGAGAGAGATTGTATACCTATTTGAGTATAGATTACGCATTAAGTGAAGTTATTAGCAGTATATTTTTGGTTACATAGCTACTTTCTGTAGTCTTTGTAGTTTTGAATCTATTGTAATTTTTATGGTTGAAGCTGTCGCCGGCCATGTGTGATCCCACGTAGTGACTGTCCACGCTTCCAAGTATCTTGGATTTTCTTTCCTTATTTATTTATATAATAACAGAAATTAATAATTTGCCTTAAGGCGCAGTGTATTAGGTAATACCGATAAACGTCTATTTTGTCAGGCTAACCCGGTATCGCTACTTTCAACCTTATTACAAGTACGTACTATATCGCTCTTTACTCCCTACCGAATAAAATAAAATACAACACTAGCGCCACCATCAGTTAAAAATCATTATTCACTTATTCACTGAAAACACAAGCTATCAAAAATCCGTCTTATGTAATTAAGGTTTGTATACGGCCACTTTTAACAGTTTTGCAATTTGTAACTATATTTTAATATGATTAAAATTAACTCCAGATCCAGAACCTTAATTACATAAGACGGATTTTTGATAACTTGTGTTTTCAGTGAATAATGATTTTTAAATGATGGTGGCGCTAGTGTTCACCAAGGTATCGAATTAATCCTTTCATAGGACACCAACAGTTATTTATAGGACGTCATTAAAGGATACCTAAGACCACGAGAACTTAATAACACAATGAATACGTGGCATTGCGGCAAACTGATATGGCATATTTTTTTCAACCGAAGGTTACAGAATAATATTATAATTCCAGGACCAGCCCCCGACGTATCAAGAATCTACATCAAAGAAAGAAAACTAGAGCATTGCCCGCATTTCCACTTGATGTCAGACAAAGTATAATGCTTTGACCACATGGCAAGTTTATTCATAATTTAAGTGCTTTTAATATCTTTGTATAAATTATGTCACATTCCTTACATACTATTATGAAATTTATTATATATATTTCGTTTATTAAAAGAAGCGTGTTTCATGTATTTATGATTATAAATTTTTACCTAAAATTACTGATAGTTATACAGAATTCTAAATTATAGCGCCGTACCTAAGGCAAAAAAGTTATTAATATATTATTGCACTAAATTGTGTAAAGAAATGTATAAAAATATTACGTAAATTTTCAACAACATATGCGTAGTGAGGGCGGATTTTTAAGGGGCTGAGGGGTGTTTATAATTATTTTGTTTTATCTTAACCTATTCAGTAAACAATTCTTGTACAAAAGAACAGCTCCAAAATTTTAGAAAACTTTTGTATTCAGATTTTTATTAACTGTATTATATTATATCCTGAAGAAACAAGCATAGCTTGATAATTTAGCACAAATACACGCCCGTTTATTTCACCCCGTCACCGCCCCACGCTCATGGAAATTATTATGATTATTAATTACAAAACGTATCCTGTAAAATTACACAGTTGTATTTACAGAATTAAGATTCATTAGTTTTGTTATGTGATCGTTATAAATAAATCGCCTAATTAAAAATGATGAGTTATTATTAAAGTGTAGTCGTGGTCGTCAATCAATTTCTTAGCGATATTGATTGATGGCAGAGATAGCAGAGGTATCTCTATCGACGTCAATACGAGTAAAGTGGCCGAAACATTTTCAGACTCGCATTAAAACAAGAAGCTGCGAGTCATTAGTGAAATGATTTTATAAGATAATGCGCCGCCGTCACCGTAGCTTAGTGCCATACTCAGAAAGAAAATGGGAAATGGCGCGCGTTGACGCCAGGCAATTTTTTTTTTTTTTTAATCTATGCATACTCAAATATGAACATCTTGAAGCTGCGAGTCAAAATTTTGCTCTAACGCCTATGTCGTTAAATTTAGATAATGTATACGAATATGGTTTTTCAACAGTATAATCAATACATATAATAAGACACTAAAATGCGAGTGTCTGTACATTTAATATTTTTCAAAAAAACTGATTGAGTGCGATTAAAAAGGAGTAACAGAAACCAAAAAAACAGTTTTTGGAATTTTTGTCTGTCTGTATGTATGTATGTATGTCTGTCTGGTACGTTATAACTTCGAAAATACTCAACGGATTTAAACGCGGTTTTCACAGTTGGATTACATATGATTAGGAGCGTTGTCAAAACTTTGTTTCGTCAAAATCGGTTAAGGGAAAAAGAAGTTATGGTCGATTGAAAATTTACTTCAAACACTGCTTCTAAACTTTTAATGCGTTTACTTACGTTTAATTTAATTTAGATAAGGCTAGGATTTCTACTTTTTATTATCCATATCAATAAAGACGAAAACACGCACTGCACCTATTAATTTTAATAAAATAACACATTGAATTTGATCGTAAATTTAGTAACATAAAATCTCAATAGATGGCGCGAATTTGCGTACCTATAGACAAATCCCATTTGAAATTTCGCCAATCTCTAGCAACGTATGTTGGCCTATCGGTAGAGGTCGTAGATCATATTTTTAAGTCGAGGGTTCGAATCCTGCTATAGATGACTTTTTTTTTTTACTTACTTTTTTTTTTACTTACTTTTTTTTTTACTTACTTTCTTTTACTTGCTTTTTTTACTTACTTTTTTTTATTTACTTTTTTTTTCGTTTTGTATTAATTTTTAAGAATTGTTTAATACTTTAGTAAAGAAATGTTTCAAGAAAGTACCTGGATCGAATCCTGTCACAAACAATAATTTTATGATTTCGTGTTTTATTTGTTTTCTAGAATTATTTTCTTACTTTTTTTTATAATTTTGAAAAGAAACAAATAAATTCATTTGCAAATTTATTTCAGGATAAACGATATCGCAACCCCTTACAAATCATATCGAATAGTTTGTCATTGACGACATTGAAAAAGAAGATTAATCAAATGGTTGACTGGTAGAGAACGCTCTTAGCGTTAAGTCCGTTAATATATAAGTACTAGCTGTTCCACGCGGCTCCGCCCCGCGTGGGAATCGGTTATATCGCGCCCAAAAGTTTATGTTTGACCTCAGGTCGTTAACTACATCCCTACCAAATTTCATCACAATCGGTCCAGCAGTTTAGCCGTGAAGAGGTTACAGACAGACAGACTTTCGCATTTATAGTATTAGTATGGATATGGATTTTGTACTTATCTATCTATCTTTACATATAATCGGACAGTAAAAATTGAATGTCTGTACATTAAATATTTTTCTAAAAAACTGATACGGGGCGATTAAAGAAAGACGTGTAACAGAAACCAAAAAAAACAATTTTTGGAATTTTTGTCTGTCTGTCTTTCTGTATGTCTGGTACGTAACTTCAAAACTACTCAACAGATTCGAACGCGGTTTTCACAGGTGGATTACATATACGTTCAACAGTTTTGTCAAAACTTTGTTTCGTCAAAATCGGTTAAGGGAAAAAGAAGTTATGGTCAATTGAAGTTTACTTCTAGCACTGTTTCAAAACTTTTACAGAGTTGAATCCGGTTTACATAAACGTATTTAATATAGATAAAGCTACAATTTCTACTTTGTTTTATCGATATCAATGAAGACAAAAACACACTGCAGTCTCTATTAAATTTTAAAAAATTAACACATTGAATGTGTGTGGGCGTATAATTTAGTTACATAAAATATCAATAGATGGCGCTGAAGTTAATTTAATTATTTTTTTCTCATATGGTATTATAGCAGATTGAAATTTTTCCAGCAGTTAATTCTAATTATTTCAAAAAAATTTTGGTTGTTTATTTAGTTCTATTGGTTGGTTTGTTTATCGGTCGTTTGTTGTATTGTATTGTAAGCTATTTGAATTGATTAGTTGGTTGGTTTGGCTTTGGTTTAAAAAATAATCAAACCAGCAAGTCAGTTCAGTTGTTGTTCGACGGAACATACGGTCGTGTCGTAAGGTCTAATTTAACTAACATAACACTATTTATTGAGTTAGGTTCTAATGACCCTGTAATAGGCTGCGTCTACTCTTTTAGAGAAAAAGATGTGATAGTATGAATGTTAATATTTTTAGTTTGATATCGTAGCAATGGCTAATGGCTTTATAAAATTGGCACGGGAATAAGATACTACTTATAGATTTAACTATAGGTCTGGATAGTTGTAGTTTCCACAGGTTAAGCGAAAAGTGAACTACACGCGGGCGTAGCCGCGGGCAACAGCTAGTAAAAGATAAAAACCCTTCCTTGCGATGTACAGTGTTAGTCGCTAGTTTGATCTGCTAGGACCGTTCCTGTGGACTGCTCTGCCTAGAATTACCTGCCCGGATCGCTATGTGCCGATCGGTTGACCTGCCTCGCTGACCGGTTGCCTTCCCATTGAAAGAGAACCTAGACTCGGCCGAAAACGTTTTACTAATAAACTGGTAGTCCTGGGAACAGTAGACCTCGCGACCTCTAAATTAGAACAAATTCTTCTTGTTTTTTTTACAAGCACTAGTGAGGACTTCCACATAAAAAAATTTCACCAAATATGGTTAAAATTAGTTCAATTCAGTTAACTGCATTAGGTTTACTAACTCATACCTTAATAAGTTTTAAAAAAATTAATAAAGCTACAGAAAGATATCACAACTGTCCAGACAAAAGCAATATGAAAAAAGAATTCAATACGATGGGACATACTATGTTTAGCGTCTTAACTTGTCCAGTGTATGTACATGAGTGTCCAACGAAATTCAACGAATACTATTACTCCTCTGTCGGTGTCGTGTAACAAATGCTTTATACCCAAAGAAGTTCGAATCGCGCGCGGACCAAAAATTTTTTTTAAATCTATGTTTATACCTAACGTATTGAATATTCACAATATAGTTTCAAGGTACTGTCCATCCAGAAAAATGATTGACACTGATAGAATATAAAAACGATAAGTGTCACTATTGAAAAATAGAAGATCAAAAATGTTAGAAAAATGGATGTGTAAATTTCTGTACTTTACAAATAAATAAAACAATATTCCGAAATGAACCGCAACTAGCAAACAAAATACACATTTTAATTCATATCCTACATAGTATGGGTAAGTTTATAAACACTTGAACCGTAGTTTCGAGACACCAACTATAGTGACAGCTTTGTACAAAGAAGCCTGCTGTAGAAACTGAACTGCCACTCACTCATTCCTGGAATAGGTCCAATACAAAAGTTCAATCGCATTTCTTATTGCCGATAACAAGTTATCATTGTAAGATATACATAAATCTCGCATTACTACTTTATTGCCTTGGAATTTACAACAGGCATTGAACTTTTGTACAAAGTTGCACGAGATTGTAATAATCTTAGATTAAAAAATATTTTTCTTTTAAATTTAGTGTAAGAAGCAGAATCAGGGCGTACAATGTCATCGTGTTGCTCGAAAGACCCCAGCAAGTTTAGTGAGTAAAACTTTGTGTGCGTTATACTTACATACACTACACTCTACAAACCAATATTATTTATGTTATAAATTCAATTTTGTCAGTTATTGATAAATTGGTAAACAAGGTGTGTTCTTTTGAAACATTTTTAGGGTGAGTGGCAGTTATTAAATATTTTAGTTTCAAGCTGGATATTTTTGAGATGGCTTTATATTTTTAATTCAAACTGCTTAAAATCGTAAATGTGTTTGTTTGTGTTTTCAGAGTAAAAAATACTGATTTAGCAATGGCACCTTCTATGCACCCTCCATGCACGCCTTCGGCGTCTTGTCAACCGATACGTTGTCATCCCACTCCACCTATATGTCAACGTCCGGAAGAATGCCTAAAAAGAACCATCTCCAAAGGCAAGCGGCCCTGCCCGAGTGCCGCCTCTATCATGGCAACGAGATCAAAGGCACAATGTGGTTCAAGTTGTGGTTCAGGTTGCGGAAAATACCATGGGGAAAGTAGACCAAGACGCGTTCGAAGTGTACAAAAGTATCTAAAGAAAAAAAGGAAAGAAGCTAAAATGAGAAGGAGGGATCGTTTATATGGAAAGAACACTTATGAAACTTATATGAGAAAAAAAGGCAGCGTGAGAGCGGAGCACCAGTGTTGTGCTGGAAAGGGCCATAGAGGGCGTCTTAAAAGGAAATGTTGCAGATGCTGCGTTCTTTTGTAAAGTTCCTCCCCCACTTCAATGCATTCCTAGGTCACTTATAGACTTATATAATATCCTAGGTCACTTATAGACTTATATAATACGAAAAAATAAAATTTTCTTCAAACTACACAGTGTTATTTTTTATTTTTAGTGTCTTATTTTTTTATGGGCTTAACTTACTCAATGACGCTTGTGATAGGCTCAAATAAGCCGGTCATCAGTCAAGAGCAACACCATTAGGTACTTTGTTTATAAACTTACCCGGAATACACTACACAACTACAGTACAAGACAATATCATCAACCTATCTACACACATTATATTTTTTTCAGCTGTTTATTCCAACAAAGGCTTAAAGCCGTGTGTATCGGCTCCGACATGTAGTGCTCACAAGCACAGACCGAGGCCAGCTCCTTGCCCAAGGCCAGACGAGTGTTACGAAAAATGTATCAAACGAAAGCGAAAATGTCCCAGTGCAATGGAAACAGTATCCCGCGAAGGAACGCATTGCGAATGTGCCGCGAAACAGTCCGAAGGTACAAGGAAGAGGAGACACCTAGGTTACAAGACACACAGGAAGCGCATTCGTAAAGCTTATAGTAGAAATTCCGACGTCTCTCGATGGCGCCGACGAGACAAGTGCTGTAGCATATTGTAAACTATTAACTAGTATATTTTATGGAGCATTTACTCGTATATAAATTGTTATTCATCATTTTAATATAAACTTTATTGCAACTTTTACAGTGTCGTCATTTCCGTATTTTAAAACTATGTCGCAGATTCTATCACATCGTACGTGCTGTAGTAGTAATTTCATAAGGGCAGTGCAACAAAATTGGTGGTTGCCTTTTCGTTTGTCATATTTTCGTGGTGATAAACTACGATTTTTCTCTCATAGGTTTGATAATTTCTTAACCCATATCTTTTTTCCCAAAAACAAAAACCCACTTCCTTTAGTTTATTGGGGCCAACTTGAAAACCATAACTACCTAGTGGTAGACGCGGGTTTTAACGTAAAATAGAGAAATCAACCATTAATGGTACTGTCAAATGGTACAGATGGTCCGACGAGCAATTTTTTCTGAGTAGGCCATCAGGCCAACTGCCCACCTGATGGAAAGTGGTTACTGTAGCCTATGGACGCCTGGAAAACCAGGAGTGTCGCGAGCGCGTTGCCGACCCTTATAGATTTTTTTCACGCCCTTAAAGGCTCCCATGTTGCAGTCACTCAGAAAAACCGTGACAGGACTTTCTTCCATAATCGCAGCGTACGAGGGAGAAAATTGAAACGTACTGTACGTACGTCACAATTTGGAATCCAAGGTGTGGGGTGAACTCCCTGACGATGGCGAGAGGATCAATTTACCTTTTACTCCAATATACTACCTACAAATAAACGACAACAGTGGCGGCAGTGGATCATTTTTGAATGTATGATATCAAGGCATGGGTCTATTGACCACTCTGAACACAGTGAAGGGTCAACTGAGCTTGCAACCACCAACATGGTCTAAAATTCTAAATGACCCTCAAGGGTCCAAGGGTAATCGAACTTGAATCTAACGTCAACTGTTACAGCGGCCGTGAGGAATGAGGGGGCTGCAAAAAACTTCTAACGCCCATGGCATACAGGCGGGCACAGAATAGATAATAGCACCAATACGGGGTCGATTGACCATAAAAATTACTCCATCATTAAACAAACAACCTTTTAAACATAATATCGATATAACTATTTCAGTTAAGTATTTTGTTTTTTAAAACCAAACTAAGTAAGTACTTATTGCACCGATTTTGATATACCGACGGCAGATATATTTTCTTTAGAACCAAATTGAAAGTACCTACCTATGTACTTTTGAATTAGTGAAACAATTTTATTCAAGTAACAAGATTCATTCTTTGTTAGTAAACTTCGGTATAGGACAGATAATCTGCTGATTCTGGGAACTATGTACTTCATTTTAAATTCGAATATTTGTATAGACCATTCCAGCACCGATTTAAGGTGATACCTCGGTGAATCATATTCAATTATTAAATTATAGTTCCATATAGTTACAAAATGCAAAACTGCTAAAAGTGGCCGTTTTAAGCAATAATGCAATTTGTAACTATAGGGAATTATAATTTAATAATTGAATATCTTTAAAATTATCTTCAGATTCAGAACCTTAATTACAGCAAAGGGATTTTTGATAACTTGTGTTTTCAGTGAGTTATGATTTTTAAATGACGGTGGCGCTAGTGTTCACTGAGGTATCACCTTCGCCAGATTCCGTTTTCGTCAGAGGCATGTCATAGCATCCCGCTAGCTATAGTTCTTTTTGAGCAAATATACTTTTTTGGATATCGGTCCAGCGGAACAAGTAGCTCCGTTATTTCACGCCAATGAGGTAACAAACATTAAAAAATTATACAACAGAACTGAGAACCTCGACACAGGTCTACACTCTTTCTATAGCTAATTTTTTTTTTTTTAAATAATCAAGTTTATATCAGGCATTATTATATGTCATCGTCATTATTTCGTGTAGGTGTCACGATCAATTGACCATGCACACCCTGCTTTCAGAGTTCTTCGGAACCGCCTCTCGGCCTCTGACGTAGTTCCTTTAACGACTGCCAGATTGCAGCCGGGACCAATGGCTTAACTTGCCTTCCGAAGCAGGGAATCATATTATTATCAGATAATCAAGCCTGCAATGTCCTAAACAAACTGGAAACAACTCAACAAAGTATGCTTCCCGTGGGAATCGCACCCACGACCCCCGGGTCTACAGGCAAACGCCATAACCACTAGATATTCAATCAGATGCGAATTTTACCTATAGGGATTTTTCCCGTTGTACAAGAATCATGATCATGATAGAATTTAATTTGGTAAGAAGCAGTCTACCTATAACAAAATGCTTACAACACCTATTGAGGAATAAATCTAAAAACTGAATATTCATAATGAGAATAAATATCTATAAACATAGTATATTTTTAATAAAATCAATAAGCTCACTACTAGATGGCGCCAAGGTCGTTACAACTTTTCTTATTTTGGTAAGTATTTTATAATTGTGTATGTGTGTGTGGTGCGGAACCCTCAAGACGCGAGTCTTACTCGCACTTGGCCGGCTTTGTTTCTTCCTGTAACCTGTAATATTCAAAATCCTTATCTTAAAATAAAGCAAGATCCAGTTTGGATCCAGTGAGTAAGCGGGACAGCGCAATACATGATGTAAGGCGACATCTCCCTTACTCACTGGATCTTGCATGGAGAGATAGGGGGGGTAAACTATACCATATCTCTATTTAGTTTGTGAACTATATTTGGAGTCCCTTCCAAGACCGAAGGTCTGATAAATCTTCATGTGCAGTCTGTGCTTATGATGCTAGCTTGCAAGTGCCAGTTTTGCTTGACGTCCCAGTGAGTCTGGTACGTAGTTGCTGCTTGCTCGAAGTCCCAGTGAGTCGGGAGTGAGCGTTTGCGTTGCGTGCTCGTAGTCTGCGGTGAGTCGAGACTGTGGCGAGCGATGTCGACTTGTTGGCGCCGGTGCTGATGTGCTGCAGAACTGCCACGCTGGAGTTTTTTGTTTGTTTGTGGCCGCCGATGAGTACCAGACGTGGGCTGCGGTGGTTGTGCCGGTCGCTGAAGTCATTGAGAGTGAGGGTGTGGTTGCAGGACCAGGAAGCTCGGTGAGTCGGCTGCGTTGGACCTGAAGATATCCCTTGTTGTTGTTGGCTTGCTGTGAGACTGCTTGCTGCTGACCTGATGATGAGGCTTGAGAGGTTGAGTGATGATGTTGGATTGGAGAATGATGATGAAGAAGGCTGCTTGAAGAAGGTTGGTTTTCAATCACGTCGTAGTCACCAGTTTGGAGAGAGTGACGGGAGCGATAGTGTTATGCTCGACCGCCACAAAGGGAAGATCTTCCCGCCAGGCTAGGGTGTTATACCTGGGGAACCGCGGCTCCAACGATGTCTTGTCGGAGGTTGTATATATGCTCCAATCCGTAGAAACTTTGATAGCGCGATTTAGACTTTCATAGTAATTTTGCTATTTTTGTATGCAGTTGCGATTTTTCTTGCTCTTAACGCCATCTCTTGTGCGTCTTTGGTAGTTTTTTTTTTTTTTTGTTTGTTGTGGCGCTAGTGTCGCCACATATACTTCCTACGTCCAAACACATTGAACATCAGTATTTTTTCTTAAATACTTTTTACTGCCATGGAAACTAATCCTTTAAGGCCTTTCTTTAATTTATTTATCTTTTTCAGTCCTACTTTAGTCAAGTCAAGTCAATAGTCTAGTCAAGTGAGTCAGAGTCAGATGGCTAAGTGAAGCGGTGGAAAAATTTCACTTAGCTATAACTTGGAGATTTTGGTGACAAAGATAGAAGTCTCGTCATCAACCATCAACACTGTACATACCACTTCCCAACACTCACGCTAGTTCACAAACACTGCGAATAATAATTCACCAGGAGTTTTGGCGCCAAGCTAAAGTCGCTCAGTTATCGTTATTTGTGTTTTTTCGAGTATTTGTGATAATAAAGGTGGATTATTATTCGCCTTGTCACCAAAATCTCCCAAGATAATGCTAAGTGAAACTTCCACCGCTTCTCTTAGCCCTTGACTAGACATGACTTGACTCTTCGACTCGACAAAGTGAAGAACATTAATATAAAACTTGATACTAGCAAAATAAGCTATAACTTTGATTGCCTTATTGTGGCTTAAAGGCACATCAAAAAAAAAACAATATGCACGAATACTCCAAAAAACCTAAGTTTTGGAAATTAAATACAGCGCGGACAGCGACAGTTTACTTTCCCTCCAAAAACTCGAAGACTCGAACGTCAGTCTGCCATAGTGGTGGGTCGTCGACGATTTTACAGTCGACGCAACGAGACCGTTTACCGTCGACGATAAACTAGTTTAAAAAACAGTCTAATTTTCGACTAGTTTACGTCGTCGTCGAAAAGACTACTTCATCACATAAACGATTAGTGAACGTGAACGAACGAAAGTCTCGTTTACCAATTTGACGATGTGAATAGGTATGTACATACGTCGTCGTTTGCCATCGGCCAGACGCTCGCGACACGACAACGGACTCGTCAACCAGTCGACGAATAAACTAGTTTATCTGTGAACTATAAACTAGTTGAATCGTTCACGTACAAAAAACAGTTTAGGTAAACGGTTCGTTCATACAACGCCCACCTCTAGTCTGCCAGATGGCCTACTATGGCACACATTAGATGCTCATGCACGCATGATGGTTTGGTTTTCCATCAAACAAAGGGATGGTACTCGAAAAGTGAATTGAATCGACTGATTTCCAAACAAACCATTTTATTTTTTTTAATTTATATCAAGAATTTTGCGATGATTTGTTTGGAAATCAGTTGATTTAATTGTTCCATCGTAAATCATCGCAAAATTCATGGAAATGGAAATCTGTCGATTCAATTCACCTTTCAAGTACCATCCCTTTGTTTGATGGTTTTTCATCATGCACGCATGAGCGTCTAGGGTGCGCCTATCATCTCTTAAAACCATGCAAAATCCAGTGAGTAAGGGGGATGTCGCCTTACATCACGTAGCGCGCTATCTCGTTTACTCACTGGAACTTGCATGGTTTTAAGAGGCAGTAGTAACCCCCCTGATTTTCTGTCTCATGTCCCACGCTAGGGAAAAATCTATAGGTATATGGTTGCCTAGGTACTATGGCGCACCCTAGAGGCATTTATGCATGATGGTTTTCCATCAAACAAAGGGATACTCGAAAAGGTAAAGGGATAATCGACTGGTTTCCAAACAAATCATCTTAATTTTTTTAGTTTAAATAAAGAATTTAGCGATGATTTACGATGGAATAATTGAATCAACTGATTTCCAAACAAACAAAGAGATGTTGTTTGATGGTTTTCCATCATGCACGCATGAGCGTCTAGGGTGCGCCATACAATCGGTCCACAGACTAGGGAGGAGATACTATACTAGTATTCGGTCGGTAGCAGGTAGCAGGGCGGGGATAGTAGAAAATAGGAGATAGGGAGCTGCCTACCTTTCTACCTACTCTGCCTACCTACCTACCGTGCCTACCGCCTACCCGGCCTACCCTACCTGCCTAGTCTGTGAGGCGGTGGCGCCGGGGGCTGGGTACACCGCGGCGGGGCGGGGGTACTATACTAACTATACTACACAGCTAGCTACACAAGCAAGCGGCAAAGACGAAGTACGAGGTGATATCGAGAGAAAAAAAAGTGATTTTATTTTACCTGTGATTTTTTTACCAATAAACTCATTACATTTTACATGGTATTGAATTATTAAGGTAAAGAAAAAGATTTTCGGGTGAGATGAGTTTGGATGGTACCACATTTTGTTGTCTCGTAGTTTGATGCCGAGTACTTCGTCCTGGATATTGACGTTGTTTGTATGTACCGTGAGCGAATTACCTTCAGTGCTATTTGTATATAGGTACGCTATTACCTTTATGGGTGCGTGGTGAAGTTTTCAGAACCTATTGGATTTACGCGACAAGTGTGCTTGTGATATATCAGTTATGTGGTACAAATTGGCATTGATGTGGCAAACCGGATTGCACCAAGTTGGAGAAAACGTGATGCTGTTATAAGGTCAGTACAATGTTCGTGTAAATTTTCACTAATATTTACTTTACCGGTATAGTATTACAAATAAAAACGTAATCTTATGGTGTGCCGAAATAAATAAATAAATACAACCAATTATTTTTATCCTAGTACGTATGCTAAAATATTTAACATTTCATAGTGCAGCACTTTTATACATACTTTTATATGAACTTTCATAAAGACTAACAGATTTATGCCAGATGCCAACAGACTACCTTGGTAAGGTACACCTTGCCAAGGTAGTCTGTGTGTGTGTGTTGGTGTAGTGGTTGGAAAATGTACAAAAGAGATTCTTAAAACATTTGTCTTACCGTCTAAAAACAGACTATTTATCAAAAGAATACTCTTCGCTTTGTAGACAGCACCATCTTGTGCCTCTGAGCAAGCGGCGCGACTTCGCTGATATTACCTACCTGTTGAAGTTGACCACAGGAGCGGTGGATTCCTCAGAACTCTTGTCCAAATTATCTTTTACAGTCCCCACTAGATCGCGTAGGTACTATTCCCCTATCAGTCTTTCGACGGTGTCAACCAACTACAGGCAGAACTCATTTTTGTGGAGAGCGGGTAGATATTTCAACTCTGTTTCTAGGTCATTGGACATAGACATATTCAACACCAATCCTAACAGGGCTAAACGTTTATTGTATGGTAATTTCTTTGATAATATATAAATTGTAAATTAATTGTAATTGTAACTTTTGCACGTCTAAACATTCAACTATAATGCATTATAAATACTTACATAACAAGCATCTATCTACTTTAATCAACAGGTTGATTGCTAGATTTAACTAGTGTAGTTTTGGCGTTCCCGTTATCTCAACACATAATTTGTATCTATATGTGAAGACCTATTATTGGCTTTTTGTTATAAAATCTGTTACCTATGTAAATTTATTTGCTGTTGGTCATCCAAATGTATAAAATAAAATAAAATAAAATAAAATGGGTGTTCCACTCCATTATTTGTAGGTACATCCCAATAAGAGTTCGCATTGCAGTATTTTAGGGTTCCAAATTAGGATGTACGAAAGAGGGTCCAGGAGTAGCTCAAGGCCATAATACAACTTGCCCATGGTGGGGATAGGTTAGGTTTGTTAGGTTTCCTTGTGACCAAGGAGCAAGGGAGCGACTCAAGCGCTTAGAGTGAAAGTTTAGGTTACTATAATTAATATTATTATTTCAAGAATGGTGCGTTACATTGCTTGTTGGCCACCCCATAGCAGTGAAAAGAGGGAGTAACCGGGGGTAAAAAAAAAATTCTAAGTGCGGAACCCTAACATAACCCTTAATACATACCTATATGCGAAAACATAAGCAAAACCCTTATAGGATCGCTCTATGGTTTAGGATTTCTAAAATGATCTGGTTGCAAGCGGCCTTCATCCAGCACTTGCCTGCAACCTTCTTCAGGTCATCTGACCATCTGGTCAGTGGGTGTCCGATTTCAAAGAGCTAATCCGCTGGATTATGTCAGCAACCTTTGTTCTCCTATGGATCTCCTAATTTCTGATTTGGTCTTGTAGAGAAAGCATAGGCCCTCTCCATGACTCTTTGAGCGACCTTGACCTTTCTTATGAGGCTCTTAATAAGGGGTCACATTTCAGACCCATATGTCATCAATAGTAACACACACCAGTTGAAGACCTTAGGTATCACAAATTGTCTCGAAAACAGTTTCTATGCCTTCCAGCTTCCTGAAGAAGCCGGCTTCCAAAAAGGCTTTGCTTTACCATAGACCACATTCATACGCTGCGGCAGGTTATAGACCAGAGAGTATAGGCCACTCTGCTTAGATTTTTAGATTCTAGGAAAACTTATAAGATTTTCATTCAATGTGAAAGAAAGGCGTATATAATACCTTCAGGGTCACCAACGCGCTGGTGAAACTCTTATGCGAGTTTCACTCACATTTGGCCGCTTTTTTTAAGTTAAGCCCATTTAAGTGAAGCCGCGCCTACAAAATATAAACCCAGGACCAGACCAATTTTGACGGGATTTCTGGTCTTTCACTCGAAGATAGTCTATAGGGTGTACTTCGGTAACTTTATTTAAAACTAGCTGTTCCCCGCGGTTTCATGCGTCATTAGTGTGTATGTACTATAGCCTGCCTATAACCTTCCCCAAGAATCAGGCTTTCAAATACAAAAAATATTTTTTCAAATCCCACCAATAGTTTTGAAGTTATAAGCAATCAAACAAACAAACTTTCCAGCTTTATTATATTAGTATCGATAATAAAATTAAATTTAAAATTAAAAAAAAACCCACGACACATTTTCTGTAACAGCTCAACCGATTTTTATTAAACATATTTTGTAATGTGCACGTGATGCGCTATCATTTGAGATCCCACTCAAGTATATTTGCAGATATTTGGTTGTTCTTCCCCACTTTCACCCCCACAACTTCTAAACGGCTCAACTTGAGCTGTTACAAAGCTCTGGGGGTGTAATCGTAAGTCACCTTTAATACCAAAAAAACTAAATTGAAATCGCTTCATCCGTTCGGGACCTATGATGCCAGAGACAGACAGACAGACACGTCAAACTTATAACACACCTGTTTTTGCGTCGGGGGTTAAAAATAAGGTTACTAGCAACAAAAGTAAAACCCATAACATTAAAAAACGCGGAAGAGGTCGCGTGTCACTGCTAGTGAAAAATAAGAGCTTTTTATTATTTAGTTAGCATCACCAAAATTTGCTTGTAGGTACATGATACATAAAACAAATATTGGCTTCAGCCAAAAAAAAATTTGGCTTCAGCCAAAAAAAAAATCTTGAGTAATATACCCATCAACATTTCATATAGGTGTCACGGTCAACCGACCATGCACACCCTGGTGTTGGAGTTTTTCGGAACCACCTCTTGGTCTCTGACATGGTTCATTTAACGTCTACCAGATGGCAGCCGGGATCAACGCCTCCGAAGCACGGAATCATCTTTATTGTCAGTCAATCAGGTGATTCAAGCCTGCGATGCCCTAACCAAACTAGAAAGTATGCTTCCCTTGGGAATCGAACCCACGACCCCCGGGTCTACAGGTAAACGCCTTAACCACTGGACCACGGAGCCAGTTAATAGTAAGTTTAGTAATCTACTAAAAGGCTGGATCGATTTTGACTGCTTTCACTGGCAAGTAGCTAGCATTGTAAGACGTTAAAAAGGCTACTTTTATTTTCGAAAAATAATTAGGGTTCTTGTTAATGTGCGAAGAGACTCCACTTCAGATGTGTTAAGAAAATGTGACAGAGAATGTCCAGTGAATCAAGTCTAGTTTATAAATATCATGACATGTTAGAAATGTGTATGTTCAAAGATCGCGTGCGGTGCGATCGAGAGGGGTTGTGTGACGTGTCCAAGTGGTGGGGTGGGATCCCTTAGCCGGCCCTCTATCAACAGCCCTAGAGCCCCTTGCCTTGATTTACAATGACTCCGCTCGTTAGCGATCGCAGAATCGCACATTCAACGCTTTCTCAACAAAATTCTGTGGCTTTTGTTGTCACCTTTTTGTAAATTACTTATCACTTTTAATATACCATATTTCGCTATAGAGTCCTAATTTTATTCAAATCAATGATTATTGAACTTTTTTTTAAAACCTTCAGTTAGTTTACCTGTTCTTTCCCGAGTCCGATTAAATGTCAATATCGGCTCTCACAACAAACAAGGTTCTTCAACAAGAAAAAACTGAAAAGTTATTTTAAATTTAAGCAGATAATGACATGATTTTTCCTTTATCGGGTTGATGACCTAAATATTTTTGGAAGCCTAGTATGCTGCCACCTAGATCGCACTAGTTGTCTCCGCCATAAGATTGCCTCTGCTACACGTAGCAGGACAGAAGGCCTATCCAAAAGACAATGTCGAATGCTCAAAAGCGATTATAATTTATAAGGGTCGCTAAGGGTTCGGTGACATATTGGGAATACTCGCTGCAACAATTCGCTGCGTACTTATTACACACAGCGAGTTCCTACGAGCGTTTTCGACAGTCTGTTGGTGCGCAAAGATAGTCGTCTATCGTAGAATTCGCAGTTTGTCACACAGCAAGCGAGTATTCGATATGTGTGACGGAAGGTTTCAAGCGTTAGCGAAGTGTAAATGAGAATCGCTTCCTGAGCGTTTGACACTTGGCTAAGCCTGCAGGACGGTACTCCATTTCTTATCCTAAAATTTTCTGTCCGCATGTCATAATCCATAACAAGTTTGCTATTAGCTTCAGAATCCATAATGTTCAGAATCCATTATTTTGATTTATCAAATTATCTTGAATCATAACACTTTTGTGCTATAATATGAATTGCTATAATCCCAACTCCCAACTAATATTATAAATGCGAAAGTGAGTTTGTTTGTTTTTTTCGCTTTCACGCCCTATCTACTGAACCAATCTTCCTAAAATTTCGCATATACATAGTTAAAAGTATTGAGACCTTTACCATAGGGTACCTTTCATCCCGGAAAAAAAGCACTGTTCCCGAGGGAAATTCACGCACGCGGGCGAAGCCGCTGGCGAAAGCTAGTAGTTCTAATGTTGGATGCCATAAAGTCACAGTAAAGTCGTCCTAGGTGTTGTATTCTATAAAGTATGTTTGTCCAATGTTAATTTCTATGACATGGCATGATAAATAAAGGCATCTTCATAATAATCGCAATAATTTATTTATTTATTAGTTCACAGTATTAATAAGTTTATTAGTTATACCATGTCATGTTTTGTGATATACAATTGCCATATAAAAACCACCAACGCTTTATTGCGCTTTCAATACTGATTGCTGGCAGACATTATAAGTTAGTTATTACAAAGGTGAAAGTTTGCCTTCAAATTGAGTCAATACTGGCCCAGGCAGGATGTAGTAGGTTAGGTATGCGAGTCGTTGAGTTATTGTGATAAGAAACTGATTCGAGACAAGACACTTGCGTTTAGCAATGCGGGCTAATCAAGACTAGGCTAGTCTTCATAAGAACATTAGCTGCGGTATTTTATCTCCCGTTGGTGCATCAAATCCATCACGAAAGTGCTGAACGATGAAGTGTTGTCACCAGCTTTCTAGCTTTTCCAATATCGTTATTAACTTTCCCCTAGAATATGTTATTTATGATCGACTAGATAATCAGGAAACACATTATATTTTAAACAATACGGTTTACTTTTTAGGGTTTAGTAGGTAAACAAGTGTTAACACACATAAAAAAAAATATAGGTATACGGTCGAATAGAGAAACATCTTCCTTTTTTTCCAAATCAATAAGTTTATGGCATTGAGTCCACCATCTGTAGGTAAACTTTATTTTAAATTTGTACTATAAAGTTTAAATAAATAAATAAGCATCCACTATTCGACCGTTCGACTCTCTCTCATCTAAGCTATTTTCCGGTTCCGTCCTCAGCTGATTGCTTTGGAGCCCAGAGTCCGCTTTCCTGCATTTTCTTCTGGGTATGGCTTCTCTCGTAGATTTCCAATATGATTCGTGTGAAGCGGCCTGCATCCAGCGTTTTCTTGCGATTTCATAAAGTAGGTGGATATCCCTTGCTACGTTTGCCGGGACAATTCACTAGGTACAATTATACACAGGCCGTTCCACTACCGTTTTTCCGCAATGGGCATCAGTTCTGATAAAAACTAAATATAAGTAAAAAAAAAGGTATTGTGGGGTCCACGCGATATTTCATTTAAAAAAAGGGTAACACATAAAATAAAGCAACTCTTTTTTTTTTGTCTGCCTGTGTATGTATAATCACGCTTATCTCCGCATTTATAATATTAGTTGGGATATGCTTGTTCTTTTTTTTTCTTTCAGCAGTTCCAACAATACTCAACCGACCTTGTCCAACCACTGCCAAGCGAGGTGCGGTCAGTGTTTAGTGTCTCTGTGGTGGTAACCCAATACGCTTGTTCCAGATGGGAGAGAGCGCGCGGCGAGCGGGCGGCGCGCTGGCGGCGTCGGGTGACATGCGCGCCGAGCGACACACATCCAACGTGTACCGATTGGTCCGGTGCGTACCAATTGGTTTACCCCAGTTCAAATAAAACTCCATACTATTCATTTTGAGCGACCAGTTAACTAAAAGCAGTTTCAAAGTATATTCGCTTGACACATGATGCACATCACAATGATAAATAGAACATAAAAACAGATTAATCCCATGCATCCCATCTCTTAAGGGGTTGGACGGAAATTCCACCTAAATTCCACCATTACAAGTGGAACTGAAGAGAAGCAGCATATTATACATTTGAACCTAATACAACTTATCTCTATTAAGTTAGAAACTCATCAATCATATGCCTAACAGTGAGGTAATGTGGGTTGATTATGATAACCAGTGAAATACAACGATTCAGTTGTTAACAATTTACAACAGACATTATTATTTTACATTTCAATAATTTTGAAATCTTATGTATTATATTTATATATAATAAATCTAATCTAAGTGCTCCCTGCGTGACTGGCACATCTGTCTGCTGGCCATTCGTCCATGAACCCTTCGGACGTTATATAGCCGTCAGTGTCCACGCAGTAATACACATCTCCAACATTCTGATACGGCTGGTAGTTGCCGTTCGCTTGGCACACCTCATTCAGCGTCTTCCCGACCTCCGGGAAGTATACCGCTGAATCACGCGCGCAATCTGCAACGAACAAATTATTTTGTTAATCGGTACCTCCTGGTCAACTTCTGCTATATCTCATATGACACAAACTCAGGAGTTGTTCCAATGTTTGCAACATATTATGTTATGATACCAACATTGGTATTCAACATATCATGGTTGTGTTAAATTAAATTTGATCATTCAACAACACAACGATTGTAGATGTCGTTCAAATGGAATTAATACCACGCCTTTAAAAAATACACCAATAAAATTAGCCGACGAGGACTATGTTTACATACAAATATTAAACTAGCCCTAAAGACTCAACAAAACTGTATAAAATATTGGCAATAATTACCCTTAATGGTACTTTTCGCTGTGTCGTGACCCTTCATCATCATTGTCATCAGAAATAAACGAAATCGTGAAAAACTTAGTTTTTTTTCAATGCTATATGAGATGCAGAATCCCGAAGTTATGTTATTGATTTACTTGAACTACTTTATGTAAATGACAAAGATAACGGCAATGATCTTGAATCTTGACATTGAATGCTAGTGGGTTTTCACAAACATTGGTTGTATGTAACGTTTACTATATTTCGTATCAAGCTTAGCTTAGGTGACTTTGGTGTTATGTTCAAAAGATTGTGAGTCGTCAGCGTAAATTTCTCACGATGATCATTTTACCATTACTCATATACTAGCGTTTCGTTATAGAGAAATGGGCGCTTATGCAATAAAATAAAATGCGATTTTATCGAACGGTCAAGTTTTGCGGTCTCCGCATTCCACCAGATCCGTGGGATGGGTAGGAGCAGCGGATCGGGAATAGTGTCATGGCCAACCGGTTACCATGACACAATACAATGCGAATGCTCCGAGCTAACGGTCTGTTCGTGCTAGTGTCGTCGTGTGCTCTTCCTATCTATGAATAAAGACCAATAAAAAATGGAATAGGAACAATTTTTTATTTAGTACTAGCTGTTGCCCGCGGCTCCGCCCGCGTGTAGGTCGCTTTTCGCGTAACCTGTGGAAACTACAACTATCCAGACCTATAGTTAATTCTATTGTATCCTTTTCCCGTGCCAATTTTATAAAGCCATTACATTGCTACGATATCATTAAATATTAGGGCCACTTCTTTCTCAAATACCGTATCAGTATTAAACAGTCGTAAAATTCTGAAAAAAAGTATATGTTTTTAGTTGAGGATCTAGCAGAGTGAAATTCGCTATCAGTAACAGTAACAATATCAGACAAAATTCGCTCGATAGAAAAATCAAAGTTACCTCCTTTGGAATTTATTTTCAATACTATGCCTAAAATAATTAACTTATTGTCCTGCTTTTTATACCAGCCTTTAAATAAAGTATTTATATAGTGAAAATCGCTGAAGTAGATGTTGTAGTGTTATTTTCCCAAATATGATATCTAAATGCCTACAAAATGAGTGAGCGCCGCGACTACGCGGCTTACGAACTACGTATTTCAGAAGAAGGAGCCCTTAACATTCATACTATCAATCTTTGTCTCTAAAAGAGTAAACGCAGCCTATTACAGAGTCATTAGGACCTAAAATCCACTCCCAAAGTTTTAGTGGGCGTGAAAAGTGGAGAAAATCTCAATAAATAGTGATAAGTCAGATAAATTCACTTTCATGCTGGTCTGGGAGAAAAAGAAAAACATAGAATGTACCAGCTGCTTCTCTTCCCGTGCAAGCCGTAAAAGTCGACTGAGGGAATCGGCGAATGGGGGAATCATAACATAGGCGATGCGGCTAGCAACCCATCACTATTGGTTTCTTGTTTCAACTGTCATCATGCTAAACGTGGTCTAAGGTCTTAAGGCCCTAGGCTCTGTCTACCCCGTATGGGATAAAGACGTGACTATATGTATGTATGTAAGTCAGATAAATTAGTCCTTACGACACGACCGTATGTTCCGTCAAACACAGATTTGATTATTTTTTAAACCAAAGCCAAACCAAACCAACCAATCAATTCAAATAGCTTACAATACAACACAACAAACGACTGATAAACAAACCAACCAATAGTACTAAATCAATAACCAAATTTTTTTTTAAATAATTAGAATTAATTGCTGCCGTAAGGAAAAATTTCAATCTGCTATTAAAATAAAGTCAGCGCCATCTATTGATATTTTAGGTAACTAAATCATACGCCTACAAACATTCAATGTGTTATTTTATTAAAATTTAATAGAGACTGCAGTGTGTTTTTGTCTTTATTGATATAAGTAGAAATTCTAGCTTTATCTAAATTAAATACGTTTATGTAAATCGCATTCAACTGTTTAAAAGTTTTGAAGCAGTGCTTGTAGTAAACTTTAAATGACCATAACTTCTATTTCCCTTAACCGATTTTGATGAAGCAAAGATTTTACAACGCTCCTAATTATATGTAATTCACCTGTGAAAACAGCGTTCAAATCTGTTGAATTATAACGCACCACACAGACAGAAAGACAGACAGACAAAAATTGCAAAAATTGTGTTTTTTGGTTTTTATTACTCTTCTTTAATTGCCCCGTAGAGGTTTTTTAGAAAAATATTTAATGTACAGACACTCGATTTTTACTGTCTTATTATATGTATAGATAGATAAGTACAAAATACTTTTATATTAACGGAATTAACGCTAAGAGCTTTCTCTAAGTAAGAAAATAATTCTAGAAAACAAATAAAAAACGAAAACAGAAAATTATTGTTTGTCGCAGGATTCGATCCAGCTACTTTCTAGAAATATTTCTGTACTAAAATATAAATAAAAATAGGTAAAAAAACTTTTTAAGTTAAACGGTTTTATGTTAAACATACATTGCAATTAAGATAAATGTACTAAAAACCAAAAAATAATAAAATAGATACAGTCGTGGGAATTATAAACATATGCATAGACTAGACTAAAATAAAACCGTGGGGCACGTCAATTGTCTACAATCGTTGATTAAAATGTTTGTTTTGTAATGTTACACTATAATTAGGCAGTTGTTCAACCGACAACGATGGACGTGTGATAAGTAGGGCTAGAATGTGGAAACAAGCTAGCAAGCTCGATTATAAGCGAGTTTTAGGGTTTCATAGTGGTGAGCGAGTAGTACATTTATCATATGTTTTGTCGATTAAAGACAAACTACGAGCAGTGAAACGATTCCTCGCCAGCCAGCAGTGTGAATGTCCAACGATAAACTAGTTGAAACATCTCTTTTATTTACATGGAGTGTATAACTATTGGAATTTCCATGAGCAAGAAAATAGTAAGTAATTTCCTCACCGTCTGCGGGCCAACTGCCTAACGACGAATTAAACGATTCTTCTATCGCACATTAAGTCGATAATTTGTAAACAATTGACGTGCCCCACGGTTTTATTTTAGTCTAGTCTATGCATATGTTTATAATTCCCACGACTGTATCTATTTTATTATTTTTTGGTTGTTAGTACATTTATCTTAATTGCAATGTATGTTTAACATAAAACCGTTTAACTTAAAAAGTTTTTTTACCTATTTTTATTTTCTAGTTTTTAGTTTTTATTTCGCATTCTGTTTAATTCATTTATATCCACCCTAATGTCATACAGTTCTCGGCGCGTTTTAACCTTTCACCTTAACTTGGGTGGTGTACCGCTAACGACGTATCATTTTTAGCCACCCTAACGCCACACAGTCCTCAACACGATACAAAATCTTGACTTGGGTGGTGGATTCAGGCTGGATTAATCAGATACCTAAATTACAGATTCAATTTCTAAATTTAAATCTTATTATTATACGCCATTTAGTGGCTGCGCCCATCTTAAATATTGAGGTTGTCTAGTGCACTGTATTCTTCTTGTCAAGCCCTTTTATTTGATACCCATATTGGTGGGATTGATAAAAAATTGTTACCAGCCATTTGGTAGCGGCGGCCATCTTAGATTTCAATTTTGCATACTAAATTGTATTCTACTTGTTGAGACCTTTCATTTGATACCCATGTTGATGGGATTGATAAAACCTAAGTTATCCGCCATTTAGTAGAGGCCGCCATCTTGGATTTTAATTTTATATAGTACATTGTATTCTACTGGTTGAGCAATTTCATTTGATACCCATATTGATGGGATTGATAAAACCTACGTTATCCGCCATTTTGTAGCGGCCGCCATCTTGGATTTCAATTTTTTATAGTATATTGTATTCTGCTTGTTGAGCCCTTTCATTTGATACCCATATTGATGGGATTAATAAAACCTATTTTTATTTTCTAGTTTTTAGTTTTTATTTCGCATTCTGTTTAATTCATTTATATCCACCCTAATGTCATACAGTTCTCGGCGCGTTTTAACCTTTCACCTTAACTTGGGTGGTGTACCGCTAACGACGTATCATTTTTAGCCACCCTAACGCCACACAGTCCTCAACACGATACAAAATCTTGACTTGGGTGGTGGATTCAGGCTGGATTAATCAGATACCTAAATTACAGATTCAATTTCTAAATTTAAATCTTATTATTATACGCCATTTAGTGGCTGCGCCCATCTTAAATATTGAGGTTGTCTAGTGCACTGTATTCTTCTTGTCAAGCCCTTTTATTTGATACCCATATTGGTGGGATTGATAAAAAATTGTTACCAGCCATTTGGTAGCGGCGGCCATCTTAGATTTCAATTTTGCATACTAAATTGTATTCTACTTGTTGAGACCTTTCATTTGATACCCATGTTGATGGGATTGATAAAACCTAAGTTATCCGCCATTTAGTAGAGGCCGCCATCTTGGATTTTAATTTTATATAGTACATTGTATTCTACTGGTTGAGCAATTTCATTTGATACCCATATTGATGGGATTGATAAAACCTACGTTATCCGCCATTTTGTAGCGGCCGCCATCTTGGATTTCAATTTTTTATAGTATATTGTATTCTGCTTGTTGAGCCCTTTCATTTGATACCCATATTGATGGGATTAATAAAACCTATTTTTATTTTCTAGTTTTTAGTTTTTATTTCGCATTCTGTTTAATTCATTTATATCCACCCTAATGTCATACAGTTCTCGGCGCGTTTTAACCTTTCACCTTAACTTGGGTGGTGTACCGCTAACGACGTATCATTTTTAGCCACCCTAACGCCACACAGTCCTCAACACGATACAAAATCTTGACTTGGGTGGTGGATTCAGGCTGGATTAATCAGATACCTAAATTACAGATTCAATTTCTAAATTTAAATCTTATTATTATACGCCATTTAGTGGCTGCGCCCATCTTAAATATTGAGGTTGTCTAGTGCACTGTATTCTTCTTGTCAAGCCCTTTTATTTGATACCCATATTGGTGGGATTGATAAAAAATTGTTACCAGCCATTTGGTAGCGGCGGCCATCTTAGATTTCAATTTTGCATACTAAATTGTATTCTACTTGTTGAGACCTTTCATTTGATACCCATGTTGATGGGATTGATAAAACCTAAGTTATCCGCCATTTAGTAGAGGCCGCCATCTTGGATTTTAATTTTATATAGTACATTGTATTCTACTGGTTGAGCAATTTCATTTGATACCCATATTGATGGGATTGATAAAACCTACGTTATCCGCCATTTTGTAGCGGCCGCCATCTTGGATTTCAATTTTTTATAGTATATTGTATTCTGCTTGTTGAGCCCTTTCATTTGATACCCATATTGATGGGATTAATAAAACATATATTATCCGCCATTTTGTAGCGGCGGCCATCTTGAATTTATAATGATAATGAATAAACATAATTGTATTGTCACCAAAATCCAAAGTGTATATAAAATTTCAGATTAATCGGTTGACAGGAAGAGGGTGAAATTTTAATTACTAAATTTGACCCAAGAAAACAAACGGGGTGAGCTAAATAAAACCGTTTAAAAAAAATAGACTTCAAAAAAATTAATACAAAACAAAAAAAGGGTAAAAACAAAAGAAGTGATGTCTAGCAGGATTCGAACCCATTCCTTAAAGAATTGATCAGCGACCTCTACAGATAGACCAACATGCTTTGCTTGTTACTGCCGAAATTTCAAATCGGTTTTGTTTATAGGTACGCAAATTAACGCATTAAAAGTTTTAAAGCAGTGTTTGAAGTAAATTTTCAATCGACCATAACTTCTTTTTCCCTTAACCGATTTTGACGAAACAAAGTTTTGACAACGCTCCTAATTATATGGAATCCAACTGTATAAACCGCGTTTAAATCCGTTGAGTATTTTCGAAGTTATAACGTACCAGACAGACATACATACATACATACATACATACAGACAGACAAAAATTCCAAAAACTGTCTTTTTGGTTTCTGTTACTCTTTTTTAATCGCACTCAATCAGTTTTTTTGAAAAATATTAAATGTACAGACACTCGCATTTTAGTGTCTTATTATATGTATTGATATGTATTGTATATGCATTGTATGTATATGCATAATTGGCCCATATTAAAACAGCCACCGTAATATCTAGTATTTAAGTTTCTTTTGATGGTGCTACTTAACTGAATTATTTAGAAAATAATGTATTAAGTTAAATATTAAAAACCTAAAAATTTTTTTCTGCTATATAAGACGTGAATCATAGGTTTATTTAACTTGTTCATTTCCTCCTGTATGATTTAGTTATAATTTTAAACGATATAAGATTAGGTAAGCGTAAAATAATAAATAATACTTACTGCACCTCATTCCGGACATCGCACTAGAAATAGCCTGCCAAGATCCTAGGATTTCACCGTCACGTCCTGTGCAGTAGGCACTGCGAAAGAAAAGGATTTACCTATAGAATTTATTAATAATATATTTTGATAATCATTGGTCCTTTGGTTTAACTGCATTGGAGTGAATGTCTTAAGGCATTAAGTCCACCTTCTGTATTTTATGTGAGAGTTTAAATTTTTATTTACATTTTTACATCGTAATTTATTTGTACCTCACGGCATATGTTTTAGAGGGCAAGATTTTTCTTTTCCTACTTCCGCCTAATCGATGCAGCAGGAAGGCTATCTTTCAACCAATACGTAGCTCATTTTTTGCCCTTAACTAAAAATAGGGAAGCAACTCACATTCCATTTTGTATTTGATAAGGTCCGTAGCTGCCATCATAATCACAGTAAGTAGTTGGAAGACCAAGGAAGTTCGTACCATGGTCGGACTGTTCCTTATTGATCGTGGCTAAGGCATGAATGATGCTTTCACATCTCCTTAAATATTGTTCGCCGTGGACTGATGGACTGTCTAAAACAATAATATAAATCACTCGAAAGAAATTCATCAAAAAGTTTATTTGCATTCCTAAATATGAATGAAGTCGTATTAATAAAGTGTAAAGAATCGATAAGGGATGACCTTTGTTAGAGGTGGCTGCCTTCTCCTCTGACGTCATAACCGACCCATTGGTCGGTCGCACTCACACCTGATGCAACTGTTGTGTCCATATATGGACCCGTGGGATTATTGAAAATAGGTCAGTTATTATTTAGTGAAAGTCAACAACTCCCGTGTTTCCTTGCCTTTAGAGTATCTGTATCTCTTATAATTATCTATATTTATACTAATATTATAAAGAGGAAAAATTTTATTATTTGTTTGTTTGTATCGAATGTCCCTCGTAACTACTGGACCGATTTGAAAAATTCTTTCACTGCTGGAAAACCACACTATCTCCGACTAACGTACGCTATATATGTTCGACGAGCGAAGCCGGGGGACTGCTAGTTTAATAATTAATTCAGCACTACAACAAGTAGTAGCGTTGAAACAGATATATTTACGTAACTGCGCTGGCCAATTTTAATCATGTAACAAAAACTTTCCTTACCTACTTAAGAGGCCTCGTCGATAAGATAATGCATTTATATCCACGACTTCTCCTAATTAACCCAAAAAAGTTACTTTAAGTTTTGTTAATGCCACAGGTCTAACGTTTTTAACTGCATGCACAGCAAGTTATACATAAAATTCATATTATTTTACTAATGTTTAATATTTTTTGATGCAATCAATCTATGAAGAGCAGCGTGCTTATTTCACACATTTGGTTTTATTGTTATCATTATATTATGATTCCCCAAAAACAATATAACCTCAAGTGCATATTGTTGGTATAAAAGACCAACGAACGTTATTTGAACAAGTGTACCATCGTTTATCACAGAACAACCTATTACGTTGCTACCATGCTTACAAAACCAATAATTTTGCCTCCTGCCTGGTACATTTATCAGTGATCTAGAATCGTGTAATTTCTATTTATCGTTACATATTTAATGTTGCCAACGTTTTTGGCATTCAGAAAAAATAAATGTATGTGGTAGCCGTTTCCAAATGTATCATGTCCAGTCTGCAAGTTAATTTGTAGAACCATTGTATAGAAAGTGGTCTAAATTTATTAAACTTTTTACTCGAGTTAAAAGTTACGTTAAGCGGACCCACTAAAGTGTGTGGCTCGTACCTATCTCTAACATATGGATTGGCATTTTCATGATGGTATTATACATAATTGTATGAAGAATCAACCAACTTGACGAATTTACAACAGTTTGTTCATTGTAGGTTACACGATAGGTCATTTAATTTGTACCGCCGCCGATCGGCCACGAAGTGCAAGTCAACAAATTCGATCGGTAAATGTATTACGTCAAGTTATGTAAGTGACATTTGTCTAGTATGTACATACAACAAGGGAGGTGTGTCATCTCTGTTTCTGGTACAGGTATAGTATTAGGCTGGCCAGTCTTTGGCACCGCGCACCAACACATGCCGTAGTCGCACTGCAGCGGCTCGTAGTCCCCGGATGGAGTGCAGTGAAGCGTCACACCCCTGTTCCCAGCTGCTTCCAGTTCTGCCCTCCTACGGCTGCACGCTATAACATTCAGCCATAAACAATATATTTATATACTACTAAATAAAATCGTGAAATCATGTATTTTACACAATACAGATGAATTTATTTATTTTAAAGAAAATTTCTTTATTGTATAAAATAATTTAATGTATAATTGGTCGACTTAATGCCATACAGCATTCTCTACCAGTCAACCATCCAGACAAAAAAGCAAATTTAAATAGAAAGGGAAGTGAATGATTCAATTTGTATTTCATTTAAATGAATAACTTAATCTATAGTTGTCTCTCCGTCTATTCTTTTCTAGAATAGAATAGATCTTCTGATTTCTTTATCCCTACTGAACTGATTTTATTTGAGGTTTTCTAGTTACTATTTTCGACAAAGATTGTTCCGGACCACCTGTACCACTGAGTAGGTAGTACTATAAATAATAAATAAATTAATAGTACAAATGTTACTGATTAATAGTACCATTTCGCTTTTCACATTATTATACTGTGATTATTTTTTGAAACCATGTGATACGATACTAGCAAGATGTCAGGGTGGGTAAAGACAAATTCTAGAGACGGTAAAGCAAGTCAGTTAAACTTTTTTATTATTGCATGGACTTTTACAAAACTTATTTTTGTCTTTTAGTTTTTGAAATGTCATTTTGTTTGTAAATTATTTATTTTTTTCACCTAGTTATCATAATAAACCACCAACGTAGAGATATAAATTCTCTTGTAAATCATTCGGAATTAAGAAAAAAATTATACAAATTTTAGTAATATTAGATTTTCTTAGTTCGAGTTGGCTATATTAGTGTAATACCAACGCTCTCAGCCGACTAACCATGATATAAAATATTTCTGTTGTGCATAGTATATCCAGTATCATTCGAAATGCATAACCAGCGGTATCAATCTAAAATACAAAGCAAATCCGTGTCGACTCAGGTAAATAACCATTGTAATAATAGGTTTGTACCCGTGGTATGAAACAGAAAAATATCGTCTCTCAAGTAATAATATAAAATACGAGAAGTGTTATCTTTATCTTGGTGTACAATATCTTGTATGACTACGCGATATAGGTACGTGAGGGTAAAAGTAGGGCAACATTCTTACCACAAGTCATTTCTTGCGCTTCATTCCTCCACATTTGTCCAAATATTCTATTTCCATTTCCATCAGTACAGAAACACCTGCGATGAGTAAATACTATAAATTAATGCACTATGAAGTCGAAATGATGGTCGAAATAGGTACTTACCTTAGGTACTTACATAAACGCAAATATAACATCAGTCTATTTCAAGTAAGTCGTTTACAATAAAGGCCAACAGATAGACAAACTAGTAGAAGTATTTACTTAGACAAAACTACATACTCTATCTCAACATAAAGTTTCACCACCGGTTGCATTGTTTTGGGAGCCCGGCCTTTTTTATGACCGGCCGCCTGCTTGACGTCAACTTATGATCCGGGAATCCGAGTAACATCTAAAAACCATTTCGGAGCACGAAGGAGCTAAAGGTAGAAATGCCGCTAGTAGCGACTAGCGACCTAGCGAAAAATCCAAGTCAGTCGTTGTATCTTATACTATATTTCACTGTGTGACTTCGAGCAGTAAATTTCTCAACAACATGGTGGTAAAAAAACTAATTTCTATCACAAATATGTATATCTTAAATATTATGTTTCAGGCAGGTTATAGGTGGGTCATAGATAATACTAATGATAGTAGAATGCAAATTAAATGTCCATTTATCTATAGTTTATTTGCGATTAGATACGATGTTTACCTTCCGGTGAACAAGTCTCCCTTGCATTGAACTGGGGCATGCTGACCATCCGGCAGACAGTTCGCTGGCTCTTGACAGCCATCAACGGGCGGCGATGGGATACCTTCAAATGAATTACGATTAGTTATCACTCCCCTCTCCTATTTTAGCGTATCTCAGTCACATTATAACACTAAGTTCAGTGATTGTTTTTTTCTCTTCTTAATTTTAATCTTAATAATATGGAGAGGTTAGACTGAAATATAACTAAGCCTTTGATTTCTAGTATAGGTCAAGCAATTAAGCAAGTTTACATAGCGAATTCTTGCAAGCGTAGTTTTGAGTACACACATTATTTGATATGATAATAAAAATCGAGGCATACTTGTGCATGATCTATCGTCATGTTATCTATTTCACTTCCATTCCATTAATGATTGTCAAATTTTCTTTGATCCAATTAGAAAATAATTTAAGAAAAGCACTCACTTAATTCTTGAATTTTCATTTTTTGTACATATATATAACTAACTTTATAAAACTGGCTTGCCGGGATATGGGAAAAAAAGGCCGTTACCTCGCAGAATCCAGACGCAATAGAAAAACTGCGCGAACCTATCGGAAACATACATTTATAATATTTGACTAATGGCTGATTTGACAATGAGACACTATTATGGTCTTCATGATGTTAGTTCTGCCCTTAACCGGAAAAGTACAAAGCAACATATTCCGTCCGGGAAAGTATACATTAGTAACAGTATCGACAGAAGAAATCCAAAACATAACTTCACAACAGCATGGGTAATGCGCAAAAAAAAAAATAGACATACCTGGATTGAACTGGCAACCGGGACAACATCCTTCTACCACCGAATTTGGTACATAGGTCATAAGATCTGCTTCACAGTCTGCTGGAGTAAGATCGGTTACACATTCTTGAGCTATGGGACAATCTGACACTGTGTTGATCACTTGAAAACTTAATACTATTGCAACTACACTAATTATATTGAACCTTGCCATTCTTTGTTCTAACATGATTGTGCAACGAATCGAACGAATATGACGGTGAAACTAACACATTATTCATTGGCGATTTAATTGATTATTATGTTTATCAACAAAATCTTATCTTCAGATTAAATACACATATGCGAAGATATAACTGTCCTTATTTATCGGTTTGTTTTCTATAATACCTACTTGGCGTGGTTTCAGGTTTACTGTATCTGATGGCCAATATTGGCATTTAAAACAACGAAATTGTTATGCCATAAGGAAGAAATATTAAAGTAGAATATGTACCTACATGATATAAGAATATTATATATGTTTTCGTTATTATCAGCGCGCTATCGCTATCTTAAGTCAAATTACGCGGAGAACAATCAAGTACATAGTCGCTTGGAGCGATTGTCGTCGCCCGCAACCCGCGCGCGCCAGTGTCCGCCTTGAGCGCGATACACCTGCGCTCATACCGCGTGCGCCCCGTACTTTGCGCTGCTTATCTCCACTTTTCACTTTCTTACAAACTCATTACAATTGTTATTGTTACTTTATGATGGATTTACAATAAGAAATCCCTGTTCCAGATTGGATTGAAACGGGCGTACCCGGCTAGCATGGAGGATTGTAAGAAGAGAAACACAGGGACAAAAGTATCAAAAATTGCAAATATTTTCCAAGGAATGCCATCAAGAGAAGAAGAAGAGATGCGTGGAAGTGATGTGACAGTTGTGCGAACAGAGAGCCACCTGGCGCGGTTTAACAATGCGAGAGCTCTATTTGAGAAGCTGGGTGAAGAGAATCGAGGCTTTCGAATTGAAAAGTCGCCCTCGGCGGCAGCTAGTTTCGCCGGCACACGCGGCGTGACTCCGCCGGCGACGGCTCGATCGCGGTCTAGTTCCGCCGGCTCCGTGAGCCCGCCGCGGCGCATCGTCACGCCGACTCCATTAGCTGCGGCTGCCATTAATGGTGACCGTATCGCCAATGGAGCTCAACCACCGCCGAAACCTGCAAAACCAAGCGTTCTGCCTAAACCTGATAAGCCAGATAGACGCTTTAATAAGGAGTTAATAGAGAAACAGAGAAACTGGACTGCACATTTTAATAGAACTCGTCCGGCACGTACAGAACACGAGCCAAAAGCGGAATCTAAATATCCCAGTGGTTATCAGGAAAGGAAATCTCCAGAAGCAACTGAGAGATATGCGGTCCCATCACGAGTGTATTCTCCACCCCTGTCTCCTGGTGCCGGTGATTCACAAATAGAACGCCCAACTACTCTTCCTTCTAGTTTAATAAATCGAAGTACAACTGGTCCGAAATCTCCTAGTCCTGTAAAAACAATACCTTCAGTGTCACCTTCCTCTAGATCAATAAGTTCAGTATCACCCACCGTGACCCCTTCGCCTGCTGCACGAAGGGAAAGTTCATGTTCGGTTGCACAGCACACTGAAACAGGAGCTCCACAAGTAGAAAAAATAGAAAGAAAAATACCTAAAACCCGATCATCAATATCTCCGCAAAATGACTATGAAGATGTATCAAATGAAAAAGAAGATATTCCTTTACCACTTAACCAACGCATAACTTCGAAGAAACCATCGACAGGGACTTCACAAACACTTGTTGACCCTGCAATTAGAAAGTCACCGCCATCACCACCACCTAGATCACCAAAGTCACCTTTACAACAAATTATACCTCACCAGGAAGACAATTCGGTCGACACAGACCGCGAACCATCGTTATCGCCCTTACCCAAAGATGATCAGAGGTTAACTGACGAACCTGATCATGTAGCTAACGCATATGCTCTGTCTAAACGGCCGAAATCTCCAACCTCCCCAAGAATAATTGATGAAATTGATAAAAAAAATACTAGTACCCATGATTCGCCTGATTCACAAAGTCCTGAGCCTTATGACGACGTAAAAAGTTCACCAAAGCCACACGACACTACGAGTTTGGAAGATGATGGCTACGAAGCAGTAACTTACGATGAGCAGTGGGAGGAGAAGGCTAAAAGACGGACTTCAACGCCCGAGTCTCCTGCAGGGGCAATGGAGACTAACGTCGTGGAGTCACGGTCGCCCCTCGCTTCTCCACTGGCGTCTCCTGTGCACAATCAGGCTTATTCTTCACTACCACCATCGGAGAACACTTCAACATCACCAGGTATTTATTTATTTTGTTTGATGATTCTACCGGCTGGCGCCGTAAAATAGATCTTCTTGCATGAGGTTGTTACAACTAGTGATATCTTTATAGAAACTTGCTTCTGTGGTGGGTTTGATTCCTACGCAGCATACTTTGTTTAGTTGTTTCCAGCATGGTTAGGAGGAAATTGCAGGCTTGAATCATCTGATTGTCTTCTAATAAAGTTGATACTATGCTTCGGAAGGCATGTTGAGCCGTTAGTACCGGCTGCGATTTGGTAGTCGTGGTTGCCAAGAACATGTATGGACTCGATATGATGACTACAAATTGTAGTTGTAGTTTAATGCAACTCAATATGACTAGATTTATGCTCAATTATATATGATCGATAAAATTTATTAAGTTTTATTACTTTTTAGACATGTCTGCTTTTTATTTATTGTATACTCGACTCGTACTTGATTTACGGAAGATAACATAAAATAACATGACAATCTCTTTATTGCACCAAGAAATACAATTACAAATAAGTATATTATGCTAAGTTAAATAATGTTTGTGCGACCTAAAGTTAGCCGTGGCCTTATTATCTATTTGTATTGTAATATGTAATACGATATTTCTTATATCGTATATCTATATCCTCTTTGTCAATAACTAATATCTCCAATGACATAAACAAAAATATATACATAGATATATTATTTTTTATTTATGCATTAGCAATGTTTGGAATGTCTCAAATTAGTTATGTGCATATTTTTGTATTGTTATTTGGCTTGACCCTAACTTGAACTTTGAGTTAACTTTCCAAGGCGCGTCTCGTGAGAAGTAAATTATCTTGAAGGAGTTTGAATCAGTGGGCGTCGATTGACGTTCGTTTGGCGGTCTCGTAGTCGGCGGGTTCAATGTAATATTGAGGAAGTCAAGGTATTTGAGTCGTTGCGAGTTGCGAGTCGCTCCCGATTTAGCTGCTCCGGCGCCGCCTCCGCGCCGTCGCGACGCAGTAACCCGAGCGACGTCGTCCTGCGCGCTCCCTTTTACCGTTCCTTTATATTTCGCACACTCAAATAGGATATCCGTTTTAACAACTGCATTGTCCACTCAAGACATTTTTTTACTTCTGTGTCGACTACAGTGACTATGTTTACACTTCTTACTATACAAGTGCGCATGACTTACATGCTCATAGTTTTCTTGGTATGTTAGCAGAACATCAACAATCTCTTGTTACTTTTATAATTTTTTATTGTATCTGTTTAATGATTGTGAAAATACGCTGAAATTTGTGTTGATTTGTGTTTTAAATATTTACCGATTATCAATCCAGTTATTGTAAGTTTCAATGCCCAATTTACACTTACTATCGTATGTCTTCTTAATCGATAGGCATAGGCATTCGAGCCGCCGTGCTTTCGAAATGGTACACTCATTGAAAAACGTCTCAAGACTTATGCATACTCTGCATACTACTTTTTTGACATGGCGTTTATTTATCTAATGGTTCAGTGAAGACACATTAATTAGTACCGTTTCGCTGTCTATTTACACGCAGTTGTAAACTTTTTCGTTTTCGACCAGAATTTCGTATCGTATACTGTGCTTTTATAGCTATTTACAAAAGTCTTCAAGCTAAAAACAATCTCTGTTAGCTTTGTTAAAGCATCGTGTTTATCGTCTCCTGTATCGCAAAAACTTGTAGAAAGCAAGCAAAATACGACGTTACGAGTTTAACGTGCGCATTAGTGTGCAAGGTGTGAGGACAGGAGACAATCGAGTATGGTGCGGCGATGACCGCGCCGCGGCCGCCTCGCGCGCTACCCGCATGCGCACGCCCAACATGCGCCTCTGCGGGTGCTGCCTCGGTTAGTGCCTCACCGATAACTTCTGGTTCACTTTTATTGCATGTTTCGAGCGCATTTTATGCCTTTTTAACACATGGCCGTTGTGCTACTTATTAACCCAGTTAAAATATCGGATTTATCTTGTGATTTCTCATTACCTACCATACAGATATGCAAAATGTTTGGTTCTTTTTGAGAGCGGCTGTCCTTCTGGTTTCTGGTTGCAGCATTCATTATAATAAGTATAGTACACTTCTGGACATACATAAATTACACATTAAATATTGCTTTTGATATGTCATAATCTAGACCTCTACTAGAGCACACCTTTCGCATTAACTAAACGTATTAATTCAGATAATAGAGCTTATATTTCGTTAATTTTTCAACTTATTGTTTAGAAAAAGATGTTCTTCTCTGCACCATTCATTGGTTGGCTAATTGGTAGAAAAAGCCTATGGCTTTAAGTCCGCCATTTACATTTTATATGTAATAAAGTTAAATAAATAAATATGTAAACTTACGCAATGGTTTAGATACTACATACACAATAAAAAAATATTTAAAACTCCAAAATCCTATGATAGATTTTATCATCAAATGATAATAACAGGTTTGTAAACATGTAGAGATTCCACGCGTCGTCATTTGTCTTTTTGCCATGCTCTAGGTAGCAAGCACATTTTTATTTGGAGTGGGAGGAACCACTCAATATATCTTAACATTTGTCCGAATGGCCCTCTCCTATTTAGGAAAGTCGTCTTTGTTAATTTGTCTTATTTTACGTGACTTTAATTCAAAAGTTGTGAATACGTATCATTAATAGGGTAATTAATTTAAAAAAGGCGGATAAGTACTTATATGGCTATTTTTATTTATTTAATTACAAGTTCACTTTTGCATATCTCTCTGCCGAGCACTTAAACTAACTATAATTTAACTAATAAATCCTATAAGTATAGTTCTCTTGCCGCCTACATTATATGCAAGACAGAAGAATTCTACGAGAACAAAGTCCATGATTATGTGAATATGTTTTAGTGGCCTTCAAAAGAGCGACATTATATATTTCTTCGTTGACGGCATTATATTAACCCAGAAATACACCAATATAACATATCCCATTGGATTTTTTTGTTTACAAATAAGTTAAAATACGTTTGAGTATTCAACGCTATTTTGTATCAAGATATTGTTGCTTTTGTTCGTCTTGACTTGCCCTTGTCCAATTATTTTAGGGTCGCCCCTTGGTTGACGTGGGCGCATGGATTGACATCTACGAACGACGCTAGCGTCCTTACTCTAGTTCAGACTTTATTAAAGTTGAATATTGTGTAATTAATTTTCAACAGTTGTAAGTATGGACTGAACTGACTATGAAAATTGACTACGAATTCAGTACGTTAAATAGTAATACAAAGTTTGTAGACTCAGAAGGGACCTTAATTTCTAGTAACGTTACACTTGCCTTGTAATGGCCTAGAGTTAATTAGTAAATTGGATGAGTCGCTCTCGCTGCCTCGGGATCGCGTGATTGTTGCAGCGCGGTTTCTTGCAAATGTTACTTTGCATTGCATACGAGTATTATTCTAAATATTGAATGCATAGATGTCCCATTTCACATTTAGCATTTCAATATACTTTTCCCAGTTAAAAGTTATAATATGAAAGCTTTCTGTTTAATCGTTATTGAGGATAACCGTCCTGTGAAATTAAAAATGTCGGATGAAAGGATGCACGCACGGTGTGATTGAAAGCTTCAAACGCGAATGCAAGTTTATTTTTAAATCGCCTCGCAAAATACTTATTCAAACTTCAAGCTTCAAAAAAACTGAAGCAAATATTTGCTTAATAAGACCCAGAAAGTAACTAATAGTAATTGTATTTATTAAAGTTAGCGTCGTGTGAAGTGTTTACGAATTTTATTTATGTTAGTCGACCACCTGTACATTCCCCACCTGCACCGGGGTAGTGTGCCACATAAAAATAGTCCAACTCGTTACTCTTTATATAGTTCCTACGTAAATTTAATGAGTTTCAGCGCCATATTCTTGTTACTTGTTAACAATGCTGACCTAATTAGTTAGGGTTCAAAATAAAATGATAACTACAGTTCTAGATTGTATCGATTGTATTTGTGTTACATTAATAATGCATTTTATCCACGACGTTTTCTTTATGCATGACAACTTGCACGCGATGTCGTATAATAAATTCATTATGCATTGTTTTACATGATTTTTTTTTGTAGCCTTAAATTTTAAAACGTGTATATGGAATATATTTAATGCCTGTGACAGATAATGATCATCTGTCCTTTGCAATATTCATAAAGCCTGTACTGTTGTATCACTTGTGATGTCTTAGTTATGCTTAACATGATAACTAAATGTGTCATCTGTTTGCAGGATGAAAACACTTCTTGTATGTTTTATTTGCTTTTTAAACAGACGCAAAATTTATAATATTGCCTGTGCTTGGTTGACGAATGTACTAATCGTCTATTATATATACTTTATTTTAATTTCATTAATTTTACTGAATATATTACTTATTTGTATTTTGTATAAAAAAGTTAGTTTAGTTACATTAATAAAATTGCAATATTGCATTGCGAGTTATCATGCAGTTGCTATTGTCATATAAAGAATACAACTATAAGATTGAAGATTAGCAAAAAAACCATTTTAAAACAAGGTTAAGAATTCGTATAGTAAATAACTGTAGTTGTACTAAGTAACTGTAAGGATTAAAAGGATGTGCAATATTGCACATCCTTTGAAAAGAGGTAATGTAGTTTCGAATATATAAGGCACTAGCTGTTCCTCGCGGCTTCGCCCCGCGTGGGACTCGGTTATATCGCGCCCAAAAGTAGCCTATGTTTGACCTCAGGTCATTAACTACATCCCTACCAAATTTCATCACAATCGGTCCAGCCGTTTAGCCGTGAAGAGGTGACAGACAGACAGACAGACAGACTTTCGCATTTATAATATTAGTATGGACTAGCATTTACCTGCGGTTTCGCTCACGTAAATTTCACGGGAAAAACACTTATTTCCCAGATCAAAAAAGTAATCTATGTTTTCCTCGGTGCTTCTAAAAGTAGGTATACAAAATTTGAAAGGTTCAGTTTGTTTGTTTGTTTGTTTGTTTGTTTGTTTGTTTGTTTGTTTGTTTGTTTGTTTGTTTGTTTGTTTGTTTGTTTGTTTGTTTGTTTGTTTAAACGTTTATAACTTGAAAACTTCTGGTCGGATTTGCAAAATTATTTTTGTATATGTAAGCCTGATTCTTGGGGAAGGTTATAGGCTATAGCACATACACACTAATGGCGAGTGAAACCGCGGGGAACAGCTAGTATATAATATTAGTTGGGATGTTCAGATGGAATATTCCTTTCAGTATTTTAATCAAATGTTTGAGGTAGTTCTTATTTATATATATCAAAACGTCAATATTTTGTGTTTTTTAAAGCAATTTCAAATCAAATGGTAGAAAGATTAATGCTAACCGTTTACAAAATAGTGGGCGGAGGTCGCAAATCTTCCGAAACAGAAGAAAGCTCTCGACGAGCGGGCTCGCAAGCGTCGAGTGTGTCGGACGAGGGCGGGTTCAACGAGCCGTCTCCCGAGGTGGTGGCGCGGCTGCGGCCGGCCGACTACCGCTCGCCGCCGGCTCCGCTCACGAGCGACCACCGCGACAACGAGCGCGCGCGCTCCGACCCCGACACGCTGTCCGTGTTGCAGCAGGTCAGTGCTCAAACCTCGTCGAGGAAAAGGTTTTGGCGCCAAGCTAAAGTCGCTCAGTTATCGTCATTGTATTTATTTTCTAATATTTGTGTTTTTTTGAGTATTTGTGCATAATAAAGGTGGATTATTATTCGCTAAGTGTTCGTGAACAAGCGTGAGTGTTGGCAAGTGGTACAATGTCGTATAAGTGACTTTAAACCTTGTCACCAAAATCTCCCAAGATAAAGCTAAGTGAAACTACCACCGCTTCACTTAGCCTTTGACTAGACATGACTACTGACTTGACTTGACTGTCACTCGACAAAATGAAGAACATTTATCTAAAACTTGATACTGGCAAAAATAAGCTATATGTTTGATTGCCATATTGTGGATTATATCCACAAAAAAAAAACCTCGTCGAGGGTGTCGGACGGACGATCAATATAGTGGGTGCAACGAGTCTTCGCGTCGCCAAAATTTGTTATTATCTATCTTGATTGTAGGACGCACTTGCAATTTGTTGTTGTGTTAGCCTTATCATTTAGTGTTCAACTGTCATTGTTGACTATACTCAGTCTTAAAGCTGGACTGCCTTAACCCGGTGTGCCGCTTCCAGCGTGTCATTCACGAAATCCTTAGAGGAAGCCTATATCTATTACGGACTGCCTGCGGCTAAAATGATGATAATTACGACCTGCCTAAACCAAATAAAAAAACATCAATGAATATTTTTCAGGACTCCGGGGTAGTAGTGAGTGAGGCCAGTCAAGGTTCCATCGAGGTGCTGGACAAGTCCACCACCAGCCAATGGAGCGTGTCGGAAGCCGAAGCGGCTATGGGCGAGCAGGACGACGACAACAAACAGCCCGACAGTATGACGCCCGACGAAGCCGAGATCCTGCTCAGCTCCAGGTACGATCACATTTCAATTAAAAGTTAATATTTTTTCATTCATTCAAGTCCGAGTATCTCTAATTTTCAATATTGTGGTTTTATATTATTTTTGCGCTACTTTAAGGTGATAAATAAGCTCCTGTGTGTCAGTTCCGCTTATACCGTTTTCAAAAAGTAGTTTTGGCGGTTGTTTTTTTTTTAACTTTGTGCTGTTTGAAGTTGAAGGTAAAATTCATAATCCCCTCATTAACTTACGAAAACTAAGGTTTGTCAGATTTGAAATGATTCCATTTACTCGTTTAAGTATACTGCTATGACTATTGATCACCCTAAGACCCTACGACAAATACTTGTCTTCCTAAGTTCAGTTTATATATACCCATATTTATATACCATTAATTCACTGCACTATGTTACATCTCTATCTTTGTTTCATTTAGAGCTATCATGTGGATACTATATTTTTAACAGCTTTCAAAAATATTTATTCTCTTGCTTAGTTTACTGTTTAGTTTTATCGACATGCATGAATTTCACTATATTTCATACATATGAAACATTGCACTCTCTGAATTAAGTAGATTAAAATAATATTTAACTTCCCCATATATCTTTTTTAAAGGTATACGAATCATTATTTATTATTCTGTATGTCTGAGACATTTAGAGCTTGATTTAATGTTTAAATGTTGATTTTTTTTTATCATTTGCATGCCGCCTGTCCGCACCACGCTTCATTCTTGACGATCTGATCATATTTGCAGTATACTGGAGAAAAAACTTAGGTAAGCTCGCCGCATTTGTAATGTTACTGTATTGGACGCTATCTCTATTTTGCCTATAACGCTGTCGCTGTCGTTTTTGATTTTATTCTTTTTATGTACAATATCGATTCAAATACATTTTTAGCTTACCAGGGGCTAGTGGTGTTCTATTAACTAGAGATTTCTAGGACTGATCATTAAATGTAGGAACGCACTATGGCAGTTATATTGCAGTGCACACAGAAGCGACGACAGATGTCAAATGGTTGACAAACAACTGTCGTCTGTTCTATACTAATGTAATAAAGGTTGAGTTACAATAAACCCTAGTTCAGTTTATGTGCTTTTCGCTCATTGAAACATTAGCGAATTACTTGTTTCCCGTCCTTGGTCGTTAGGCTGGTTTATACAGGGTCAGTGCACAAATCGGTATCGGCGCCAGTGTTACTGACTTCATTCATGTGCGATTATACCTATAAGACAGCGCTGACTTCATATCACTATACTATGACTTTAAATCAATTTACATTGTTTTTTTTTCTGATCAGCACTGTTTTCTCTTGAATTCGGAGTCAGTAACTAACCATGTATAAACCTTCTCTTTTTACTTTTTTTTAAAGATGGGATGGACTGGCCTATTAGCAGGACATTTCTGACAATCAATAAGATCCTGACTATCAGGGAGCTATTAACTGCAGCCCAGGGTGCACCGTCCTAAATCACTTATCAATCCGCTCTCTCTCTAGATCCGTTAGGATTGAGTGAGTACGCAGAGTTTTCAGACAGGGCACTCGACGAGGTTTCCCGCACTTAGAACCGATCCTGTATAAACCTGCTGTGTATTGATATATTTTGTATTTGTAGACAAGAAGCTCTGCTGTCGGATGAGCAAGCGCAAGAGATAGTGGCGATGCTCTCACCGCACGCCCTTCCCAACGACAATGGAGTGTCGCTCAACGACAGCTACCAGTCCGTACTCTCGTACGAGAGGTATGATACGATTTGCTTTTTAAGGCCGATTACACACACGTGTACGTGTGTAGTTAAGCATAAATACGTTATGCGTAAGTGAACACATGTTTCATGTACACGGTGTGAAATGTTTCAAATAAATTTCATAAATTACAACGCAACGGTACGTGCACGCGTGATCGCATATGTCGTGTGTAAGCCTACCTTTTACTGTCGACTAGCACATGGTACCTTTATGCAAGATACATATTAGTAAGCATTTAGACGTTATAAAGTCACAAAAAAAAAGAGTTGATAATTAAACAAGGCACATAACATTTTGAACCTACTACAGTTAAAAGTATAAAATTTCGTAAAATTAAGTAAAAATTTTGAGATAGTGGTGGTAACCGATTACGAGTGATTGGTACTTAAAATTATGCATTGTTTTAAATAAACATTTTTGCTTAAAGCTTTAAAAAAAATTTTTTTTCCAGTATGCAGTCTGTGGACGAGAGCTACGAGTTTGTTTCGCTGGAGGCGGACAACGGCATGGCGGGCGGCGACCGGCGGATGCCGCACGAGACGGAGCCGGAGCCGGAAGCCCCGCAGCCGGCGCCGGAACCGGCGGCCGGGGCTGAAACCGGTGCCGGATCCGACACCGTGTTCGACTATTACCCACCGCGCCAGCTCCGAGAACTCGGAGAGGAAAACGGCATTCATTACTTCGAGGATGGACACTTTTATACGGAGGTCGGTTTACGATATTTCCCACTAAATGTCTACTTTGCTTCATCGTATAATAACCCTGTGGTCTTATCAAAATGTTTTGTTTTCAGATGGCGGGTCTGCCGCCGATCGAGGAAGATGAAGATGACGACTATTACCCAACAGTATTTGTTAAGAAAAACACCAAAGTTAAGTTTAGGTATGTAATAATACTCAACTAAAAACATTATACTCTTATTTAAAAGATGTTGTGGTAAAATGCTTGACAAGAAATTAGGACCATAAAAGTATATGTGATCACAGTGAACGTTTAATGTTGCACATTCTTAAAAAGGCAATTATATTGTTTTGATTCTTATAGTGTTCTATTTTAGGCGACTATAAGGTAGTGAAGACCATTCGAAATATGTTTTCATTCCTCTTCAAGCTGTTTTTAGGATTAGATGTCTAGTTAGACGGCAAGTCATTACATTTCGGCCCCGTCCGGTGCGGACACTGAACATTTTCATGCGGCGATCGTGCATCTACCAATAAGGTGTTTCCCATTGTGTGTGTCGGCAGCACGGGCCCGATGCGCGTGTTCTCGACGCACTCCATCAGCGAGTACGACCGCCGCAACGAGGACGTGGACCCGGTGGCGGCGTCCGCCGAGTACGAGTTGGAGAAGCGAGTGGAGAAGATGCACGTGTTCGCAGTCGACCTCGTCAAGGGCGCCGACGGCCTGGGCCTGTCCATCATTGGTCAGTAAGATGCACGTGTTCGCAGTCGACCTCGTCAAGGGCGCCGACGGCCTGGGCCTGTCCATCATTGGTCAGTAAGATGCACGTGTTCGCAGTTGACCTCGTCAAGGGCGCCGACGGCCTGGGCCTGTCCATCATTGGTCAGTAAGATGCACGTGTTCGCAGTTGACCTCGTCAAGGGCGCCGACGGCATGGGCCTGTCCATCATTGGTCAGTAAGATGCACGTGTTCGCAGTTGACCTCGTCAAGGGCGCCGACGGCATGGGCCTGTCCATCATTGGTCAGTAAGATGCACGTGTTCGCAGTTGACCTCGTCAAGGGCGCCGACGGCATGGGCCTGTCCATCATTGGTCAGTAAGATGCACGTGTTCGCAGTTGACCTCGTCAAGGGCGCCGACGGCCTGGGCCTGTCCATCATTGGTCAGTAAGATGCACGTGTTCGCAGTTGACCTCGTCAAGGGCGCCGACGGCATGGGCCTGTCCATCATTGGTCAGTAAGATGCACGTGTTCGCAGTCGACCTCGTCAAGGGCGCCGACGGCCTGGGCCTGTCCATCATTGGTCAGTAAGATGCACGTGTTCGCAGTTGACCTCGTCAAGGGCGCCGACGGCATGGGCCTGTCCATCATTGGTCAGTAAGATGCACGTGTTCGCAGTTGACCTCGTCAAGGGCGCCGACGGCATGGGCCTGTCCATCATTGGTCAGTAAGATGCACGTGTTCGCAGTTGACCTCGTCAAGGGCGCCGACGGCCTGGGCCTGTCCATCATTGGTCAGTAAGATGCACGTGTTCGCAGTTGACCTCGTCAAGGGCGCCGACGGCCTGGGCCTGTCCATCATTGGTCAGTAAGATGCACGTGTTCGCAGGCGACCTCGTCAAGGGCGCCGACGGCCTGGGCCTGTCCATCATTGGTACCACATCACTTCCCAATGCCTGCTTGTACCTATAGCGATAGCGATTAGGCGCATAATGTCAAAAGCGCAAAATGGTAACCGCTTGAAAAATGGTAAAAGAGTAAAATTGTAATAGCATAAAATGGTACTTTTATAAATGTTGATTACTTATATTATTTTAAAAAATAAAAATATGAAAGCTGTTCTTGTTTTATTACTTGATAGGTAGACCTAAGTGAAAGTGTCTAAAACATGTTATATTGAACAGGGATGGGCGTAGGAGCAGACGCTGGGCTGGAGAAGTTGGGCATCTTCGTCAAAACGATCACCGAGAGTGGCGCCGCCGCGCGCGACGGACGCATTCAGGTCAACGACCAGATCATTGAGGTCGACGGCAAGAGTCTGGTGAGTACCACAACACTACATTTTGTTCAATATATACATATAGCTGTTGCCCAAGTAGCCTATATTTGGCCCCCTGTCGTTAACTATATCTATACCAAATGTCATCAAAATAGGTCTAACTATTAAGTCGTGTAATCGTAACAGACAGACAGACTCGCATTTATAATATTAAATATTTAATATATATTTATAATTAAAGTTCAAAATTAACAGATGTGAGCGTTTCCCGGGCGTTCTGGCCAACTTTAATTTTTATTTATCTTTTCTTGACTTTCATGTAGCGATTTTTGGAAAGAACGCATCGGTCAGTGGCTTACATCATAGTCGCCTTTTACGCAAATGGTCATATTGACCGACGACAAAACTGCCAAAATATTACTTGCGAGTGAAGATGAAGCTCTATGAATAATGCCGAAATTATCTAATCAGTCTTTTTCTAGAGGTGGAAGTGGAATTCCCGCGTACTGTATCATCTTATTAATTACTTCATGAATGATACATTTTATAAGCAATCTGAGGTGTTGTAGGTGAAATAAGGCTGAAAATAAAGCATTGACATTAATTTATTTATCACCAGGTGGGCGTGACTCAGGCGTACGCGGCGTCAGTTCTGCGAAACACATCGGGACCCGTGAAGTTCCTCATCGGCAGAGAGAAGGACCCCGAGAACAGTGAAGTGGCACATCTCATACGACAGTCGCTTATAGCCGACAAGGAGAGGGAGGAGCGGTGAGTTTAGATTGTGAAAATTCTTGTGTTGTATTACAGGTACCACCGAAAAGTATGATATTGATCTTATTGATTCTTCTTCTTAAATCTGGGTCATAACTCAGATTCTAGCACAGCCCTAAGGTCGTCTGCGAATCTTACAAAAAAAATTCTTTATAAGTTGTTTCCGATTTGATTGGGACGTAATAAAAAATAATGTAAGCAAGTCTATCGGTGGGCACTATAAGCTGGTGGTTTCAGTCGGATCTTAAATTAAATCATCATTATATGCAGATCACATGCGAACAACGCTGAATTCTCCAAGTAAATAATTCAGTATTTGGGATATAGAAGGTTTTCCTATTTTGTGTAAGAGCTGTGATTTTTCTAAACGTTAGTAGTATCAATTGTGTGGTACGGACAGTGTTATCGAGCGACAATAAGAGCTAGTACATACTGGGCGTTCGGCGTTGCGTTGAGCGAGCGTTGGTCGCGTACACACACCGCACTTAGTACGGCGTTCGACGCCCGAGCAACGCGCGTTCGAACGGAAAAATGTAAACGCGCGTTTGACCAGCAGCGCGCTTGCATGTGTACACTTCAATAGAATTCGGGGTTCTCAAAACTCCCAATGTGTATAATACCCGGCACATAAGTTAGCCGCAAACGGGACGTGGGGGGCAGCGCACGTTAAAATTTGTATGAAAATCGGCAAGGTAATTTGAGTTTATTGCCAACTCATATGCCGCGATCTATACTGGCTTTAACGTTGTCGTGTGTTGCAGCGCGGGCCGCGAGCGCGCGCGCCGCCAGCAGTCGTCGGACGAGGAGGCGCCCGCCGCCGAGCCCGCGCACAGGCATCCCGATATCAACCAACTCAGAGCCTTGCTGCACGAGGTACTGTAGCATATATATATAGGGACAAGTCACACAGATTGAGTTAGCCCCAAAGTAAGTTCAGCACTTGTGTTATGGGATATTAACTCGATGATACTATATTTTTTAACAAATACATATATAGATTAGATAAACATCCAAGATCCAGGTCAATTAGAACAAGATCATTTTTCATGTTGACGGGTGATCGGGAATCTAACCAAGGACCTCCTGAGTAGTGGACAGGCATGTCAACCATTACGCCACAGAGGAGGAGCAGGTTTTTTGGCTATTTATGACGCACTGTTGGGCAAAGAAGTTTCCCCACTAACCTTCCATGTATAGCCATGGCGTTTTCTTCAAAGCCTGAAGTTCGTCTGTCCATTTAGCTTTAGGCCTTCCTCGTTTCCTGTATCCATCAGTAGGAACCGAGGCAGTCAAAACATGAGCCCATCTTTTCGGAGGCATGCGGCAGATATGACCTGCCCAGTCCTACTAGGCTAGGCTGAAGTGGGACTGGGCAGGAGGAGGTTAATAAGTAATGTTCGATATAGTTGATCGGCATGGAGTCTGGCGGCGGCAGTGCTGTGGAGATAAGCGACCGCGTGAGCGCGTGGTGCTCGGCGCGCGCGCCCGACGACCAGCTGCGGCGGGCGCTCGCCGACAGCGCCGACATCGCCGACGCCGCGCAGCGCAAGCAGCGGAAGTACGACAAGGTGGGGCCCGTTACCAATAGACCCTTTCGACCTGGGGGAGAGTTATAATTATTATTATTAAATTAAAGCTAGATGGCAACAATAAGGAGACACTATAGAGAATTTGTAGGGAGATCAAGCAGATGCGACTGGAAAAAGAAAAGATGCGAAAAGCAAGTACAGCGCACTCTCCCGAGATTCGGCTCGTATAACCTAGAGGTTGGTAGAGCCATGGGAGGTGGAGGGAGACCCTTTCGGCCGCCATGGCAACTAACTGAGTTTAACAAGCACTTCATCATCATCATCTGTTTACAACCCACTGCTGGGCATAAGCCTCCCTCTGTCTACGCCATGCATCCCTACTTACTCTGAGCCACCGCAATCCAGTTGTTGCCAGCAACCCTCCTAATATCATCGACTCATTATTGACATCGACAATAAAACCATTTGTCAAAAAGAAATTTTTATTCTTACTTTGCAACTTTTTTTATACAATTCAGTCATCACCATTATTTCATTTCGTGTAGGTACACGGTCAATGCACACCCTGGTGTCAGAGCTCTTCGGAACCGCCTCTCGGCTTCTGGCGTGTTTCCTTTAACGTGACATTAAATTTATTTTTCAAAATAATACTGCACAATTTTGTAGCGGTCATTGAATACATCTAGGTACCTTCCAAATATCAACATTATAGCACGCATAGTCTCCGAATAAAATCACTGACATACGGACAGACTGACATAACGAGTCATTGCCGTTTTTGCCATTTGGCTATAAAACCCTAAAAATCTGACGAATATTTTGATATGATATTGAATATTTGCAAAATGTTAAAAAAAATTACATCAACAAGACCTGAAATGAAAACGGAAGGCCCAAAACAGATCAATGATGTGGAGATTCCATGTGGTTACCCCGTCTAAGGGCGCTTTTAGTGTCACGCGGATTTGCTCACGCACGCGGGATTGGCCCGCATGCGTAAAATTTCACGCTGCGGATCATACGCAGCATGAGTTTCAGTTTTCTACGGGCTGCGTAACGGTATAGACGTGTTCAAAAATGATCAATGTCAGAAGAATATCTGTCGCTTACATACTTTACAAACGACGAAACAAGAAGACAAGAGTACATGTTGATCCCTTTCTTGAAAATAGGCTTCTTGCTGGGGCGTTTGTTACACACTTTGGAAAACTACAAAATAATGAACGTAAATTTAAAAATTACTTTCGAATGTCCATTCGTTCTTTTGATGAACTGTTGTGTAAAATTGAGAATAAGCTACAAAAAAGCAGTTTACGAAGGATTACAATACAACCGATTGAGAGGCTCGCTATTACATTAAGGTAAGTTTAAAATTTTAAATATTTAATTTCCTGCTATGATTTAGTGGAAAGGGATTTGAACAGGTAGGATAAACGTACCAATCCCAAACCAGTAAAGGACTTTTTTGACTTCAAATTACTGTCATGTGTAAATTTACATGTGCAAAAAAAAAATTTGTCATGTACTCTGGTCAACTGCAAAAATGTTAAACAAAAATCAAATCAATGATTTTTTCGGTAGTTGACCATCGTGGTCAACTATTGAGACATCATACAACACATGTTCTAGTAATTATCCAGTCTAAATAAACGGTATAATAATGATTTTTTGTTTGAAATATCGTAAAGTAACGCGTCATTGGTTATTAATTGTTGAAATTTCATAAAATAAGATTATTTCACTCATAAAATGTCACCATTAAAGTGGAATCATTCCTACCTTTCATCACACGCTACTTATTATAATATAGATAAAAGTTATAGGTTTGCACATGACAGTAATTTAAAGTCAAAAAAAGTCCTTAATTGGTTTGGGATTGGTACGTTCAACCTACATACACAATCCTTTTTTTTATCTGATAAAGTACACATGGCCACAGATCAAGTTACCCAAAACCAGCATAAATGGAACTCGCGCCTTGCGTATTATCATACTTAGGTAACCCGTCGGAGTCCCGCTTATACTGGATTTGAGTAACTTGATCTGTGCCGTGTGTACAACCGCACTCATATGACTAAACAAACAATTAGAGAGAAACTGGAGAAAAAAAGTTAATCGTACTCATTTTAATAAAAAGAGTTTTATTCATAAATTAAAAAATCAAATTTTACATCATTCATTTCTTTGTAAATTTGTATCCTGAGCGTTGACATTTCTTTCGCCTGTAGATGATGTTGTTGCTGGGGTATAAATTACGTCATAAGATGTGATATTAAACAAGCCGCTTTCAGTCGAAATAAGAGTTTCATTGTCATTCACTGCAGCAGAACTAATAGCATTGTCGTTAAGACTCGAAGTATCCTGGATTATACTATTGGTTTGGTAATCTTGATTTATCGGTGACAAACTGTCAAGCTCAGTAAAAGCACTAGAACTTGTTGTAGGTATGGGACTGTAGTATGCAGGTTGTGTTTGACTTTCCATTTCCATAACTATATTTAACACTTTTGTTCTGAACATTAGTTTTTGATATCTAGTGAATCTTTTTAATGAAGGCTGCAGAGACTGAAAGAAAGCCAAATCCTCACTTTCTAGCTCCAGTTGATTAGACTTTAAGCATTCTAATAACTGTGCCTCAAATTCAGATGGTGCTTGCTTTTTAGATTTTACTTGTTTTTGTTTTGATGTTGGGTGAGAACTTTCTTGACGTGAAGTATCTGGTTGCGTGGACTCATTACGTGTTTCTAAATTACGTTGTGATGTTAGTTGAGAACTTTCTTGACGTGAAGTACCTGGTTGCGTGGACTCATTAGGTGTTTCTAAATTACTTTGTTCAGACATTTCTTCACAGAGTGACTCTTCTCCAACAGTTTCCGTTGTACTGTCTAAGAAAGTCAAAATGTCATAGTAAGAATATTTCTTCTTCTTCTTACTCCCAGAGCCGGATGGCTGATTTTTTTCAGATATCTTGTCTTTCTGGTAAGTGTCCCTTGCTGTTCGCCAGCGTTGTTGTATTTTCTTGTCTGAAATGACAAAATATAATAAGTAAGTGGCAAAAGTACACACAGTTTCAGATCAAGTTACCCAAAACCAGTACCAATAAACGGAACTTGCTCGGGCCTCGCCGGGCGGCGAGTCGTCTACGATAATAAACAACGCATGAGTCCTGTTTATACTGGTTTTGGGAAGCTTGATCTGTGGCCGTGTGTACAAATCTGATATTAGTTGGAAATTTAACTGCATTCGATTAAAGGCCCTCCTTAATTCACACATGTTGTCAACTTTACACTGTCTCATGAAGCATTAGATAAATCAAGCAATATATATATACCTATACAGAGTGGAAAAATAAGGCCGCAGTTGAAGGAAAAGTACCCATAATATTGATGATGGCAAATTTTACTGAATGGAAATAATTCATTTTTTACAAAAATAATTAGAACTTCATTTAAGGATTTTTGGAAAAACACCGGATTGAATCGGGAAATTTGTTTATTTGTTACAGTAAAATTTGCCATCATCAAAATTAAGGTGAAAACTTCCGGAAGTCACTAGCGCTGTAAGTTTTTAATTGTTTTAACAAAAATTTTCTTTATTTGCATCTGTCAACCTTCATGAAGGAGGACTTCTGGCCGCAGGGTGTCGTGTTTCGGAAGTTCCGAGGGCGGCTGCCCGCTGACACCGTGCACACGTCGGCGACATTACGTGTGAAATAATTAAAATAGTTTTTGTATATAAAATAATATGTATGTTAGTCTGTAAGGTATATATCTATGGGCCTCTGTTTACATTACCATCTTGTAATGTAAATATTGCCTGAAATAAACGATATTTTATTATATTATATTATATATATTTATTAGATTCCTTTCATTTGCCGGAAATTTTACCATAGGGGTTAATTTATACAAAGAAGATTTCTTATAAAATATTTACAGCATAGTTATGTGTCTCAAATCTGCTAAAAGTGGCCACTTTTAGCAGATATGAGATACATAACTATACTTCGAACTTTTCATATGAAATCATAACTGCATAAATACCCCCCTATGATAACATTTTCGGCAAATCATAGAAATCTAACGTAGCTATAGTACTGTAGTTAAAACGAATTAAAAACTTCTAGCGCTAGCTACTTCCGTGCCCTTTCACCTTAAGGGTATTTATTTTTCTTCTGAAGTAAAATTCGAGCGGTGCATGCTGTCTTATGTCTGATGTCAGCATTATTAATATATTATGTTATCATATTATTAATATATTGTTTTTGTTTTCAGATATTTGGCAACTGGTAATACATTCACTGATCTACACTATTCCTATCTGATTGGAATTGCAACAATTAGCGAAATAGTAAGACAAGTTTGTTACATAATATGGATTGAACTAAAGTCTGAATGTATTCCACAGCTTAATGGGATCAAATGGAAAGAAATCGCAGAAAGATTTCTCACATATACAAATTTTCCTAATTGCTTGGGTGCTATTGATGGAAAACATATAAGAGTGATTCGGCCGCCGCACAGTGGATCACTATATTTTAATTATAAGAAATATTATTCTGTAGTGCTCCTCGCAATGTGTGATGCTGATTATAATTTTACATATATTAATGTCGGTACCAGTGGAAGCAACGCCGATTCAACCATCTTTAGAAGGAGTCAATTGTATACGAAACTGGAAAGTAACACGTTGGGTATCCCTGACCCGCAAGAGTTGCCTATTATTTGCCCCGAAGTAGCTTATCCATCTAGTGTAAGAGCAAAGTTGCCGTTCGTGATAGTGGGAGATGAGGCATTTGGTTTATCATCACATGTGATGCGGCCTTATGCTCGTGATAATTTACCTTACAAAAAGAAAATATTTAATTACCGTCTGTCCAGAGCTAGAAGGTACATAGAATGCACTTTTGGAATTATGTCAAATAAATTTAGAATATTTCACAGATCCATGACTGTCAAGTTAGATCTAGCACAATTAATAGTCAAGACGGCATGTGTACTTCACAATTTCATAAGGAAACGGGATGGCTACATGGTCAGCCATACATTTGTCACAAATGGTTTTACGGGACCACTACCCAGGCAGCAGACTGAAAGTAGTAATACGTCGGCAAGTAATATCAGAGATATATTTGCAGATTACTTTATCAATGAAGGAAAAGTCCCCTGGCAACACCGATATATAATTAATTAACTAAACTCAAAAGGTTTTAGAAGGTTTTTGATGTTATTTGTGAATTAAATAATTATGCTTATATTAATAAAGTAATGATGGTTGTATAAATAAAATAATGAACCAAACACATACCCGCCACTTTTCTTTCCTCTTCGCTCAAATTTTCGTAGTTAGGTGCCAATTCCTTCAAAATATCTCTCCATGCAGCCTCCCTCGCGTCCCTGTTTTTGTATAATTCATTGCGTTTATCCCACAAAACGGGCCGCAGATGAACTTCAATGATTACTCGTTCTGTATCGATTTTCATTTCGGTAGTACAATACGGCGCGTGCGCCCCGCTCGACTCTAAAATGGGCACTGAAGTTGTAGGCAGCGCTTACGCATGCGGATACCCCGCACCGGGGTGACGCCCCGCACAGCGCCCCGCGTCCCGCGTGCGTTTATCACGCTTTACAATAGATACCTATATGAAATTGTTCTTTGCGGATGCTACGCATGCGGGCCAATCCCGCGTGCGTGAGCAAATCCGCGTGACACTAAAAGCGCCCTTAGACATCATAAATCAAGTCAAAATTTAAATCCTACTTAATAATATGTAGAAAAATTAAAGTGAATCGGTTCTATGTCGTTTACTATCAAATTAACCAACTTGTTAATTATAGGCACGTCGAGCTCTCCGCTCGTGGCGCAGAACCCAAGCTCTAGTTCGTGCCCGCGAAGAGTGGTGGAGCGGGACGTTGCGGGACGCTCACAGAGAGTACGCCAGCGCGCTGTCTGCTCTACACGACCGCGTGGCCAGGCTGGAAGTGCTGCTGCTGGTGTGTATACTTCATTCTAATTCTAATTGTTCATTCTCAACTAGCGGTCCCGGCGAACTTCGTACCGCCTTACAAATTATTAGTAATATCCTACATATTTCACTTAATTTATATAAAATCCCTATGTATACGATACGTCACTCAATTGTTTTACCTTTCCGGAAGCCCTCCACTAACACTTAAACTTTATGGTATGGTATCAAAGTTCAAATTGCCTTTTAAGTATTATAACGAATCTTTTGTATGAGAATATAGAAAACTGTTGTTTTTAGACTCTTTCAGGCATTTTTTTATTTTTCTCGCTGTAAAAAACCATCCTCGTACTTCAAGGATCATTTAAAAGAAAAGAATTGGCCAAATTGGTCTAAGCATTGTTGAGTTATGCGCTTACCAACACATTTTGCGATTCATTTTTATATTATAGAAGATATAGGACATTCTTATCACTTATTGACGTCAATCATTACTCATATTATTAAGTTTACCACCACTTCTAAAGCGCAAGTGGGGAAGAAGCAAAGAATTACTTATCCGTTGGTCGCCGAACCCGAAGTGGATCTTTGTCAACCATAATATTCTGCGCGATGGCTTGCTAGTTTACCATAGGCGCCCATCTCATGCAGGTCAGCCTGCACGGCATCCCTCCAGCTCCATATCCGGGGCTAATAACTGGCAAAGAATGTCAAAACATTTTTATTACAATAAACTAGTTACTTATGTTTGTTTTATTTATTTTCATGGAGAACCAACCGCTATAAACATGCAAATTATGAAACAACTAGCTTTCGCCGCGGCTTCGCCCGCGAATTCGCCCGCATAATTTCCCTCGGGAACAGTACCCTATGCCCTTCTCAATACTCCTAGCTATGTGTATGCGAAATTTCAGGAAGATTGGTTCAGTAGATAGGGCGTGAAGAGATAACAAACAAATATACAAACTCACTTTCACATTTATAATATTAGTTGGGATTTATGTAACACAAGTTTATGGCCATATTAAAGGAAAACTCCTTAATCTTCCTAATAGTCTCTTGTGGCTCCTTAACCAATGCCAATACTTCGATATGTCAATGAGTACCGACTACCGAGTGATAAAGACAACGTACCGCTCAACGAACTTCGAGAGAATAACTGGCATTGGTTATGAACCAGGTGACACTATTCTGCAACTGGTACTAGATTACTGTATAATAATTCAACCGGGTAAGTTAAATGCGAGTATATTAGCATTGCAGCAGATTTCCTTTAGTTGCCGCTTGTATTGCAGGCTAGGCCGCGTTTACAAGCTAATGATAAGTTACATTTTCTCGTAGATTCCGATCTCATTTAAGTGGTGTTTAATTTGTCAGGAAACACAAAAGAAAGCTGGTCTACCGGTGATGTTGCCTCACGAGCCGTCTGCGCGCCGGGAAACACCGCCATTGCCTCGGAGACCAGACCCTGACCCCTTGCTTATAAACGGTCAGTTACTACTTTGATAATTTCAATTCCTTCTATCTTGCCTCGTCAAATACATAAAAAATAACACGTTAGTAATCTCATTTAAACTAAAATATGTTAGCCTTTTCTCTTTTTCCGATATTTAACTCAAAAGAACGAGAGAAAACAATTTTTTTACTAAGGGGTAATGTCAATAATTCCATTCTGGGAATAAAAGTCTTCTTTAAGTCCACCCCTTATCCCAGTTCATCTGGGGGACGGTTCTCCTCGTACATTTGCGACCTACTCCGGGTTAATATAAAATAAAGGAACTTGCAATGACAAAATCAACGTAAGTTCACGATAGCTAGATTGTGGTAAAAGTTGGCGTATATTGATTTTTAGACCCATGGAGCTCCGACAGCGATCTCTCCGATTTATCTCCCGTGGAGGACGAATACGCGAAGGTGGACAAATCGGATCGCCGTCGAGAGGCGCCCGATATCGGTGACGTCACGGCAACCACATCGGAAACCAAGCCAACCAATGTCGTCACTACTGTCGTTAATAGTGTCAAGGTAATTATTTTTATGTCAATGTCGTTTTTTATGCCTTTGTTCTTTATATGATTATTGCCGTTTTATATCTTAATAGACGAATTAGATTGAGTGAACATTTTTGCTGTACCTACCTGAGTTATTTCCACATAATATTTAGCATACGGTCGGTCGGATCGGACTAAGCAGTCGAACCAAATTTTAGAGCGTAATTTATACGGACCTGTCCCATATTAAGCAGACACATTTCTGATGTTTTCTTTTTTATCTTTGTAAATTATTTTAAAACCAATAAAGCGTATTCGCCGTGCATAATAATAAATAATGATTGAAAACACAAATTCATTCATTCAAAATGTAAATCGTTTTCCAAATCAATTTATTTGTAGCCAGTGGTGAGTGCTAGCAATGCCCACGTGACTTACGCCGTGCCGACTCATACGGCGGCGGTGACGTCACCTCCAATGGTGACGTCGGCTCCAAGTGTGACGTCACACGTGACTACTGCACCAGCCCCTGCGCCGGCGGCGACCACGCCGTCTGAACGACTGTGAGTGTGTACCAAGTTATTAATTTAAATTTAATTTTTAATCTTATCTTGTCTAGTCGAAAGGGCACCACTGTAAATTACATGTAGTATTTCGTAACCGAATATGAATAATACAACATGCGAAGGATAACTATGACGATTTTTTTCACAATTTAGAAATCTCAAGATTAATTTGACGGGATTACCATCATGATTCATTAAAAAAATTGGTGCAAGCTGTCAGTTGTATTTCTTAACTGAAACGGTCAATCAGGAGTCGAAAGCTTGCTTAAAATTTATTAACCCATTTCTTTATTCATAAATTCATGGTTATTAACGTAATTTTTTTAGTAAAATTTATGTTATAAAATTATTTTTATGCCACTAGCATCTTAATGTAAATCCAGCTATAGGAGCGTCACACAGCAAACGCGGTGCGACGCATTCTATGTGGTGACCGGTGATCCATAAAATAAATATTATCCCCAGCGGGTCCACATCGAGCGCGCTAGCGGCGTCGCGCGAGTCAGTGTCGACGGTGGCGTCGCGCGAGCTGGACGCGGCCGTGCCCCGCGGCGCGCTGCTCGACACCTCGCTGCACCGCGCGCGCACAGACCTCGCGCGGCACCGACACCACGCGCCGCACTCCAGCCCGCACTCGCCGCACTCGCTCAGCAATGCTAGCTCGGTCAGTGTGACCCCACATTTACACTCGGCCCCTGCTACTGCTCCTGTCGCTTCTGCGGCAATAACGACGCGAGTGAGCGTTCACACTCAGCCTTCATACTTCTTTACTGCTCATCTGGTGGCCTACTATCACATGCAAGTTCCAAGCCCTACAAGGCCGAGTGTAAATGTGGCATAACATACAGCACCGTCGCGCGAGCTGGACGCGGCCGTGCCCTAATAACCCGACCAATTGTAAACATTTCAGACGACGACACCACCACTTTATATTGACAATAATCTCTACTTTCAGTATGACGGACTCGATGATTCCTACAATGATTCAGCGGACGAATCACTTAGCGAGTCTACTTCCGGCGCACCACCCCACACCGGTCATGGAACGGTAAGAAGTTATAGCCACATTTTTACTTGATGCTTTATATGATAACCATAAAATAAAAAGTGTTATTTCCGGCTTATTTGAGTTTATTATTTCTAAAAAAAGTATATTGTCCTACTTGTAATTTTGGAAAAGCTGGAGCGATGGTTATATACTTGACCGCTACAAAGGGGAGTTCTCCCGCCAGGTCTGCCTTAGTAAAGAAACTAGGCTCCACACTTTAAATAACATAAAAACTGTTTTAAATCTAATTCCTGCCTCCTATATCTAATCTAACCACGTAAATTAAAAGTAGAGCTTCATCTAATCAACTTTAAAAATATGTCTGCTCAATTTATATGTTACTGATCTTCTTCGATTTTTAAGTGGGGGTTATGAAATATCAAATTTCACTTGTGTGTATATGATTTGAGCTGACAAACTTAAAACTTAATTATAAATCTATTAAAACTGTGTTGTTAAATCTTTCAACGTATTTCCTACTAAGTGCATGTTTGTTGTTCTAACTCGGCACTTGTTTAACAGCGGGAAACGCGGCAGAGTTGCGGTAGCTCTGTCGGCAGCGGAACGGATGACGGCATTTACTCGCGAGACCATAGACACCATCCGCTCACAGGTGAGGATAGAGCTTGCTGCAGTCACGTCACCATCATGCATTGTGTTAACATGTGTCCGCAACCTCACACAACACTTAGCTTAACCCACAGGGATCGTAGGTGCAATGCGACACAAAATAAAGGAACGTATATTTTGTCGGTCGTAAGATGATAGTTGATTGTAGATGTAGAAGTGACATTTGTTTGTTTCGCATTGTATTACGAGTATTTTGATGGATAAAATGATTTTAAATAACGGAACTCAAAACCTTACACATCCTCACTTACACGCCACAGTATGAAAAAGCGTAGCTTATAACCATAAATGTCTTGTGATTAATTAATTGTCCCCAAGTGAACCACAAGGTAATCATAGTAATTTCATGTCGGTGGAAGGGATCTGTAATGCTGTGAAGATGCAAAGAATGATCGTATTATAAAATGCCAATTATTGAAAGTTATTGAATATCTACTTTTTCTTCGTAATCTTTAGACAGACATTCAGTAACGTTTTGAATTGGCCGCGTTAAACAAGGGATTGTTATAGATAAGCGACTAGGTTATGCAGTAATTTGTGACATTATCAATTGAAATCCAAGTTGTCCAACATTAGCAATGTGTCCAAACTGTTTCCCAAAAATAGCCCGAAGAAGGGCGACATATCGCATGCACCTAAAATAAGAAAAATCAATGTCATAGCTGTAACCTACAATAACAGACACTTGTTCAAGTGCAGTTTCCATCTGCCTAACGCGCGATGAAACTTAAATGCAAAAAATAATTTAGACACAATTTTTCACCAATCATATTTGTCACAAACCGTCGCTTAGCTAGGACATTAATATGAAGTGGTGTGGCGTGGGGCTAGGTCCGCCGGCGTCGCTGGCGGAGCAACTGAAGCAGGTGCTGGCCGAGCGCGAGCGGCGACTGGCCTCCACGCCGGACGCCGTGCAACTGACCAACGAGCTCGTCGACGAGATCCGCCAGGCCGTCAGCGAGGCCAACGCTAGAGGTCGGTGCCGGCCGCCGCAGGGGATGAAAGATATACCGATTACTTCCCGCGTAGAATAGCAGTGACGTGCGATAGTGTAGACAAACGTGTCTAAGCGCGATATATGAAAGAAAAACTGTATTACTGTAAACATCTTTATAATATGCACGCCACTGCCGCGTAGTACTTGCTACAATATTTTATCCATCTTTTGTCAAGTATAAAGTTTGATTCTTGTGATTGGCATCTTTTATAGGTTATTTTTGTAGTAATTTGCTGACTGAGATCGAACGTGTTACGGTCAGTTGATATGACTTTTAATATTGCAGTTTAATATTACTACATTAATATAGTTGTAACCTAAAAAAAATGCTTTGTAGCGTTAGAATTAATCGGCATATCTTTCTTTCTGACAATACCACGACATCGCTTTATGCTATAGACCGGTACTATGGGGCTGGAATGGTTGGACATAGGCCGGCGAGACTGGCAATCAGAAACTTAACTATTATTTTTGCTATTTTCACAACCTGAAACTACCTGCATTACTCCACTCCTAGCATGGATTTATACAGCATGTTTTTTTTCTATTACAATTTATTTTAAGAGTAACTTATTATAAAGACCCAGGTGCGATTGAAAAGTAAGGATACTAAGATTGGTGTATTCTACTGAGCCGAGTTCTATCCATAATTACTTAACAAGTAATTCCTTATCTTATGAAACTCACTCCGTAATAATTTACAAAACTCACTGGGTGTGCAGTTTTTTAAATTAATATGGATTAAAAAGTGTTTTCCCCATACTACATAATCAAGAAGTCGCTCTTTATATGGTTCGATTACACCTTTTTCGTATTTTTATTGCTGTTGGAATATTACATACATAATATAACAGTCTTGTCGGCCTTATTATTTTTAAATATCGAATTATTTACCTAACCTTCCGGTATTGATTTGACATTTTTAATTTATGTCTGTTGATCAATGTTCATTTGGTAACATACTAATTACAAGCTATATGTGCTGATGGTGGTGGTCTGATTTTCTACAGCCTTTATTTTGGATATAAATACTATGTACTTCAAACTGTTTTTTTAATTTTAAACGTCATGCTTATCTTAGTTATTATTATTTTATTATATAAGGCTAGTATCGCAGCCAAGCGTTCGTTTTTCTTTTTTTTTTGGTTGCATTTTAAACTACGTCGCTCCTAAATGTAATGATATATATTTTGTTCTTTTGTTTGTCTTTATTATACTGAAGCATCCGCGAGAAAGGATTGATCTATTTTAAGCCCTAAAGCTTACAGCTCTTTTTCTTCATTTTTCTTACTCGCTTGTTAGGCGCACACGCAAGGGCGGAAACAAAACGGTCCTTGCCAGGACATGCTCTAAATAGATGGCATTAAAAATTCATTCGCCATACAGTTATCTTTCTTAAAATCCATCATATTAGGTTCAGGATATGGTATCCGAATTTGACAGAATGATGATGGACGATATCTTTGGGAGAGGCATATGACCAGCTGAGCTCATTTCTTGCGACGAATAAAGGAAAAAATAACGTTTTACAGACCTACTATTTACTAATAGTAGGTCTATTTTTTCCTTATGTATAGTATTCTGTAATCTGTGCTCAGACTAGACTTAACTAAGCACCTGATACCGCGCTTGCGCGCTCGTCAGGGAACTGTGAGCGAGTCTCGTGTGGCATGTGAACATGTGGTTGTAGTGAAGAAAGCTCCGGCTTGCGTAGTCGGCGGCGAGGTGCCGTGGCAGCCGCTGTCGGCGGCCGTCAGCGACGCCAGCCTGTCGCCGCCGCCGCAGCAGGACCAGCGCGTCAACCAGTGGACCAAGCAACAGGTTACTTACTTCTCTCATTTATCTAGTACTACACTTATATTGAAGTGTTATTTTCTAAATGTGTGACTCACTCATAGTGGCATATATCTCAAAAATAGCACTTCTGGCACGTTTATAAGTCGCTTCGCCAATTTTCGATGTTGTGGAATAAGCGCCTACCGCCATCTCAAATTATAGATATAACAAACAAATTTAGAGAGAGACGGAAACGTACGTAATGTATATCAAAACCCCCAAAATGGAATCATTTTTAGTAAGTGGACGACGCCCCATCCATAATCAACCAGTTGTTTAGATTTAAAAAAAACCTTCATCGAGTTCTATTCTACACAACTAGTTGGTCGGTTTAGTTGGTCGAAGTGAAAATTCAGATGTTGATGTGTAAAGCCAATGTAACAAAACAAACATTCCATATCAGGTGTGGCAGTGGGTGTCCGGCCTGGGCGAGGGTTTGGAGCGGCACGCGGGCGCGTTCGCGACCAGCAACGTGGACGGCGCACTGCTGCTGGCGCTCAGCTCCGCCGACCTCAAGCTGCTCGGGCTCGGCGGCGACGACCGCCGGCGGATGAAACGACGCATCAAGGAACTACGGGCCGCACACGAAAAACACCTCAAAGCGCTCAAGAAGGCCGAGAAAAAGGCCAAGAAGAAGTAACTTTTATGCTCTCGCGTCAGCGGATCCACGACGGTCAACGTGAGAGTTTGTCTGTGGACGAGAAACAGATTTCATTAAAAATCTCTCTAGTTATCCTAGTTTGCTAGCAAACCTGCTTAGGAAAATTTATCTTATATTTCCTGTGGATCCGTTTTGATAAGCCACATTTTGCAGGTTCTTAGGGCCACGCGGCGTCGATATTTTAATATTGAATACAGTTATAAAGTCCGAAAGTGGTGTGAATCGACGCATGCTAGTAACTACATTGTACAGCTACTTCTTTTTCTCGTTTGTTTTTTACGAACCCCTTATTATTCTTGTTTCCAATTAGAAACAACACTTAAGACTGATATCTATGATTTCTGCCCCTTAATCTTAATGTCTATTTGTTAAAATAATGTAGTTACGTCCTAAGAGTATATCTGAACTGCGATCCACTTGTGTGGCTGAAAGACGTTGGGAAGGCCGCGAGCTGTGTCCGATAGCGAACATAGTGCCATCTGACCTTAGGGAATAGTGACGTTACAGTACTGCTTCGAACGAAGAAACGAATAATATTAATCGAAAATTAGACGTAAGTGAATTATGGAACAGGTCAAGTAGAACTCGTTTATCTAGACTGTCTAATCTAATCCTATTTATTCCGTATATAACTCTTAACTGATATTTCGTTAAAATTCGTAATTTCTTGATTGTTCCTACATTTTGTATTAATTGTGTCAGTTTTTCTTCAAGTTCTATTTGAAATGATGGACTGCAGGAAAAACACTGGCTCAATCTAGTCAATAAGATGAATTGTATGCCGTTTGAGACGTGAACACCTAACATTTTTCTTAGAAAAATTCGTATTTATTAAGATAGGATAAAACATCTATGTAACTAATATAAACTATGTATTATGACATGATTATGATACGATAATTTATTTTGATGGGTAATCATTATGCAATGCAAATTGTTATTGGTTACTTTGGCATTTATTTATGAAGATTATTGCACAAAATGTACTTAGTGTAATGTGTGGCCGATTGTGCATCGCCAGTCTGTTAGTACTTTAAAATAATATAAAGTTCGATGAAGCATGTGATCTCATTTCACGTATGAGTATAGAACGTATATCTTCGCCGCGTCTCAGTATTCTCTCCGCAATTATCGCAGCTGTTGTCTTATGAAATGCAATCTACATTAAATTTTCGTCTTCACTCTTTAATGTTACACATTCCAGTAACTCGATTCTTGTTTGTTTCAGTGTGGTAGTTTTCAATGATTTATAGATGCTTTATAGTTTTTTTAGGCAACAAGTAAATATGGTTTATCTAAGTGTGTGTTCTGATGCGCATGCGAGTATGTCTTGTTCTTGGTTGCACTGTACTGTACCATGTAAATATAGTCTCAAATGTGGAGTGGACGGAACTAGTGGAGTGCTCGAAATCGATGTATGACTGGTGTACGCTGTACATTTACGATATTTATTTCGATTAAGAATAACATTTAATGTAAGTAGAATCCATTAACCATTGCCAAAATTAAACAGTACTTTTATTTAAAATATAAATATTGTTGATTTTTGTTTAATTTACATTTTCTTTAAATTATTTTATATTTATTTTGGGACCAAATTTAATTTGTTATGAACTTGCTTATTTTTATGTATTTGGTGAGCGTATAAGAAAGATTTTTATTTATATTTTAATAAACAAACCAAAGTCAAGCATCACATTGTTTTTTACTGTTGTTTTCTGTGTGAGTATCTTGTATATGATGTGAGATATAATGAGAAAATACATATAATCTGCCGTGTAGATTCGACTTTTCTTATTAAAATCAAGCTAATCAAACATAAAAACCGACAGGCTCGAGAATTTCAAATTAGTTTTGCATTTAGAATCGACTATAACTTCTTTTAGAGAAACAATAAATTGTTTATTAAATCCTCTATATGCAGTGTGTTCGATAAATTCTCGTCATCTATATAAGAAATCCGAGCCTTATCGATAACTTCAAGCTAGAAAACCTCTACACAGTGATTTTAGCATAGATGACTCCCATAATATCGTTTCGTCCACTAGGATCCCCTGACCCGATCCCCCAGGGGATCCCCGTGAACTCATCTGTTCATCAGAATCCCCTTTAAATAAAAGTCAATGTCACACTGTAAACTTAAAAGTCAATGTCACACTGTAAACCTAATACAGCAGACTTAGACAAGTCTGCTGTATAATAATGTGTATGCGCGTATCGGACTGTTATGTGTCGGTGCACTATCCTCAAAACTTCTTCTGCCGCTGATTTGAGCCCATTCCCGTACCATGAAATATACGCTAGCGACCGCGATAAAATTGTTTATGGAATTCATTTCTTAGTATCATTATTAATTAAACGAGTACCAATATACATTACTATCCTCCAGGGGCTCCATAAAGCAGTCGCTAGCGTCTTACTTATCTCATGGTATGCAAGTAGGGCCAGATTCTTCTATGAGGTGATTTCCTAAAAATCACAACCACTTCACGATGCGGGCGCAGTGCAGTATGTAAAAATGCATCAGCGGAGAGTACCTTCTACTACTTGCTGGACAAAGCAAAAACTCAAGTACTTTATCACACATTACACTAAATCATTATCACTACATAGTATAAAACAAAGTCGCTTTCTCTGTCCTTTGTATGCTTAAATCTTTAAAACTACGCAACGGATTTTGATGCGGTTTTTTTAATAGATAGTGATTCAAGAGGAAGGTTTTTATGCCCATGCGAAGCTGGGGCGGGTCGCTAGTCACTATATAGTATAAAACAGTCGCTTTCTCTGTCCCTTTGTATGCTTAAATCTTTAAAACTACGCAACGGATTTTGATGCGGTTTTTTAATAGATAGTGATTCAAAAGGAAGGTTATTATGCCCATGCGAAGCCGGGGCGGGTCGCTCGTATTATATAAAGGAAAGATTTGTGTTTGTTGAATAAAAACTACTGAATCGATTTCAATAATGCATATATGGGAGAGTAATACCTTGAAATACAGCTAGTGTATATTGCATCTACTTTACTACCCCTACAGCTGCCCACAAATATTAAGTTAGTTAATTAGTATTTAAATAAAAAAACTGACTAAATAGAACCGTTTTTCCCCCGAAGGGTAAAAAACGGATATTTAGGTTCCTGCCGTAGCTTGAACCACGAGTGAGATAGCGTTCTTGTAACTCATCTTCCCTCTTGCTCTCTCCTTATCAAGTAGCGTATCCTACCATAGAGTCTAGTGTAGCGCCCCCCCCTCGCACGGCACCGGCGACCGGCTGTTGACATTGACATTTCAGTACCAGGTAAGCCGGCAAGGCCTTCAGGCGTGGTTCAAGCTACGGCAGGAACCTAAATATCCGTTTTTTACGAAAAACGGTTCTATTTAGGTGTCCGTGCCTATGCTTGAACCACGAGTGAGACGTGTTTACATTCTGCCGGCGCGGTGCCAGTGCTTGGCGTACTGTGATTTATGAATAAGTATGAAAATTACAAAAGATCATTTAGCTGATATAATATATCCACGCTAATAGTCAAAAAGATTATGTATGTAAACCAAATCTTCTATCTTAGCCAGAATACTTATGTATATTATTAATCAATAATCAATCGATCATTTATTTGTCAAACCTAGGGCATGAAAAAATGTTTTAGTATGAGTATTTTTTTTTTTTTTTTATCCGTTATTGACCAGATATTATGTTAAGAGCGTATACCTACATTGTGTTAGACCTCGTGAAAAAATGGCGGAACATCCCGCAAGTAGTAATTATAAATTTACATAGGCCATGCATTTACATACTTTTTAAATTTTTTCTTTATCCAACTCGGATGATGAATGTGCCTCTTTAAATATGTCTGTATCTAGCCAGCTTTGACCATGCGTGAGCCCAGAGCTGTTTTATTTAAGCTTTAAATAATAATGAAGAGGCTATAAAGTTCTGTGACAGAAAGTGACAACGAGTCTTGTTTATTTACTTATTAAACTTCGTTGCGTACAAATGTAAATGGCGGACTTATGAGGTTTTTCCCTCTCAGTCAGCCAACTAGTGGTGCAGAGGACATCTTGTTCCACCAATAACATTCAACTTTGACTAAGCCCTGCATCCTGGTTTCCTCTATGAGGGTTCTATCTGCTTTGTATGCCACTATGACCATATGAGATCGGAATCGGAAAAATTTTCTTAAAATTTTCGCTGAATATAAATATTGTATTCTACTAATACTGAATAATAACGAAACGTGAACTTTTCTGTCTACTAATCATGTAACAACAGTGAGATTAATACAGTGTAGATAGCTGGACCTTGCGAATAAACATGTAAAGTCAGCTTTTTAGAAAGATACGTACAGTCAGTGAACTTAATTGATGAAAATAATTTATTAATTAAACTTTATTAGTTACATATAAATGTAAATAGCGGACGGGAAACCGCAGGTGCCTTTAACCAGACAAACACCAGGGTTTCATTAAGTCATCTACCTCTCTTGAGAGAGGTTTCTTTTGTTTTAACTAGGTACGTGAGTAACCATATAATGTTATCTAATGGAACTTCCGTATGGATCAACAACTGTATTTACTACCGATTTAATAAGGAGTAAAGTAAGTATATAAACTTAGCACAAGCATGACGAACCTCGTGCCTAGGTAGGTACCTACCGAGTTCTCCAAGAAACTTCTACGAGCTCTATTTACAAATTCCTCGAGTTTAAACTGACTCAGTTCAATGATCCGGCCCTATTGGTACAAACCTGCGAATTGAGGTTGACTACTTCTGAAAGTTGGTTTCTTTTCACTAGGATTAACCCGGTATCATTTATAAATGAAGACTGCCTCTTATATCCACTTTTCCAAAATACCTTGGTCAGCCCGGAGATACTAAAAAGGATTGATAGGATTGTACCTCCATTAATTCTTGTAACTATTTGGATAGAGTATCTACTAACGTGTGGGCAATCCCAATGGGCAGGAAGACTAAATATCTATCCGAATTTATGCTGTCGTTTCCGACGCCTAACCAACAAGGCACTATAGTCAGTATAGTCACTATCGACGGTCGGATGAAATTTTATGGTAGGTTCTGTTAACTGAAAAAGAATCTGCTATGCCGCTAAATGGGCTAAAATATATCGAACATCCTTCTGTTTTATCGAGTCGAGTGTAGTTTTATAGTGGTTAAAACTAATGTCACATTCTGAAGACTCGTCTAAACGACTGTTATATATTGGCAACCGAAACTATCAAGACGGGATTTCACCTACTGCAAAGTTGATAGATATTGCAATGGTATCTAGGAATCTTTGTGCTGCCTTTCTTTGTGATATGTATATACCTAAGTAACAGCTGTAGTGAGATTGTTCGTTCGCCAAACAACTGTTGCGTTCATAAAGCAACCTTAGTAGCAGTGCTTGTGATTTTGCTCAGTATCCACATCTTCTGGTTGATATTGTAATCAATAGTTAATAGTTGCGTCCTAGCTTGAATCTGCCAAGTAGCTATAAGATTTCGGGAGCTTTCCGCGCTCCATTAGCAGTCAATAATAGTACCACCTAGACGAGCTGAGAAACCTATATGTTTAGCCTTCCTATATTCATAGTGATTGCGTCTATTGAACTCTGCTAGCTTTTCAGTTAATACAAATAAATAGTTTGATTTGCTCTACTTTCGAATCTGGGATCATCTATCTTTCTCAAATATAATATATACCTATATTTGAGCAAACACACAGATTAGGCTAGCTTCAAAGTAAAGTTTCATGCATGTGTTATGTATGGTATACCAACATACGGTCCGTTAATTTACGAAAAATATACATATATATGCGGATAAAGATCCACGACCCGGGTCAAACCGAAAAAGATTCTTTTCCATCCTGACACCGGGGAACAAACAACTCTGCAGTGTGACTGCCTGGCAAAATTACCATTCGGCTACAGAGGGCGACGTTATATGTTAGGCCTCATTATTCCAGGCACTAAGATTTTTATAATATGTTTTATTTTCCCTTGTTTATTGACTTTAGTTTTTGTATGAAATAATACGTCTAGATTGAAAAGCATATTTATCCTTATTGCCAGAACTAATTTGTGAGATTTAAATTGTCTTATACTAAGAATTTTTTGATGATGAGACTGCATCTCTGACTGATAGGAATCAGTTCATTCAGCTGAAATGGCTAACACGCCAAATATGACTAACAAGTGTCTAAGTTATATCTGCGCTGTCGTTCTCTTGGAGGTCTTCATACAAGGTCCCCCTTCGTTAGCTATCAGTTTCACGAAATTTACTACTACTACATTTAGTTAAAATAAAAATTAATGATTGTTACTGTTTCGTCGGGGGCTTGTGTCCCCAAGAGTTGAGTCGTCTACGACTCCTGTGAGCGCATTAGTCTAGGGGTAGGTATGTATTATTTCCCCCCCCCCCCCCTTTTCGTGAGGTTCTGATGACAGTGTAAATGTAAATACATTGGGAGCAGTTGTCTATGTCGAAATATATAATAATTAATCATTTATTTCAGGCTACAAAATATTTTTACAACATTATTGGCTCATAGAATAAATACCATAAAATACTCTGAAAGTTCTACCCGATTGGGAATTTAGTCCTGAATTTCGTGCTCGCGTATTAATACAATATCGCGGCGTTACAGAAAGACAATTATTCCACTTGCTGGATATAGAGTCAAATCATGAATAGGGCATAATAAAACCATATAACCCTTCTTAGCAGGCAGATAGCAGGCGGTTTGAAACATGCCCAATATGAAAGGCAGTATTACACTTACACACAACAATATATGCAACCTGTAAACCGCGCTGTAAACTGGCTGAGGAGTTTTTATTGAGATATCTGATCATCTGATCCACCCAGGACAAAAGCCATACGCCATGATGATGACAAAACATAAAACTTTTAATTGTTAGTTTTATACCTTTTAAACTATAAACGGAACCGGAACGTAACGACGCTCTAATTTGTCAACGCGTATCACGTGTAAACCCGGCACCCCTGAAGTTTTAATCCCGGCACACTCCTTGCGTTATACATAGCTCATAATACACAGTCATACATGAGACTGGTTCATACCACACAGGGGTCGACTTAAAACCCAAATAACAAATAAGATTATTTTTGTAATGTGGAGGCGATGTGATAAACATTATTTACTTGCTTAACTAAAATTAACGATAGCGACTGGGAATTTTGGATAGAGTCCCAACTTATTACTTGATCCATAACGAAAATATTATGTTCTGCCCAACGGAAATGAGCGTAAAACTGGGGTTATTTATGTCAGTTGGTTCTTCACCTTAAGAGGTGAAAAGTAAAAAGGCGTGCGTGGCCTGCATCTGTCTTTGCATACTTCAGCATACGGATCGTTTCTCCAGCGGTCGGTACCAAGCCCTTAGCTTCGCATCACAATATGTCGGAATTTAATCTTAATTTGAAAATTTTTGACCCTTTAGCTCTTAGCAGGATTTAAAGCACATGCATAGATGATTCCTCAGATTTTATTGACTGGGATATTTTGAGGTTGCCTCCTGCCCGCCTACAATTGCATTGCGCCATACCGAAGGCCTTACTGCCTGTATGATCAAAAAAATAATAATAATAATAATCTATTTCCATTTTTGGAAATACTTGGGAAGTAATTTTGGATCGACTTGAGGACTGCCAGGACAGGTCTATCTCAGTGACATTCAGAACTTGCAGGTGTAATTTGCATCAGTCGCGTAGGGTTCTATCTGCTTTGTATGCCACTATGACCATATGAGATCGGAATCGGAAAAATTTTCTTAAAATTTTCGCTGAATATAAATATTGTATTCTACTAATACTGAATAATAACGAAACGTGAACTTTTCTGTCTACTAATCATGTAACAACAGTGAGATTAATACAGTGTAGATAGCTGGACCTTGCGAATAAACATGTAAAGTCAGCTTTTTAGAAAGATACGTACAGTCAGTGAACTTAATTGATGAAAATAATTTATTAATTAAACTTTATTAGTTACATATAAATGTAAATAGCGGACGGGAAACCGCAGGTGCCTTTAACCAGACAAACACCAGGGTTTCATTAAGTCATCTACCTCTCTTGAGAGAGGTTTCTTTTGTTTTAACTAGGTACGTGAGTAACCATATAATGTTATCTAATGGAACTTCCGTATGGATCAACAACTGTATTTACTACCGATTTAATAAGGAGTAAAGTAAGTATATAAACTTAGCACAAGCATGACGAACCTCGTGCCTAGGTAGGTACCTACCGAGTTCTCCAAGAAACTTCTACGAGCTCTATTTACAAATTCCTCGAGTTTAAACTGAGTCAGTTCAATGATCCGGCCCTATTGGTACAAACCTGCGAATTGAGGTTGACTACTTCTGAAAGTTGGTTTCTTTTCACTAGGATTAACCCGGTATCATTTATAAATGAAGACTGCCTCTTATATCCACTTTTCCAAAATACCTTGGTCAGCCCGGAGATACTAAAAAGGATTGATAGGATTGTACCTCCATTAATTCTTGTAACTATTTGGATAGAGTATCTACTAACGTGTGGGCAATCCCAATGGGCAGGAAGACTAAATATCTACCCGAATTTATGCTGTCGTTTCCGACGCCTAACCAACAAGGCACTATAGTCAGTATAGTCACTATCGACGGTCGGATGAAATTTTATGGTAGGTTCTGTTAACTGAAAAAGAATCTGCTATGCCGCTAAATGGGCTAAAATATATCGAACATCCTTCTGTTTTATCGAGTCGAGTGTAGTTTTATAGTGGTTAAAACTAATGTCACATTCTGAAGACTCGTCTAAACGACTGTTATATATTGGCAACCGAAACTATCAAGACGGGATTTCACCTACTGCAAAGTTGATAGATATTGCAATGGTATCTAGGAATCTTTGTGCTGCCTTTCTTTGTGATATGTATATACCTAAGTAACAGCTGTAGTGAGATTGTTCGTTCGCCAAACAACTGTTGCGTTCATAAAGCAACCTTAGTAGCAGTGCTTGTGATTTTGCTCAGTATCCACATCTTCTGGTTGATATTGTAATCAATAGTTAATAGTTGCGTCCTAGCTTGAATCTGCCAAGTAGCTATAAGATTTCGGGAGCTTTCCGCGCTCCATTAGCAGTCAATAATAGTACCACCTAGACGAGCTGAGAAACCTATATGTTTAGCCTTCCTATATTCATAGTGATTGCGTCTATTGAACTCTGCTAGCTTTTCAGTTAATACAAATAAATAGTTTGATTTGCTCTACTTTCGAATCTGGGATCATCTATCTTTCTCAAATATAATATATACCTATATTTGAGCAAACACACAGATTAGGCTAGCTTCAAAGTAAAGTTTCATGCATGTGTTATGTATGGTATACCAACATACGGTCCGTTAATTTACGAAAAATATACATATATATGCGGATAAAGATCCACGACCCGGGTCAAACCGAAAAAGATTCTTTTCCATCCTGACACCGGGGAACAAACAACTCTGCAGTGTGACTGCCTGGCAAAATTACCATTCGGCTACAGAGGGCGACGTTATATGTTAGGCCTCATTATTCCAGGCACTAAGATTTTTATAATATGTTTTATTTTCCCTTGTTTATTGACTTTAGTTTTTGTATGAAATAATACGTCTAGATTGAAAAGCATATTTATCCTTATTGCCAGAACTAATTTGTGAGATTTAAATTGTCTTATACTAAGAATTTTTTGATGATGAGACTGCATCTCTGACTGATAGGAATCAGTTCATTCAGCTGAAATGGCTAACACGCCAAATATGACTAACAAGTGTCTAAGTTATATCTGCGCTGTCGTTCTCTTGGAGGTCTTCATACAAGGTCCCCCTTCGTTAGCTATCAGTTTCACGAAATTTACTACTACTACACTTAGTTAAAATAAAAATTAATGATTGTTACTGTTTCGTCGGGGGCTTGTGTCCCCAAGAGTTGAGTCGTCTACGACTCCTGTGAGCGCATTAGTCTAGGGGTAGGTATGTATTATTTCCCCCCCCCCCCCCCCCCCTTTTCGTGAGGTTCTGATGACAGTGTAAATGTAAATACATTGGGAGCAGTTGTCTATGTCGAAATATATAATAATTAATCATTTATTTCAGGCTACAAAATATTTTTACAACATTATTGGCTCATAGAATAAATACCATAAAATACTCTGAAAGTTCTACCCGATTGGGAATTTAGTCCTGAATTTCGTGCTCGCGTATTAATACAATATCGCGGCGTTACAGAAAGACAATTATTCCACTTGCTGGATATAGAGTCAAATCATGAATAGGGCATAATAAAACCATATAACCCTTCTTAGCAGGCAGATAGCAGGCGGTTTGAAACATGCCCAATATGAAAGGCAGTATTACACTTACACACAACAATATATGCAACCTGTAAACCGCGCTGTAAACTGGCTGAGGAGTTTTTATTGAGATATCTGATCATCTGATCCACCCAGGACAAAAGCCATACGCCATGATGATGACAAAACATAAAACTTTTAATTGTTAGTTTTATACCTTTTAAACTATAAACGGAACCGGAACGTAACGACGCTCTAATTTGTCAACGCGTATCACGTGTAAACCCGGCACCCCTGAAGTTTTAATCCCGGCACACTCCTTGCGTTATACATAGCTCATAATACACAGTCATACATGAGACTGGTTCATACCACACAGGGGTCGACTTAAAACCCAAATAACAAATAAGATTATTTTTGTAATGTGGAGGCGATGTGATAAACATTATTTACTTGCTTAACTAAAATTAACGATAGCGACTGGGAATTTTGGATAGAGTCCCAACTTATTACTTGATCCATAACGAAAATATTATGTTCTGCCCAACGGAAATGAGCGTAAAACTGGGGTTATTTATGTCAGTTGGTTCTTCACCTTAAGAGGTGAAAAGTAAAAAGGCGTGCGTGGCCTGCATCTGTCTTTGCATACTTCAGCATACGGATCGTTTCTCCAGCGGTCGGTACCAAGCCCTTAGCTTCGCATCACAATATGTCGGAATTTAATCTTAATTTGAAAATTTTTGACCCTTTAGCTCTTAGCAGGATTTAAAGCACATGCATAGATGATTCCTCAGATTTTATTGACTGGGATATTTTGAGGTTGCCTCCTGCCCGCCTACAATTGCATTGCGCCATACCGAAGGCCTTACTGCCTGTATGATCAAAAAAATAATAATAATAATAATCTATTTCCATTTTTGGAAATACTTGGGAAGTAATTTTGGATCGACTTGAGGACTGCCAGGACAGGTCTATCTCAGTGACATTCAGAACTTGCAGGTGTAATTTGCATCAGTCGCGTAGGGATCGTAAATAGGCACAAGCTTGTTATGCCAATAAACATTGGATTTGTACTTTGCTCAGCTCACTGAGTAGGTACTTAAACGTTGTTCGGTACTAAGACACCTCGACACACCCTTAAATGTATAAGCATCAACATGAAATAAAGTGCAATATCACGCTGTAAGGCAACATCGATAACACATCGTCTTAAAGACGACAACAATTCCTTGTTGACTTAAGAGATGATAAGCATCAAATTATCTGTTGCATCAAGCCGTCTACTGAGTCTCCCATCGTCTAATGAGACGATACTAATACTTTGTTGAATTAAGAGATGATGAACATCGTTGTCTGCCGAGACGACCGACCTCACGTCGTCTAATAAGCCGACAAACTTCACGTCGTCTAATAAGCCGACAAACTTCACGTCGTCTAATAAGCCGACAAACTTCACGTCGTCTAATAAGCCGACAAACTTCACGTCGTCCAATAAGCCGACAAACTTCACGTCGTCTAATAAGACGACAAGTTTCGCGTCATCTAATAAGACGATAGGCGTCGTCCATTAAGGCGACAGGCGTCGTCTATTAAGACGACAAGCGTGGTTCATTAAGACGACATGCGCCGTTCATTAAGGCGACAGGCGTCGTCCATTAAGACGACATGCGTAGTCTATTAAGACGACATGCGTCGTCCATTAAGACGACATGCGTCGTCCATTAAGACGACATGCGTCGTCCATTAAGGCGACAGGTATCCACCATTGGGACGACAAGCGTCGTTCATTAAGACGAAATGCGTCGTCCATTAAGGCGACAGGCGTAGTATATTGAAACCACATAATATGATGTGTCAATTAATGCCTCCTGACAGTGCCTATAGAGGCAGCAGCGTCTCGTCGCTGGGCCATGGGCGCCGAGCGGAATTTATTGTTGATATTATGTGTCAATTAATGCCTCCTGACGGTGCCTATAGAGGCAACAGCGTCTCGTCGCTGGGCCATGGGCGCCGAGCGGAATTTATTGTTGTTTATAGAGGCTTTGTGATGAAATTCACAAATATTCACTCTCTGGACACAAGTTGCTCGAATGAGTTACAAAAGCGTACTGAAATGTCAATGTCAACAGCCGGTCGCCGGTGCCGTGCGAGGGGGGGGCGCTACACTAGACTCTATGGTAGGATACGCTACTTGATAAGGAGAGAGCAAGAGGGAAGATGAGTTACAAGAACGCTATCTCACTCGTGGTTCAAGCATAGGCACGGACACCTAAATAAGGAGATTCCTAACTGAAAAGACTTGACCAATGACTGAGGTAAAATAATAGCTAAAATGACAACACAAAAAAACATTTATTCATTTATTTTCTTTTTAAGCTTTTTGTTCCTCTTCCTTTTTTTAAACTTCTTTGGTGGAGAAGTTTCTTCTTTGTTGACTTCCTCGTCACTACCATAGCTTATTTTCACAAAGGCACCAGGCTGTCTTTTCTGTGGTATCTTTACTTTTTCAGCTGGCTCATCATCCGAATCATCACTATTGCTTTTTGTAATACTTTGCTCCTTCTCTGGCTCATCATCTGAATTTTCCTCTTTTTTAATTAAATGATTTTGTCTATTTAGTGTGACACAAGTGAGCCTGCAGCCAGCATTACTAGAACATATTTCGGTGATGGTGTCATCAGCATCTGACCACACTTTGAGCTCCCCTGCACTTGATGCTGAATACAGCATTGCATTTTCATAATGCAGACATTTCACTCTGTGTTTGTGTCCTTGGAAAGTCTGAGCTTTGGTATCAGAAACTGTCATCAAAATAATGTTTCCATTCTCTAGGCCAACAAACATTTTGTCATCAGTTACCCATTGAACAGTAGTTGGCTTAGAGTTACAAGTGATATGTTTTTCTACCCCTGCTTTGTTTATAGTCCACACATCTACACACTGCTGGTAAACTAACGAGAACCTGTCTCCTCCAGGTGAGAATTTGATTTCTGTTGGCATTGTTATTCCTTTGCTAGATAAATTTATAGTGAATGCAGGCCTGCCTTTGATAAGATTCCAAGTCCTTAAAGTTTTGTCTCCTCCGATGCTCAGAGCAAGCTTGTCTGATGGATGAACAGCTATAGCAGTGACAGGTTGACCTAATTTAAACACAAAATTTTAATTAATAATTATTGACATTAACAGTAATTAATAAATGGATATACCATACATAACTTCACCCAGGTAGTTTAGGGTAATGTCACCAGTATTATAGATCTAAAATGCACTGCACTTTATATGAAATGGTACTTTATAACTTTATTTTATTATTAATTATTTAAATTTAACTTATTTAAATATTAATTTTTATACAAGTAAACTTACTTGTATAGAAATTATCATACAAATATTCGAAAGAACCTGTCTTATCATCCTACCTAATCACACTATGTACTAACCCAATCTTCCTAAAATTTCACTTACACATAGTAAAAAGTATTGAGAAGGACATAGGAATCTCTTTAATTTTGGAAAAAAGCACTGAACCTGAGGGGATTTTACGCAGGCAAAAGCTAGTAGTAATATAATTGAATGTTATGTAACTGAAAGTGAATAATACATATATTAACATCTGCTCTCCTATTACCTACTGAATGACTAAACCAATCTAAAGGTAAAGGCTTTTGAGCTTTATGTGCATGACTGGCCAATAACAGATCTGTATCTGCGATAACAGAATTTCATCTTGACAAGTTACCTCCATGAGCTTTCTTCCATATTTTCTCGACTTGCCAATTTCCAGTCCTAGTAACAATGATGCATCCATCATCTGCACCGGTTAGTAGGTGAGTACCGCTATGCGTGAACGACGCAGTGTTAACTGTACCGTCGTGGTTCATCAAGACTGTGTGTTCCTTGCGCGATTTCAAATCGATCACCACTACTTTGTCATCTGTGCCTCCGGATGCTAAAAACTTTCCTCCAGTGGTCACACATCGCACAGACGCTGTGTGAGACTGTGTAGCAAAGGACTGCCTTAATCTAGAAACCTTAAAGATAAATAAAAACATAGTTTCATTACATTCAAATTGTGAATAGGTCTTAAAATAAATTACATTATATTTCATGGTACTTACTGAAACTTCGGTGTGTACCGAATATCCTAGAAGAAAACCTTCATATGTTCCTACTATTAATTCATCCATAATGCCGGAATAATTCTAAAAAGAAAATAATTAAACGAAAACCATGCATTCACAACTCTTAGCACATGTTTTCTGAGACAGGAAAACGGAAATGACTGACAGTGACAACTTGTGTCACTGACATGACAAGTGATTTGTTTTTTCTTTAATAGTTTAAACGGCCATGGAATCTAGTCCTTTAAGGCCTTTCTTGAATTTATTAATCTTCAGTCCTACTTAAGTCAGTCGAGTCAAAAATTCAAGTCAATAGTCAAGTCCAGTCAAGTAAGTAAGTCTAGTCTGAGTCAGATGGCTAAGTGAAGCGGTGGAAAAATTTCAAAATTTAGCTATATCATGGAGATTTTGGTGACAAAGATAAAAAGTCACGTAATCGACACTGTATCACTTCCCAACACTCACGCTTGTACTATATATATACTTGTGGATTATTATTCGCAAAGTGTTCGTGAACAAGCATGAGTGTTGGGAAGTGGTACAGTGTCAATGACGTGACTTTTTATCTTTGTCACCAAAATCTTCATGATATAGCTAAGTGAAATTTTTTCACCGCTTCACTTAGCCATCTGACTCTGACTAGACTTAGGTACTTACTTGACTGGACTTGACTTTACTGACGGACGACTTTTTGACTCGACTGACTTAAGTAGGACTGAAGAAAATTAATAAATTCAAGAAAGGCCTTAAAGGACTAGATTCCAGTGCCGTATAAACTATTCAAAAAAAAAGAAAGAAAAAGAAAAAAATGATAAAATATTTAATAAAAAATAAAATAATCCATACTTCCATATCCATACTTCCATACTAATATTATAAATGCGAAAGTCTGTCTGTCTGTCTGTCTGTCTGTCTGTCATCTCTTCACGGCTAAACTGCTGGACCGATTGTGATGAAATTTGGTAGGGATGTAGTTAACGACCTGAGGTCAAACATATGCTACTTTTGGGCGCGATATAACCGAGTACCACGCGGGGCGAAGCCGCGGGGAACAGCTAGTATAAAATAATATTATAAAATCTCCAAACTTAAGATGCACGCATCAGCTTCATATACTGTTAGTGTGTTTAACACAGACTTTAAGAATATAAATAAATAAAAAAACAAACTACATCGCAATAAAACTAATCTAATAGTAATCTATTCTATTCTATTTTATCCTTATTCTCACTATACTATTTTAACCCACGACGCAAAAAGAGGGGTGTTATAAGTTTGACGTGTCTATCTGTCTGTCCCGAACGGATGAAGCGAATTTCAATTGTTTTTTTCGTAATAAAGGTGACTTACGGGCGAGTGTTCTTAGAAATGTTTGATAAAAACCGGTTGAGCCGTTTAAAAGTTGTGGGGGTGAAAGTGGGGAAGAACAACCAAATGTCTGCTAATATACTTGAGTAGGGTCTCAAATGAAGGCGCATCACGTGCACATTACAAAATAAATCGGTTGAGTTGTTACAAAGCTCTGGAGGTGTAAGTGGGGAAAATACCTAATGTCTGCAAATAATATGTGGGGGGTAAATCAGTCGACCGTCACCACTAAAAAAATCTGTGTAGAGGCGTGGGTTTTTTTAAAATTTTTAAAAATGTTGTTACATGATTAAATAGGTCATAGTAAACCGCTGATTTAAAATGGCTTATATTGTTCCTATCCATGGCCGTAAAACAAAATACAAAAAAAAACTACTTAACTGACAGCTAGCGTCACGCACGTCACGTTACTTTATGTCAAATCTTAGCTTCTATTTATGACTTAGAAAAATAAAATAAATCAAAAATAAAATATTTTTTGCAGATTGCTGGATGGATAGATTGGTACATTAGATTTAGAAGAGTAAATAATATTTTCTAATAGTTAGGCCAAACATAATAATCATTCTGGTAAGTAAAAGTTACTAAAAATAAAAGCAAGTTTGAAGCGTCGTCGTCAATATTGCTATCGATCTACTATTTGTTGTTTCATATTATATTACATGTTTTTTAATTTCGGGTAGGATTCCCAAAAGAGGACTTATTTGGACATCTACAAGATGGATTTGGCGGAAACCATGAAGAGTGTTTTGGCAAAGAGTACGGGAGGTTCAAGCAGTGCGGCGGCGAGTTCCAGTACGGCTACTCCGCACGGCGCTGAGGGCTATGTGACTGAAAAACTGTACATGTTACTGCAGCTCTACCTGCAAAACAAGGGATGGAGTCCAAGTATAGAGCTGTTACAATGCTTTAGTGATTTAAAGGAGTCTTCCATGCTTCCCAGTGCTGCATATTTGCAGTAAGTAGCCATTGAACCATATGTTTGTTGAAGTATAAAAATAATATTTTAAACTTCCTCAAGGGCAATGATAATTACAGGTCAAGTGGCATATAATGTGACACTGCCATTTTATACTTTGTTGATTTGCAAATTTTTTTATTTATATGTTTGTTTTTGATCTCCAGAATGATGGCATCCAGGGTGGGGTTAGATACACAAGGCAGACTTATTTTACGTGAAAATGGCAAAATAATCTTACCATATGAACACTTTGCCAATGCAGTAATGCTAAAACACATGAATGGTCCCCATGGGCTCCATCTAGGATTAGAGGCCACAGTTAGAGCAGTAAGTGTCTTTAGAATACTCTTTCTATCCCCTTGTCATCCACCAATATGTAGTTACTATAACTGTCTATATTTCTTAGTTATTCTTACAAGAATCCTATAAGAACCATTTTCATTATATTTGTTGTTACATTGGTTGTTTGTAAAATTACAACAAGTGTAATTTGTTCATACAATATCTGTAAGTACTTAACATGATGAATTAATAATGTTTAAAATAAGGCATTTCTACAAATAACAAATATGGTAGTTAGTCATTGATAAAAATGTACTTTTTATTTTATGCGAAAAATCTTGACATAGAAAACAGACCACTTCCAAATTTTTATGTTTCATGTTTTTACTTAGGTCGTAGAATCATACACCATAGGTAGGGAACAGTTTGGTATGGAGAAAGAGTTCATAGTGGAGGTGGTGCAGAACTGTCCGAACCCCGCTTGCCGCTACTACAAGAACCAGTTGGAGATGACACAGAAGACCATCCAGCAACACCTGTCACAACAGCCCACATATATTCCTGGTAATGACAAACATGTTTATCATAAAATCTTTTTATGCTCAGTTGACAAAGCCCTTGGACTAGGATAAAATTTTCTTAGTTTTGATAAAATTTCTAATTTACTAATAAATAAATAACAGCTTAGTACTCATCTCCTGTAGTAGAGGGAATAAATCATATTACATACCTACTTGAAAGTTTTATGAGTTTGTGTCAGGGTTGATAAAAATCATGACTTTAAAAAAAATCAAATAAAATCGGATTTATTTGATTTAAATCGGATTTATTTGATTAAAATCGGATTTTTTTGATTTTATTTTGAATTCTTATATTTTTTGGTTAGAAATTCAGTTATTAATTAATCCATTTTAAGTAAAATTATTTATAAAATTAACAAAAGTCACTATATTTAAATAAATCGTAATTTTTTTTACAATAGATAAGTTCCACATATGTTTGGCATGTAACAAAAAATAATATAATATGTCTATTATTACAAAAATCAAAAAGTTCCTCTAAAATCAAACCACATTTAAATAAACACACTTTCATTTTAATGACAAAGGAAAATAATAAGTTGAGTTTTTTCAAAAGTAAGACTAATTTGGCTGCCTTCTCGGTGCCTAATCTATTTCTTAATTTGCTGTGCACCAAATTGAATGCTGAAAATATTCTTCCTACCCCAGCAGAAGAAGCAACTGTACGTAGCAGTTGCTTGATTATATCCAATTCTTCTTCGGTTATACATTTTTTCATATTACATATTGCTACCCACCAATCAGTAGGGGTAGTATTCTGTATGACTTGGTTTTCAAATAATACTCCCAAGAAAGGCTCAACTTTTGCATTCAAACGAATAATGCTGCTCATCAAACTGATTCCAGTCTCTCCATATTTTTTTTGCAAAAATTGCAACCCTGCATCACTTTCCTCGGTTGACAACTTTTCTTGGGGCAATTTTGGATTAACCATGTGGACTGATTTAAATCAAGTGATTAAAATTCTATCAACCCTGGTTTGTGTCCATATAGTATAGACTAGCTGTTCCCCGCGGCTTCGCCCCGCGTGGGACTCGGTTATATCGCGCCCAAAAGTAGCCTATGTTTGACCTCAGATAGTTAACTACATCCCTACCCAATTTCATCACAATCGGTCCAGCAGTTTAGCCGTGAAGAGGTGACAGACAGACAGACAGACAGATAGACAGACAGACAGACAGACAGACTTTCGCATTTATAATATTAGTATGGATTAGTATGGATATACAAAGTGTTTTTCTATGTAGTACATTCTCTGGCCATAAATATTGCTGGACATTAGTTAATCATTAATATTTACTAAAAAAATTGAAGCATGGTAGGGGCCAATAATTTATTGAGTTTTATTTGGTGTATCTTTTGAACAGTGGTCAAGTTTAAATCCTGCCATATTCGCATGTATCATGTTCAGCAATAGAATTTGGTGATTGGTCACATCAAGTAAAAGCAAAATTGGAAAGTGGAAATAAATGGGACACATGTGGCACAAGCATAACAAATGGACTAACCATGTGTCAGAATGGACCCCAGAAGAGGGTCAATAAAAATAAATAACAAATTACTCAAACAACAAAAAGAAACAGAATGAACCCCTAAAAACATGGTTTGATGTCAAAAAAGTGCTGGCCCACTCTGTGGAACAATAACACAGATGCTTATGTGTTAATGGATCACTGATGGGGAAAGTGTTTAATTATAATTTTATCCTCCGTCGTCCAGTGGTTAAGGCGTTTGTCTGTAGGCTAAGGGGTTGTGGGTTCGATTCCCACGGGAAGCATAGTTTTTAGCTTTGTTTAGTTGTTCCACTTTGGTTAGAATATTGGCTTGAATTACCTGATTGTCTAATAATAACGATAATTCCGTGCATCGTAATGGTGGTTAAAGGAACCACGTCAGAGGACGAGAGGTGGTTCCTAAGAACTCTGACACCAGGGTATATACAGTATACACCCTGACCTACCCAATCGACCACCATGTACAGTATACTGTATGCTGTACATGGTCGATTGACTGTTTAGCCTACATGAAATGCCAGTCAATATATGAGTATGGTGAGGAAAAGTAGTAAAATGTGGCCTAATAGTGTATGTTTGACTGCAACTCAGCAGAGACGGGTCCGGAAAGCGGTGCGGTGGAGCGGTTGCTGCGAGGCTCGGCGCTGCCGCAGGACTACCAGCTGCCGCTCGCGCCGCATCTCGCCGCTCTCAGTGAGTTGCTATGTAAACATCTTTTTTTTTTTTATTTCTCACATTATAGACAATGCAAATAATTATGCAAATAAATGTTTTATTCTATAATGTATGAAACTTATTTTATAAATTATGTAATTAATGCCACAATAGTATACTTACACTAGCCAGGCCTGTCTCACTCCGCGCGGTACGTAAGATATTTACCTACGAAATCGGCAGAGCCGAGATCCACCGATCTCAGTACTGACAATCCCGCTCATAAAAGTGATAACTGATAAGATTCTTTTTCAACTGAACTGAAGACCCAGTGTTTGACATCGAGATGTTGACCACACTCAGTGTCTGAGTTCAAGATGTTGACCACACCCAGAGTCTGACTCCGAGATGTTGACCACACCCAGTGTCTGACATTGAGATGTTGAACACACCCTGTGTCTGACTCCGAGATGTTGACCACACCCAGTGTCTGACTCCGAGATGTTGAACACACCCAGTATCTGACTCCGAGATGTAGACCACACCCAGTGTCTGACATTGTGATGTAGACCACACCCAGTGTCTGACTCCGAGATTTTGACCACACCCAGTGTCTGACATCAAGATGTGGACCACACCCAGTGTCTGATCCAGAGATGTTAACCACACCCAATGTCTGACATTGAGATGTAGACCACACCCAGTGTCTGACATTGAGATGTAGACCATACCCAGTGTCTGACATCAAGATGTTGACCACACCCAGTGTCTGACTCCGAGATGTTCACCACGCCCTTGGCTGACTCCGTGTGATGGTTGACCACACCCAGTGTCTGACTCCGAGATGTTGACCACACCCAGTATCTGACTCCGAGATGTTGACCACGCCCTGGGTCTGACTCCGAGATGTTGACCACACCCAGTGTCAGACATCGAGGTGTAGACCACACCCAGTGTCTGACCCTGAAATGTTGACCACACCCAGTGTCTGACTCCGAGATATTGACCACACCTAGTGTCTGACATCTAGGTGTAGACCACACCCAGTGTCTGACATCGAGATGTAGACCACACCCAGTGTCTGACATCGAGATGTTGACCACGCCCTGGGGCTGAATCCGTGTTATTGTTGACCACACCCAGTGTCTGACTCCGAGATGTTGACCACACCCAGTATCTGACTCCGAGATGTTGACCACGCCCTGGATCTGGCTCCGAGATGTTGACCACACCCAGTGTTAGGTTAGACATCAAGGTCTAGACCACGCCCAGTGTCTGACCCCGAAATGTTGACCACACCCAGTGTCTGACTCCGGGATATTGACCACACCCAGTGTCTGACATCTAGGTGTAGACCACACCCAGTGTTGACATCGAGATGTTGACCACACCCAGTGTCTGACAATGAGATGTAGACCACACCCAGTGTCTGACTCCGAGATGTTGACCACACCCAGTGTCTGACATCGAGGTGTAGACCACACCCAGTGTCTGACTCCGAGATGTTGACCACACCTACTGTCTGACTTCGAGATGCAGACGACACCCAGTGTCTAGTGCGATTCCGAAATGTATATGTTTGATGTAAGATGATGATTATCTTAGAACAAAAAACAACCGGGCGGCCACCAATCTAACGTTAACTTGTTTGTCCCTTTATCGCTTTTACGATATACACAGAAAGGAGGAGTGGTCTATTCATAGGTTGCATAACAAGAAGTAGACAACCCTAAGGTAGTGATAAAAAGGGATGGAGCAAGATAGAAAGAGATGCAAATATAAATCCTAAGTGCTTAGCGCTGTGTTAACTGAATTAGACCGTATTTCGTGGCTTGAAGTCGTTTTTTATTTGAATGACTTTGCAGTGAGACTTCTGTACGTTAGTACTATTATGTATTTTTTCACTAGCATAAATGATGATGATACATCACTATCGATACATAGTATAAAACAAAGTGTCGCTTTCTCTGTCCCTTTATCCCTATGTGTGTGTCTTTAAAACTACGCAACGGATTTCGAGCGGAGCGGTTTTTTTTACATAGATAGAGTGATTCAAGAGGAAGGTTTTTATGCCCATGCGAAGCCGGGGCGGGTCGCTAGTATATATATAAATTTATTTTGTATTTAGAAAGAAGACAAAACTTATGACATTTTATATATAATATTTTTATGGTTGTCAGTTCACATTCAATAGGATCACATGTGAAAGAGACACCACTCTGGGAAATTTTATCATTATTGTAACTACAGTGTCACTTTTAATGAATGCCAAATTACTATACTCATTCAAATAGGAAAACACTACACATTAATCTAACTCGTGTTTGGCCTATTTAATTCGATATCTATTATTTTTATTTTTTAATACAGCCAGCCTAACATCAGACAAGTCCGACCGGCGTGCGCAAGAGAAGTTGTCACAGCATCAGCAAATGCTTCTCCAGCATCAGAACAGGTCACTCGGCCACCAGGCGTCACTGGACAAGTACAGCCACTCGCAGCGGTCTTCCAGCTCCTCACAGTCCGGCCTCGAGAGCAAGTCCAAACATCATTACACTGACGAACACAAGCTCACGGACTTTTTGAGGTGAGTATTAAATTCAAACTAGCTGGGCCATCGATGTGTTTGTTTGATATTTTTTCTGGTAATAAAGAAACTTACTACCAGGGGCCCGATTATCGCGCAATCACTATATAATTTTTTCAAAGGTTTATCATGGTTTCTGCTTTTTCGAAAAATTCCAATTGAAAAAGTTCAATCGAACGCATCGATCGATCGAAATTTTTCGATTGTGAATTGGCTTGAACTCATCGAAAAAAATTGTAGAAAATCGGCGAAGTGAACTTCGATTGCGTGAGAATTGGGCCCCAGCAAAGAAAGATCACATATTAAATTAGTCATTAACTTTTTAACATCGGATGTATCAACGCCAGGGCGAACCTAGAGAGCTTGGAGTCGCTCAGCGGCGGCGGCGGCGGTAGCGTAGCGGCCGGCACGCCCGGGTCGGGCGCCAGTGCGGGCGGAGCGGGCGGAGCGGGCGCGGGCGCGGGCGCGGGCGCGGGCGGCGGACAGGAGCGCGTGGTGCGCGCGTTCGCGGAGCTGGCGCGCAACCTGCAGCGCATGCGGCCCTGCGTGCGCCCCGCCATGTGCAAGCCCTACGGCAAGCAGAGCGAGCAGCTGCAGAAGAGTGAGACCACTCTATATTATAGTACACAGGGTGGAAGGGTTAACACCGTTGTCATTTAAATAGTGGATAGATGACTACAAATTAAAAATATCAGATAAAATAAAATATGAAAAATCTTATTAGTTGAATAATCAAATTAGGATATTTTTTAATAGTTTTGGAGATATTGTTGTTGGTTTCACTAATTGAGTTATGTAATTACTTGAATTGACGATACATAAAGATGATTCTGTGCTTCGGAAGACAAGTTAAACCGTTCTTCTCTGATGCCATTTGATAGATTTAGTTGTTATAGGAACTATGTCAAAGGCCCGAGAGGCAGTATCGAAGAACTCTGACATGACACCATTGTGTGCATGGTCAATTGGCCTAGTAACCCAGAAAATATGATAATGACGATGATTTACATATTAAAAAGCCTACACAAGCAACAAAATTTAAAACAATGATTCTGTATCTCCTTAACATGTACATTTTATGTTCGTACAGTTTTGCTGGATACGATTCAGCTGGTGCAGTCGCTTCGCAGCTATCTACCGCCCCCGCACATCCAGGTCACGTCGTGGAAGAATGACGATAAACTTCGGTAAGTCATTACACACACACACACACACACACACAAACACTCACTCACACACACACACATATACTTTCTTATTTTCCTATAATATCCAGTTACATTTCACAATACAAAACTTTATTGCGACAATTTCTTTTTTAATATTTTTTTTCGATCTTATCGCCTTATTAAACAATATATTATTAAAAAATATGTTGATTATTGCAATTTCTTCCGCTTGCTAGTAATATAATTTTAAATAGAAATAAAACCAAGCGGGAAACATTTCAGGTACAGAATAGTTAATTAATAAATAAGTTATAATTATAATTGACTAGCTGTTCCCCGCAGTTTCACTCGCCCTTGGTGTGTATGTACTATATAGCCTATAACCTTCCCCAAGAATCAAGCTATCAAATGCAGAAAGAATTTTTCAAATCCGACCATTAGTTCCCAAGTTATAAGCGTTCAAACAAACAAACAAACAAACAAACAAACCCTTCAGCTTTATACTATAAGTATAGATTATTTGTCGTTTCCTTGTTACTGGAAGAAAAATCTCACGCCGAATAAGCAAAATAACGTCAATTATTATTTGAAATTTCTTGGCTTCACGTCGAACGGAATTTTTTATATGTCAGCACTGAGTAATAAGTATTATTGTGGTTCACAGATCCAACAACATGGACGAACTCGAGAGTCGTAAGATAGTGAGCGGCAACTAGCCCCCGGACTCGACCGCCGACGGCTGAGCGGCGCCTAGCGGTTTCATATCAACCAGTATCGTATGCTTTATCTCCCTTCATCACACATTTGTTATTTATTTCATCACACATTACAAAAGACTAACAATTGCCTATATGTTTTTAAATGAGCTTGTTGCGTTTTAGGTCTTAATTCAATAAAAACTAAATTACTATAGAAAATTACTTGGTGATTTGTAACACACATTGGCCACTAGGAAAGTTAAACAAGATATTTGTAATTTTTTTCAACACATACATATAAACGTACTTATAGCAGACGTTACATTATTCAAATGAAGCGTGCCATCTACGCACACCACTAAACTAACGCACACTTCAAAAACGATGATTCGGCTCGTATCACATCACACCACAATAGATTGGATATGATTGAATAAAAGGTCAAAACGTAGCTTGACGTAGAGCTTTATTCAAAATGGCGACTTGCTTAATGATCAATTTTGTATATGTGTGCCTTAGTGTTGTTACATTAGAACAGAAAATGATAGTGTTATATGATTTGATAAAGAGAGAAAGAGAGAGAGATTATACGTTTTATTCATAACCCATGTAGTGACAAATGTTATATGTCTGCTTTCTCTTATACGTCTGTGGTTTCTAGTTCTCGGTGAAACTTCCGAAACCTGATGTGCGTTTTTATCGCCAGGTATTGTCTCATCTGGCTTTATACCAAGCCGCATTTTTTTATGTCACGAGTTATTATTCTTTCAGTTAGTTTAATTTGAAACCGTTTTGGGGATTGAAGGAATTTGATATTTGTTGTTTTAGGAATACGTAACGCATATTATGTGCGATTTAATTAAGATAAGTATCTTTAAACTATGTATGAATGTATTCATATTATAAAATTAAGTATTTTTACTTTCAGCACAAAATAGGTTGCAATATTTCTTTGATATTTCGATTTTATTACTTGTTTGGTTTGTTAGCGTTTGTTGTTTTATTATACACTCATCACAATTTATTCTTGTTTACGTATCAGTAGCCGTTTTGTTAGAATTAATTCGGAGGCTCAATAAGTCCTTAGAAAAAAAGTTCAGCCAAAAACCTATTTTTTCTAAGGATGTTAAAATTTGACCCCCCCATCGTATCTTATTAAATATTTTAAATTATGTAATAAGTTTATACAGTTACTTACTTATGTTATGGTTAAGTTAAATCTGAGTTATCGTCGTAAGTGCATTATTTACACTGTGATAGAGGTGTAATAGGTGTAGGAGCGGAGTCTTGACATGAATGTAACATAGACACATAACATATTTGGTAGGGTTTTGCTAAGCATGGCATATCATTGAATAAAATAAATGAGGATTATTCCTTGTGTGCATGGTAAAAAAATGAAAGACTTTTTTTGATAAATTTTAGAGAACTTAATGATAGCACAGGCTTTTTATTCACGTGGTGAGTCGTAGTGGACATTGCGTCGGACTGTACGGTTATTTAGCAAACAAAGCCTGCTGTTAAAATTATCTTATCACTGAAAATGGCATTCACACACTCACTATTTATTATTAAACTGAGACAGATTACTATCTCAGTTTAACTGTAAATAGTACAATTTTTATTTTCCATTAAATAAATAATATACACTATTTTATTAGGTATAATATATCGTATTTTTTAGGTTTTGGGCATCGTCATTTTCGACATTTCTTCTCAAGCACATGAAAACCAAACTTAATACGACATAGTTCACATTTTTCAAAATGTTGTATGTATTACAAGTTTCCAATTTATATTCCTCATTATTCAATGATATAACATGCAGTAAATGTGCGCATTTAAAAGAAAACTTTGATCGCCATGTCTTGTCTTGTGAATAATAGGGAGTTAGTATCTTATTGAAGACTGCAATTTTTTCACGTTGTCTTAGCTAATGTTGCCTGTGGATGTATTTAGTAAGGTTTGGTAAGGTGTAATGTGTACTCCGCACTGAGAGTATTAAGTATGTGTAAAACAGGTGTTCGTGAACGGTTTGGGATTAAAAAAACCCAGAAAGCTGTCATTTATGGGCATATTTGGTTACGGAAAAAAAACTAAAATTGTAAAATAATCTCAGTGCGTAGTAAATGATCGAAGGAAATTTTGATCGTTATTGTTTTGTATATAGCTTGTAAATGTTACTGATGATAATACATTGTGTCGTAGAATATTTGAGGGTAGTGCAGTTTCATTGGTGTGCTGCAACAAGATTGCTGGAGAAAGGCTATTGCTGGGCAAAATGACAGCATGTTTTGATGTTCAAATGGTGGCGCTTTAGTCGATGAAACAAGACGTATATATGTTGCCTGATTGAGATATTTGTGAGCACACGCTTGTAGCCTCAGAATGAAGTGTGTATTTAAATGTTTATTTCTTGAAGAGTAAAAGGTGATTGATAAACTTAGCAAGCTAGACTTGTATCTCACACTTCTGAAGATGATGTGATTTACAGAAAAAAACATTACAGGGGGCTACTATCGTCTCTTAAAACCATGCAAGATCCAGCGAGTAAGCGGGATAGCGCGCTACGTGAAATTATGTACGTAAAAGTAAGGCGACACCCCCCTTACTCACTGGATCTTGCATGCTTTTAAGAGATGATAGTAGGCCACCAGTTTTACATTGGAAAAGTTTATTTGGCCATAACGAAGGCTCCCAGTAAGATATATACCACGGTGGTACATTGTACTGTTCTTCCAAATAAATGTTCTCACAATATATTATCATTTGAAGTATGAAATATGACGTTAACATTTAGCTATTACTTCCAAAACATAACACATTGTGAAAGAAATATAAGTATGATAGTGCAATAATATTGGGCAAAGCCTACATTAAAATTAAAATTTTGTATCTTAGTGCTGTAATTCTAAATTATAATAAAATATAAACATAATCGTATCGCATTCAAGGTGTGCAAGGTTGTAATAATGTATTAGGACGCTTAGTTTTGTTATGCCAGTTTGGATTGTTGAAAACATCACAATGTAAGCCTATTTAGCTCATTTGAGAATCTTGAGATATACTCGAATAGATTATCTTACTTTAATTCTGACTTTTCAAACTTCGAAAAATGTCTTGACTATGACTTTCTTGAATTGTTTTTCCGCATACCAACTTATAGTGAAAGTCGATCAAATTGAAAAAAATAGTTTACATTTTCACTCATTTATTTTATGATTTAGATGTAATATTTAGTACATTGTAAGAAAAAAATTGTATTGACGCTTAAATGGCGGCGCTGTCGTCAGTGGAAACGTATAACAAGCATCACTATTAAATAATATAAAATTGTACGAATGTGCGCAGATATTCATCACTAAATAAATAAATATATAAATGTCGAATCGTGATTTGGTAAGATCTGATTTAAAATTGTCTTCTAATCTCATAGCAGCGCCGCCAGGTAGGAACTATTTTGTCGTTTGAGTAACTATTATTTTAATGTTATAAAGCATTATGTTATAAAATGTGTTTAAGTGGAAATGTATCAATATAATCTGTCGGTATATTATCTAAATATTATACGAGGCTATTACGACGTCATCAAATACTAACAATAACAATCTAGTGTTAAGTTGACTGGCCGTAATGTCTACTCGGTGAAGTATTAGATCCTAAAAGAAATCTATCTGTATTAGATTAAGCTTTCTAGTCAAAAATTGATTTGCTATGACTTTTTTTTTAATAATTGGAACTTAAGTATTGGACATTGGTTAAATAATATTGTGTTTTTGGGTTCCTTATCAATAAAGATTAAATTGTCTGACGTTAGCGGTAAGGCTGTTCTGTGCCGGTGTTAGGTAACGGGTAATATTTACACTCTTAGTGTGTTTTTGGTTGTATGATGATGACCCTTTGGTAGACACATAACGCCTCTCGACTTAGATAATAGCTATTGTTGTATTTTAGTCCTCTTTTTCTCTTAGCCCATTTTTACTAAATGTGTTTTGTCTCTTTCTTTCATGTTAAATATCAGCAAGAGAAACAATGGCAAACATATTTTAGTTAAATAGCTTATCAAACGTTTATTAATTATTATAAATAAGGCGGTAAGTGTCCACCAAAGAGTTAGGCGATAGTGACCTATGTTGCTTTGAACAGTGTTTGACATTCAAAACTCACAAGTGACAAGAGCAAAACTTAGCTCGCATTATTTTAACATATACCATTACTGATTATATAGCTGCATTACTAATTTCGATTGACATTTTCCCTTCCATACAATATAAGCGTGGCTATGTTTCTGCTTTTACGAGAGCAACTGCCGTTCATTATCTCAAACTCAAGTGGAAAACCATCAGTTAAGACCTAGCGAAAGCTGAATGTCTGTCATTTACTTACGCTTTTATCTTGCCTTGACTTAGGCATGTTAAAGTGCGCCCGGAGTAAGCACTTTTCAGCACACATCCAGCACTTTTCAGCTAACGTCAGATAGTCATAAATTGATAGATAAAACATTTATACATTCAACACACACACAAGCAGCAAATAAATATGCATTTGGTGCAGGGTGTATATAAAAATACTTAACTATATTTGGCAACTTAAAATGATCTCCGTGATTTTGATACGAGTTCATCTAATTTGAAATCGCTCTGTTTCCAGCCTCGAATGATGACTTATGGTAAAGGTATTTTTATGTCTGTATACACATACATGCTAGTAATTTATTAATTTTTACTGTTTCTTGTATTTTTGTAGTTAAGATTATTTTGATGTCAGTTTAATTCTATTTAATTTTTTGTAATCTGATTCGAAAATGTTTGAATTGAATTTGAAGGCACCTGTGATAATTGGTTATTTAAATACTTACCTCTATGTAAAAAAAGCCATTTGGCAGCATACATTTAGAATGATCGTTTAATTTTTTATTTACTTATTCGTTTGGCCTTGCCAATTACTTTGCCGGAATTGTAATTATTTACTCGTAAAGTGGATTGATAAGCAGTGCTTAGAATTAAATAATCTGAATCATTTTGGTTTGTTTTTTTCTCATTCCATCCATAATTATAGATACCACGTGTTATAATACGCGTACTAAGTACCAACAAACACAGATTTTTCTGTGTTTATATGCAGTAAGAAGTAAAAAATATTCTGTATATCGATCCAGCTGCGCTGCAACACTGCTCGCTATAGTTAGATCATCTCTTGTAATCTAATTAATACTTAGCAAATCAAAATAGTTTTTGATGGCATGCTTTAGAAACGGTAATAAAACGGCAAAATTTCAAAAGTACATACATTTATTACATCTTAATCGCAGACATGGAATTGAAATGTAATGTTTATTTAGTAAATACATATATATTATGAATACCTAAGTTCTTAAAACACTAGTGGAATGGATCTTGAAACAACGAAATTCAGTTGTGTTTTCGTGTGGGCTTATAATAATTCTATGGCAGTATGTAGATAAGAAGTAGGTACTTTTTATTTTTCATAGATAAGATTGTTTTCCGCCAATGCTGTGCTGTAAAACGTGCGAAAAGTGATGTAGGAAGTTAAAGAACCAAACTGTTTGGTCCAAATAACAGTATAATCGCTGCGGCTACACATAATGTTGTCCAACATTAAGCGCTCTTTCAGTAACTACATAGGTACATATTGAGTTTTAAGTCAACGATATGACACAGGAACCAGCTTTTTAACCTTTTTAGTAGCCTGGACTCTTACATACATACATACATAGCATCAGCAGAGACTAGAGATTTCCATTGATAGCCTGGACTCTTACTCTGATTAATTCAAAATTTGATAACTGTAGGGCGCCGATGTATTTTTCATCTCAGCACTCACATGTCACAATATAAGTCTGCATCGTGTATGCACACACGCTTAAATGGGCAAATATCCAAAATTTTGTCTAATCATTGCACTAAAATAAGCCCGTTTGGACAAATATAAACATGAATAAAATTTCGAGGACGAGATCAAGTGGAGCCTGAGGTGACGGCATCGGCATTTAACGTCACCGACATATTTAATACAAAATTCAGACGAATATCTACTAAGCGCTTTGTTTTACAGTAGCACTGGGCAAAAATCTTTTAAACGATTATTTTATTAAACATACATTAGGTATATAATATTTTAAGAGTACAATATAAATGTATAAAATGCTGGATATGAAAATGGTGACATTATTTACAGTGTAACAATATCAACATCAAGTAGACAAAAGATTACAAAAACATGTTCGATGTAAACGTGTGCGCGTTTCAGCCTTACATTAAATCTTATAAAAAATTTGACACCTACCTATTTTAATTCGTCGTCGTAAATGTTAACAAAAAAATTTGTATTCTAGATGTCTTCCAAATTTTTATTTTTGAATTTATTATATTTGAATTACTGACATTTGATGAATCAAAATAAACGCTATAATTATTACAGATACTCGTCATGCGAGAAAAGAATGGACAGCACGACAAACATTTGAAACACTTTGATTTTTTTAAAACATTTTGAATTTTGCACTATTCTATTCAAACAAATATTTTCGAATTTTCAAGTAAGTATTTATTATAATAAAGTAGTTCCGTGATGTTACGATGCGATTGATAATGTCAATTATATAACTTCAATCAATTTCACTTGGTTTTTCACTCCAACCCAGCGGTATTTTATGATTTAAAGAATAATGGTGACCGATTTCGTTTATTTTGTGTTTGGCTGTATTTATTTCGTAGAAACGTGTATATTTTGACTAAAACCACAAGCGGTGTCATTTACTGTAAAAAAAAATTTAGGTTTTCAAATAAAATATTTTTTATAAAAATTCGGAAATTAGAGATATGTGCAACGGTAATCGCTTTTTTCACATCCATTAAAAAACTTATTATTTCGTCGTGTTGAACTTTGTCAGCGAGGTAGTAGAGTGCATTAAGTCTTTACACGACTTATTTTAAGTTTATTAGTTTTATTAACTACAACACAATACATTATTAATTCAATTGACATCGCCTATCTAGAAAACATTTACTTACATATAACATCCACATAGAAAATGGGAATTTAGAGTTAAGACAATACATCGAATATCATTATTACCCCAATTTAAACTTTAAAAAAATATGTCATAAAATACAATATAACATTAAAATAAATAAATAAATGATGTCTTTGTAAAATAATTGTATTTAAGTACATACATATTCGGCAATTATATTTACGGGCCCGCCTACAAACTAAAATAATAAAAAAATCTGTACAATAATTAAGTATAAGCTTTTAGTCTTACGGCCACATCTATGTGTGACTCAAAAGAACTTAAGCACCCGCATAATATGGACTTAAACTACTAGGTTGTTGGAAATGCTCGTTAAGGTCTGAATGGTCATTGTGAATGTTTTTCCCCATATACTTTTTCGCATACATTTTCTTGTTAGTATCTGTTGCAATTATATTCCCCATATTTCCTGTCCTCCAGTAAAAAATATCATCCCAAATTAAACAATGCGGCTGAAATCATGATTGACTGAAACATTAAAGTTGAAGTATCGGTTGAGGTTGAGGGTAGTATCTATTACGAAACATCTCACGTGGCGCCATCTTTCGGCGTGAACACGTAGACCGAGTCGTCTAGCCAGTAGTAGGCCTGCGCGAAGTCCCCCTCGCAGAGGTAGGGCGCGCGCGACCACGAAGACAGCGCGAAGCCCGCGTCGTCCATGAACGACACGAACGAAGACAGCTGCTCCTCGAACGTGGCGCCCTGGATGGGCAGACGCTCTTCCGGCTTATGGTCGGCCGTCACTGGAAACAGAGTCCGTCGGTTACACTACAGAACATATACATCACACCTGTCTGCGGCGAGCGTGTATGACAAAAGTGTGGAGGAAGCGAGGGGAGGTCTGTACTGTAAGGATTGTACTAACTGGGAGTCTTTAGGGTCTGCCAGAACATTAATTAGAACTTTGTGATGTTAAACATTCGAATTTAAACTAGCTGTAACTTCAGCAATTGCACGGAATAGACACAATTAAGATTAACAGTGCAATGCTAAAAAAAATAAGTTTAAATATAGTTTTAAATAAATAAACTAATGTACTTAAAAAAAAAAACTAATAATCCTTTTCCTTTGGATGTCGTTTTATAAGGTGACTAAGCGATCTAAGCTTTTTTGTATCTTTCTCCGTCTGGTGGTAGATTTCACCAGAAGGTTTGACGAAAGACAGGCTGCTGGTTTTGAAAAGGAAAAAAAAAGAGTTCGCATTTTAGCGGTAACTTGGGACTTGAGATACAATCGGCAAGAAAACTCAGTGTGATCATCAGAGGCGCAAATAACTCTGTTGATCTCTTAGTGCCTTACTGCCTCCGTGGTCCAGTGGTTAAGGCGTTTGCCTGTAGACCCGGGGGTCGAGGGTTCAATTCCCACGGGAAGCATACTTTGTTTAGTTGTTTCCAGTTTGGTTAGGACATTGCAGGCTTGAATCACCTGATTGTCTGACAAAAAAGATGATTCCGTGCTTTGGAAGGCACGTTAAGCCGTTGGTCCCGGCTGCCATCTGGTAGTCGTTAAAGGAACCATGTCAGAGGCCGAGAGGCGGTTCCGAAGAACTCTGACACCAGGGTGTGCATGGTCGCTTGACCATGACACCTACACGAAATGAATGAAGTGCCTTTAGCACGTCAGGGAGGTCCCGTACACATATAGTAACACCTTATCATAGAAGGCAAATATGGAAGCACATTACCTTCAACGTAAGGTTTGTATGGAAGCACCAATGCCAGCAACAGAACTCCACCTGGAGCTAGCGCCTTCTTCGCTTGATTCAGCATAGTCTTGGGCTTGCTGCAGCGGTCCAGCAAGTTCAGCATGCACACGCAGTCAAATCGTTGTGTCCGCCACCAGTCGTCTGTATCCAACAGTCTGTAAACAGAAACTATATTCATGGGAGCCAAGTTCAACAAATAATTGAAAAAGTGGGAGTCGTGTCGTATCATGATGTGAAAAGGCTAGCGGAAGACAAGACAAGAGCACAACTCTTAAATTTTAGATATATACAGAATGTGATTTGGCCATGTTATGTCATACATACTTAGTGGTTGAATTCCCCTTACGCACATACATACGTAGAACACTAGAAAAGCCACTGAATAAAGGAAAAGAAAGCAGTGAAAGTTATTAGCGCAGGGCCAATAAATTAAATAAGTACATACTTTTATTCCCGTTGAGATGTATATGTACCAATATTACTCTGTGACCAATACTTATGAAAAAATGTTGCCTGTGGTCTTGAGTGAAATTTCGCGGGTCGATAAAGATTGTCCAAAATAAGGCAGAGTGAAATTGCATCTAGCGGCAATGATATAAGTCCTCTTAGCTACTAATTATAATATTGTAGCAGAATAAGTATACTTACGTATACCCCTTACTGCTTAGCGCTTTTCTCATGCTCGCAGATATTTCTGTCGCATACTTTTCAGAGTACAGGTTAGCGAATCGTCGGCTGACTTCGCCATCGCCAGCCCCGACGTCTACCACCGAGGCGGATCCGCTGCCAGACCATTTGGCAGCTTGCAGCATCAGCCGCGCTTGAGCTTCTGAGAGTACGAACATGGAGCCACGACCCAGCCAGCTGTAACCAAAGATTTTAAGATTGAGAGGCGTCGCGACAGTGCATTTACGGGTGGTGGAAACAGTATGTTAATCGATAAACAGCCCTCAGAATTGAAAGTTATTAGTGCTAAAAACGCTTTAACCTAATGGGGTATTTCATAGGTATTCTTGTTAATCTCTCCTACCCAGCTTGTTGGAGAGGTCCGCTGAGGGGTACATTGATATACCTAGACAGATCCATTTTTAGGACTACCTAAGTATTTATGTTGTTGCATTTCTTTTAAACTCAGACACAAATCTAGTAACAACCACGTTTTCTTTAGTTAATAATATTGTTACCCTACTTAGTTGCATCAAAAAATTATAAACTTCATTATAGGTTATAATGTAGCCAATACCATGAACTTCCTTGAAAAGCGTTTGTGAGCTAGGTAAGTACATAGTCGTTCGCTAAATCTGAGCAACAATAGCGCAATTATCCACTACCGTTGGTCGTGTGGTGGTCGTTGGAGGTGGTTCACACCGAGAGGGGCGCAATTATGGCAGATATAATACAAAGCGCGCTGCGGGCCAGTGCGGGCCGACTCGACTAGAATCCGGCAAATTGTGCGCCGGCGGCCGCAACCGCGAGCGGCGACGTCTTCATCGCGCCCCGGGCCAGCGGCGAAAGTGGATAATAACCAGCGAATCCTGCTCTCATTAGCTGAGCCAGCGTTGCTGCGATCGATACGAATTCGTCTTCCCCGAGTAAAGGGATAATCGTCGCGAGAGCCTGCTCTGTTATTAGCCGTAGTACCATATATCACGTGCTGCATTATCCGCGGCCTCCGGCGTCCGCGCCGCAATTACTGCAGCGCAAACGACTCGCTCGACTACAATGCCCTATTAGGATAGCCTTATAGGCACGAGGCCGAGCGAGCTAAGTTTGGTCGCGGTACTGGTGTATCTATAAGTTATACCAAAATGTCTCAGTCGACCGGTCGGACCGCAATAATTGTCACAGGAGTGTCATTATCGGGCGTAGATATCGGTGGTGGCGTTGGTATCGGAGCAGCTCGTTTGCGGCGCGGCGCGGATTGATTGCTTTATTGTGAGCGGCGGTGGCCGAAGACGCGCGATACATGATACATGAAGCGCACCGAGCCCGCAGCTAATGAGCTCCGGCACCGCGTAATTGTCACCGCACCGCGCTCGCCGCCAGCCTCCATTCCGCACTGACGTACACACTCATGTTCATTCTAGGGATTTCGCCGCGCTGCATTCCGAGTAGGGGCATGAACGCGATTGACTCACTAAGCAAAAACCGGGAACGGGAATATGACGCTGTTAACTCTGTTGCTCGAGGAACATGATGGATTTATTATGAACATAACGAGTTTAAACTGGCATTGTTGACGATGCCTTTCTTTATTATGACAGTTCGAAAAACGGTTTGAATGGTTTTAGTAGATTTTGTAAAGAGGTAAAAATACTGCATAAACGTCATTTACTTAAATTTGCTTTTTTAATATGTTTTTGATGTGTACTTATTTATATTCTGACAATTCATTCCAGTGTAAAGCCTGACTGAATTGAAGTATCAAACATTTGGCTGACGGCGAGTGTTACCTATGTCATGGACAGTTCAAGTTAGGACCTTTGTATAGTACCTACATTACATGTCCTTCCGTTTCATCAAAAAAATCCACACAGCCCGCAGTAGAACAAAAGTTTTTTCACGAAACTTTGTAGTTATTTGCAATTTAGATTCTCTCGTTGAAGTTGGTGGTATTGGCATGTGGGTTTCGAGTTACATTGCGCAAATGTAAAGGATTCCATACGGGAGAACGGAGGACACGCTCGGTCGCACGGCTTGGATATTGTACGGCAAGGGGTGACGTGTAAATCGAGTAGCTGTAGGTGGATAGGCGGGCTCGTATCTATTTCAATAGAATGCGGTGGCTTGCAACAAGGAATCCGATGCGGTTATCGACGGAGGTGAGAGATGTGTCGCCGGACAGAGGACTACGGGGCGGGGGTGCTCGTATCGCGATTGCATCGGAGAGCAAACAAGCGGGCGCGGGTGGGGGTGTCGCGCCCCGCCGGCCCGCCGCTCAAATCATATTACCCCCGGCCTCACACTCTCGCGGCACACACGTCATTTGAGTGCGTCGCTATGGCGACGGCCCGGGCCGTGCATGATATTAGTACGTGTGCGGCTCATCTCCGGCCGTTTAAACTTAACGCGCGGCCGCCTCGCGCGGGAAATTAAAACCGGCTGCGGACCGGAAGGCGCGAGCGACCCTCCGCCCGCCGGCGACCCGGTGCCGGCACCGCCGCCAGAGCGCGCCCCTGCCTCCCACCTATACCTATTATGATTATACTCTCCTTCATAATGATGTTTGTTTTCATAACCTGTGAAATCAATTAACTCCTCATGACCGAGCCATCCATTTTAAGTTGGCCAATATAAAATGGAACGTGTGATGGGCTAAAGAAGCATGAGCTTTCAACACAGCCATAAATTTCCCATTTAGAACCAGTAATAAGAAGTAACCATTTAGAATTTTCCTTTTCCATTCATCCTTCCCCATTAGTTTCAAGATTGGATATAAGCCATATAATGAAAAGATCCTGATGGGACCAGAAAGCATTTGAGGAGAAGCTTGGGCTACAAGATAATCATCATAGATCGCTACCTAAGAGTATATCGACACAGAGCCTTTACACCGCAAATATTTAATTACATACCTGAAAAACCAAAACTATAAACTGTTCCCAAGAAACATACGAAGAAAAGGAGTAGGAGAAACTGTTAGGGATGATTGCCTTTTCAGAGAATTGTTGCCACCTAGTGTGACGAAAGGTGGGTCATAAAGGGAAAAGTGGCAGTCACACTTCAATTAAGCATCAGAAAAAATAGGTCTCCACCTCTTGCCTCCACACGTCTGCTGAGCCTCAGTTGATAGCACAGATTACAGAATGCTATGGTTGATAGTAAACAGGAATCTTTTCTGGGCGTAGATTTTTCGGCCGGCGCGCGACCGGCGACCATTTATAAGCATCGGGTGCCAATCCTTTCGAGTAATTATATTAGTCGTCACTAGCTCAGTGGAAGTTTAGCATTTCCTTCGCTAGGCGCGGTACGTACCTAAGCGTCCAGGCCATAGAGGTTTACTTTACACGCAATAAGGCTGCCGCAAATATGTTACTGCGTTAAATGGGGATAAAAAGGTGTGCATAGTTTTCTCACCGAAAAAAAGATCCTAATAAATAAAGTGAACAGATTTTCAGCAAGGGGCCGCGATAAATGCGCATTGCATCTTTTTTTTAATAACCAAAAATTTTTGTCAAACGACAAATTTAGCAACAGAAAGAACAGGAAATAAGGTTAAAGTAAGAGTAAGACCTGTGCTAAAGTGTAGTGAAAGGATAAAACGAAAATTATGAGACTTGCTAATCCTTTCGTTATCAAGTCCTCTTGACATGATGACTTGACATGAGTGATCATTCACGTGCCTTTAACATACCGCCCACCAAACTACCGTATTTGCGTAATAGTGTACTTATATTTTCTTTGGTAATAAATAATACATTCTGTCACACAAATATAAATAGGTACGCTGTAAAAGCAAATGTATATTTATTTACTAAAATAAACGCATCACACACAAATGCGCCCTGGATATAGGGATAGGAAGCGCCTCCCCATATGTAGATACCTACACATTTGCTTTGCTCAAAGACATTGTCGCTTTCAGGCACCTCATTAGAGCGCGTCCCATGTGAGCCTACCTCCCCCCTCCCACGTCTCCACGCCTCCCCCTCCACCACCCTACGAGGCGAGCAATTCTTTCTCGAAGCTCGCAAACTCCGTTGGATAATTACACTTGGTTACGAAAAGGTTCAGCCTTTGTCTTCCATATATTGGAATTTAATTTTAACTAATATAATTATTAGGTAATTATATCTTGCAGATGGTAGACAAAAAACAGAAATAAAGAAATTACTGGGTATATGCGAGTAGAATGATAAAGAAAAAGTTGGCGATTTAATTCCTTGTATAGTATTCTTTTGTTTCTTTATAGGAGAGGCAATTTACAAATATTATGCAATATATAGATACTCGTAGTCATACATATAGCAAAAACTTTAGTTTTATGCGACATCCTCATCATATACTACCATTTAAAAGACTTTCAGTATAATAAATTAAGTGATGTCACTCAGCATTGAAACAGCCGAACTTGATATTTGTAGATAATCGGAGCATCAAAGACGTCTGACATAAATCGGGCCTGGCCTAGACTGGAGTCGAACGCGGTGACGACGACATAGTTTGCAATAAAATATACGTGAATGGCGTATAATAGAACGTCACAATAGTACGCGCGTGTTATAACCCTAACAGCACTCTATGGCCATAAACTATAAAAAAAACGTCGATAGTGAAATGTATAAACAATGAGAGCACGGTTAAAACGTTTTAGTGTTAAGAGTGAGCCCATAAACCGTTGACACGCACCCGTAAAATATTAACGATACCTACAAGAAAAATGACGACTATCAGTGTAGGTACCGATTTTCGGTCGCGGGACGCTACAAATAATGGCGGGACCGAATTTATACGCGGACCCCCGAATTGCCCCGATTGAATATTTTACCAGGCCACGAATGCGTCCGACGATATTTTTCTATTTCACCGCCCATTTTTACTATCAATTGCTTAGTTTCCCCTTTAATATTATTCGTTCGACGCCGCGCCCGTTACGGTTTCGTTTGCGAAGGAAAAGAAAACATTTGAATAACAAACGTAGCAATCAATTATACAAGCTGTTTGGAAGCTGAACTCTTGGTCTCGCGACTAGTTTTATCAAGACAGAAACAAAGCACATAAATACATTAATAAATTTAATAAAATATAATTTAAGCATAATCGCTGAGTGCCTCTAGATTTAAGGGTTTATTCTCATTAGATTTTATGATCGCAGTAGCTAAAATATATACAAAATCTTAAGGTAAACTGCTTTTTGTATTTTTTTTTTACCGATTCGAAACGGCTTTCATGCATCCTTTGTTTTTTTTTATAATAACGTGATATAGGTATCCCACTCCAAATAATGTTTGTAAAACTTTTCTCATATGTTGTAAAAATAACATTTTGGATCTACTTATTTTCCTAAATAATATCTAAAGGAAAACCTTATACAAGTTCAATCAACGGAGGAACTTACTACGCAATATTAAATCGCATGTGACCTGTTATTTTTTAGTAAGTATGACTAATAAATTCCGACAATGTAATAAAATAAGTAAACATGTTTAATTGCAGTTAATCTGTTGCATTAGCTGTGGAGATGCGAGTATTTACAACATGCGTAAGTAAGTGAAGTCTATAAACCGCTGACGGTTATGTTTAGCGTTTCGGAAACACAATAACCTTTAAAAGGTGTAAAGGCGTGGGCTCAATTCGAGTTTCAGTCAGTTTAAAATAACTTCTCTCAGGCGAATGGTTTATTGCTTATTGAGTAGCTCTGACGAAACGCGCCTCCGACGATAAAACGCGCTCCGAGTGGAATCTCAGTCAATATCAGAATATACGCAGCGACATTGAAATTATCGCGAGGTGGGAGGCGCGCGTCGCAGAAGACTCGGACGGAACTAAAACAAAATGAGGCGCGTTTGAAACAATGAACATTGTCGCGGAGACGCAGCGTGCGCGGGCGCATGCCGCGCGGACGCGTGTTCGTTAGCGGGTGGCGCGCTATTGGCCGCCTCTCTGTGGGCGGGGCGCGCGACAAACTGCGCGCACGCAAATAGCGCACCCGCACACAAATTAAAACAATAAAATGAAAGTAATAAAACAAAGTGAGCACTGAAGAGCATCCACTATCGAGAGGTTTAATGGCCGAGCGGAGGTGGCAGCGCTCAGATTTATTGAATGAGCACAACCAAAACATTCCCACCTTATGTAGTTAATTTCTCATGTATTTAAAGTAATAAGACAGTCAACAACCCCATTTGCAAATAAGTATCTGTATAAGTATTCTGTTTTCAATAATTAAATTAGAATTTTGTATAATATGTATATCTAGTAGATAGTACCTACAGTAGTCTCATCAGCAACTGCAACGAGATGCCACTCTAACCCAATCAAGCTTTTCAACGAGGAAACTCCTTGCTGCGTTCAGCTCGTAACGAATGTCGTCTCATTTACTAATGTGTCACATGCAGGCGGCGTTGTTTCTCTAGCTGGGAGGTAAACGGAGTGAGGAGCGTTTGAGGAGGGGGTGGGGGTTAGAGATGACCAATGGCGTTGCGCACCCCCGGCCCGGACGGTGCACCGTTAATTACGGCGACGTCGCTTGAAATCTGAGCGAGATATTACAATTCACCCCCCCTTCGGGTATATAACTCTATGTACCAGATGGCAGAGATGCTCGCAGTCGTCATGTAGTTATGGAAGTTAGACTCGGAATAAGTTGTTTTAAAATTTTACTAATTATATTTGTCCCAGGTGCAAAACAAACCAGTGACACATAAAGTATTTACGATACTTAATCTGTCGCTAAAAGTTAAATGCTCTATGTAAATTGTCGCCGATAAGGAGACTTTACAGGAGCATTAGTCAAATTCAAATTGTTTATTTTCAATATAGGATATTCTTATCACTTATTGACCACCACTTCCAAGCGCAAGTGGAGAAGAAGCGGCGCCACAAACTCCACTGCGGCATTTTCTCCAAAGACGTCAATTCACAAAAATTTAGTCAAAACAGACGAATTTACATTTGCGTGAATATTACTAAATCAAATTAAAAAAAAAAATACTTTAAAGCTAATTACCTCAGACTTTTTACATACTAATCTTTGATTCATGAATGTGATGTTCTAACGTATCCACAGCTTTAAAAACTAGATTAAAAAAATGATCAGTTCGTTGATAAATAATGAGATCTCTAAGTGTCCCGTTAAAAAGTAGGAAAACAGTCCCTGGTTTTCGAAGAAATTAAGTAGCTATAAGTAGATACAACCAGGAAAACGCTTAGATGAGAGAGAGAGAGAGACAGACTTCCCACTAAGGAAGCACTAAGACTTGATGAATACATTGTCACATCAAGCAATCTGTATCTGTACAGTAAGTTTAAGCGGCTGCATAAGCATGACAGCTTTGTATAAGTAGTGACGTTTGAGCAGAAGCTCGAATAACCTAATGTCTTACTCTTACTAACAAACAAACAAACCAGATCATCGTGCCAGTGGCAAGTAACTAAAAACATGCCAACATTGTAAAAATAAACAATCTTAAAAAGACTCCTGAATAATTTGTTCGTAAAATATGAGCTTTCGTGAGATGTTCTCATTTTAAAAGCAAAAAGATCCTGTTGACGCACGAGGCGCTAGTTAAGCGAAGCAAACATTTTACTTTTGAGCATGATTGTGAAAAGGCTCATGATTACTAGTGCGTAGTTAGCAGAGGCTTCATTAGAGAGCGGGCGGGCGGCGGGCGGCAGCCAGCTCATCTCGGCGGGTGCATCGGCTGCGCGCGCAAACAAATTAAAACGTAAGACGCGCCCTAATCAATAGCCGACTCCGCCGCGAAGTCGAATTAACTCGCCCGAATGAAAAAAATGAACAAAATTATATTCGCGCGAGACCTCAGCCCCCCGCGGGCCCCTTCGCCCGCCGCGCCTGGAGGAAATTGCTTTTCTTTCAGTGGGCGCGCACACACGCCCGCCCGCGACGACGTGAGCGCGAGAGGGTTAGCGTCGACACACACAATATTATAATTTACGTTTGCTCGTATATCGAGGTGTAAGTAGGTACTTTACCTGGGCGTTTCGCGCCTGCTCAGCCCCCGCTCGGCTCACGCTAAATCTGAGCTTTATACGTTCACTTGACGCGACGAGAGCAATATTAGTTTCGAGCCAACTCCTTGCCTACTACAATATTTATTAACGCTCTACGAGGTTCATATTTTTTTTCCATTTCCCCCTTTTAAAAGCAAATGCTGATCCGTAATTTCATTCGGTTGTAATGTAGCCGCCTAAGGGTAGGTGGGCCAAATCACGTTATGACACCACGTCCTATATTACGGGCAAAACTATCTTCCGCCTCAAAATAATATCGAGCACGCTCATGAGAATTTCGCACTACATCTCGTTGAAATGATAATAAATTCACAATGTTTTATTAAGATTTACTCGTCCCAATTGGAAAAGAATCCAGGATCTTGATAATAACCCATTACCTAATACAATATTATCATTTATAGTCATAAATGTAAATTTTCTCATTAAATATTCAATATGGAAATAAACAAAATACCTACGTTTACCACACAAAAAGATCAAGTAAGTATCTGATAGGTATCACAATCTACATCAACATCTGTATAGCTGAATACCTAAGAGAATGGAGTTTCATTAGCGCTTGGCATCTCCGCCCGCCCAATTAACGCGTGGGCGATGAGACGGCGCTTTCCCGGCCAATGGCGGACGCGGCTGGATTAATTAAGTAACTTCCCGTCTGACCCCATCCCCCACCCCCCGCATCACCCCGGAGTCTGCGGACACGCCCGGAAAACTAACCACCTAATGAGGGGAGATGACCTCACGTGAATGTGTGCTTTGTCTACGTATGTGCAAACTAAGTTTGCTGATGTGTGCAAGTGTCAGCCTTTTGTGCTCGTTATGTAACCCCGAGTTATGTGCGCTCTCATCTAATGCGAGGAGGACAATGAAATTTATGCGAGGAGGATAATGAAATTTATAAACAAACAAATACAAAACACATTGTCCTTCACAATCTGCAGATCATTTAAAATCAAGAATCTATTTTAGAAAAATCTAGAACAGTAGACATAAGTCACTACTTAGTTAAATGTCGTCACCATTAAAACAATGCATAGATAACTAACAACTTTATAGAATAGTTAAAAGTTAGAATCATCATCATTCTGAAAGCTTAAAACAAAGATGCCAAAAAACGACAGACTAGCGATAATACTAAAGATCAACAAATTCAACTTTCAAGCGTGAAAAATCATAAAGCATAATAGCATAAGCATATAATGGTTTACTGTTAAACATTATTATACAGTTTGATTTTCAAGAAGACAGATATAAAATGAGCGGTGACGTAATCTGGAGGTGGTACAGGAAAGTCGATTAAAAAGGGAGCCTTGTGTCGGATACGTCCATGACAGATGACCAGGCATCTGTCATCGTGGCCCTGTTTGCGTTGTTGTTATATTACGAACACACTACAACCACAGAATACCTTATCTACAACTAAGCAACGATATATAGTAAACGGAATGATATAAAACAAGCATCATAGGAAGATAACAAAACCAATATTTACAAAACATCCTTTAAAAAAATATTTTTTAAAGAGTCTTGACAATGCATTTAAACAAATTCATGTAAATGTTACAGAGCATCACAAGTATTCACAGACGCAGAACTAGGTGAGATGGTGAAATCTAAAAAGAGTGTTTTGCTTATACAATTCCACGGAAAATTTGGTGACAGTTGGCGGCAAACAGGAGCAAGTGGCTTTGTTATCAATCCACTCGAACACACTTTATAGATAAATTATAGGAATTTTACGATCATGAAAACTTATTTATTTAACTAGTTATTCGGAAAATTTTGACCAGATATATACGTATGAAAAGTGTGGTAAAAGCATCTGTATCTTCAGCAATTTCATTGTGCAACTCGTAAAAATGTTACATATTTAAATATACAGAGTTCATAAATAAGTTAACAGCAGTTAAACTTTTATGGGCAATATTCTTTATCTCGTTTAGAATTTCATCTGTGCGATTGCAATTTTGGATTGTTTTGCCAATTCCGCTTCACAAGGTTACTGAGTAACGAATTAATTAGTAAATCATGACAGATGTTTGCGGTTTCAATAGATATGCTATTACAACAAAACTGCTATAGTTCTTAGGAGTTGATCGCAGGTTCGTAGATTCAAGATTCAAGACAGACCAACATTTAAACAGTGTATTTCCAAGTCATTACAAATGCGGATTTCTTTAGAGATTACGCATATAATACTTAATACCAGTAGTGCCCTGCGGTTTCTCAATGTTGATGTAAAAGTTTTTTCTAAACCTTCCATGTAATATAAATCTAAATACAACAGGTAATTCAATTCAATAGTTTTCAGTTAAAATTTCACTCTATACGAGTATACACATTTCGTTGAAAAATATAATACTAGTTTAAAGCGAAGGAGTGTCGCTATTATGAAACAATATTCCTATGTCATCCAACAATAAATGGACAATCTGAGTAACTCTATCAAACTAAACAAAAAAGAAAACATATAACTGGGTCACATCCGCGAAGCGAGCCGCCGAGGCAAGCGTTTAGAATCAGCAGCGTTCCGTAATCGAAGCGAGGGGGTGCCAAAATAACTAATAGTTTTCGCGGGGGCGTGTTAGCATTTTTCTTCTGCCGGTGACGGCCGGGTGGGGGGAGGTAAAATAACTCTCCTTCAGGAATGGCTACGCGGATCATTTATACTTCATCGGGTTTGTTAATAACTCAACTGAAACTGCGCAGATTAATGAAATGGTGGGCTGTTATTAGTTGTTGACGAGTTGCAAAGGCCAATATCTTTGCTATTTTTAGATTTCAATTATGTATTACTTCTTAAATGCAAGTATAGATACATATACCTTTGCTTCGTTTTGTAAATTTTCTTCATAGATTGATATTAAAACAAGCGCTATAAAATGTAACTAATCGCATAGACAGTGTCATAATAAAATTTTTGTTCTAGACACTGAAGAAAGCCATCATAAACTTATAACATAATTTGTCACACACAAACGTCTAGATTAAATTGCCTAGATTTCGATTTTTAAAACAAAAGCTTTTGTATTTATACAAGAACAAACAAAATTTTATTTAAAGAAGAGCCTACCTAAGAAACAAAAAACTGTCTTAAATTTTTGTCTAAGGAACTAAGTATTTCGCCGATAGACATTTGAAGTCAGTAAATCTCATCTCATTTCGGCATTATTGGAACTTGTGAAGCAATAAAAGTGGAATAAAAACAGTTGGTGGGTCATTACGTCGTTGAAAACGTAATATATCGGCACGAACAAACGGGATGAAGGATAAAACACTGCGTTTAGGCAAATAGTGGCGAGTTTCAGGGAAGGAGAGGTGCGTGTAGTGGGGTTGCCATGTACGACGGAATAAGTGATACAAGTTTTTTTGAACAAAAAGAAAACATTTCAAAAGTTGTTCAAATTCTTTATATTTTATTTGTAGATATCATAATAAATTAATGTAATTATTTTAAAATGTACAAAAAAGTATTAAACTAAATATCGACCACTGAAGCGAAAAACGTATTTCCGGTTTTTCACCTTGACAATACACGCTTCCATATCACATTAAAAATGAATAAACAAGTTTGTTAATTACGAATAAAAAAATAATTGTGTTTATACCTTTACTTGCTAGGTAAAAGGTCGCCAATTCTATTGTAAAATAAGGATATCTATAACAGTTTAAAGAAATTGGGGATGTGTTTTAGATCAGGGCAATTATTTCCAAAAAAAAGTAGAGTCCAAAATGGAATTCTGAGGACGAGTTTGGATTGAAGTAGCTTTATTTATTTATTACAAATTTATTGTTCCACAATTTAATAATAGGTAAATAAATGCAATTGGCGCACTTAAAGCTAAAGCATTCTCTACCATCTCTACCATTCCACCATACGGAGAAAAAGATTTTTTGTCTTAAGTTTTAGGCACAAATTATCACTTTGTTATTACAAAGCGATGAGATTCCCATCCGTATTTACAATAGTTTCTTGCAAAGTCTGGACATTGATATGGCAACATTCCGTACGCAGCGAAGCGGTGCGGGTAGACTCAATTCTTTCCACCTACATCTGTTTTACGTCCCGATGAATTGCTGGATGCAAATAAACCCGCGTTATTGTTTCTTTGAAGGGGTGTTACGTAAGTACGTCTTCATTTACTACACTTACCGGGGAAAAGTAGTTTTATCGCTCGACTTTTGAGGGAGAGTGCCTGCATATGGATGAAAATGTTCGTATGTTTCATGAAATACATGTTACATTTAGAGTAACAAGGAAGAATTTAAACCAATTGGAAGCATTGAATTAAAATAGAAAAAGTTATATTTTGTCATCATCAATGATTATTTTATAAAAAGGTTGCATGACAAATAAAATAATAATATTAATAGAACACACCAGAATCTAACACGCATTGGTCGGAACTATAATTTTGATAGTTCACCGGTGATCCACATGTGTTCTGCATAAAATGATATTTATTTTTAATTAGTCAGTGCATCGATCTCGTAGACTATCTCTACATTTTGACATCTACTCCTCTCTAGACTCTACCTAATTGTGGTTTTGTAGGTTTTGAGAAAATTGCCTTTGACGATTCTGGGAGTCTGAAACAAGTGATAGCAGGGAGTGGCGAGTGCCGGGCGTTGATTAACCGCCCCGAGAACGCCCGGAAAATCAACCCTTTCGCTTAATTACCACGCCTCGCTTCAGTGCCGCCTTCCTATTGGCTAAACTCCGTGCCGCTCTGTCGCCCTCCGTTTTAATTGGCCCGGCGTAATTAACGCTATGTAATCACCAACAGCGTCGCGAGGGGACGCTTCCTAATTTGAATTTTTAATTACTATCGCTTGAAAACGTTCGTCGATTGGTCCGCTCCGCGTTTACATAGAACAATAGGCATTGTCTTTTGTTTTCACATTACCAGTCTTAATTACTGTAACATGTTCAAGGTAAAAACTGATTGTTTTTCTATTCTTGGGAAAGCTACTGATAATTTTTTTTGTTCGGTTTCTTATCGATCTACTGAAAGCTATGTAAAAGAAATTATCAGAATGATAATGGTACGATCAGTAAGTATTCTAAATATTCTAAAGCTTGGAAAGCGCAAACAATTACTTAGCAGGCGACACGAACACGACATGAGAAGAATTCAAATTTTCATGCACATCTGCATGAATAGTTAAAACGTCCATTAGAATAAAATTTCTCGTGCATTTCCCGCATTGCTGCATTACGGGAGGTATGCGACCGGACACAATGTAAGGGAGGGACAGAAGATGCACTCTGGCAGCAATTCATCATTTCGGAAGAGAAACTAAAAGCGTGATTGTAAATGTATGTCAGATAATTTTAGGCAACATGGCATTACAGCTGGTGTTTTCGGGCTGTTTTTCATCCGCTTTACATGGTTTTTGTGATGTATGTAGGTAGGTTAATAATAAGTGGTGATGGGTAGTTCTAAGTATGCCATGATTATTCGTGAATAAACGCTTGTTCGGATACCAGCTTTTACTTCATCTCCCGGATACCGTTCCCGTAGGAACCCTAGGCTCACACTGAACACTACACTGGCTAACGAGGATTGTTTGGAGGCGTGCGACGAAAATCGAAGCAAAATGTCGATCGGCAAGGTGCGAGAATTCGATGTGAAAACTGGGGCGTGGTCATCGTATGTTGAGCGGCTGGAAATGTATTTTACGGTGAACAGTGTAAAGGAGGAACTCAGAGTGCCGACCTTGATAGCGGTGATGGGAGACGAAGCTTACGAGCTGTTATCCAACCTGTCAAGCCCGAGAAAGCCGGCCGATTTGGAGTACAAAGACGCAATTGGGTTAATGCGGAATCATCTTCAACCGGCTCCATCAGCGTTGGCAGAAAGGTTTAGGTTTAGACAAAGAAGACAAGCGGCAGACGAGAACGTGGCCAACTACGTGGCAGAACTAAAAAAATTGACGCGGTATTGCAAATTGGGTGACACATTGAACGAAAATCTACGCGACCAATTTGTTTGCGGGCTAAAAAGTGATTTTATCCGGCAGAGGTTGTTTGCAGAGGATGATACCCTGACTTTCGCTAATGCGGTAAAATTGGCGGGGTCCCTAGAAGCTGCGGAACGAGATGCAGCAGCGGTGGAAGCGGGAGGGACAGTCAGTCAGGAGGTTACCTCGGGTATGAACGCACTAACCATAAGAAGCAACAAACAACAACAGTGGAAATCACCAGGCCGGGGCGAGCGCGGAACGCGCGGAACTTCATTGCAGCGGAGGCCGGGTCACGGAGGACCGCCGGGGCGTAACGGCGGCGGGTCAAAAGTGGGCACGCGGAAGTCACAATGTGACGGTTGCGGAGGAGATGGCCATGGCTATGAGGAATGTCGATTCAAAACCTACAGATGTAGTAGGTGCAAGCGGGTCGGTCATCTAAGGCGGGTGTGTCCGGTGCAAGAGACAAGAAGCCGTGAAGACCGGGGGGCAGCTTTGCACTACGGAGATACAACCGAAGAAGACGGCTACGTGGAAACCTATGCGGGTGGAGAAGGGTTTCACCACTTGTGCCTGAACGATTATAAGGCGGTGAGTTTGCCTATTTCTATAGGAGGCCACATAATTCATATGGAAGTAGATACAGGATCGGCGGTCTCATGCATAAGCAAAGAAACCTACGAAAATTATTTGAAAAATGTAAAATTAAACCCTACAAACGTTTCTTTAAAATTTTATGACGGTACTACTCTAAAGCCGTTGGGGGTCATTAAACCATATGTGGGTTATGGTGGAATTAAAAAACAATTAGAGTTATTTATAATCGATGGGGGCACTACATCTCTGTTAGGTAGGCAATGGTTGGCAAAATTAAAAATTAAGCTACCCATATTTAAAGAATGTAATAACATTAGTATAAACAATGGCGAAATACATTTAAATCATGAGTTTAAAAAATTGTTCCACAGGTATAGGGAATTGTTTAGCGGAGGTTTGGGTACGTATACGGGCGGTAAGGCATCGCTGAAGGTTCGGGAGGGCGCGGTGCCGGTGTTCCACCGCGCGCGGCCGCTGCCGTACGCGCTGCGCGAGCGCGTCGACGCTCAGCTCGAGGAGATGCTGCGCGACGGCGTCATCGAACCCGTCGACTGTTCCGAGTGGGCCTCGCCTCTTGTCCCGGTAAGCAAGGCTGACGGTTCTTTGAGAATTTGTGCTGACTATAAGGCCACAGTCAATCCCGTATTGGTTGTGGATCGCTACCCCTTGCCTAAGATTGACGACTTATTAGTACGACTGAGCGGGTCCCAATATTTTTCGAAAATCGATTTATCACAAGCCTACAATCAAATATTATTAGACGATACGAAAGAGGTGACTGTAATTAACACTCATAAGGGTCTATTCAGATATAACAGATTGGTATATGGCTTATCATCGAGTGCGGGCATTTTTCAACGAATAATGTGTAATTTACTAAGTAACATACCCAACGTAGAAATATTTTTGGATGACGTCATAATAGGAGGGAGAGATAAAAAAGACCACTTGCAAGCCGTGGAAGCTGTTTTCAGCAGGTTACATAAATATGGGTTAAAATTAAAAACTAACAAATGTATATTTTTAGTTAACGAAGTACGTTATTTAGGTTATGTTTTAAGTAAAGACGGTATAAAAACGGACCCAGAGAAAATACATGCTATTACTAAAATACCCCGACCGACTTGTGTAACTGAGTTACGATCGTTTCTAGGGTTAGTTAATTTTTACGCAAAATTCATAAGAGATATGAGTGCCAAATTGGTTCCTTTATACGGATTACTAAAAAAAGGTAACAGTTGGTTTTGGTCCGATCAATGTGAACGTGCCTTTAGGGAAGTCAAACAGCTGTTAGTTAGCGCGGAGGTACTAGCACATTACGACCCCAGTTTACCTCTCATAGTAACGTGCGATGCCAGCTCACGGGGAGTGGGTGGCGTACTCTCACAGCCGAGTAAGGGCAGCGGCGGCCGAGAGCGACCGGTAGCCTACGTGTCGCGAACGCTGAACGACGCCGAGAAAAATTATTCACAAATACATAGGGAAGCGCTCGCTATCATATTTTCAGTAAACAAATTTCACCAGTACTTATACGGTCGACGGTTCATTTTGCGCACCGATCATAAACCGTTAGTATCAATCTTCGGCCCCCACACAGGAATACCAACAATGGTGGCTAGCCGTATGCAACGTTGGGCAATAATATTATCGGCATATTCATACGATATTGAGTACGTGCGCACCGATGAGAACGGGGCTGACGGGCTCTCGCGCTTACCTATTCCGCCGGCCGGTAAACAAATGCGTCATACAGCGGTATCAGCTACGACGCCCGAACAAACGTATTTACATTTCATCCAACAAGAATTATTACTAGATTATAATGAAATTAAAGGGCAAACTTCTCGAGACCCGTTACTTTTTAAATTATTAAGTTATTTGCGAGATGGGTGGCCTACCGAATGTGAACTTGTTAATTTGAAACCATACTTTAATCGTAAGGACGGGTTATATGAGGAATTAGGTTGCTTAATGTGGGGTCATAGATTGGTAGTCCCAGATGCATGTAAAGATAAGGTTCTACGGATGATTCATGAGCCTCACATGGGGATAGTAAAGTCCAAAGCGTTAGCACGCAGCTATGTATGGTGGCCGGGCGTAGACGAAGACGTTGAGCGGATGTGTCGGGAATGCGAAGTGTGCGCATCGCAGGCCGACGCGCCGCCGCGGCAGACCCCACGGATGTGGCCGTGGCCGAACCGACCGTGGACAAGGCTTCATTTAGACTTCATGGGTCCCATTTTTGGAAAAACTTACCTAGTTGTAGTAGACGCTATGTCCAAATGGATGGAGGTATTTCATGTTAATAGCACTGCAGCGACCGGAGTCATAGAAAAAATTTCGGAACTTTTTAGTCGGTGGGGCCTACCTAAGCAGATCGTAACTGATAATGGACCACCTTTTTCTAGCAATGAGTTTGGGTATTTTACACGCAACCAAGGGATAGAGCACATATTTACTGCCCCTTATCATCCGGCGTCTAACGGTTTGGCGGAAAACGCAGTCAAAACCTTAAAAAGAGTGATTAAAAAGGCTAACGCGGAAAAACAAAACATAGACAAGGCATTATGGACCTTTTTATTACATTATAGGAACACAGAGCATTCTACTACAGGAGAAAGCCCGGCCATGTTATTGTTAAGTAGGCGGTTGCGTACGAAGTTAGATGTATTAAAACCAGATAGGGAGATTAAAGTAAAGAGAGCACAACAGCAGCATAAACAGGCGGCTAAAGGGGGAGATAGGGAGTTAAAGACTCAGGAGTTGGTCTGGTATAGGCAATATTTGAAGCCACAGAAATGGGCTTCAGGCCAAGTAACCGAGTGCGTAAGGCCCAATAACTATAGAATAAGGGATAAGCAAGGAGATATTATTCATAGGCATATTGACCAACTAAGGTCAAAAACTAGGAGATCATCACTCGTGTGCCCTCCTACGGAAATCAGCGAAAAGTCTAGCACAAGTTCTCAACCCAGGGTAGCTTTGTCTGGCGAAGTAGGTGGGGACCACACGGAGGAGCCGGAGGAGGACATCGGCGACGCCGTCGTATCGGCAGAGGGCGCGATAAGTAAGGGATGGGGAAAAAGTGGGTAAAGTTGCACCCGCGTCTCCTGAATTTAAGGATGCCTTGCCAAACGTATCGCCACCACCTCCACCCCGGAATCGACCTATGCGGCCATGTAGGCTTAAGAAAATACCAAATTATAAGGAATGAATTGTTGTTAAGTAATTATTCAGTAATTTAAAAGTATAATGTAAAATTAGGTTAAGTTAGATTTCAGGTTTATATAAAGGGGTTTTAATTGTAAGGGTTAATTGATGTGGGGGAATGTGATGTATGTAGGTAGGTTAATAATAAGTGGTGATGGGTAGTTCTAAGTATGCCATGATTATTCGTGAATAAACGCTTGTTCGGATACCAGCTTTTACTTCATCTCCCGGATACCGTTCCCGTAGGAACCCTAGGCTCACACTGAACACTACAGTTTTCACCATCCAGTCTCTGTCATACTCGACTTCATCAATGTCAAAGGGCGAAAATAGTGTCTAAAGATTTGATGTTGGTTTTTTTCTGTACTCTCCTTTATTTGTAGGTCCGAGAGGCGCATGCCGAATTAGCTCATTACGGCGCTTGGCCGGCACCGGCTCACGGCTACATAGCTAGCCGGATTTATCCCTCGGCTTGCAGTTACAGTATTCCAAATTTGAATAAGTCCATTGCATTAGCCAGTTTTCAGCTTTAGAATTTCAAATTACCGATACCAGCTAACTACCCGCGATGATAAAATTTTCATTTACATTTCGTAACAAAAGTGTAACATCCTATTCACATATGATTATCTACAATATAATAAAAAAAATGTTTCCATTGTCAGATTAATAAATAAATAACGTTTATTTCCAACTAAAACTGTGATAGATAATCACAATTCTTTGAAATTGATGATGTAAATTAAATAAATCAATTAAATTATTATCAAAATAAAACGCAGGGCTGATTTTTGAAATATAATTAGCGCATGCGACTGTGCTTTATCAAACGCGGATAATAAATATCCATTACGCAACGATGACGGTGATAGCTTACGACCTAAAGAAAGCTACGAATAGATAGGTTGGTGGGCTAGTAATACTAAAGACGTGTTTATGTGTCCGCTTACCAAGTGACGTTGAGTGACGCGGCCAGCTGCGGGACTGCGCCTTAATAGGGTAAATGAGATGCGGACGCGGGCGCAGGGTTAAATTAGCGCCTGACGCCGAAGCCGCGCACCAAGGCCTAACAAACGCCTTGTTACCGAAGGATTTATCCTAAACGAGCTGATTTTCCAACGAGATTCGATTTTCAAATGCGGAGGAAATAATGTGACGATATGGATGGTTTCGAGAAAAGGTCTTTGAATGGCTAGCATTCAGTAGGTAATCGTTGACACGCTCTATCAGAAGATTCAGATGGTAGTCTCTGTCATGGTGATTAATGATGAGGCTTCATCTATTTATGATTTTTAGTAATTAATACTTATTAAGTGGTGGCTCGATTCACCACTAAACGAGGACTGAGGTCCTTATAATATAACTGAACAACTTAATTATTGTTTTCGGTAAGTTGAGTTTAAAATGAGTAGAGAGCGGAGCCATAGTAAATCGTTTGCAACTTTTAATAAAAAAATTAAAAAAAAGTGTACTTATAGGATAAAAAAAATGCTTTACAAAAACTGTAGATACAGAGAAGGACTAATTCGATATGCATCGGCACGATTTCGAGCGGTAATAGTATTGAACTTTCAGAGATGTCGCGCTAACGATTTAATGTTGTAGACTTCCTTATGCAGCTTTTAACACGCAGATAAAACACGTATAATAGGAAAGCGGATAGTTTGCGTGGATTTTAATTTAAACAAAGTGAAAGCATAACATCGTTGTGATGAGCATCTTCATCTGAACTAGTTAAAAAAGGTACAAAAGGAGAAAAAGTTGATCGTAAGCATTTTTTATCCAATTAAAAACTGAGGCGGTTGCTTTCTTTTTGTCGATCTTTATTAGTTTTTTGAGGTTTTCGAAGTTTTTTGTATGGGGCACGGGTCAAGTAAGCGGACTGAGACAATACGCGGCGTGGTTGTTGACGTCGTCGTGCCGCCCGTTTGGTTCCGCGTGCCGGTCACCATTCAGCGCTAATCGCTTCATTCACCAGCGAGAAGCGATGCTGTTTCTTGCTACGATCGGTCATGCATTCCGCTCGGCCAAACTGTCGCGCGCTCGATATCTGTTCGATGTGGCAAATTTGTGCAGCGATGAAAAGCGCGCGTGGCATGTGATCGACGTGTGCATTCTATCAGTCAGCGAACATCGTTCTCTTCAGTGGCTGCTTGACCAGGACGCACATTTACTACCAGACCCCATTAAGTTCGCCGAAGCAGATATGCATCGGTTATCGATCTATTCCTTTTTAACATATTGGATATGTTCGATTGCATGAGAAGAATTTTCGTATAATTAACTGTCCTCGCTTTAGCTCTCGCAAAATGAAGCATTTTAATTAAATTAAATTTTATTCAATCTATTGTTTCAACTTTGTCTGGATCCAATTTACCTTATGAAATAGTTTGTCTTGTTAAGTTTGTTCACGATTTGCCCCAGAGAATGACTCGAGTTCTGTAGCGCGGGTCAGAACTATTTCTCATTTGTCTATTGTATGATGTAGGTACTAGTTCAGTATTATACCTATCAAATTTTGTGGTTACCGGGTCAAGTAAAGACCACTCCGTTTATACACAGATATTTCAAGAAGCAAATAATACATACATTGTTGTTGTTGAGTCAAGTCAATATATGTAGGATTTTATTATTTGAATTTGGGCAATTTTTTATTTTTGTTTCAAATTTCTAAATTGATTAATATTTTTTTTACAACATTTTATAATAATAATTATCTTTATTTCGGATAGAGTCCATCCAGTGTGTTCAGGGCCATAGTCTGTCTGTACGGCAACGACGTCAAACCTAAGAGAAGTATGTTATTTATACATACTTACTTCTATAATGTACGATGAAAATAAACCTTAACATCATTTCATTAAAATTCTTAATTTAACCTTTAAAATTGATAAAAAATACGAATCAATTTAATCAACCTTGAAATAAGAACATTGATATGTCTTAAATAATCATTTCTTGTAGGCCCCGGTTACTGAATCATCTTCAAATGGTTTACAATGCACTAACGAAATGTGGTCACGTTTTAACCCTGTCTAGTACACTTTGCCAGGTTGTGTTGCAGTCAAGTGCATATAAAATTGCGAAGTAGATTGTAGCGAGCGGATGAGACTTCATGTGACAGGGTCTTGCCGCGGCGTGATTAGTGCGCGCGCAACCACACGGTATGAAGCCGCCAGCAGCCTCCGTAACCCGACCCGGGCAACGCGCGCCATAACATAATTAAAAATGATTTAAGGCATTCGCTCCGGCTGCTTTGTTTCGCGCATTATGTTTCACTTGTTCGCGTCGCAGTCGCGCGCACACCGCCATTTTTAACGCGCCCGCTCTTAATTCTGTCACAGTTTTTATAACCCTTTTGTATTTATTAATTCCCTTTCGGCTCCGGTAGCGCTACGCTTCTCGGAAAGCGATTCCGACGTGACATTTCTTTGGGTCGCGCTGTATTCCTGCGTTAATGAAGCGTCCGATTTCGGCGCCGCCGGCGAGTTAGGACAACGTTATTTTAGCTAATCAATCTAATTGATAGTTCTCAATCGATCACTTCACCTGTACACCGCGCCAAATAAACTTCTTCTAACTTTCCGATAAACAACCAATATTACAAAGTGCGTTCAATTCTAGCAATTTGTTTGTCTGACCATCGACTTTTCATATCCACAGACGGGCGCGCAATGCGGAGTTGGGCAATAAAATGGTGGCAAACAATGGCGATTCTCGTGCGTGTATGCGACTTGCGGTTCCGTCATTTAAATAACTACATATTAAAAGGATTAACTCCGGCTTGTTGAGGCGTCGTGGCCGGTTATCGGATTTCGAGGGCCGCAACCGTGTCCTCACCGCCAAAAAACAATTATTCACGGGTCCTTCGGCGTTGACGACTCTCTGAAGTTCGATATTTGGACAACCTCTATGCAAAAGAGCAGGATAATTAATTGGGTAAATGAGCAAAGCTTTGATATTGTAATTTGTGCGATTATATTGATAGTCATTTATTCAAGTTCATTTGTAGTTACCTAAAGTAGTTAATAGGTTTAGGGTCGATTTCACCAAATAAGAGTAAATTTTACTCGAGAGTATACGAGCAGTTACCCCTAGGATAACATATTTTTACGTTTCACCATAGACTTGATTCAAGAATAAACGATTATGCTGGAGTAAATCTCTACTCCGCTAATTTTCAACGAGCAGCGAGCTTATACTAAGGATAAGTTCAATATGGCGTCCAAGTGTTATTGTTTCGACAGCTGATTCTCTGGCGCGCTGGTATTAAAATGATATAAGGTATAATATTTATATATTTTACCCATAGATAAAAAAAAATTGCGTCACTAAAAAAGACCGCACGCGAATCGAACTTCTTTGATTTTACTTTGTAAGAATATCTCGTTTTGACACTTTTGACATAGGTATAACCCTATGGAATATAATAATACGAAATACACTTTATTTATTAGAGGAGAAACGAGCAATTTCATTTGGGCGACTTATACAGTCATTCATTTCAATCATTCGGATTCACTCCCTGTCAGAGAGTAACTATCCGAGAGTAAATTTAATCTGGTGTAAAGTGGTGGAACGTGGACGAAGTTATCCAAGAGTTAAATGGAAGAATAAATATATTCCGTGGATAACTATTCCCAAGTTAAGTCATGTTTGGTGAAATCGACCCTTAGTTGACTTTTTTACACAAACTATTGAGTAAGAATGATTGGCTACATTAGTATATCATGTGCTTTTCTAACCACTGATTCGATTTAGATCAGGATCATCCAGAGACTAATCCAGAGACTATATTCAAACTCTAGAAGTTTACAAAGGTGGGGGGAGTATCCTCGCATAGGTACATATTTTTGTTTTACTCTTATTTGCCTGCACCGACTATTCCCATTGCTGCAAGTACCATCGGTATAAAGTACCTCTAATACATTACCAGAGGTAGTATATACTCCCTGGTAGTTGCCGTAGCAGCAATATTATGTAAGTAGGCATGTGGTGTTTGCGGCGGAGACCGCACTAGCGATCCATCATGGCGACAATCTATCACGGGCTACTCGCCAGTCGCTGCCCGTCCTACACATTCATGTGTGCGTATATGCACATATACCCACTTTATAAAAATCATTTTGTACTATGATTTAATTTTCTGCTTAGCTAATCGATGATTTATTTAAATATTCTAAAGAAACAAAATTTTGGGACACGTTTAAGCGTTGCTGAGACTTATTTTTTTTTTACAGTGTGAGGGCTCTGGGTATCTGGGCAATCTGGGCATGTAAGCATGTATAGTAAATTAAACGACGTGATTATCACGCTTAATATTGAAAAATATGCATACTTAGGTTCTGAAATAGGGCAGTGTATTGTATATATATTTTGTACTATTACTTCACTTTAGTTTATAAGTATTAAGAATGTTCGAATCAGCTGCTGAAAAAATATCCAATAATAATATTTCTCTGGGACAAAAATCATCTCAGTAAATTCTGACCTAACATGTACCCTGAGTGCAGGAACGTAAACTTAGAGATATTTTCCTTCCATAAATTAATGTCAGAAAAGTGTCAGTGACATACCATTTAGATAACGTCCTCTCCTCCATTGTAATTCAGTAAGATCCAAAACCGCAGTCGGCCACGTTATTTAAAACTGTGGTTTGTAATCTATTTTTATTTTTTCGACTTCCATCTGCAGTTGGTTGAAAATAAATATAGTTCATCATCATTTCGTGTAGGTGTCACGGTCATTCGACTATGCACCCTGCGTCAGTTATTTGGAACCGCCTCTCGGCCTCTGACAAGGTTTTTTTAACGACTACAGTTACGTAGTAACTATTTATTTTAATCTGTGCTACCAGATTGCAGCCGGAAACAACGGATAACCAATATAACAGTTATGAGTGCTATATAAGTACCTATTTAGTAACAACAGTGTATAAAAGTCTATATTGTATATAAGGTGGACTTAAATCAACTGCAATATACTGAACAACTTTTCCGACTGAACTTATATGGCAATAAGAAAAAAATTTTTTTGACCTCCCATACAAATTGAGAATCGGCTGGAGAATGAAAAAATAATTTCATATTTTGACAAAGTTTATTTGGAAAACTTGTTCAGTATAGTGGTCTGAATCTAACCCTTTAAACATTTGCAGTTGATTTGAGTCCACCTTATCCATACTAATCCATACTAATTTTATAAATGCGAAAATCTGTCTGTCTGTCTATCTGTCTGTCTGTCTGTCTGTCACCTCTTCACGGCTAAACTGCTGGACCGATTGTGATGAAATTTGGTAGAGATGTAGTTAACGACCTGAGGTCAAACATAGGCTACTTTTGGGCGCGATATAACCGAGTCCCACGCGGGGCGGAGCCCGGGGAACAGCTAGTATTTCATATACCGTTGATCAAGAAAAGAGGCAAACGGCCCACCTGATAGAAAGTGGTTACCGCAGCCTTAGGATGCCACAAGTCTTGCCTTTATTGTCAAAAAATAAATGAAGTAGTAAAGACATCAACGCGTTTTTCAAAATGGTCAAGGCCAAAGAAGAGTAGTATCTACGCGATAATTTCTAAGTATTTATCATATTTTTCCTCGAACTAGTAAATGCAACTTAGTAAGGTGCTAGCCCAGAGGCCGCAGCCAGCGTTCCATCTCTGTTAATTAGTTTTTTGTGGCGCGGCGGGGCGGGCCGGCCGACGCCATCAAATTACGATGAGTCGGCCTTTCGGCTACCGGCGCCGCTCGATAATAATTATACACTCGTTACTACCGTGCTGCGCCTGCGCTGCCCGCTTCATATCCACAGACGTGACCAACTCTCAGTAAACCAAATGGGAGAAATTGTTTTGACACAGAATTAATGGATAACTTAAAACACTCGCAGCTTCGATACCGACACGGACGCAGCTCTAATGGGCCGTATGAACAAATGGCGTGTGTGCGACGTTGCATAAAATTACGCCGTTACACTTTATTGGATCTAAATAAAATAGTCGATAAATCTACTTACTTGTTTTTTTAAGTAATCTCTAATATATATATACTGTGTTTACATGGAGTAGAAATGAATAGGGAAAGGCAAAGTCAAGTGTGGACATTAATTTATATCGATAAAATCGATGGCTCGCTGGCGCGCCCGGTAATTTCTTAACGACAGCGTAACTCGGTGGCGACGCGTGCGCATATATACGTATTTTATTTCTCTCGCAAGAGCCGACACCGAAGTAATCGTCCACCACTCAACATAGATGGTAATCAAGGCGACTATTAAAGACGCTCTTAATGTAACTTTTTTTGGCAATGTACGAGAATTAGAGCTCTTGCTGTCTGTATGATCGGATTGTAAGCAATTTGTTCGGTACACAGCAGACATTCTTTCAATTTGCATTTTGCTTTTGAGATACCGTATACAATGATTTAGAGCTCATAGAATAAATTTTGCGATACGTGCTATGATTTTTCTCTTTTGGTTACATGTTCTGTTTGTTTTGTTGGTTATGGTAGATTATTAAAAATTAATAAAATGATTGTCATTGGCCCTGTTATCAGGCGTCGTCGTGAGTCGTGAGATATCTTATTTAGTGCTAAATTTACAGTTTATACCAAATAACGTTGTGTCTTGTATAAATTGTATATGTACAATTTACTTTTACATGTCATTTAGCAGAACTTAGCACGCAACCACAGATCGTACCTACAGTTACAACAATAACTTTCAACACATAAAATCTTTTTAAGAAATTTATTTAGCATCTGTACAAATCTGTACAAAGTAACAAAAAATAAATAAAAAATAACCTCCAGCATCCGCACAAAGACCACATTGATGAGCAGGGCATTTACCGCCGTCCTTGAAGCATTGTAATATTAATTGAATATGGGACTCGGCGGCTACCGACTCTTTGTTGCTGCTATTCACACGGCTCGAATGAGCTTCCTACTAATTACAGAGTGCTGGTCACTCGTAGGGTTGTCCACTGAGATGATTGACAGATAGGCTGAAAAATCATTTTTGTTTTTCTATATAAGATTCTTGAGAATACCGTCTAGGTTAGTTTCATTCCCGTGGAAGTTACGGGAAAATCGTTCTATTTTTCTCTTCATTCTGTGTATTTCTTATTAAACTTTAACACAAGTGGTGTTGTCTTGTAGGGAAAAACTTTCAAAAATCACAAAGAATAAACTGAGAAAACTAACAATATAAACATAACTCGCGATTTTCCTTCCCCTGATATTAATGTCGCATAAACTAATAACCCGTTTTATTTAACAATTTTATTGAGGTATTAGTTCCAGATATTAGCACGTTATACAAAATATCAAACTCTTTAGCTTTTGATATTAGTACAGATATCAAAAGATAGATAAAAGTCATTATTGTCGGGTAGAGCAATAAATTTGCGGCTATATTTAAAAAGTAAGTAATTAAATATGCCACTAATTATCAAACTGTAGACAGCCCTAAAGTTTACAATACGGCGCTGTATACATAGTACGTGTAGCAATGTACCATTATCTTTAATTAAAAAAGTCCAGAGGCCATCTCTAGATTAGTCAGCGGGCACAAAAAGGGTTACGAGGGGCCAAACGAAACACCTCATGATTCGTCACGATACAGCTTTATTCTTATTTGAAAGAATCCTTTGTTGAAGTTAACCGAATTTGCTGGTCAATAAAAACTGGCTAATTAAGAAATGTCCGAGCTGCCGTTAACATTTTTGGCCTTTTCTTAGAGGCTCTGTTTTGTAGAAGCCGTTCTTAATTTAGTGGGTTCCAGAATGGGATTTAGTTCATTATATTTATGGGTGCGGTATTAATTGACAGCAACCATTGTGAGCATATTCCTGGTATTTCAAATATTAGTAACTCTTTCTAATTAAATTACAAAAACCAAAAAGGTAGAGTCTACAGTTAAACAAGTGACTTACGCAATTTATGCGTCTGCTGACTTAAGTTTTTTAGATTAAACGACTTAACAGTAACTTGGTGCTAGTAGGTACTGTTCTACCTCATCCATATACGCCAAAGCTTGTAACAAAACTATACATATTTATTACAAACAAGGATTCCTGCACTTTTTTTACCTTTTAAAAATATGGATATATGAATATTTGAACGCTAATACAATGTTACTCGTGTGGTCTATGGCTTAAAAACAGACCGCCTCCTTTTTCTTCTCGTGGGTGTCGTAAGTGGCGACGAAGGGAGTGCGCAATTAACTTGTACCTTTAGCCGATTGCGGACGGAGTCCACAAAAAAGTCCTATGAAAACTGATCTTAGGCAGACTCAACAAACTATATGATGAATATTTGAACACAATATTTGAGTTAGTGCTATTGTGTAGAACATTTCTGATGCTAAGATAAGTTTAAAACAATAAGGTTAGGCTCGCTGATTAATCGTTGTTCAAGATATTTGAAAGTAGAGTTATTTATGGTTTGATAGAGATCGCTACGGGTCATAGTGGCCGTAGACAAAATCAGGGAAAGATTAATAAGCGCGATATAGAAACAATTCTGATTTTCTCAATAAAAAATAGGTAAGTTGATACTTTTAAAAATATCTGCTAGCATTTGCCCGCGGCTCTGTGTTATATCTCGGTGAAAAATAGCTTATGTCTTTTTCCTATGTCCAAAATAATTATTTCAAGCCAGTCCCCAAGCGTTTATTGGAGAGTAAACCAGAGGGTCGAAGAGGTCGGGGCAGACCCAGGTTGACATGGTTAGATGGAGTGGAAAGACCTTGGAAACATCGGTATCAGCGGCTGGCAGCGAAAAGCCCAAAATGGGAAGATCTGCGGAGAACTGACCAGGCCCAGGCCCACTCGTGGCTGTAGCGCCTTGATGATGGCTAAGTACAGCTCATTTACCATAATATCATTTAGCTTACATTCATGTACAATTTTTCCGTAAACCAGTAACATCCAAATCGTACTATAGCTGTATTGAAGATTTATATAACTACATTTCATTAATTTACTAAGTAACTTTTGTATTTTGGTAGAATCAACACGCATAATGATAATGAAAAATTCGACGATAAAAACATACATATAAAAACCTTGATGGATTATTACTTTAATTGATTCCAATTGGGCAATAGATACCTACTCCCTTTTAATTGAATACAATAAAGATTCAAGTCATACTATTACACTAATACTTATAGACTCTATACAGGGTGGCAATGTAAACACCGTTACCATTGTTTTGTGGACGTGGATTATATCAATTAATTTCCAAAAAAAATATATAATCTTAAAAAAGCTACTCATTATACTAAACCTCAGTATCAAGGGTCCCCTATGTGAATTCGAAACCTGACTGATCGATTTTTATTTTATCGAGCACCATTAATCGATACTTTAGTACTACGAAGTATTTAGATTATATATTTTTTTTGGAAATTAATTGATATAATCCACGTCCACAAAAACTTTAGTCACCAACACCGTTACAAAAATTAAAATTGGAATAATAGGGTTATTAATACGTATTCACATATTAACGATCATTGTGGGAATTAAACATGTTAGTTTTGTTAATAAACTAATTAGGTTTTTCATCTTTTAGTTGATCCAATATTTTTATGTATCTATCCACTATTTAAATGACAACGGTGTTTAAGTATCCTTCACCCTGTACAGCGACACTCCCTTCGTCCACTTTGGTAACTGAATTTATCTAACCAGTTACAAGAAAAGATTTTTTTTCGCTGTTTGTTATTTTTTCCTTTTTTGTAACTTTTTGTAACCAGTTACAATAAAAGATTTTTTACCACCTCGCATTGTAAGGTAGGTAATAAGAGTGTCCGATAAATATAGAATAAAAATCTATATTATTGTACAAATCTGGATTTATAAACTTAACACGATATGAAGATACAAAGAGATTTCAAGCGTTGTTACTTTGGCGAGCGAATACGCAGACTCCATCTGAATACAAAACAATTGGCAAATAAATTCGTTTATTTGGTCAAAAACATCACTGAAATTTTCAACTTTAAATCCAGAATAGAATTAATATTATTCAAAAAAGATACAAATACACAATTTGCATTTTAACCGACTAAATTACGGAGGCTACGGAAGAGCGATCTAATTAATTGATACTAATTAAAAAATATACCTAGCAATATAAGGAATCAAAACGCAAGTCTACAAAGTGCCTGAATCAGATACCACTACTAGAACTTTGAAAGTATACTCCATACAATACAATACAACCCTGCAGTTATCGTAAAGGTATGTGTAGTTGGTTTGTAAGCGCGGTGGTCGCGTCTTGTCGCCTGCTTAGCTCGACGATAATGGGTGCCATTACCGCTCATTCCGCACATTCCCGGGCGGGGTACATAGAACAACTACGATGGTAGAAACACGTTATAGTTTTATTGATTACACTTTCAAATATCAGGACATAGCGTTGTTCTTTCGGTTGAATATTGATGTAGATAAAGTGAAATAAAAATGATTATTCGCTGGCTTTACTCAGAAACTATAACATGAGACACTTTTTCTTGTCAAATGTCGTTAAATTCAGATTATTTTTCGTATTTTTATGCCCTACAACACAGACATAGAACTAAGAAGTATGACCCGGCATGCAAAACTACTCGCTTCGGAACTATCACTGCTAAGAAAAAAACGTACGTATGAGAAACTGTGTCAAAATACCTATATATAAAAAAGTATCTAACGCAGATTTTATTCCACTGCCGTCATTTGCACAATACTACGTCAAATGATTTTGTTTACGCAAGTTATCGCTCGTCGGACGGCCCGTCAGAAGCAAGCATTTAATAGGATTCAGGAGTTCCCATGAATATTGCAAATCTAAAACAATGAAGAAGACACTAAAACCAATAAATTCTAATTTGTTAAGTACCTCGTATCGTTGCCATCTTGGTTATTTGCAGACGTCATTTGTCAAATGAAGCTAATAGAGAGATCTAAATTTAGATGTTAAAGTGGTGAGAGTGAATTTGTTACGTGTTATTATTGTCACTGACGACTTGGGACATGGGATTCTACAAATGGCTGCCAGTTTCCAAGGAATAATTGCACGTGGCCACAGCCTAATGTGCGGTGTCGAGGAATGTAGCACTTTCCATGTTAACGAGCATGTATGGGCGCCCCATCACGCGCCTTCCACTAGTAGAGTCAGAAAATAAAGAGAGTGCAGAAATAACACGTCATCATGACAATTTCATATAAATTCGGGCAGCACCGTAGATATTATTTGCGCGTTGAGCACTACATGCAGCGATTGTTTCAATATTTGTCATTCAGTATTTCCGATACATAACAAGTGTGTATATATTTTTTTTATTTAGCTATGTCATCACGTTATCTGATTTTGGCACGATATAAAAAAATATTGAGGTAATATTTTAAGCTTAACTAGCTTAAATAAGCACGAATAAAAGTGTATAAATAATGGACTTACTGCCATATGGCCTATGCATATGCATATGGTCTCTACCAGTCAACCATAGGACAAAACAGAAAGTATGATTGACGGAGTACTAATTATGAGAAGTAATTCACTACGATACAAATAATAATCCCAAAATATGCTTACTATGTATAGCAAATACCTACTGGGGTAACTGAAACTGGACAAGATGACTACTGGCTACTACTTAAGCACCTTCCCGCTTGAACGCGAAACGACTGGGGATTGTTTTGATGTTGTTTATAAATTCGCCATCAAAACACACAACACCACCTGAACATTGAAGAAGTTATACTTCTGCGCTTACTGTTATTTTATGTCCGAGATGAGACCGGCCACAACGTCCGCCGTTTTATTTTTCACGCAAGTAACACCTATTTGCGGTAATGCTCATCCTGCCTTATTACTGAATTTATGATACCCGAGATTTATGCAGCTACTTAGTTAACAACGTTATCTATAGTAGAGAAAGGCGAGGTGATTTTTAAAGTGATTACGCTCCTGGATTTCTTGCACGTCAACATGAGACGTACGCTTTCATTACAGAGAGAAATAAATCAAAACAATACAGAGGCACTGAGGTAAACTTTATTTTGTCTGTAGTAGAGCGCGCGCAAAACCTAGTGAGAACCTTGATTTTACAAGCCATTAAGATTTTGTTTAGAGTTTATATTCCTTTCGTGACTAATTTTTGAGTTTATCAAACAAAAAATAAATATATAAATAAATTACAACTTAGCTCTTTAATACCGGCACTAGCGAAAAAATCGAGCTCTATAATAAATTGTTACTCTAAGAGCGAAGGTAAAAGATAGCGAATGGAAAATCAGACACCTTCACCTCCCGCGCCGCTTGATTTATGCTAGTAATTTTCCGGGCGGTTACGTAAGTAACTCGCGATTTTTCTCCCTGCACACACGTAATTAGATAATTTTCATGAATTTCCCGGACGGGCGCGCCGGCCGGGTCGGACGTAGGGCGATAATTTATACACTTCTGCATTGATTTACGGTTGTCTGGGATATGTTACGTGACGACAAAAACTTGTTAGACAAAAAAAGATTTAGGTTTCTATAAGTTTAACGTGAATTATTGTAGCTAGTGTAAACCAGACCAGGCAGTCAATGGTTTTTTTATTAACATGCTCAAATTTCAATTTTGGTACTCAGTATTTTCGCATTACTTTGTAGTCTTACACTTATAAATTGTAATTGAAACGATCATGGACAATATTTTGTTTCACTGCAACACAAGATGGAATATTCCTGTTCGAAGGTGACCATGTAAGGTCTTTATTTATAATAAGAGGATTAATAAAGCATACAAGCTGTGAATTAATAACCAGCGGCGGACCGGTCGCCAGGACACCCCGGCTGTTCTCGTATTAATTTCTGTCACAGATTTAATTGCTCACCTCTGGCTTAAGCTTTTTAAATAAATTCGAGGACAGACGTTGAAAAGAGATGCGACCAAAAAATACATCGCCCGGGCGCGCTCGGCCAAAAAAAGAACGAATTTTAATTTATAAAAGACAGGACAAACGATTAATAATTTATTTGTATCCTCCATTTCTTGTGCGAGGGTTTGAGCGTTAAAAACAACCGTTAAAACCGTCGACTTTGTATAGCTCGCGCTTAGCCCGAAATGCCAATTGCGGGTAGACACAAGTATACAGCGAGCCGGAATGTCGTTTTAAAAAAGCCCGCAAATAAATAAATCGCGTCGCACGCACTGGTCGCGCAAAAAAAACGTCTACCATATTCGATTCTTTAATGTGATTTAAAAAAAATAGAAGTAAGCGGAGGCTGGCTTCGATTGAAAATGAATGAGAGCGAGCGCGATAGTGGAAATTAGCATTGAGGTAGGATTCAGGAGCGGCCTTTGTGCGATCATATCGAGGTGTATTCTTTTGGTGCTGGTGCTTTTTACGGGCGGCGGCGAGCCCAGCGCGTCCTTTCTGTCCCTATTACGATCCTGTCGCCTTTTTGTTGCTAATAATTATTACAGCCGCGCACCGCAATCACCAGGCGATGTTTTGGATATCAAAATTGCTCTATTGACTGGTGTCAATTCTTCAATCTGTGTTGTTCTTATGTCATGCACGACGACGTTTCCGAATCATATATAGGTATACTCATACATTTAAAATTTATCATGAGAATGATTTGTACCAACACGGATTACGGAAACTATGTGTTACCGATATCTAATACCATCCCGCAGGCGGCTTAGCATTTGCAGGCGAATAAATTAAACTGAACCTATTAGAGACAGATTAGATCGGGCCGGGTGTGCCGGTGAGATTCATAAATTAGCGATTAGGTACATCCAATAATAACGGCAACAATGGGATTGAATGCAGATGAGGGGGGGCGAAGCGGGGCGCTGCGCTCGGGAACGTAGCGAGCCGATCGACATTTGTATGCGATATCTAAATGCACAATTGGATGCCGGCGCGACTCTTCGCGCTAATGGTACACTATCGAGCCATCGCAATGGTCTGTTTGAAAAGTGGCGACCGCCGCGCTATAAGGAGTAAGGACCACACGGCGGTTTAGTGCGGACAATAAATAAATTCGCATTACGTGATACTACGATGTTATGATAGTCGGTGGGAGAATTAAACCACAACTCGTTTGTGAGACCTAAACGTTGTGTAAATTAAAGGTTTGTTCTTATAGTTGTTTAAGTAAACACTTCGTTACCGCATTACTTTGAAGTATATTCACTGCATCAATCCCACATCACTTGACTTTACTTTTGTTCTCAAATGAGATTTTTCGCACCAAGGTTTTTTTTTTTGGGTTTGCAAGTTTATTCTTCTTGGCGTCATTTAGTTTATGAAGGGAATTTGGGCTGATTTTGCTTTTCTCAAACTTATTTGAATATTTGTAATACGGTATTTCCCAAATTTAATTTCGCCTCTTGCTAGTCCGCAAGCCCGCATGCCTCCATACCCTAATTACTAAGTTACCAACTTAAACCATGCCAAATGAAATCACCATAAGTACTGAATTCTAAATGAACGTGTAGGTAGAGTGTAGATAATTCAAAGTCGAATCATTTGAAAACCATAAAATAATCAGCAATTAATTAAGTAAAAAACTGGGCATTAATCTGACCCAAAATACATTTAATATTCAACAAAATTACAAAACAAAAGTTATGAGATTGCTTAAGGTACCTCATTAAAGTTATTAAAATAAGCACCAAAGAGGTAACGCGAGTAAAAAAGAAGCACACGTATGGCGACCGAAATATAATTATACGGTATTTTTGCATTATTACCTCTCGTCTTAAGAAGGTTAAGGTAATTAAAGTCTCCAATAACAGCGTTAATGTTGGATGTAGGGTCTTTATGGCGATATTTACATTTTTAAGTTATTTTCCTTATGGTTAGTTCGTCGCCTCGAGGGGTCGTTTCGACAAGCAGAAGTGTAGTGTTGCGTTACCACTCAATTTTGTCATTCAAGACATCTTCACAAACCAATAAACAGTTTTTCATGTATGTACGCCAAATTGATATATATATTTTAAGAGGAGTGAACCTTGAAACAAGTTGGTGTGTTAGCGAGCGTTCTCTCTATCACGTGACTCCCATTTTCCCTTAGGTATATCCAATATCATTTGAAAACGTTATACTTACATAGTAATATATGCAAGTGTATGTCGTCTTATGTGAAAATGTAGGTACTCGTCCATTAAATCGAAAATCGACTTCGACACTGTGTGACATGTGATCGGCTTGTGTCGAATTCGAAATTCGAACGAGCCACCAATTGCTTCGGCAGTTTATTGTCTCGTGTCAATGAATGTCTGTGAGACCAGAGAAGCAAGAGAGTATAGAAGGATATCTGCATATTTTATTTTCACTTCAGTTGTGTTAACGTATAAAATTGAGGCTAATATTAAATATGTATTAAATTTGTAAGATTATTGAAATAAAATGACCTCCCTTTCTAGTTTCCTTCAACATTGTAAAAGAGATGTGTGTGACATATATATGATATGATCTATCAATCCTAGAAAGAAAGTAGAGCAAGACTTGACATACCGAGAACACAATTTCTGTGTACCTACACTACCTTCATAATTGTAAAAAAAAACATTCCGACGAATTCAGAACCTTTTTTGAAGTCGGTTAAAAAGAAGAAAATTAGATCGACTCCACCAGGTGCCGAAGCTATCAAATGAAGTGGCAAACTGTAAAAACCCTAAAGGAACAAAAAGGTTTCCAGGATCACGTTACTATACTGTAAAGAATTCCAAACATTGCATGCAATGTCCATTCTGTTTTCTGATTATTTTTAGATCAAGACTGATTGAAGTGCGTTGCCAATAACGCCAAATTAAAATCCAATAACGACTGTAACCGTCTTTTCTTCAAGCTATTTAAAAATATGAACTTATTGATTATTGTGGCTCACCATGCAGCGTGTTTTGTCACCCACAATACGACTTGTTTTATTCCTTATAACAATATTCCCTTTAGACTATACTAGCTTTGGCGTGCGTCTTCGCCCGAGTAAAATTAAAAAAATGTGATAAATGAAGAACCGCTCGACCGATTTTGTGCAATCTTCACATAAACCATCTACTAAATAGTCCGAACAAAGCCGGAAGCCCGTTCTTGAGTTATAAAATTACAACGAAAAGTGCATTGATTTTTATATATGTATGTCATTTTGTAATCGCTAGATAAGTCTATAATCTGTTAATTACGTGACTCAACTTATTTGTGTACGCATTGTGCACAAGACTGTCAAAAGTGAAATGTTTATAATAATATTTAAAAAAATCTTTTATTTCAGGCAACAAAACATAATTTAGATTATTTGCCCATATTAATAAATAGCGACAGCACATCTAATGTCCATCCGTACTGTACTGTGTATAGACGGCTATCTAATATATCTGATAGCTCAGTTCTCCGATATCTCAAAATAAAATAAGTGTTTATTGCTAGAAAAATCCCACCAGCCAGCATTATAAATAATACGATGTCAATCAAACACAGGAACTGACAAATTAACAACATTATCCGTAAGGAGGATGCACATAAATACAAATCAAAACGGCCAAATTGAATTTCATTGGAAATATATTCATTTAGGTATTTAGACCGGATAAGTCAATAGCGTCGGCGGCGAGCGTTTATTGAGTCATTTATCCTGACTATAGCCACATAGAACAGTAGAAAATAGATAGGGTGCAGAGATAAAACTTTCCAAAACATTTGCTTTATTAAATAAGATACATATAATATAACGTGCCATAAATGTTACACGCAGTCTTGTGGTGTCTGTCCCTTTCTTCTCTTCATAAAGAGTCCTCAATTTAATTATAATATTTGATAACGCAGGATTAAATTTTACTTACGGTGGCGGATTCATTTAGAAAACCATTCCTAAAGAAGAGTTAGGCAAATGGCAGATCATAAAAAATAATACCGAATCTTATAATTTTTTTAAGAAATATCTACATCACGAAGAGGGAAAAATCAGTTCAGTTCAGTTCTGTGCCCGCCCAGCCAGTGGTTAGACTGCAAGGATTATAGGACTGAGTTCCAGCTTAGCAAGGTGCAGCCGCACAGTCCAGCCCTGACGTGTACGGAGCTGTACTATCTAGTAGACTCATCTTACGCGGCTGCTCGCCGTTACCCTGGTGCACTGTCCTAAATCCGAGAAACAAGTTGGGAACGAAATAGGGACCAGGATGTGTGTGTTAGATTGCAGTACATGATGGCGGAACAGAGGATTTTAGAATCTACCGAATACCAGCATCAAATCGAGAGGAAATAGATATAATACTTGCTACATCACGAAGAGGGAAAAATTATACTTTTTTAGACCTTGAGCTCAAGCTACGCACGAGATGCCACAGATGATAATGAAATGTCATTTTGTCTGTCTCTTTGTTGATAGTAGATAGGACGAGGAACCTCTGTAGTCATTTTGTTTCCTAACATTGCTATGATTAATATCCGGATATTTTTGTTATGGGGAGTCTTGTCACGAACCGAACTTGGAAAATTATGGGAATTAATTTTAATGTAGCTTTTGTGTTTGCGCAAACATAGTGCTAAAATTTATACTAGCCTTTTCAGCGCATACGTACCCAGATAATACTTGATAATTGGATGGGCTATAGAAATATCTAGATTGAAGCGACTAGAAAAAACCAAACCATGGCTTAAATTTCCTTGCATCTCTGTCTGGCAGGTGGTGTCTTCCACCTACAATGTATACACAATGACATTACCAAGGAGGGTTGACGTCAGCAAGCGGTCAGTCTTATAAAAAATGATCTAATATGTTTTGGATTTCTCATGGCGTGAGCAAAATAAAACATTACATTTAGCAGATCTCGGGCCGTTTGTCTTACGACCCTACAGGAGAAACCACGGAATGGTGTAAAGAGTCTATTTATTTCGTCCGAGCGTGTTTGCTAGTAGCGTCTTCAGCTTACTTCAGAGCCGGGTACGTTATAGTGTGAAGAGCAATCTATACTTATTTTGTCAAATAAATAAGTTAAGAAAAAATATAACGAAATTCATATAAAAAAAAACGTGGCACCGATTGCGTTATCAAACGTAGAAACCGGCGCGGGAGTCTTTGGTCGACGAGTAGCAAGTGATAAATAAAGCGTAATTGAGCGACGGAAACAGCCAATGAGTAAATCTCGTCCGTCAATTTATTTAAATTATTTATTAGTGGAGCGCTATAGACACCCGCCGTGATCGCTTTCAGTACGTTCACAGAGCTCCGGACGCGAGCAGTGACGTGCAATGTACTATCGATATCGATTGATTTTATTATCGATAAATGTAAAATTTTCAAAGAGTAATGATAAACACAAAATTTTAAGCAGATAACAAAATAAGCAAGCGTCAGTTGATAAAAAAATATTTGTTAACAATTCTTAGATGACGCAAAATCTTTCAGTAGCGGGGACGTTATTGGATAATGATATTTTCTTTTGATAAATAAATACAGATACAATGAGAAATGAACTTAACAAGTTCAAGTTAAATATACAGGCACATGAAAATTTGTTTGGTATTAAGATGAAAAAAATAATTTGTAGTCCAAATTATGATAATTATATTTAAAATCTGAAGTATTACAAATCAAAGATAAAAAGATATAAATAAAATAAAATAAAAATTTATTAATCAAGGTACAATACAACAGCATGTGCGATAACAAGCGAGGAAACGTTGTATAAAACACTTGTAGATGAAAACATCGATATTATATCATATCGACATTGAGACATCTCGACATGATTCAAATTAGTTAATTTGTGCAGATACGACACAATGGATGAGGAAATAATGTAGCGTACGTACTCGTATATACTCGTACGCTTATAGCTACCAGGAGAGTGTAATTGGCGTAATTGGACGAATCTGGACGCACTTAATAATGTTTCATTGTCGTTATTCAAACGGCAATTCATCGTTTGTGAAAGAAATGATTCATTACTGTTAAATTAAAAAGTTTGGTTGTTGTGTTCGGTGTGAGCTTCACGATGAAAGGAAAGATGAAAAAAATTAATTTAAATTAAAGCTATTAAAATGAAAGTACATTAGTACACAGAAAACACATGTCTGATAATGAACTGCCTAAATAGGAAAATATGGTTTTTTTTTTCTTGTCAGTGACATTATACGATGTTCGTTATTTATAGAATTTCAAAGAGTTCTTTATCTCTTGACATAAAATATACAAACTTACTTGTGACACAGAATTTATAATAGTCTAAAGTATATGTGAAGAATCCATTAATGTTTCTGAAAATTCTACTAAAACCAATTTATCATTTATTTATCACTAGCTGTTGCCTGGGGCTTACCTCCCGTGGGAATTCTGGGATAAAATATAGTCTATGTTGTTCCAGGATCTAAGCAATCTCTATTAAAATAAAAAAGGAAAACGGCAATAATACAGGAAAACGGCTTAAAATAATTTCAGCCTTTCAGTTACAATTTGGCTGAAATTATTTTAAGCCGTTTTCCTGTGAAAGAGTAACAAACATCCATACAAACTTACGCGTTTATAATATTGGTATGCCAAAGATGCGGTGTCTGCTATTCCTTCCCCAATTTACATGGTTTTCAGTATCCTTGGTTCCAATAAAAATGTCGGCCACAGCGACAACGTCATGCCATTTATTTTGGTTTACCCCTTCTAAATAGACACCCCTTCATAAGCCACGGTAACCGCTTTCCATCGGGTGGGCCATATGGCTGCTAGCATACTAAATGGTAGTGTAAAAAAATTAAGCGTTATGTGTCCAAATAGTTGTTCTATTGCCCACGTAACGTATCCTTGATTTATTTACATTTCACTCGAAAAATATAAATTTTTAAAAAGCTACTTACCCATTTATATCGGTGATGGACCAGAAGTGCCTAAGGACAGCCTTCGCCAACAGGTACCAGATCTGCGTCCACACCCACGAGGACTTGTCTATGGACGACGACAGGAACTCTTTGGTTTCTTTATCCGGGTGTAGTTGCACGAACTTCTTCTTCAGTTCTGGACTAAGCTGATTCTGCTCCACCCGGTACCACTGTAACAAAATTAAAATTTATATATATAAACTTAATAAACAAATATATTATGTTTATTAAGTTTATGTTTTTACTTATTTTGATAAAACATACACAGGCTCTGAAAAACTGGTGATTCCAGATTTATTATTTATATCATTTGGTAAGCAAACTGTTTGATTGCATGATATGTGTTTGTTAAGCTCTAAGCGTCTCTTCAATATATATAAACATAAATGTAAATAATACGTTCTGAAGCGAATTGAAACTATTATTTTTTATCCAATTTGAAACTAGGATTTCAAGTGTGACGGATTAGACTAACAGAAATGTAATGTTACTCTACTCACTGAAATATAATAATGAAAAGGAGCATATTAAGAACAATGTAGATAAATCAATTCCAAACAGAAACATGCAAATAACGAAGTAACACATAATTGAAGAGTCGCAAAGAAAAGCCTAGTAATGCTTTCACGGCCAACGACACATTGAGTACGATGCGATTAAAGAAACAGCCACACTTCATATTTTAAATCACAATTGTGACTTGTAAATTGATGTTCAACAATCCTTGGTTAATGAAAGTATACAAAAAGAGTAATCGAGTGCAAATAAGAGAGTATAGTATGAAAGGAGCGTGAGGCCGAGTCGTCACCGTTGTGTGTTTAAGTCTCGCCGCACACGGGGCAATCGCAGCAACTACTACGTTGTCTTGGCTACAATACGTTGTAACAAAATTTTTAAAACAGTAAACGTAGTCACACCCTTTTTGTTTGCGAAAGTATACTGCACTTTTGCGACACTTAAAGACAACAGTAGTTAGAATGAGTAATCCGTATGGCTCTTAAATTATACGGCGTTGCACACGCGGCTGTTTCAAATGTATCAAAGCTGCGAAGTGGTAAATATGAATACGTATACGTAACATAGTAGCGACATTTTGTAGCGGTCGCGAGTGGTCCGTGTGCGCCTCGGCTAAGCCGGTGCGGGGCCCTACAAAGCAAACGCGGCCGCTGTTAATTTCACGCTGCCTCGAATTAACATTTCTTTACGCCACAGAATAATGACGAATTAAAAAAAAACTTCTCGCCTCTGCATGTACATAATGACGGCCAGACGCAAACTCATCAGCTCGCCTTAATTAATGCCCGATCTGTCTTTATATTAAAATCAAACAGGTACCTACACTGGCCGATTAATATTTGGAGACGAGTCATCCATCGACGGGTTCCTTATGTTTAGGATAGAATATACAAATAGGATATATTGTTTGGTGAATTTAATTTTTATATTTTGTTGCCAACTGATTTAATCAACGGCATTAGATAAACTAAAGTTGAAAAGTTTCTTAGAAAAGTTTATGACTATGTAGCAGAAATAGAACAGAACAACAACTGCAGTGATCCGTAAGATATAATTCTTTTTTTTCTGATCCACAGAGAATTTTGTAGATCTTCATAATAAAAGGTTTTAATTAATTGTCATTGAGGTTTACCAAAAAATACTACGGATCCCAAATAATTATCTAAAACCGGTAGTTGAAACAATCGTCACGGCGAATCGAACCACTGCCTGCGCCCTCGTCATTAGAGATCCATCAGAGACACATCGTGAGAGGATTTAAAACTAAATTGGTACTTTGAGAACGTCCAAAAACAAACAATTGTGAATCCAATTGTTAGTCGTGATTGAATTTTAATTCATATTTGTTTTTCTACAATAGATTTCGATTTTTGAACTCCGTTGCTAAATTCCCAGTTTTTCTTATTCGTTATGTTATAATATATATGTTACTAGCTGTTCCCCGCGGCTTCGCCCCGCGTGGGACTCGGTTATATCGCGCCCAAAAGTAGCCTATGTTTGACCTCAGGTCGTTAACTACATCCCTACCAAATTTCATCACAATCGGTCCAGCAGTTTAGCCGTGAAGAGGTGACAGACAGACAGACAGACAGACAGACTTTCGCATTTATAATATTAGTATGGATTTTATCATTAAAAAGTAAAAGTAAAGTAAAAAATCATTTATTCTCTCCACTAATAATGAATGTACACAAGTTGTATTGTTTCAACACCGGAGGAGACTGGAGACTGTTGTAGATCATTGCCACTGCAAAAATAAATAAGTGAAAAAATAGGAAATGTTATTTTATCAGTGGGTGATTTAAATTATGACATAGTACATACTTACGCCTCTACCATGCGATTATGCAAACTGCAGTTGAGCATGAGCCCATAGGGATCCCGTGGTAAGGTAACCACATGATTTAACTAAAACTAACAGCACTTTTCGGATTTCCATTCAAAATCCTAGGTCTACTGACGTCCGCGACTTTAATTTGTAGAAACTCACGGAAGAGTCATAGGTAAGACAACTGTCATGCTATAGATTAGACAATAGCGCAAATTAGCATCGTAAAACAAACGGCATCTAGAACATTTTTACGAGCATCCAGCAAAACAAGTATCGTGAAAAGCAGGGGGAAATAAATATTTAGTACCGAATACTGATAGGGAATCACGTTGGTGATTATGCAATGTGCCGTCTTTCCATTTAAAATAGCCTGCATCTAGCACGGGACTCGGAGCGAATTCTCCAGACGGAATACAAATAATGGAAAATTTTGAATGGCTAAGTCATTGATGATATTCCGTAGTTTTATTTGTTATTCGTAAGTACTTACAGTGTATTTTATACATTTAGGAATGTGTTCGTGTAAATAACAGTAAAAAAAAAACAAACTACTACTACTACTCTACTACTACTGGAAGAAATTTCTGGAAATACGTAGCACCCTTGTACTAAGTTTCCTAATTTTAAGTTTCCTATGTTTGTATTTGAGAGTACATGAATTAAATAAATAAAATCAAAATAATAATGAACTATTTTAGGTCTTGTGGCTTTTTTAATAAATAACTGCTAGAATTCCCTTTAACATAGAAAACGTTTATATTATTTGTGTGAATCTGATGTTTGAGAATTGGGTATTATTATAATTAAATTTTAGGTAGAAAAGCGAACAACTCCAAAGAGTCAATGTTGACCCAAAATAACACCTCGATGGACCCGAATTTTTTATTATTTATGCCAAACGAGCGACGTCGGCGACGGTCTATATTGACGTCCTTGATTTCAATATGTAAAACGGCCAAGTCACGTTATAATAATCTAGAATTCATAAGCCAACGGAAAAAAGTATAGTTTCCTTGTTGTTTTCTACCATCGGAGACTACACACCCGATTTGATTATTTATGAGAATCATGTTTAAGATTCATTTTCTGCTCGTGTAAAGTTAGATTTGAATGAATAAAAATTTACTCAATTTAAAAATCTACCTGTTAAGGAAGACAAATAGGGAATGGTTTATTCAATGGTGCTATCGAGGCCGCGTCGATCTTGTTTATTTGATAGATTAATGTGGGTTACAGTTTTTGGCACCGTAGTCATCACCGGGTCAGATGATAATAAATGGTTTGACTTGTCTCTGTGAGGTTTTGTGTTGTCTCACGTTTGGCCAGTCATAGTCTTTTGAATGCGTTCATTATCCTGTGTTGACTCGTTAGCGCACAGGTCAGCAGAGGTGCATCCATGGAACGAATGGAGGGATGCAGGTCCTTTATACGCCGGTCGTTCGCCTCGGGCTAATGAATCAAAGCTCTTAGTGTGAGCATATTGTCAATACGACGCGAAATATTAACGTTCAGCGCGCTTTGCTCGCACAATGCCAGATTAATTCCCGTTTAAATGTGTGAAATAAATGGTGGACGGCCGCCATTTAAATACAGGTTCTCTTTCGACATGATGTGCTTTATGCGTAGTGGCATACCATCAAGTGGTAAATAGGTAGCAGAGTATGTATAAGAATTATTTTACGATACAATAATACAAACTATATTTATGGCCCACATGCAGAAACATAACAATAACTATTATGTAAATTTGTTTATTATACTCGTTGAAAACAATTAATTGACTTAGTTTAAAACAAAGAAAAACAAATCGTTGAAAATCATAAAGTAAAACTGTACGCATGTCGAGATCATTGAAATTTTGAATCTACATTACATTATGTACAAAATGACTCTCAACATATACAAATAAGAACAATGCACAAATTAACTAAAGCAATAGTAGTGATATAGAACAAATAACCCTGGCTATAGATGACGTCATTCTATTCAAATAGAAGTAAGATATCAAGTATGATGATACTTGCAGATTTTACTATGATATAGCAAACATTATGACAGCAAATCAAGATGCTCACAAATAGCAGGTCCAACATTATGATTTACGTCCTGCTAAAGTAGGTAACGTATGAAGTGCTTACGGGAGCTGTACTATAAAACATTGTACGCTCAAGCTAAGTGGCGCATAGGATCCCGCTGGATTTCCCGGTAAGCGGCTCCGAGCTTGTTTGCCGGGCGCTCCATTAAAATGGGATCAGCCGGGATGCAGATCGGCTGGACTCTGGACGAGATTTATTTGTAGAAATGAGGATGTCTATGTGGACCCACTAAGTTCCACACGTAACTAATAAAAGTTACAAGTCACGTAATTCATGATAGTATTAACATATCTAATGTTTAACCAGATTGAGGAAATTTTGGGGCATTATTTTATAGAAATTGATCTACCAATTAATTTTTTTAATTTAAATTGAAATCAGGGCGAATATGGATGTAGATATTGATTGAGGTGTTTTACAACGTGCTCAAATAATACATAAGAGGCTTGCAATTACATAGGTGAAGCTTTGTAGTTCAGGTTTTCATTTGTGATATCGAAGCGGAAGGCCTAAGGCTAGAGCATAGATATTCTCAATTAAATCTCACAGTCACACATAGAGCATGAGTTATTGCTGTAAAACAATTGACTTCGATTAACACTCGACAGAGCTACTAAACAATAAAGCATTCTATCAGATATGCATTTAACAATCTATAGGTTTTAGCTTAATATATGAGTATACCTGCAAGGAACTGCAAAGATTAAAAAATTATTCACAGGATATTATAATCTAAAACAAAAATGATTACATAACACATGAAAACTGTCTAGAATAATAACTTATTTTTAATAATATTGGATAACTATTGGCGAACTCCGTAGCGCCTGAACGCACTTTTCTCACCGTTTAAACAGGGGTTCGCCTGAACTTCCACAAATATTTCAACACCAAAATTAGCCAAATCGGTCCAGCCATTCTCAAGTTTTAGCGAGACTAACGAACAGCAATTGATTTTTAATATATATAGATAACATCGTGACTATTGTAAAATTATAAATAAAATAAAACTAACAACAGTTTAATTAAAAACAGTAAGACGTTTTGGTTTCAAAGTCAGTAGGGGTAGAAACATGATTTTTTAAGAGATCAATACAAAACGTAGTTTTAAACATAAACAATACATTTCGATCGGTGTGTGACCTTACTGTTTTAGCTTAGTCTATGGTGTACAACATCACGAGCCGCCTGAGGCCACTGTTGCGTAATTGTTTTAAACTCGTCTTTTAATTGTTCTATCGGGGGTTGGGATTTATGGTCCAACGTGATCCCCGGCCATAATGCCATTCAGATTCATTTGTACTGCTATTTCCGCGTCGCCGCGCCATGGGAATGCAACGTCTGCAAATTTAATCAAATATCATTTTCACTCCAACAGTTTGCTGGCCAATAAAATTAACGTTTAGCGTTATTCAATCTATTATTTTATGTGGATAGTAACAATTGAAATTTTAAGTTTACCTTATCTCGCCGGGGTATTTTTATTAAAAGACAATATTTATAATTCGATCAGCAGTAACAATCATATGACACTTTTTATTTTAAATAGTGATAGATATTTTCTACAGCAAATCGAGATTAAATATGTTTTTTAGTCATGTGACGATTGAGGTTTACCCTCAAGAATGAAGTAATAAAATAGTGAATTGGTTGTAATTGGATTTCAACCACACATGGAGCGTAATCCTGATGCGTCTAAAAGAATGCATGTTGTGGTATATGAGACAAAACGTCATGCGAAGCGTGGGCACGCGTTCGAAAGATTTACGAGTGTATTTAAACTGGTTTTACATTAAGCACCAACTGGGCCGATTTGATCGTAAACCCAGCCGTTATGTCTCGAGACAGTATCGTCACTGGTACCACCCAGGTGGACTGTTAAATTAACTTCAGGTTAACTATGGGTCACCTCTGTTCATCTGTTGAAACGTGAGTTGATGCCACTTTCATTCAATCGAGGCGTGATTTTGAACCATTATGTAGCTTGATGGCTCTCGTGTGAGATTCTTTCGACGTTAAAGTGGGTGTAAATGACTGCCCTGTTCAACGTGTTGATATTATTACTATACTAGTCATTATATCAAAGTTACGTAGTTGTAGAATGGTATCGTGTAAGTATAAAACATGAAATAGAGACCCAACTTTCTTCAAATTCAAATGTCTCTACATTAAGTGACAATGTTACAACAATAGCGATGGACAACACAATCGAATCAATCGAGTAATAATTTCAATAAATAGCTCAGTCGGCGAAGTCCGCATTCAGTCGTGATGTTGCGGTGGATACCAGCTTTATGCAGTCGGTGGAATCGAAATTATTCGGTGGAGCAATTAAGCGAGCTCACGCCACGGCGATTGTTCGGACGCGGGCTCCGAATGCACCCATTGTCCGCCAAAATTAACAGCGACAAAAAGCTACCGGCAGTCTTCGATTACCATTCCATATAAATAAAAAAGTGTTTCTTATACATTCTAAAATAAATGCTGTTTTAAATTACGAAATTTTCGGTTGGTAAAGTGAGTAAGGCCATTTCAATGGTTACTGGCGAGAAGAATATTCTTACATTACCTGTACGGAGATAGTTGCAGAACCTAATATAAAAGCAATGACTAATAGGTAAAACGAAATTAAAACCAAATGATAAAATTTAAGAAGCATATAATATAATCACAAACGTGACAAACAATCTATTTTGAATCTATGAATCCTCATTTTGTATGAAAAGAGGACTAAGCCCAGAAAGTGGAGCAGATAGCATTCACACTTCCGCTACGAAAGTCAATAGATTCGAAAAGTGTAATTTTTTATTCAGAGATTTACTGACTATCCGAACAGTGGCGCATAGTAAATGCAGACGAAATCGATCAGGAAATATAGGACCTGTTACTCCTATTGATCTGAGATGGAAGGATTGTGCAAAGAAGTCTGAAAGAGAATAGTAGTATACTTATTGTAACATTACTGCTAGTATTAAGTTACTTTTTAACCGACTTCAAAAAAAAGGAGGTTCTCAATACGTCGGTTTTTTTTTATGTATGTTACCGGATTACTCGAAGACGGCTGGAACGAATTGAAATTTTTTTTTTCGAGTGTGTTTACTTTCCAATTGGTCCCATATTCAGCAGGTCAGGATCTGATGATGGGATCATGGAGAAATCGAGGGAACTCTTCAAGTTTTGTATTGGGCATGGGTATTTTTTGATATATTCCATGTTAGTAAGGAATAAAATAAGTAAGGTGAGACGTAGGTGAGACAATGCTGGAAAATTTAACCCACTTTCAAAAATGCGAGGTATTTACAACTTTTTGATTGCAATATATCTTGCTCGATTACTCGAAGGCCACTGAATCGATTTGTAAAATTCTTTTTTCGTTAGAAAGGGTATACTTTCTAGTAGGTTCCATAGTCATCAGATCAGGATCTGATGATGGAATCATGGAGTTATCGAGGGAACTCTTCAAGTTTTATTGCGATTTGGGTAGTTTTTGATATATTCCATGTCAATAAGGTGAGAAGACGCTGATGACGTTTACCCGACTTTCCAAAATGCAAAGTGTACAAGTTTTTAGTTGTAAGGCATTGCGTATTCAAAACTAAAAAGTATAAAATAATTGTTTTTGCCTAAAAATCGAAACCGACTTCAATTACTCAACTAAAAAGGATGAAATAATTAATACATTGATGTTTAAATATGCTTCATATCAAACATTTTAATAAATTTGAAGTTGGTGCCAATTTTACGAATTCGTTGACTTGCTGCTGGCTCGTTAATTAGCATATTTTATTAAAAGAACCGGCACCGACTTCAGATTTATTAAAATGTTTGATATGAAGCATATTTAAACAACAATGTATTAATTATTTCATCCTCTTTAGTTGAGTAATTGAAGTCGGTTTCGTTTTTTAGGCAAAAACAATTATTTAAGATTAAATTTCTGTTGTATTAGTAAAGAAAACAAAATTAAAACATTGTGATTCAAAACTGGAAATGATCCCCCAAACACCTACCAAAGTCACAATACGAGCACATTATTTGAAATGTCTCAAAATTCGGTCGTCAAAAGCCAATCGAAAGGCGGGCGTTGATTGAATTGATTGAAAAAGAAATGGAGAGGGGCGCGGAGGCCGGGGTCTCTCCTCGAGGTATTTTTATAGCCTGTACACGTCTCAGAACGCGCGGGCGACACATTCCTGACAAAGCTGCGTTTTTGCTGCGCCAACTTTCATTAGACCCCGCAACGCGTTTCCTTTTAATAAATGAGTTATGCGTTTATATCCAAGATGGCCGCTGCTCATCTCGCTCAAGTGTCAAGATGTTACGATGGCCATGAGATTGTATTGTCCAGATGTTTAAAAATTGTTTTGCTATAAATATTCCCTTTACAAATATTTCTGTTTGAGAATTATATATAAAAGTATTTTTTTGGATTACAGGTATAATGTTCGTATGGCTGGTCAAGATAGCTTTTGTCAGTACCTAAGTAACTTTCGGTGTTTAATCAAGTTTATATGAAATGGATCTCAATACAATTTTAACTCTTTATATACAAACACCTATTCAGAATGATTTTTTTAGATTTATGTTATTTTAAAAGTATTATAAATTGTACAGAAAAGCTTTCAAAGTCTCCTTTGATGACATGTATGACACTTAGTACTATATGTACATACTTATACTTGTAAGTACTGAACGATAGAGTCTAAGTTGGGGTAACAAGTGATAATACGACACGAATACGACGCGAAGTCGAGGTTTAAACTCAAAAGGATATTAAGTAATATTCTCACCATATAAATTGGCAGTAGAAATTAATGTGGCCTTCAAAAGATGTAAATAGATTCGCTATGTATATACGAAATCATTTACGGGTATTTATGCATTCGGCAATCGTATAAGTAAAGGATATCCATTTTAGGTAAACGAGATATTTTGGTCGGTGCTCCAAACGATTGCCGTCGTCGTCCGAGTGAGCTGACACGCGGCTGTCACTGCAGAATTCATCAAAAATGGCAGCTATTTTATTTCCACATTCGGCAGCCACGTACGACCTTTTTGTCGACTGTAAACGTCCGCGAAGCTCGCTGTTGTCAACTTTCGTTGTATTTATTTACTCATTCATACATTTCTTGTACGTCTGACTGAGCTCTTAAGTTTACGACTATTCACCACCTCCGCACTTGGATTTTCTGTCGTAAAACGACTTTATTATAAGCATCAAAATATACTCTTACACAGTAGCTAACTACACGTCATTAGATAATTTTTAATGTCGTTATTTAACTCTGCAATTTAACACTATTTTATAATTAATCATTAAAATAGATATATACCTAAATATATTCAATATGCATCGAGAAACAAAACACGTAAAAATAAATTAACGTATGTTCCTCTTGCCGACAAAACAAACGGACAGGTTATTGAAATCACCCATTAGTGTATCATAAACAGTGCGTAAAAAGCTCTAGCATATGGCTCTAGGTGGTAAGCAGTTTAAACACCTACCTAACGGCTAAGAGCTCTGCAGACTCGTTTATTTTTAATCGAGATTTATACTCCAAGCCTCTTAGGAAATAAAATAATCACGCCGGCGTCCATTTGCATACAATGGTAAAATAATTTTACGCGCGTTTCGCCGCGTTTAATTCTACTTTTTATTCGGCCTTCCGCGCCCTATCTACGAATCAAACGGACTGTTCGACGCGGGCCCATTTAAGTGTTAACATTTTTTAGAAGACCGTCGATTATTTACAAACCGAGTAAACATAAATAGCCATAAAAACATTTAAAAAATGTATAGATTTTATGCACAACATTAATAATTCCAATTTTTGTATATTTAAAGCTGCTAACATCCTGTAGAGTTCAATTTGTAAATTTTACTGGCAATATGACCTTAAAAGGCGGTTAATAGTATAACAAAATAGATATCGGTCATAAAGCGCATCGGGCGACTGGGTCTCGGGCCGGCAGACTGCGTGGCGGTGGAGCGGGCTGCGGCCGCTCGAACAGCCGCCGCGGCGCCGAGCATCCGCATCGATACAACACACGACACTCAGCAACAAAAAAAGGAGAATATCCTTCCACAAATTTTACATTCAGAGCAAAACATCGGCCGTCATAAATTCAGCACAAAAGTGCGAGCGACGGCCGACTAGCAACAAAAGGGCATGACTTTTCCCGCAAAAAAGATGATCCTTAATCTGATTAAATCTCCATCGCGGCGGACGTCGGACCGTGAAAGATTAATGAATATTTGTGCGAGGATTCCCGGAGCTGGCACGTAGCGCTGTCATAATCATATTAGCCGCGACCGGAGGCCGGCTAGGCACGCACGCTGCGGGTTACTTGGCTACTTACTCAATCGCAAGGGTAACTTGACTGCCCGAGACACCTCTCTTACGTTAACATTTTACGACGTGTCTGCACTAGAGGTGACAACCGTAATTCACCGTGGAAATAATCTGTACTTATTGCGAAATCTTCCTGAAAATATTGTTTACAACGTTGAAGAATCAAGAAGCATAAAATGTTGGTGTTTAATTTGAGTCGATCCTATAAATTTTGATCATTCATCAGGTTTCAAACCTGATGAAAATTTTGTTGAACCTTCATATACAGCTATAAAATAAATAGCAGCGGCTGAAAAAGATTCATCAAATGCCTGTACAGATGCTAAAAACCTATTATTTTATTTGAAAGAACATCTAAAAAGGAATTACGGGAACTTCATACAATATTCCATATACATTGTATGATGCGCAGCCATCGAACTCTATAAAGAAATACGTATTTGGGTTCTTAACTCACGTCTAAAAAACTAGTAGAAGTCATAACAAATTTTAATCAGCACAAGTGTATTTATAAGGAGCGTTTTTATTAGATACAAATATTTTCAGGTCTTATCACTAATATACAACATTAGTTTAAATTCTCTACATAGTTTTCAAGAACATTTGTAATGGTTCACGAAACAATAAGGGTCGATACATACTGCAGACAACAGCGCTAGCTTTGAGTACTATTATTACTGTTACATTTACGTTTCCTATTACGAGCGTATAAGTTCGTTTGAAAAATTCAGAGATTCGAAAAGAGTCGGCATGAGTACGAAATAGTGAGAACACAAAAGAGCCACTCCCCTTCAATCAAGGAGAGACAAAATCAGCAAGACATTTTTTATAAAATAAATGTGATTTATTTTTGCTTTTAATACGTATTTTTAAATATTATAAGCCATCCCTAATTTTTACTTATAAAAACTCACCTTATAAAGTACCTATTTAAGATAAAACTAAGGGATAGTAGTTATTAAGAAACGTGTTAATATATATATTATGTATTTGCAGCATATGAATTAAACATTTTATACGTTCAGTCGAGGCGCTTTATCGCTTAACGATGGGTGCATTGAATACATTCAACTACGAGCACTAGATTTTTATTGCATTTTTTCTGAAAAACAATTATAAATAGCAGATTAATGACTCTGCAATACACGTTTAGAAAAGTTGACGAATAAAAAGAGGCGACAACAAAAAAGAGGACCTAATAACTCTTGCATATAAAAATCTATTTTTCATGTCTAAGATATTAATAAAATACTGATTATCATATTCCCAAGCACACAAACAAGCCACCTAAACAGAGCGGGCAGAGGCCATGTAAATCACTTAAGGTGCAGGTATCTGGGCACTTAGACCTAGAGCAATATTTCAAACGTGCCAAGGCTTCTAAACATGCCAAGGCAAGTGATGACCACCAGAAAGATTCCTTTCGTGAAAATGAAAGCCTTACTGATGTCAAGCCATCAAGGAAATAGTGGAAACAAAAACAATCGCAGCTCTTCAGTTGTTGACAATGTCCATAACAAAGCTTTATGTTCAAAGTTTCACCTTCTAGACTTATTTGGCAGTAGTTATTACTAAGTTATTTTAGAGAAAATCCGAAAGAACTGAAGAAACAAAATAGGAGAGAGAGCGAGCCATTAATCAATATTTTTAACCTGTGAGACTTTTCAATCCAGAATTGGCTCAGTGGGAAAATTCGACACAGCTACAATTTTTTCGATAACACCTTACGCTCTGATGCAGTGAAACTCACAAATGGACCTATCATATTTCGAGTGAGTTCAATAAACACACTCGTAAAAGAATCAATTGTTAAAAGAAATTAAACGTGAGTACGTATTGTTTCATACAAGCGTGAACAAAACGAGGAGCTCGGTAACCAGCTCGCAGCTCGTTTTCGACCTGCTTTCGTGGACATAAATCGCGTTTAATAAAAGTTATATTTACGATGTACTCTGAATTAAAAAAAAAAATGGTTTGGTTTACAATAGTAAGACAAACATCAACCGATGAGATGACTGCGAGTATGGTAAATGTTACTGGATATATTTATGAGAACAAGTCAGAAGGAATGAGAAATTTGTAAGAAACTAGACAGAGACGTAAAAAACAAACTGATCGCTGCCTTACTTAATCAACAAAAAGTAGGACAACGTACTTCAAAAATGCCAGGTATAACAACTTGTCAGTAGTAAAAGATTTTATCTGTTCAAATAGCTATTAATATAATATTTGTAAATATCCAACAACTGAATTTAACTTGTTGGATTAAAGGCAAATAGCAAAAATTGAAGCGTTGAGTCAAAATGGTATTGGCGAATACTTATACTTAAGTTTATAATTTTTGCGTTTTAAATATTGTGTCTGTCTAAAGGTTTTGCTCAATTCTCAGGTATCACTGTATGTGACCAGTATAATACGCTGTTATCTCATGGCCTGGATTGGTAATTAATTATTAGACATGTTGCCGCGGCAATAAAGTCACTCATCAATGATTCAGCCAAACAAACAAAGCGCGCGTGCACCGCGGGCATTATCCCGCATAAGACATCATAAACGGAGCACCATCATCTGGGCTTATAAAAAATTCATGCTCATCTCACATTTCGGCGCCCCTCTTAATTTCGCGTGAGCCTCTTCTTGGTTCGTGTAAAAACTTCGGGTGTCTTTTTATGACTTTTACTGCGGTATAATTGGGGAGGGGCGAGCGTTCGTGTCCCCGAGGTGACATAAATACACCCCCCACGCTTCTCGTTCCAACTACCCCCAGTTTAATCTCATGTAAGACTATACGACACGGAAGTAGTTCACATTAAAATTCCTTGCCAACTGCAGGTTAAATTATCTAAAATGAGAGCCAGTTGCCTTTGGCAATGCAAGCCGTTCGCGCTATGATACGAATCGGGTTAATCTTGCTATAAAACTTTTAAGTCTTGTTATATTAATACATGTGTACAACTAAGATTAATACTTGCGTGTTTAGATTGAACACAATAAAAAAATAGAGAATTATTGCAGGTTGGTCAGTGAGCACACAAGTTTACTCGCTTTCCCATGGAATAAGGTCGCAATGGAGTATGTTATAAATGGCTTTTAGATGTTACCTCGATGTATATAGCAACCTGGAAATTACTAAGAATTGATTTAAGCTGAAGTCACTTCAACTCTTTGCTGAATGGTCTTCCACTAAATTACGGGTCTACAAGAAACATCAATTCAATACAGAGCATCCCTGCGAAACAACCATGGCAAAAACCATTATGATAGTAGTAAGCTAAGAACTACCAAATTTGGAATTCCTGAAAAACCTCTTGATCATCTCTTGCCGCTGTCTAAAACATTTAACGGCCCAAAGCCGTTTTTTAAAGTTTCTATTAGGTTTATATTAAAGTTACTGTTAGGTTAGGTTCTTCTATCTAAAGTACTGTATCTTTCAATGTTCTTATTTCCTAAGATTACTAATTAGAAATTTACACACAAGTTGGATTGTTTTTCATGATTTCTACGACATCGCCCATCATACCTTACTTGATCTACAATTTAAACTATATCATTGATATAAAATGTGAAACTCCACAAGTCAAAGGAAATACATTTATATTGAGAATGGTTTGGTCCCCTTTCAACTATGTAAAATAAAACTTAGCCTCTGAGAATCAGCAAATACGATTTCAATTTTAGAGGCGGCAGGGATGCGCGAGGTGGCGCGGAGGAGCCGCGTGCATGTATGTATTTATTTGCAAATTCCAAATAGCTTTCAATATGTAGAGGCGCCGTGACTCCCGCCTGTCGATCCACTCCAATATCGCACTCCTTGTGAGACGTCACGGAGGCGACGCCATTATTCGACGCGACGATTGACTCACGGGAGCACCGCCTTCTCAGGACGCCACATGATAGATGGGACACAAAAAACATATCCGTAATTGAGATTTCTAATACAAAAATTGAAAGCGATCAGTTTTTCCGTGTTTGTTTACATAATGTGAGTGGCGACACGCTATCGCTGTTCGGAAGCGGCCGCGGACGTCAATTTGTATATTGTCATTATTAGAGTTGGCGCGGAAAGTTTGGGCGCGTTCATCCATCATGGTGTGACGGGCGGCCGGTCCGATATCGCGCCTAATACGTATTGATTTCCCACTTAGCGTTTTTCTTGGGAATCGCGGCGCTCCACCCTTCCGGCCGGCTGTCTAACGAGCTGTTTGTCCTCCACTCGCGGCTACTAGGGTTGTCCTCGCTTAGGCTTACACAATCTCTAGAATGCTTTACAAATCTTACAGCCAATTGTACTATAGAATACGGAATAGTAAAATTTTAGGAATTAGTTGAATTTCAATATAAAGTTAAATGAACCTATAACTTAAAAGTGGAGGAGTAGTGTAACCAATTCGTTATCATTTTATTTAAAACAGTATGCAACAAATTAAGTGTTTAACTTCAGTAATTGGCTTATCTTTTAAGTTGAGGATTCAGGAGCGGCCAACGACGATGACGGAGCAGTCAACGTAACCACATACTAGTCAAAACTAATTTAAACAGTCATGCCATTGCGAAGCGACAAGAAAAAGTGTTTAACAAAGAGATACTACTTATAGCGCTGGTCAGTTTTACAGTATACCTACTATAACATCTTTGGCATTATACTATATCTTCGAATACATTCATTCAACTATAAAAGGTTTGCGAGGTTCGTTCATAGTTTTCCTTACACCTACACAGGCGTAGGATCTCGTTAACGAGTTTTCCTATGACGTGAACTGTAAGTACCAGCACTTACATACATTTGCCTAAATGCTGAAGAAAAAGATTGCGTCACCAAGGTCCCCGGTGGGGGTGGGAGGCGAGAACAATGGTTTCGGTTCTCACACGTGTGGAGGATTATTTGCATTCGGAAATAAAGAGAGGAATGATAAAAGAAAGGCGCGAGCGAGGTCCCACCGCCTCAGGCAGGGTGTGGGAATAGGAGGCGGGTGGCGCGGGGTGCGCCGAGGGGGGGGGGGGAGGCTCGTTACGCGAACAATGGAGAAATAATGTACAGATTGCAGTGAGCGATGCGCCCGCCAACACTCAGGTGTCTTGCTTCTACTGTCCACGGCATGGCTATCGACGACGTTCCTATACAAATTACATATTTATACGATGTGAATAATGCTAGAATAGTATGGAAGTACACAATGTGATCCATTTGATTATCTGCAAAGCTGTAGAGGCCTACTAAAATTCTAAGAAGAAAGACTCAAAGCTAGGGATCATTTCTGAAGTATGGTAGTGGTAGAAAAAGTACTTGTTTATTCGCGGGATCATTTTTTAAATTACCGTAATCAAGCCGGAAGAAATCTATAGGCTTTTTTAATAAAACCGAAAGATCACAGTCATTCACCTGATTTATCACTCATATCCAATAGATCAACGCAATCTTAAGATAAAGGTCCTAGAGTTGGTAGTTTAAACTCTACTACAAGTTTGCAGGCAGGAAGTTTAAAGTCAGGAGACTTCAGGTCACAGAGTGGGTCAAAGAGCATATATTTACTACGACTGCGACCCGCCCCGGCTTCGCATGGGCATAAAAACCTTCCTCTTGAATCACTCTATCTATAAAAAAACCGCATCAAAATCCGTTGCTCAGTTTCAAAGATTTAAGCATACATAGGGACATAGGGACAGAGAAAGCGACTTTGTTATACACTATGTAGTGATAGTGAAGTAGGAACTAATTTCCCAAAATCCGCACAAAAACGGAAGCGATGCCCCGAAGCTGGTTATAAACATACTAGCGACCCACCCCGGCTTCGCATGGATGCAATGCTATATAATACATGTATTACACATGTATAAACCTTCCTCTGGATCACTTTATCTATTAAAATAAAACCACATCAAAATCCTTTGCGTGGTTTCAAAGCGATCAGAAGTGACTTTGTTTTATACTCTAAGTACGCGATTCCTGTAGGTTTTGTCAAAGATGGCGCTGCTGTATGATAAACCGGGGGCACAGAATTAGTAATCCGGGGGTACTAGTTATTGCTATTGCTGGATCGAGTTAGCCGATGCCTTCATAGGAAGCGCAAGCAATCACAACAATCACCCCATCCTCGCGTGACACCGAAAACGTCCTCGTTCATAAGTATAAATTAATCCATTTAGAGCGAGCGACCGTCACCGAGCGTCGACGATTAACGGAAGCTTCTACTTAACTAATTTATCCTCGGCTGGTTTTAACAGAATGGATAGCCGTGATTACGCGCAATGGCGGCGCGACCGTGTGACGGTTAGATGATGCTGCTGGTTCGCTGCGCATACACTACATTGGACACTCGGATGCGAAATAACAATTTGCATGATCGTGTAGCGGCCATTTTGAAGATTAATGTCTGGAAAACTTTACGTTTTGAAGGTTTGAGATTTTCCTCGGATGTGCTTTCAACTCACTATGCATATATAAAAATACAACGTAAGTACTTAGTTTTCATTTTAAACCTATACACTTTAAAGGCATGCTGCAGTTGACTGTACCAATTTCGGTAATATATGCGGCAATCACAAGTCATGTGTAAGGCAGTCTTTGCTCATGACATGTGTTATCGAACGGATACATAATGCTATACCTACATACCTACTTAACAGCATTTTATAGGTTCGATCCGGTAATGTCGGCTTTTTGATAGATAAACGAGAAGTATAGGTATATTAAAAAGTTTGTCTTGAATCAAATAGAGATTAACGTAGGTAGGTATGGTAAACTAATATGGTAGGGGGAAAACCGGAAACAGCGAAAACTTTCAAAGTATTTGGTAGAGGCTCATACGATAGTCAGATGTTTATAATCCGGCGAGCCCGCGACATTTTAATAACATTGATCAAATAGAACAAAAGTATGTGGACCGAGCACTCGACAGAGATGAAAGTTAAAAGGGTCGCGGGGTTCGGTGGGTGGAGGGGGGAGCGGGTTGAATGTCTTATTCCCTCCACAATTCAGAGGTATTTCGTGTTCTTCATACGCAAATATATCCTCGTTACGTAGGCAGTAGGCACACGTGAGGCCAGATTGCGTGTGCGCCACGTATGAAAAATCCCGGCAGTGGCTGATACCGAATCACAGTAGGTACCGAATTGAGGGAATTGCCCCGGGTTGAGAAAATTGGATCCAGCAATCAAAAACGCACCCATCATATGTGGTCGTGAACCTCCTTAGGATCAATCCCGAAAATCAAGTGTATCTAGTAGGAACTAGATACTTACCTACCTACTTATAAGAGATTAACATCTTTAAACTCACATATTTTTTTTATGTCATCCTACTAGCTGTGGCCCGCGACTCCAACCTCGCGGTACTCGGTTATATTATATCGCGACAAAGAGTAGTCCATGTTTGTCCTCCGGTCTTTAACTATATCCATACCAAATTTCATTAAAATCAGTCCAGCTGTTAAGTTGTGAAAGCGTAACAGACAGACAGACTTTCGTATTTATAATATTAGGTACCTACCTATGGATTTTACAAATTTTCTTCTCGTGAATTTCTTACAAAACAACTAAGTACTTCTATCATCAGTTACTGGAGGGAGGGCGATCAATAAAACCCATAACGTTACGCGACAACCGGCGACCGCTTGGATGCTGACGGATAAGCGTACTAATCCGCTGGGTTATGTCAGTGATGTGTTCTAAGTATACAAAATGAAGACCGGTATTCTTAAGATCCAGTCAGTATCCTGGTAAATGGAAATAAATGGCGATTTTAGGAAACTAAACACCTGGTAAAGACCGTTATCTTTGGGTAAATACCGGTAAAAAGCAACTACGGAACAGACAAAAAATTTAATATCTCTGTCCCACATTTTGGCAAATGGTAAATGCTGCCGGCAACAGCATGCTAAGGAACCATCAGGCATTGTTATAATAATCACTAATGAAGTGGCTTTACATGGCGATAGAAATATACCGCAGAGATGAAGCGAGATGGAAAAGTCCTACCGGCGTCAAACAGAAAAGCAACGTGTGCAACTGCAAGCCAGCAGCCAGATGATAGGACGATATAAAAAAATATACTATTTCTTTAAAGTCGGTTAAAAAGACAACAGGGATGACTTGGACCAGCCACCGAATGGAATATATAATGGCCATAGAAGAGGCATTTATCTCCAACATGGTGAGAAAAACAAGGAACTGCGAGTTAGATCTAGGTCTGTACTGTCCAACTGATAGTTGATTCTACCCCCCAATCACCCCATTAATTAATATTCCCAATGTAGGGTTCATATTATAACCTTAAGTGCCATAAATAAACGCAAATAAATGTAACATGGTTTTTTAAAGAAAAAAATTAGAAAAGATTGAAATATAATACATATTGGATTGGATGTGATGATAATGAACAGCTGAACATCAACACATATGCAGATAAAAACTTAAGAAGATATTTTCTCAAATTCAGGAGCAAAGCAAGCTCTGGGCAACAGCTAGTCTAACATATAAAAAGAGTGAACAATAGTTGATAATTTACAGAATTTAGTTAACCAGTAGTTATCAACAGGTAAGCCTAAGTTCCTGTGCAGAATCAATCTCGGGACATCTTTTATTTTTAGCCAAGAGTGCCAAAATACTTTACTTGCTACTCTAACTTACTCCATTAGAGATATGCCTTCTCTAATGGAGTAAGTTAGAGTAGCAATATTTGATAACTAGCTCTACCCTTATGGTTTCACCATGCTATGGTATGTACATGTACATGCAGTGGGCCACATAAATATGTATACTGGATAAGGGATAAGAGTAATAATACTTGCTTAGTCTTACCACAATCTGGGGTACATATCTTTGTGGCCCACTGTAAAACAGGTAAGGGGTAAAAGTAACTTTACTTGGTTAGTTACTCTTAACACACTCGCACAAGGCACATGCACAATTTTAGATTATTACCTTAATCTAATAATGTGCTATCAATAAAAAAAATCTTTTTTTTAATCCTTCTAGTAGTATCAGTATGAAGGAGTTACTGCAAATAAACACTCCGCAAATAAACTCTCTCCAGCTTTATTATATTAGCAGAGAAATTGTTTTATTTTTTAATAGGCAACAGACAACAGTCAATTATAAAACAGTGCCAACTCCAGGATACACAAGTACCTACGTAGTATAAATTTATGTATGTACAGTGGTCCACATAATAAAGTTACTTCCTAAAGCTATGTATATTTTTCTGTAACAAGAAAAAGACTAAATAGTAGAAAAATAGACTTGGACTTCGAGACAATTAGCTAATGACACAATTGCCAAAACAGCAAGATGAAAGACAAAAGAAATTGATATTTAACATTTTCGCGGACAGTAAAAAAATAACAATAACAGTTAATTGTTATCTACATCGAGCGGCATTACTGCCAGCAAAAGTGTTAATATCAGAGTATATTAATAGTACCCAGAAAGAATTTTATGAATCATAAATCACTGTTTATAATTTGTGAAAGGTCAATTTTCATTTATTAGTTCTGGGATTAAAACATAATTTAGTTGAAGTTGTGATTTAATGTTAACGCTACACTTTTATTCTAAACCAAGGAAAATAAAAGGCAAAATATTAAAAGCAAAGCTTTCATTAAGGGTGACTATAGAAATAAATAGCTGCACATGCTAAATTGTTCATTTTCAGATCTCTGGCTGCTTTAGTCGCACAATAGATTAGGAGCAGATTGACTAATATACTACATTAAAACTAACCATTTTCATAAGTAATTAAATTCTTTGGATACCATGCTCTGACAATGATAATAATACTAAGAAATTATGTCATAATTATCTAGTTCTTTGCCCTCAAATATTTCTAACATAATCTTTACTGATGACTGGCAGAACAAATATTTTCTTTTTTTTTGCCAGTCAACAGCGACAAATATGTTAACTCGGCAACATATTCTAAAGTGTGCAACAAGCAATAACACAATATGCCGACTTTTATTATTGTTGAAATGTTGAAGTTAAACACTTACCTCTTCCTGATCAAATTCCTGGAGATGTCTATCATTCCGCTGTTTCTCCTGTAAAGCTCGAGCTAAGGCACTTCTAGGCCTATAGAATCCATTTGATCCTGTATTAGATGTCATCTTTATGATATCGTTATCCAGATTTGATGATATATGCTTTTCTTGCCTTAGCTGTCTTTCTAAGTTTTCCTCACACCCACAAGTTTGATATCCTCCCTTTGTATAGCAACAATAAAATAAATCAGTTTTGTGGCAAATATTTTTTGCTAGGCTTATTGGAATCAATAACACAGAGCATAAAACAGAAAAAACACTGACCATAGTTAAATAAACTGTTCATTGCGGTATCCTGATCCTCCTATTTTTTAGGGTTATTTAAAGATAGTGAACGTGCATTGGTATTTATTCACATAATTAACTTAAATTAGGATCGTAAGAAATATTACTGGTATTCTTATCATTTTATTACTTCACGAACTGGGTTTATCTTTAATTAAAGAAAAAAACCTTGATCAAAATCAAACATTGTTTTGATACGAAATGTCAATGTCAATGTCAGTCAAGTCAAGAAACCACAGAGGGTGTAGAGCAGAGGGCGCTGACGGGACGGGCGGCGCTCGATGTGAAAAGCGTTTGTTTATGAAGCATGAATGTTTTGATTTACAACTTAAAATTATTTTATTATGTTATGTCCCGTAATGGAGAAGTATTTTTGGTATGGTATTTTTTATAATGATCGTCCGTCATCCATATAGGTACAAGGTACATAAAATTGCTTCCTTCTTTCATGGTCTCTCTCTACACTACGCAACTGCGTTTGCACAAAATAATGGTAGACTCAAAGTACTGCACTGCGTTAGTAATTTTACATATACGGGGAAGCATTTTGTTAGCGCAGTTGCTATCTTCATATGCAAAAACTTCTGGTAGGCGTGAGTTGCGATCGCAGTTTGGGTCTTGCGGGTTCGGTTCGGATTGACCTAACTTACTTACTTCCTTAATGAAATGGTTTTTAATTTTTAGATTTCTTGGATTTTCTCAATCAATATCTACATTTTCCTAAGTAACGCAGCTTAGATAGGTATCTACCTACCTATCCTTTATGAAAACTTGAAAATTATATTTAATTATATAGCACATATAATAATGAAATAAGTACTTATTAGCAACAATATTAAATCAAATAATTACGTGTACCTAGATAGATCAGAAAAAACTAAAGGTACTTACCATTTCTTGTTTGGCTTCAGCAGATGCTCTTGCTACGATTTCTCTCAAAATTGACGACATCATTTTAAGTAGGTACGTGTAAGTGTTTGTTGATTATGTTTAACCGCTCTTTCAATTTCAACTTTATAGGTATCACACACACGTCTTTCCTTAACGGATAAGTTTATCTGAATAATTTCGCGGTGTTTTATCAGGTGAAAGGTATTAAAATAAGAATTTAAGATAGTTTTCAGATGTAATTCCCGATTCGGCCTTGGCCGTGACTGACCGTTCACTGTCACCGTTACGCCTGACCACCTCCAATAGGTACTTTTGGTTGTAGTTAAAAATAACAAGTTCTTTTTTTAAGCGGGAAAATTAAAATGTTTCATATGTACGACGGGATTTTGATTAGCTATAAATATATAGGGACATATACACAGACTAACTTAGCCCAACAAAGTAAGTTCGAGACTTGTGTTATGTGGTATACTAACTCCACAAAAAGTACCTACTATATCTTGTAACAAATACATATCCATACTAATCCATACTTCCATACTAATATTATAAATGCGAAAGTCTGTCTGTCTGTCTGTCTGTCTTTCTGTCTGTCTGTCTGTCTGTCTGTCACCTCTTCACGGCTAAACTGCTGGACCGATTGTGATGAAATTTGGTAGGGATGTAGTTAACAACCTGAGGTCAAACATAGGCTACTTTTGGGCGCGATATAACCGAGTCCCACGCGGGCGGAGCCGCGGGCAACAGCTAGTGGAATATAAAATCATCTAGACCCAGGCCAATCGAAAAAATATAATTTTTCATCTTGACCTGACAGGGGATCGAAGCTATTCTAACTAATATTATAAATGTGAAAGTGAGTTTGTTACGCTTTTACGCTCTATCTAGTTACTGTACCAATCTTCCTGAAATTGCACATATAGATCGAAGTATTGAGAAGGACATAGGATACCTTTCATCCTGGGAAAAAGCACTGTTACCCTGGGAAATTCAAGCTGTATGCGGGCGAAACTTTGTAAGCTATAAGTAAGTATATTAATGAAGAGAATTTTGCTGGTAGATGGTCGCTTATCTAGGCCGAGCCTCTAGAAGGTCTTTATTAATTTCTTATTGACGTTAACTTTCATAGATACCTATCCAACGAGACCTCTGAATGACTAGACATTCTATAACTAACTATTCACGGGAAGAGGAATGGAGTGAGTTTTAAGCCATAAACCATATGGATGGACCATTTAAGCCTATCGTGCGTATGCCTCTACAAACTTTATACACACGCTGTACCGTGTCACGCCAAGTTTATTAGCTACTATTTAAATATGTAATTCAGTATGTATGTATAACTCAAATCTAAGTAACAGTACTCACGTTTTTGGATACAGGCGGTATACGCAATTTATGAAAGCTAGACATTTTATGGCAAAATATAAAATTACTTGAATAAGTAGGCTTGGTGCGGCGATTGCCTTGAAGTGAGCGATAAACGAATATTTTGATAAATATAACGAACTGATAATGATTAACGAGACCATGATATCTGTTTGATATCAGAGAGTAGACATAATTAGTATGCTTGTTCGTTGTGTTCGGAGTCGATTTTCACTATCCTTAAGTCTATTTTTTTAAGTTGCTTAATGTAATTGTAATTAGGTACTGTGCTTCGCGGTTAAAGCCGCTATTGATTATACAGCTTGAAACCTTAACTCAAGTAGTTTATAGTTCAAGAGATGTGCGTTCAGACAAATAAACTTTAATATTTGTAATACCGTAAAATGCTGCAACTTTGCCAAGAGAGCCCAAGTTTGCCTTTTTCGTTTCGATTGCGATATTTTGCGTTTGCTTCGTTTTTTCCTATTTTCTACCATTTGATACAAATTTTACATTATTAGGGCAACATATTTTTATTTTTTTACAATAGCAACTCCATTGTTACTCTGTCAGTTGTGCGACAAAAACCGGCGCGTGTGGGTGAAAAATTGTAGTGGCCTCTAACTTTTGCAGTTTTACGAAGAGAAAATGTGTTATTAATCAGAAATAACGTCCCAAGGTAAGAAAACATTGTCTTTTTTCCGTATTATTTAATATTTTTATGAAAAAGACACCATTTCATCAAAATAACTTAGTAGGCAATGTTGTGCACTGTTTTGGAAACTTGAGTGACACAACTTTGCCTGGGTCTAGGGTTATCACTTGTCGGATTTCATTAATTATATATTTTTAATGTGCTTTCATTTAACTGTATTGTTCACTACATTAACACTATTATATTCTTATTAGGCACTAAGTACCACACATTAACGTTAACGATTTCATACCTGATATTGTAATTTTGACAAAGCATATTTAAGTAAATTTTTAATAGCAGTCCGGAGTTTGCAATTGTGCCCGGTATAATATAAAAGGGTACCAATTTATAACCATGACCCTTCTATCAGGAGTGTAGCCATTAAGAAGTTTCATTTTTTTTTTGTAGTTATATGAAAAATGACAAGTATAAAAAAGAGAAGCAGGAGAAAACCAGGCGCTCGCAATTACGCTGATTACTCCGAGGAAATGCTACAAATTGAATTGGATCTGAAGTTAATTTTAAACATATTAAATTATTAAATCATAATTCCCTATAGTTTACAAATTGCATTATTGCTTAAAACGGCCACTTTTAGCAGTTTTGCCATTTGTAACTATATGGAGCTATAATTTAATAATTGAATATGATTAAAATTAACCTCAAATCCAGAACCAAAATTACAGCAGAGGGATTTTTGATAACTTGTGTTTTCAGTGAGTAATGATTTTAAATGACGGTGGCGCTAGTGTTCACCGAGGTATCACCTTAATGACACTCAAGTATTTTGTTTCATTAGTGATTTAAATTTACGTTACAAACTGTTAAATTTTTGAAAAATAAATAAAAATATTTAAAATATATTCTGCTTTTATTTAGGACAACCCTGGTGTCAACGATATTTTTGTATGGAAAGTTTGTGGTACCTGCTACAACTTTGCCTATTAGCTGTGAAAAAAATAATACTACCTAAAGGGCAATAGTGTAACTGCCGGGACCAACAATGTGCCCTTAGTATCCGGATAAAAAATCCTGCAAATTATCGACATTTTATTTATTGAGATATACTTCTAGGCAATGTTGCGTCTTTTACCTACAACTTTGCCTACAACTTTGAGTTCTTGCTATTCCGAAAAACAGCATGTTTTAAACGTATTTGGGCCCTACCTGGCAAGATATAAAGTCTGTTTTCCGTCTTAAACTCATGAAAAGTCGTAATAATAAGTAGGTTCAGTTGTACGAACAAAAAACCTCAAAATCCAGGCAAAGTTGCAGCATTTTACGGTAAGTAGATAAGTACAGATAAATATAGGCAATTAAACGCATGAGGTATTATTCTGTTTGGCACTGATATGAATAAAATCCAACCAATAAATTATTTGTTTTAAAATTAATGTTAATTGCACAAAACAATATGCATTTAAGTGTGTTCAATATGGATCGGCGATCACGAGAGGATAGCCCGCGGCAAGCCACATCGCCCGCGCACTGCGCATGCGCAAGACGCGCGGGACATTTAAAATAATTACAAGCCATCGCAAAACGTAACACCCAGTGTTTTGAGACCATTACTTATTTTTTAATTCCAAAAAATGGCTTTAAAGGCGCATACTTAGTGCCTATTGGTGTATTTCTTACAATAAATGAGACTATTACAAGTTTTCCTGCAATTTTGTTGTGTGAATTATGTTCCATGTAATTTTTTAATATTTTAAAGATGTTTTATGAGTGTAAATGAGTAGAGTAAATATGGGTGTAATTGAAAGGCTACATATGGAAATCAATTTTTATAAGAAATTTTACTCATATGCTAAAATTACTTGTTTACAAATGACATATCTATGTGATGTCGACTATACAATAAATACATACAATAATCAAAGCTACAAACATAATTTGAATTTCACGAAACCTTGTATAATATAATTTTGGAAAAAGAAAATGCGTTGGTTGGTAGTTATGGTACGTGGTACTTACCTGTATATCATAGAAACAGAATAAAAAAATCTCATTAGGAATAAGCCATCAATAGAGTTGACCGTAAAGACAAATTTATCATCAGGGTGAAAAAAGGTTAGCAAAACAAAACGGTCATTTTAATTTTTTAATCTCGTCGTTGGTTTTTGCACCCGCAACCGCATTCTCACAGCTCACAGGGAGACTCGATGCACTTTACTACTAGAGACAGTATAGCTTTCTTGATCTACAGTAGAGCTCGCGTAATAAAATTGAGAACAGTCAATGGAGAAGGGAGAAGTGGAGAAAAAGCTGAACAGCTGACTCTATAGCTCTGACACAATAGTTGAGGAAGTAGCTAAAAAAAATTCAGTACAGAGAGGGCGAGTCAATAGAAAATGGGACAAACATTATCATTTGTAATACATTTCTTGTTTTGATATTTGATGTGGCTTCATATTTTCCAACCCTCAACTCTATTAATTAAAAATGTACTTATATAAAAATATAGAGTAATTCTTGCAAGTAACTATACCTATCTTCAATAGTCTTGAAGTAAAGGATAGAGACGTATTTATAAAGCCTCATTGTTCCATCTAGAGCCAATTCAGCATGCTGTCATAACCCGTTCCTTGATCGATTTTTAAGAAATGAAGCTGGCCTAATCGCCTGTCTCTCGATATCAGTCCAGCATAAGGGCTACTCGCATTCTCCATAAATAGATTACGAGCGATTAGCACGCTTTACAAGAAAATAGTTATTCTAAGACTTCACTTCTGATTGGATCATTACCGAGTTCATCATACCCCGTGCGATCCTCCGGCCAAAAGAGAGATGCCAATACTAATCTCCAATACAAAGGACAGAGATACAACACGTGCAAGCAGATCGCTCAGGAATTATTTCATATCATGATTATTGGAACTTTATTGCACTTCGTAACTAACAATTGACATTAGGAAATGCAATTTCATATTGATTTCGTAATATCGCCGTCGTTTATTTTTATCAATGCAGCAAATCTTTCTATGATTTGCGGCTAACCATCGCTGGGCATGTTGGTTGTTTTCTTGTGGCTTCGTATTCCGAGAAAATGTCATTAAAAGCTCGATAGGGGATTAAGTCGGTTTAAATTTTCACGTAGCTCGGCAGGAAATCGGTTTAGCGTCACAAAGGGTGGGAAGAAACCGAGAAATTATCTTTTGGAAGGAATACTAACCGCTAAACATGCAATTACACCGTTACGGATGGAGCATTAAGTTATCGAAAATAATAACTCTCACACCGGCCGGAAGGTGTCGTGGTAATCACGGACTGCAACAAAACACAAACTGTACAGAAGGAAGCTTATTAAAGTAAATGATTGGTAGGATAAGCTAATAAGTTTGTAATAACTTTTAAGTCCTAACCTCGACGTTGTAGTAAAAGATAAGCAAATTGTGTTACAACTAAAGATGGAGGAGCCCGGGAAAAGTAGAGGAAAAAAAATCAGGAAAGCGGAGTTTGGACTCCGAAGCAACCAGCTGAGGAAGCAACCGAAAAAGAGCTAAGATGAGAGAGAGTGACACTACGTATTAGTTACTTAGTTACTTTATCACAAAGAATGATGGCGGAATTTTTACGAATAAAAAAAAAAATACGGATGAGTTGATTTTTTTTTTACAACATCATAAGAGTCCCAGAAATACATTTCTGTAAATAAAATATTTTTAAACCCCCGGGAAAAAAACTAGATTTTTATTATAAATTATGTTACCAGAACTTAAATATGGCAATGCAGAAAGTGAAACATTCGCATAGAGCCACGACTTACAACTGCCAATGTCACTGTCATTCAAACTGACTTGAACTCTGTAGATTGCGGTCTACATAAAGAAAGTGCAAAGCAATAAATATATTGACTTTCCTAATATCCTAACCTAGTACTCTACTATAATCAATTAAATCAACTGTCAATGTCGATTTGACAATGCTAGCAACTGTCAGAGTGACATGATGTTTCAGTTCAGTTGTGGTTGGGTGGGTTTTGTTTTAAATATGGCGATGGAAAATGAAACAAAAGGACGACTTTTAAAAAACGGAATAATTAAAAAACCCCGGGGTTTATAATTATTTAGTGGTGGTAAACGTGTAATTAGTTAAGTGTTTTTGCTAATGCGATTTGTTTCAAGTTATCTATATTTTTTGTTTTTTTTCGTACAAACGATGTATGGGGCTTCGCCAGGATTCTTTATTTATAAGGAACGAAAGAGAATAATACTTTTTTAAGTTAATTTTCGTGTATTCAACAACAAGAAGTTGGCATACGTATGTATTTACTTAATAAGTTGCAAAATTAATTGTTATTTCGAACCTAACTAAGACATGTGGTCTAGTTAATTGTTACATATATTTTTTTATTGTGCATTACATCACGAAGCATTTATTCCGTAGCATTAAAATAAGACATATTCCACCAGTTAGTTAGTAGTTACATTAAAACATCGGTTTGCTGAACCAATTTAGATGGCCAATCATCGTCATCACGGAATCGTAAATGAAAACTCGCCTCATCACGTCCCAAATTGAAATCCTTCATTCCCTCCGAGCTCGCCGCAGATGGACTTTTTCCTTTGTTTTATATCGGCTCGATTATTCGAATTACGGTTAATTCATTTTCATCTAGATGATGTTATTGTTTCTGTAGCTTTATAATAGACAATCGATGCGGAGAGAGCTAATCAATATTTTGCTATGTAATCTGTATTTTATATTTAATTTATATTTCGAAAGCTATCAAAAGGTCAGTACATATTAGGATACGAAACAAAGGCCAACGCCTAAATTACTACTGTAAAAATTTATTTTTCAAATAATTAAACATGATTCCACAAATTAAAAATAAAGTGTACAAAAGGCGGATTTGACATTCTCTATCAGTCTACTATAATATGATTTAGGCAGCTTGAGGAGTTTGACACCAATCTTGGCTACTAACATACTTGAGTGAGTGTTACCAATGTTTTAATTTTAAAATTACTTAGGTACCTTACAGTTTATTTCTTTGTTGTTTTATTTTGTCATAAATCGTCATAACATATAAACAAGTATTTATTACTACTTAGAAGCTTTCATTATTGGCATCAGAATAAGTTTTTATCATCATAATTCTTTGGTATACGTTATCCTAAACAAAAATCAATTTTCATTAAATAACATGCTATTTAATTGTGTAATTGATCACGCTCGTCGTAGATCAGTAGGAGAATTTTCACGGGAACGTACTCAAGTCGTTTCATAAGCCACTACACTACCATGTTTACCGATCTCGCCACGCACGAACTTCCGAATTGGCCGATAACGATTCGAGATCCAATGGCTGGTACTTGTATCCAGTAAATTAAAGTGAAGAAACCCGGCATTAACAACAATAAATGCGGTTACGCAATAAACAGATGTCCGAGTGATTTTTATTAGAAACGTGACGAGTGGACTGCTATGCTGCAGCTTACAACAATAATAAAGGCTGAAAAGCGCTCTACATGCATTTCGGAAAGTACTAACGTCCAGTACCGCCTTCGTCACCATCATCATTTCAGCTGCAGGCTGTCCACTGCTGGACTAAGCCTCCCCCAAGGATTTCCAAAATGACCGGTTGGAAGCGCCGCCTTAATTTACATATTTTTGCGACTGTCTTTAACAATAAGGTTGATAAAGCCTCTGGTGGTTAAACAAACATAGCTAAAAGTGTGAAAAGTTAAAAATAAAAAATAGGATACCAAAAATTATAAGAATGAATGTATTTAAAATAAATATACACAAATTACTCAGGTTGAGCTATACTCAATCAAAATAAGTTTTTAAACATATGTTATAACTATTAAAAAATATGATTTCGTTCGTATTTCATTGAGTTAGTATTCAACGAAGTATAAGTAGTTATTATGTACTAGTTTGTACATACGCACAATTCATAAATAACAATTGCTTAGCCCTTACATTATTGAAACAATTTTATTTAATATTATCTTAGCCCACAGCCTGATGCAAATGAAACACTCAAGTTGCATATAGAGCGACAGCTTTATGTGTTAGTAGCCCCTAGTTGAGTAACGAAGTCACATAGATTGGGACGTCCACCAACTCGCATGCTCGTTGTAAACATATCATGCTAAATTTACAACACATTTATTTATTTCTCTGTTCAAATTACAAGGAAAATAATAATGAACTAAAGTCATATCTCATTACTTAAGTTAAAGCTCAACGTTCGCGGACAGGCTGCAAAGCTCAGGATGGCATTACCGACTTGCATAAAAGGCTTTCATTAAAAAGGTATCAGATAAAACTCAACCTTATGTTAGGTAAGTTAAAAATGTATTCTCTTATAACATGTCTTGATGTTTAAGATTTTTAAATGTGTGAAGTTGTATACAGAGGCGTTCGTTAGGCAGTTCCATAATTAAAAAAATAAAATTGATGCGCATGCGATGAGGCGCTGAAAAGCTCGCTGAGTGATGCGAGGTACGCAATCCTTTTATTGCAATCATTACAATGACTAATTAACCACATTTATTTTACTCGTAAGTTATTAAGATTTTAAAGTTACAACCATTTGTATCTCACAAAATTATTATCGATGGTTTGCTTATTTTGTAAGCTGGACTTATAAATTCAGTTTTAGGGATTGCAGGACGAGATGGCTTCGAAACGAACAAGAAAAACTTTCAGTATATCGGTTATTTATTATAAATAATTATAATTATACTATAATCATCATTATCTACTGCGAAATAAATTATATTATGTTTTGTTTGTGCCAAATATTTGGTTACATTATCATATTTTGCTTAATATAACAAAATTATACTGATTTTGTTTAAATATAATAAGTTTACTAAATTATGTAAAAAATGATTTTCAGATTTCTAGTGATGGACCTGAAGTGCTACATATGAAACGATAGCAAAGAGAAATAAAATAAAATCAATATAGGTACCTAAGTGAACAATGAACATTTCTACATGCTATTTTATGGTGCATTATTGTAATATTCATGAATCAATTTCACCCGAGTTTAAAATCTTATTGCAAATCTCGACTCCATTTAGATTACACAAACAAATTGCGAGGCATTTCTTGACTGGCGAATAATTAAAGCCGTACTAATAACTACTTGGCGCTTAAAATGCAAATGTTGTCGCCCCGAGTATCTTCAAAGCCAAAAAACAAAGTAAGGTCAGAAGTAAATTAATTTTTAATACGAAAATTACAGCTTTTACACATGTTTATATTATAAGAAAATAAAAAATATTAAAATAAAATAAAAAAAAACAGAAGAAGAAGACAAGAGGGGAAGCTTGCCCAGTGGGACAATTAAGGATATTAAAAATAAATAAAAAGAAAATATACTTTTTTAGTCAAATATAGCACATATTGAAATTACCTGATATAAAATTATCGTATTGACCATTAAGTATAAGTCATAGAGCTAGAGTGACCGCTACGCCATTTTGTTAGGCGACTCAATGGTGTATAGTCTCTTCTCTTTAGGGTTGAGTTATTAAGGCGATTCTCGTTATTCAATAAAAACCTTAACATTGCCAGCTTTACATCTTAGTATTTAAACTAGCGACCCGCCCCGGCTTTGCATGGGCATAAAAACCTTGCCCTTGAATCACTCTATCTATTAAAAAAACGCATCAAATCCGTTGCGTAGTTTTAAAGATTTAAGCATACAAAGGGACATAGGGACAGAGAAAGCGACTTTGTTATACACTATGTAGTGATGATGGAGTACGAAATATAACAGCATAAACATTCAATGAGACAATTATCACACATACAAATCGGGATGCCTAGCACTGATTTTCAGCCGCCTTATAGAGTAGCGATAGTTATTTACTATATTGCTTACGATGATTACTTCATTAAGTAAGAGATTAGTAAAATTAATTAGCGAACTACGGTTTCTCTATCTACGGTTATGCAGTCTTGATAAACAGGTGATTCATGACTAGAAGTTTAAACTAAAGAATTCGTTACAGATTTAACTATAAAGGACATAAGTACTTATAAATTCAGCTTAACCTTTATACGCTTTATATTTTATGACCAGCGTATCTTCAACTCATAATGTATGCGAGGAACAGATAAGGGCATGAGATTTACACCTCGTCGTGTCATGTGAACAGACTTTACCGTTTTAGACCAACGCGCCCGTTTTTTATTGCTCTCCTTTTTTTGGATTAATACCTGTAAAAACGTGTGCCAAATTAAAACGCCATTCTTAATAAAATACGCATGGGTTCGAATGTATTGTGTAAATAAATAGATGTGTAATAAATACATATAGAAAAATTATGATGTCAATTTTTTAAATAAGATTAAATAAAGAAAGTAGACAAATGAATTGATTTGTAAAACACAAACGACTATAGCTTTCTCATAGGAATTTAATGAAACTCCAAAGCTAGCTAAACTATCAATTTTTTATATTTAAGAAGCGGTCGAGTATTAAGTGAGTGATTCATCTTTTAAGTGCGTTGCATTGACTTTCTCGCATTCAGTCTATATCGTAAAAGGTGACTGAGGGAGCGACATACATGTCAATTTCTATTTCCGACATGTGGAGGATTTAATCTGTAACATAGTCATAGGCAAAAATTCTCATAATAATATCCTAAAATAGGCTCTGTTAAAGGCCCCTCATTGTAAGTTATGACTTTGTATTTGAATGTAAACTACAGATTTTTTTTAGATCCTCCAAGTAAGATATAAAAATAGCGCGGTTTAAATAAACAAACAAATCCCAGCTTTATGTTATACTTAGTACAGCATATTATTAATGTCCCATATGAAAACTAATTCCAAACTGTAATAAATATATAAATAACAAAAAATGTAGTCAATTTAACAAACAAATAAATCCACAGAGCACTCACAAAACCAGCTCCAATCAAACTTTTCCCACAAATAAACATTGGAGATCTCATTTCATCGGAAAAACGGCACGATGCGACAACAAAGCCGGCAATCCTGTTTGTCCTGCAAAGGGCCCGTGATTTAATACAAATTATTATTAGACCACATAAATAACGTTGTACAGGGGCTGGCAGCTCCTTAATAAGTAATAAAGGGGTCATCGCTCATGGCTGGCGGAATTAACCCAGGACATATGGCGAAGATGTCCCGGCTTCCGAAAACGTGCAACTTGAGGATAAGTATGTTTTAGGGTCTTAGGTTTTAGCATTGACTTTGTTATTATTTCCTTTCTATTCTGTTTGGGAGTAGCCGAAATTGGCGAGCGTGTGACGAGAGTGATGAGTGTGGAGGAAGCGAGGGAGGTATGTAAGGATCGCACCCAATGGAAATATCTAGTCTCTGCCTACCCCTTCAGAAGACAGGCGTGATGATATGTATGTATTCTGTTTGGTTTAAACATAGATTTAAAAAGAATGCTAGATCTATTACTTTTCACGTCTAAATGTGAACTTTATTTTATATGAATTTTGTTATAGATACAATTTCTGTTGCAAGACTTACACAATCAATTTAACAGAAGGTATAGATTAGGAATTTGCAGTAGTGTTATGCAAATAAGTACGTCTGTCTGGATAACTCTTTTTTACCAAATGTTTTTCCCGGAACTGTAAAACTATGTTATAATAGTTATTCAACACAGGATTTGTATGTTGATAAACTATTGCACTGTCGAACTTCCACAGACTGAACAATTCGTGCATGAACCAAAAGTTTATTTTGAGATATAGTTTCCATATTCTTTACATGTCGCTCCAGCAAAACAGGATCCACCTCTAGCTATGAAATAAAAACTGTTTTCAGACAATATAAATCTCCCCTTTTTACGTACGTCATCATCATCATTTCGAGTAGGCGTCACGGTCAATCGACCATGTACACCCTGGTGTCAGAGTTCTTCGGAACCGCCTCTCGGCCTCTGACGTGGTTCCTTTAACGACTACCAGATGGCAGCCGGTAACAACGGCTTAACGTGCCTTCCGAAGTACGTAATCATCTTTATTATCAGGTGATTCAAGCCTGCAATGTCCTAACGAAACCGGAAACAACTAAACAAAGTATGCTTCCCTTGGGATTAGGACCCACGATCACCGGGTCAACAGGCTAACGCCTTAACCACTGGACCACGGAGGCAGTTTACGGACGTATAATACGATTAGGTTGGCAGTCTTTATTAATATATTAGTCAAGCATAAAGTCCGTGAAAGATGAGCGCGCGGTTACTATAGCCTATTTTCTTACGTTTGTAAAAACTCCGTGTGTCACTAGCGCTAAAATTTTACGCAGTACCTAATAAAAATATTATACATACATACATATAATCACGTCTTTATCCCATGCGGGGTAGACAGAGCCTAGGGCCATAAGACCTTAGACCACGTTTAGCATAATGGTAGTTGAAACAGGAAATCAATAGTGATGGGTTGCTAGCCGCATCGCCTATGTCATGATTTCCCCATTCGGCGAATCCCTTATGTTTAAAAATATTATGTTTAATTTTAGTAACTTTTAAGTAGTGTTGTTCTATTTGTAACAAGGAGTATATATCAGTATCATTGATTATTGAGAATAAATAGTATCTATTTTCACTAGAGAACAATATGTTTAAATATATTAGCGTTTGTGTATTAGTTGTGAGTAGGTATACTTATGAGTTGCATAATTATTCTTTGTATTATAAAATACTCGTAGAGAAAAAAACAAAGGACTGACACAATTTTTTTTTATATCAAAATTTTATTTTTTCTCCACCATATAAAATGTGTTTTTGTGAAAAACATCTGCGTGGTTGTTTACTCTTTGACCTATTTTGTCTTTAGCTCGTTAAGCGTTTCATAAAGCCTTTCCTAGAACTATTCCCTTGTCTGCTGTAAGCGTGTGGGTATAGCATGATATCTGAGGAAATTGTTACACGAACAGTTTAGTGGTACTAACATATTACACGATAATAACCTCTATTTTGCTGTCTATATGGCGCTAAGATTTATAAATACAAATTATTTACTCTGAAATAAATACCTCTATATTATTGTTTTTTTTTCTGGGCTTTGCTTTTGGTTCCTACCGGAGTGGATTTTGAGCTGGAAGAGATCGATTTGTGGTTTTCTAAGTCTAAGGTGTACAGGTAGATATATGTAGGTATACATTATTTCAGGATATTTTCACCGTTCCGGCGATAAATAGTAAAAGAACAACAAACATCATTTCGAGTAGGCGTCACGGTCAATCGAGCATGTACCTACACCCTGGTGTCAGAGTTCTTCGAATACATTTTTACCAATTTTTTGGTTTATAATATTGACAAAATAAATAGGTTTACACTTTTTTATACATACATTTTACTAGGTTTATGTGCATTACGTGTTTTATGAATCGGAATATTTGTACTTGAGAAAAAATGTGTTTGATTTCTATATATGAACAAAAAAACACCACACCTTTAGTTAATCCGCCCAAAAACACAACTCATGATTTTCGCAGCAACCCAGATTAATCACAACGAAACAGACGTAGCCCATAAATACATTATATTAAAGAAATTGGGTACCAAAAGCGTAGGCGGACCCCGGGCTTATTCTAGGCACGGCCGGTTAATAAATGAAGTAAGCCGTTAATAACTTAACGCGGCGCGTTACACCCGCCCGCACGTAAACTAGCCTTCGAGCATAGATATACATAAGAAATAGATTATGGTTGACTGGTAGATAACGATCGACTGGTGAAAAATACTCGATCGGTAGAAAATGCTCGATTGGTAAAGGATGCTCTTAGCATTAACTCTACCAATTGTAAGTATAAATAATTTTTTATACAACTTTTGGAACAACACATTAAACAACGCATTAAAATCCGTTGCGTAGTTTTAAAGATTTAAGCATACATAGGGATATAGGGACAGAGAAAGCGACTTTGTTTTATACTATGTAGTGATATGTAGTGATGTAGTAAAGACAAACCAAATAAAATTAAAAAATAAATAAAAATTGACTATTTTTTGAGATATTACATAATAAAACAGTTTTTAAAATATGAATGTTGCAATTTCCCAAAAAAAATGAAGAAAGAGAAGAACAAAACTCGGCATGATATGCTGGCGTTTATTTTCCTTTGCCTAGATAATGTTTTAGCCTGGGGTTATATTGACCAAAATCTTAATGTTTTAAAAGGCTTTTATGAAGTTATTCGTGAGCGAAGATAAACCGATTAGAAAGATTCATTATACATTTCGCTTTCAGTATTCAACGTGCCATTTATATGTCTATTACAATGCATGTCAGTGGGTTTTGCCTCGGCCTCCGACGCAAAACGTGTTGTTAATGAGTTACTGCTTGCATGTTACTATAGGTTTTAGATTTCATGACGGAATATAATTAAGAAAAATAAACTAAGATTACTGAAAGGAATAACAATATTCATTGTCTTAGAAATGATACTTATGTAGTTGGAATTCAAAACAGGTCTTATTTGGTTTTCAAAATCGAAACTCCATTGATGCAATTGATAAATCATATGTTCCACTGGAATGGTTGGATTTTTGAAGTAAATTATAAAAAACCAGGCGAACTCGTGCATAAAATACATTATTTGTACATGTATGTGTGTACATTAACAAGATCGCGGACGTTTTGAAAACATAATAGAAGTTTTATTGTTATAACTACTACCTATATCAATAGTGTGTCTGCCAATGTGTTAATTGGGTTTCTATTAAAAAGAATATATACAAGAAGTTAATAAGAGAATTATTTAGTCATATCGTGTAAATAACAAGGTCAATTGACCGTTAATACTCTGGTGAGAGAAATTTTCAAAACCGCCTCTGGGCCTCTGACTTAGTAAAATAATCAGACGTGTAAAAAAGAGAGATATAACAAAGTCATTCATAAGTTGAATAAATCAATAATGGTATCTCTACATATAATAAATGGTCAATGTCGTAGCTCGAAGAAGGTAGTCCAAATTGAGTGAACAGTTCTATTTGCATGTTTTATCTACAACTTATTTGTGAACCAAATATATGTATATAAAAAGTATTAAGTTTAAATATTGTGTATGAAAAACTTAAATACAATAATAATATGTGAAAATATTAGATATTTTAATATCGTTCATGAGATACAGCCTTAGACGAAACGTTACAGACAAGGCGTTAGACGAATACCAGAGGCTTTAGTCTCATGTTAAACTTGTACAAACCCCCTTAAATCGCAAATTCAAATTGATTAAGACATAACTTTTATTATGACATCAAACAATATAATTTCTGAACTAAGAATTAGGGGTCATTCGGTCCATCGGTTTATTAGCGAGGTGCGTGAGGAGAATACCTGGGGGCGCCACTAGTGTTGACCGATGATTTATTTATATGATTCAATTAACTTTCATGGCGTTACATATATCATAGACAGACTAACACACAAGACACATCAGTTTACGCCTGAAAGAGTAAACAATAGTGATATAGAAAATTTGTGAAGTGTTTACTAGTAGGAAAGTGGGCTCTGGGCTCCTAAGCAACGACAAAAGAGCTGAGGCCGCCACCGGAAAAGAGCTAAGATGAAAGAGAGAAAACTTGTGAGTTTTCTTAATTTCAAACAACATAACTATATTCAATGATGTAAAATTTAAGTTGCGGTCGAGCATAATGTTATCGCTTCCATTTCTCCAAATTTAATGACAATAAAAGAAAACTTATCTTCACACAAAATGTATCCAATTCTAAATTCTATGTAAATTCAAACATGAGCTATCAGACCGTAACTATCCAGTAACAAGCAACATTCCGAAATAATTTTGATAGCTCAAAGCTGAAAGGGTTGGTCGACACAACCCCGCAAAGCCTCCATTACGTACTAATCGGCAGAGTGCCGGCGGCTCTAAATATCGCTTTTACACATTCATCCGACCATAAATAACGACTCTATGAAAAATATAAATGTTCTCTTTTTCTATCGTTTTCCGAGTTTCGTATTTTTTTCATAGAGTCAAAAGCTTGAACAGACCACTTTCGCATTATGGAATTGCCAAAACTCCATTTGACATCTACGCCAAAACAGCCCAGACCTTTGAAATCACGAAATAATTTGAAACCTTACTATAGCAGTGGTAAGGAAGAATTCAGCTTGTGCGTATATTTGAAATGAGTCCTTATATGTTTAGACATAACAGTGAGCGTAGAAATGAGATATTTTGGCAGTATTACGCAAATTGGATAGCTTTCAACACTCAACGGAGTAGGTTCCGAACTTTCGCGGGGAAAATTGAATTAAAAATATCATAAGACGTAAATATGTATGGAGATCGTAATGATGCTGCCAACTGGAGTTCGCATCCAAATAACTTGGAGATTTCCGGAAGACTTGAGAAATTTATATAAATTATTAATGTCGTTTATTTTAAGCTAGCGACCCGTCCTGGCTTCGCATGTTTGGAATATTTTTGCTTACATAAAAACCTTCCTCTTGACTCACTCTATCTATCTAAAAAACCGCATCAAAATTCGTTGCGTAGTTTCGAAGATTTAATCATACATAGAGACAGACAGCGGAAAGCGACTTTTTTTATTTTATGTGAAGATAAAGATAACCTTAGGTAAATAAAGAAAGCAAACCATTATGTTAGAACTTGCTTTGTAAAGTAATTATTGTTATCATAGTTTTGCATTTTATTTGGTTATTCACTATAATATTCCTTTTTGAGTAAATGGTTTATTTTCATCTTGTACAAGAATAAATAAAAATGGTCAAAATAATAATTTAATAGTAGTTTAAATATTGAGGTTGAATTCTCTCTTGGCTAAAATGTTTTTTTTTTAATGCTAAATAGATAAAAGTTGAAAGTATGCTATATCATATATAAGCTTTTGAGCGATCTATTTTGGGTTCGTTTAAAATTTTAGTTGATTATTAATTCTTATTCATGATGTTGATATACGTTTTCTTTTTACTTTTATGATTATTTTTCTTGTCATCAGAATATGCGTTCCTATAGACATTTAATATAAGGTTTCGTCTTGATAATCCTCGTGTGTCAATAATTTTCGAGGGTCCAATTTATCCGATTAATTATAATCAGGTAACATTATAGCGATCTCATTTACATAGCTAATACTATGGTGTGGGCTGGTGTGGGTGCTTAGCTTTTAAATAGTATAAGATTATTTGAATATATCTCATATTGTTATTCTCAGTCTAAACATGAAAACTCAAAACTATTTGATGTGCGTTTTAAAACGAAATATGCCTCAAAACAGATAGAGAAACGGCACTTGTCGTCTAATAAACCAAGGAATTAACTAGTGCTCATACATTTAGTTCTCTTTTAAATTACATATATTAAACTAGCTTTCGCCCGCGTCCTCGCCCGTGTGAATTTCCTAACTTTTTCCGGAATGAAAGGTACCCTATATCCTTCTCAATACTTTTAACTATGTGTATTCGAATTTCAGGAAGATTGGTTCAGTAGATAGAGCGTGAAACAGTTACAAACAAACAAACAAACGCACTTTCGCATTTATTAGCTGGGAAGTTAGGATTAGGATGTAAAATGATCTAAAATGTTGGGTTTGAATAATGAGATTGCCTAGGCGATAAGGCCGTCTATTAAATAGTTTGTATAATTTTGGCAATAAATTTTGTGTTTGTGTTGTATAATTAAAATCTTTTTTATTGTTAAATCGAACAGGTTTCATTGTTAATATTATATAATGTAATTGGTGTACAAGCTTACCGAAGAAATAAAAAAAAAACGGGTCATATTCTACAAGATGTTAACGGCACGTACTTGATAATTATATGATCCAACAGTTGGTATTTCTGATCTGTGAATCACGTAATATCTAACCCAAACCGGAGGATGAAAAAACGGCCGAAATTACCCCCAAAACGCTATCAGTAATTTTTGATAATTACGAATAACCGGTCGAAATTAACGTATCGAACTACTTGAGAGCGTGGGACGTAGACACACATACATATATAATTGTTTCTTATTAAAATCGACGTTAATCTTTTTTTCGGAGCAGATTCCGGCGAAGGCATCGCATTATGTTTAAGAATCGACAGCTATAATTTCTGTTCAATCAAGATTTAATTGTTTTAATGAGGCTACATGCGTGAATGGCCGGCCCAATTATTGTTTATTTTTAATCGCCTCAAGTGGTTTTTATGTTCGCAAGCAGGCACGCATGGCGGCTGGGCCGATCATTTTCATTATTTTAATAATGTAAACTTCCAATAATAATTTACAGTGATTTGGGGTTAAACACGTTAAGAGATATTTATGAATTCTTCGGGACTCAGAAGTAGTTGGCTATGTAATTTGGTCCTTCGATGGAGATCGGTTGTTTTGTTTCGTTAAATCAAACCCTCTGGGTGTATCTTGGTTGGCTGATTATGTTGCCTATGTTTTTATGCAAAGATCCCAATTGACTCACTATCTTTCTATTTGTAACTAATATTGAAAAAGGTGTGTTATGAGTTTGATTTTCATATCCCTCTGTTTCCTTCTTCGAATAGGTATGCTGATCGAAGGTTTTATTTATTTATTTTATTTAGGTACTAAGTTTGAGAATAAATTTTCAAATAATGGAGTCCACAAAGTTACGCGACCACCACTTACCAATTGGGTACTAAGAGTTTTAACAGGTGAACTGCACCTGCAAGTAAAATATACTACATTTGAATTATGTATGACGATTTTATTAAGCCTGCACTCGTAACACAATGTTGCATTTGGAGTGTTGATTGTTCTGGTTTGGACCAAGGAAAGGGCGCAGAGGGGAGTGAAGGGGGAGGGGGTTAAGGTTTTACTAACAAGTTAATCCGGCCGCGGGCGGCTATGAACTTTATATCACGCTTTGCATTATGGTTCATTATCTTAGCAATTTTTGCTTTGTTATTTCTCGTAGGGCTGGCAACTTTAAGAAATTAAAGTCGTGCCCTCAGGAAACGATGTCTGTTTTCAAAGGGGAAATTGCTTTTTTAATTTTTGTTTTTTGAAATGACAATTTGACAGATAAAGGCAAGACAGGGCACATCTTTTGAAATTTTCATGAATAGGTTAGCACTTCTATTATTTTTTATGTATATTATAGTTTGTTGTTGCATATACTATATGTGTATATACGAGTATCTACTTGTAAAATATATGTGACAAGTATTTCTTATAAGTTTTAGTGAAAATACGGTAAATACGGCTTTTTCCTAGAATGCAAAAACAAACCTCGATTGGTGTTTGTTCTTAAATAAAATGCTTTAGAATAGCAGGTACCTATTCGATAAAACTAAGACTGAGCATAAGTTGAAAAGAAACACATCATTGGATCATGTACACTGAATTTAAAAGTGGATGGTTGAGTAGCAACCACTTTGCTTAGACACTAGAATAGACGACTTAATTGTATTATTGTAAACAAAGAGTTAGAATCGATAAGCAAATGCAAGAAGTACTTAACTAAACGAGTTACGAAGGGCAAATTGCGGAAAATCCCGTCCAGACATAAAAAATGCTATGTTATTATTGGTGATCAACAAAAGTTGTCCGACGACATTTTTCGCATTGGGTCAACCCTGTGCGATCTTCGCAGGTGAGACAGTGCGTCGCCCGCGGCATTCAACGTCGCTGCGCTGGCGCACCCCCCACCCCGCACACCCTTGCGGCTGCGCAGATCGATCACGGTGCAACCACCAATTAACTTATTACTGCAATCTATGCAATAACCTTCTAAATCCAAGAAATTAAACTTTTTTTGGATTTTTTTGGATAGGTTTTGTATCGGTTATATCCTATTTTTCCTAGTACTTCTTCTAAAACTGCTCCACAAAGATAATGAAGTGTCGCGAAAAAGACCGCGTTAGAAACTCCCGCGTTCGGGGCAGTTCATCTTCGTGACATTACGGCCACGTCTTACGGTAAACAGCAAGTTACGTTCCGCATCCACCTTCTATACTTCTTCCAAAATTTGACTAAGACCAATTTTCAGACCTACGAACTATAGATAAAGCATAAATATTGCTGAAACCGTTTTGGAAGAGCAATAACAAAAATACCTATAATATTTTTAGGAAACCAAACATCCAAAATATATATATATAAATTAGTAGATAAAGTTTATCACTTCTTGAACTCTTTAAGTCCTATAAACACTCAATCGCCACCTCTATACCGCAATTTCAAGCTGCAATTTATCGGAACATCACCGATATCAAAAAGTTGATACGTGACCGGGTGATCGCCGGTGGCTATATCATTCCTAACCTAGCCCAACTATTATATTCCCTATATTCCCTTCCTATGGATAACCTGGATGTTAAGGAGTTGTCACATCACTTGTGTTTTTTTTATAGAACCATATCCAGACTTTATTTCAGGGCGTATTTTTTGGTTTTTTGTTTTGTTCCTTAGCTTACTTACATGTATAAATGTTTACTTTCTCCGACGGTACATAAGAAAATATATTTCACCAAATACAAATAAAGTAGCATACATACTCTTCTTGGACACACGATTAAAGAGATCTTGAACACATGTCAAGACCGAGTAAACTTATGGTCTTAAGGCATAGCATTAGAAAGCAGCAACAGGAAGTAACACTACGATAACCCTACCTCTTCTCCACCAGTCTTGAGTCTCTAATTCGAGTACAGTTTTGCTTTCCCAATCATAATTTTTTTTATCCGTCCTGTAAAAAGGACTCTTTACCGCTAGAGTTCAGAATCCTTACTAAAAATGCCTTCAGGCGGCTTGAGGAGTTTGAAAATTGTTGGCAACGTTCACGCGTCGCTCATTACCGCCCTAATGGGTTCCGTCATCGAGATTAACTCTCTCTAATGCTTTAGTTCAGAGGTTCTCGAAGAATTTTAAACTGGCACTGTAAAATTTGGAAGTCATCCCAAGTGTAATATTGAAAATCAAACTTAATTCAATATATCTACTTACGATAATAAATAAATTGCTCGAAGCATATCATATACCATTCATTCATTCATTTCGTGTAGGTGTCATGGTCAATCGACCATGCACACCCTGGTGTCAGAGTTCTTCGGAACCGCCTCTCGGCCTCTGACATGGTTCCTTTAACGACTACCAGATGGCAGCCGGGACCAACGGCTTAACGTGCCTTCCGAAGCACGGAATCATCTTTTTTGTCAGACAATAAGGTGATTCAAGCCTGCAATGTCCTAACCAAACTGGAAACAACTAAACAAAGTATGCTTCCCGTGGGAATTGAACCCTCGACCCCCGGGTCTACAGGCAAACGCCTTAACCACTGGACCACGGAGGCAGTTATATCATATACCATTAAACAAAACAGATTTGTTTGCAGATATTTTGTCGATAGATAACCTGTACCTATGAAAGAATTAAGTAATGTTGGAAAAAGGTAAAGTTTTACTTGCCACAGCCTTAATAATAATTAAGACAACAATGCAAATTCTAACTTATAAATTAGTCACAGTTTGAGAAACACTGTTCTATCTCTTATTTCAACGGCGTCACTATTACAATTATGCCTAATTGAGGTTTACCCGCTTTTAGTAAAATGGTCAATTTAGTCTTAATGCTGTTTGCTTTGCTTCTAAACGACAATTGTCTCTGGTAGTTTTTTATTTCTTATATTTTATGATGCAATAGATAAGTATAATATTAGACTAATAGAGTTCTATCTCTCACATGACAAAATTAAAATCTTACTGGAATTTTGGAGCAATGGAAAAAAAAGATATCGTAAAAATGTTTAACAAATTTTATTTTTTCCAAACCTATATATTATTAAGACCATCCAAAAGCTGTCGCAGATTTTTTTTTAAATATTTATGTTTAGTACTGTACCTCTTAAGGTTCACCCTAAAAAGGAGACAATGTATTTATAAACTAACTTCGAGATTCTGTTCTCTGAAAGATCTTCATTTGTAAGCATAGATCATAGCCCATGACCCAATAACAATTTCAATTATCCTAAATCCTGATGTAACTTATTGTAAGGCCTCAGTAAAGCAAACGATGTTGTGCGGTGACGGATGGTACCTGCAGGCTCTTATTGCCGAGTTAGAAGTATTCATAAGGTACTTTAGGGTGGTCATCCATATGAAAGTAGAACTTCTAAGTCGGGTTAACTATTTAACAAAAAAAATTGCCAATAAGTCAATAAAGTTATTTTAAATTTGTAAAAGGAAGACGTGGATAATAGAAGTAATGAAAAAAGAACTTTGAAAATAGCCGTCGTAGCATGTAGGTTTGTTGTATAACCAAGATTCAACAATGCTTCACTAACGATTGCTGCTTGATTATTCGCTTTCAGACATGGGTCTCTAACATGAAGAAAGCACCCAGGTACCGGCGCGGTGGTGTCATTTATTTCATATCGAGTGTGTGTTTAACACTAGTATCACATTTATCAAGTGGCATTAGGGCTCCTATCTGACTCAGCTTGACAACTGTTTTATAGGTTGTTCCAAGGCAACAAGGAGCTAAAGAACGCTTGACACAAATGGCGGTGTACTGATTCAAGTTTTAAAGCCACACTCTAGGTTGCGGTACACGAGTTAAAAAAACAAGCGTAACACCAGGCTATGGAGATAATATATGAGGTATCACTTCCTTAACTTTACATTTTATTTTGGTGTCTTTGAGTACCTAAACCTATATCCTTATGAGGTATTAGTAACCATACTTATGTCATCTAGACAGATAAGCATCAATAGACGCTCATAGCACATCTACCGTGGATGTTTTGTCATCATTAATCTATATACTGAAGTTCCACATCCTTTCTTACCGTGTACTACTACTATAATACACTACTTACTTGTTTCGCTCAATGGAACACTATCTTTATATGGCTGTGACAGTGTGAAGAGAACCGTTGATGCCCCGCGGCCGCGACGTAAAGGCATCACGTTCCAACCCGGCCAAATGCTGGCATATCTCATGCTGATATGTTGTGATACTTGTGATTGACCAAAGTACTGCTTTGTGTACTAGCAGTTGTTGTATCTAGGCTTTTACTTTGCCGTACTATGGCTTTCGTTTGTTCGTAATCAAGTTGGCAATATATTGTTGCATGATTCGGACTTTTGCTAAGTTAGATCTACTCTACAAAAGTTACTAATAATATCTTTTTGACGATTATGAGGAATATATCGAAACATTTTTGTCTATGATAATTTTTATATGAAAATATGCGACAGAAAATCACTTAATTTAACTTGGCGGACAAAATAGTCATTTTAGTAAAAATGCTATAAGTGGACTGTAGTTAAAGTGAGAAATTTTCTGTCAATTAAGTTATTTATTTAATTTGTCATGCCGTCAAATAATGAGCCTGAGCTAAACACAAACGTGAACAATGTGGTCGTTGTGAAAGATCATAATGATTTGCTTTACCTCGGGCTGTTATTAGTGATTTTATGAACGTTGCTACATTGTTAGAAGATTACGTAGCGGCCGCAATAAATACAATTTACTGACACCTCAATTTCTAAATCTAGGGGTCTATAAACTTCAGAGTGATCGCAATGATAGAAAATTAGCAACATCCTGGTAAGAGTTGGGGTGAGGTATGGATGGCCGGCGGCTGCGAGCGAACAATATGCGCGTGAGCAGCCGCAGCGACAACGCTGCCGCCGCGGGCACCCCAGACAGAGACAACCTTACCAACACCAATACTACAGACAAGGACAACATTCTATACTCGCGAGATTTAGATTTATCACGTATAATTATCGAATAATCTGCTTTGCATCTCTCGTTATAACATTACGATAATTTTGCTCCATTACATCGCGTTCTAAGCGGTGACCGTTCGCTAGCACGGCGATTGATAATAATCGCTCGCGAAGTATAATGGCGTACACCCACGGGTAATTATTGTTGTGCAGTCGTGAGTTCGTGAGCCGGCGGAATGGTGGAATGCATCTCCTTCGGGGGTTGAGCTGTAAACCAACACGGCTCGCCGTACGGCCCGTACATAACTGATCGCTCGGCCGCGCTAATGATAGTGCGGCTACATGCTCTGGCGTCCTCTTTAGTCGATCCCAATAAAATAATTACCGGTATTTATAAGTACTCGCACTTAATTGCGCCGCGATACTAGTCATTAAGAAGAGTGTGTGCGTGTGCACTTAAAGTTCCTGGTGAAAACGTCGAGGATCCGACGCCAATAATTAAACTGTAATTGGAGCATGGAAATCGCCTCGTGTGAATGTGCAATTATATGAGAACGAGGAATTCCGAGAGGCGATATAAAATTTACACGCGTCTTAAAACATCAGCACAATGAAGCCATTTCTTTGTCTGCGGTCCGAATTTGGTGCCTCAGGGATGCATCTCGGAATGCGTTTGCGTTGCGCAGTCATACCTATGTGCGTAAAAGTTAAAGACACATTGATGTTTGGTCACGGCCGTCCCGGAGCGCTGTTCCTGGAAGTTTAATGGGCCGTTGTGGTCTAAGGCCCGTTATCCCTCGTAGCTAATGATTGGCCAGCATTAAGTCCCGGCTGTTCTGTGCGATTATTGGATCTAACAGATAATTTTATATAGCATTGTCCCGGAGCGTAAAATCTGTTGTTATTACTGGCCGACAGCGCGCCGTATCGCGGCACATCTCTGCCGCACAGCCGGGATACAAAGTAGAGAGATGATAGAAGATGAGCTATATATCTCACAAGTTTTTATATTTACTGTCACTTAGGGATGTATCGTCGGCAGATCGTAAAATTGGGTGGATCGTTAAATGCGTGAGCAGATTAAGACTTTCAAATCGTCTCTGATGGCAGTCAGCTAGTAACAAAATATTGTCTTCGCTTTTAACTTTTTTAAGCAAATCATTTATATAAAAAAACATTTAATTAATACAGTACAGGTACCTACATCTAGGATCTAGTGCGATATGAAAATTCTTTGCTCTGTAGTCAATCAATAAAACATTATATTATTTAGATAAACTTCTGTCATCTCATTAGTTTGTGACGGGGACGACCGCGCAAATCACGTATTTGGATACATAGCAAACTGTTCTGATGATTAAACTAAGTAACAGTTTCGTCGTATCTAGCCCATTCTTCACGTTAATGTCTGATCTGGTCAGTTAAAACAATTATCGTAAATAACAATTTGCCGGCGATCAGATTGGTGTGATTGCGTTGGTTAGTGACAGTAACGGGAACGATTGAGTTTAACCGTTTGATATTTATGATATAATTGTTTCGTATACTTACGTATCTCGTAAATCAGATAAGTATGTACTCTTTAGCATACAGTATATTCAGCTATGCATGGCAAAATTTATTTCTACATATGTCTATGATCGTGATACACGTGTTAAATTAAAAGCAGATAAGGCTTCGATATTGTACAGAAAGAACATTGATACTTAAAAGACTTAAAAGATAGAAGAAAGATTGATTGTACTTAAAAGAAGGAAAAAAATTAATTGATGGTCTGAGTATTGATCGATTACTACTAATAAAAGCTGGAAGTATGCCAAGAAAATATGTATTAGATTGATCATGACCATAAAAGCAAACATACTTGCCTACCAACCCTACCTATCAGTATATTAGAACTGGTTAGGTGTAGACCACTCTCTCTCTTCCTATGGGTGCCGTAAGAATCCACAAAGGCAACTCAATTATTTGTACTTGCGCTTGTTCGACAACAATTTTTTCAAGAGACTTGTACCTACTTGGGAGGTATAGCAAAAACATACATTGTGATGGAGAGTTCTGTCTGATCATCTATTAACCTTTTGGGAGATTATGTAAATTTTCAAATTAGGTACACTTATTTGTAAAAATTAACTATCATAAATACATAACTAACAGGATTCGTAAATACAAATAAAGGATTATCTATTATTATGTATTACAATTCCAATACGATCTACGAGAATGCCTTACCTTCGTTAACGGCTTTAAGCGGTAAGATCTCATGCAATAGACCTTAGATTACACGCTAAACGGACAATAAAGAAATGAATAGAATTATCACAAGTACTGGTGGGTTGCACCTCAGCGGCTCAGCGCACGACGCCATTCTTCCCAGACCATAATGAGCCCTCTAAATCAAACAAAAGCATTAAAGTGTCAATAGGACCTCGATAACACCTAGTCGTTTTCTTTTGCACACGGAATTATGGCTATAAATTCATAAATTGTTCGTTTATATGCTCCGACTGGCTGACGATTCGACTATGGAGACCTATAGTATGGGAAAAGGCTCTATCAAGGGATTTTTTTAATGTGAGGAATATCGCACAATAACCTTCTGAAAAACCAAATCATCTTCACAAGCTACAATCCTTTAGGTGTTACACCTAATTGACATTGGTGGAATGGAATGGAAAGTCTAAAGATGATTTGGTTTTTCCAAGAGCAGAAGTCTGACATTCCGCACATTAAATGAAGAAAAAAAAACTCGAATAGGATGATAAAGAATCCCTAAAGATAAAGAATATCTTTATAACTATAAACAGAGATTTAGATGTAAGTACGTACGCACCATCCGTTTTATCAAAGTAGTGTCGTGTAAATATCTCTTAGGTATGATCCAAACGTTTGGTATTTCGCGCCGCCAGCACCGAATGAGTGTCTAAATTATGCAGTTAGGGCTGCTATTCTTGACAATCTTTATGGCCTATACGACCTTTTGTCGTGTACGACAGTTGGTGAGACATCTGTGATATTTCTGACGAGGTCCAGAAGAATCACTGTTGCCAACATAAACATTTGGATGCAATCAGGAAAATAATATGATAATGTTGAAAAGCTTAGAATTCCAAAGAATTTGAATGTATTGTGAGGGATTTAAACTATAAAATAAAAGTTGCATATTTTTCTTACAATATTAAGTTACATACAAACCTATCATTACGTATTATTAGTAGTCGTAGTATTATTAGTAATAGTGTTTACTAACCACGTCCTTAATGTTTCTCTTGTCTCATCACTCATGCTTTCGACAAACTTGTCTACATAAACAACTGATCCCCTTTCAGTGCCAGTAACAAAAACATAAATTATTAAAATAACTTTTCAATACCACATTCTCCCGTGAATCAATAAATGTTTCGGTCAGACCATTCAACCGGATTTCTTGTTTCTTTTTATTGCACACGAAAAATTGTCCATCGAACATGTTTCGAACAAACGTTACGAAGTCAATTCAATGTCTTGCAGAAGGGGTTGAAGATAAATACGTGTAAGGGGTCGGGGTTCTACGCGAGATAAACATGGGGTGTGCAATTTGTGCGCGTACAAATGCACAACCCTGAGTGACCGCCGCCGCCACCGTCGGGCAGCCGAGTAGTGGCAACCCTAGTTTTTGATTGTTGCCCCAAGTGGTTTTCGGTGCATATTGTTTGATGGGTTAAGGTATGTTAACAGGTAGTGGTTTAAATTCTGTTTTTATGAAAAAGCTACAATATCTTTGATGAGTTACATTATTAAAATAATTTATTGCACAAACAGTTAACAATTTTTTTGCGACAGACTTTAAGAAGTTTTAGTTAACGATAAATTATAACAATGGATTAACATTTTTTTATATTTTTATTATTATATTATACATATTTTATTAACATTTTATTATTATATATTATGTATTTGCGGTTGCCTTTGTTAAGTTTTTAATGTTCTTTTTGAGCAAGTTATATTTCCTATGACTAATTATATGTTTTTAAGTTCATTAAAGATTCAATGATCCTGTTTTCTGCTAGTTGGTTATGGGACCTTAAAAATAATATTATTTTAGAATAGACATTGTTCGATAATGATATTATCCTTCGAAACCAAAATGTATCAACTTCGAGCTCTTTCTAAAGACTAAGCTCCAAAACACCAACAACCTTTTTTAAAGCCACTTCTTTTAAAATGTTGATAACACAAGTCCCGGATCCTGTTATAATCCTCAAGCCCGGTAGCGGCACTCATTAATCACCTACAAACTTGGTCTATCCAGTCGAGCTCACCTGACTTGGATATTTTCTTTTAACTTTTAAGCTTTGTTCGGAACTTTTGATGGACTTTGAGTTTTAAGTAACTTGAATAGTAATATATCTTTGCTGCTGCAGCCTTATTGTATTATGCTGTATAAAGTACTATAAAGTGTACACTTTGTAACGTTGGAATAAAATTATGTAAGTTTTCAAATTGTGTGAATATTGTGTTTCCACCTGGAAGTTATGTTTCTTTAAACACTAATTTAAGCTAGTGCACACTCCACACAAACTACTTAGTAGAATTTTTTATGTTCAGTGAGGAACTTAAATTTTAAATTAGTTCCACCTTATTGCTGACTTGAGAATTTTTATCACGGCTAAAGCAATCAGAGCGCCAATAATTTCCCTCATAATGACTCGACGCTCGTAAAATTTGAGCATTGCGCCAAAATGGTGGCACCATTAAAATTCTCTCCCCATCGTTATAAGCGGAGTTATCGGCGTACGTCGATCCGGTGCCGATCCGACCCGGACAATCGGAATTTCCATCTGAACTGGGCGTCCCCTGGCAGTTAGTTTTCTTTTTTAAATCGCGCGTTAAGGATTTGCCGCGAACGCGTGAAGGGTTGCCTTGCCTCCCTACTCCGCCCCCTCATATGTCCTCATCGAGCCGATTTACTACTGAACCGATTTACCCTAATAAATTGCTGAGTTAGCTTTGTTCTACTAATTCCAAGATTCCTCGATTTCTAGATACGAGCGAACTTACTTTATATATAGAGTAAAAAAAAAGATTTTTAATGTAAGTATTTTTTTCCAGCTAGGTGGCATGTGGTGGATGGCAAAAGCCTCCCCTCTTTTCTTCCATGCGTCCCTGTCCTGTGCTACTTCTTTCCCATCTTTATCGCAGAAAAATAAATAAATGTTTACTTTTTTAATATCTTTCAATCATACCCATTCGTAAGTGTTCTTCTATATCTTCCCAATATTTGCATTTGTCAAATGTTGGTACATACATCCCAATCCCAAGTAAACTTAACTAATGTTTTTCATGTGAAAGTAGTTTGTTTACTTATTTGTTTGTTAGGCTTTCACGCGCTATAATGAACTGAACCAATCTTCTTGAAATTTTGTTCTGTTATGTTCACTGTTCTCCCTCGGGAAAGCACGCAGGTGAAGCTGCGAGCAAAAGCTAGTTGTGCAAAAAAACTTATTATAAAAAAAGAAAAAAAATATATATGTGTGTTCAACAGCCTTGTTTGTTCAAGACTTTTCTAACAATAACTTTCTTAGTTTTAATAAGTTGTCTGTTCTTTCTTTTGACGCTCTTCAAGTGATAAGAGAGCGAACTTAAGAGGGATCGTTCATGAAACATTTGAAGAAATTAAAAATAAAATATCTCGTCGTCATGGTGCCCATCAATTTACCACTTAGATAGAAATAAAAAATTTAAAAGCTCCGTCTCAAAGTATATTATACTATTTGATGTCGATTACGCTGAATTCAAACATACATATATGTACGTTACATATCATCATGCCTGTCCCCCGCAGGCTTAGGAAGAGACTAGAGACAAGCACTTACCAATTTATTCTTCTCTTATCTTATCTTCGCTTTCGCTTGTGTGTCGAACTATTAACAACTTAGTTCCTTGGTGCCTGAGGATGCCTCGCGTAGAGGTGAAACACGTGTCGCAAGGGAAGTGTGTGCAAACTAATGGTGGCGGGCATGCTGGGACTAACCAGTAGTGGGTGGGCGCCGGCCGGCAGTAGTTTGAATGATGAACATGAACTAACTGGTGGCGGAAGCACGCAAAATAATTTGGCAAGTGCTTGTAACTTTGACTTCCGCAAAGTAACACCTGAATCTATTAAATAGAGACTAGAGATTACCATTGGCTAAGTTTTTTACAGACCTCCCTCACTTTTATGAGGAGGCGCGTAGGGAACTATTAAATAATGTTGTCCCGCTCGGGGTGGGCCCAGTCTACTATTGCGATCTCGTGGGATCTGAGGCGAACTTTAAGCGGCTAAAAGAATTCTCGCATCGGTGGCATAAAATTCGAAGCGGCCTCGAGAGGGGCATAACTTGAAAAGTAGGAGCACATTAAGAATACTGCCACAAGCAGACAAAGAAGACGAAGAGAAAAACTGAAACTGTGACAAACTCAAAGACCTAGAAGACAGAAGCTGGCCTCTGGCCGAGAAGGCAAGCGAGGCGTACTTGTGAACGTAAGCCCCCTAAGGATGGGGGAGAGTTATTAAAATGCAATGATTGCATAGATAGGCGACACTATAGAGAACTTGTAGGGAGATCAAGCAGGTGCGACTGGAAAGAGATGCGAAATGCTAGTACAGCGCACTCTCCCGAGATTCGGCTCGTATAACCGAGAGGTTGGTAGAGCCATGGGAGGTGGAGGGAAGACCTCCCTCACTTCCTCCGCAATCATCACTCTCATTTACAATTTTGATAAATCAGCTTATTCACCTTCGTCAAATCGTGCTTGTACCGTTTCAAGTAGCCTACATCCACCGTCTTTTTGCTACATTAGCTTACATATTCAAACATCTGATTGCAGATTTTTTTTCTCCTGACCTCCCCTCTTTTCCTATATGGATGTCGTAAGAAGCGTTAAAGGGAATAATAGAGTTGTTATTTACTATCCTACTGATATAGATTTTCAACTACAGAAGCATTGCAATCCAAGTAGGGTAAACGTCAGGCATGCGACTGTTTATAAAAATATTGAATGCCAATTCTAATTTTATATCTTAAGTACCACAGAAAAAATTAAAAGTGGACTTCGGGACCGGGCTTCGAAGCAATATAGGTATGAGTATTAGGACATATGTAATAGGACAGCGCTGTCTATTATACAACAAAAGTTATAAAATACAACTCCTTAAATCAACATCGGTAAAAGCAATAACATATAATTTTTTGATTTCCCATAGCACTCGAGCAATAACAATGAATATCATATCCCGGAAGCATTATCTCAATTCCAAAGAACAATATCAACATTGTAATAACTCTCACCGAAATTCTTCTATGCAACTATGTCTCATATATGTAAAATAATGCGGGCGATATATCCTTAACCTCCTGGGGAGAAGGGGGTGAAAGGGTGGTGCACCCCCGCGACTTATTCCGATATAATCAATAACTTAGTGAGATCCCCTTTGCATCCGACGGTGTGACAGTTCTCCAATCGAAGGGTTTTTTTTTCACTTCTTTTTGTTCAAACACTGCCTGATTAGAGATGTATGGAGCTTTGAAGTTCAACGTAACTCGAATGGCTTCGTTTGTGTATTTGAGTAATAAAGTGTTTGCCTTTTGATTTGTTTTATTTTCGTATGCTAACGTTAGTTTAGGGCGAAATTGGGTATCTATTAAACACATATGTATTGCTAGTCACTATCGTGGGGTTATGCTTTCATTATTGTTAGGCCTTTCGAGAATATCGCTTTTAAGTTACATACATACATACATATAATCACGTCTTTATCCCATACGGGGTAGACAGAGCCTCTGTCTGTCTGGCTCTAGCCATAAGCCTTAAGTTTTTGTTACCTTTCTTTATCTCATCTTAGCGTCTTTTCGGTTGTATTCTTAGGTGCTATGGATTCAAATTCGCTTTCCTGTTATTTATCTCTACATCAAACCTGTTAAATGTTATCTTAGTACGATGTATTATGCACAAGCAATAAATCAATTCATTTATTTGCAATAAACGAAAATATACTTTTATCATAAATTTTTGCTGTCTTTTATTTAATTTATTATTCTTAAAAAATACTGACTATAGAAAAAACATATATAAGCACAAGTTTACTCATTTATGAATGGTTTCATATAAGTAACTGCGTACTTTCTGGCTTAGGAAAAGACTAGGTACACAACTTTTTCTTGTAGGTGTAGTAAGAGATTCTGAGATTCTTCTATGTTCGCTGTTATTCTCTTAGAAACAGAAAACAGCAGCCGGCCCGGCATTTTGTCGGATAAAGCCAGCCAGCTTTGTATGAAAGTTAGCTTCAGCAAACAGAGGTATCGTTACTTGTCAAGTAATTGTTAACTCGTCTAACGTAAATTTTCACCCAAATTAACGTTAAATTAAACGTTACCTTGCTTATGATTCACGTGGATGGAGTCGCTAGAAACAGCTATTTATACTTACGCTAGACCAGAGAGAGACCATTGGTACAAAGGTCATCTGCAGCCGATCCTTGCTTTCTCATATTTCTGCCACTAAGCAGCAGCTTTCATTGTTTTATTTCAGTATGCTGTCTAAGTATAGGGCAATAAAATTACTGGGTACTGCGAAAGATCCTAAGACGTAGCCTAAGCCACCATATAAACAGAGTTATATTTACAAAGTGCGAGCGTCTGTAGGCTATGGTAGCCTGGCCGTATGCATAATTGCCAATATAATCGTGTAAAATAGCACATTTTTTTAATTTTTTTACACTATTACTTTATTGGCTATGATGGGAAAGATGGGTGCGCGCTAAATACTCTCGTGACAACTTGAGGGTCTCACTAGCGTCCTGCCAATTCGTGGCCAGGATCGTTACAGTACCCGGTAATTTCACTGTCTCATCATCTTCAAATAATGTAGCAGTATCTTTAGTTGGTATAGATGCACGTAGTCAAAAAATCTAATACGACGGTTGGTTACATACGCACACAAAAAAATACCAACAAAGACTTTGATTATCATTGGTCTCAGTAGGGTTCTTGTTCACGGTTTAAAGAAATTTAACGTTTGTAAGTCTTGACAAGTTGTAATACCTTAAGTCTCATGTTCTACTTACTACTTTGGTTTTGGTTTAGTTTTGATTTGGTCTGGTCAGAGGGCGAGAGCTGGTGCTGAAGAACTTTGACATCATGGTCGATTAACTGTGTCACCTACACGATATTATCCTTCGGCCGCCATGGCAACCGAGTTTAACACAACCAGTTATGAAAAAGGAATTCATATGATGATCTTTGGTTTTCTGAAGTAGTAAATATAACTTAGATTAGTTCTAGTTTCCTGATTATAATGCTATTATCAGACTATTCAATAGAACTATGTAGCAACAAGGTTGTGCGTGACGGCGGTCGGGCGTCCCGTGGGAATCGAACCCAAGCTCCCTGATTAGTTAGGTTCGAGGCCATTTTCATTTTAGTTTAGTAATGTTTGTATTGTTTGGTCATCTTTATTGAGTTAACAAAATGTTAATATGGTTACACATTAACCCCCTTTCTTATTCATAAAATCTAACAACGGTCGTTAAATTCATTTTAACTTAAAAAAAATAATAAACATTGAATTCAGAATTAATTTTTAAATAGACATGTAAATTTTTCATTACTTTCTTAGAGACAAAGGGCTTTTTCCAGTGAAGTACTGGACGTCCAGCGGCTAGATGGGTCGATGATATTAAGAAGGTTGCTGGCAACAACTGGATTGTGGTGGCTCAGAGCAGGGATGCATGGCGTAGACAGAGGGAGGCTTATGCCCAGCAGTGGGTTGTAAACAGCTGATGATGATGGTACAGATTTTTAGACCCAATATCATTTTATTGGACTTGGAATTAGAAATTTCAAAATAGTGACAATTTTTTTTTGCATTTATTTATTTCAAATTGATGAGTTTACTATCCATTCCAATTAAGAAAGAGGTATTTGCGTAGTTCATTTTTGACAACAAATAATGTGACAATAAAAGTTTTTTTTAAATTTAAAATATGATAATTAAGGTAACGTTAAAAAAATTGGTCTCTTTCCGTGTAAATATGTTTGCTAATTTATAATAGTTGTGATAATTAAGTGGTATGAAGTCGGTTAGTAAAATAACTGGGTAGATATGCTACGAATCTCATTCTTGATTGGTGTAGACAAATTTTTAGAACGTGATTAGCATGATTTTTTAATGTTCGTTTTGACTATAAACTAGATCTATAAATCCATTTCAATATTTTTAAAACAAATAGAACCAAATTAAATTTAATTGCCATAATTAAGTTATGGAAAGATGTGTTTAACATAATAATGTGCTTTCATTTTCAAAATAAATAATATAAGTAATAAAATAAAACTCCAGTATCTGATAAACTAACTTTGAGTTTATTTTACCATTTACACTTGACAATGTATTCGTAATCTGTTGCTGGCTACGGAGTTCGTAGGCGCGTAGCCGCGTAGTGCCCGCTACGCACACGACATGAACTAAACGCTACGAAATCTGCTACGACGCACAAATAAACATGTATTATGTAGGTAACCGTCAGAGAAAACTCCAATCGCTCGTAAATATAACTCGTACGATTTTCCGCTTTACAGCCCATGAAGAGCACTTTTCCGACCGGAATTTTCTATAACAGTACATAAAATAAAATCGCTAAAATAATATCGATACAATCAAATCATCTCAATTCGTATAACATTTTGTTACAGCTTTAAATAGTAGGAACCGGTACATTTCTCTAGTAAGAATTTTAAAATAATTTTTAGTATTACAATACAGTTATTAGGAACTATGATAGTGAGTGCTACCTTTATCGTAAATTATATTTTGTAACACGCTTAGATCTAGATAATAAAGAAAAGTGTACAAATTTTAGTGAATAACAAAATTAATAATATAAGGTACGGCAAGGATTTATACAAATAATAAAATTAAACTTACTTAGCTCAGGCGAATAAACAAACAACATGCCCGTGGCGGCACCTCTGGTAGCAGATACAACAGACTAGTCCGAATAAATCTTAAATATTAAAATTTGTATTCGGAAAGTATAGTGAAACTCTAGATGCGATAATATTGAAATATACATAGGAACCATGATTCGATCCGCGATCTGACGAGCGCGGACACAACATCGCACTATCGACACGTCCACCTACAACTAACGTAAACTTACGTCCGTCGCGTCCGTCCGCAGCAGCTGGCCGCCGCGGACCGTCCGCCCGATACATACCGATACATACTAAACATTGAAATAATTGTGTCGTAAAACGCGCGCCTTCGCGTAGGAACATTGCAGTGCCCGGTGCCACCCTCCTGTGCCTATAGTACTGGCTTTTTTATCATTTAAAATTGTTAATAATTGAAATGATACTACTTTTACTACGAAAATATTTATCTTAGAATTTTTTGTATTGCTCTTCACATTGCCGTCTTATCCAATCTACATTTATCTAATGTATTCCTTGGTATCAAATGTTGAAAATGTATTTTCAATAAAAGCCTGGTGTAATAGAACCCGATATCCCCTAGAGCCGGGGCACAGGAGAGAGGCGCCGAGCACGGCACGGGCTCATTGCACACATATACTAATAACAAATACCCCCGGTTACCGGTGGAATAAAACATTGCACTTTGTAAAAAAATCAAACTCAATGTTGTAGTAGGATTCACTCGTAGATAAAATATTGTAATACACTCCGCTAGATAAAATGTAAATATGTAAAATATTTTAAATAACGTGATCTGTGCCATTGAAAATATAAGGGACTTCACGCACACCACAAAGTAATGAATATACATGCAAGTGGCAAACGCGAGCGCACGCCGCGCCGGCGCGCCGCCGCCTCGCATGTACCTCCATGCCTTTCGACTCACTTACGCCACTACTAATAATCATTACAATATCAATAAAAATTCAAGAATCACACTTAGTTCCAAAATAAACTCACTTGTATGCGAGGTAGGCTGAGCGCTGGCGCGCAGCCCGAGTTTCGAGTTCGTTCGTTTTGGAAAAGTTTGCTACGATAATAATTATTACAATTAACTGTTACCAATAAGCCTACGCGGCGTCGTCGAGCCCACGGGCGGCTCTGCGGCACACTCGGTACATGGTGTACCGGAATCACGAGGCATCGAGGCGCAGCGGCTCTACCGGCGGTAGGCGCCGTAAGTGCGTCGCTTTCGTTGAAAGACAACTTTAGTTTGAGTTCGCCCCGAGCTGGTGGTGAAGACGTTGGCACGCCGCTGCGAGCGGTGGGACCCGCGGGAGAGGACGACCGCTCTACTGCCTAATATACGTACCTAACTTCGCTTCATGTTTAAAAAAATCATATACGTATATCACTATATATATCTTCATACATTTACGATGCGTCAGGAACTTCTTACGAGAACGTATCTATGCCTAAAATTAGAACGATTATATGTATGTATTACATAGCTTTAAACAATAATTAAATCGTAATTATCAATATCGATAATATTATATGCCATAAAGATAGGAACTTGCTTTCCTGGGAGTTGATGGTAAAGATTTTTTTTCGGCGCCGGGGTAGCCGCGGTCGACTGCCGCAACGATAAACGTATATAATAAAACCTGTCTAACGTATGATATGAAGTGCGGGTGCGCCGCGGCCGCGCCGACGCTCGCCGCCGCCGCCTCCCAGTGTGCGGCGCACGGCGCGGGAGCCGCCAGGAGGAACACGACTGTCGGACCTGACATTATAAAAACGGGACAACAACGGTCGGCTCCCCAATTAACCTACACTTAAACGACTACAAGCTTTAAATGTATAACTAGGAAAGTGCCGCTTCCGCGACGACATTCATCAACGAAAAGAAGCGTTTAAGATCTAATAGTGAACTGCTGCGTTGTCGGACAACGGAGAGCGAGGGGCTCTAATAGTAGTAACTATACATTTCGTCAGTTTAGGATTAATGACCTGCACTGGCCATGGGCAGCTCCCCAGGTGGCGGGAAGCGCGGCCCTGGCGCGCAGAAGTTGGCGTTTGGATCTTTAGGTGCAGCGGAGTCTTGCGCGGCGCGTGCTGCCAGCAGCGTGATCTGGTTTACCACGTCCTCCATCTCGTGGGTCAGTGGCTCCGGTGGTGGGGGAGCTGGCGGAGGAGGCGCGACTTTCCGCAAGTGGGCCTCGGTGTCAGCATGGCGACGGAATTCAACAGCAGTGCGGAACCGTTCACCTGGACACGATCGGCATTCTAATGCTGGCTGAACGACGCGAATGACACCTCGCGCCGCTTCTCTACCCGCATAGCATGAGCGGGCTTGGTGTGTTTGTAATGGTGCTGGCGAAGGAAAAGCTACTTTACAGTGCTTGCAGACGTAGCATAAATCGAAGTCTAGTTCACGGGAGCCAGCTGGCGGTTCAGTGGCTGGCGGTGGTAGGCGCAGAGTAGAGGCGCCGGGGTCGGCTGCAATGTGACGGATCTGTTCTAGTGTAGTCGCCGGCAGCTGAAGGACGCTGGCGCCATTGCCTGTCTCCACTATGAGACCCTGTGGCTGCGGTTGAACAGGATTGGGTGTTCCACCTGTAACAAACAAAATAACAAAAGTTAATTTAAAAATACTGAATCACTTATCACTGGGAGACAGACAACATTATCTGATGCACTTTGTATTATACACTTATGAATTATTTGAGAGAGAAAGATGAGAAGAGATGATGACGGATCTTAGCCTAATCGGAAACAAACTATACAGACAGAGAAATCCATCAAAGGCTCTAAAGGTCCAGTCGTCTGACGGACTGTCTGGACATTAGTAACGTGGCCACTAAAGTTCAGACTGCTGCTGTTGTCCAGATTCAAGGAAATATAGCCAGTTATAGTTTCTTTCCATCTAACCGTATATTAATCCTACATCTTGCATCAATACAATTTTGAAACAAATAGCTATATATAATAGGGGTAACAAAAGTCAGACAACGCGCAAGTGAACCAACAAGTGTAGTACAAACGTCCGACACTATACCAACACGGTGTAAAGGGGTTAATCCACTTACTGCGAGGGTCACCCGCAACCGTGACGTGAACCGATGTTTAAAATACATTTTGACATATTTTTCAACTTTGGCCTTAGTTTTGAATGAACTTAGATAATACGTATGTACAAATATACACCGGGATATGAACAGTCAATTTAACCTCTACATTAAGTTAAATGATATGTGACTGGCCGAAAAATAATCTTTGCGTAAAAATCGTTAAAATGATCAAGAAAATTCGCCAACAATTCATAGATAAATATTAGCAACTTGGTATTATTTCATGACTTTTCCATTTAGAGGTTCAATGGTACTTTATGCAAAAATAATAATTTTTATATATAAACGATTGAAAATTAATCGAAACGCATTGAAATGGATTTGGCAAAACCAAAGAGCAAGAGAGAATTATGCGTAGCGTGCGAGCGATATGAAAATTTGCGTTCGTGTTTTGTGCGAGTAGTTATTTTCTACAGATTTATCGGTGAAAGTTCTACGAGACCATTTGCTAGATTTTAAACACAATTAGTCAAGCATACGACTCGGAAAAGATAGGTGTGTGGTCCTCATAACCAATTAATGCTCAGGTGTCACTCGCTCGCTAGTTTAAACCTAGTTTAAACCCCGATAAATCGGTAATAATAGTCTTTAGTTTCGTATTTGTTTAATCTAAGAAAGTGGATCAGCGTGTTCAGGCTTCACTGTCATCCATGCTCATTACACCTGAGTCGAGAGATAAAAACGAACGAATAATCGCAGTCAATCTCGTACGGTCGTCCCAAATTGGGTGTTCCATTGTTCCACAATAGCTTAGCACCAGATAAGTGGTGTTTACCTTAGCAAGGCGATTGTACATGCGTGATGCGTTTCTAACGAGGCCGAACCGCCTCTGTAATTGATTCGGACGCTACTTTATGCGGCTTATATTCACGAATGCATAATACATACGGCTCGACTGCGCTTATATTACAAAATAGTGACGGTGCAGAGCTAACTATTCTGTTGCATGTAGCAGTAGTAGTGATAGTGAATAATTGAATTTAAATAAATATTGTCTGAATTAAGCTTGTAAGAAACTAGGTAAGGCATTACATTGTGAATAATATTAGCGGTGGTATGTTCTCCCAGGCACAGTCTCTGTTGAGTCACGCTAAAAACTTACATCATTCGTGAAAAGGTAAATTAGAATTAGTATACATTTGCATTTTCGTAGTATGGTCAAAAGTATCACTCAAAGATACCTAACAAGCAATTTAAATTAAGCTATACTTCTGTACACTCGATGTTTTAAGCTTATATCGAGAGTAGTCGTATCGCTTCAAGCCGGGGCTTAGCAAAACTGAAAGAATAATGAAGTTGGTTGGCATTATAGATTACGTTTATTTGCAAACACTTTTGTTAAAAGTCCACGTAGGGTCAACGCTTTAGCGTTTTATTTTATACTCGGATTTATGTTCCTTGTTATCTGTTTGAGAGGTGCTTTAAATAAGGTGATAAATATGTATGCTTATTAAAATAACTTTAATAATAATAAAATGGTTGTGACGATGAAAAGCGTATTCTAAGTAACTTTGATATACTTGACCAAAGCAAAGTATTTTATATTCTGTTACCAAAGAAATAAAGGCACTTGCAAATGATAGACAAAAAGGAAGGAACTACACTGACGAGAGCATGGCTCTTAAATAAATAAATAAATATATAGGGACAAGTCACACAGATCAAGTTACCCCTAAAGTAAGTTCGAGACTTGTGTTATGGGATACTAACTCAACGATAGTATATTTTATAACAAATACATTTATAAATAAACAAATAAATGAAATTAAATCTTAAATTTATGACGATGCCCAAAGTAAGCAACTATGAAGTAATCTGTTACTACCACAATATACAATGTACTTAAATACATACCAAAATATAAGCCTAGCAATGTATTTTATTGAACTAAGGTTAAAAGTCACTCATCGACCAAGACACCACAAACACCAACCTATAGATCCACATTGACAGCAACTATGTCCACTTTCGTGTCCACATTTGGGCATGTCCCATCATTAGCGTAGATACGCGTGCGCCGACCAAGGGTTCATTACGGGCCCCACGACCTAATCAAACCGATTGTTGGCCGATTGAAAGCTGCTACGTTTCGCACGATATCCACTCAGTATTATCTTAGCTATCTGACTGGGATGTTCAAATGTGCTGATCGAACGTCATTTTCGAAAGTACATTTAAAAAAAAAACCTACTAAACATTACTGTTTTTAAGTGTTCCGTATCGAAAGGGAAAAAACGGGACCCGATTACGCTGTCCGTCCGTCCTTCACTAGGATTTATCTTATAAAACGTGATAGGTAAAAAGTTGAAATTTTGACAGTTGATGTATTTCTGTTGCCGTTATAACAACAAATACTAAAAACAAAACAAATATTTAACCATACAAAAAGGTATTTTTTTTTACCGTCTTGTATAGAATAAATAATGGTACGGAACTCTTCGTGCCTGAGTCCGCCTCGCACTTAGCCGGGTTTTTTTTTTATTTTATTTCTGTAGCGTCATGCATAACCTGACAGATTAAACTGGTTATATCATTGTCATATTCAAATTAAAGAAAAATAGTAGGATTAGTATGCGCTTATCTTTAATGAAAATGTAATTGAAAGAGACGTTATCAAAACCATTAATAGCGTGTCAGGTAACAATGGAAAATTAGATTTTTACCCTCATGTCAAGGTTATTTTTATACAATTCAACCAGTTAAAATTTAAATGTCCAATCACGCTATCTATGAATGCATAATTGAAAACCATAAAGTTATCGGCTGCAGTGGCATAAAGCCGACCAGCGACGCCTCGGCCCTGACGTTAATTCGCAACCCTTTCTGCCAATTAGTTTCAAAATAGCCACACTATTGTATTGCACACGACTGCATGTAGCACGTAACAACCCAAACCCATCGACTCAATTTTAAACTCTATCTAGTTGAGATAAAGGTGTATTTGTAGTGTAATCGTTAAGCGTGGGTTGGCCACTTCGTACGGTGGCCAAGTTTAAGTCAAAGGGCTTCTTAATCCGGACTTGTAGGTCGTTACGCGTTATTATAACGCGGACGGAGTCGGCTATTTCTCCGCTCATTTACATCTCATTAAGGTTGCTATTATTGGACTAGAGGGCGTATAATGCGCACTTTTGTTTAAGGCTTTAAAATTTTTTGTGTTTTTATTTAGCTCCTTAATTCTTTGGCCCGAATTCTTCTACTAATCCCCTTTTATAATTTACTTGCGTATATTTTTAAAGAATGCTTATTTGTTATGCAAATTTAATCCATTATTATCCTTCTTCATGTTTATGTGCATCTTAAATCAATTAAAGTTGACAGCTTGGTCAGTTTTCTTCGGTTTGTTGTATCAGTGGTTTTGGTTTTGCATATCTACTTATGGCTGTCGTGGTTGAACAGATCACAATGTTATTCTCAAGTACAAAACGAGTAGTAATAACATTAAACAAGATTATTTCTTATTTTATTTTTGTAAAGTAATTTTCATCAGTTTTAATTGGATAAAAAAAGGAAGTTTTTTTGCATTGGATGTATACTTAGAAATATTATTTTTAAACGTAATTAACACATTCAACAATATTTTACATCAATACATTTCTTTAATCGACCTGGGTCTTGGATGTTTATCTATATATGTATTTGTTATAGAATATAGTATTGTTGAGTTAGTATCCCATAACACAAGTCCTATATATTTATTTATTTAAACAAGAAACATTCACCATACCACTAATTCCAAGGCAAAATTGGATATCTAGAATTTATGTTTGCACAGCTATTCATATATTTAGAACGAATCATTATTTGCCAAAAACCTTCAATATTAATAAGGAAGCTAAAGAATTAATTTAAACAATTAATTGTTTGAGTACGTGGCCTCGACGTTTATTAGAAGCATCAATTACACGCGGCCTTATTCGGTAGCTAGTTAGGCTCTCGATGGAGCGATACAGCCTGTCGTCGCTGATTGATGGTAATTAAACTAGATCACATCAGTTGACCTTCTTGAGGTGCTTACTGGTTCATTCCTCTGAGAAAACTGTTTAGATTATTAAGTATAGAACAAAAATAAAGTTTAATGACGATAAAAGTCCAGGTGACTCGCAATTGCGTATTATATTTTAAGAATTGTTGTAATCCTAATGTGTGCATTTATGCAGTGCAAATCACTGGATTGATATGATTCTCAAATCAAATTACAGCTGCTTTCTAGCAACAAGGATATAAGAGCAAAATTTTAAATAGACAGAAGACGAGTAAGTCAAGAAATAGCTAATTACAATCTTTAAAACAGAAGAAATCGGCAGACAGGTTATATATTTTTTTTTTTCAGATAACTCTGATCCATAGTATGTTAGTGGTACAAAAAGAGACCTTAATTATAAAGATTGTTAGTAAATCTATAGACTGAAGAGTAAATATTTAATTTATATGTACCTGTGAGATATCTAAGGCATACCTTAAATAAAAACAATAAATTACTAAAATACAATAGTTAAAACATACAAGAAGAATGGCTCTGACCTAACGTGCAATCATTATGATCATTAGATAAGGACCTCTAATCCTGATGTGACCTCGTGAAAGTACTTGTCTGAAGAGGGAAGTCGTTAGTGGTGGGTTGCGTGTGTTTAATGCCAGTGTTTGCTGAACTAGATGATTTTAGATTTTACGCGATTATAAAGAACAAAATTTAAGCTAGCCTAAATTTAAACTAGCTTAAATTTAGTTGCAGATAGAGTAAATTTTGATTGTTGCAAATACATCAAAACATAAAAATTTTCATAAATTTTATGAAAGTATTATCAACGGTGAACAAAATTTCGATCACAATTAATCCATAAATATGGACAATGAATGAATAGAAAGAATGCTGAAAATCGTAGGAAGTGAAGAAGCACAGGTTCCAATAGGAATCTATTTCAGGAGCTAGTCTCCTATCAAGGGTGAATTAGTTAACAATCACCAATATGTAAACTTTTGTTAGAACCTTATCTTATTTTATATGAATCACATTGTAATGAAGAAAAATAAACGTTTTATAAAAAAATTATTTTAAAAAATAAGAAAGGCGGATGCTTAGAAATATGAAGAAAGAGATACAGACCTCTTATAAAAGTAACAGCAGATAAGTTTCAATGATTTTTTTTTAGTTTTATATGATAACCTTACAAATGTAACAATGGATACAAATACAATATAATGAGTTTATTAGGCCATTCCCATAGTTTGATCGGCGATTTGACGCCGTGGCCCGCGAGGGTATCGCGTGTTCCTGCTCCATTAACTCAAGTGTATCTTATATTATGAGTATTTTTATTAGTTTTAGTTGGTACCTGGGGTGAATCGGGGAAAGAAGACATTGTTTAATAAAAGACACGTATTCTGGAGAAGGTGGAACTTTTGAATAGTTAATAAATAATAATTATAAACATCTCATGTTGTTTATTTTAATCCATAAATATCCTTTTTTGGATAATACTTGTTTATAGAATGCCTTTGACACCTACTAATTTGCTATCAATAACATTTTGCAAAAGATACAATAATCAATCTGTTCATATGTGATTAATGGGACAATATATTTGCATAATTATTAATTGATACTTTTAAAGTAGAGAAGGATAAATTATTCAAAAAGTTAACGTTTAAAGACAAGGAAAAGTCAGCAACTGACAAAACATTACAAGTCGCTGCACAAATCATCTATTAAAGGGAATTCTCTAAATGGGAGCCACAGGTCCATATAGCAGAGGCGAATTTCCATACAATTTCAATCTCCACTTCAATCTGCTTTCCTAGTATATTATCGGGTATTCCGAGAACGTCCGGGACGAGTGGACGGCGGGATCGGACAGGATTCCGACAGCCGGGACGTATGTCCGTCTCATTGCTGTCAACCTGGTTTAGCAATTAGCCTAACTTGAGGCTCTGATGCTCGTTATGTTAGGATTTCGTGAAAATGTGTCGACGAATCGCATTTCTTTTTACTACATATTGACTGGGCTATTAGTTTTTTAATCTGCTTAATTTACTTTAAATTCAAAACGAGAACAGTTCGAACTTTAGATATTATAATCTATTACACATAACATTTCGCAGCAACTGTTAAATGTTTACCGAAGTTTTGTCGCATAATTAACATGAAACGTATCAACGTAAAAAGGGAAATCTTTATTAAATTTATTATTAAAGTTTATATAATTATAGTTATTGCAATGCCATCTGATTGGTAATAAGTGCAAATTTTCAACTCAGACGAGTACTGAATGTGTTTTTAATACAATTGAGATATTTATTATGTTTGGCCAGTAAATAAATCGTTACATATTGATCTGTTTAAAACTAGCAGAGTATCTGAGCTAACACGTTGTAAGTAAGAAACCCTAGGTGTCGGCAAGCCAACTCAAATACCAGAATCCGCTTTGTCGTGTGCTTACCATAGTAATCGAGTTACAGTACAGCGGTACTTGGCGCATGTCTTACATCGCAAGTCCGTGACGTCATACTTTGAAGGCTTGAATATTATAGTGTAGATATTTAATTTATTTATTAAAACATTATTGTGTCACAAGTAATTAATACTTATACAAAAATTAAATAGTGTGGTTTACTAAAATATGTTTTGTTTGACAATAATGTACTTACACCAAAATCGACACAACACACACAACTACTAATGTAGAGTCAAAGAAACAGTTATAGATCTAAACGAACACGAAAACAGAAAAGTTACAAGAGCCGAAACTAACTGTGTGCAACACCAAGTCATTTTTTATTGGAACAAACAAAGTGTCACGGTGGGTAAAACGATAATCACCCTGGGGCACTGGCCATCATCAATCAGCTCGAGGGTCGTGCTCAACGTACTGATTGTTTCTGAGTGTACACTCTTCAGACCTGAGTGTCGTTCTCATTTGGTCAGTATTCTTTTATTTTTAACATGTTTTCACGAATATTCATAATGGTAGAGTTTATTGTTTTAGATAGAATCTAGAAGTTGCAATGAAACTTTTTAAATTGACTTTTTGCCAAGGTCGTTCTTTGTCATTTTTCAAGGTTTTTCTTTTTATCTTAATTTTTATAAATTTCGGCCAGTGCCATTGTTACTTTTTTTATTTTATTTTTATGGAGTTAACCCTCATAATGGCAATCAAACAAAAAGCTTATTTTTGCCAGTATCAAGTTTAATTAGAATTTTTTTCAACTAGCCAAGTCACAGGGTCAAGTCAAATCAGTGGTCATGTCTAGTCAAGTCAAGTTAGTCAGAGGGCTAAGTGAAGCGGTGGAAGAACTTCACTTAGCATTGTCTAGGAAGATTTTGGTGACAAGGATTAAAGTCACTTAAACGGCATTGTACCACTTATACTTAGCAAATAATAATCCACCATTATTATGCACAAATACTCGAAAAAACACAAATATTAGAAAATAATACAACGACGATAACTGAGTGACTTTAATTTGGCGATAAAAAATGTTACTTCATGTTGTAATTTTGTGAATATTATAGGTAGTTATAAACCAAGTGTATACTTATTTTCCTTGCCAATGGTCAAGTTTTTTTTTAATTCTGTAAGTTAGATTTTAGAGTACATTACATACTTTTAGATTTCTTTTGTATAAGTAGGTGTATATGTAATGAAGCCCTTTAATTATAGATTATAATACTATGCATAAGTAATATTTTCATCAACATATTTTGATATAAGTTATATAAACGTAACTTAAATTTGCATCAAAAATATTATTAAGTATTTAATCTAAGTTATTATTAAGGAAATTTATTACAAATGATAAAATTGGTCAGCATATGAATCGAGCTTAAAAGATTCTATTGGAAAAACGCAGTTAAGATAAAACAGGCCATAAAGTATTCCAACGAGATGCAAAAATATATTTTCACTCCCGGAACAATTCTAACGGCCATTAACCAATAATTTCACCGAATTTGGGATCCATCAGCAGGCGAGTGGCTAAGTCTCGCTTCCATTACTTCCCCGAGGAAATCTCACCGCATTCAAATATTTAATTACTTTAGCTCTCGATCGTTTATAAATTCTGGCGGGAGTGCTATCATAAAACGCGCTAATGCCTCATAATTAAAATATTCTCAACAAGCCGTGGCGTAATGGCACCTCCGGCGACGGTCTCCTCCGACGGAAAAAAAACGCATAAAAAATTACATTCACCCCAGAGGACTCACCCCTTGTGTCGGGAAAATCGATTAAAAAGAGGAGTCGCGGAGCGGGGGTTACGGGGCGCGGGGCGGGAGTTTAATATGTACGAAAAAATGCACGACGCCGCGGGAGCGAGGGAGACGAGTGGGCTCGAGTTCCTTCAATTTTTATAATTACGTTCATACGTGAGTGCGGCCGCGGCGCCGCGCCGCTCCACGCCACGCCGCACGCCGCCGTCGTCGCTTCTAACCACCACCGCACCACCTTGATAACTTATTTAGAATAGTTTCCATCCTGCCAACCTCTCACTCGGGATTACTTTTAAATTTTTAAACATTGTTATGGAACCAAATTGAATTTAAAGTTCCAGAAAGAACGTTACGTCACTTTGTTTCTGCTTCTTGAGATTATTTGAAGACTTATCAACGACGTACTTGGAGAATAAGTCGTATTATAACTTTTTCGTTTCCGCGACAAAATCAATTTCCATCAGTAAGAGAGCTCCAAACTTTTCCACACACACAGCAATCAAGTAAAAAAGGAGGCAATAAGAACGGGATAACCGACTGGAGGACGTTATCTCAGGAGACGGTTTGCAAATGAGCGGGCGGTGCACACATACGTGACAGCTCCCACACATACGCTAATCTCGCGTCCACACATGCGTACGTACATTTTATAAATAGATATCGCTTTTTTTATCCGGGTACAAGAATAGGGGGCTGCCACCCTGAGAAGGTGGGGGCCCTGCGGGGGACGTGTTGGATTTCAGATTGCTACGAACTGCAAAAATGAAGGATGAAAGAAATATAGCTTAAAACGCAGATATTTCCCGGCGTCTTAAGGTGGAGGAGGGGTGAGGGCGGAAGGGAGTGTGTGGAACAAAGTAGAGTGGCGATATTGAACCAAAATGAAATGGTAAACGAACCGTGCGCGTCCGATCTAATGCGAATTTATAATTTGGACATTGCCCCGGACGGCACTCTTTGAACTCGGAGGAGGGAGGGTTACGAAGGTGAATTTACAAAGAGTGGCGGATGTGATTTATAAATAGGGGAGTAGCGGTGTGTGCTGACCATTCATTTCTGTTAGAGGTTTTTTTCCATTAAGCCTTGGGGTCATTAATAAGAGCATTTGGTTGTACGTGCCGGTGCGCGGTGGCACGACGCTGAGTTTAGGCGTATCCTCATTGCAGGTTAACGCGTATGTCCGCCGACCTAATTGTCGTCGCGTCGCGTCTAATCGGGATATGCGCCACGCGATAATTGCGACAGATTACTGCCACAGTTGCCGTAGAGACAAACTTCTCGAAGATTCGACAAGTAGGTATCTAAAAATAATATCTACTAAATTTACTTATATTTAAAAAAGTAAATTTTTAAATCAGATAGTATAATATCAAAATAAACAACAAGTTTTTTTAAGTTAAAAATATCAATCGGCAGTTTTCTAATTGCATTAAAAAACATTAACTGCTTATTCAAATACTTTATAATATTCTACACGTCATAAGTAAAGTAACGCATCATCATAAAAATAAAACATGCCCGGTCTGTCAGCGTCTATATGGTTATGACTTCTGACTGAGTTTATTACCTCTGCTAAGTGCGACAATTGCAAGTCTTGCTAATTCGCTAATGAGCCATGTAGGTGTAGCGCGGGCGAAATAAACGCTTAGCACTAACTACACGTATTACGGACGAATAAAAAGTTTATAGCCGTATGATGCAACCCCTGCCTACGTAACGAAAGGTCGAAGGACGATACATGGGAGAACAGACGTGACGTCACCATTTCTACTGAAAAGAAACAAAACTGCGTTATCTAAGCGGGAAAGTGAAAATTGCGTACGTGAACTGGAAGAAAAAATATTAAAAATTAATCAAGGCTGAGCGCGGGTAGGGAGCACATGTGTCGACAAAAAAGCCTCTCCCTCGGCCGGCACGTGCGAAGAGCCGTTACGGCCCCGTTTCGCCGCTGAGTTAAAAGTTCCTTCGGACAAACAGAGGATTTGTCACAATTACGGCGGGCCGGTGCGTCCCTACTTGATTAAAACCTAAATCACGTGACGTGTTTACAGCCGCGCCGGAGGTGTTTTCAATTTGCCGACTGCTAGATTCGCCATTGGCGTTCCGGACACGTTCCGACGCACCTATCTAGAGGCCAGCCGGCCTTTGAATTTGTTGCGAATTAAATTATTGAAGACCTAATCGGTCACTCGATCTCCCGGACGCACCTACCCACCAGCAGCAATAGCGACAAAAGTCACGTCTGTTAATTATTTTTAAATGTAGCGCCGAAATCCGTGCTAGATTACGATGGCTCAGCGTTTTGGTACGGTAACGTCTCGGCCATAAAAAAGCAACGTGAAAAGGCGAGATTAACATTTGAATTAATCGGAAGATTAAACATAATGAAAGAAAATCTCATTACGGGGCGTATAATGGCGGTGAGAAATATCGCCGAGCCGAACGGAAAGGAAAAAGGGGCTCGTAAAAGAAAAGGCGCGCGAAGAAAATTAAAAGCTCGAACGAAATTAAAAAAATGTTAAAAAAATGTAATCGACGCCGGGGCGATAGCGAAGAAAGCAGGATGATGCAAACAGGATAGCGGGGCGAGGGGTGAGGAGGTAGAAGTTCTCAATTAAACGGCGGATACGGAAAGTGTCGGTGTAATTAGATTCTCTCTCATCTTAAATCACGCCGGCCGCTGACACCGACTTGTTTAATTTGTAATCGAGACTTGTTAGCAGCCGTCTTTTTTTAATTTAATTTTCTCATTTCCCCGAAGATTTTCTCGCGGGCACATTGATTGAAAGTAAATTAAAGCAATGATTACTTTTTGATCTCACAAAGTAAATTACTACATATCAAGTTTCATTAGTAACGTAACACCTTTCTAAGTTTTCACTTATTTATTTCTAGTTTATCCTATAATGTTTATTATGTTACTATAGAATTGCCTACTGTACGTTAAATTTATTTAATGCATTTAGTACTTTAGAGCACTTAAGTAAGTAGGACTATCTTATGTTTAAACAACAAATATGGACAAAATTTTCTAATAAGGTTTAGCTCCAAAAATTAAGGTCACCTGATAGTTTAAGCCTTCCTCCTAAAAATTTCCTCTGATAGGTTCCTTACAATCAAAAGAGGTGACCTGAGATATTTCAGGTAGTCGTTAAGCAGAATATGCGAAGTCTCTCATATCATATAGATGCTTAAGAACTTATTTTAAAATAGATATCTCAAAACCATTATTTTACTTCACATATACATACATAATAAAAAAATAATAGCAAATTGCTACAACTAGTTAGATATTAGAAGTCAGTAGGTAGGCGACCTAAATAAACCCATTCGTCTCCGCAGTAGTTAAGCAATACATCTCGTGTGACTGACTGTTTCCTCATTGCTGTCATAATTACCAGGATTTGGGGCCGGATAGTGGGATAATGTAGTGCTAGTCTTGTATATTTATTATATTCAGTTACAATCGTATAAAAGTAACAGTAAAATTAAAATTATTTAAAATTATTTAATTAAGAAGATACATATGCCTTTATTTCTTAATATAAAAATAGCTTTACAATGATTTTTGTTTACATTTAATAATATTCGATTAAATTCTACTCGAAATTATATAAATTTATAGCTTAAAACTGATCTTAAGGTTACCAAGTGCATTCTATTATGAAACCACTAGGTATATATTTACAAACTACAACCGCATTTCAAAAAAACCTTCAATTTTTATCTTTACTAGGTATGCCCAACATGAATTAAGGCAAAAATATATTCTTAAAAAGTTTAAAAGTCAAATTATTCGCTTTAAAACAACTCAAATCGGGTAGGCGTCCCCCAACACGACCCCGGCACCAAAAGCAAACGTTTAAAGCGTAATTAATTCGTGTCCAAGCGTCGGAGCGTAATTAAACATTGTCTGTAATTACCCACTTCGGGAGTTGTCGGAAGTTGGCCGGACGCCGCAAGTGGCCGGGCCGGGCGCAATTAACACCCCACGGCCGATTAACCAATTAAATCGTAGACGAGCATTTAATCCCGGTTTAGATTTTCAGGATAAACCTTCTGAAGCACCGGCCCCCATCAAAGGAACGAACTTCAGACGAGAGCGAAATTGATTTAATCTTTCATAAATTTTGTTAGGATTTCGTCAATGTTTATTTATTAGGTCCTTCGAATGTTTTGAAAATAAAAATGTATTTGCATTTTGTTACATTTATATAGATAGTTTACAATTCTAAGTAATTCTGAAATTTGACTTACAAAATAGGTCATTATACAATCCAATATGAAAATCAATGTAGTATCAAACTTTGTTTCTCTTCGTAAAAAAGTTACTTTATAACATTTTACCTTTAACCCTAAATTCATTTAATATGATAATTACCTAACCAACAAACCTCGGCAGCTAATGATAGAGCGCCGGAGGGTTGAGTCATTAATTAAGATAGCCTCGGAATCTTCTTACAAACAAAGTATCAGCCCTCAACCCTTCCGAAGCCGACAAGCCGACGTTCGCTTTAATTCAATAAAGCGGTGTAAACTGCGCAAACAGAAGGCAGAGAAAGGGTTAATTTGCATGTTGGCGTTGCAGGGTTAACCGCCAGTTCGTTAGGGACGAGCAATTAATAACCAGCAGTGGAGGGTTAATGGAAAACTCGTGGGAAACTTGCGGTAGGTCAGGACTTGTTCTTTTTCATTTGACTTTTAAACAGTCTTTATTAGGTTTTGTGAATTATAGGTTTCGTATTACAAACTGTAATTAGGGGAAAAGTTTGAAATAGGGATATCGTTTTTATACAGGATGTTACCAAAGTGCGCTTTAGTCAATGCGATGCCTACTTTTTTCAGTTAACGTAAATAAGTAAAGTTCTTTAACCACGTTGATAAATCAAATAACTAACTAGATTGATTTTTCATAGGTATTATATATTAAAATTTATTCATAAGCTACTTTTAATGAACTAAATCTACTTTAGATAGGTTCTTACTTCCTCTTGTATCCACCTGTATATAAAAAAAACTAAAGCATTTGAAAGACAAATGAAGAAATGTATCCGAAACACACTCTGGGCGTTCCCCATGCATTTGTAATCCACTAATTTGTTGTTTCAACTGGTAAAATAACAGGCTTCCAATTATATTAGTATTAATGAGAACAACCCACTGTTTCTTTTACACTTTTTTTTTAATGTTGGAAAAAATATTCCACGTTTTACTTTTACTAACAAGACTTAGCATAAAAAATTATAACAGACTGGCAACCCCTTATTATACGGAATAGTAAAATAGTGTTTGTGTACAAAACGTTTTACAAGTCGATTTTCTTGCTTGGTTTATTATATTTTTCATACACACATAATAGAAAATATAAAATTAGTGTTACTATGCTTTTTTTTTTTGACTCTATCGAGATAACTGATTATTATATTTTTCAATGGGGTTAATTACTTTTATTCGCAAGGTCATATAATAAGCAGTGAAATTAGCTAAAAAGGTAGATATTATGTCTTCTCGAAATTAAGTAAGAAATAAAAAAAAAATTGCATTTTTAATCACATCTGGTTTCTTTTTCTATTATACAAATAGCTCATTTCTTTTCAATAACACAGTTATAGTTAAAAAAATGAAGTATAGTTCATTTACGGTAAAGCAGCTCGTTACGAGTTATTAAAAGCGACAATAGCTTGACAAGTCCTGTCAGCAAGGTGTTAAGCAGTCATTAGCGATAAGACAGTGCTGTCATTAAAACTAAACGTGGGATACCACGGTGAGGGTAGAACACACACGGTAGACAAACAACTAACACGAAGTGAATACGAACATGTTATTTGTCAGGTGTAAAAATAAATGGGAATTTATAATAGTCGCAGTCAAGTTTTTTAACAATAGTCCAACTAAATAAATAAATATTATATAATATGTTTTTGTTTTTAGTTTTTTTATGGAAAATAAAAGTTACAGCGCAGGAAATCATTAACAATTCATTCCGAAAACTTCACTTAATAACAATCTTCAGGTTTTCTTATGTAAATCTACCGATTACTTTCAAGAATATTAGAAAGAACAGATTCATCAATATCAACACTTTTGAAAGGAATAGGAAACTAGGAATTGTGAATTATTGAGTGCGTAAAATTTTCTCGTATTTAATTTATTACGTGTGGTGTCTATAGTGTGCGCTCTCGATAATTATCAGCTTTTTGTGAATATTTCACGGGCAGTTAATTCCGATGTCGGAACGTGCGAGTCGTGCTTTTTACTACAATTATAGGAATTGTCTAACGGACCATTTCTTTGTAGCTGCTCGCATAAGGGTGTTAAGTATTGTTTTGCACACATTTAAAATTCCTCGCGGCTAAAGCTCCAACAAGAAAATGAGGTTTTATCTCCTGATTTCCGAATTTTAATTTTGATTGCATACTTTAATTTACAAGCCCTATGATTGGCCAAGTATTTTTTGTGTGGATCGTTTTCACTAGTTCCATTGACCCTGATAAAAGTCTATGAAACAACTGGGGAAAATATGTTACTATTTCCATGTAACCAATGGTGGTTTTGTTTGGTTCCATATGAAAATAGTGAGATTTTTTTGCGTATGTAGTGAAAATTATTCAAATTTTTTTACATGGCAGTGAGCTCAAGTATTTAGAACTATATTTTGTAAATCCTACCTGTTCGTGTTTTGTATATGTATAGTTTTTGAGAGCGATTTATTACTGCACGACTATATTAGTAATCTTGCATAGGTAGAGTCAGCGCAATATTGACTCTAACTATGCTTTTGTGAAGAAAACTTAGTTATTATGCGATTTCACTAGAAACTTACATTTTAAATGTGTATATGTTTTATCCCCCAATAAAGCCATAGGCATATCTGTTGCTATAAATTGTTGGAATAATAACGTTCAAAGGGCAAGCGATCATGGGCACGTCGCGAGCGTGCGCAGAGCCGATCGGCCGATGCAATTTTGATTGATCGCATTGCTTAGTGTAGTGTAACCAATCTTATTGAAAACCATTGTATGGCATCGGCCGCGGCTGCGCGCGACGCTATTTTAAATTGAAAAAAAATCAGGGGACAACCCTAGCGCAAAATACGCCCGCGACATATTAAATTTAGGGAGTCATTTTATGTGGGTTTTTGATAAAAATCGCTAGTTGAGAACACGCCAAGTTTCTCTTTACGTAATGTACATATAACTGATCATATTTTTATGAACTTACTTTTTATTAGTATTTAAAGGTAGAAAAATCCGAATTATTATAAATACTTAATATTTATATTGTAGATACAATACTTATTAATTATGAATTTCTAAGTTCTGTAATTGAATTAATCAAGGTATCACTAAACATAAAAGCTTTAGTAATAATACCTATTTGCAATAATAGAATTGAATAAATAAACAATCCTTTCATCGGCGATGTTTGCACTGGCATCGAACCATTTGTCAACTTGTAAATATATTGTGCAAACGCAAATAAAGTAAATTAAAATCAATCAATAGCAATAGGTGATGCGGACAGCACAAAGCGTGGCCTTAACGACATGTCAAACTCACTGTCGATGTTTTTTCAATTTAAATCGATATAAAAGAGGGCTCGCACTAGAGGGTTACGATTTCATTTTCAAACTTTCAAACACAGGTAATTAAAGGAGATTTTGCTTTAGTGTATATTTAAGAAACTGTCGAACTGGTCGATTTTTTTGAATTCAGAATTACAAAGCAGTGTAAACATCGTCAGCGAAAACAACAATTAGAATAGCCGATATTGGGCGCCGCCGCGGGGTCCTTCGCCAACGTGAATCCCCCTCTCCCCATTATTTTATCTAATCAAAAAGTTTTAAAAGGAAAAATTATGCCGGCCTTTATTATGAGTCAAGTTTCTTTCGGAGGGGAACACAGGATATATTTTTAATAACGATCCCGCTAAAGAAAGTCATCGCACGAATTCGCCGGAGTAAAGATTTGGACGTAATCAAAGTGTGAAGTTCTTGTAAATATTTACCTTTATTTGGGGTTTGTGATGAGAATTTCCGCGAATTATATTTTATCTCAAACTTTGTCAAATGTCAATAAATTACCGCTCTTTTATGAAAAGCAATAATAGACATATTCATTTTTTAAACTAGCTGTTGCTTGTGCCTTCGTTCAAAAAGTTCGAATGAACCACTCAAATAGTTCAGCGTTTGTATCAAAGTACGCGCGGTTATTATATAATGTAGGTAAGATTTTCTTAAATTACGCACTAAGTCAATGTGTATTTGAATAGTAATTTCATAAAAATTCAGAATCCTATTTGAAAAATATTCATATTATACATCTTATTAGAATGCCAATCTCCGTCAAAGCACTTATTAGATGACTCATAGTAATAGAATTTAAATAAATTTCACTTTTATCTTGCAGCTCGTTACTTCAAAGGCGTCGGATGAGACCAAACATTTCTATATAAATTAAGGAAAAGATGCCTCGAAAAAAGCGAGGGTGGTTGCCGCGACACCCCAATCTCCTTCATTCAACGTTTTCAGTAAATATGCTTCATTTATATTTCAGATGACGAAAAAGGAATCGTGTGTAGAGGAGTTACGGTGCATTTTGGACTAAGCTTGAGTCTATATGTTTGAATAATATTTTTCTGAGACGGTATTATTATTGCACCTACGCGTAAATCAGTGCTCGCGGCGAACATTTTTCAGACAAAAAGATGCAATTATATGCAAAGGGAGGGTGGGGTGATAGTAACGAGGCCGACTCCAATATTTCTTTTATCTTAACTCCCAAAATAGGTAGTTGTATCTCTCTCCAGTTATTTGAGTGTGGTGGCATTAGTTTCATAAGTTTTTGTTAAAAAAAATACATTCTTTTTATATTATTCAATTGAAATCCGTTACAATATCTACTTCCGGTCTTAGTATCTGAGTGACAACAAGCATAGACAAAATAAGCTTTTGTAAGAATATGTTTTGGCTAGCAACCCATCACATTGATTTCCTGTTTCAACTATCATCATGCTAAACGTGGGCCAACGTCTTATGGCCCTAGGCTCTGTCTACCCCACTATGGGATAAAGACGTGATTATATGTATGTATGTATGTTTTGGATATTATAAGCAGATTACAGATAACTAAGTAAATTACTAAAAAAGAAACTAAATGTGTTTTCCTTTTATTTCGCCAAAAACTTTACGATATTTGTAGCGCCATCTATTAGCGCTAAGAAGGACTAATTCTTTTTCTTATGAGTTGGGAGCCAAGCAAAACGGCATGAGCTACTATAACCAGTTGAACAGTACTTAGCATGGCTTTGTTTAAAATAACGATAGAATCACAATGACAGATTCACGCACGTGACACGTGTCACTCAAAGTGCGCAGTAAACACTCACACAAATACTTGGTGACATTGGGTCAAGGTTGGCCGGAACAGTGGACAAGGGGTCGGCGTTTGGCAAACATTTGCCAAATAAACACCAGTTTTGTTGGGCTAACTGGATTGAAAGGAGAGATAAATCTAATCCCTGAAAACTAGTAGAGTTTAAATTTAATCTTGAAAGAATTTTAAGCTAGTTGAAATCTGCACATGAACGTGACAATTTATAACGTGTATAATATTAAATTTAAAAGTATATCTGAAATCCACAGCATACTTTATAACAAATACTATAAGGTATTTTAACTTCGTATTAGGTAATATTGTTACATTATTAAATAATTTCTTTGTATAATTGCTATAGTCATTGATTCCGAATACGATACCTCAAAACTAAATATTTACTCAAAACCTCTATAAAGCTTACTCAATATAGTTATTTTTCATTCGTTTTTTACCAATCACACTGCATTTGTCAAACCTGAGCTAATACTTATCTGCAATTATAATGGTCTGAATTATTTTATTCCACTGTCTATTATTAAATGTTTGCAGCCATTGTTTCCGGCTACCTAACTAAAATACCATACATATGAATGTGGTCCCAAGGACATCTAGTCCCGTTCCTGTCTCACGTACACACGTGCAGAATACCCCGCCTTCTGTTTGGCACGAAACTATTTGTATAATTGATATATCTTAGCTGTTACTCGCATCTTTGTTTACGTGGTATATTGCTAATTTTCTATACTAATATTATCAAGAGGAAAGATTTGATTGTTTGCATCGAATAGGCTTCGAAATTGTTGATGATGATGATGATGATTGGCATGATTGCCCTTATTGTACACTATGTGAGTTCGTTGTTTCTATATTATAAAAATGGTTTTTTGAAGTAGGTTAAACTGATAATCTTTGCATGTCATATAATTCGTCAGAATACCAGGCATGATATCATAAAATATGTAAATTGCGCCAATAGCTTATCCTACGATGACCCATATTATGATGTTTGGCTGTCGGTACACATACAAGATATATTTCAAATTCATTTCAACTTTGTCTCAGACATAGATTATTGAAGGTGAACAAAAATATAATCCACGTAATACTCTATAACACTACACGAAAACAGCCGTTTGTTATTACTAAGCCCGCAAAGAAACGTGTGGCCCCCGCTGCGCTCTCTTACTACCAAAAACACATTCCCGTAATCACCTTATAAAGGGATTACTATAAATAAAGAGGAAAAAGGAAATTAACCGCATTATATGAGGAAAAAATCGCGTCCCCCTGCAATATGTGGGCTCCCGACTGATAAAACACTTTATATACGGCGTAAATGAAACAATGTGTTGTTATGTATTCCTGTTTATTCAAACATAAGAAGGTAAAAGCTTTATGCGGTACGCAATAGAAATGAGATTTGATTGTAGATTCTTAAAGCGAATCGATAGTGTTTTGATGGATCTACCGAAGGATAGAGTATAGTTTATTTTGATAAGTATATTTTTATTAGAATAGGTACTTTCAGTTAAAATGTTTAGCAGTAGTCGAGCCAAACTGCTCTGCTGCTACTGCAGCTTCCATAATTCCTTTGATCCTAAATAGATTTTTAATTAACTTAAGTTTAAATAGTCTTAAAGCATACGTAGAACAATGGATACAAGTATTACAGCCGTGATCATAAAATAGGACTACAAAGTTGTCTTCTAAAAAACTCCAAATACAAAAGTTAACCTTTATACAAAACATATTTTCATAAGAGAGAAAGAGAATCTGTAAAAACACATAAAAACTATGCAGTTACCCCGAGTCCCGTCGAAGCGGGGTGTAAGTAGGGGATAAAAAAAGAAAATGAGGAGTTATGTTTTAGGTAATAAAGGACGGACGAGAGAAATCGTTTAAGACGGCCAAATGAGATGGAACGAATATATTTGATTATTTTTATGGCGTGGAATGGCGATACGCCGCGGCCGGTTAATGTATATTGGTTTACTACACTTTAATATTATATTGTTTATACCATTGGCCTGGAGTTTATTGAATTTGAGACATTTTATGTTCACCTTTATGAGACATGGATGTAAAGTTAAATTATAATTTGGAAAATTGGCACGAATCGTCCAATATTTTTTGTGAATTGTATCCAGCTGCTTCTCTTCCCGTGCAAGCCGTAAAAGTCGACTGAGGGAATCGGCGAATGGGGAAATCATAACATAGGCGATGCGGCTAGCAACCCATCACTATTGATTTCCTGTTTCAACTGTCATCATGCTAAACGTGGTCTAAGGTCTTATGGCCTTAGGCTCTGTCTACCCCGTATGGGATAAAGACGTGACTATATGTATGTATGTATGTATAAAATTGATGGTTAAATTAAATAAATTAATTCATCGTTTATTATTATTTTTTATTGGCTTATTATATTTATCAAATGAAAAAATATAATATCTGGTCTTACTTCTTTTTAAACAAGGAATTTGAAAAACATTATGGATGTATAGAGATAACTAACTACATACTTAACAAGTTATTTTTTTATTGTATCACAACGATTCTATCAAAAAATTACATCACTGTGCAGTTATTACAGAAAAAAAATTCTTTCCAAAAATAAAAATACAAACCATATGACCAATCGATCGGCAGTTATTTATATGGCTTATAAAAAGAGTAATGAATCAATGTAGAGCATTCGTTTAATTGTCGTTGGTTCAAATGAAGAACAGGCGGCTCAGCTTTCGTATCTTGTGGATGTGTGAATAAAGACAACCAATGGAATTATTGCATTTTTTCAATACACATACTGTTGTAAAGCTCTCTGTTGTAAAATCCAGGTTTTATGACAAGATATGTAGCTTGGCCGTTTCGTTACTACAAGAACTGTATTAAAGAAAAGTAATGAATTTTATAAAAATTGTGCCCATAAAACGGCAGCTAAATACCCCTAGGATCTTGACATCTTTACCTATCTACCATTTGACCGAATTTACATTTTGAATGACGAACTTGTCTTTTAGGAGCTCGTTTAAAAAAATAAGACTAGCATTTTATATTTTTGCGACTATTTTATTAAAATTGTATTAGTTAATGAGGAAAGTTAACAAATGTTTGAATTCAGGCGTGAGGCACAAGCACTTGTGTCGATATGTAATTTTTAGGGATTATTACTTTCTCTGACGGGAAAACTATAAAAACCGCATGTCGTTTTAGCAGTATTGTTAAAATGTGTGACCGGTACGCACACATCCACAGATCCGTATTCGCATTGCAGCACACATCCGCAAGACCCTTGCGTCACATAATGAAGGGAGGGCACCGTGATATAATGCACTTTTTTATTGCTCGCTGCTTATACCCACAAGTAAAAAAAATGCCTACTACACGCGCGTATTACACATTTTAACTATTAGTTTTTTTTTGTATGCGTCGAAGAAGGGTTCGCGAGGGCTAGAGGGTTAAACCGGCGCGGTTCATAAAAAATTGACGTCGATTCGAGTTTCGCGAGGATGTTCGTTTAGACGAGACTGAAGGGTCACTGGAGTGTTTTTGTTGCTTTTCGATTTCTATCACAATCATTTCACCAGTCCGAATCTCTTTGGGCCAATATATTTAAATTTTCGTACTTACGTTCGCGTTTAGTAGCAATCACAGATGTCTGCTTGTGTGTACATGAAATGCAAATAAGAGACGGTTACACTCACTGAATGGAGAAATTAACTACAATAGTCACAATTTAGCCTCAAACGCATCCTTTTATGGTATCTACGTTACTTATAAGAAAGTTCACTTGAATTTTATTACAAGTCCCATTAATTCCTATTATTACAAACGTAAGATTTTAATTCTATCTGATATCAAACAAAGCTCTTGATTATTATTCTAATTTAATTCGCTCCGGACAGCGTCTGTCGCCTGGATTTTGTCGTCAGGTAGGCTCCGGATTCTAAGAAAAAAATATTTATATCTTTTTCTATTAGAAATCCCATTGTTCGCGCGAGGGCACGTCAGCACGCGACAAAAGGAACATTAATTATAATATCCGATTAAAAAACGCCATTTAGCTACGCGAGAGAAAGCCTTTGTTTGAGATGATTGAATTCGGAATTACTAACATTAGCTCCCGTCTCGAGGGAGGAAAAAAGTAGTCACCCACAGATCTGTTTGCGAAGGACGACGCACTTAAAATTTAGCAATATTTCGAGAGCAAAGTGGCAGTAAAGATATCAGATTACGCAGGGAAAGTATACCTACCTAAGACACGGACAAAAACTATGAGCACCAAGAGACTGCCGAAATATGAGGATCCAATTCCATAAACCACATCGGCCGGTGGAAGCAAGCGAGTTATGTCCGTACGTGCCCGCACATAGTAATTAGATATTACGTACCCTGCTAATCGTAACTCGCACGGGTGTTGTTTTACCGGGCGGGGAATAAATCACCAGAACAACGGCAACACCGCGACACTACAATAAAAAAAAAAACAACACAAAAAAGAAACAATATCAGCGTACGGAACAAAAGAAATTATACCAACGCTCGGCGGATTCATCACGAAAAAAATCGTTATCATAATAAAATAAAATGGCTAAATAAAAAGCAGTTATAATAGGCAGAGAACAATAAGCAGCATTTTATGCGTTCCGAAACGAGGTTTGTTTAGCTGCCATAGACAAACTTTTTGACATTTTCGCGCTCAGATTGCGCGCAGCAGCTGTCGCGAATTTATATATTAATTTCGCCCAGATGAAGTAACGCATTTTAATGAGATATTTTGCTTCGGTTGTCCGCTTTTATGATTACTAAGCTATTCAGATTTTAAATTAATTCAGGTGGGGGAGATGCATAACTGGCTGCATGCACAATTACACAACGAGAAAAATGTTCAAATTCTGAATATTTTTAGTCACGAGATAAGTCTATGACAGAAATGCACACATGCTTACATTTTTATAATAACGCAGCCACAGATGCACTATTAATCTCGTACGAGTAGTTATTAAATCTTGGGAGAGCGGGATGTTGTCGTCCGACATTATTATTAATGGAAGTGTATCACGGGAGCCATTAGACACGTAATTAACATCGATCGCAAGCTAAAAAAACAACTTCTCGATGGAAAAGTGAGAGTGGCGTCACTCCGGCAACGAATAAAAACGTCATTAAAGATTGATTGCCGGGAGGAAGTATCATTAATATTATTCAATTAATAAAATGTAATTTCGCGAGGTAAAACGCGCACCCCGAGAAGGAAAAAGCAATTAGTGGCTAGATTGCGATCCGTCAAAACAACTGAGTCGAGTGTCGAAAAAAAAGGCGAGGAGCATTCATTAGCGTAGAATTCGCGAGGGGTGAATATATAAGGACTTTTTTGCATAAGACGGTGGCGCCCCCGTTTTTGAGTTTTTTCAACGTATAAAAACAAACTATGTGGGTGCTCCGTAAGCGGTTTTCGTCACACTTGCTGACTGTTAGTGTTGACAATTTTTTTTTTTTAATTGTGCTCGTAATGACTGTTGTTATGGTTTTATAGCAGCGTAATGAGCGGAGTCGCGCGGCGACATTTGCATGTGATTGCGGGGACTTTTTTTAGTCGTCACTTTTGTTGATGAAGTTTTTTCGCGTTTTTTTTCTAGCTGTGTTTATGGCGAGCGATACGGTTATATTCAAAGTTTGTGGTTAAACATTTCAGTAGCTGCTTGTTTATGGAAAAGGGGTGTTTTCTTGTTCTTTTTTTAAGTGTTTGTATTGCTCTACCGCTGATTCATAACTTAATTAAAGTATTTCATGGGATCTTTTTTTAGTTTACTGTACTATTTGTGTATACTCTCCATTACACTCGCAAATTATTAGCAATTTTTTGTATACGAATACACAAGCTGGTTTCAATAAGTATCAGGAAATTTCTTAGTAGATAACAGGGTGAGGACACACGTACTTACATATAAAACACGGAGTTTTGTTCGGCATAATTTATTCATCTTGTAAAAGCGTGGTTAATACTGGCCAGATAATAAATAAATAAAATCAACAGCAGCAAAAAAATATAAAAAATAACCACATCACCAAAAATGTGACGCGGACGTGAAAAATAAAGTTCGAGAAACACATGACAGAATTTCGTCAAAAGCACCACGACAATCGGCCTCACGTGCAGACGTTTTCGATTCGATATTAGCAATCATTAAATTGGAAATAACGCTATATCGGCGATACACAGCTTTTCTTTTATAAATACCTTTCACGTGATCCCGGTGCCGTGTCGTGGCACGAACGGTGGAAATATTCAAATAGCGATATAAAAAAGACAAGTTAGGTAGCATTTAAAAAGCTTGTTTGTTTGACGATGAATCGCTTCTAGACATGGCAATGCAAGGAGCATCCGTCTGCAGATTTTGATAACCGTTTTTTTAATATTTGGGTAAGTTTTATCGGTAATGGAACCGATAAACTTGAAACTATGTTTTCAGTATTTGTTGTCATAGCCGCAACAGAAATACATGATTTGGTCCCTATACAAGATGCACCACTGGTTGGTTGACTGGAAGGAAAAGCCTACGGCTTTATACCTGCCATTTACGTTTATATGTAATGAAGTTAATAAATAAATGATGAAACCGACTTCCATTAGTAATTTGCTTGTGGTAACGTAAGAGGCCTATTGTCGATGTTAAGGCAAAAAATACGCGTCTTAGGGTCGATTTCACCAAATAAGAGTATACGAGCAGTTACCCCTAGGATAACATATTTTTACGTTTCACCATAGACTTGATCCAAGAATAAACGATTATGCTGGAGTAAATCTCTACTCCGCCAATTTTCAACGAACAGCGAGCTTATACTAAGGATAAGTTAAATATGGCGTCCAAGTGTCATTGTTTCAACAGCTGATTCTCTGGCGCGCTGACATAAAAAAAATATTAGGTACTAGCTGTTTCCCGCGGCTTCGCCCCGCGTGGGACTCGGTTATATCGCGCCTAAAAGTAGCCTATGTTTGACCTCAGGTCGTTAACTACATCCCTACCAAATTTCATCACAATCGGTCCAGCAGTATAGCCGTGAAGAGGTGACAGACAGACAGACAGACAGACAGACAGACAGACAGACAGACAGACAGACAGACTTTCGCATTTATAATATTAGTATGGAAGTATGGATAATATTTATGTATTTTACCCATAGATTAAAAAAAATTGCGTCACTAAAAAAGACCGCACGCGAACCGATCTTCTTTGATTTTACTTTGTAAGAATATCTCGTTTTGACACTTTTGACATAGGTATAACCCTATCGAATATAATAATACGAAATACACTTTATTTATTAGAGGAGAAACGAGCAATTGCATTTGGGCGACTTATACAGTCATTCATTTCAATCATTCGGATTCACTCCCTGTCATAGAGTAACTATCCGAGAGTAAATTTAATCTGGTGTAAAGTGGTGGAACGTGGACGAAGTTATCCAACAGTTAAATGGAAGAATAAATATATTCCGTGGATAACTTACCCTATAGTTCTACAAAACCGCTATAAAAAGTTATGTGATTTGTTCTCATACATAAAAGTAATTGTAGCGAAAATTTTAAATTTAGGTATTTCTCATTCACGAAATTTTTACTGCTTTCTGATAGTACTACTATTCTGTAATCTGTGCTGATAGACAGATAGACGGACTCACACGACTAGCGGAGGTTTAGTAATAGGGTCAAGATCTAACAATTTGTTTAGGGAACTAAACAAGAACAAAGAGAAGTAAAAAGAAAAAAATCTTTAACTTAATACTTGCAATGCTCCTGTGTGGTCCAGACAAAAATAATGACTATCAATAGTTTGAAAACCAAAGATGCCGAAAAAGGGGGTAAAGAGAAAAGCCGGAACTTCGGCACTAAAGAAAATAGAATAAAAACAAACAGATAACCCATAGGACTCTCTTCTACTGAAATTTCTACCGGAAGATAGAGAGACAAAAGGGATTATTCGAAATAAAGTTTTTTTTTATAATTAGAATGCTTTTGCTCTTTGCTTCAACAAAGGTTTAATGTTTTATAATGCTGTGTATTCTTCGACTTAAGGGCAGCGCACGTTTTTACACTTTTTTTTTTATCTTTCCTATATTAATATGTGAAAAAACTTTATTTCTGTTACCTTATCAGTAAGATATAGTAGTAAGATAAAAAAATAATAACGGCATTCGCTGCTTGATAGACCTGGGTATTTAGCATCAAATGTTTTACGAAAAATCATAGAATAATAAGTAGGTACAAGTCTTATAAGAATTTATGTAATATAATATATTCTAATAAGATACGAATAGTTTTAAAAAAATATCTACAGGAACAGAAATAAGAAATTCGACTAAAAGATAATTAATATTATAAACAATATGAACATTAATATCGGTAAAATTTTGAAAACGCTTATAATAGAATAAGTTTAACGATAGAGCATGTGAGATTGATCATTCACCCAATCAATAGCGTGGGGAGACTAATATAGTTATATTGTAAATTCTGACAACTATCCATTTAGGTACCCCAAGGTACGGTGATTGTGATGGATTTAGCGACAGTTCTTATTGCTTTACTAGCGACCCGCCCTAGCTTCGCATGGGCATAAAAACCTTCCTTTTGAATCACTCTATCTATTAAAAAAACGCATCAAAATCCGTTGCGTAGTTTTAAAGATTTAAGCATACATAGGGACATAGGGACAGAGAAAGTGACTTTGTTTTATACTATGTAGTGATAACGATAGTGATGGTTATAGTTTTTATAAGTCAAGTACAAATAATATATACGGACAAATCATACAGATTGAAATAGCCAGACTTGTGTTATGTGATACTAACTCAACGATACTAAATTTTAAACTAAATACATATACAAGATCCAGATCCATCTGAATAAGATAATTTCAATCTTGACCTGACCTCTGGTATGACAACCACCAACCCAACTAGGCTACAGAAGTAGTCAAATAAGTGAATGTGATTAATTTTTAACCTTTTTTTTCTGGAGTTAGTATCACTATTACTACATAGTATAAAACAAAGTCGCTTTCTTTGTCCCTATATCCCTATGTATGCTTAAATCTTTAAAACTACGCAACGGAATTTGATGCGGTTTTTTATAGATAGTGATTTAAAAGAAAAGTTTTTATGCCCACACGAAGCCGGGGCGGCGCTAGTTATAAATAAATATAAATTAATAATATGAAATTGTTACATGTGCTCGACCTACCATCAGAGCGCGCCCGTTACTGACACGCCATTTATTATTAAATCAATATATTAACGAGAATTTCAATAAAATTCAACACCACATATTCAATTAAATAAGAACATGAATATTCATATAAATCAATATTAGTCTTAACAATACACCATGATCGGGTAGCAATTTATTTGCTTATTTATAGAAATTTGTAACGCATTTTAATTTCAGGCCGCGTGCGTTCAGCGTCTGTTTCAGTTTGTAATTTATTTGTGTCATGTGCCAAAAAGAGATGGAGATATAATCAGGGACGGTATTGGCTGCAACCGATTTTTGTCATTGTAATGGGAGTCATTGATAGGATTTTTAATGGTTTTAAAAAATGGCGACAATGGACCAGCGTCGATACGACAGCATTATTTATTGCTGATCGTAAATTGTAGCTTAAATTAAATCGCTTCGAAATCCTGGCTTCCTCTCGCTAATATATTTTTAACGTTTCCAATAATTGAAATAAATCAATTGAGTTATTGTGCCTTCATTTTGTTCATGTGTGTTTTATAGGTCAAATTTTATATATTAGGGTAGTGTCTTAGAGTTATGTTCATTATACGAGCAAACTCGTTCTATCTTAAACTAAAATGTAAACACGATAACTTCCTTTCAAATTAAATTTCTACAATCGGTGTTCCAAGTTTCTGCGACAATATTTTTTTTTCCGTTATTATAATAACATTTAAATGCAAAATAAAGGCAAATATTTATATAATAATTTTGACAAGATGAAGAAGAAGAAATTGTAGCTAAACATATGTTTTGAATTTGCATTTCAGCAAACAATATAACAGGTTATACGTTATAAATTAATATTATAGATATTTAAGCGGCAATTTATTATATAGTTTTGTTTAGCATCACATACCTACATATAGTTCATTGCTAAATGTCTGAAAAGGTGAAAGAATACGCTTTAAAACATGGGCGAATAAATCTTTGACAACTTTCTGTGTGGATCTAAACAATGAGCCTCTCAAAAGAAACAAAGGCGGCACCCATAAAAATCTTGCAAATACAAAGGAATCCGTGAACTATAACCAACCACAGTGTTCCGAGGTGCCAAAGACAATGATAATTGTTCCACGTGAAATATAGTGTTGCCACCGACAAAAGGGGCATACGGAAAAAATTACATTTTTCATTGTACTGCCGGCCATTCACTACAGGTGAGGCGTGGGGTGGGTCTTCACAATGGATTGTATCAATGGACTACACCGATTTTTTGCTTAAAAAAATTACTTTATTGGGAAAGATTTCCCCATTAATTATTTCTAACAGGACAGACGGACAGTGATGTGACGTTTGAGTTTGATGTGGGACGTTCTGGTTTCTTTGAAGTTATTAGCATAGGTATTGCTGTACATAGACTTTCTTACGTCTAAAAGGTTTCCCAACAAAATTTTTTTACACTTATTGGTATCCAAAAGAAAGTTTATTATTGATCAATTTCAGAATCAAGTCTAGATATTATTTTAAAATCGTTGAAATATAAAACTTGTACTTTTAAATGTAAACCTTCTTGTACGGAAAAAACATTGATTAAACAACATAGAACACAACAAAAGGCGGATTTAGCTTGTCTTTCTGAGCTCAAAACTTCTTTCAAAACAAATAAAATTACCCACGTCTTAATTATTGATATAATAGTACTATTTTTTTTTATTGCCATGTCGTTTTTCTTACACAACAAATTAGTACATCCGTTACTATTACGTTGTTTAAAGCTTAAATATGTAAAACCCAGAAACCTATTACATTTATTGGACAATTCACATAATACTACTTTAATTTAACATATTGTAGCTACTAACCTAAATATTTTTTATAACAGCAGTTAAAACTTATAAAATAACACAAAATATTCTCTTACAACAAAAATTCGAAATATTTTATCGCAATCGATTTTCGGTAGCAACTTCGAAGTGTGACAAAGACACAAAACATTAGCACTAGAAAAACAAGGGTATTGTATAGGGGGTTATCAGTAGCATTCATTTGTTAAGATCGGCAGCTGTGGGTGCATTGGTGTGCGAATTTGAACCCTGTCACAAAAAACCACTTGATGAGTTGGATAATTTAGATACTGGCATATTGTGTCTCAGAATGCTTAATTTTGATGCTCATAGGATAGTTTTTGAAAATTATTGTGATTTGTATTATAAGATTACGTTTCCTTTGGTAGTTAAATTGTATAAGATGACCAGTTTTAAATAAAATTTTGTTCACAATTAGACCCAAGTCCTTGCGATTGTCTAATTAGTAATAGCGAATTTTACCTCTGTCTTAAGTATGAAATAAAAACAAAAAAATCAAAGGTATATTTTTGTTATTGTTTACTATAAAGTACTTATTAAAAAAAGGACATAAAAAACCCTGCGATTCACTTAAAATCAGTGAGTCAAACGATTTTCATTCGACTAAAGATTTTTGTTTTGTGTAAGTCAACTAGTTATAAGCGATTTCTTTTAGTGAGTCTCGTGTCTTGCACAATAGACAGTAGTAGTATCTTGGCAATATTGATCATCGTCTCTTCTGTTTATGACTTTACAAAAATGTTTCAGAAATATCAAATCTTACAGCTCTGTTTTACGTTTAGAAATATGTATTGAACAAGTTCCAAAATAAAAATTTGTCGATTGTTAAGGGATTATTTTTTTGAGATATAGATTCTAACCACTATTGTCTGAAAACAATACTTTCTTGTTCAGGTAAAAACTTATTTAGCAAGACATTTTAACCGAGCGAGCGGAGCGAGCGACACTCCATTTCATAACTAGCCAATTTTGAACTTGTTGGATTTCTAAGGGTTTGTGTTTGTGGAGTTTGGTCCAAGGTAGAGATCGCCTTCTGTTATTTTGCAAAATTAAAATGTGCTCGTTATTACTGTAATGTTTTTATAATAATGTGTTTCATAGCGTGTATTCTAGCACTTGAATGGTACAGAAAAATAATGAATAACCTCAAACATGTTTATTCATGAAAGACTTTATTTTCGGATACAGTGGGCCACAGAGAAAAGTATACCTTACACCTAAGGTATACTTTTCTATGTGGCCCACTGTACTTATTTCTACTAGACTATTGGCTCGTGCCATCCACATTAGACAGAAGCAGCATCCTTTGAGTATACCCAAGTAACATCTTTTGTTTATGTTTATAATTGTACTGAAATGTTTCAGGAATATCAAATAGTTACCGTTCTGTTGGGCCTTTAGAAATTTGTATTGAACAAGTTCCAAAATAAAAACACGGCGATTGTAAAGGGATTTTTTAGATACAAGTTTAGAACCACAATTGTTCAGAGAATAAAAACATTTTTATTGTATTAGAAAAAGTCTGCATTGTTGATAAAGATAATCCTAATGGCGTGCTGAATGCAAATTGCCTTATGCCAATCAGAGGAAACAAAAAACAATTTCTTTGTTTGAAAAGTTTGACAAAAGCAGTTTAATTATTATCTACGTCGAGACCGAGAGCCACTAAAGCAAGCAAAGGGTTAGTTTCTGGGACTTTCACTTTTGGAGAAACTATGGTTTTTGGAAACTAAATCCGTATGCGTATAATCTCTACTTACTTGGTGACAGGTTTTTATTAGGTTTTCTTTATCATTAACATCTATTGTATATTTTTGTTCTTTGTTCGTTTTTGTCATTTCTCTTGTGTTCTTTTCATTATGTGCACCTTACCTTAGATTTGAATACTTTGATAACTAGAGGTGGACCTTTGTATGTATAACAAGCCCTTTTTGACCTATAACGAGATACACGACATAAATTTTCTGATTTGTGTCCAATAACAATATATATAATATACATATATATTTCTAATCATGTTTTAAAACTTTTCATTTTAATACCCCACCCAGCAAACCGCATCAAAATCGGTTAATCCAAACGCGAAATAATTGCAGATAAACATTTGAAAAAGCCTGGCTGCTTTGAATCGGTTCGATTGGAAATCTGGAATTTGTGTGATTTGTCCCTATGTATATAGTTATTTATTATTTGGCTAACTACAGATAATTGAAATATGTTCTTAAATTCCCCGAATAGATAACTGATGAGAACCTATGAAGTTTTCTATTGTATATTTTCTACCTGCCATTATTTTATGACCATCACCAAAACCGACCAATTTTAAGCCAGTTTGCAATCATACCTCAAGGAAGCAACACGCATTTTGCTTCCCAGGGGTTTTTGTTAATATTTAGGAAAATCTAAGAAACTTATTTCTTGAGTGCTTCGGTTTGGTATGCATGTCTATGAAAAAAAAAATATGGAGTAAAGTATGAAGCTGCTAGATTGCTGAGCCAGTAATCCCGTGATCAAGGCTGTTGTGACACGGTTGAAACGTTGGAAGTATAAAGGTATTTCACGCGATTAATCCTGTTATTTTTTTGGAATAAATATTAGTGACCCTTACCTAAGTATTACAAATATTTCAAATAGTATATACAGTGGTAACATTTATACTTATGTCCATTATCTTAGTGTAAACATATGTTCGTGGTTAGTTGTTTTCGAATCCTCTCAAGTGCTAAAGAGACACTGCGGCGATATAAAACATACTCATTTATACAACTTTACAGTAATACTAAAATAGATTGAAATTGTAATATGACTGAATACGATTCATAATAATCTTCTTAGTAGTTAAAATAATTAACATTACACCTATTTGCCGGACGTTTTCTTTAGAGGAGGCTTCTCATCTTGGTACTCTCGGGAGCAAAGCTCTGGGGAAAAGCTAGTAATTAATGAAGAAGAGTTTGTTCGTAATTTGAAACTTTACTCAGTTATTGTGGAAGGAATGCAAGCTGTGTGTGCAGTCAAAAGAACAATCAACCACGTGGTTGAATGCTCTTTGGTCAATCACGTGGTTGAATGGTCGTTGGTCAACCAAGAAGTACTTGGTGCAGTTCAACGGACAGTTAAAGAGCAGGGTACAGCTCTAGTCTAGATAAACTTAATTATCTGTGATTTATTGTGACCCAAAGCATATTAAAAATATTATTTTAGTAAATTTAAATGTTTTTCTAATAACAGTCAAACATTTGAAGAATCCAATAAATAGACAGTCTAAAACAAAGCAAACAGGATGGGACACCTCGCTCAACTAGCCACGATGTTCCGCGAAGATATTTGTATAAGATAGTGTGCTGAGATGATGTTGGTTTTACATATCTTCGGTGTAAACAGAACTAGCCAATAACCATATAAATTATACCAGATCGATCCTATCTCCGTTGGGTAAAATGGAAACAAACTATTGACTTCGGCAAACCGAGATAAAATAAATATTTTAGGGTGGGCGCGCCCTAAATAAACACATAGGATTTGCTGACCGCCGATATAGTTTCAATTTAATACGCCGAAATTTCATCAATAGACGGGCGATTCAAACTATACTTTATTCGAAGGTCACACGACTGAATATTGTAAATTTGGTTGTTTAAAGATGAGCGTGTGTTATCTAATGCGATGTTTGTAAATGATTTTTTTTAAGTCTTTTTTCGTCTTGACCAATTTTTTGATACAATGTTGAAGTTTTTGTATTCCTATTGAATGTTAAAATTTCACACATATTAAAATGTTACCGTTGACACAGATGAGTATTTTTTATTTGTTTTCTAATTTGCACGTTATAATTATACAAAACTATTAACTATCTCTAGATAATTATGGTACAATCCGCACAACTACTTATGCTGAAAAATAAACAACATGCATATTAATACTTGGTAAAAGTGTTGTACTCGTACAGGCCGATCAGATAATGAAGCAGTTAGCGCACTCTAGGGCGGCTCACATCGACTTATAAATACTTATGATTAATACCGGGGAAAGACGGGGCGGGGCGCCTATCGCACTACTTATCAACCAGAACTATATTTCTTAATTAACCTTGGAACTTGCTTTAACATCTGCCATTAATACTTACCCAAGTAACACATACAAACTGTCGCATTTTATCATAAAAAGTAACGTCATATTTTAAGATGAAATTTAGTTCACAGATAGACCATGTCCTAGATTAAAATTTAGGCTACTTGACAAATGAAAATTCTTGCGATAACGGTCCTGCGGGGTCGGAGCCGTGGCTACAGCTGATAGTTTTTAATAAGAACTTTTTGGTTGTTTATGGCGGATTTATGAAAAGTTCGTAAGGAAAGCCCTGTTAATTTAGAAATTTTTCTTTTTACCACAAATACTACGATCGGATGTTTAAATGCTTAGTCCTAGTGAAGGTATAATAAGGATAAACAGTGTTCAAGTTTTACTTCATTTTCAATTTAAAAAAAGGAACATAAATTAATACATTAAAATAATACAAAAGAATTAACCAGATCATCAGAAATACATACAATACTCATTGAATCTACTTCTTAATAATACATATTTATTTAAAGTAGGACAGTATACCTTCTCAAGTGATTACTCGGAAACAAAAAAATCTTAGAAAAGCGATAAGCCGATCACAATATAGAAATAACGCATGTTTTTTTTTTATTTAAACAGAAGGCACAACCGACCAAACGGCGATTTATCAAAGTATATGACAGCGTTCGAACATAATTTTAAGGAAATTGTAAAGAATATTGTGTTTCATAATTAATGAAGCAAGGTTTTCTGGGTAACAGAATATTCCCGATCTTAGATTCGGGTCGTCATTACTCGTCTCTTTGTGCGACATTCTTTGCGCCCAGGTGTTCACATAATTACATTGGATGGTGATAGACAAGGACAGATGCATAGACTAAATTTTTAAACAGAGAGAGAGGCAACACCGGCCCTTGCGTTGATTGATAACTGTGACAAAAACGTAGCAGATGAAAAATAATAATTATTAGATCTTTTGTTAAAAGGTGTATGAACTAAACACAGGGGTGCGCTTCGTGTTTTTAGTTGGCAAATTAGAAAAAGAATTGCAGATTAATTTAATTTTTTTTTTCAATACTTTCATAAGTTTTGTTCTTACTGTGCTCATTACCTATTAAACTTAATTTCGGATTACTCAAAAACAGAGTAAATGAAATAGAGGTTAGTTGTGAAAAATCAAGAAAGATTCGGATTTTTAAGCCTAACGCGAAACGGTACCCAATACTGTTATTGAGACGAGACTATAAACCTCAACTGTCCATCCTTATATCTGTCTGTCTGTATGCCAGTGGATTTTTTTTCTATTGAGTCGGCTCACAGGCATTCGGCCCACCATAAAGCGGTTATAATACTTGAAATTTTTATTAGTAACAATAAGGTATTAAAAAAAATGAAGAAAATATAGAAAATCGTCATATAAGTAGTACTGAAAGTTTATTTTAATTAAACGCGATTTGTAATGAATACGGTGAAGCATTGCATTAAGTCTGTACTATTTTGATGATGTGAATAAATAAGATTTATCTACGGCATAACCCTAAATGTAAAGCGCGATGATGGCTTGCAATTAAAAATTGCCAACCCTATGTCCGCCGCCGGCTGCGCAGTTCACCTAGACCAACAATGAGCTGCGAAGCGCGCGCAGGTAGATATAAAAACCATACTATTAACACTTCGAAAAACACACACTAACTTTATTCTTATTGAAATAAAGCTGATTTTGAAACATTTTGAAACATTTGGAACAGAAATCAAATCTTTGTATGAATGTACTTAATTTTTTTCCCCTTTCATTAGCTAAGTTCGCGCTTTATGGATCACGATCGGGGTTCGACGGACGTGTCTTATTGTTTCGTCAAATACATGAGAATTTTGTCAATAAAAGTTGGGTGGTATGTTTTTTTTTCGTTTCGGTAGGTAGACATTTGATTCTTTGAAATCTTGATGAGCTGAACTGTTTACCTACTTAAGCTTATATTTCTTAGTAAAATTCAGAGGTTTAAATTCTCAACCCAATTTTACAGATACAATGGTAGAGATATTAGGATAAGAAACTAATCCATTCTTCATTTTACTTTATTCTTAGGTACTATTTATACTATTATACTAATAATAGTTGCTAATAATTAACACGAAAGTGCGAGTTTGTGACAAAACGCACCTTAACTGCTAAACCGATATACTTTGTTAGATTATTGGTAAGTATTTAGTAAATATAGGTATAATATGTATATACCAACTAATTTTATAAATTCTGTGGCTACACGTGCAGCCTGATGAGTTCTTTCAAGAGGGTGTTGATTGTCCATATTCCGCATTAGTTTATGATGTGTGGTACCTAACCCTATTCACAACATGAGGAAGATTTCCTTTCTTTTGGGTAAGACGAGTCCTGATTCATTGAGATGAGTCAGGATGAGGCTCAGAGCATTGCTAAGATCTAAAAAAGTGAGTTTTTACAACAGAAAGGGATTTATAAATTGAACAAGGGTTTAGGAGAAAGTCCTTCTTCTACTAAAGAGAAATGATGAAGACGTCTTTGCTTATCATGCAAACTGTCAGTTTTGTTAATAATCACCAGTAAAGAAATATAAAAAAAGTTATCTCATTGTTTAGCAACTAGACAATGTATTTGGAAATGAGAATTAATAAATAAGCAGCACCCTTGACTCATGTTCTTTTAAAATATGTTGATTGTAGATATCCTCTAAAATACCTTTAGTAATCCTAACCTCGAAATCATTCTGAAAATCTGGATATTGTCTAAAATTCTAAAAAAAGGAATTATCTCATGGTCAAATGAGTAAGTTAGCTCATTTCAACACTAAGGTCACTCATACCTGGTAAGCATTAAAATTGCGTATTTTCCAGGTATCTAATAATTTTAAGAAAAACCTATGTAGGGTAGTACATATTCTGATATTCAAACTGTTTCAAATTCCATCTCCTTCGTTAAAATATTTTCTAGATAGAATGAGAACTAATTACAAAAGGTTGCAGATCAGTTCAGATATTTCATTGGTATTTTTGTGATCATCTTACGAATGTGTCTTTTGCTATATTTAAGAATATGAGTCCGATTAAATAAATATAAAGTAGGTTTCTAGGTCAGTCTACCCTGTATGCCTCCATGTCATAAATCACTTTTGGTCTCTGTCAAACTGTCTCTGTTACGGTTTGTTTCTCTCTGGGACAAACAAATTTTGCATGCCATGCATGGAATGACGAACCAACCATTCTTCCCAGCCTCCTCAGCCTACGCTAGAAATTCCGGGATACGATTTAATCGTGGTCACCAAATAATCTTGACACAGATTCACTATCGCCATGTTTTTTTTCCCTATTGACACCAAGTTTGTGGGTGCGTCTAAAATAGTGGAGTATTCTTAGACAAACCATGTAATCATATAAGCCAAATCACTGCCATCTAGCGACAACAACAGCGACTTAAGTGAGGTAATTTTCCTTAACTCTTTCCGGGCAGGTAACAGTGCGTTTAAAACAACGTGACTAATTAACCTCCCCAGGCCACTTCTAAACGGTTTCTGCAGACGGCTTGCAACAGAATGCAATGTTGCATACGTATGCAGTATTCAGCTTTTGTCGGCATCTACAAAGCGTCGTTCCGGCTTGTTTAACGAAGAATTGTTAATTATTGTTGAGGCAACCCGACTCCAATCTATTGGTTTTTGCAAAACCCCGACAAAGCAAATAACATCACACATTTTCGACTCTATTTCTATCATTATTAGGACGATTGTTTGCCATTGAATTGTGTACCTAGAGTTATAATTAGTTTAGATAAGATTTTGAAATAAATTTATATTTGTGTTTGTAATTTGATATAGCTAATTGCTAATATTATACGCATGGTAAAACATATTCATACGAAATGAACAATTCACATTTTTAAAATTGTACCTGTACGATATGGTTTATTCTTTTAGATTATTAGAAATGATTGTTTTTACAAACATTAAATAATAATAATGACTTTTTTTATTTTACTGAAGGAAAAGTTTAGCACGATGTAGTTTTAAGTACAGGAAATATCATAATATGAATAAATTTAAAGGGAATTAAAGTTGGTGAACAAGTGTATGCTGAGAAAAGTCTGCTGTTATAAGTACATTTTTTTATTTCCTTTGATATTATATGTTATTGTGCTTCTATTTTTGGTGCAATAAAGTATTTACAAATAAACAAATTTGCTATCTCATTGTACAACTACAGAAAGATGATTGCTCTCTTAAAAACACTAATCGCCTCATTCATAAAAGTTTAAATTAGACAGACTACCTAATTTTTTGAAGTCCTCTTTAGAATTTCAGTTTTGAACATCGCAGAAATTAATAAACTACCATGTAATCATGTGATCCTACCCTAACACAGACTACAGAACTACATACTAGGCCTTATACCTGCCAGGCAATTGGAGACATATTTTTTTTGTACTACTACGTAGTTAGTATAAGTGCCCCTAGTATGAGTTTTTCTTAACGCTGACGCTAGCGACTGCGTTAGCGAATTTATACGGCAGACCTGTACAGCGCCTCTGGCGGATAGTAAGGCAACTAAAAAATTCCATACAAAATCCTTACGCAGTCGCTAGCGTCTGCGTTAAGAAAAACTCATACTAGGGGTACAGATCTCAATGTGATATTTGCTGAACCTAATTACCTAGCTTATTCAAGCTCTATCAACAATCTGATCAAAATAAAAAAATAAATCAATTTAATCTAATTAAAAGCATTACACGTTTTTTGTTCGAGAACGAAACAAGACTAGTATTAGGAGATTAATCGTGAGATTAGGAGGTGAGGTTCCAGCGGGTCAGCGATCATATCTCTAAAGATGATACGTCAAACCGTCCATCCACTGTCGTGTTCTATAAATTATTTATACAATCTAATTTAATTTAAGTCCCCTGACCTTTGGCCATAGTTTAGAAATGACAGAAGGTGATGTCAAGACAAAAAGATATAGGCGGCGTTACAAAAATGACATCGAGCAAGAACTAGGTAAAGGAAGTAACATAAGTGTATAGGTAACTATACTAAAAAAGTAGAGTTCCTTTTAAACTTATAATGAAAAAATTTCGTATGTAGGTACGTATAGGGATGCTACACATAACGGCTTACATTAATACCAATTGTGTTACGTTATTACTTTTTGTTCTCAGTGTCACAATAATGTAAATAAATGACTAGGTAAAAATCTCACACTAAGATTTTTTTGAAGATGATCTACTGGCTGATCTTGCATTGTTCATAAAAAATCACGTCCACAAAATACTAGAAAATATCCATCTCATATAATTTTAATGGCACATTGTATTACTCCAGACATCGCATTATTACGATGACGCTTCTAGTATTTTCAAATGAATACGAGTCGGCCAAATGAATTACAAATGCTTCTAGTATTTTCCGATATAAATTCGGGCCATGTTAAGGGTCGATACTACGAAAACTGGTTATTTTGAACATTTGTTTTATATAAATGACTGCAGTATTTATTCTAAAATAATTATAAAGTACAGCTAAGAATAAGATGAGCATTATTTTTGTTACAAACAAGATTCAATATTCAAATTTGAAAAAAGCCCAGTTCCGTTTAAAACAAACAAATGCCTTATTTTTAAAAATACGATTTATTATTTAAAATAAAATGGAATGTTAAATAAATAAATAATAAATAATAATAAATAAATAATTGCTCGCTTAATGTAAAATACAGGTGTTGTGAACAAAATTAAAACAATAAAAAAAAACAAATAGGTATAGTCTGGGGACGCAGGGTTCAAATTGTTAGTTTTTGCAATGTTCAACTATAAGTTCCGGTGGATTGTCGGAAGGCGTGCCGAGGATAACGAAGTTCTAATCTGTATCGTTATTGCGAAAACTTTAAAGAAAATAGCTGTCACAAGCTCCTCTTAAGTACTATTTTATTCGTTGTAAAGAAAGCTGGAATCTCAAGTTGTTTGATAAAATTATTTGAAGTGATCATAATAAATCATATAGGTCATAGGTAACCACTTAACATCAGGCGGGGCCTTGTGCCTGTATGCCTATTTTCCAAGCAAAGGAGTTTCTAAAAAGATTCTCCGATCTGGATGTAACATTTGTTAAATTTTAAAGTTTGACAAATGTCAAACAAATGTTTCTTTGAACAACTGAAATATAAACTTGTAGTATACCTCGTGTGCTCATAAGTTTTGAGACAAACTTTGTACTTAAAAAATAAAATAAAATATTACTGACATCTATTTATTTCTTTTTCCATTTTTGAATTTGGAATGTTAACTTTTAATTTCTTTGGTTTTTAAATTAATTTCTTTCAAATTTGTCGTTATAGAGGAAACAAAAGAATTACGTGCGGCCGTGATTTCGCTATTTAAGGTGGGGAAAAAAATAATAAAGATTTCCCGTGAGGTGAAAAATTTTGGTGTGAGCCGTAACTTCGTGTATTACACTATTAAACGATACAAGGAGTCAAGTTCTTTGCAAGATAGCCAAAGGAGTGGTCAGCCACGCTCTGTAAGGACGCCTGCGAACATCAAAATCATCCGAGAGCGACTTTGCTGAAATCCATGTCGCACTCGGAAGAAACTCGCGCTTCAGACTAAAATTTCGCGCGTTTCATTCAACTGAATACTGAAATATGATCTTAAGGATATGGCGTATAGCCGCAGGAAAGTTCACTTCTTAAACGATCGCCTTCGTAAATTGCGACGCGAATGTTGTCCAATGCTGATAAGGAGACACGATGCGAGAAAGATACTCTTCACCGATGAAAAAATCATTACTATCGAAGAAAAATTTAACCGACAAAACAATAAAGTGTATACCAAAAGTAGCAAGGATGTACCAGCTTCAGCACGGAATGTTTCGCGAACTTACCATCCGGCTAGTGTGATGGTATGGTGGGGAGTTTCGTATGAAGGTGTCACTCCGCTCCATTTATGCCAACAAGCTGTCAAGGTGAAAGCCAAGAATTATCAAAGTCACATTTTAGAGCCTGTTGTGAAATCTCTGTCACATACTTTATTTCACAACAAGGATTGAGTTTTCCAGCAAGACTCGGCGCCACCCCATAAGGCAAAAACCACCCAAGCTTCGTTGTAGGCAAATGTGCCCGGCCTTCATCGCGGCGAACGAATGGCCTTCCTCCAGCCCATCTCAACCAGCTAGATTATTTTTTATAGACGAATTAGAGCTCAGGGCCTGCTGAAAGTCCCACCCAAACTTGGAGTCACTGAAGCGAACCCTTGTCCGAGAAGCAAAGCCAATTTCGCTGGAAAAGATTCGTGCCGTCATTGATGACTGGCCAAATCGTCTAAGGGCCTGTATTAAAAACAAGGGTGGTCATTTTGAATAATAATTATATTTTATTGTTGATTATTATCTACTTAATGTATACTGAATTTTTTTTAAATGTAAGTTTATTATTAAAAAAGTTATGCAACTTTTAGTTCGTCTCAAAACTTATGCACACACGAGGTATAAAGAAGAAGGAAATAACTACCTATTTTTAAATTTTAAGTAAAATTGTAAAATGTTTATATTCTCTTCTTGTATGTTTTTAATATTTTTAAACGTTAAAGTAAACTGCCTCTTAAATGTAGCGTAATTTTGTTTACCTACTTATGAATGCAGTCACCTTGGTTTTTATTCCAATTGAATTTATCTTACGACTCGAAAATGTCAACTTTTGTTTGGTAGGTGCATATTAAAATAACATAAGTAGTTGGATGAATAAATTGGGAGTTAAGTAGATACCATTGTGTGTGGTCGGTATGGTATTTAAGAAGAGTCTGGATATTTTAGCGGCAGATCGGAATTGATATTTGATTAATTTTGGAAAAGAAATGTTAAATCTTGTTTGTGGAATTCTTGCATATGTATAAAAAGTTACCTATTTTAAAGTACATCGTATAGTCCTCCTGGTATTTTGAACAATAGACCCTCTCAGTAATTTTAATTTGGCTAAATTGTAATCAGTCAAGGTCATTGTTAAGAATATTTGATTTCTTCACAAACATATGGTTTGTTTAGAGAAACTCCTAGACTTCGACCTAGTACAAAGTTCTGTTAGCGCCCGGTAACATCACGTGACAGATATCTCCCCACTACAGGTAAACCCCTCTTGGCAGTAGTAGTATGAGTGTAACGCTCTCTTCTCCTTGGGTTCGCCGAGCGGTGCAGACGTGTATTGTGCTCTAGTGATTTAACATGGCCTTTATTAGTATTTGATATTGATATGATATTGCTGTTGATAATTTTAATATGTGTTCAAATGTAACTGTAGATTAACATAGTTAGGCACGGACGAGGGATTGGTACGCTTCAGGCTGGATCCCAGTGATAGGAGCGGGGTTGGTGCTCCTATCTTTACCGTGATTAGTGCCAAAGCTTAGACACGAATGGGTAATTCGGTCCTAGCTGATAGTTCTTACTAACATTAACCTTCCTGGTGAAATCATTTGTATCTATTGTAAGAAATACAAAGAAATCAAAAAAGAAAAGCGACAGACAGGAGCAAAGGTTACTAATGAAAATACACTAGTAGTATAAAACGTACAAAATAACATTTCCTTTCAACTTGAAGGCACCTAGAAACTGGTAGAATTCAATATAATAATTTTCATGCCATAATATCTGCACTTTAATTACATAAAGTAGCAAACGTGAATGCAAATTTCAAAATGGCGTCATATTATTTTAGATGAACCGAGCGTCGCGTCTCTCCCGCCACGCAGTCTGCCGACCAACTTTACGACCCAGCCACTTTTATTGGCTACCTCACATCCGACGCTCCTCAACCTCCCATTCACTCTTAAGAAATATACTTTTTTACTGCTATGTCACTTGGGTAATTTATTGACAATGAACACACGCACGTGCAATTCTATTAATATTTTATTGTCGTAAGATTTTATGCGAGCTCTCCGACTATTGTTCGGAGTTTGTATTTAATTGATCGAATATTTCAAACAAACCTACAATAAAGTTTCTTTTTCATATTTTTGTAGAATTAGACATAAGCAGATTTTTTTTATTTTTCAGCAATAAAAATGGAGCTGAAATATTTATTATACATTCTCTAGTTAAGTGTTTCTATATGGAATTATGGGCATTGGCCCATATTGTATACTTATATGTAAGCCAATGCTGTCACAGGTTGTATCATCTGAAATCTTTCTTTCTTCGAAAAAAGAAAAAATGTTCAAATTTTCAGATATATATGCTTAATTTATATAATTTAATTAGATTAAAAATGTAGAGCAAATGAGATTCTCTTTTTTAAAATAGGTTATATATTTATATATTTTACATAATCTTTCAAAAATTTCTATCAATTGGCTTAAAATTCCTACACAATTCAATAAATACGAGCCAACTAATTGCGTTTTCGAATGTTAATCGACCGATCGACCTGACAGTGCCATAAACCATCTCCGTCGCCGTAAAAGTCGTGTGTGGTTTTTCATCGTCTGACGGTCGGCTTCGAAATTATATCCCACCAAATAATGACAATTCCTCCACCGATGCCGAGTGCATCTCCATATTCGTACGATATTTTTAACGTTAAAAGCCTTTTTGTCTTTTTGCTGTTGATTCCTGCTATTGGATTGACCACCACGTTTTTACCTTCTAGAGTCGATGAAAGTATAGGTACTCAACTATTTATATATTGATAGATGTGTGTAACTGTAATGTTTAAATGTGTGCTTGAGTTAGCATATTTTTATGCTAAGATATCGTTATTTGTTAAACATAAGTTTATTTTGGATCTGTATAAATTTTATGAAGTAATCAGTGCATGTACTCGTAAATAGCTAAATCAGCTGACTAAATGGAGTAAAAAATTCTTAATATGTTTTATATGGAAGTACATAGATACATACATATAATCACGTCTTAATCCCATACGGGGTAGACAGAGCCTAGAGGCATAAGACCTTAGGCCACGTTTAGCATAATGGTAGTTGAAACAGGAAATCAATAGTGATGGGTTACTAGCCTCATCGCCTATGTCAAGATTTCCCCATTCAGCGATTCCCTCAGACGACTTTTACGGCTTGCGCGGGAAGAGAAGCAGCTGGTACATTCTATGTTTTTCGTTTTCTTCCAGACCAGCATGGAAGTTCACAAAGTTCATAATTATATAAGAAGAATTCAAATAAATGAGTATACATTGGAAATGCACTCTCATAAACAGCCTCGGACAAAATACTCCTGCACCGCAGAATACGCGTTATATAATTAACAGCTACACCCCGTAAGGTTCAGTGTACACACGTGTCTTCCTCTTGAATCACTCTATCTATTTTAAAAAAAACGCATTAAAATCCGTTGCGTAGTTTCGAAGATTTAAGCATACATACATAGGGACAGACAGCGGAAAGCGACTTTGTTTATACTATGTAAAGATTGACACTGGTAGAGACTTATTAGTCTTGGGTTATTAATTAGATTGGAAATACATAAAAGATACTGTGTGAAATAATTAAAGAATTGAAAATAACAAAGTTTATTTTTATACATTAGAGACGATATACAAACATGCGACCCACTTGAAGGAAAACTTATGGAAGCATGCTGTAAACCTGCTACATTTTTTTTTTCCCGAAAATATTTACAAATTCTACTACAAATCACAATGCCAGTGTTGATCTTCTTAATTGGGATATCTTACATTATATATCTGAGAACTAAGGCTTTTCGAAAGGCAGAAAATAATCGAATTTCTTGAGCCAGTCTGTCTGAACATACCTTTACGGGGCACTAACTCACGCGGCCCCAGAACAATGCGTGCAATGTTCGGCACCTAATGTGCACGTTGATTGAGCCCGTGCAATGTTGCGGCCGGCAAGCCTAAAATTGCGCCTGTAAAAAGATCATCAGCTCTCGGTCTACATTGCAACGGCGGCGGCGCAGTGGTTAAGGTTTAGAGCCAATTGAATTGACACGTATACATTTTTGAACAGAATATGAGATAAATATGAGAAATTTGTATTGATATAAAAAGTTGATGCAAGATGTAAGAACTTACGAATTAATGTAGAGCAGATTAACCCAAGTGTTCAAACTTACCTGTAAAAAAACAAACATGTTAATAACAAATATTTGTATATTGTTTTAAATTATCGAATAAATAATAATTTATATTTTGTTCGACAAGATCTGCTTCTGAATGAAACAGAGCTTACCTACCATCTCAATAACTTTAATAAACTGGTTGGTTACATGCAAATAATGTTACGGTTAATCCTCCCGGATTGAAGGACTGAAGGTAAAAACTATTGAAGAGCGAATGAAGCGACCTCAGCATTCCTCTCGCCACGTAGCGGCATCTCCGGCGCATTCCCCACTTTTTCCTAAGATGCCAGCACGCCCTGGACGCAAAATAAGGAATTACAGAAGGATTCTTCAAACGAAATAAGATTTGGAGAGCCGACCCCTATTAAATGGGAGTGATAGGACTAATGATGATGACGATAAGTTAAGATGTAAAGTCCCTTGATACAATCTGCCATATCGAATATTTTGAAAAGATATAACGGAAAAGGTCTGGTTTCAGTTAAAATTATTATGTTTTTAAAAAGTAATACTTATCTAAAGTATTTGGTATGATGCCTTTTAATAATAATATATTAAATAATTTTAGGATTGGTCTCGAAAAAACTAATTGAATTGTGGTACATCTGAGGGGGCGGAAAAGCCAAAAACGGAAGTTTAGATAACGATTTAGTACCAAGAAGAAAAGAATAAGACACAGTTTGCGTGTAACACATATAGGTTACCATTCTGTATTAATAGTATTTTGTACTTTGGCCTCATCTAATTGCACTTAATTTTTGCCCCTACTCAATTATTTCTAGAGCAACGATACTTGAATGGGAATAAAATGCTTGTTACCCCGCTTATGGAGTTAAAAAGCAGACTGATTGAAAAAAAAATATCAGTTGGTATTTTGTTTTTATTCAGATATCATTGGGTGCTTGCAGTAGATGGAAATATCATTTAATTATGTGAGGAATAAGTATAGTGACTTACTTAAGGTAAGTATTTAAGTATGTTCTATTAGTGTAATGTTTAAGTTTCTAAAGCGCATAAATTAGAAATCAAATAATAAAAACACTAATGTAATATAAGTTTCTAAAACCTTCAAAATTTAAATATCCCTAGTAGGTTATGAAATAAAAGAAATGGTAAGTATACATAAGACCAATTAAAACTAATAAAGAGTACACATTCCCTTACAAGTGAGAGATTATTATTTGTTTGTGAAATTATACTTGATCTGAACGCATAAAGTAGAAACTTCTCACATTAATAAAAACGAGGCTCAACGACTTGCAACCAACTTTTGGAATGACCGCTCCAGTTAATGACCAGTTACACGCGAATCCATCAACATAGTAGCAATGAAACCTTAAATCACACCGATTCCACTACAATGAGAAAGGGCTTGGGAACGTAACGAGAACTTATTAACAAGCATTGACCTCTATAAATACTTGCTGGACATAAAACAACCTAATAGTTTAAATACCACAGTCGAAAGACTGTGAACAGAACAGTTTTTTTTAACAGAGATGACAACAAACTAAATCTGTATAAGCAGATTATACAATACGGCCTATGGTTATATATATCCTATAAATTGCAACGTTTTGTCTATAATAAATATGCCTAAAGAAATAAAGAGAAATATAAAACTGTAGGTTTGCTACTGTGATCAAAAGAAGTAAAATTATGCTACTTCATTTCGAAAAATTGTAAAGCACAAATATTTAATAACTCGGTAATAAACTTTTAATGAATGTTGACTACATTTTTAGCATACTCTTAGCTCTGAAAACATGGGGAGGAGGTCATTTTCATTCCCGTGAGGACAAGAAGAAGAATAAGAATAAAGTAGATGATTTTCAGTACATATATTTTATCATTATCTTATCACACTGTTTCGAACAGCGGCATTACAAGTGAAAAATCCCATGATAATGTCCAAACTCCAATAGAAGAGGAATACGATGAAGAAGAATGTTTAGTAGATTCAATAGCTCATCTAGCACTCACATATACAGGTCATTGTTAACAAGTCCAAGCATAGAGCGATACTCACGATCTTGCTCATTACAAATTATGCCCGCATTCCTCAAGCCTATCAACAGGCTAAGAAAATACAGTGAGACAATTAACACGGTGGCTAGCAAAAACTGCCCTGTTCTGACAAATTGCGTATTTTTATGATGCGAAACTGGTATACAGTATAACAAATGATACACACCTGTTATGAGGAATAAATGTGCTGTGAATTTATTATGTTCACATTATTTAGTTCGAGTTATAATATCTAAGTATACTTATATTGTAGGTTAGTACTGAATAATTGTAAATGTGTGTAGTTATTGCTAATATTAAGAACACACATCTAATTAATTACCAGATACAAAGGAAAAGAAAATGCTAATATAGTTACAAACATATTTTTCTTTTGAAAAATGTTTACTTTGTGCCAATCTATTTGTGCAATAAATGTTTTCATTTATCATACTCGGAAAGTAGTGTTTTCCTGATCTGAGTATAGGGTGGAAAACGCTTCATGCCCTTCCACGGGTCGAAAAAACCCATAGTAATCACTTTCTTCCTTAGGGCGGGAAAGAAATTTCAAAATTAGAACATAATTTTGCCTGTGAATTTGGAAGGAAATCGGCTACAAAAAATTTCAACAACAAAAAAAAAATGTGGAAGTATAAACAGCCAGTGTTAATTTAAAAAATATTTATAAGGGTCAGCACTCACTAAGAGCAAAGCATTTTCTGATAACACTGAAATATTAACTTCATGAATATGGGCATACAGTGAAAAATAAACACATGTACAAACGCGACGGTCCTGAACATCACGTTAAGAGGTTTATTTAATTTTTCATTTTAATTTTTTTGATAAAACTAAACTCGCTAAAACAGTTGATGGTAACACCTCTGCAGTGCTCTTGGTGTGCGCTGATCTTAAGCGGAACGGAGAGGCCCCCATGAAGCGCGCGGTATGTTCTATATTTAAAATTTAAAACTGAATTACCAACACAATATCATTTAAGAAAGCACTACTCATGTTTTTACTATTATTAATTTTAGAAAAATTTCTTTTTTACTTTCCTTATATTCGAAATGAAAAGTAGAGTGTTTAACACGGGTAAAATGAATAATTCCTGCTCGGACTATAGCCGTCTAAATGCCTCGCACGGGAATTATTCCTTTCCTCCCTTGTATAACAATCTACTATTTTAAATTGTATTGCGTACAATAGCGACCTTATCACTAAAGATAGTTTTCAGTCGGTTGTGGCTCAAATTATAATAATGACTTACAAGAATTCGTAATGACTTCATTGCAAAAATAAGTCTATGCTTCGAATGCTTAGATTTGGATTTCATTGAATCAAATAAATTTATATTCATATCAAGAACTTGTTATTGTAGTTTCAATTCATAATACTTAATCTTAATTTTCACGGTCCCATACTATCTAACTGTATCATCGAAATGCCGATAAGCACAAGATAAAAACACAATCGTGTCAGACGACTGGCAGTGCGCTGACACGACGTGGCACCTCACAACAACCTTTGTACTCTCGTTACCTCACAGTCGACCACCCGATAAGAATAGAGACAGGCATTCCAAGCGATTCAACTCCTAGGTGAAAATAAAAGAGATTGTTTATAAAGCTAAAGAAGACGACATAACAATGGATGACGCTGATGGACCAACGGCTCCGGCCGCACCAAAGCCATCGAACCAAACTAGAATTTATCACCACGTTCTAAAGTTCATTAATTTATAAATACAACCAAAACATGTGACTTAAAGGAGACGATTAGGAAAGTGGGGGCGTGATGTAGGAGAGAGACAACAACTGAGGAATGAAAGGGTCGGCGAGATCCGCGGGTCACAGGCGTGATGTCAGGTCAGCCACTTTTGCACCTCGCCGTAACAACGCGTCTCAAATTATTATGGACGTTTGATAAGTGTTGGAAGATTGCGGTGTCTTGGTACTTTATGATGTTAATTAAGTGTTTACTCTGGTATAGTACGCTACAATATTGTTGTCAGCTTGCCGCTTGTCGCCAGGCGCCACGCACGTTTTTGAGTTTTATGAAATGACATTCACATCACGCTAGACTACTCTAGCTTTTATCAAATAATTTACAATGAGAACAATATATACATAATTGGCAAACAGATTTACAGACTATTAGATATTCTAATCTCTTGATAAAACTATAATGTTAAAGCTCACTGTAAGCGACCCTTTTGGGATCCAAGGAATATGAGAACGAATTCACTTGCGATCTAGCGGATGTTTACATCATGCCAACCGATTCCTCTATAAGCACATGACATTATATTCAAAACTGAGCAAATATTTATTTATTGAACTGACATGATGATGATTTAGATGTGATGAAAACAGATCCGAATTCACTCAATATGTATTCTGGCTAAGAAATAGCAATAAAGTTGATGCAATGAAATAAAATTAGCGTAATAACGATTTATAGCAATAAAAGCAGTTATGACGTCGGCCAATAAACTTCCGAATCTCTGTGCGTTTTAAAATAACTGTAGATTAAGGGGGTAAAGACTTGAGCCGGGATCTAAACGTTAATGCGCCTTAATGTGTATTTTACGATTGTTACACAAGATGGCCAGTTTTACATCGGTAAGCGATCTCTATCTGCGTTATTAAATCGTCTGATGTTCCAAAACATCAAATTATGAACGAGGAATAAATCAAGGGTGATCGTAAAATGCTTTATGTTTTGTTCAGACGGGCCGCGGGCTGATTCGATTGCTCGTCCAAATTGGGCCAGATCTGCTGTGCGTTCTTAGGAAATACAGTTTGACATATAAACTTAATGCAGATATATTTGTGGTTTTGTTTTTATTGTAAGAAGGTAAACAGACATATGATGGAATGAACAATTGGTACCACTTTATATAAAACGTGGTAGCTGTTATCAGCAATAAAACTGGTGGAGATGTTTTAAGATTATACCTAGTTCTAATGTCATATTTATATTTATCTTTATTATCTCTATTGAAGTGAATCATTTATATGACTAGATAAAAATGTATTTTAGTATAATTAATCAGCTAGAATCGAAACAGAAGAAAAATAAATGGATATATGTTTTAAATTAAAAACTTCATAAATACTAGCGAATGACGTATGAATTTAATATAATAAGCAATATTTTAGTAAAACAAGTTTGTTGAATGAACTGAATGAATAAATATAACAGTAATGAACATATGACTACATTTTTCATAAGATTTTACATTTTTTGATCATTGTTTATATCACAACCAATCTAAGCTTTACGTGATAAAAACCAGAATGAATCAGCTAAACACAACAGTCATAAAATATTAGGAATTTTGTTAAAATACATTATGATAGATAAAGGCGATACTCCTTTGATCGGATATCACAAACGCATTAACACTTAATGAAACATTATGAATAGCTCACATGTTAATGTATGGGGTGCAGTCGATGATAAATAGAAGTTCGATGACGAAGTAAGTCCCGAGTTCGATTCTTGTTTGGCGATTAAAGTCATTTGCGGTATTGCGGAATATATCCAAAATGACGCAACTAGACATCTTGATAACCGGTTTTATAACCTCAGCCAAAATGGGTGGAAAGATTCAGGCAATATTTAAAAAAAAAATGTTTACTGATACTTTTCCATTTTTCAAGTTAATAGACTTGAAAACACAAATTCATGGAAAGACTACCACGTGATACTCACGGGAGGGTTTCGGTACTCCGGTGGAACAACACGTGACTACAAATACAAACTGATTTCAAGCAAATAAAAACTTAATTTTCAAGTAAATAAGCACATTATCCTGAAAGCCTTTTAAAAATACTAAGTACATAATACCTCATCTGAATTTCATCAGGCTGATTGGCGATCCGAAGCCAGTTCCACAAAACATACAAACAGATGGACAAAAAACGTGATCAAACCGAATACAATGACAACTGCAAGTCGAATCAATCACAAAAAACCAGGGACGAACAAAAACAACAATTAAAGAGACCGGAGAAATATTTAAAATACGCGGTGTTATTGTCTTTTTTGAGCCGCTGGTTTGCTTCTACTATAAGCTTGTGATTCTCGATTATATACAGTACTTATATTATAAATAAATACATTTTTGATGTGATGACATAGATTTTCGAATAATTAATTAGTTTCTTTAAGTTCGGACAACAATTGACTGAACACGTGTAATATTTGCATAAACCAACTTATTTAAACGATTTTATTTTTGTTCTGTAGCTTTACTATTTTTTTGGGCGTGATTTCAAGTCGGTTTCTTTGTTTACGTGTTTCTGTTAAAGAACTGATTTGCCCCTTTCTTAGCTACAAGTGGATAACACCAAATACGTAGGTAGTTTTTATTTTATTTTAATTTCCAAATTCTCTACACGTGTCTAGATGTCGTCTTTATTGGTTTAGTCCAATTAATGGCGTCTAATGTTGTTCTCCGAAACGGGCCTAGCGTAATAAATTACTAATTTACATTTTTTGTACAACCCTTTGAGATTTTACGATGTACTGTCACGAACAAACGTAGGCAGAACACTATGTTTTACGGAGCATTTATAGAAAACATAAGTACTTATTATATTAAAACACGCCATGCATTCTTTTGTCAATAAAATTTCATACAATGTAGTAAATAAATGCCATTGTCGGCTGTAATTATGTGAGCACGGCAGCGATTTGTCATAAGTAAACAAACCTATCTAAACCGCGATAGTTTTGTATGTAAAATATCTGTTAGTTACTTATATACAGGCTGTTGAAGTTAAACGTTGTCTAAAAGTATGCGCGCCACGCCACTGTAGAATGATGGAGTAATAATCTTTAGTCTGTACAATTTCTACATAGGAAAATGCAAACATAAATAGATGATGTAAATGCACACCGATTTTTTTCCATTTGATATAATAAGAAGATGAGATAAAGATAAGATAAAGTTTATTTTTATTTTTTATCGATCTCTATATTATTTCCTTTAAGGTGCCACACCACAACTATTTTACTGCAACGAAGTGTGCTTTACGACCTCTTCATGTGTAATCCTAATCGAATTCAATAACCCAAGGCGAGCTATTTACAAATAGACAAATATCTCTTTTAAATAGCGTCTATTATTCACTCTTACTTAGGTCGCGGCCGTCGAAATCGTCTGATATAATCTGTGCTTCTTTAATTTGCAAATGCTCGATCTGAGCGCAGACTGAGTGATTGAGACTGAGCGGTCGGTCGCTTCGACAGTGCACCGCATTCTATGTAAAATATGAAAGACGCGATGCTGCTGCATAGCAAGGATTGAGAATTTTATGGGAATGGACAAGGTAGTTCTTACTAGTTAATATACAACAAAGCGAGAATGTGAGCAGATAGGTATTTGGACTGAGTAGAGTTGGATTTTTTTATGAATTTGAGGTTGAATGAGGGTTTCTTGATGGCTTTGTTTGATCTATGATACAATTTTTGTTTTAATCTACAAAATTGGATGTTTCAATATTTTTTTACTAAATAGAGAGTACCTTTACAAAATGAGATAATGTTTAATGTTTACGTTGGAAGACAGATATATATGCAATTATTTGAGACACAATTCCGCTCGTAAAGTGGGCAAAAAAAAACTGTAAGCTATAATAGATTAGTTACAAGAACTTATCAAATTACTCTGCGTGCTTCCGCCACTATTTTATTCCTGCAAACTACTGTAACACCTGAATCTATTAAATACGTTATTAATTACCGTCTCTCTCTTAGTTATTTCTTTGTTCTTTAACTATTTGGCTTCAAAACCGTCCAATTTCCGCAATTCTGCTCCTCTTCGCACGGTAACAAACAACTACCTACCTAATAACATACCGCATCCATGCCAACCCACCAATTTACATCTATCACATTGGTCATTCCACACAACTATACGCCGGCCGATGGCTACGCTGATTGAATTATGGTTGCACTACCTCTGATTAATGCGACATCCAACTCTGACGTACTATTGTCTGGTCTACATCCAATAAGCAGAAAAAGACTGAGCAGGGTATGTGTAAGTATCAGTATTTGTCTTGCGGACCTTGTAAGTTTACGTTATAGAAGTTTATAGGATTCAGAGATCTGACAAAACTCAAGATTACATTTGGAAAAATCTTATGAAGTTTATTGGGAGGCAAATTCCCGAAAAAGATAGTTATTAGCTTCTGTTTCGAGTACTAGTGAACACTCATACAAGTACTAATAACATATGGAATTTTGTAAGTGGATTTACGAAAATAAGTACCAATTATCTATTCCGTGAAAACACTCAAATAATATCAACATTTCATAACGTTTATATACAATAAAAAAATAAGCTCTGTACTAGTTACGTCGTTAATAAAATACGCATTATAGTACGAATCAATAAAACCAAACGTAATTCGTTGGGGTTCTTCCTTAAACAAACAAAAATAAATGAAAATTCAAAGACCAAAATAAAAAAACGGTAAGAGGATTAGGAGGAACGGAGATGACATTTGAAATTAAGGCTGTTTTCTTTTGTAATTTTCCCCCTCCTCACCCTCTTGGGGTGGACACGTTAAAAATGTATGTGCCGAGAGGCGACCCGGGATAATTTTCAGGACATGTCGCCTTCTACACACTTTATGATGGCGGGACAAACGAAATACAATTTTCTCTATTTATATTTCGGATTAAGGAAATATTGTGCTTCATTTTTAAGAGAATTTGAATGTTATAACAATAAGAGATTTTGGTACTCTGTTTTTGTGAATTAAAGGCTATTACTTATTTTTGTGTGAGTATTCTTATTTTCTATTTTTCTTATTAATTTAACTATTATTGTTTTTGAACCTTTTATATTTTGACTGGTTAATAATAATATAATAAGCATCATTTATTACTACAAATTTTAGTATGCCTGAGTCAGTACTTATAATCTTAAGTTATTATCTCTTTCTCATGAAATATTCAGGTCAATAATAAGATTTAAAAAGTATTAAGTTGTGTGCAATAATAAAAATCATACATGTTCTTTAAAATGATACAATTAACCAAACATTGTAAAAATCCACCGAAAAACCATTTCAAAGTTCTCATCGGAGTTAACCCTTACACCGCAACAATTAAAGTGTCTCGCGGGCAAAAACGGGCGGTTGGATCGCGCGCGGGTTTGTCGCGAAACCCACAGACACTGATCTCTATTTTAAACACTGGAGAGTGATTTCAGCCAGCATTATTTTTATGCCAAGTTAAGAGCTCGTAATGAAAGTATTACCATTAATTTTTTTCGCATATTATAGTAAATTAATTTCGTATCGTTTGTATGGTAAATAAATAATCTATGGAGGGAACTAGTGTTAACATGTTGACGTTTTCTGGTATTTTTGTTAAAATAAGTAATTAAATACAAATACTAGGAGAAGAGCTACACAGACATCAGCTATTAAAAAAGATTTATAGCAACAAATATTTTTCAGGCAATGTTTAGTTCATTTACTTTTATTTTTAATTACTTTAATTTAGTTTGTCTTTAAATGGACTAGCGTTCGAAAAAAAAACATTACAATAATCATATTAGCATCAGTTCCAGACTTGACTGTCTAGGAAGTTATGCAGTATGTCAGTGGTCTCGAACCTTGTTTTTGCCGCGTCAAAAACGCGCGCCTCGAACGCCTTGCCCCGCAATAAATTAGAGCCTGACGAAAGCCCGACACCGCTCAATACTCGGTGGCGTTAAATAAAAACATTAAAGGTAAGAATAATCGCGGGGAAAAAGCCATACAGACAGATTTGGTGGTGACAACGGCTAGCACGTGAGTTGATGCGACTCGATTTAATTCTGAATCGAGATGTTCCTTTTGTTATACCTTTCTGGAGTAATGTCTGAATTCTCAGTATTGTGATCTATTCGATGGAAAATTACTTATACAGGTTTATGCTGTCCAGAAGAAATTGAATTTCCCACAAAGTGAATAAATACAACTTACCTCTTTTAAATACGGTTTAAGTGTTGTATTATCGTAAAGTTTTGATAGGAATACTTATACCTCTAGTTTACTCAGCAAACCAACAAACTTTACAAGCTACAGCGTATAGCTCAAAATTGCTTGCAACGGTAAGCATTTTAAAAACTACATGTTCTCGGTCATAACGATTGAATTTCAATTCTAAATTCGTGAGAGTTGAAACCCTAATCTGTACAGTATACAGCACACAAGTTTGCAGAAATACGTGTACTAGATGCATATTATTTAGGTCGACATTATGTCGAAAGGCTTACGATCGAAGGTTCGTTCACTTTCGGCAAGAATTGGGATTATTCCCCTGGGGCTGGTCGGATAAGATTGGAAGACTATGAGCGCTGCGTTCAACTAGTTGGTTCGGTTTGAATTTTCGATGACATTGCAATCGTAAAATTTGATAAAGGAAGCATTTTTTTTTTATGTCAATGATTATAGATATTACCCGGTTAGAAGGGTGACGTGACAATTTTTTAAACACTGATGAAAAAGAAGGAATATTACCTACTTGTCAATTACTTGTTTGGATTTATGACATGAATAAATTTAATTTGATTTTTGTTTGAAATTCTGCTTGTTAAAGTGATCATTAGTAGCTCGGATTCAACAAAACCTGGGAAAAAATACGTTTACGACGTACTTTAGTAAGCCAAGTAAAATACCAACATAATTTGATGAACAGAAGAAGCTAAACTTAAAGGATATTTAAACGAATCAAAGCCTTACTGAACTCGCAATAGGACTCGGAACGAAACGGTTAGCACATACGGAATTAGTATTCGAAAATGCAATTTCAGTGCACTATTTTCTACATAGGGGGCGGTCCGAAAGGGGTTGGGTGAGTACATATCCATCTTGTTAGGTATGCGCCCGGATGCGCCAGCTTCAGCAAACACAATAAGAGCCTCACCCCCTCCGCCCCTCTCGCCTCACCTCCCCGCTCTCTTATGGAAAACTTATTAGAGCAAGGCCCTCTGGGAATCCTTTTTCCTTCGGTAAATATTTGAACGAGAAATTAAAATTTGACAGCGGACGTTCTGAAAGGTCGGAACGCTATTCTGTTCTGTATGCCCGTACGTGATACTTGAGGCGTAAAATGAAATTTGGATTGAGTTTGGACAGTCTTGCTCTTTATAAATTGAAATTGGTATGTGAAGTTATGTCACAGTATTAATATATGTAGATGAGATGGCCTTTTTCAAAGTTTGGGGTGGCTGGCAAAGATTTTTCATTTTCAGTTGGATCAGTCGGTACTCATAGGGTCGTTTTACAACTATTTAGTATGATCTAGTCATAAAATATTAAAATTTCTCTATTTTATCTTCTATTTAGTATTATTAGCATAGTACTGAATATAGCATAATACAATGACGTCACCAAACATACAAACTTAGTAAATGACTTTTCAGCAAAGCGCAGAAGCCCGTACTAACTTTTAATTCGGCGCGCGTGGGATTCGAACTCGGGCCGTAATATTAGTGGCAGACAAAGTTTGTGGAAGCATTCCACTGCTCTGTGTGCATTCGGAATGAGCTCCAAAACTAGCACTGTAATACAATGGAGCAAATTAGAGAGGACATTTTAGTTACCAATATTCTAAAAAAATTAAAGGTTTTAAGTATAAAGATTTTATTTCATATTTTAGACAAGAGATCAGCTCCATTGTAATGTTAGGTTAGCTAATTTGTTCTAATTCCATCACAAGTTCAGTCGCAAGAAGTCCACTACTAGATCAAACCTCCTTCATAATATAAAACCTGATAGATTTAAAGCGTCTTTTTGCAGCCTCAATAAGGTTCTGCTTCAATACCATAAATAGACGAACGAGAACATTAAAAACTGATAACGTCACTGTTCCATCTCTAGAATTTCACAGAAACTAATACAGAAAACTTAAATAACGAGCAGATAGAGTACAACAATACAATCGATGAACTTCCTCCCCGACAGACAAAGATACCAAACCATTCTCACAACAGAAAACACAAAACATTAATTTGAGAGAAACATTTTAGCAAACAAACGGAGTACATAGGAAGCGAGCACAACAATAATTCACACGTAAAACCAATGTAGTGAAAAATGAGAAAGAAGCGAACGTGCGCCGAATTTGTAGCGGCGCCCCCGTAACAAATGAGCACATTTGACTCACACACCTATATACTACCTAAATATATAAGACTTGGAATTTTTGTCATCCTATGAATGTCCAGAGAGAGAGATAATGGCAACATAGCTAGCCAGTAAATGTTTGTTTTGGTTGCCTTTATTCGTTCACCTTCATATTTGAGTTTCTACTGGCAGAAGAGTATATATGGATGTCGATTGTGAAGATCTGTTCGGAGATATTTTTATCTACATTACAACATTTTATACGTCCATAGTCATTTCTACATCAATTGTATAGGCAATTACTATGGGTGAGTTCTAATGTGTTTTATTTTTTCTCCTTTATAATCCAAAAATATATTATGAAGAATTATCACGAAGCGTTTACGTTTTCATACGATGGTTTGAAATATGACCATATTAGTACATTAGACATATAAGAACAACTTTGTCTTTGTAGGTATATCTGTGAGTTATTGATAATCAGACAAATCAAATATTTAGTAGAAATTACACAGTTCTGAAAATTCTTAGGAAATTTTTCTTTTTGCTCTTAAATATTTACTTATATATTGTAAAATACAAAATGTTTTCTTTTATTCTAACCATATGTGCAAAAGTGATGTTACTAAACTTCTGTCAGCAAGAACAATAAAACAGTCTGGTCAATCTCTAAATATATTTATCCTCCCACCCGCAACTCTGAAAGGTTATATATAAAGACATTAAGGGGTAATGTCTTGGCAGTAATTAAGGCTAGGGTGGTAGCGCGGAGGCTGCGCGGGTGGGCGTGGCCAGCGCATGCGTGATAGCGTTTAATTACAGGAACAACAGTTCATCGACGCCTTGAGCTTCATTAGGGCGGGCGGGAAGGGATGAGAGGACGCCCCTAGATAGAAGGAAGTACATAGTTATAATTATGAAATTGTTACGCTGTTTAATAAAATGATTGATAAGTTAATCCGTTAATTAGCAAATTTTTAATTCATGAATGCAATGTTTTTATGAAAAATACATATAATTTTATAAACCTACCTAGTACCTACTTCGAACATTAATATTGGATGAAAGAATCTTGATATTGATACTTTACAAACATTATTTGATTCGATGAGCCACTTGAAACACAATCAATTCGATTTCCATGAACAGATTTGTCAAATATAATAATAATGTGTATGTAGATAACCTTCAAGGGTAAAAAAACTAAGGTAACCAGCGAACATTCAAATGAAATGGGCTCGAAATCGCAGATAAGGAGGCTTTATGAACGAAATAAGGGGGTGTGTGTCTCCCTCTGGAGCGAGGTGAGGGAGGCATTAGTGTGGGCTTCCGTATACTCGCACACGACAGTTATGTGGGCAAATTGAGAAATGTAGTTAGAATGAGATGGATTTGAAAATGAGGTTGTGATGGAATCTATTACTCGAATATTTATTTCATAAGAGGAATGGAAAAACCGATTATATTTCTACCCATGGCTCGATTACGATACTAAATTTATCATATTTATTTAGAGAAATATATCTTTTTTGCTTTACTATTTATTATAGAGGTATAAGAATTTTTTTATTCGCATTTTACAATTGTTTTCGGCTTTATTAAAATGTTGCAATTAGTTACAGGCCTCTAAAATTATTAGACTTTTTTTCAGTCTAGACTTCATCAGGGCTAGTGTTTTTTGACCTTTTTAATAAAAGGATCCGACACTTAAGAACTAAAACCAAAAAGAGGATTGAATTTCAATGTCGAGTTGTGGATCTGTTATACTAGTAACTCTTAACGGAACTTATTAACAACATGATTTTGATAGACATACATTCACTTGGCTTTTAGTAATTATATACAAGTATGTAAAAGGAAAAGAGACCAATAAAATAATACGTACGTAAAAGAACTACATATCAATAAATATGGATAATAAAAAATATACTATTGTCATTAACGAAACGAAAAATGTTCAAAGAATAGCCTGATAATAATTGGTGGTAAGTTTAGACAAGCAAGACCACAGTCCTTTCGAATTAGGATTCACAGCAAAACTTTATGAATACCGCTATTTATTTTGTCATAGACGAACATAAAATGTTGTAGCATATCTAAATAGTCCGATTTAAATAAAAAATTGTGGCACGCGACGTGCGGTGTTCATGTAAATCGTCTCTTGAAACTCCTGTCACGTAGGGAGGAAGGGTGCATATATTTTTGATTTGTTCTTCGGCTAGGCAATTTTTTCGTCTATACTTCATCTTGATGTAATGACGACCTATAAAGAAGGGTTCTTTGTTGAATTTCGGCCGAGGACGTGGAATTAGATATATGGAACTCAAGGGACCACTGGAGATAGTGTTCGTATGGAAATGTCATAAGGATTATGAATGAAACTGCAATTGATAGGATTTATTGCTTCAGGATTTGAAAGTAATAGCGAGATTTTATGGTTACCTTTTGGTTATATGTCTTTCACTAGATTTCGTTTTGATATGCAAATTTAAGCTCCGCTAGCGTATGATAAATTGAATTCATAAAAATTTACTAAAAAAGATTCAATTAATACGTAGCTGTTTATTTTAGTCGATTAATAATCAACTTATATCCAGATTCCTATGTCACATAATACAATCGCAAAAAAAAACATAATTCTCATTAAAACCTATCAACGACTATCCATCCTAAAATTTCCGATGTGGGACCATCCGCGTACACTTGTCTCAGTACGTCTTTTAATCCCAAAACCGATCTCAGACAGATATGTATCAGCCGTAATTTTTCTTCCCATCTTAGTATTCATGACGCAAAATTTGCCTCTCCTAATATCAACATAGGTATATATATATATATATATATATATATATATATATATATATATATATACTATAGGAATATTCGCGAGGAAAATGAAAAAGTCAATGATTGAGCGTCATACCTATGGGAATAAATATTGGGGGGAGTACGTACACGTGTCATAGTTGAATTGTCAATTTGAGTTCAGGAAGCAATATTATTTTGATTTGTTAACAACTACAATGCATTGTTAGACTCGAATTGAGAAATTCTCAGACTAATTTTTCAGACCTTCCTGTACATGATATTCATGGTTTACTACTGATCTAGGAGAATGAAAAAACATCGAATGTATTCAGCTACTCTCTTTCCAGACATCGATGTAATGAGCCTGTCATTTTAGCTGATTTTTCTTTTTCCTTTTTTAAGCTTGCAGCTTGTTAAAAGCAGCTTCTAGGTAGGTTGTACAGTCGCCTGCAGAGAAACCTGACCCCCCCTTAGATTGATTTTTAAAAGGCAGGGGGGTCAGGTTTCTCTGCAGGCGACTGTACAACCTTACTTACAGGCCTTGTCTATGCTATTAATGAATAACTACATAAAACTACGTACTTATATATTAAATAATTATGATTTTTATATGTTAAATTTTCTCATAGTTAACACGTTATATAAACGTTATAACAATCAAACTTAAATTGTGTTTTCAAAACCGTCCGCCAACGTGTTAAAAGAGTTTTTTTCTAATATGCTAAAAGAAAATGAATAAGTCACTGTAGTACGAGTATTACAAATAAATTCTAAGTCGCATCTAACTATTTGCTTTGAGGAAGGTAAAATAATTTGAGATTAAGAAAAGAGATCGGTCTTTAGTTACCAAAGTACAATGTTCGAGTTTTTCCTTGTCTGAAATAATTACGTCTTACAAACCGTCCCCTTTATCTGTCCCGGTTTTATCTCCGTTTGTCCCATTTATCGTAGAAACCTTCGATATCTTCTTTCGTTTTACAATACCTAAAAAAGTGTATTTGTAGGTAAATTTTAAGATATATAATACTTAGTGATTAAGAAGTACAAGTTTAAATGAATTGACTATATCAGCAATACAAATAGGTACTATTTAATAACCCAAGCCGGCTCTGGATAAAATTTGGTGAAATTGAACTTTTTAGTCTACGTATTACTGCATATATAATATATATTTTATATCATTATATTAATAGCTAGTATATTTTAGGTACTTATAGAATTTTTATCCCAACTAATATTATATAGCGAAAGTGAGTGTGTATTTGTTTGTTTGTTACCTCTTCACGCTTTATCTACAAAACCAATCTGCTTGAAACTTCGCATACACATAGTCAGGAGTACTGAGAAGGACAAAGCAAAAAAAAGTATATAATAATAGTTTTATCATAATAGAAAGTTTTCAGTAGCCGGTGGTCTATGTTACTTAAAACCTTTTACGGCCTTTTCGAATATTTTATATTATTTAAATGCGTGTTGTCCTACCAAAACTAAGATATACGACAACATAAAAGTACCTATAGGAATTAATGTTTGAGCCATATACATATTAATACAACAACCCCAAAGAAATATTTTATCCCGATATGTTTACGTCTTTTCATAACGAAATTAATTTTGTGTTACCATCGGAATTATTTATGAGTTCGAACTGGCAATAAACGTATAGGGATATCGTGTATTTGCTTATGGTCGTTAAGAAAGAGGATTTATCTAAAAAGGAGAACAAAAATGTCGCGGTTAACCCGTAAAGCGAGGCCTCCGCGACCGGGCACAACGAAAATACTTTATTTATATGTTAATGTAATTTATATGACGCTTAATGTCTCGTGGATAGCATGGTAACGCACGATTCTGATCCTGTACGTTTGACAGACGAGATTAAACTTTATTTTGTCAAATGATAGGGTTTTATTTCGTTTGGTATGTATGTGGCGTGTCGATACGATTATGAATGCGCTGTAGGAGGCAGCTACCAGCCCAGCTTCCTCGGGGGAGGTTGGGGAGAATCAATAAAATACGCGAGAAAAGCGTTGATTACGTATACAACAGGACTTGGGTAACGGCGGTTTCAATTTTGTGATGTTTTGTTAGTGAAAAAAAATAATGTGCCTAACTTATACAGTTTCTATTTTGACAAAGTTCAAAAACAAAATCAGATGGAACTAAACGTTTATTAATTTGCGCTACAAGTGCATCTTGTACAAAATAAAATAGAGTACATAAAACAATAATAGATACACAAGTTAACACTTGGTAACTTCATGGTACTTAAGTACAATGACTAAAACAATATAGAGGTATTGTTAATCAAAATCTTTAATTTGAAAAGAAAAGTGAACATTATAAATGCAATCACTAGATAATTAAAAGCTAGGCGAAAGCAAGCCTGACCGGGTGAGTGAAATATATTTCATCTGTACATGCAATACTTATTGCATAAAAATCGGAGGGTATGAGTACAAGAATGGAGAGTACAGAAAAATACCTTTATAATTTACACGAGATCATGATCAAAACCATTACCATAGTACTATTATATATTCTGTGCCATAACTATAACTACCTATAGTATAGATGAAGCAAATAAGTAAATGAAAAAGGAAGCTTACAAAACGACCATTTTAAATACATATGGTAGAGATTAGTATTGCGGTAGGATGAATTTCAAAATCTTTCTTTAAATGATTTTCGATTTGCAGTAGGTATTCTATTAATTGATATTCATACAGCTTTGTTACAATGCTACCGCTTATGGCATAGAGTTTAAGCACCTCGATTGACTAATAAATCGAAAAATGAATCTTGGTTTTAAGTCAAGAAATGTGGCGAAGACAGCAAAAACTTGGCGCGTAAACTGGGCCCAAACTCTTACTTTAAGGGAATGAGAGACGAAGTCGTATCTTCTATAACATCTTTATTCTGTGATTTGAAGCCTCGCTTTAAATGCAGATTTGCGGATTGTCGAGATAATACAATGTGAGCTAAATATAAATATTTCACAATGAATAACTGGCCATTCTACGGCTTAGGAGAAAAGACGGTGGCAGTTGAAAGAATATTTTATTTTTTACTAATTAGCAGGTGAAGTCTAGGGAGGTATGATGATTTATGTCGACGCTGCGCGGGCGCTGGTACGGCAAAGACGCAGCCGGTTATGATAACAATGTCAAATCGTACAATTTGTTTACGTGTAGTATAAAAGGAAAATTGTAGAGATTCGTTTTAGCTAGTGCATGTTCCTAAGCAAAATTAATGGTTAAAATATGTGAATAGTAATAATGTTACTTACCCTGCTGGCTTTGGATAGGAACTTATTATGATAAGACAGCAGGTAACTTACCTGTAAAAAAATAAAAAAATATATATTAATTAATGGCTTAACTCAGTATATAATAAAGAACAACACATGAAGCTATTCAAGTTTAATTATCGATACTATTACCGCTGTATAGAGTTCCATGTATGTCATTTACCCAAAAGTTATTAGTCCTAAAGTTAAATCGTCGAATTTGATCAAATATAATAAAAAATGGAAATTACCGTTGATAAAATTCAACTTTTTTTATTACCCCGATATAGTTATGACAGCTCACACACCGCGAAACTTAAAATGGATACAAAAGTATTATGTAAACAATTGCTTGCCAAAAATGGCACTCGGTTTCAGAATGGATTAGGGTGTGTTCACACTGCGATCAAGTAAAAATGGGATTAGACAATTATATGTCTACATATAGAAATGATAACATATACTTATTAAATTTACTTCTATATCGCGCATATTTTAAAAGTATCTACGATTTAGGTAGACCTCTGAGAAATAGTAATAGTAATTAGATAGTACCTAGGGATGTTGAGATGGTTTGGACATGTACAGAGCATGGATTGAAAGGAAACTGAAGAAAGGTATATAAAATGAGTTGGCTTTGAGGGTTAGCCTCGAAAAACATACAGCGACCAAATCGCAGACCTTTTGAAAAAGGGAGACATTAGAAGTACTCAAAATCGGCGAGCGTGTATGACGAGAGTGGAGGAAGCAAGGGAGGTATGTAAGGATCGTAGCCAATGGAAATCTCTAGTCTCTTCCTACTCTTACGGGAGACAGGCGTGATGATATGTATGTGTCTTTCTAGTTAAAATGAATGAGAGGTATTAAAGCAGTTTAAAATCTGAGTTTAGTCATAGACAATTAAAAAAAGAATTTTGGTTTTTTAAGATAATTTTATACCACATAAATAAAATCCACATTGTGCACACAGACTAATCAATAAAAGTAAAGTTCAACAGCCATGCGATTGGCATAAAAATGTCACGTCATTATCACTCGCGATACCTACAGGTCTTCACGTAAAAACCTTAATATTTGCAGCACGTCGAATTTAAGGGGTCATAAATTTTTGTCATTAGGGTATTAATAAGTCGCTGTCCCAACAGGATGTTATAATGTCTTTTGTTCGCTTCTCCGTAACTGGCATACCAATGATCTCACTTAAACATGCACACTTTTTTAAATTCCTATAACGAGATACTTTTCATTACTGTTAAGGAGCGTTAAAGCTCTTAAAAATATTTTAATCATGTTTACTTAATATTATTATGTGGGGGTTATGACTTTGTTTTGCTGTTTTTATTGTCTTGTGGGTGTTATTTTGTACATTTTATCGTATCTGCAAAGTGTAAAAATGGTTTCTTTTTTTAACGTGATCGAAATTCATTAAATGCTGTAACGCGTTTAAATATAGAATGTGAATTTAACAATTACCAGTCTAAGTAAAATCTTTCGACCTCATCTTGGTCATCACATTACTAAATTTTAAAGAACCCTCAGTTTAAAACATGTGATGCATGCCAAAGATAGTCCTATAATTATAAATCATATAAGCATTAACAGGAAATTAATGGATGTTAAAATGTTCCATTTCTAAATAAAACTCAATCTAATGAAGTAAAAGCGTTTTACAAACAGGAGGAAATTAATTTTTTGATATAAAATTATATGTGTTAAACATGTATACTTAGAAAAGTCTAAGTGGATTATTTATTTACATTCGACTGAGACTGTCTTTTCAAAACTCTTTTCTCCTCATGGTCATTGGTTATGCGCACTTTGTACATCATATTTCCAAGTAAACTCAAATGACCCTGTAAAATTTACTACCGGGTGCATCAAGTCATCATCAGGTATTAGCATACCAGCAAAAACCTGGCAAGTGGTCAGAATGCGTTGCGATGCACCGTGGTGAATCCTAATGACTCAGGGAAAGTCGCCTGCTGATTTATAGCTGTGTTTGATAACTTATTTGATCACTTTATGATAGCGAAAAGTGCCAGGAAAGCTCATAAGGCACGCCGATGCAAATCGGTGTAAGGAGGTTTACATACTTGAGATCTGTTTTGATGTTAAAGCATTCCATTTTAGTTACAAAAATAATAACTGGCTGAAAAGTAAAGTTGAGATTTAATCGCAAAATAATGGGTTAAAAATAATTTAAAATTATTAGATATCATTATGCAGATATATTATATAATAATGATTTAAAGCGTACCTGAAGCATAAGCTTAAGATTCAACAGGAAGAAAAATACTAGAACTTAATCGAAAATATAGATCATAATGTAATATTAAACTGATACTAATAATGAGTATACCTGCTATACAATTTTGAAAGAGAATTCGGGTAACCTTTTAATAAAATGAGAATTTTGTAAACTTAAATGACGTCAATTTAATGAAATTAGAAATGGCAAAATATTACTTTAGTAATTTTAAATTGTACTCATTAAAACTAATAGCACCTTGACTAATTTCTGTCACAGATAAAGCGTCCTCTAAATTTAAATTATAACTTGAGAAATTATACATGATTGATAAAGTGCTGATTAACATGTCCTTATGACATTGTATCGCATTCTAACATGGGCGTAATGGACAGTAGACAGCTATTATATTTGCGTATCGAAACGATAGTCTTTATAACGGGACCTTTAACAACCGTAGGCATAGAGTTGAGAGGTAAATATCATAAGAACTGACCTCACGTAATGCAGGAATAATGCAAATTTCTTTCTAGGGCGTTAGGGGGTCATTATCGGTGCCATTTCTAAGTGTGATATAATCTATGGTAGACCACCTCGGCGATATAGTAATATATGTATGTTCACAATAAATATTAGAAAGTGATTATTACAAAGAGTTATCTTGAATACTCATTTTTTAACTGGTTTTAGATGTTATAAGCCTAGTTTTGTTGATTTAGTCTTTGTTATAATTATAACTATGAATTTCATGTAATCGAATCTTGTTCAAAACTTGAAATTTTAAGGCGTATAAGTCAGATAAAAAATAATATTGTGAAAAGTGAATAGACTAAGAAATATACTTTAATATCTGGTGATGATAATAATACACCTTAATTCTAAATTTTACTAAATCGGTAAGCCATAAATATGTATAGAGTTTACTCATATGATAAGTATTATTTCTACAAGAGATGAGCCGCATTGCAATGAGAATATAAAATCAAAGGTTTTAGCGAATTTATTGGACATCAAATCAACGATAGTTATGACCAAGTGTGGTGTAAAGAACCCATTCAAATATCCCACATGAGTCATTTAAACGTAAAAATAGCATTATAAATTTTAACAGCCGTTGTGGACAACGCGTTTATAATAACAATAAGTTAATTTAAATAAAATGTTAGTATTAACATGCAACTTGCGCTGGTATCTTTCCATTGTTTTCGCTAAATGACATCAAAGTTGCGATGCGAGTTGTTTTTAGGCGCTCTACATACCGACATTACCATTTTTATAGACATTTCCAAAGCTAATGTGTGTTTACGGCAATATTGTCGAACTTTTAAAGTTATGCCGTCAATTTATTTACTTCTATGTGTCTAAAATTAGAAAGAAGATTAATATTTTAAAATTTTACAATGATAAGACATTTACATAATATCAACAAATAAACTTACTTCATTGTGTTACTTGAAATTAAGAAAAAATAAAGTAAATCATGTAAGCTCTAATAAAAGAACGGAAAGCAATTTTTAGCAAGAGTTCAGTAGATGAAATAAGATATCATAATGTCATAAGGAGAGGGGAAAACTATTAAATGGAAGTGGTAAACACAAAGATAGAAATAAAAAAGGAGTGTCATGAACAAAAAAAAGGAAAACCAAAATACAATAACGGTACAAAAATTAAAAGACAAACAAACTGCATTGACCTCAATTAAAGATTCTAAGAGACGAAACTTGTGTGCAACATGCCTTAGCATGTGAAATAAAAATCTGCTATTCTGAGAAACTGGCTAAACAGGTGCACTGATACATAGTCAGAGCCTATTTAGTTATTCAGCATATGACTTCAATTTCGACTTAAAAGATTTTTAATGGCCACAGAATATCTCACTATTAAGCATTGTCTTGATTTTTAGTATTTGATGAACGTGCTAATCTTATTAAATAGGCGAAAATAAATTCCTGTATTACATATTTAATTCCTATCCGTTTAAATAATCTACTTTTAATTCAGAACTAGCTAAGCACCTCGGTCATACCCCGCCCGTCGTGTTTGAACTTAAAACCTGTATACCGTAACCTTAAAATAGAGCTATCAAATACAATTGAATCCGACTATGTTCCAGTGTTAAAGGCATTCAAATAAACAAACTAAAGAAGAGACGGATGGACTGAGCAGGAATATTGAACTACTTAAGTGGAGGGAACATTCATACTGCGCCGACCCCATATTTAAAATTGAGATAATTAATATATGAATAAGAAAAACACTATTTATTAATCCAACAATGTAATGTTGAACTCTTTGATATTTACTTAATATAATAAACAGATTCCATGAAATTTGTAAAGGAAAGAATTCAATTACGAGGAAACGCAATCTTTTCCTATTAAGGGTTACATGTGCGTAGGAAAATTTTGTCAGTAAAGAGCTTTTCTATGCATTATACGTAATTATACAGCCTTTCGTAGTACAAACTAATGGCCATGTAATAGGTAGATTAGTAATTGCTTGCCTCGATACCATATTAAGATGATTAGCAGATAACGTCGCTGATTGAAGCTTGCTATACCGAAGGTGACATCATTTAATGACAATCATATAAGCAGTAGTCAATTATTATATTTTTGTGGGAAAACTCACTACAAGAAGCAAACTTTTACATATTTTAGACCAATTTATATGACAGTTAGTTTATATCTTTGAAAATATAATGAGAAACAATACCTATTACCTAATAGTTTATAGTATAACACTTGTTCTTGTTAACTTTCTATATCAAATTTATTGTCTCATCAGATTTGAAAACCGTAAAATATATGAAATTTATAAAATTAATAAGAAATCAGTAAATGTTGAGCTTTTATACTTATTTATGATTTTCTAAGTTGTTAAAAGGTTTTAAATCTCAAATATAAAGACACGAAATTTCAAAGAAATCAATGAAACATATTCAGTATTAAATTAACTTGATGAAAATGTTGTAGTTCACAGAAATTGACATAAGTATGCACTTTGATCAAACAACCTAGTACGCCGCGTAAAACGTCAATCATTGTTTGTTTACCAAAGAAAAATCCGAATAAGTCACGTTGTCAGACAAAAAGGGCCTATGAAAAGGCGAGATTGATGGAAAAGAGTAAAAAATCAGGGTGATATTAAAATAAAGTAAAATAAACGAGACATGCGTGGCGTTCTGTTTGGGTTTCAGTCACGTTCGACGGTAATGACAAATTCGCCACCATTGTTATGTTTTTTTTTCATTCAAGGTTTTCATTTTGAGTAACACTGTGGACGTGGCGATAAAGTTAACATTAATTATGCAAAAAATATTATCTACGAGCAATACGGCGAGGTCGCGAAACAAAGAGTTAATTTTACAATTAAATTTCTATTGGGTCAGAAGTGAAATCTTGCGGTGGCCTGGATGCATGGATGCGTGTAATTGCGATAAGTAAGTTGGCAATTAAACGTTGTCAAGAACGGTTATGTTGGTGGCAACACCCGTGTAATGAGATGCTTTGGCGCCTGTTATTGTCATGTTGTCGGAAATGTTGTATTAGTACTTACTTGTATAACATATACTTGGATTATTTTTTTGTTTGCAGCTTTATTTATCAAAATCTTTTCACTGTACGGAATGAAAGACAATTTTTTTATTTATTTTCAAATTTATCTTTGTTTGTATCATTCCTTTAAAAAAAATAGTAGTTTAGGTATTGAAAAAGTGTAGCGATATTTAATTTAGGAAAATAAGTAGAGGCTAATATAGTGAAAAAAGGTTACGACATGAAACAGAATCAGAATATGAGCGAGTAACAACACATTATTCTCTTCTTATTTGCTGCAAAACGAATCTATCTAATCTAGATTTGTGAGATAAATATAACATTGTGAAAAAAATACAATCACACTTTATCTAATTTGCGTAACTTGTTTAGTGTAGTTTTCATGACGATCACCCTGCCGTTTTCCTTCTGTTGCTACTAAAATTGCACCTGCCTGTTCTTTGTTTTTCTAAAATCTTCAAAGATTCACCATATGATCTTATACTTGATATTTGATAACGATAAGTTTAACTCTTTAATAATGTTCGTCACCTTATCAAAAATCATAAATGATCAAGCATTTCAAAGCCTTTTCAGTAGAATAAAAAAGGGGTGTAAAGAATTAGAAACATAGGGAGAGCTATATCGCACCATCCATAACTCACGTTCGAGTCGGTCGTGAGTCAAGAACACCTAGATAATTAACTATGTGCAGGCACCTCTAATATTGTACTACCTTCTAGGGCAGGGCTGTCATTTTGACTTATATTTTTAATCTATTTTTGGATAAGTCTTTGCGTATCTATTTTGTGCGTGTGAATAAAGTTTTTTAGATCTAATGAAAGTATTGCGAATAATAGAATTAATATACTTAGCAATACCTAGTTGAATAAATTGAACACTACTGGTAGAGAAATGACAGGACTATAATGGATATGATGATCCGATTTTACTCTGGTTATTTTTACTAGTTGAACATGGAACTTCGGGGTCCGAAGCAACACTGCTGAGGATGCAACACGGATAAAACTAAGATGAGAAAGAGAGTTATTACTGATTTGACACCGATTTAATTTTAGCGTTTTTATATTTTCGTAATTTTACATCACATAAATAAAACTTCGTAATAATTCCCATGGCTGCGCCATTACAAAAAAAATCTGACACTTGAGAACATTCACTAACCATTAATAAAAGACAATCCAGTTTAATTAAATAGAAATAAAGTTAAGACGCCATTGGGGGGACTTCATAAAGAAGTGTCCAGAGGGGGGCACTTTGATTTGATACACTTATTGTAAGTGCTGCTTTGCAATAAAAGGCATAAATAAAAGAACTGGTTCTAAGGACAAAGGGCCCTCATAATGAGGCCAGCATATTGTACCAAGGACCCTTAGAATCAGTACTGTATTACGTTGCCAATGTGCTTTTTATAATGGGAGCAGTTTTGACTTGATGGCAATGACGATACAAGCTAGTTTGTTCATATTTATTGGAATGAAAAAATTTAAATTTACTAAATTAAATAGATTGAAAGCATTGATAAAAAAGAAGTTGACGATGGATTTGCAGATGAAATTACAAAATTAGAATTTTAGTAACTTTCAAAAATTACTTTAGGTAGTTCTCGGTAATCAAGGAATAATGTAGATACTATATATTATGTAATTTTGCGCCTTACCCATTTACTTTTTGATTTATCATACTAGCCTAATATGTTGCCTGGAAGAAATTGCTTTTGCTATAAGGCCGCCTTTGTACATAAAATTACCTTATGTTTTGTAATGTCTATTGTAATAAAGAGTTTTTATTATTATTATTATACTAGGAAATACAACTTTCATGTCAATTTAAGACTGCATTACGTTAATTTAAATTACGAAAATGTTGCCTTTCTCATTCGTACGAACTATTAGTAGCATCCCTAGGTGTGCTAATAGTTGTTAACCTAATATAGTAATGGTTATAAATTAACTCTGTTTTCAGTAAGTTAGACGTGGGCTTTGAAATGATAATAAGCAAACAACCATGTTAGGTATTTTACGAAATAAGATCCTTTCAAATTCAGGAGTCGATGCCGAACAACCAGAACAACGGGATATAAAGAGAAAAGTAAGTATGTAGGTTTCTAATTCAGGAATTTTTATCCAAATCTTCATTGGATTTCTGTTGCAAGACTAAATTTTTTCTTATAAACTTTGTCTAATTCAAATTCAAAATTCCTTTACTGTCATATAAAAGAACATGATAAAGATAATTTTATTTGCCAAAAACATTGGGTGTACAATTCAATTGTATGAATTTGTGGTGTTAAAATGATAGAATTTAAAATCTGTCATGGATATTATGCAATAAAAACTAAAATTCTTAACACAGTCCGCAATACTGAACAGCTTTTTCCAGGAAAGACAGCATAATATAAAAAAATAGTCCCAAAGCTATAAAGAAAAATACATCTTCTAATAATATAAGTCCTGTCATACTCATCACTGGAATATACACATAACTAATAAATAAAATCAGTGCCATCGCTCTCAAAATCAATAGAAACAGTTCAATGAGTGCATCCGTTGAGACAGCAGACGTGAACTTCCTTATTGCATTATCGGTTCAATCTGAGCCATCCTGGCCCAATCTGGACTATTTAGCACCCGCAATCGGCTCAATTAGGATTGGAGGATATGCGGGCCCCTTCCTAGTGGGACTAGTGGAAGCCGGGCGGCGGTAATATGCTGCTTTTGATTTTTTATTTATTTCTTCCAAACAGTTACAAAATGTGAATCGAAGTTTAGAAAGTGTGAAGGCATTTTGCTCTTTTGCGTAGAAAAGACTTGAACGAATACATTCGTAAAGATAATTGTTTTATTGGATTTTATTTCTTTCCTTTTAACTGACTTACGTCTGAAAGAATCATGACATATTTAATTGTAAATTGATATGTTTATCAGAATTTTCTTAAAATCACGTTCCCTAAGTATGCAAAAAAAAGAATTAAATCACATCGCGCAGACGAAACCATCTGAAAAAACTAATACTAATCTTAAAAACTAAAATCATACATTTTAATTTGGTTATAAACGCGTAGTTCTATCACAATTGCATCACGTGATACAGCGTACGCAATAAATAATTCAGAAATGTTTTGCAGCATTTTAGTTCCCTTTACATAGAACACAGATTCCCACTCAGTGTTTATTAGCTGACGAACATTCAATGTTAAATTACATTTTTGTATCCCTTATAAAATACTCTTATAAAATTATAGTTTTATTTTAGAATCGAGGATTTAAAAATCCAAAATTTAAGAATGTTTGGGTAATATAATCTTTATTCGAATAAACAAAAAAATAACATGAATAATCTGAGTTTTACGAAAATTCCTTTGACACAATCAAATTTGGACTTCTTGTAATGCTCGAAAATCTTCTTGGTTTACTACTAGTAAGGACTGGTATTTTGTCAACTTTGCTTACGCGTATATACAAAAATAACATAGGGTAAAACTTTCTTATAGCATGAACTTTATTTCCACTGCATTTTCATATCTTTGAACACTCTTTCTTGAAGTAATTACTCAAGATGCTATGATTACCTTAAGATCACGCGAATCATTCCACCATATTCCTTCCGAATTGAATAGATCATTCGTTCTAAATATAGGTTTGTGTAAACAACACACACTTGATCATGATAATTTTATAGAAAACGCAAAGTTACGTACATAATAAGCAATCGTAGACTCAGTAGCCTTCCATATTTCATATACTCGTATAACAATGAATATAGAGCGCGCGTACTGGTCATCTTGTCGCACTTTGATATTCAGATTGGTGATTTGCAGCTGCTACCATTATACGAGTAATCGATTCATTCGACACTTTATATTCCTTGCATAATAAATGAGCGACAAAATCGTCACAAATTACCCTAAGATTTGACTGTAAGATGTATGTATGACCGTTCGTTCTAGAGTAATGTTAATCCTTTACTTGATTCATAGCGGAAAAGTTTAAGAATTTAATGCAATGTACCGTTGGTTCTTCCCGTTTTATTTTACAGGTGCAAGAGGAACTATGTCACAAGAAGTGAAGGTACTGAAACTCACGCGCTTCTCCAGAAAATTCCCGTGTAGGTGAGTAGTGAGTAAGAACCAAAAGGACCCGTAGATTCGACGTGCTTCCTTAATTTAGGGCCCCATACATATGTAATATATAATAAGAGGTAAGTAGGCATTTGTACAAAGGTGAGGGTAATCAACTTATTCCGAATTTAAACAAGTTACAAAGCATAGTTTGATTAAACGCGCTTATCTCCGGACCCTACCTACTACAATTATTTTAATTACTACGGTTTTCATGTAGGCAATGTGCCACTGTTCACAGCTTAGTAGTTTTTATATAAACTGCTTCTTGTTCATATGTAGGGATATATGCGAAACATTAAATGAAAACCAAAAAGCAAAATGTTAATCAACATTTAGCATAAAATATCTAGAAAATTCCTTCTCAGACAAGTATGGCAAAATTTATTAAAATATACGTAACATGCTATGTAATATAGGACATAAACTGATAGATTTTCACGGTCAGTACTAATTCGAATTTCTAAGGAATGGAAAAGTTTAAGTTGTTCACTTTACATAAAAACGTGTCGTTATCTATTGGTTTAAATTCAAAACGTGACTACGCAAGGACTGCTTATGCGGCAGTTTAAATCTATAGGCACCTTTTTATCAGAACGGGGTGAAGTGGGGTCGGAATATTATTTGAAATCATTTAAGTTTGATACATTTACATAAATTGGAAAATAAACTCAATTTCAGATAAAATGCCAAAGATAACTTAGGCGATCTAAATATTCATATGCTTTTGTTTTTAGGTTTAATCAGACTAAACTCTTAACGTCAAACATTTCGCTGCCCTTTGAACGAGTCCAGGACCCGTTAATACTCATGAGGTCACTTGGATCTAAAATAGCCACAGGTATGAAAGAAAGGACCTAAAGTCCGGGATTCTATACCTCCATGATTATAAAGAAAAAAAAAAACACCTACTAATAGTCGCTAATACCTGCACGGCAAAGTGTAAATTTTTGAAGCATCTTCTAGCAATGGTCGGTCGATTTCAACTTTTGTTTTTAAATAGCTCCCATTGTTTCACTATCTTTTACATTCGATGCAATCTTCAGACTACTCCAATGAAATCTTTTTCGAACGATCGGTACATATTCTTATTGTTAACATACAGTATATTCTCGATTTAGACTAAAATGTAGAGTCGTTAAGTTAAAATAAAAATGGTATCTACATAATTTCATTTAATACTTTTTTGATTCAGAAGTTATACCAATTGCTTAATAATCACACACATATCAGCCTCTATTAGGTTATTTTTTCCGGTCAAGTATACATTACATATTCGCAGCTAAGACGTGGAAATGCATCAAAAAAAAAAATAAGAAAATAAAAATTAATTAAGAATCTAATTTTATTACTTTTTTCCTAACTTGAAAATAAACCGTTGGTTCTCTGTAAAGTCAACCAGTGTCACGACACGAAGCGGGGATAATTGTTACTAATCCCACAATGGTTTCTCTTTGTTAGAGAACGGATTAAAATAATAATCACGATCCTGGGCAATGAGAGGCTTCCAGCTTTGGTGCGCCGATGCTAATTAGCCGCATTACATTGTAGTTTGATCAATAAACGTGTAACTGGAACCTTGGTATTTTGTGGTTTGAATCAGAAGTCAGAAAGGTCCAATTGGACATAGATTTCATGTACTTTTATGTAATGATGTAAATCTTGTGTAAGGGATCACACAACATTGATGAGGCACCGCTATTTTATACGCTCACTTGTTTCAGAATGGGACTAAAATAAGTTCACAGCGGCCACCCAGGCTTCTGCTTCCGGTCCCATGAGATTTTCAGGAAATCTGTTCATAGCTGATATCATTTAAAACTATCTACATATCTGCAAAATTTCAGCTGCATGCTTAAGTAAGAAAAGTAGTTTTTAAGATTTCTTGTTTACTACATGAGTGGGTCTGTTGACCGATCGCTTTAAATATAATAATATATTAATAGGTACCTTAGTTATTTGACAACGCTGGTGTCATTTCCATTTGCCTAAACCTAAAAGCAGGCAGAATAGAAGCCAGAGCCGGGAGCAAAGGTTGTAAGGCTTCGATTATATGTTTAATTACATGTAAGTACAAAATAAATAAATAACTAAGTATAAAACGTATAACAGACAAACATGTAAGTATTGAACACACGCCAAACGCAAACTATAAACTTCAAGATATTTATAGGTCTATGACCCTACATGTTCAATAGCTGTCACTCCGATTGGCCATGGCTTATCTAATTGAATTTGTCAAACAATGGGAGGTGTCTATCTGGCATAAGTACGCCTACATCATGTTTCATTTTATTTATATGCCTAGACGTCAACGTGGGAAATCCCTTCACTAAATTAACATAGCCTGATTTGCATCAACTGTGTTATAACACATCGCAATTAAGCCAGAGCCAGATTTTTTATCTATTCTGATTTAAACAGAGCACTATTTTTTTATATTTTAATTTTCTAGCTTCTGGCTGGTGAAATGGTTTCCATTTCTATACGTATATTTATCTTTATTAAAGTTGAAATTTTCTATTGTTTTTTTTTTATTATTAGAATTGCGATTTCCTTTTTTGAAAATTGAATATAGGTAGAGTGGGTGGATCTTTTTAATTCCGAAGTAAAGGTATCTCATATAATAATAAAAAAATCTCAAGTAGATAATACTTATTTGACCTTATTCATTGAAATTTGATTGCTTAGTTTTTATTTCTTAATTAATTAGACTTTCTCCTTAAATTATTAATGACGTTGTAAATATCTTTGTGAATTGATCGCATAACAAATTAATTATTTAAACTTTTATCATGACCGATTTCACAATTGTTTTTTCTTTTTCAGCTCATTGTTCCCCCTTGTATGCAGTGACTGAACTCCTAATTGTCACTAGGGTCTACCATCGGTCACACAAAAGCTGTCACGATGTCTTTACTAAGTTCAGTTCATTAATAACATGCAGCAAATACAATTTTTTTAAATCAACGACCTATGGTTAGCTGTCTTAAGCTAGGAGACCTGACAGAGTTGACCAGATATAATATAGGGTCCCGGCTTTGAATGCAACCGAGAAAACTCTGAGAAAATAAGATGTACATTAGCTTAATAAAATATTGATTTGACAGCTCTTAACCGTACGTTTACTTATTTCCAATCCAACAAAGGATGTAATTGCGCGCTGCGGTAGCATCAACTGCTCACGACTCCGCGTACTTTATTACGTCTTGTTTGTTTCTATCCGCGGAAACCGAATTAATTCCACTAAATTACCATATTTTCAGTAAAATTGACACTTCACCATTATCTACCGGTCGGGCACCGCAAGTCAACGCCCTCAAACCATCCGGATCTAATTACGTAGTGTCATTAACATCAAGAGACGGCACGTCCGTCTAGGAAATGGAATCGAATCATTAGTAGTTTGATTACAAAAAAGGCTTAATAGAAATATAATAACGCTGGACGGAGAAGAAATTGTAAAAAGATTGTAGAGCGTTCCGATAATAATTGGCGGTTATTCGTCGATACGGTTTGGAGCGGGTAATGGGTTGGGGCGCCCCGACGTGACTCGGGCTGCGCCCCGTCCTTCGTATTACAATTTAGCAGAATTTGCAGATCGATCTTAGCCGTAGACGATAATGTAAAACGTATATCACCTCACTTATCATAGCCACTTTCTGAATGAGTTTTCATTGCACACGCTAGATTTTTATGCTGATAATCTTGATAGAATTATTGGGCTTGTGAAAAAACAGCGTTAAACTTTAATCGTCACACTAAATTTAATAATAGAGAGTAAAATTTAAATAAAATATGACATGCTATATATATAACAATAGCCCTTTTTATTATTAAACCGACTCGAGATAAAGTTTAGAATTAGAATAGAATTACTAGGGTGTACTTGGTCGATAGACTGTGATACCTACACAAAATGATGATGATGACAGAAATCAGAGTATAAAATAATCTAAGTCAGCTGACAATGCTATTAATTGAAAGTAAATTTGACCAATTTACTTGAATAAATTTTATTTAATTTACATTGATGATTGATTGTGTTGCGTGTGCGTGATTGTTAAATATTGTTTATTTAATTGGACAGTGAAATAATAATATTAAATTACTATTGAAAAAAAAGATTCACTTAACTTCGTAATCTATTCTTCTTCGAAAGTAAATTAAAGGGGATCTTTGACTTGATATCTTGCGCATTGTGTATTTCCGAATGCATGATCATGCTCGTATAAATCAATATCTATTTACTTTTTCAATCAGCTTGCGTCAACAGGTTTCTTTTATAATCATGCCAAAGAAAAGGGCAAACAGGACATCATCATCATCAGCTATCTACAACCCACTGCTGGGCAAGAGCCTCCCTCTGTCTACGCCATGCATCCCTACTCCACCGCAATCCAGTTGTTGCCAGCAACCTTTCTAATATCATCGACCCAGCCGCTAGATGTCCAGTACTTCTTTCTGTGTCTAGTACCACTCCGTTATAGCAAGGAAACATAACATACTTTTCAGTATTTCAGAAAGAAGTAATGGTGGCCCAGTTTTGGGCAACCAACGGTACTAATTAAGGTGAACCTGCGATTTCTCATTAACCTGACTGATCGACTCTACAACAAAAGGGGGCTATAAAAAATAGGTGTCTTTGAAATATGCATAAGATAGAGATTTTCGTTTAGTATTTGTAAAGGGTTCGATACATTATGAACGAAAATATTCTGCTATCCATTTTATTTAGGGAGAGAGAAAATTATTTGATTTAGGTAGAATAGAAGGTGCCGAGTTTTCTGGAACTATGTATTGAGAAGATTTTCCTTTAAGACAAATTATTTTTCATAAATACCAGTGTAAAGCTTGATAAAGGCGATAGTCAATAAATAGCAGCTGTAAAAATATCGTCTTTTAGTATTCGGTATATCTTATAAAATATAATAAAAGCCAACTAAATTCTAAGGATATTTTTTCCTATCCTCGCTTAGTAAGCGTACGAGCGTGAAATTCCATTTGTAGTGATTTACTCAGCTTTGGAAAAGACGTGATAAAGGTCATCACCCAAATTTTTTACATTGGATAGATAATTTTGGGTCCTTTATTTAAATGATAACGTGATGTGGAGTGTTGATGAAATCGACTGAACTGTTGGTGTGAATTAGATTCGCGAGATCGGAAACCATTTAACATCTTATACGAGTTGGCAGCACGCTGGATATTTTTCAAGATATCACGAGCTATTAAGTGCAAGCATAAAAAATAAGACCCAAAACAATGGTCTTTCAACCTGATTAATGGAAATGTAGGTTGATTTGAAAAAAATATATGATTCCGTATTTCTAACCCCAGGCAGATGCTTCTTTTACATAAGTATGTATATATCCAGAATTCAGAACAACACATAAATTAAATATTTTACCCAACTATATATTGTTTTATCGGAAATCCTACTCGACAACGGTTTAGACGTAAGAATTTGGTAGAGTCTACGTGCATTCTTAAACTTCATAATATGGAGCATGATCGAGTAAATTCATCGATCTACCTACTCACCGACATGATATCTCTGATTCCCGCAAAAAACTTCTTTGTCAGTTGAACAAAAAGCCTTGTTTTCTGCTAAGCACGTCCTATAAATTGTATTTTACAATGAAATAATTAGTCCGCTCTGTAACGGTGGATTTTTTACGTATTCTTTAGCTCTTTGTGCGTTTGTAATTTAATATTTTTTTGTAATGAACCCTTGTTCGAGTGGGCGTTTTAAAATAAAGTATTGTCAGTGAATCGAGGAATAATGGAGATATCGTTTACATGGTTCGCGCAAATTGATCGACGGCCTCTGATGCAGTGAGTATGTCATTGTCTCTGAAATAAGGCCTCACGTTCGATCCCCGGTCTGGTCACGATAGGAAACGATCTTTAGACTATTGACTTGAGATTTAGATTATTTTAGGGACATTAGATTTATTTATTAAAACCGCCTAGACGCCATTCTTATGCTAAACTAGGTAACAACTACTCAATGGTTTTTGAGACAGATTGATATACGAGATCGAATAAACCCAAAAACTACTTGACCGATTTCAATAATTCTTTCACCATTATAATGCTGCATTATGTTCTGTTCTGTAACATATGCTATATAGTATATGCACATGGCGAGCGACACCGTGAAATACAGCTAGTTTTATATAAAAGTACTAGCGACCCGCCCCGGCTTTGCATGGGCATAAAAACCTTCCTCTTGAATCACTCTATCTATTAATAAAACAGCATCAAAATCCGTTGCGTAGTTTTAAAGATTTAAGCATACAAAGGGACATAGGGACAGAGAAAGCGACTTTGTTTTATACTATGTAGTGATATATCGTTAGATTAGTATGTTATAAGGAATCTAACATTGGGCTAACTAATTCTGGGTAATTTTTCTCAATATTTCATAATTACCCAAGCGTATTTTACAGTTGCATTAGCTCATCTTACGTTTCAGATCAGGGGGTATTTTTAATCGTGGCCCTAAATATGATGGTATTGGTTTGGTAGTTATATTGAACCGACTTCCTAACGTTTGACCTCCGTAATCCTATTTATAGGGTAAATATACCAATAGAAATATGATCCAGGTAGGTGTGTTTGTGGCTAACGCTGTCATATTCTTTAAACTACCTAAAGAAATCTGACACAGCCTCTTAACTGCCATCTAAATCTACCAAATTATTTGTTTATGCTTTATAATTTGAATAAACTATGAAAAATGCTTTTTGTTTAATTTTCAAGAAATGTCTATTATATTACTATTGTATACTATTATATAAGAATCTAGGGACTACTACCTGATTACCGAATCGATCAAAATCTATAGGTACTTACTGAAAAATGTCAATAGAAATCAGTCACTCTATTTTATGAATTATGCAGGACTCGAACCCAGTAAGTAATTAAACGATGCAATTAGGTCTACCTGAAGTACCATAAAGTTTGCATAAAATAATACAGCCCGTTGTACTGCTTGACGCCGAAGTCAGCATCACGACAGGAAATGCTTGGCCAGCACTTTTTTCTCTGTCTACTAGCACAATTGACGAGTCCTATAGAAAAGTATACTTATCACTTTAGGGGTAAGTAACGTCTATATGTGGCCCATTCTTTTATCGAGCAGATTGTTATAAAATTTCAAAAACTATAAATTGGTTTTTCGTATCATTTTCTTCCTAATGCCTGGAGAATAATTGATTAAAAAGAATTTATGTGCCTGTTTAGTATGGCAATTTTAGCGTCTTGTTGTATGATGATACCCACTGGATATTGGACATGAGGCCCGGGTGACTGCAGCAGAAGGCAGCACTCTCAGTGTCAATTAACTTTAAACTTTATCTGCAGACTATAGAGACTATCATCGTAACTACTGAGTCGCTGACTGGAGCCATATATTATTGAAATCTGTTTATTCACTCAAAATCTAGGAGTCAACGATTTTCTTTCGTATCCTATTAAACATTTCGAGCATTTGTCAAACGACATGCAACAAGTGGCTAAGACCATTTTTTTTGCGCGAATAAATGCTATTTGACACATGGATTTTCAGTGAGTCACAGATTTCAGAAATAGAGCTCCTGGCAGTGTGCCCATTTTTAATTTTTCATGTATATTATAATAATCATCATCATGTTTATAATAATTTAAAGCTGAAATTGCTCGCCATCCTATTCCGTGGTAGATTTTGAAGATGTAAACACCGAAATTAATCTCGGTGCTTTTTGGGCTAAATACATTAGCTCGAAAACTTGAGGTGCCTATTGTATACTTTTGTAAATGCCTATTCCTTGCGAGGTGTAAATATATAAAACAAAAAGTTAATCGAAATTTAATGGCGATTGAGTTAGCATGCAATATTGAAGTATAATGTGCTGTTGTTTTGTCTTCAAAAGTGACAGCTTTCTTCCTCGCACGTCTAATTTTTAGAGATTATGAAAGATTTTAAGAAATGTAATCAGTATCATTTTAAATTAAATAACGTTATAGATGTTTTAAATTTTTTAGTAATTCCTTCTAAGCCTATACAGAAATATATATTAATATAAACAACGTTGAAGCATTCGTAGTATTAACATATTGAAATTTACTGAAAACATTTTCCAGAAAAAAAAAACAATATCTTTCAAAAAGTAAATGTGTGATTGAAAAAGCTGCCAACAGCATCTCGTAAAATAGCAATAAAATCTATACCTAAGCGCAGCTTCCGTGCCATCAAGATCATTACTTATCTGTGAGAATGTAAGAATTAATACGTACTCTGTGTACATATGTATCAAACTATTTGGTTAACAAAGACTAGCAATCTGTTAACTTTTCCAAAATATAAAAAAAAAATTGTTCATTAAAATCCCTTAGTCTCAACACCACCCACGATGCGGTTAGTCCAGAGCCCAGACAAATTCATATTTAACTATGTAAAAAATGTAGCTTTTGTTTTAATTTCTAAAAGGTAAGACTAATTTTACAACCAATTGTAAAAACCTTGCATGTTTTAAAAATTCCAAGTAACAAGTACAATGTTCCCCTGCTCTTAAGTAATTTGTTAATTGTTCTAACTTCGCAGGAGACTTTACTCGAAGGCAGTTTTGATTTGTTATCATGTTGCACTTCACAATCGCCTTAAAATAAAATAATACAAAAAAAAGGATAAAGGAACCAAGGAAAAAAAAAACATAAAAATCAATAATATAAATATTTAATATTTATTTTAATAAACAATTATTAAAACATTTAGTGTTATTTACTTCCATTGAGAAAGATATCAGGAATACCAATATTTGGACTTATGTATTGGCTGTTTTGTAACTACCGTGAAAGTAATTATTATTAATTAAAATAACGTCGTTTTATGAACAAAGAATAAATGCATGACGCACGTTATTATACTTTAAAATTAAATTATACAAATAAAATTAATTGGAAGTCGTACTGGAGGCAAATTAAATATAATATCAGTAAATGTCAAGTTTTGACATATTCGTAAATACATATCTACAAGAAACAAAAAGAAAATAAAAACCAATAATAAAAATAAATACAAACATAACAAAAACAAAATAACAAAGATAAAGCGATATGCAAACAAAATAAACTAAAACTTTCAAAGGTAAAATAAACGTAAATTCCGCTGCATTACATGTGGCGGCAAGTCGTAATATTTGAATAATAAAGACGTACGTAGGTATCAAGGAGCTAGGTTTAGGTAAAAATGTGCATTACAAAGGTATGAATAGTAAGCTCCCGTCGCGTGCGCCGTGTGTGAGCGGCGCGAGCGCAGCGCGCGAGCTTACCTTAATACCAAACATTCAAATTTGTACAAAATATTTGCATATCGCCTAACTCCCCAATCGGGGGCCACTCTTATGTAAATTCAAATGGAGCATAGCAAAAACTGCAACCGACGGGACCTCACACAATCTCATTATTATGTAAAGTCCGACAAACTTCTAATGTTATGTCTGTATGTATTTTTATGCATGGCCCACTGTCACAATGACAGTCAGTGGAGTACTAAATAATTAAATATATCTACAGTTATATCACAAGTTTCATACGAAACAGAACAAAAGATATATTCATAACTATTGATATATACTACCACAATTAACAAAAAACAGCGGTCGCAAATCGCTCGCTATCATTTAGTCAAGTATAATTGAATGCTATTTACAAAGAAGTTACAAAGATAATAATTTACAAATCAGAGATATCCTAAAAGGCATCTTATTTAAATATTATAGGACCACTGTAGTCTCTACATAATAATTGATGTTTAAAATTCTCTAAATTATATAATTTGGTTTTCATTACAATAATTGCTATGTTACTACTAAATCTAATAGGAGCTTTAGATATGAACTACATCATCTAAGAAGAATAATATTATGCAACAGATTACTAGTCAATGGCTATGCAGTGTTGGTTTTCGAGGGCCTCAGATTATAACGGCCGAAATAAAGGACAATAGACATGGATGCATAATTTTCGAGAAAGTCTTCTGATTGGCGTCATTTAAATAATTGATTATTCATGTGGAGCGAAATGCATGTGCGCCAGATCGGTCCCATTAGATATACGACGTCCTTCACGCGTCCTAACTCCTACCATTGTTGTGTTTCGTTTGCATTTGAATAGTTGACGGCGTGGATCGGACGCCCACCGCGGCGGCTGGCCCGCCTCTCGCGGCCGATGACAACTCCACACATCTCAAAGACAACGCCGCACCAGATCGCGACAAAGCAAATAAATTGAATGAAAACATAAATAGGCAATCCCATTACGAATCACGAAACCGGCACCCTCAAAAATCTATTTCACACTAATTTACAACTTATATTATTACTTTGTACATTGGAAAATGTTTTTCTACTGTTTCGATCAGGCTGCCACGCTTCGGGCATTAGTGACTTAGTAATTATTTGAATTACGAAATGATTTCGATTGAATCAGCAGTTACGAGCAGCTATTAAGCGGCCTGCTTCTAAGTTTTTTCTCTTTCTTTCTCTTATCCGTAAACACTGGGCTGGAAACACGATCCATGTGTTTTGCTAAATCATTACAAATGTGATAACACCATGCGCATTGCGTGTTTTCATATAAAAAATAAAATAACGAAAAGAATAAAAGAAAAAAGAAAAATCTGGATTACATAAATATTAAATGTTTTTTTTTTTTTTAAATATATATCTTGTATGCTATTTTTTCAAATTATTAATTTGAGTAGATTTTTTTTTTATATTAGCAATATAACATTTCGTTTAACTGTCATTTTATTTTATTTTATATGGAAAATACCCTACAATAACTATTTCGAAATTTCACATCGGTTCTATTGACTGTATGTATTTAAACGAAAGACATTATCTATGTATTTGATACCTTCAACAACAGTGGTAAAGTTTATAACAAATTTACAGGTCAAACCCAAACTGTGGTCATTAATAACATCGAATACCAACACTGCGAAGTGGTATAGTGATCAATTTAGATCTGTATGTAAAACATCTATATTTTATGTACAAAGGACTCACTAGTAGGAATAAACAAATGACCGTCACGGCACGAAATGAGCTTCGCTCACACCGTAATAAGCGTTGGCATCATTATTATTAGCCACAGACAATCAATATTGTGCTGGACATAGGCCTCCCCCAAGGAGTTCTAGTGCCTGATCGGAAGCGGCCTGCATGCAGCGATTGCCTGCGACCTTATTCATGTCGTCGGTGGGTCTCCGACGGAGCGCTTGCTATTGCGAGATCACTATTTAATAACAACCTTTCTGCCATAATAAGCATTAAGATCCCATAGGAATTACTGGATTGAGCGAAGCTCGCCGCTGCGAGGTTCTATAGAAATTGGTCCGGAGTCGCGTACCGCTCTGGAGCGCTAGGCGACGTAGGCCGTGGTCAAGTACACTCACCGTTGCCGGCGAGCTGCGGCCGAAGGAACGCGTTGTGGAGTTCTCCACCTAGACCGGAGTCCAGGCGCGCCGCCATCTGCATCAGCGCGAGCGTATTGTCGTCAGTTGTACCGGCTACAGCGCCACTCAACTCCAACCGCGCGCGAACTGCAGCGATGTGGCCACGCGTAAACACATGGTCTTGCACCGAATACTTGTGGCTATACTTAAAGTCACAGACACGACACTCCTCAGGCGGCGGTGCATCTGACACCTCTGGGAGCCCCGCTGCAAGCCGAGCTTTCTTTTCTTTGGCACGCGCGTTTTGGAACCACACTTGCACAACACGTTTAGGGAGTCCGATTTCGCGACCGAGCGCTTCACACTCAGCCATCGTAGGCGTTTTGTAGTCTCCAAATAAGGATTTCATTATTTTTACTTGATGGGAGGACATCTGAGTACGAAATCTTTTGCCCGGTGGTCGGGGAGTCGCCTGCTGGCCTGGTAATGGTGATGTAGGCTCATCTTCTTCATAGAATTCCATCGTCTCTGATGCTGTATCTGAACGCTCATCAGCGTCCGACCCTGGTCTCGATAAATCAACTGGCTTGCTGAGATCTAAAGGTATTTCTGATTTCCCATGTCGCGGCGTTTCATTAGACTCGTTGCTGCCTCCGTTTTGTTGGGCGGCAGCATGAGCTTGTAACTCACTCACGTATCTTTTCATAGATTCTTCACTGTACTGCTTGATAAACTTCTCCATGTCTGAGTGAAACGGCGGAAAGATAGGGGGCAACATGGGCGCCCCCGCTTGGGAAAAATTTTGCTGCCTGTCACTTTGTTGAGAGCCAAAACTGGGTGTTGATTCCGTGCTTAATTCTTCATCTGGTAGCGCATCAACATTTATTTCTCCACGTGCACACTGGTCTGCATGTTTTGTACTTAAATGGCTTTCTAAAGCACTCTTCACTTTGAAGAGAGCAGGGCAAAATGGACATCGTTTATTTATAACCTGCGCATGGGCCCGAAATTGACCTTTTCTCTCACGAGCTCGTGTATTTTGAAACCATACTTGTACCACTCGTTTCTTTAGTCCAACCTCTCGAGCAATATTTTCGAGCATTTTTCTGGAAGGGTTAGATTCAATTTGGTACTTTTGGTAGAGATAGTCTAACTGTTCGGGTAAAATGGTTGTTCTTAAACGTTTATCTTTTGGCTGCTCTCCAGTATCGACCTCTTCAAATTCATCGAATTTTCTTTTAGCAACCTGTTGGTTCAAAGCGGCAACTAAAGGGTGTCGTGCCTCTTCATTTCCTAGTGTAGCATTTAGTTGTTGTAGCTGAGCATGTTGTTGTAATATTCCAAAAGGAGAATCAGGGGGATATGTGGGAAATAAGTTTGGATTCATTATATGAACCAATTGATGTTCTCGCCAGAGATCAAACCGGGGAAAAACAAGATTGCACTTGTCACATTGAAAATTTCCATCTTTTTCTTCTCGAGGTGTATGCGCTATCGGTGTAACTGGGGTGTGAGGTGTCGTAGGCGCTGGAGATACGGGGTAGTTGGGGGCCGCTGGGGTAGGAGTTCGTGGTGGCGCGGGGGAAACTGGCACATGAGGTGCATGATGTTCTACAGTACTAGAGTTGGAATCTTCACTACTCAAAGTGGCAGCCACTTGTGCTGCAGCCGCTTGCGCCTGGGCAGAACGTTTTGCATCTTCTTCTTTAAAACAATGTGTTTTTTGATGTCTTATAAGTTCATAATATCGCTGGAAAACTAGTTGGCACTTTTTGCATTGATAGTTAAGGCCAGGAGTGCGCTGAAATCTATTTGCATCGTCTGTTGCACCTGCGGGTGGTTCGGCAGCTGGTTGGTTTTCATATACTTTTCTAGCTTTTTGTCTAGCATTTTGAAACCAAACTACTATTACCCTAGGGCTAAGTCCTAATAGCTTTGATAGATATTCAAGATCATCATCTTTTGGATAAGCGTTGTTCTCAAAAAATTCTTGAAGAACTTTGATTTGGTAGTCAGTGAATCTAGTTCTGTTGGCGCGTTTGCCAGAAGACCCCGAGCTGTTGGATCCGTTCGAGTTGCCCCCGGAAAGTCCGAAATCGGCCGGTCCTCTGCCAGGACTGAGGCTGCGATTTGGGGTCAAAGGTAGGACGTTCGGGGGCGCGGAGTTTGGGGAAGTGAAATTCGGATTAATCTTGGGAGGAAGCATCGATGGATGTGGTGGCTGTGGTATACTTGTAGCCGGAATAGAATCTAATTGAGATTGTATAAGAGAATTTAACGACAAATGCGTCGGAGTTTGTGGTCGTGACATATTATGTTGGTGGTCAGAATTTAAAATAGGAGCGGGACTTTGCGACGGGGCTTGAGGGAATATAAAACTTTTATCTTCTTGATGTCGATCATCATAAGAGTTGTACTTTTCCTCCATAGTTGGTTCATCATTTGGTTCCGACTTCACTTCTTGATGATTAGTAGGATGTAAGTGTGATAAATCTTCTGTCTTAGCCTTCTTCTCTGGTGGTGGATTGACTTCATCGGAGCTCGCTGAAGAATCTAGGGGTGTAACTTTGGCTTCACCTGTCTTCTCATATTCCTCAAGGTTTAGCGTCGTAGATGGAGGGTTGTTAAAATTATATGGGGAGTCTTTATTTCGTTGGCGTTCCTTGAATAAGGTATTTCGGAACCAGTGTTTGATAACTTTTGTAGCCAGACCAGATTGCTTGGCCATTTTAGCAATAGCTTCATCACTAGGCGAGTTGTTGATGTCAAAATGAGCTCGAAGAATCTTTAGTTGTTCATCGGTAATTCGCGTACGAGCCCGTTTTTGTCCAGCGGCAGCATTAGCCTGCAAACAAAAGAAAACTATATAAGCAAAAAGAAAATAAAAAACTAAGATAAGAATAATGAACAGCTCAGTATGGTTCCAAGCCCAAGTACCTACAACGTGCCAGTTTGTAAGACAGTACAAGCAGGTAACACTGAATAATATCCAACTTGTTAATAATACTTCAACCCCAGAGGTGTAACAATAGACCCTCTGTCGCTTTGTACAAACAGATAGGCACGTTTAAACCGCCAAGCTTATCTTACAATACGTAGATATCCTTCGAACTATCGACTAACTGACGGAAATAATATCAAACGGTCTTGTTTACTGAGTAAATATATAAGTGAAGATAATCTTCAATTAATATTCCACTGAGTATGATCCACCTTAAAATAAATAGACTTTTTTGCTGGCTTGAATATTTTAGTAATTTATTTATTTAGAATCAGTGGTTTCGTCTGCATCTTTGCGTTTGCGAGAAATGGTAAAATTACCTCTGTATTCTCCGTGAAGATTCAGTCTATTTCTTTACCAAAATTAATGAAAATTTGTTTAGTGTTTTAGAGAGAAAAATACTAATAATATGATTAAGTGCCCACAACAACGATGTTTTATACTTATGGTATATAAAATATAAAAATAGTACATTAGCTTTACTTTTTACGTCAAAGCAATAATATTTCAATGTTTGTTTTCGCGCTAAAAAGTTGTACTAAATATTATTAAAATTGCCTGTCTATCTAAGTCCGTTGTGTCTGTGTCAATCTGTAATTTTTTATACTTGTTATTCATAGTCTAGATATATGGCGGCGCTGGTTATTAAAATAAAGCGAAGGTAAAAAAATTTAAAGGGTAACCAGGACATAAGGGTCATACTCCGGGAGCTTTTGAGACCAACACTGTCAGTTAAAGTTGTGTTCATATCTTAATGTTTATTAAGATGTTTTTTTATTTAACATAAATCTGCATTTTTCATTTGTTGACCAACATTTAATTGGTACGCTTTTAATCACGGCCTTAATATTACTGGCGGTACTGGTTATTACAATGGAGCAACTGCTGTCTGACATTCGTAACACATTTTTAGTCCAATAGGAATATGCCTGGAGAGGTGTATTAGTGTCAGATTTTTCAGGCGCCCTTATTGTGTTAGCCTATTATTAGTTATATTAAGTTATCTGCACGAAATAGATTTTCGATAAGGGCACTTTTAGTAGACGACATTTGTAATCTTGGTGCAGTAAAGATTTTATTGTTATTATAAAAATGGAACTGTACTTACTTATTCTTTAATTAATATATTGATAATTAAATCAGTTGCAAAAAAATTACCTACTTATTTTTTAAGCACACAACGGATTTTGATATTTTATTCTAAAGAAAATCTAGACACTGACCTGCTGTTGTTGCTGCAAGAGCTGTTGTTGCTTCATTTGAGCGTCGTGGGCGAAGGGCATCGCGTCGAATGGCGGTGGAGGCAGCATCAGCGGCACCAGCGGTGGCTGCAGGTTCATGGCAGCAAGCGCACCAACATTCAGGCCTAAAGGCAGACCCAGTGATAACATCTGTGCCACCATCGGATGTAATTGCCCCAGTTGTTGTTGAAGTTGTAACATGTTTAGTGCTGCTTGCATTTCTTGCACTTGCGCTGCTAGCAAAGCACCAGCTTGCGCTTCACCCTGAGCATTCCCATTTTCCGTAAAATTACTGGCACTCTCACCATGCGGAGAAGGCGATCGGTCGCCTTGAGGGGCCGGAGACGCGGCTCGCGGTGAATTAGGTGCACCAGATTTTCTTTCGTATTCCGATTTGAATTGTTCAGCAAACTGTTCCAAAAATTCTAAAGGAACTTTGTCTTTATGCACTTCTTCACAATGAGTCTTAAGCACAAAAACACTAGAAAACTCTTTATTACAATGTTGACATGTAGACTTAGTTTCACTATCCGGAGGTTTCTCTTCTGGAGGCGGTGGTGGAGGGCTCGGCGCTCTCGCCATTTCTCTTTCTTCTTGTAATTTTCGCCGCTGATTCTCATTATATTGCATGACGAGATCGAAGCCAAAGGTTTCTAGTAATTGTTTATACATTTGTGAGTTTCGTTTGGGCGGATTGCCCTTGGCTACCATCTCGTCAAGAGCAGCTGCTTCTGCTTCTCCAAGTGGCGAGTGCACCCGCGCATCGCCAAAAGGACATGAGGTTGCACGATGTGCGTCGAGTAGCTCTCCGGTTTGAAATGACGTCTGACACCGTTCGCATGTGGCGCTACCTGCACGCGGGGACCGAGGACTACCTGGGCGAGCGGGAGGTGACGATCGCGGTCCCCCACTACTCGTAGACGAAGGGGATGTATTTTTTGGCGACAATACGTCTTGTAAAATTTTGGCGGGGTCGTTTCTATCTGGTTGCTCTACTAAAGGCCGTGTCAAATCCACGTGTCCGGCCGCGGCAAGCTCCTGTAACTTACCAGCCCTTGTTTGATGTAGTACCGACCGCATGTGGATATCAAGCGTGCTGCCTTGCGTGTACGCCACCTTGCAAATGTTGCATTTATAGCGTTTACGGTCGTCCTCTTCACTTGATGTGCTCTTAGGTGTAAGAGTTAAATTAGAGGGCGCGGAAGCTGCTCCGGGCGAAACAGGAGGATTGTTATTATTCTGTTGTTCTTGCATGGCGCGCTTTAACTTGTGCAAATGACTCACACTGTTATAATGGACTAGTAAGATGTTCTTTTGTGTGAATGACTCTTTACATACATCACATTTGAATGGTCTATTAGGGTCAAGATACTTTTCCATTGGATATGTCAATTTCTCGCCTTTTCTGTGGAGCAGTGTTTTGTTATGCGCCGTCAAATAAGACTGTCGTGTGAAAGCTACTTTGCACCTATGACATTTGTATTTTCTATTTGGATCATTATAGGAATCTTCGGCCATAGCTTGTGAATTCAAATAGTCTTCTAAGAACTGTTGATCTTTATAAACAATAGAATCATCGGAGTTTTCAGCATCGTTGTGTCCGGACTCATCAGCAACAGTTGCACTAGAATCCCTATCCTCCAAATCTGCTAGTTCGTCATCAGGCGTTCTAAGAGCTTCTTTACGAAATAGTTCAGCGGTTGCAGCATCTAATGCTGTGCCTTGATTAGCTTGAAGCAAGGGATTTGATGCAAGGCTTCGTTTGAAAGCAGCTAATTCTTCCTCAGAGAGTTCAGAGTGTGAAGTTTCAACATGTTTTTGCAAGGCCAATACTGATCTAAAACTTCGACCGCATAAAACACATTTGGTGGCATCTCTTATTACATGATATTGGGAATGAAGCTGTAATTTCTCTACAGTTTTAAATGCCAAACTGCACTGATTGCATCGATATTTATACACATGTTTTTCTGACACGGACATGTTCGCAATAGAGTTTCGGGCATGTGCTTCTCTGAAATGATTTTGTAAGGCATGAGCAGCATCAAAATAACGATTGCATCCTTTTTTCCAGCACACATATCCTGGGCCTTGGGGTGTTTGTTTCAATTCGAGATGGCCGGATTCATTTTGATGTTGACAAAGTTCATCGACATTCCGGAATGTGCGGTTGCATGTTGAACATCGTTCCATTTCACCGTCTGCACTGCCTTCTGAGCGAGGCGAGGATATCTCCCGTTCTTCATCTCCTTGTCTCGATTCATCTCGTTGTTGAGCTCCACCGTTTAGCCAGTGACTTTGATCGACAAGTAACAATAGCCGTTGTAAGCCCTCCGAGTTGACTGAATGAATTTGCATCACATGTCTTTCAAGAGCAGGACGCTCCTTGAATGCGTCTTGACAAAGCGGGCAGATGAAATGTCTTGCTGTATCGCCATGTATGGTAGACACATGGACGTGTAAGCGAGCCTCAGTACCACAGCTGAAATTGCAGTACGGACACGCATGGGGCCCGGGCGTCACCCTTTCCTCTTCTCTGTCACCAGAAGAAAGTTGGTTATGTTGCTGAGTTTGTTGTTGTTGTTGTTGTTGCTGCTGCTGTTGCTGTTGTTGATGCTGCTCCAAAAATCTCAACATTTTTTGTTCTTGAGTTAGTTCAGGTTTCTGATCGATAGATTCCTTAGTATCTGTTAACAAAAAAAAATTGTTTAAGCATAAATCCATTTCAAAACATAAATACACGCAAACGCATAATAATATAACGAACCTCCCTCTCCGAAATCAGCGATGTAAATGGATACAAATCTACGCCGTAACTATATTTACGTCCACGTAAAATTTATCTACAAAAAAGATTATTCCAATATAAATGAAGCTCCCTATTGTTCGGTGTGAGCGTTTGTTACTTTCTGAATTGAAGTTAAAAATAAAATTCTTCGCTTTTATATTATTAGTAGATCTCGTTTTGTTTGCGACGTCCCAACAAGACAAAGGTATCGGCTCTATCCATCCTGTACGCACACATTCAGAGATGTATTAATGTTAACGTAACAAGTATATTGTAATTTTGCACACAAAGGAGATACAGGACGAGCAAACAATCATTGTTCATTATTACAAAAGGTTTCGAATATTTCGTTTCGCATCGGATCAAATGCATTCGGGAGAGTTGACGTATGTGGCTTGAGGTGCGAGTGGGACAGCTGTATGGAAGATATGTGAGACTGCAATTATTATTTGACCAGGGATAAGTCCGCGGCAGCGTGTGAAAGAAGCTGGCCCTTATTGTTTACGCTCAAATAAGGAAGGTGAAAGAAACCGATGTGGGGAGCAGATTCGTTAATATAACGTTACAATTATATTATTAGAGCGTCTGACCATGCGACTATTGTATTATCTTAGAACATTTTGCAAAAAAAAAATGGATTAAGTTTGCCTATAGTTTAAGGTTTCAAAAAAATGAGATTTTATCTATAAATCTGATCAAATAAACCATATATTTATAGTAAAGTTTCATGAATCTTTACAAATATTACAAATATAGATTTTTTATGTATGTTTTGAATTTTCTATACTAAAATTATATAATGATTTCTTATGTTTTCGCGATTGTTACACATTTAATTAATGTCAACTTAGTCTGCCTGCGACCATGAGCTCTGTAAAGTGCTTGAAACGTTAGGTATAAATAAGTAAGCAATAAACGCGATAGAAAACCGTCTAAAATTATATATTAGTATAAAATTTTGTCTTCTTGTCTTGTCTATGTCTTCTTCGTCCCAGCGTGTTTCCTGGTTTCATTTTTAGCTTGCGCTTCAGTTTTCAGTTATTACAATGAAGCGAATGCAGTTTGACCCCTATTTACAGGGAAACCAGACCAATAGTAACATGATGCGGATGTGTCAGTGGCCAACATTGTCAGATTTCTCAGGCTGTCTGAAGGCATCTGACATAGACTTACGACTGCCGTCTACCAATAACAACTGGGACCAACGGCTTAAGGTGCCTTCTGAAGCAAGGAGGAACTCAAGATTGAAATGCCACTAATGGCATATCTATTTAATATTAAAATGGTTCTGGAATAAAGTTAATCATAGAGGTATTTTCATTGCATCTGCACTATAGAAACAAATGAAAAAGTTGCACAATAAGTAAACAAAAAAAGTGCAGAACGCCTAGGGGACATTATTTATTTCAATTAATTAAAATACGAATTATCTCACAGTCCAGCAGACTTGAAACCAGTTGCCCCTGTTTGGAACCCGTTCTATAGTTTTAACAGTCGCAACGGTTACATCTAATGAAGGGGAGGGGGATATAAGTAAATCCCAGTAATAATAATCATAGCGCAACTGACCCTAATTCAAGGCTGACCAGTGAACGTAATTATTTATGTAGACCCGTCGTCCAAGCGTCTGGTAAGACCATAGAACAATAGCCAGGTAAAGGGACCACTGCATGTAAAAACGATCTCGACGCTTTCTGTCAATGAACAAAGGTTCTTTTCTAAGGAAACACCACATCGTTATAACGTTGTAAAGTAGGTATTGTGCACTGAGTTTTGTCTCGCAAGATTTAGGTCAGAATTTTTACAACGTGGCGTCAGGGATACAAAGGGCCTGAATATTTTATTGTCTTCCAGGTTCGTTCCTGGTCGCAACTTCGAACATTTAAACATGTTGCGTGATAAATTGTTTGTTTCTTATGGTTTTTGGATTTCATAAATAAAATTTACAGTACGGAACCTAAAAAGATTTCTCATGTCTGTTGTATCCGGCTGTAACATTATTCTTTTAGTGGAATTAGGCATAAATATGTATATCTAATAAGAGCTACCAAGTCAACGATATCTTTACACTAAATGAAGCTTTTAACCGCGGCTTTGCTCGCATAAATCCCTCGGGAACAGTACTTATTTCAGAGATAAGTTTCAAACATAATATAAGTACAGCCGTAAGACGGATGTATGGTAGGTATACAATTTACAAAAAAGATAAAGTTTATAGATTGGGGACTGAGCGTAAAATTGTAACTATCCCAGATGGAATGGTTTTCATTTCGTATTCAATTGACCTAAGAAAAAAAATTATGCTGGGGTAAGAGGGATGCCCCGTTTTTCAGTGTCTTAAAAATATGCAATAAAATTGATCATTTAAGACTCGCTCAATAAGGTGAAAACGACTAATAAGCATAAACATGAGGTACACAATGGTATAAGCTGGATTTCTTTCGCCTCCACATTTCTCTCGGAGTTTATCGTATTTCACCGTGGCCATAAACATGCGACAGAGATGGGGCCGGGCGACATTGTGCGATGATGTAGCTGCTTCATCACAAGAGGCAATCATCCTTAATGCGCGACGGCCACATACGTAATGCGAGTCATTGTCCCGCGTGCGGTACTTATGGAAAATTCGCGTTCTCAATTCAAATCTTCTTCCGTCTCCCTCGCTCGCGGGGCGGAGTCGCCTCCAACCAATGACGGCATCCGACTGTGGCGACACCGTGTAAGGCGTAGGTTATTAAATAAACCTGTTCTAATGTTGCGCGCTTTAAATTAAATTTTGTCCGTGTGTAATTATCTCATTATTGTGATTACGAATTCTCCGCTAAATGCTCATCGCTCAAAATGGAGATTGCTTCTAAGATCGTACACGAAGTGGCCGTCACGAGGCAAGCGATAATTAAACCTTCGATGACGAATATGGAAAACAAAATGAGCCGGTACACTGAAATATACGTACATATTCAAAATATTTAAGTAAATTAATACAAAGCACGTTATTAGTTATCACGATCCTCAGAAAGAAGTTCAGTTCGTAAAAAACACAGAATAAAATTGATTAAGGAACGAATCGCTTTAAATTGGAAACCGATAGTGACGTTTCGAAATCACATTCATAAGTCGATTCTGTATTACTTTATCGATACGAACCACGGTAATGGTTTTGCTTGAATTAATTTTAATGGGGTTTTTACGCTTTATTGAATAAAATGTTATGAAATGTTTTTAGCACAAAAGTAATAAATCATATTATATTTCTTTTAAAACAATATTGTTACCAGAAAATAGAAGAAAGAGCGACATCTAGTTATACGCAGTGGTAAATCCGTAACTAAATCTGTGTGCGCAAGCGCATCCAGTTCTTTTATTTGCAATTGTTATTGGAGTTCTTTAGAACTATTTAGGTTGTACAGCGTTAATTGCAATTAGTTGAGAGTTACGAGGAAGTTGTTTTAAAATGACAATAAACAGTCACGGTTGGTGAAATATTACCTAACAAGTAATGCGATTTCCTCATTACCTCACTGACAAACATGAAAAGACAAACTTGAAGTACAAAAAATAAACAATACTGTAAGATAGTTTAATTTTATGGATAAGGGAGGTTCGATTACATTGTACAATAGGAAACTTACCAGTCTCTTGTTGTTCGAACGGACTTGGCAGTTCAGGTGGTTGAGGGATGACCTGGAAAAGCTCTGCAACATCAGGTGTAGGATCTTTGCCCTCAGAGCGCCGCTGCAGTTGATGTATTTGTTCCATCTGTAGATGTTTGACGGATCGGACATGTTGTAGAAGAAGCAGCCGGTGTTGAGCACCGAATCCACACAGAGCACATCGATAAACTCTAGGTCGTTCTCGAGGAATTCGCGATGCGCACTCACGAAGATGTCTTAATAAAAGAGCAGCAGCTTCGTGCCTTGCTCCGGCAGCATGTAGTTGCAACTTGTGCGCAGAATTGGTGTAATAATCACACGCACAACATCTCACTTGGACACCACCGACACCAGCACCACCAGTGCCAACACCACCACAAAACTTCAATTTCCACTCATTCCTTGGACCACCTTCTTTCACATGGTTAACATGCTGCAACCTTTGTAAATGCTTGTCAGTCTTGCAATGTAATTGAAAATTCGCTTTCAAATTCGTTTTGTATGTGCAAAGTTTACAAACGTAATGGCCGGCTACTAATGCCAAGATCTCCTGTTCTCTAATTTTGGTCCGGTCTTGTGCTAAATGATGGCCCAGAGCTTCTAAGGAGTCTGTTGAGAAACAATTGCAAATACAACAGTGGAAGGTTCTCTCTGGCTCAGGATCCGCGGGTTCTGGTGGTGGTTCCATTGCTTCTGGATTTAGACCAACGTCTAGGTGAGCCCCTAGTTCCGGCGGTGAAGGTCCTGGACCCCCCGTCATAAGTTGAATCATTAAAGCTTGGTTGTATGCCATGTCAGCTAACGCTGCTTCTGGATTAGGTGGAGGAGCGTCACTGCTATGGAAGTGCAACAAACTCTCTAATTGCTGTTGACTCTGTTGCCTGTGATGTAATGCTGATAGCGTTTGCATATGTTTCACATTTTGTTGCAATACAAGCATGTTATGCGTGTGCTTTTCTGATGTCATGTGTATTCTTAAGTTACGTGCCACATTTGTTTCATAATTGCACACATCACACCGAAAAGTAGGCTTTGGTTTCTGGCCTAAAGGCGAATGATGTGGGAGAGGTGGTTTATGTACACCTGGCGGCGTGTGTTGAGGGGCTGGAGGTAGACTGTTTTCACCAGGATTGCCACCATTTTGTAATTCCTGCATATTATTTAAATGCTTATCCGACTGCATATGTATACTCAGGTTACCTTTCGTCGTCGTTGAATAATTGCACACTTCACACCGATATGGTTTGTACCCGCAGGTATAAGTTTCACCACGCGCTAGCCGAGGGTGTGGTTGACCAGCAATGCAATAAATGCAACTAGTCTCAGCCTCGGGATGCTTTTCTTTCATATGAATTTCTAAGGTTTCTTGATATTTGTAGTGCCAGTTGCACTTGGGACATTTCAACGTTTTGCAGGAATTTCTACTATGCATCCCAGCTAATGGACCGCCTAATCTACCCGAATTAAGAATTAGTTCACATTTCGGGCAATCAGCACCAGACGGTCGTCCTCCAAGGTGATCTGGACAAACTCCTATCGTTGTACCCGAAAGGAACGCTGGCGGAGTAGCTTGAAACGGTGGGGAAGAATTTGGACTAACGCGTTGTTGTACTGATGCGTTTATTGTGTGAGGATGGGCCACAGAGATCAAAGAATGTTGTGGTACCATAGATTCAGCTAGTGATCTTGGCGGTCTCCACGTGTTTGGACTTGGCCTTCTGTCATCACATGTACCATTAGGTAACATTGAATCATTTTCTCTGTCTGGTGTCATCAAATCTGGTCGCTTTTCTATGGATGGACTTGATAATTCCGACATATTTGCAGGGCTTCCAGAAGCTGAAATACGTTGTGGCGCTGCAGCACCAACAGGTTCTAAAAATGAGACTAGTGGTTCTTTATCTTTTCCAACACATTGAATTATGGCAGAAGCATTTTCTCTTGATAAGGCGTCTCTTTCCGAGTCAAGTAATGATAAACTATGGTCCGATTGTGCATGAGCCACAAATGATTTAGCATAACCAAAACTCAATTTACATATAAAACACATAAGGATAGGTTTGACTGGCACGCTAACAGGACACTCAGCAGGAGGAGATGCTGGCCTCGGAGTGTCTTTGCCTCCACGAAAACTAAACACTCGATAACTATGCATAACAGGTGCATCTGGTCTCGCTCGCGCTCGTTCTGCTGCCAATCTTCCATAAAGAGCTCCATATAGCGAGGGATTTCTTGATACATAGAACGCGCTCGCTATTTGTGGAAATTCTAGTTGCTTTTCAACCACATTGCTGTCGCGGCTGTCTACAATGCACCCAGGCTCAATTTTGGGTAAGTCAGGTATGCTGGTCTCACCCTCTGAGAGTTCTGGGTCTTCGATAATGTAGGCGGATCCATCGGGGTTGTAGACGATTTTGCCATCAAAGCGCTCGACGTCTGAGGAGAGCGGCGGTGAATCTCGTCGTGAGGTGAGATCGACAGCATCAGGAGCAGCAGGAGGCGAGGTGGGAGCGGGGGCGGAGGATGGCGCTGGCGTGGGCGCCGCAGGTGCCGCGGGCGCGTTGCGCGGCTCCTCCTCAGGACTCATGTCGCCGTCTTCGTCGTCGGGTTCTAGAGCGGCTGAACTCTGCGGATCGTCGCGCTTGCGGCGCCGCTTGCGCTCCGGGGGCGGGCCGCTAGCGGGGCCGCCGGGCTGCAGCGGCGTAGGCATGGCGCCGGGCGTCAAAGGCCGGCATCACATGCTCTCCTGTAACAATACATATGTTTTCATCAACAAAACATACAAAACATTTGGGTAACAAACTATATAAGAGCTTCTGTAAATAATACGGGTACGATAAATTATCAGTTAGTTATGGTACGAGAGGTAGATGGAATAAGGATCTACGAAAGTGGCGTAGTTTAATGAGTTACAACAAAAATATGTCAGTGGTTACATAGAAGTTATCTAAATACAAGATATTCTCCTAAGCAATCAGTAAGCATTTCTAAGTCCTCGACGATTCTAATCGTAAAATCTGTCTATAAAAACCATACCTCAAATTCATATTGAAATATTACCTACGATGTCGTGAGCGTATTGATGAGAATGAATAAGGACATCAATGACACATGTTTCATTTTGCTAACATGCCGTTCCGAAGAGTAAGCACAGCAGTGAGGTTGTTTCTCACGAGCCAGATTCGCCCAGTTGGTCAAAGGTGATTCAATAGGTTTTATATCGAGCAGTCGCACCGGAAGTGGGTAGGTCGATAATTTAGTTTTATCGCTCGTTTTGTTTTCTCTTGTTAATTTGATATATGGTTCCGTAGGGTACGTTTCAATTCCTATCATTCAATTAGTTTTATATAATACCTCGGAATGATACCAAAGACTTAAATTAAATGGAAGCATAGTACTTACTTATCTGAAAAATAAATTTCGAAATATTTCCCGGAATATTTGTTTGTAGAGCTTTATTAATTCGGCCCTAGATAAGATGATTCCCACAGTAAAAAGCCATAATCTAAGTAGGTATTACTCACGTATATCCCATCTCAAATTAAAATACGTGATAATCATTGCTTATCTAGCAGCTATTTGCGCAAACAACTGCGATCATTTATCCGAATGACAGCTGTCAACGTTGTCAATACTGACATATTTACAATTAAGAAACCAACATAGTTGGAACTTAGAATACGAATTTGCTTTAGAAATATAAATTGGCTTTCTAAATTAAACCTTATGACTTTGGCATATAGTCGAATGAATCATAATGAAGACATATAGCGATTTGATAAGTAAACGGGTAATCTAGAATGAAAATTCGTTAAAAAGGCAAGATTAAGCCGTCATCTCTGTTATCTGGCCTACTATCAGAGATATATATTCTACAAATGTGTAACTAGGGCTACAATAATATATTGATTCCGTTGACAGCTAAAGATAATCGTTGATGCTTGTCACATGATAAACGATTAGGTACTAAATCATCTAGATACATCAATAATAGAAACTGTGATCACTGATCACGTTTAGTGAAAGTGACGTACTATTTATTTTTTCTATTTATCCAATTTCTGCACATTGTGAAACATGATCCTATCAGTTAAAAATATTGATATTACCTAATTTATTAAAACCCTTGGGTGGGTAGGAATCATTTGTGATCAGGAACTAGTACTTTTAAGGGACTTTTGGTTTCACCTTCAAAGCGCACCAAAGAGAACAGGTTTGATAGACATCTCTACAAAAGGGTTTCAAATCCATCGTGATCACCCTGCATCAAAATATGACTCAGTTATATTATATTTTCCATTGTAAATTTTCCTCATAAGACAATAATTAAGACATTCATATGAATTAAATTGAGTAACACGTATGCGCAATACATTAATCACATCACATTGACTAATGAACAGTCTGGACGCGATAATAAATGAAATTAACACAAAATTTTGCCTAAAACAGGATGTGAACAATAATGATAAACTTTGAATTTAAATTATATAGGTAAATATATTTCATAAGGCCTTGGCTGTAATTTATATGGGCGACCGCACCTATGTGTTTACACATTAACGGTCATGAGGCCCTTGAAATTTTTATTGATAAATTATCACTAATGTAAATATTTGATGGGACGACTGTTGATGCCCTGAATGTAATTCCTTGTTCTAGGTATCAGATCGTCCGTTAATAAACTGATTACAAAATATGAATCGATTTTATTTAATGGATAAGATACCTATGTAAATGGAAAAGGAGAACATATTTATTTCAATTAAAGTTGATAAATAATAATATATTTTTAAATTGTTTGTTTGAAGGCTTATAACTTTAGAAATACTGGTTGATTTAAAAAAAAACCACTGGGAATAGCTAGTAATTAAAAATGATTCAGAGAGAAACAAAATTTTTGTTTTTCTTAAGGAAATAATTGATAAGAAGAAAGGACATGAAAATATAAATTCAGCGTCCACGTTGAATGATGACCACGTGGTCATTAGCTAGTTTACGTAGGTACCTAACTGTTGAAAAAATCTGGCGCCAGAGACAATATTCGAAGTCTTTCCTTTTTTGTTGTGTTTATCTCACAACTTGTATTGTAAGTTAAATCCTTGTCCAAACAGGCGGCAGGTAGGAATAATCAAACATTTTACAAATACAAGTAGCAAATTCTAAGAATTCAAAATCTTATTAGGTGCTACTTAGTTTTTCATAATCTTAAACAGGATCATTATTGAATAAGTTCGATACCTGTGGCGCCATCTATTAGCAGTGGTGGAGAACTACTTTTTTTCCGGTTGCATGGCGCTATGGACACAAAACAGTATGGATTAGGTATACCTGTGATGTATGCCGAATAGTGTAAGTGATTGCAATAACAACGTCTTACATGTATTATTCTTTAAAATTAAATAATAAATGCACACGCAATTTTTTTTTATATGATGCCAATAATATTATTTCCCCGTATTCAAGCGGTACCGTAGCTTATTTACGTTCACGATACCTTGATGGTGTCACTAGCACGCTGCCAACTCTTAGCCATGGGTGTTTTGTTACAGAACCCAGTAGCTTCACTGCTTTTCAGATGTGGCTCAAACGCACTGCAGGTGGCAAAACTTGGATGTGGAGGTGAGAGTAAACAAGAACTACAGGTAAACATTTTCACAATTTTTGATAAGAAATCATATAGTGTGAATGCATACATGCATAGTACAATTAAGATGAATTATCAGGTGACAAAGTAAAAAAGAGTAACAATTACTTGAGCGTAATTATTGTGGTTCTCGAACGTCGTGGCAATCTGTAGATCATTTCGCTGTGCTAATGTGGATGGAAATTATGCAAAGAGCTGGTAATTATCCTTCGAGGTGAATGGTCTGTAATGCTATAATTTGCTTATATATATTTGCTACACGTAGGTATAGTTCTAGTTGGACTGTGTTATGATGACAACTGGCTCTTAAATTCTTATTAGAAAGTCTATTTTAGGATTTTGTATAGAAAGAGTAAATACAGGGTATTCTCAAAAATTACGTTCATTCATAAAGTGTTACAAGGTCAATTTAGTCTGTACACCCTGGTGTCAGATTTCGATATTCCTATCGGTCACAAAAATAAACTAAAACTTGTTTTATATGGTCGTTTCATAAGATAGAAAGGGACAAAAGACATTTTAGATTAATTGAGCTTTGCAATCGCGGTAAGCTCTGCTGTTCGTCTTTTAGAGGCTGAACTTCATGAAACGTGATAGATCACGGAACCCTAGCTGCATAAATCCGACTTGCTCTTGACCCGGTCTATCGTAGACATTCTTTTTCTGATAGGATTGTGTTCTCCTACTTATTTAAAAAGAATTGGTTATTCCTACATTCAGAACAATCAATTTCGAAATTACGAGGTTTTATAAAGATTACTAGGGCATACAATGAGGTAAGATTTGTTATGTTTGGCCGGATAACAAAAAACAATAGACGAGTACGCAATTCAAGCACAATTAATTATAATAATGGAGTTTTGAAATCAATAGATAAGTAGGCAGATGAAAAATCTGAATTAAATTAATAATAAGAATCAATTATTTAATCATTTGATTGAATTAATGGTCCATGTCTAGTAATAAAAGCTAGTAGCAAGTGTCGCTTTAACTATTGAATTAATAGCGACAGGAAACACCTACTTACGCGAAAAGTGTATAATGAAAATAACAAATTTATAATCAAAAGGCCAAAGTAATGTGACTATAATTTGTATTTTGCAAGCGGCTTTAAGTGGTATTCAATGGAGTGAATGTTTAATGTGGGCACACGTGCTGAGATTCCCATCGTTTCAATCAGTGGTGTTGTCAATTTCCACCAATAGCCCGATTCCCGTTGCAGAACTAATTTCCGATAAACCCGCACACAAACACAATACATAGTAACATTCGAGTGCAAATTACACGTACATATGAGTGTGTGAGCGTGAGAAAACTACAGCGGAAATTATGACGGGTGTGTGCACCACTCTGACGCAATTTGCCTGTATACACAGCGTGCTCACGCACACATCATCACTATGCGCATGCGCACACATTGACTGTACCCGCATCAGTATTACTCTTCTACAATAGTTATCAAGTTCGTCATAATGAAGATGCGCGCTTTTCAATTCATTAATGAGGCTCCCACAATGTTATTGATAGGTTGATAGGAACGAATGAATGTAGCTTTTGTCAATGTCCAATTTACGAACAGTAATCTGCATGATCACGGACTAATCCAACTTGTTTATTTAAAGAGAAAGCTAATCAATAATAATTCCAAAGATGATACTTGACTGAGGGAAATTCAATGGAAGTGAAATTAAGTATGTTATAATACTTTTAAGTTCTGTGCTTACATAAACAATATTAATCTTCTAATTAGAGACTTGCATATTGAATCAGTAGCCTCATTACCAGCGGGAGAAATGGGAAATCGTGAGTCACAGATCACTTTCGTATTAGAATTTACAGTGATTACTTAGTAAATGTGATATTTGCCGAGAGAACCACTTACAGAGTCAGACTCTACGTTAATTTAAGGTTAGATAATCTAAGTAAATCATTGTCAGATATTCAAAGCTTATAGTATTAGACCAACCTGAGATGGTATACGCACTTATTTCTAAATGAAAATTTCTACCAAATTCTGTACAATAATGCATTATTCGAACACATTCCTAGGCACACATTTGACAAAATTATTCAACACAAGTAAAAAATACACACAAAGGAGTACAAATAGTATGACCAGCGGTCATAGACATTTGTTAGAGGGGGTGGCCACTCGGTTTAATGCTCTAAGATTCAAAGTAACGTCATGGTTATAAAGCGGCCTGGTAGTTTAGACATTTTTCTTTCGAAGAGTAGTTCGTAGGTTCATACCCTATGGAAAAATCCTTACAGTCATCAATATTTGTGCATGTTGTTTCCAGTCTGCTTTAAGTCTGATATGCAAGCCTGAATCATCTGATAAGATATATTATATTGTTGGTCTAACCTGCAATCTTTTAGTCTAATAAAATTTTATTTCAAAAATTCTAACACCAGGTTGTGCAGGATCAATAAATTGACATTCACACACAAAATGAATGAGTGAAGTTAAAAAAAATACTCTTGATGGTAGCAAGAAGTTTGAATTGAATATGCAGTAGGCATGCAGTGCAAATAGTGAACCATGTAGACATCGAGATGTGCCATAACGAGAACCGCGGTAAACTACGTCCATATTAATAATCGGCGGGTTATTACGGGCCCTCATTAACTCGGCGGCCGCTCGCCCCACGAAACCGCAGAACACTGCTAAATAATTACCCCAGACTGCTTTCTTCACGAAAACATCATAAAAGCACATTAAACAACATCTACTAAGTCGGCGCGAGGAATTACAATAAATAAGGTATTAAGCCGACATTGTCAGGCACCGTACCGAAAATGTCGAAAAACGATTAATGGAAATAAAATTGAGCGAAGTCTGAGAGAACGATTTACTTAATACATTGATAATAAGTGGAGGGAATGTATGTAAAACGCCGTACGTAATGGAGGTAGTCTCGTTAGACGTGGGAACGATGCAGTGCCTCAGCTACTACATGGTAAGGATCGCGTCTGACAATGTCCACCGTTAGGGTTTAACTTTAAACCTTCATTAATGGTAATAGTTCTGAACTCAGTCGATGGGAATGGCTCTTTTTGCAAGGAATACGCTGGGTAAAGCGCCGATGCAGTAATAGCTGTGTTCGACACGAATCTCAAATGCGAGATGGAAGTAAGCGAATCTCATTAGATTCCTTAAACGACTTTTGTCGAAGAATGAAATGAAAAAATTCCAAGAAGATTTAAAAAAAATAATTAATGAGACGAAAGGTCGACAATCTTGACTGGGTCGAGATAGGAATAAATGGATGTGTGTTACGCTTGCTAGTAGGATAAAATGTATATTCTATCATAAGAAGTGAAAGCTATAATTAAAATTTAAAACTCTCTAATTTCTAACAGTGTGACATTGCAAATTCGTAAACAATTTGTGTGTGTAATTACAACGTATTCGACTTGTAATGCGAAGCGCATGTGATTAACGAACGGCAATTTGGCACTTTAATTAGCCCAAATTTGTGTTCGTGTTAAACAAAATGCCACTAAGAACCGAAAACGTTTATGTTAAAGATGTTTTAGGTGTTAATTAAGCTTTCATTTAATGAAAAAATAAGAAAAACCTGCATTCAAATAAAAAAAATATTGTGAAAGATATCAATGTAAATCCAATTTGACTTGATTCAAGTCTTAGTCAACAATTATTACCGTAAATATATTTACTGGAACACATTTTTAGAACAGTAGAAGTTAGTGCCTTAAAAATTGAGTTTTTGAAAACTAAACACAAATTAGCCAATTAACGAGGCATCTAAATTGTTTCTAAAAATCTGGATGTTCGTGAGTGGAAGCTTAGAGGACACGTATCGCGTGAAGACTGCAGGTAACCTGGCAGGCGCCATTCGACCGACTGTGCTTAGGAACCGTCAATTTGCGCCTGTAATTATTGCGGACCCTTCGATACTTATTTCTATTTTTTCTCCGCTTAATTGTTGCAACAGATGACTTTTTTGTCGAACAACTCAAAGAGAGCGGAAAGGCATCAAACGCTACGTTCGAATTTGGAAATAATTATACATAAATAGTCCCTTGAGCGGCCGATTAAGACAATTTCCGAGGCAAATTGCCGCAGACGAGCATAATAGCACACGCGCTCTCCGTCATAAATAAATCTGGATTACGTTTCTGTACAAGATTAAGATTGATTCGATCTCGATGCTTTCTGCTATTAATGCTTACATTGGATAATGCTTCGATCGTGTTAAAATTTTGAAATCATTATTCGTTTTTTCCGTGTGATTCGTCGGATAATTACGATGGACAAATTGCTGGGAGTCATTAAGAAGGTAACGGTTGGATGCGATCGGTCGCTCGTCCGTAATTAATGATCGATACATGTGAAATAATTAATTAGTGGCCGAGGTCGGATAGGATCTCGATGCCTCGGGGCCGAGTACAAAAAACAATGACGTGCGGTTTCGGCTGCGCCGGCGCCGCCGCGCGACATCCGCCGCCGCCGTCCGCACCGTTCCATACGTCTATAATTTGAAAGACCTCGAATTAGTTTTAATCTTATTTCTCCAAGAAGAGCGTGACGCCGACTGTAGGTCCAATGTGTCATTATCATTAATGTTAACTATAATGATTGTTGTATTATTATTTTTAATTCCAGCTGTATTTTTACAATTTACTTGTTTGGCTAAAACGTAAATTGATATCGAATAGTTTTATAAGAAAAAATCTTTTGTTTAGTTTCTTGTCTTTATTTCTCAAAGATTTTTAATAGATATTGATTCACAAACCACGTTTTGTCCCGTAAAACGATAATCTAGTCTCGAATCTCACAAAATACCACCGGGTATGACTATTTTCTTGTTTGTAACTGTCGCCCAGTAATTACCGTCGACAAATTGTAATGTGGGAACAATTACCTTGAAGCATTAAGACGCAGTTTCAATCGTCTCAGATAATGTGTCCACACCTTAATGGACACTACCTGAGAGGAGGGGGTCATTTTACCTTCACTTGCGACTGTAAAATTAGCTTACTTAACTATTATTTAATGTCATTTTAGGATGGGAATGGGGTGAGTCTCAATTGTGGGAACTCGGCCGAAATCGTTGACAGAATTTGAATGGATAATTATTTAGTCTCACCGCTCGCCACATTCTAAGTTGTTAGTTAATTTGCAGTTGACAATAGTTAAAGTTTTATTTCTTAAAGTGTCGTTGTGGGAAAATTGAGAATTTGTGAATGTCTGTGGTAACCACAGTGTGGTTTGATGGAATGTCAGCTTGAATCTGGATCTTTATTATTGGTAATGAGGAGCCCTTTCGGGCCGGGTTTATTCGTAGTTAACTATCTTCCTAAAATCAATAAGTAATTAATGTTCTCACGATTTTCACGTTGCAGGCTCAAATCAGTTTGAGAGGTCTAACTCGCCATCGGGATGCGTGTGCGCAATTAAAACGAAACCCACAATCAACCGCCATGTTTGTACACGGACGATGTTAATAGCCTTCAGTAATTACATACCAGTATCGTAACAACGTTGCTTCTCGGAAGGTTGATCAAATTAATAGAACATATTTTTGGTGATAGATAGTATTTGGATACATGATAGTTTTACATCGTTGCCAAAAATTCTAAAGCGACAAAACACGCTTTATAATTACCTATACAAAGTGTATGGGTACATCACATCAGATTAATTTATTTTATGACTATACTAAGGAAGTGAAATATGAATGAAATACGTATCACTAGTATAAACTAGGAATACTTATTTCATTCATATTTCCTGTATATGTACATGTTATCATACGACACAACCGCGTCGACTCGAGAATTTCATATCGCCACATTTACATGTATCCCATTCGCAGAACTAGCGGGCCCAGCCACCCCAGTATCCGGGAGAATATCTAAATTCAATTACAAAAAGGCTTCTCCGCGAGGTGTGCCGTTGCACCCGCGCCTCCTCTGAAAAGGGTGTATAACAACTCAATTTCTCCATATTATTAAGACGGGGTGCGGGTAGCGTGGGGTGGAGAACACAAAAAGAATGCTAATTTAAAATTCTTATTGCTGTTTGTATGCGCGCGCGCTTTATGTATCATTCGCGTAACAAAAGCCGAGGAGCGAGCCGCCCGAGCGCGTAATTTCAATCTAATATTCAATTTGAGAAGTATTGCGAGCTCCGACATCTTTTATTTATTTACTACGATTTGGTATATGGAAACCATGGATTCCCGTGTCGTTAAAAGGAGGGAGATGTGTCAAATTAAGTGTTCTGTGTTTTATCTGAGTTGACTTATGTCATACCTAACTTATCCTAAGGCGGACTCTACCTTACACTTTTGTCTACTTAAATGGAAAAAATACAAATTACACACTAAAATTAGGTTTAAATATATACATATAGGTAGAATGCAATGAAGTGTTGGTAGGGTAGGTTAGGTAATAAACAAGTAAAGAAAAAGACAATTAAAACTGATAAGAACTTCATCAAATGTCTATCGCCATTCAAACGCAATTTAATTACCCATTGAAAGAGTGCTAAGTAGACATTGATCAGCGATACCATTATTATTCCTGATAAAGGGTACTAAGTTTGATCACAAAATAACGTGAGTACAGGAGGTTAACTTTAGAAAACCCGTGCTATTTGTAACAAATTCCTGGTACGTGTGAAATTGAAGCAGATTCTTTTGACAAAATGAAGTAATTCACCCAACAATTGAGGAATTCTGTATAGTTACGTGATAAAAACGTACATTGCTATGGAGCAATTGAATAAATAGTAATTCTATGTTATCTTCATTTGTGAATACATTCTAGGCGGTAATTGCTATATTCCCACGAACTAAAGTAAATAAATCGCCGTCACAATAGCTTTCCTTTGGCTAACGGAGGCGATTGGCTAATGTTTGAATCGTGATGAATTCTTGGTACTGAACTGAATATACCTAAGCACCTTTGGCTTTCTTTAACATATGTGTACAGTTGGGGGCAAATATCTAAAACCCTGACGGGTTACTACTGAAAGTACGGTAGGTGGTTATTTTTATCTTCTCCCGGCTGTATATAATAATGTTTTCGTTAATTGTCACTAACACTAGTTTTTTCTATTGTATGTACATTCTTAATAAATATTGCAACAATATATTAAAATAAAAAAATGGGATTTAACTGAGAGAAATAACAATCAGAATCATTTCACACAAATTAGATTAACATCGATAGAAATATTGTGTGTCATATACATAGAAAGTCAATAACGAGAAGTTACTGACATGAAAGCCGCGCCAACATCCATTGAACCATAACATGCCAATGGTGTGGTCACACACTTTCTAAGATAAAATTATCTTACTATATTCAAATATCTTATTGTTTAAAATAGAGCATAAGTCAAGGATGATTTCAATTTAGATTTGTCACGATCACGACTACGGTAAAATAGATTTTAAAGGGAAGGGAGTCAAGGCGAAATGTTGCGAAAAAATATTTTTGAAATGGAATAATAAAAGTAAAACAATTGTAGTTGTTAAAATGTATGTGGGTGCTATCGATACCAACATGTTATCGGATGTATAAAGCATGGCCTAGATTGTGAAAGCACTAAATTTCCTCTTGCTGAATATTTATAGAAATTTTGTGTAAAGTAGCTGATATTCGTAACTATTTACTAAAGTCTATGAAAAACCATGAATACTTACTAACAAATATATTCGTTACTGAAAAAATTGTAACCAAATATGTATAAGTACAAAATAATAGATACGAAATAACAAATAGTGTAGAAAGCTCATTAATATTACAAAGGATTCCCGACCTCCCGTTCATTTTAAGACAAAAATATTTTCCAAACACTTCTGGTAACTTGTGAGGAATTTTAAATAGAAATAAATGTTTAATACTAAAAAAAACAAGTCATAAAGACCAAACCGATTCCCATTCCCCTTTGTAAGGAAACCGTTGTAATAATATTAGGTATTATAATATGCTTAAGGTAGTAAAAATTATACACATAAAATAAATTGAAGCTTGTTATTATAAATATATAGTTGCAGTCAATGTTGTATTGTAAAAATATTAAAAATACAGTACAGCATTGTAAAGACTGTCGCTAAGTATGATTTTTAGTATGTGCAGAAAGCGTGCGCGGGCGTCTTCTGATAATTTGCTACGCGTCGCGTCTACACCGTTGCGCACGAACCATAACCCCTTATTCAAACGAGCGCGGAATAAAAATGTTACTTGTAACTTGTAACAGCTTGTTAAATAGCGAGAGCACAGAAGTGACAACAAAGGAAAAATTATATACCTATAAAAAGCTAGCAGTAACAACATATTTTCCATGGCTCTCCTCTCAAGGATTTTCTTAGGTATATCTTGCTCATAGTTTTTTTAATATAGGCAACGAATTCCGGACATTCAATTTGCAGTGTGTGAAAAGGTTAACAAAGGTACTTTAGAATTTGTATCATTATTTATGGTTCTTAGGTTTAACCTTCTCGACCCTTGTCGGCTCTGAACTCCCGTCCTGAAACCTTCAGAAAGAGGAAGATTCAGTTTCCCCATTTACGAAGATTGTGTCAACCAGCACTTTTGTGACTATTAAATATTTGTATCAATTATAATATTTATTTATTATTGTAAGTTTTACATTTACATTTTTATATACTTTCAGAGATATGACTACTTTACAAAAAAGTGGTGAAGTTAGTTTTGGACAAAGTTTGCAGAGGGAAGCAGATTACAATAAAGTACTTCGTAGTATTCTCCTGTCCTTTATTTATTTTGTGATACAGCTTACGGGCTAGTGCACACATTAGAAAAAACTGTTAAACTTTGACAACGAAATGCAGATTCGCATTTACCTCCAAAGTAAGTGAATATTTTGTGGGTGTAATCTGGGCTTTATTTTGACCATGTGTTTAAGTAGCGATAAGGCGTTTGTCGAGTTTTTACACTGTTACACAGACATCTTCCCACGTCTCGAAAACAAGTCCTTGTAATTTATAGTGAAGTTTAAATAATATAATATAAAAAAAAAAACACACACAAATTTTGGCTTATCAACAAGAGGAATGGCCACTATTCTATTGCACCTATGGAACTTTTACTAAGTTACATCCAATTGATCGGATCACAAGATACAGCAAGGAACAATCTTATCATGTACAGTCAGCAACAGTGTTTGGTATAGGTACTCCCCAATATTGGTATAAAAAGTAGAATGGTTACTGAATTTTATTGCTGACTGTTTCGATAGTCGCGAGTATTAATATGCAAAATGTAAAATGGTCTGAAACTGAATACCTTTGTATAATATTGCTCGTGATTGTAACATGCACAGCACACATGCATGGCATTATCTTTTTGTAAAAAAAAACTCAGAATGTCAAGGAAAGCAAACCCAGTGGACATGCATCTGATTCTAATTATGTAATATTACAATAAAACCACTAAGTTTCATTTAAAGCAGTAAGAAACTATAATTCATAACCCCGTCGCGAACACAATGAGAGAAAACAATAAATAATGAAAAGCACCAGATTCCAGATAAAACGAAGACGCTGTCGCATGATATATGAGCAGATTTAAATTTAGGAACCAAAGTTGAGGTCCCACCTTATAACGCGACGATCCCCGTTTATAATTATAATTAATATTCTCACAGAATTAAAGCGGTCGACAGCAAAAAAAAGATTCAAGCGAGAATTAATAACAAACAAATGGGCTACCTGCCGTGTTTTTTGTGTGCCCCCACAGGTAACCGTGATGATGAAAGGAACTCATATGCGTCTGTCTTAGTTTTTAAACAATGTCTTCCGATTTTAACACGGTTGCGACTTTTTATGCCGACCTCGAGTTCATTCATAGGAAGCAACTTTAGCAAAAAATGTAGCCCGTCAGATCCGGCTACTTGCCGGCAGATGGCGGTACCACGATATCAAATTGTAAGGTAAACATACCTTCGACGCGACGTGTTGAATTGAAACAGTTAGTACGGCTATTTGAGGTTATGTTGCACACAGGTGAAAAGTTATATCAATAAAATTAAAAACACCTTGTATCGTATTTCTGTGTAGCTGTTCTTAAAAAAAAAAACGAAAGCTGCGTTCGAAACAAGAAACCGCCGAATCGAAATCCTGAACAAAAGAGAGGAACTCTCTTAACGCGACACCATAATGACAAAACAGAAATATGATTTCGATTAAATTGTGTGAATGCAACAGCTTGATTGGTCATCCGCGTAGGTGTGAAAGAGAAGATGAATATTGTTAATAATAAAAATATTTTATTTGTATAGTGGGGTAAACACCCCCGCTGCGGGCTCGGTATAGCATTCATCATCATTATATTAACCGATTTAACACTTTTGAACGGATTCCTGTGCCAGTTGGTGGTAAATACATTTGTTTAGGGTACGCGAATGAACAGACATTTTTTCTTTTAATTATAAATGTATTATTCTTTAATAAAATCAGTTTAACATTGCAGCTTACGTCAATTACGTCTTAGTAAAGGCGTATAGATAATGAAGTATGGAGATGCCAGCTCTGATTCCAAATAAGTACATTTAATTCCATAAGTGTCAATAGATTCCGACCCAGTTACCATTAAGTACTTACTGTACCATTCTAGGCGTGTTCTGGTGGCAATTAATTACACAGTGCATAAGGATTTTGGGTCAGACGAATCGAAATTGCTGCGATTAAGTCGTCATACCAACATCACGAGTTTATTATGACGTGTTGCTGCCTAGATCCTACAAATCTACGGCAGAATTGGTAGTAATAAAGAGAAAAAATATAGAGCCCTTTTTGGTAACACTGTATATACTTAGCCCACGACACATATAAGGCAAAACAGCCACTTTACTTTATTGTATAGGTACGTTTTTACGTCAATTATCCACATTAATTGACATACAGTGCACGATTATAAATATTTAACAGTCCGCAGTATTTAAATTGACGAAATGTATTATCGGAGTTGATTCAGGAAACTCAATTAAATGAAATGATGCATGTCGATATTTTAAAATGCGTATTGATATGCAAAGGCGGGCATTACGTACACGTATGCGGGCTTGGCTCGTCGCGCATGCTCTGTTTGCTTGGGATTTTTGTTCGCTAATCAATAATGACCCCAAATCCAATTACTATTCAACTAACAATAGTTTGCTTACAATAGCTTGTGTACTGTTTATGTACTATTGTGACAGTTATTCGAACATGTCCTACATTTATCATTAGCATAGGTTAACTAGTGATATCCTATTACAATTGTTTTGTATGTGTACTATTCAATCAATTTCTAATGATTATCGTATGCATAGTAATTAATCAGTTCCCGTTACAGAGTTCCAGTCCAATCTTGGAGTTAATTGTCGCAATTATGAGTGTATCGATGTCGTACAAGCCATGGCGGCGAGAAGGGCACATGTGCGCGGACCGGCCTAACCTAACCCAGTAATTACAGCCGTGATTAGATCCTGCGATAAAGCTCATTCCGCTAATTACTCCCTAAAGCTACACGAACGACTGGACTCGCTTTTTGCCATCGACATAATTTAATAAGCGCATTAAACCAGGCCGATGCCATAGATAGTACTCCGCCGCGAGCGCTTCTCGCTAATACCTTTATAATATTTTGAAAACAACCGAGGGAACTTTATAGACTGAGTCGCAGACGATTTCATTGCGGGGTCAGAGAGGAATGACCACGTAAACGTTTAATGAAAGCCAGGAGATGTCTCCGACTCGAATCACAGTTGTTCAGAACTCGTTCACATTACAATCAATTTAAACGCTCATGTATATCAGCACTACGACATTGCGTCTGTTCTGTCCGCATCGCGTGTGGCGTAGCGGACGACGCATCCCTAATTCAATGAAGTGACGATAAGTGTTCACTTCTTTAATGCAACTTCATTACATGTAGATCATATCTAATCAACGTAATGAGAGGCCCATGTAAAACTGTAATAAAACCAGTGTCATTGGACCGATAGAAGCGATTTGACCTCGCGATGAATGGCTCCCATTAGCATCTCATAGGTTTAATTAGGGAAGCACGCATCGGCCCGTCGCCCACGTCACCGTACCGTGTGTGGGCAATCGAATTAGTGCAGACAATGTCGAGTCGACCGCACCACCCCACGACAAAACGTTTTCTCGCAATCTTCGATCACCGGATTAAGGGAGTCCCGTCTCGCACGTTTTATCTCCGATTGTCCGCACTTAACGCACACTTTACGCCGAGTGCCCCTCAAGAGGAAATTGAAAGCGATCGCTTTCCCTGTATCTTATCTGTAGTGTTATACTAATTAATCGATGTGGTGCGACGAGCTCGTCGTTAGAGGTAAATAATGCTTATATTGAAACTGCTGCGGTGATTTATCGGTGTGAATAGACAAAAGTGTCGCGGGCGGAGCGACTGGCACAATGAGGAGGAATGTCGGCCATCGCCCGCTGCTTCGCTCGTGCGCCTCTTGAATGTGGATTATTAATAACACACACCGGTTCTTCGACGGAAAGACCGCGCGACGATATTCTCAGTACCTGCTTGTGCACTTTGAGAGGTTGACGTTGTTTGCGATCTGTTAGTGCAATTTCCAAATAAATTAAGACATCGTCGTCGTCATTCTGGTCATTAAAGTTAGGCGTGTCAATGGAAGATGAAATGACGTCAAATATGTGGTAGACATGTAGACTGGAGAATCTACTAATCTTTTCCAAACTATAATGAATACAGAAAAAATTGCCATATAAACTAAAAAAGGAGTCGGCGTTAAATCGCGCTATACTTGTATTCCGGTCTTTCCGGCCAAGCACTCGACGCCTGAAGCGCTCCCACCTGTGCTGTATGACCGCGCCTTAATTTATTCACCGCAACTTTTAATGATCGTATTGATGCGCGATTCCGAACACGTTCCGAACGGTTCGAGATTTCCGATGTTTCACGAATAAAGTTCAATCAATCTATTCTTTGTAAATTTTGCTAAATTATTATATTCACTAGTAATCATTGTTTCGGCCACCCTAAAGATGACAATAACCCCGCTTGCAGCAACAATGAATCACAATAGCAATGTAGCGGATTATAACAAATTCCCCAAATTCTGTGGGTTCATATTTTCGCTCAACAATATGACAACACAGTGGATAATGTCACATGTGTCTACAGTTTACCGCATTTGGAACTAATTGGTATATTCCGTAATGCTACGATTATTGAAAGCAACATCTGCCCAATTCAATGCTGAATCAGAGATGTATCGTAAATAATAATTTCAACGTCTGATTAACGTTCCAAAATTTATAATAGGTATGGCATTAAAAGAAGTTTTATAGAAAACGAGTTGGCTAATTAGCAAATAAATAAGGTTTCTGATAAAACCGAGATATCAATAACAGTCTCATATAATATAACCGCTGTTTAAGTCTTAATAGAAATGATATTTTGTGAAGAAAACAACGGTTAGTAATTATATAATTTGTTTAATAATAATAATGTTAAAAATTGCAGAAGATTCAAACGGGGTATTCAATCAACAACAAAAACAATGAAAGTGTAAAGGGCAAATAGCTGTTGAGGCGTGTCAAAATGCACTATGAAATTACCTATCACGATTTGTAGATACTGGTGAAACTAAATGAGATCGTTTTGTTGTGTTTCGTGGGTCTACCGGGCCCTGCGTGGCCACGTCCGAGTACTTCGCAACACCAAAATTAAATCGTACAATGCTACCGTCACAAATGTGAAAACTGGAGTGACAATGTAATAGCAATTGTTCCACTGTGACCCAAAAAATGTGTTTTTATTAGATGTTGTGGACGCAAGCATTTGTTATTGCGTTAATGTTTAATCAACGCTACCGATTCTATAATTTATTTTATAAATGTAGAACTCAGGAAGAATAATAATAGTATAAGTATTACAATGTGTTAGGTCTTGAAAGAGCAATGTCAAGAATATTTCTAAAATATAAATTTTCAGGTACTTAATTATTTGAGCCCACTTTTTATGTATACTGAGTTAATTATGTTTATGTTTGATATTTTCTTCGCTTCGAGAGAAGCGTCTCTCCTTGACATCCGTAGTTTTAATGTCTTATTTTGAAGTCACGCAGTCTTTGTTTTAAATTCTGTCCTTATGGTTATGTATTTGAATGGATCAAGGAAAATAACTAAGTATAATTTTAAAACTTTTTTAACTATTAACAACTAAGGTTTCTTTTAGAAGATTTCAATGTGTTCACGACTTATTTTTTACGTTTTTCCATCTAGGTACTTATACAGTAGTTGGGTCGTGAGTGACTCAATTCGTTACCCAAACTATAATTAGTTTTACCGTTACTTGATACTTTACATTTTGAATGGTTGGGCTTATTGATTGCGACCACAACACTGAGAAGCGTGACAAATCATTTGTTTATTTTCAGAATTTTTAAATTAGTAGCGTGCTCCGGCGCATGCAGTATTAACATATTTCTGATATTATTCTGCGACCAATATGAACATCATTATCAAAATTTTAAATAAACAATCATTTGAATTGCACCTAAGATATCAAAAATGAAGAAAAACCAACTTAGAGTGGCTCTTGTACTCATTAATTAGAGGTATCAAATGTATGTCATAATCATGTCCCTGCCAAAATTTTAGTAAGTAATGGCAATTGAATTCGTTAAAACGTTTCCAGCACTCAAATTTGTATCATTAACACGTCTTGGCTAATTGTAAGTCGCATCGCAACTTGATGGTCGTGTAACACTTATTAAGTAAAGACGCGCCTTTTCCTAAAAATTCAATTATCAACATTAGGTTGACACCGAAAACGGCGACGTGAAATTAGGCGGCAAAGTGAACCGTACAGATGTTGTTTGCAAAACTGTTCACCGGTACAATACCATCGGTTTCAATTTGTAGAAAGTTGATAATTGGAAGAACTTAGACAATATTCAGAATTGCAAAAACATTTAAGAACATAAATTATTCTACTTTCAAGTGATTGATTAGAGTCCATATTAATGACTAGTTCAAATGAAAGTTGACAATAATAGAACATGGCTCACTAAATGGATGGCATTATGTCCACGATTCGGGACGTCAAATATGAACGATGATCTCCCACATTTGTCCAGGACTCCATTTTGACTGAATTCAATAGACAGGGGAAGGACTATTGAAACGTTACATTGATTTAATGAGCATTTTTGACTTCGTCCTTTTGACAAATAAATATTAGGTATTAAAAACTTTGTTGACTATACTTAATATATTATCATAAAAAGAATTGCTATCGTTGTAAACCAGAATAAAAATAATATCAATGCCCACCAGAGATAACCTGTTGAACATATACATTTGAACCACATACAGTAAAACCTAGTTCCAACAACGTAAAGACTATTAAATTATATCTACCATTTGAATATACAATTCGTGATTACTGTGTTAACACTGCGTCAGCCAATAGGATTGTCCTGAAACATTGCTTATCTTCATAAATCGTGATGAATGCTTACAAGTATTTACTTTTAATTTACACCCTACAAAGGATAGATAAGGTTCAAAATGCTATGAGACAGTCTTAACAAGACAATCAGTTAATAAGTTGACAGTCAAATAGCTTTTTCCAGGTATCTATCAAATGGAAAACTACTAATTAAAGTACGTCTACTTCGCGGCGACTATGATAGAAGTACACTTCGTCGAAGTTTAATTAACCAGCCTTCTGATGAAACAGCTAGTCGTTTTCTTTAAATTTTTATGTCTAAAACAGTTTGATCAATTGATTTGTGCTGTAAGAATAAATAACGTCTTTACGTATTTGTTTGTGCTTAGAATTTGAGATGTTAACGTTTCTAAAGATCAAAGAATCAATGATTAGCGGATCACTTGTGGATATTCTTGTTAGGTAAGTAAATATACTAATAGCGTTAGGCACTCACATGTTGTAATTGTGATGTACGATTTAGCACATCTTTGTACCAAGGACGGACATAATGCGAGATAAAAACGTTTATCCAAATTATAAACGATATCACAAATTGACTGAACTCGCTCGTATGAAACGTGACCAGTAATGATACTAAATTATCGTAACAATATTTTGGAGGTGACGTTATTAAAATGGGTCCAAATGAGACAATGTATTCCAAATGAACACCGTACAAGTAAAAGAAATTATTTACGCCACAAGCTGCGACACTACTACAAATGTGGATAGACATAAAAGAAGATGTAGAAATCCGGCTAATGATGTAAAGTGAATGGACAACAGTAATTACAGTGTACGTCGGGGCTCTGTGGTGCGTATCGTCTCAACTCTAATTGAACAGCTTGATATAATAATACAGACTTACAGCAATCAGCTTTCCTCATACAAAGAACTCCAATTCTATTCCTAGAAAACAGCTATCATAATGCTCATAAAACAAAATGTGTTGTGACACAATGGCTCGTGATCTTGATAGATCCAGTTTAGAATATCTATTGTAATAAAGAAGACGACATTTCGAAGACATTAAAATTCCCTGGATCGTATAATTACAGATGACACATTTTAACATAAAGACACCCACACAAGCTCTATGTTGTGCCTCTAAACTCGTATAATTTGTGTTAAAGCTGTAATATATGATACTTTAGGAGTCCCTCGCACTCGGCGTTCCGTGCATTTTGATCGTTAATAAAATTATCAAAATCTAAACAGGTTTTATGAGTATCGCTCGTGCGTTCGTAAGAGACCGTGTTTCGGTCCAAACTTATGAATGGAAATGGATTTTGGTATTTTTAAGTGTTCAAAAAGGTCGTAAATAATTTATCGCCGCGTGATACTTCCGTTGGATTTCAAATGGATGAGCGCGCCAAGTCGAATCGCTACTGGATTTTAAATCGCATCTTAGATAAAAAGCGCTATGTTATTTTTATAATTCAATTCTGAATTTATTATAATTTAATATGATATATTACCTTCTGCTTTTAATAGACCCAGGTGCGTATCGTACTCCTATTATTATTACTCATCATCATTATCATTTCGTGTAGGTGACACGGTCAATCGACCATGCACGCCCTGGTGTCAGAGTTCTTCTGAACCGTCTTTCGGTCTCTAACGTGGTTCATTATTATTGTGTGAAATACCTAAATTAAATTTTTATTTAACTTCCAATTTTTATACGTGTTATGAGACAGTTTTTGCTGAATCAACGCGTACTAGTAGTTCAGTAGCGGCTGGCGTTGCGTCAGCGCTCGTGATTCAAACTCGTCAAAACCACTTAGGTACGTATAACCCGGTCTGTTCTAAGCCGTAATTATTCTTAGCACACGTGGACATGGTTTATGGACGCATGGTCTGCCTTATAAACGTTAGCCTTTTTGTTTAATAGGTTAACGACTTGAACACTGCTGTCTTCTATATCGTGGCAAAAATATGTTTTTACATAGGTACATGAACTAATACCTATTTTTGGCCTTTCTTATGTAAAAAAATTATTTGTCGTGTCTTGTTGGTTTCTTTGGAGTCCAGGTTTTGCTTTCCTGTTTATCTTCTCCACTTTAAGCAGTCTAATACTTGCGTGTCATCAAGGTACATCAAATCTAATAAAGTATTATTAGTTTTGAACTAAATATTATTTAGGACTTTCTGAGAATAAAAATGTATATTGGTTTGGTTATAAATACAATTGATATTAAAATTATATCAATATTTTAAAACGAACACGATTTAGATAGAAGTTTTTAAAAATAAATTTATAATATACTTATTCTTAAAGAAATACTTCTAACGAATAAAGCTGATGTTTTGAATTACTACAAGACAAACCTTTTTAAGAGAACAATGATGAAGCCATTAATTTTCCTGATACAGAATCAAACAAATTTGCCACAAACATATGTGGAACGAGATGAGTAATATCGCAGGTGATTTCATATCCGATTGCAGAATGGCAGGAATTAATTTGTTACCTACCTTTTTGTGTGGTCACAATATTGTTTTGATACCAAAAACAGACCATTTGTAAGATTTAGTATAACAGTAGTGATAAGTAAAGGCAATGTTTACAATACTATTTGTTGCCCGCGTGGTGCTCGGTTATATCGCGTCAAAAAGTAGCCTATATTTCACTTCCTGTCTTTAACTACCTATATCCATACCAAATTTCATTCCAAAGCGTAACAGACAGACAGATAGACTTTCGCATTTATAATATTAGTATGGATTTTTTTATAATTTTAAGTATAATTTGTAAAAATGTAGCTTCAGACCTGGCACTGATGATAAAGTTTATTTTCAGAAGTAAAAAACAGAAAATTAAATTCTGGGTAAAATTGTTATTTTTGTTTATCACTAAATAACAAACAGAATAATCAATCTTAACTCAGAAGCAGTAATTGATAAGAAAAGGATGTTTGTTCTGAACCATAACGTAAACAATGAAGCACCATGAATCCGAGATGCAACAATCAAACAAAGCACGCGAGTTTCGACAAATGAGTGGAACGTTGATAATCACCTGAGTAAAACCAGTAGTGAAGCAACATTACATTACTTAGCAGAATCTCTTACTAGTGATTCAAACGATAGAGGTTAATTAATTTTCTAGTGGATTATCGACAGTATTATATTTTACGTTATTTATGTGCGGAGCTGCTACTTTCATGACTCTAACGTCGTAAATTGCTTTTTAATCAAGTCATGCTGAGATGCTTATTTCATTAATTTTTAAATGAAAATCTTCGTTTCTCAATCTTGTTAATTTATTCGTTATTCATTACGTCAGTTATGCAGAAATGAATTTTATAGCTTGCGTTTTCTTAGAACATGTAAGGAACAATAGAGTTAAATTATTTAGATAAATATAGTACTTATTTAATTTTGTTTTAAGATTAAGACGAATGTTAAATAGTGGTTTATTTTAAATAATTATCTCATTTAATTCCGATCCACGTCATTGTCATCTTCACAATGGCAATTCCGTTGGGATTATAAATCCGGTTATTCCAAACTAATTAATAAACATCTCGTTGTAGAACCTTGAACTTTTGATTACTGAGAACAGCACAATAGCGCTAGTTACAAATGTCTTACTTACACAAACATCGGACAATCGGTGCGACGGCCTGGCTATCTATGTAATTAATCGTAACTTATGATTGATTAAACACATTAAAAGCGAGCACGATTTCTATTTGAATATGAAATCTATTAGAAGAGTGACATAATACTTAATACAATTTTAATCTGAATTATTGCATAAAAGATACGACATTTACTTTTGGAAACAATATGGGCGGTTCATGCATAATGCAAAGCAGTTAAGACTAATGGAAAACTTATTGAGATTTTATGTAAAACTAATAACATTAGTTTAATTGTAGAATAAAGATACTCTATCTAATGCTGTATAATTGACTTGGAAATCAAAGTAAATAGCTTCGCGCATGCGTTGTCCTCAAGTGCGAAAATGTTGTTAATGAGTGACATAACAGACGACAAGAGTTAAGTTAAATGAACTTCTAGTTGAGGATGTTTGTTAAGGTAACAAAAGTAAACAACGATGATATTTATCGACATGAGGCAGTCGAGTGGGCAACCCTTTCCGCGCTCGCACCACAACATATCGCGCTACGGCAAACACGTGCTAGTGATGCGTAACGCAAACTTCGATGTCGATGTTTACATGGCGACGGCAAATAGACTCGATATTTGTCCACTCGCAAGCTAATGGCGAGAGATCTTGTCTTGCTGTGATTGTTTGCCAGTGAAGGTTCACACTGTTGCTACTGTAATTAACGCAACTCAAGGAAAAAATATACCATATCTCATTCCTATAAACTACGTATGAATAAGAGCTTGAAGCGCATAAATGTTACCGAGTATTACTAAAAATAAAATAATGAAGTCAAAAAAGGAATGAAAAAGGAACGTAAAGCCATAACTTCATTTTGAATTCCGTTCGGCTGTTCCCGTCTCACTCTGAACGCGCTCAGCAGGGGGCGCCATCGTTCTCACCTCACGACGCGAGTGGTAGCCGGTCTTTAATAAGTATCGATAAAATATGTCGATAAAATATGAATATAGTATGTATAAATATTTTCAATACTTATATCCTTATTAACTCCTAAAGCGCATTGGATTCGAGGAATGAAACTATCTCGATGCAGTTGATCGTCTTACTTTTATTTATCCAAACAAAAAGAGGACGAAAATAAATATATTATCGTTTCATAATAATTTTATAAAGTGTATGTAACTAGGTCTTGGTATTAGATTTTTGTCTATTTTTTTTTAAAGTTCAAATAGAACATAGTTATCATTTACTAGAAATGGTATTTACAATTAGTACAAATACCTACACAATAAGAGCTTTTATAAACAAAAATAAAACATTTATGTTGTTCAAAACTAATGAAGCGACTTTTAGTACTTTTAGTTCTATGACTATAAAATTTTACACATTAAAATTAGCATATAAAACTAAGTAATACGTATAGGTATGGTGAAAAATTACTAAAATAATAAAACGAGACACTATAACGGATTTGCTATGTCAGATCTAACTGTGCAACTGCAAATTCTATCAAGAATACCAAAATATGAGCAAGCTATTCATGTAAATCTATAAATCTGCATTGTGAATGCAGTGTCAAAAACGCCCGACGTCTCCAAAAACAGGTTTTTGAATTCAATTTGTACACGTATCTCGATAAATAGCCGACAAAGTGTCACGCGGACAGCACTAATTAATCTCTTGATGGTGTTTCACATTAATTAAGCAGCTTAAGATTACAAGTTCTTCAAATAATGATTCTAATATACATTACAGCAAAGACCATTTCAGATTGCACACTTTAAGGTTAGTACACTACTGATATCGTAAAGGCTATCATAGTGTGAGGTCTGCAATATGCGTTTATTTTTTCCAAGTTATTTCTTTTTAACATCAGGCACTTAAACATGAGCAGAATTCATGAAAATTAAATGTCATCTCACAACAATGGAGGAGGACGCAATTAATATAAAGCAAGGTTTACACGATATGATCTCTAGTTAACTCGAACCTTCCGTGAGCCACGAAATTATGTTTTTTCAACACCAATTATATAAGCCTAAATGTGACCGAAAGAATATCGTTGTTCAAACTACCATTAGTAAACATTCAAACGTTGTCAGAGCGTTAAACAAACTTGGACATGTCAATGAAATTGCCAACAGTTTCGTAAAACGCTAACAAATTGATGTGAAATGACTTTCTGTCCGAATTGTGATGCTAAAATGTCTAAATAATGTTTGGCTTCATGTTGGAATTCCGTTATACTAAAGAAACAATGCTAGCAACATAACTGATAGGAAAATTGAAGATTGTGTTAGGTAGCAATAAAATTGTTTAAAATACGGACTTTTCAATCCGGTAGATTTAACATCTCATTAATGCATCGTTTATGCATTCTGTCACGTGCTTATAGATTATGGTATAGTGTAGAATTCATCGTTTAAAACGAAGCACAAATCTCATAGTTTAGAACGGTTAATCGTTATTTAGTGACAGAGCAGTGATCATGTCCACCTTTTTATGACCGTAATCAAATCGTGATTGTCGCACATTCCCAAAAAACTGACTTAATTGTGTCGGGGTACTCGGGGCGAGTGTTGATGATATAAACAGTAATTACGTAGTCGAAAACGTTATTAAAATACGCTTAACTGACGCGCTTCGGTGCCACTACGCAAAGGACAAGCTTATGGAATACACAACGCAACAGGTATAACAATTTTCTTGAATTTTAGTTTCTCATCGTAGATAAAAATTGTAAGATAAGAACCAAGTACAATAGGAAAATCTAAGGGTTTCAGTAATATTTTTATTGTTAAAAATTCTTTGTGTATGTATGATTTTTTACTTATTGATCTTGTTGTCGTTGTGTCAATAATATGGCTTTTATGTCAGTGAATTTGTTATTCAAAACTTAATCTCAGTAATCATAGCAAAGTATGCACTAAAAACAAATCAAGTAGGTACATACTTATTGTATCTTTCTACAGATATATATTTATCAAGGATAATAAAGTTGTAAATTTATATATCTTTACTAAAAGGTGTTTTATCTTCGTTTAGCAAACACTTAAAATTACAGCAACATTACTCAAAAAGCCATGAAAAGTGCCGATCATAAAATGCCTCCTTTTTTAATCGTTAAAACCACACCTGTTCCAGCCAAGGAGCGTTCGAGGCGATGTATTTTCTAAAATAATTATCGGGCATATCTTGCAGGGCCCGGGGGTGCCTTTGTCTTAGTAAATTTTTATTGCTTTTGGCAACCCTGAACAATGGCTGGGGTAATGCCGTCCGCGGATGCTGCTCGTGGCGTTCCGAGGACATGTGCAAACCAAACTTATCTTTTTATCTTTAAGTATCTTTTGTACTACACTGAGAGAAAAATACGCCCGAAAGACGTAAATATTATGACCGTATTAACTTTGATTTGTTTGCAGTAACGCGATTTTTACTGTCTTTTTAGTGCAATAACTGAGGGGCTCAGTCAATAGTTTAACTAGAGTCAAAGTCGAAATTCATAAATTTAAAGGTGTTTTACTTTTTATGACTTCGAAATAAAAATATTTAATTTTACATTTAAATGTACTTTTTATTGAGTTGGAGACTCGGACGTGGAGTTACATCGTTGACCAAAATACAATATCATAAAATCCCATTTCAATTAAGAAACAGTCATTCGACATGGAACCTTCGCGAACCAGTTGTAATTAATTTAGCAGTTAATTGTGTTAAATAAAATAATAAAGGAACAAATATATATTTATCCACGGCCACAGTTTTATTACAACAGATATGGGTGTCATTAAAAACACCTCGATACCATTAACCAGCCAATATTAATGTGTAATTAAATAATAAACTGAGATAAAACTTAAAACAACACCGCTAATCCAATTTGATTTACAATTACTTGTATTGTAATTACTTTTTCTAATTGGGGTTATTTTAATTATCTAGAACATAAATGGTTTTTACTACGTTTTACTTTAAGCTGATTATTTTTATTAGTCTAGGATATATAAATTATCAATTACTTACATCAATTAAAGAAAATTATAAAAATTTCCATCAACAAAATAGGTACATGATTAAATCAACTAACGCGCATGTATGAACAACGGATTCATTTTTAAAGGCTTAAAGTTTTACATAAAAGTAAGTGCCTAAGCACATAAGCACCTTTTTGATTCAATACTAATCCTTACTATTTTAACGAAACTCCCTACATTCGCACATTAGGATAGTAAATGAAAGCAAATTAGAGAAAACGATATTAAAACAAAAGTCACAAGATAGCAATAAGGTCCAGTTACATGAGAAAATTTAAATACTTAGCCTCTCGAGATCTACAATGTTGAGTGTTTCTGTTTTAACGCGATCCTACGAGTATGATAATAGCATCGGAAACAACCCTTATTTAAGTTTTAATTAAGACTAGATAGAAGAATTCTGCTGCTGCTGAGTTTTGTACTTGCTTCGAAATATTGTTTTAAACTTTTTTTTAACCAGATAAGGAGTAAGAGTAACTAAATTTACTTGTTGAGGTATTTCAACCCCTTGTTTGGGGGAAAATCTATGTGGCTCATTGTACTTCATAGGGGAAATTCTGAATACAAAATCTGAATGCATAAATTCCTTTTTTTATCAATACAATAAATAAATAGTCGTCCAATGGCAAAATTATCACTAAAATAAATTTTCTAGAGTTATTAAAGAAATGAAGCAAAAACAAAACGGTCTCTTGCAAGCGGCTGTTGTTGTGGAGACTATACGGTCAAAAAAGTCTTAGAGGAAATGATAACATGAAAAAGATATAGGACCGAAACTGGATTCTTACAGTCCAGGAAAAAGAGAAAGGGTGGAGACTGAAGAATTAAATTTGTATTATTATTTTTGGTAGAGAACTGCAAAAAAAAAAGATAAACATCTAAGGATTTTGTTTTGTATTTGTGTATAGCGTCACTTAAATTAATTGATTTTTGTAATTTTTCGATATTATCTGTAATAGAAATAACAATCTTAGATTAATTATCAAACAAATTAATAAATCATCAATGGCGGATACCGCCTGCTTATAATAGCTACGTTGATATTTCCTTACAGGAGGCATATATTGTTCTTGGATTTTAATTATTCATAAATTTTAGCTCTTTATTATCCAAAGTCAACAATGTACTTATTTTAGGTAAGTACTCATGTTTTGATTGTTATTATCTTAGTCGTTATGACCTGTCAAATTTTACTCTTTGATATCGGCTGATATTAGTCCTCCTTTCATTAATAGATGGTGGTTAATTAGATATTCTTTGGTTTGGACGTTCTGTGAATTGTACATTTTACGACAGCTGGATTTTTTGATAATTGAACATTTTTCGCCTAATGAACGATTTTCATTTATTATAGTTTATATAAAAATGAAGACACTGGCTGACTAATGACTAAAAAAGACTACACTAATTCTAATTTGAGTCTAAAATTGACTTCTGTTTTATTAATAGGTGGCAGATGGCAGGTTGAATTCAAGACATACTAGAAGTGATATAACCCTTATTATTTAGTGTTGCACAAACTATGAAAATGGTTTGTTTATTTACAAACATTTCAAACGATGCTTACTTTCATTCATAGGCAATGACCCTTTATCGAGTGAACGTATATCGATTATTTAATAGCAAATATTGATAACGTTTTTGTCGGTCAGTTTATCGATTATCGCTAATTATTGGGTGATAACGGCTCTATTACAGAAGTGGAGTGGTCTTATCCTAATCTTCGAGTGCTCTTAGAGGTCTTAATGGTATCTACGACAGTTTGAAACTAACTTCCTGCTCGTTAAACAAGGTATAGAAAAATTACTTCTTAGGAACAATTTAAAAAAATATCACTACATAGTATAAAACAAAGTCGCTTTCTCTGTCCCTGTGTCCCTTTGTATGCTTAAATCTTTCAAACTATACGCAACGGATTTTGATGCGGTTTCTTTTAGTAGATAAGAGTGATTCAAGAGGAAGGTTTTTATGCCCATGCGAAGCAGGGGCGGGCTGCTAGTATATAACAAAATGATAATCAATAGATAAAGCGCGAATGTAGGTTGGTAAATGTATATAAAGTTTAAATTTTGGATCCGCTGCTCCTATTCGAAATATTATTTCATCATTTTAAAGGCAGGTAAGTACATCAATCACATGGATAATATGGACACAGTCTATTTTCAAAGGTAATGCGAGTATGAAACAGCAGGTAACGTTTTTACCCTGTAATTACAAAGGGATCGAAATCCAGGGCAAAAGCTAGTATCCATTAAAGCCAATACTTAGTAAACTTTAATTATTGAATGCCGGTAACACATAAACAAAATTATTGTCAACATTTATCAGACACTTCTATTACAGTTCATTGCTGTCATTAAAATACCCATAGGTCAATTTATTACAGAAAAAGTACTTCACTTTATTTAGATACCTATGTTTATTGTGATACATTTGAAAATTACTCCAATGTATACCTATTAATCGATTCGTATGGTAGACAATGACAATGATAGATAGATTAAGTTCATAAATTAACAAAATGTAAGTATGAAAAATATATTGGTTTTTATTTTTAACCATTTTGTTAAGACACAAAGGGTTTTTTTTCTGAAAGTTTGGCACAAATATAGCGATAATTTTAGGGCGCTTTCGGTTTGTGATTAATGTTAACATTACACCTATGTTTTCTATTTTTGCAGTAAAGGGTTTTGTTTTGTATTGTGTATTAATGAACAAATTTTCAAGTAGGTATATTCTTTTTCATCTTTTACGAAGAATACTAAGTATACTTAATAAAATAAACTATTCTTAAAAAGAATATTTCTAAACCAAATAGTGCTTTACAAAACAAAAAACTAGAGATGAGTTGACTTGACACTTTTCCAAAAAAAAAGGAAAGATAGGTAGGTACTGGCCGAAAAAAATGTGCCAAAAAGTTTATCATCGCAAAAGGCAAAACGTGGTCCACTGGAATACTGTGAAATTCAAGTTACACGCCTCCACCTCACCTCCGGCGTTTTTTCAATAAACCTGATCAATTATTATACGCAGCCATACTGGATTTTCATAATTACGACGAGTTAAGTGAAATTTGACGCCGAATAGTCTTCAGTTTTTACCTTTTAAAATATCAATGAAGCATTACAGTCATTAAAATAGCAATTCTTTATAAGTATATACGATGAATAAGGATATGCAGTAAATAATATAAAAAAAGTTAAGTAGATGTCAAATAAAATACCCATTGTACACTTACTTGTAAAAGAACGGAAAGACTTGATGGGGTATAAATCATAGTGAAATATTATAACTATCTAATCTAAGCCAACACTCCAAGTTTCTTTTTGTTTTTGTTAAGTATTTTGAGTAATCTCAAGATATCACGAGTACTTACTCTCTGAGGTCAAAATGTTCTTTTTTCAATTAAAGATAAAATAGAGCCATATATTTTTGAAGACACCACAAGAAGAATGCGAATGTGTATTGTATTGTATGCGGAGTGTTGGCGAGTTTGCGCGTGGTGCGAGATGCTGCGAGCGGCAAAAGGAGGCGAGCGGGCAAGTTCGACGGCTGGCCTTGGGGAACCAGTCCGTCTCGACGAAGCCGAAACACCTCTCAGCAATTATTCAATAAAACAAAGGCACCAACCCGCTGTTTACGCCACGGCGTTCGAAACGCTCACCAAATTAATTCAGCTTAATTAGACAATTTCACCTGCTCGTTACTACGCTCACATAAATCGACTACACCGCAGTACCTCACCAATAAATATCTACAAAGTAAATAATGGGACGCGCAAACTGGTCCTAGCGACATTATTCTCTCGCTGTTCGTCTATGCTATACTTTTCTTGTAGTGACAGTTTATTTTTAGCTGCAGTACAACACTACTATTAATTCGAATTTGTGCATTTCTGACAAGAAAACAAACCTTTCAGATTCATTGAAGCAACAACGAACTCTTGGCCATTATCCACGCACGTGCACCACGAAATGAGCCCTATTATCACATGTCCAAAAAAACCGAAGCACGAGCCTCTGAAAAATGTACCGAGAAATTTGATATGGTAACTCCATCTGTATTGAAATTGCCGCTTCTCTCCCGAAGCATTGTGTGCGGCGAAGGCGCGAGCCGACGAAATATTTCAAATGCAAATCGTGCTAACGCTATGAATGTAATAGTTTGTCGTGCGATGCGCACGCGCCGTACACACCGGAAACAAATTATCATAACCATATAAGCGCCTAAGAAATCAACGCAAAGCCTATTGACGCCATTCTACAACTGATAAATTGCGCTAAACGAGAAAATGGAAGACACCGTTGGACACTTATCCGGTAAAGTTTGGCCAAATTGTTCGACATAAGTATAGGCGTGTCAAAAGATCCGGACAAATTTTGTGATACACAATTTCTTATTCATGACTGCTTTCATTACTTTAACGGTTGTAAATGTTGTAACTGGCGGTTTTCATGACTCGTTTTTGAGTTCTATTTTGGTAAGTCGATATCTTTAGAACTGACAATGAGATTATTCGTTTAATGCAGAAAGAATACTTCCTGTGAATATTTCAATGTGTAACACTTTCATAAATTAAATACTTTATTAATGTTTTTTACGAATTAAAAACTATAATACGTATATATAGTCCGAGAAACCAGCTCCAATTATAATTACGAGCTTATTAATATACCTATTCGATGTTTCAAGTGGCATAGGTACTTATACCTATCAAACGTAGAAAGTATATTAAGTTATTATATAAAAGTTTATTAAAAAAACACAATAAAATAAGGTACTCCTTTGCTTTTTAATAACTTATTTTATTTATGTTAATAATATTAGCCTAATTACTTTTAAATTTGTATTAAGTTAAAAAATAACAATTTAAATATCAAAAACTTTTTATATATCTACATAAACCATCAGTTATGCAATGACACGGTCGTAAAGCCCCTGCATTGTTAGAAAATAGCTAAGATACGAAAGCAATAAATTTGTTTAGAAAACGAGTTCTCAACAAGAGAATACCAAAAGAACTGGTTTGATTCTGCTTGTTTAATGTTATCGGTTGTAGTATATCTACACTTACTAAGATCATTAAACTATTTATGTAATTTTTAACAGATTCCATAATAAACAAATGAATTGATTGCACACAATTTTTACCTTACTATATGAAAAATATTGTTTCCAATAATGATTATTTCGTAATTTTCATTAGTCATATTTAGCCACAACTTTGGTGAATTCCACTGCTGAACATAAACTTGTCACATAATATGATAAAAAGGGACAATATAGGGTGAATAAAGAAAATAAAAAAAATGAAAGAAAATAGGAAAGAAAGAAATATTGTTATAAGAATACTTATTATATGATTATTTTTAGAACAAGGCAATAAAGGCTAATTGGGTCAGAGTAAACAATTTCTTAATAGAGCCAGTTCTTAAAAAAGTTAATTCTTATGGTGTGTAAAGTTCCAATAACGAAGTTAAGAAATCTTAGTAAATTATTTATTATGAGAGTCATTATTGAAAATTATGAGCTTATACTTAACAATAAAAATATACGTAGACTGTAAAATCTATAGGTCATCAGTTTCAGTGGCTGTATCGGAAGATCTGAATAATAAGCGCCTAAGCGCTATTGTGGAATAATACTATGTAACTGGGTGAGGTGGCGATGTCCTGACAGGTCGCTGACTCTCAGACTATATAAGTACTTAGATTTATTGGGCATTATAATTTCTTGATTTTCATGTTAGGTTTTTAATAAATATTTTCTTTATTATTTCTTTATGTTACTTAAGTAGGATAGTAGATAAGTAAATAATAGGTTTATTATTACTACATATTAAACTTTATAAAAAAAAAACATGAAAAAAGGAAACTAAGTTTGTTAATTTTATTATATTATTGTGCAATTTAATAAAATTTAATAAAATTTATATGTAATAAAATTTTGATTAGATTTTATATCAATTTAAATACTTTGTAATAACCTTTCATGAAATCTAAAAAACCGTTAATGGGAATTATTAAACATGTTTGTTTCATATGTATCTTACTAATGTTGAAAACTAAGAGATTAGTAAGGCTTGTTAGAAATACTTATATTTTATTTTTTTCCAATTTTACTGAATTATATTGTTTTCTACAAAACTTAAAAGATCTGAGTAGGGGACTGAATCTTAAAAAAAAATTAATACATAAATTATTGGTTAATATCACATAATGATGAGAGGAAGAAGCTAGGTTAAAATAAAGTGTGTTAGTTCCACTACCGCCCGACAGATGTCACCAGCTGTATGAACATTAGTACTTCTGGTATTATTTTCAGATTGACAAAGAGGATGAAAATTATTACAAAAATACCTAAATAGCTGAATGCGCAAAAATCATTTAAAGTAAAAGTAAGTATACTATTTAGTTTGTTTTTGATTGATTTAAAACTCGACATGTCGCCAAAGCGTGTGATGGGAATAAAGAAGACAGATAGGTATTTAATAAAAATACATGGATAATTTGATTATATTTGATGTGATGTCTGATTATAATATATACATTAAAATAATAGATAATTCCAATACACAAATAAAGATCATTCACACAAGTCTTATTGGCAAGTTAGATAAACTGCAATAATTAAGAAACACATAGGTACAAACTTTAGTTTATTATTCTTTTATTTATTATATGCATATAAGAATCTTATAAGAATCTTGTCAGAATTTTTTTTTTCTTTGTAGGTAGCAAAACTTTATACCATCATAGTAAGGTATATTCTTAGTGCAAAATGCATAAAAACTTAAATAGAAAATTCCGGTATTAACCGATTTTTTCGGTTAAAAAAATCGGTATAACCATATAACCGAAATGTCTTTTTTTTATTTAATTTCAATTTATCGCGCCAAATAAATATTTCCCTTTCAAATTAAGAAATTTAGTTCAGGTAAATAATAAATACCTCCCTAGTTATTTTTCCAAAACTTTTGTTACGGTGATAGTTACGGTAAATCGAAATGAATTTGGGTAACTATCTGTTGATCGTATCTCTTCAATCCAAATATTAATGTCGTTTGAAAGTTTAACAACACGTAGGAAGTACGTACAATTTATTCATCTTAGCATTCTAATTACAAAAGAAATTTTCATGTCGACGGTGGCGCCATTGAAATTCGCGCTGCGCCTACGCACCTAAATCAATTACTTATTGACTGGAGATAAATTAAATGTTGTTTGCGAGCGACGAGTTGATATTGATCTAAGGTCTTTTTGATTAATCGACTTGGTCGAATATCGGCCGGGAAATGTCTAAGCCAAGATGGCCGCTCGCGCCCTGGTGAGAGGGAATTGTGAAGCGACGAGTGTGATTATTTAGATCTTTCTTGTTTGGTTTAAGTTAAGTATATTAAGTATATATGACAAATTATTATCAAATAAGGCTCGCGTAGGTACCTAATAAATACAGAAGGTTGATATTTAGTAGTATTTACAGAAAATAAAGGAAAATTACAAATAGGTAATGTTTTAAGCCAGTTAAGTTTTACGAGTTAAGTTCTTGATTTAGAATTTTTTTACATTATATTTACTTTTTTTTATTAATTCAGGATGAAAATTATATCTATTCTGAGTATCTACCTACCTATATTTGGTAACAAATAATAAGATAGCTAACTAAAACAAGTTCTGTTCACTGACTTCTGTTATGATTGCGACTATTGTTTGAAAAAATCATATAATTCACAATATTGTTAGGTTAGGTAGGTCCATAATTGCAAAAAGTTTCGCAAGGGGAATGACCAGACCAGTGACGTGTTTATGTGACGTAGAACCTACCTACCTATCTGCTGGATAGTGTGACATGCAGGGCAGGCAACACGTGATAGTCAGTGCTTCATAATGAATAGGGGAGGATGTTGCATATTTATTTGTATATAATCAGATACTTATCTAGGTAATATGGAATTTAATTTATCAAAAGGTTGGATATATATATATATATAAATAAATCACCACTTATGTAAATAGATATAAGGTTCTACTTATAAATTACTGTCTAGTATAAATTGCTAAAGTAAAAATAAAATCTAATTCTTCTCATATGAACTGTCGCTTTATTATTATTATTACAAAAATTATATAATTTAAATGTAAATGTAGGTCTTTTGTTATAACACAAAGATAAAGAAACCGAAGTTTTGTGGGTTGCTTATTATAACCAACATCTGAATAAAATATTTTATGTTATGAAACTTTTAGGTGGTTTTTTTCAAACTATCTGGCAGTTAATTTTATTAGATACCTATTTGGTAACCTAGGAATAGTTAGGAACTTATTTACGCCTATGTTGATAGTTTATGTTCGTAAAAAATAAACGAAACACTTCATGAATTACGTATCAAGAAAAGGTGCATCTACTTTTTATTTTAGTTAAGTAAACATAAAAAAATCTTTCACGAAATGTTATTGTATTAAGTTATACTATTTATTTACTTATAGTGCAAAGACATTTACGAAAATGTTATTTATTTACAATCGTATAGTAGTGATTATTTACTGTCAGCGCCGGTCGGCAAATTTTAGTGATGTGCACTTTCCCGCATTTACCCAAATACCGGAATTATGTCCGAAAACTTGCTTTTTGACTGTGTGTTACCTATTATTTTTTTAAGTGGCGCCCATTTTTACTGGAATATTTTTTTTTTATATTTCATTTATCTCCTTAATTGTAAAATCATTTGCTATAGAAAAATAAAACACTTTTTTTTAACACTCCTACATTAGTTATAATTTAACAACTTTCTGTCACTTTCACGTAAAACTTTTTGAAGTTTTAGTAACAAAAGATCCGAGTTGTTTTTATATCCAGAATTTGGTATTGTACATGTAACGGTAAAACAAAAGATTAAATACAACCTTAGGTATTTAATTTAAATAGTCTCCATTACGAAGGTTCTATTTTATAAATGAATGAATCATCAGAAGAGCTTGAAAAATATTTGCGTTCCTATAAGATTTTAAGTTAACATAGGTATAAATTAAAAATAAACAAGATTATTTAAAATAAATAGTAACCTGTGAGCATCGCCCGCAGAAGACTGCTAAGCTTTTAATTGCGGCATAGCACGCACAGTCACTTTTTAGCACTTGTCCAATATCCAAAACTAGTGTAAACTCGTACAACACTTAAAGTGTAATCAGTCAAACACAACAAACTGAGGTTACACCAAAACACCCACTGTAACTGTTAATGAGGAACTGAAGTTGTTTATGGGTGTTGCTTGCGTTCGGATTATTGTCGGCGCAGCGCGCGCGACGGTTCACTGTCAACGGTCGCCGGCACACTGCGCGCTTGGCCGCGGTAGCCCCCCGCCCGAAACCGAGGAGCCCCCCGTACCCTTCAGGGGGCGGAGCTAGCCGAGCGAGTTGAGGCGAGGCGAAGGCTTAATTACGCTGGGCGAAACGGGACGGCGATATAGAGTGGGCGCGAGCTATTAGCACGCGGAGAGCGGGACGACGCGCGTCTTAAGTATTTTGTATAAGTAATGAGGGGCGCGGGCGCGGGGCTACATCTCCCGCCAATCTTTAATGTTGATTACAGCCGCCCGGTGCGCCCCTCATTAACACTCGCCCCGCCTAGATTTAATTACATGGCCGTTTAATTGTAGAGTCGCGATCGCAATTGTTTTTGTTCGAATGCTACAAAACATGTTTTAAATGGCGTGCTTTGTTTTGTCAGCCTGATTGTCTCGTCAGGTTGTTTTATTTGGTAAAAAAAAGAGATGAGCCGCCAATCGAATATCACGTTTCGCGTTTCAAACAATTATTTTCGTGCTAGGTTGTTAAGAGTTGGTAATGAACAGATTTTTTTACATTTACATTAAGATAGACTTCAAAAAGTTTTTTTAAATTATCGGTAGAGTTGCAAATTCACCTTCTTGATTTTTTCTGCAAAAGAAAGACCAATATAATCACTACATAGTATAAAATAAAGTACTTAGCTTTTTCTGTCCCTATATCCCTATGTATGCTTAAATCTTTGAAACTACGCAACGGATTTTGATGGTTTTTTTAATAGATAGTTATTCAAGAAGAAGCTATTTATGCCCATGCGAAGCCGGGGTGAGTCGCTAGTAATGTCTAATTATGACTTGTTTACCCTCTAGATTTCTTAACTTTGAATCTTAGTTACTGGAATGTCAAAATAAAAAAAGATATTATTTACCGAAATACCGGAATCCACCAATAATTATTGCCAGCTCTAACACTGCTGAAATGTGAAGTACTTATGTACTTAGGTTAGGTATGCATGCAAAAAGAAAAATGCAAATTAAAAAATAAGTAGGTATTCAGATAGGTACATAAAATAACTTCTCAAGTGGGAATATTTCCACATTCATCCATTACAATAATCAGAACTATAAAATAATATTAATTCATGTAGCGCCATAATTATAGTGTGTGCCTAGGGCTTACCTATAGGTAAGCCCTAGGCACACACCTACCTAAATTTAATGTAAGTAATTAAACTAAACACCTAAATGTAAGCTGTGGCCATGAAACGATATCAATTGGTTCTTCTCAATGCATAAAATAATTTTAACTCTTTATTGAAGTAGTTTCGGCAGCGTCCTGCTCTATTCTTTTTAACCGACTTCAAAAAAAGGAGGAGATTCTCGATTCGTAGGAATGTTTTATTTTATATAAAGAGTCTTAATCCAACATCAGGCTTATCAACATGACCTTATCCTCGCAGGCATCGTTATATATGACTTTTTGGAGGCAGGTCAGAAATTCCTATTTTGACTAAAAGTATTTGCCTTTTTTTTCATGTAAGTAGGTTCTTAACATTGGTTCCATGAGCGCATGGGGACAACCTTAGGTATCTAAGCATTTTGCAATTGGGAAATAACATTAAGTACTATCAGGACGAAGTATCAGTATTCAAAGACAATGTAGAGTCTTCATATAAGTAGAGATACAAAGACAATCTCCGAGGATGTAAAGAACTCAAGTTATCTTCTATACATGTATTTCATTTTGAATTAATTTAGGGCTAGCTCAATCTTTGTGATTTGTCTCGTTGATGAAATTGTTGTAACCTATAACTCCTATACCTAGGTAACTAATCTTTATGATTTTGACTCAAATATATAGCGATATATATATCTTTTACGCATTACCTATATATAAGGCCGCCTATTGTATATCTTGTCACAGACTATAATGCATGTACTTATGCAATTATATAGTACAATAGTGTTTTTACTTACTTTTTTACTTACTTTATAAACTCTGATGTCCTGCTGATTAAAATATAAGGTTCTTGTCATGTACGTCACACTACACCTTTTTTTTCAATTAAGATCGTTTATTGCGATAAGGCCGCCTTTACAATTAAATATTTACCTACATTTTATCTTTTTGTGCAATACTTAGCGGGCAGGGATCGGAAACCTGGTTAAAATCATACCAGCCTATTTTTCTGCCCATACATTTACAGCAACCATTACGGTTGCACTTAACCTATATTTACTCAAAAAAGGTCTTAACCAGGTATTTAGGGCCTTATAACAATTATTTCAATCAACAAGATGAAAAACTGATAATTTTAGGTCTCGAAAATAGCGGTTTCTTTTATATTACATATTATTATATTCACATTTCAGTGCGTTCGATTCAAACTCTTACAAGCCTTTTTTTAAATATACCCGCTGAAACAAAATTTTACAGAATGGAGTTTTCTTCTCCTTATTTGAATTCAGCATCTCAATTTGATTAGGCTCAACTTGTAAATCTGCTGGTTGTAGTTAATATTAAAATAAGTAATTATCTAACGAACACCTCGAAATAATTGGATAATTGGTGTAAAATAATATTAAAGAGTTTTCAAAGCTAGGCAACAACGTGCTCTCACATTTTCCGTAAAAGCCTTTTGTATGATTATTTTTTCCATTCAAAAACTATGTAAACTATAGTTTGAGCCATGGACAGTATGAAATTAAAGATTATCTTAGTGTTGTCACCTTTATTTATCTAAGCAAGCCCTGGGTCCGAGTAGATCAGCATCCCAGCAATTCTTCGTTTAAGTAAGTTCTAAACCAATCTGTGTTTGGGTCATAGGATTACGCCATCCATCCAAATTTTATCTGTTTTGGTCCAGTAGGTTCAGAGACAATTGGCTGTGACAGACGGACGGACGGACAGACAGACGCACCTATAAGGGTTCCGTTTTTGGATGCTGTTTGTTGATAGAATCCACTATACGTGCAAGAGAGGTATATGTACAAAGATGTGTGTTTTCTTAATTTGTAAACCAAACTGCATACTAATTTTAATAGAATTTTGTATAAAGTAGATGCACTATAATACTACACTGAATTTTATTGCAAGCAAGAAAAAAAAAATAGAAAACGGTAGTCGTATGTCAACATGGCCGACCACCAACAGCGCACGCGCATGCAAAAAACAATACTACCTGTTGTGTTTAGACAGGAATAGCACAGATTATAAAAAGTTGACTATTAGCTGTAGTTCATATTGGCAGCTAATTAGTCTCGATTTTCCAGCCTGGAAATACCAGCTTAGTACTTGATGGTATCTACATACATATTAATAAGCTATTAATGTGATTGACATTGATTATATTCTGAACTCTACAGAGGTAGCAATAGGGTCAAGTTTTTGCCAAAGGCCGATTTTGAGGCTTAATTTATCTATTTTGTTAATGATTGACTGATTTTTTTATATATATTAAAACCTTATTTCTTAAAATATTAAATTATTTATTTACAATTGGCATATTTAATGCTAAAAGCATTTTCTACCAGTCAATGGGAGGAACAGGAAATCTGTGCGGCGCAAGAATATTTTTAGTTTGTTTGTTTATTTGTAATATCTATACTGTATAAAAGATAAGAAAAGATTTTTGTGAGGCACTTAGAACATTGTACATTATAATGTATTAGTAAACATTTTTTTCTCACCTATAGCATTGTACCTAATACCTACATACTTATCGATTTTGAGGAAAATTTCGATTAGTGAAAAGTGTTTGTTGCATCATATCGTATAGGTACAGTGATGTAGAAAACTATACTTACTACTTAAAGTGTAAGGCTAAGTTGGTACACTTTTGTATGTGGCTTACAGTACATAGGTAAAATAATGTCTTATCACTAACGGGTTCCTTCAGAAAATGACGAATGTATATGGACTTAAACGGAGAGTTTGTTTTGAACGTTATACAAGTCTTAACCAGACAGAACCGCGAGCAATATCTAGTTTGCACACAAAGTCCAAAGGACGACACAAGACGACATACCTATTATGCAAATGTAAGCATTAACCTTTATTTCCATTGCGATTTCCAAATAAAAATAACATCCAATGAATATAGCTCCAGTTTACTATTCTCTCGGTATAATTGCACCTAGTCTGTGATAATGTCAAGGACGAGATGTATAAGGAATGACAGGCCAGCTTTCTGTATAAACTCGCATAAGTTATTTAGCACCTGTACTTACAAACATTAAAATCAATTAAAAAGTAAATATATTTATATTACTAACTGAGGGCGTGTGCTTATAAATAGCTGTATTATGTTTACTTATTTTAGGGCGATTCGTTGTTATTTACTTTGTTAGCTACTGGATTAAGTGATGTCTACAATTAATCAATATTGCATATTTGTGATCAGTTTCTTTTTAATTAAAATAATATAGGTACTTAAGTATATAATATAAAAATAAATCTTGGTACCTATATAGGTAGGTATTTAGTGCTAAATATAAGTACGCTATTTAATAACAACAAGGAAATAAAATATTTAAATATTGAGATTAAATAAAAGCTTGTACATTTGTACAAGCTTTTAGCAGTTAATAAGTTTTTGCTTGTCAATTGGCTGTTTGGACATTTATCATTAAAGAGATGAAAATAGATAAACAAAAAATAGACTCGTCTTAAGATAAAAAAAATCAAGTTCAAATTCAATCATTTAATTGCACCTTCCTGACAGTTACACACATTAACGACATAAAAAATGTATGTAATAGACTGTTTAAATAATTTATTTGAAAACTCGTTATTATTATTTTATATTATTATTGTATCGTGTTAAGTATTTCTTGAAAAATATGTAGGTAATTATAATTGTAACTAGTTTTCATTTAATTAAATCTCGACGTATATAAAATAGATCTACCTACTTGACATGCAATGATAGAGATGTAAATTTGTTGTGTAAAAAGTTCACTCTTCATTTAAGTTCACACGTATCTGGCAGTAAAAATAAACTCATACACGTTTTTCTTCATAAAAAATGTATCAATCGTAAGGAATTCTAAATTCGAATTTTTTGCGAGGAGTTTGACCTACGTAAGCCTATTCGGTTACAAAAGCGGTGCGGACGTTGACCCGCGCGTGGCCAACCCCTGACCTTGGCGTATCGTAAACTGAACTGACGTAACCGTGACTCTTTCCTACTAAAGGCCACATGTGTTTTGATGGTACATTCGCAGACACAGTACCTTTGCTGTACGAATTTCAAATGTTATTTTAAAATGAAAAAAATGTTGGTCACGTTTGGTAGAGACGAGTGCTAGTGTCGATATTTCGGTTAAACGGGTTTTCGATTACACTATATAAATGTATATGAAAAGCATCTGACTATTATGGTTCGGGTAAAATATATATATTTTCTGTACTAACATACTTAATATTAAAGAGTTTGATTGAATGCCTAACTTTGGGACTGCTGGTCGGATTATGTTTTTTCATAGCCAAAAAAACTTAATCTTGGGGAAAGTTAAGGCTATAAGTACATACGTACACACCACGGGAAAGTAGAACCGCAATGAATAGTATGAATAAAATTAGGAGTACATATTGAATTTATTAATCAGACTACTACTTACTATTTTTCACAGCAAAAAAGTATATTTAGGTCTTATTCATAAATAATTTCACCCCTTATTGAAGCCCGCTAAGGGTTGGTTTCTGAAAAAAGTAACCTATGTTGGACTTCGGGTCTTCAAATAATTATATGTCTGTTCTAAATTTTATTAAAATCGGTTTAGCCGTTTAAGCGTGCTAAACTTTCTCTATCTCCAAATATTATATAATCTAATCTGTGACAAAACATTATATAAACTTTCTCTAACTCTTTCATTTTAGCCAAACTTCGTTACCAGAAAACTTACTAAATCCTTATATAAGTAAAATCGACGACAAAATATATCATTTAAATTAATAAATAAGTTAGGCATAAAATACACAACGTTCAATTTAGTGTGCTAAATTTACCTCAAGAGGTAGAAAGTACTTATAAAATGTGCTTATCCCAAAGATGTCGATCTTTGGGACTCTACTATTACTCTACTATCTACGACATTATGCAATTTAAAATAAATAAATTTAAATTCCATTGATAAAAATTTTAAAGATATGTATACTTATAATATAAACTATTACAGGTCATTTCTGTACAATATAGATGTGTCATGTCACGCAAAAAATATTGCATAGAATTGAACGCAGTTTCAGTCACCGATGTTTTTTAGAGTTCTTATTCTATATTGATTCAAAGCTCGTTTTCCGGAGAAAAAACAAATAAATATTCCTTACTAGCTGTTGCCCGCGGCTCCGCCCACATAGATTCGGTTATAACACACCCAAAAGTAGTCTATGTTTGACCCCTAGTTCTTCATCATATCCCTACTAAATTTCATCAGAATCGGTCCAGTGGTTAAGCCATGAAGGCGTAACAGACAGACAGATTAATTATAAATTCCACGTAAGTAGGATACGAAAGACACGGATGAAGTCAAGAAATACGAGTAAATATTGTAATCTTCAACTAAATTCATAAAAGACTAATACCGCCCCCTATGCGATAATTGCGAAACTATTAAACACACCATTGCAGAAAACTGCCACCCTTTTTCACTTGAGGAAAAGCCAAGAAAACTCCCCATGTGTGGTGCGCCATATGTGACGTTTCGATACGAACCCTTCACGCGTGCCGATTTCATAGTACTGTGCTGCCATCTATTAGCGGATAGGCGACTTACTTTTATTTCTTATTTTACGGTGCGAGCTTTCAATTGCCACTGAATCGGTATGAAGTTAGTACTTTCATGAATTTGATAAACCTTGTACTACGTAATCCACTGAAACGCGTACCTGTAACAATGAAAGTACGATTATAAATAACAGTGAATTTAATTATATTTTATTAGAATTATCAATTAGGCACGTTTATAAATACATGATTATTATTAGTTGCGATTTCATGGGTGATGCCTCTAAAAGCATGTCGAATCTTTATACAAATTGAAATTGTATTTATTTTATTTAATATAAGTATTTGATAACGAAATAATATTTGTATGATTACTCTACAAGGATTATATTGTTTTAGAATTGACTATTATTTTATTAGCTTTCAAGTTTTTTCTTTTAATTTTATGTAAAGAAACCTTAACTACAAGCACATTAAATATAAATTGAAATTTAAAAATAATAACAATGTTTGTAATTAAATTTGACTAAGATAATACCAAATGTTATAGCTATGATAAAAAATGCGCTCATAAAATGCCAAAAAACAACAAGATCTTAATTTTTATAAATAATATAATTTTTAAAATAGCGCAGCAAATAGCTGTATGTATAAACCTATATTATAAAAACGAATACATACTCTGATGTGAGTCATAATGGTGGAAATGTATTTATAAAGAAATAATTTAAATTTAAATATGGAACTTAAAAAAAGTAAACACTATCTCCCGCTTATTCCAAACGATATTCGATACCGTTCGTCTGACATTTTTAGCAAAATCGATAGCACCCCTTATTGGTACCGAAATGATTGAACATCCTTATCGCGACATTTTTCTAATGGTGCCTCGTGTTTGAGACCCTTTTCTTTGTAAGGGAGTGTGCATAATATAACTATATGCGTTTTTTGCCGTTATTTAAAATACTTTGAACGTGTATTGAATGTGAATGTTTGGATGTTTATTAGTTAGTCACGACTGAAGAGACGGATCAACTAAATGGTCGAAAATATGTTTTTCGTTTCGTGCACAGCTGGCCACATAGAAATGACCACCTTAGGTTGGTATAATTTTTCATGTGGCCCACTGTACCTATAGGTAATAATAATTATAAATAGGTACTTTTGGGTAACAGGTGCTCCATGGTAACAAGCGTACCTTGGATTTTGCACAAGGATGTAACCGTGAAACACGCTCGCATATTACTTTGGACAAGTATAACAATCGAAAGGAATATTGCTGGTTAAAAGTAGTTTTGTGACCTGTCTATGACCAGTCTTTAGTTAGGTATGTACCTATTTGAAATTCTTTATAAACACAAACCAAAAGAAAAAAAAACAGAAATGTACGAGAGTGATGATTGTGGAGGAAGCGAGAGAGGTATGTAAGGATCGTAGCCAATGGAAATCTCTAGTCTCTGCCTACCCCTGCGGGAGACAGGCGTGATGATATGTATGTTTGTATGTAGAAATGTACAATGGTGGGCTTATTCCTGTGAGAGACCATCTATAAAAAGATTTTGAGGTCGTCGTGCCATCTTCTCCTCGGTCTGTCTCTACCTCTTCAACGGTAACCTTTCAGTATAACTCGGGTTATACTAAAAGGTAGGCAAAATTAGTCACATTGGAAACCTACTGAACGTTCGTAGAGGTAGAATTACCGAGACAAGTTTAGAAAATAATTGTAAGGAGCGGAATTTAAACGAAGTATTAAAAGATTGGACATATATACAGCATATGTCGGATATCGGACATCGCAATTTATTTTTTACTCTATGACCGCTCCCTAAAACACCCCTTTTCTTTTACATGTCGCAGCTAACGACAATACGAAATCAATACCAACACCATCGATGCGAAAATCGTGAATAGCGAATTGACGCACACACGCTCGTTTGTGTGGGTGTGCTCAAATAATATGCAAGCTTCGGTCGTGTGGAGCGAAGACGTTTTGTAGGGCGGCCATGAGTTTTGGAAATTTGTACGGTACTTTTTTCCGGATTCTTAGAACAACGTTTTTTTTTCTACTATGTACAAAATTTTAAGACGAATGACACAGATCCGTATATCTTGTATGCTGGGCAAAGGCCTTCCCATTTGTCTTCTACAACGGTGATTGTAGAGACTGTTATTAAGGAGATATACCAACAAACGCGTAAGCAGGTGACACAAGAGCTATGCAATCAAAACGCATTTAAGTATTTATATAATAAGTATATAGGTATGTCTCTATCTATTATATCTTAGAATATTTGCTGCTTCTTCCTCTTATACTTTACATGCATCCTCTCTCAGCTGGTTCCTTCGAAACTCAGGTTCAGATTCCGACTTTATGTTATCAAACATTAGGTTATTTTTATCATATACTTCATGGTTTCGAAAACGAAAAGAAACGTTAATATAAAGCTACAAATATAAATTTAAGCAATTAAAAATTTAAATTATGCAATTTCCCATCTCGTATACCAGATGTGATGTCACCCTAAAAATTGGTAAAAAGAAAACGCATTAACACATATAGATGAGTCCACACGGCGCGCACACATGCTAACGCCACCCTCCCCACCCTCCCACTTTCCTTTAAAAAGCACCCATACCACACACCCCGTTTCTTTTGATAAGGAAATGCAGACATTTCGAGAAAAGCTAAGTATCGAATAATCGAGACGAGTGCCGTATGAAAGGACATCATAATCTGCGCGTGGGTGAAATCGTCTACATTTTAAGATTATGAACTCTTTTTGAATTAGGAATGTCCATCTTGTTTCGTAGTGGCATAATATTATGATAATAGTCAACGACTTGAATGGCCGAGTCTTATTTATGTGTTTATTAATCGTTATCTATAAGATTAGTTGAATATTCGTCGGATTATGTTAAATATTTGAGCGCATATTTTTTTATTAAATAAAAGAAGTATTTTTAATACCGACATAATTGTATAAAATTATCATGAGATTCTTACTAATCAGCCAGTATTACTCGTTTCATTGTCAAGTTTGCCACAAAACCAACTGATGAAAATCAAATTGCGGCTCGCTCCCCCGGCATTCAAGTGTTTTACATTCCACTAAAAAGCCCTAAGCGCAGCGAGATTCGCTAATTATCAAACTCCCCTACTAATTAAAACTCGCTTTTAATTGCTCGAAAAGGCCACCTGTTGCTCTTCGTCATTTCTCTCCCCCGCATCGGTCTATCCTGCTTGCACGGAGGCTGTACGGGCCGGCCCGTATCCGGATACCCGGGTATAATTGTCAGAAAATTCAATTTTAGAACGACCTAATTGGGACCAAATGAAATTGCCAGTATCGCACCCGGTTCCCTTTGTTCGCACGACGTGGACCGTACCATAATTGCCTTACGAAATAATGAATTAATTTTATTTACTTTTTTTATCGTTCGAAATTTAGATTTGAATGGTGCTCGTGGTAATCTATCATAGATATATCGAAATATCAAAACGCAATCAAACTGCACCACTTATGGTTTATAATTCTAGAAAATTGCTCGAACGAACGCCGGAACGAAATTATCGGACCATTATCAAATAGAACCCCTTTCTTTAATTACCTGCACATAATTTTTGTTTGTTTGTGTGTTCCGCCCAAGTCATTACTATAATAACCGTAAGAAGGGCTCAATTTGAGATACGCTAGGAATGATTAAAGTTGATTAGCGGTAATTTGGTGTACTTGTTAAATTATTACGTCGCTTTTGTCATTATTAAATTACGGAATGTCGCTAGGCTTCCGTGGTCTCGGTTTTTGTAATTATTTTGTCATATATTTTATAATATTTTTCGTAGTGTTTCTATGGTGGTATAAAAACAATAAGTGTACAGTTCTTAAAAAAGCATATATTTTTAAAAAGGTTAGGTACATAATAATTTAAATTTCTAACGAAAACCCCACAAACACGTTTAAATTATTGACAGCAAATAATATTTAAAAGTAAATTCGATAAACATATTTTTTTATCAGTCTGACAAATGTCATCGACGTGTTTTATATTGTTTTGATTAATTAATTATTGATCAACCGGTCTCCTCAGCGTCTGATCACATTAACATAAAAATTTTAATTGCTTTCATCAATAGACTGATTGTGTTGTGTCCCATATCCGAGATCAAAGAAATTAGGAAATATCACTATGGCAACATAATTAAAGCTTTAAAACAATATTAAATGTTACCTAATTTTGTGTTTTTAATATACTATTTATTCAGTCGCAAATCGTACACAGTTGATCAAATGCTATTCTCCAATTTGTATCGAGTTATAGCGGTTAGTCCATCAAAATCTTTGTGACTATAACATAAATATTATGGTAGGTGGATGAGTAGCATGTGTTTATTAGAAGAAAACAACCTAGGCAGCCGCTACAGTTTAAGGCATATTTGCCTACTTAAAAAAAGTCGTTGACAGAACAGGTCAACGACCGGACACACGACTGCTATAGCAGTTATAACAATAAAATTTCTATTGTTTTATTATATTTTAAAAAACGTCCGCAAACGTGTTAAGGTATTAAAATAAATTTATTAACCCTACTTTTTTAAAATTAAGTCTTCCTTGAGTAAATGAATGCAGCAGACTCTTATAACACATCTACTTCTTTCTATTACCTTAGGTTCAAGGCATTGGAAAACGATAAGAATGAGATGCCGTTAAGTTTTATTACTAATTAATGTTGCGAAAGAGCATAATATTTAAATGAAGCTGGGCTTGGCTAATGGATGACGTGAGATGATAATGGGTATTTTGATGTGACATTCCTTGAGGGAATGATGAGTTTTACGATGTGATGGAACGTGCTTCCTGACATATTGTCAATTGTTTATTGTCCTAAATAAATAAAATAAAATAAAAAATAAAATATTTATCCCGAGAGGTTAACATCTGTGTTACTCAGGCTCTGTGTTTACCTTATGTATCTTTAGACCTATAATTTGTCGTAAGGAGTGAGAGTGGGAAACAATTTTGATCGGCTTAAAGAGTTTTGTCGTGTTGATATCGTTGAAGGCCTAACCAAGTAATACAAGAGCCGTTCTGATAAAAAATGCCAAATCAAACATAATGTAGGTAAAGATTTGTAGATAATTTATATGAAAAATTAAGCGCCATGTAGTACAATATTGTCTTACCCCTAGAAATATAGAGTAATATTCTTGTCTATATAGAGCATGTGATTAAATGCAAACAGCAGAACTTATGAAATAGTTCAACAAAATAATAATATAGTTTTCATTATTCAAAGCAAATAAAGTTTCGCCTACTAGAATAAAATAGTCCGTCAAAACTTTAACTTTTTTACATAATTAACTAAATTTGGTAGTTATTATATAAGACTACTAGCTGATCCCGCATACTTTGTACCATCTGAACACACTTTTCTCACAGTTAAAACCTTCCGTGAATTTCCACAAATATTTTTTGACCAAATTAACCAAATTGGTCCAGTCATTCTCGAGTTTTAGCGAGACTAACGAACAGCAATTGATTTTTATAGAAAACGATAAAGATAATAAAAACAAATGTTGTTACAGAGTATTACCCGAAAAATATACATTTCTACTGATCGTTCTCTACATCACGCTTTAAAGAATAGTTATTCTAAAAACACATAATACGCATGAAAAAACATGACTCTAGTTTTACCACCTCAACCCACTGGTTTAAGAAATATGCAATTTCTACCGTCAACCGGCATTTATACTTGCAAGTTGACATCCGTAGGAGTCAATCAGAATCGCCAATGTGTAACTGCCATTCAATGTTAACGTAGCGTTAATAGTAGACTCTTTTCATCAAATAACTACCAAATGACAGTCCTAGAATTAAGCGTTAATAATTTTGCTATGCGAAACGGAACGATGTTGTTATTAGAAAACATTTTTACGCATAATTTATTTATATGTTATTATTAGTTAGCTTATTAGTAAGTAGCATTCACTTCAATACTCTTTAACGAATTCATTGCAGATTATGACGAATATGTATGATCAGATAATAAAGAAAAAGAAGAAATACAGTCAAATAATGATTTGATCGAACATTAACAAAAACAAAATTTAATTTTGGAATTGTAGTCCGGAGCCTTAGTCGATATCGACATATATTATCGAGTCTCGTTATTCACACACAAATAAAATAAAGCGTTTATTAGAATTCGCGTTGTGCTTCGGTTGATGCAGACTGGCCATTGTTTCTGTGGCTCCATCAATCACCTTTGGTTCGGGCATGACCGGGCGACGGGACAGGTGCGGGGGAGCGCGGGTGCACCACCGCGGGGACTTATAACGGTTATTGAAATGAGACGAGGCCCCTACTTTTTTCCAAATTTAAATTTTGATAAGGCAAGCCTCTGTTTTGTGCTCTAACTCAGCTCGGCTTAGGGAGGGTGCTTTTTGTTTCGATTTTATGTCTCCGTTTTTGTTAATAGCACTAATATTTATAAGGAAAGTTGATCAATTTATCACATCGATTGAGAAGAGATAGTTTAGATATGAATGTGATATCATTTTATTGTGTTTGCATATTTTAATCATTTGAGTATACGTGGGCAGAAGACTACAGAAAACTTACGATGAATAAGATAATAATCACCAATTTATTAAATACTGTTTAGGTGGCATTGTTCGATTCTAAATGAGCAATCAATCAAAAATACATGTCACGCATATGACAATGTCGGATGATATATTTATTACTGGCCATTGTATTTAATTCAGTTTACACCAGTAAAAGCGCCTCGACACAATTCCAGATATTCGGTTATTCGGTTTTTGTCGAGCACGCCGTCCACGCCGCCTGAATACGTTATCCAAACGAGAATAAAGCCGAATTAACATATCCCAAATCTCCTCGCCGATTCAGACTTTTTTTGTTATGTAAAAATTTTAACCTCTCCCTTCTTAAATTGCCGTTTGGAGAAATGGACGCAACGCATTGACACCTCTACGTTTATACCCAATCTTTTTCTGTTTCACAAAACATTCACCGGGTTGTAAATGGTAATAAAACACCATTTTTATATCTCGTGTTTAGGCAGTGTCCGAGAAATGATAACACAACCTGTAGTCCAGTCTATACGACCGGATATCGATGGTCATTCACAAAAAACTGACACACACACAAGCAATCGTAGTATAAATATAGGAGTAGTATTTTGACACACACCCACGGAGCGGTGAACACGGTTCATTCATGGAATATAGTGCCTTTTACAATGGTTACTAAATGGAAAAGTGGGTAGGGAACCGTTCCTTCGGATTAAAAAAATATGTTATGTTAGCTTTTTATAAACCACCGACCACGTCGCTCACAAATTGTAGCACAAATTATATATGAAAAGAAGACCAATATTAGGCTTTGATATATCGATAAGAATTTATGAAGAAAGTACATACATACATATAATCACGTCTTTATCCCATACGGGGTAGACAGAGCCTAGAGCCATAAGACCTTAGGCCACGTTTAGCATAATGGTAGTTGAAACAGGAAATCAATAGTGATGGGTTGCTAGCCGCATCGCCTATGTCATGATTTCCCCATTCGGCGATTCCCTCAGACGACTTTTACGGCTTGTGCGGGAAGAGAAGGGAAGAAGAAGTAGCTTGTACATTCTATGTTTTTCTTTTTCTCCCAGACCAGCATGGAAGAAAGGTATGAAGAAAGTAATGTAATAAATATGATGAATTATATAACTGTTGTCTATACCTAATGTTTAGTCTAGGATTAGTCATTCTTTTTGTGGGTTATTCTGAATCTTATGGCACGCCTAGATTGTCACATAGTGATGTGACTCATTTGAATCTTCGCTAGTCATAAAATTGTCAGTGTGAGCCTTTATATTTCCGTTCCGTTTCCCGGGAACATTGACATCGATTCTATCGAAAACTTGTTCTTTGTTGTGTTAATTAGAACCGTACGTAGGCGTGACTATTATCGATAAAATACCGATAAAATTATTGGAAGCTTCAAGCTTTATTGACTATTAGTCATGTCACCAAAATAACAAAGTTGTTTGAATTCTAAGCATTGGTTCTTGTAGATACTAATTAGCATAATTTAGCTAATTGATTGTTATTTCTATTATTTATTGAACTGTTTTAATTGGTACGTATAAGAACATGTATAATTTAAATATCTACAATCAATTAAAACAATTGATGTCAAAAATAAGTTAAAATATTATTTCTATATTAATTAATAAAGAGTACAAAAGATACTTAAAAACAAGTGCATTATGTGGTTTCTTTCGTTAAACTATGGCGCAATGGGCGCATTTATTATCATGCTCTAGGTGTCCAAACATCAAACCAAGTTCAAGTGGCTAGTTTTTGGGCTGACAGAGGATATTTAATGTCGTAGACACGAAAAGAAGAAAATATCAGTGCATTCGTTCGAGATATATTTTTCAAGTTTAAGTATTATCTTTATGTGGTAGTGCTAGCTATTGTTTCTACAAACAAAACAGGGGTTGATTTGATAGTTGTTAGGTATATAATGGTGTATGTATATCTATTATGGAATTAATATATGGTCACATTTTAAAAAACTTCAAGCTTATCTACCAAATATTAAAGATTAAAAATTATTACAGAGTAGTTTAGTTAATCTTTCATAAATATTAATGTGAGATTGTGAGGTAAAATATCTTCGAAATTAAATAATTATTATTTTATGATAAGATGACCAGTCGTTATTTTAAATAAGCAATAAAGGTAAAACCCATGTCCATCATTGGACTTTTGTACCTGAAGCCAGTGTTTTAATATTTAAATCAGTACAGTGGGCCACATTAAAGTATACCACTTTAACTCACATTTAAGGTTGTATACGTTTCTATGTGACTCACTGTACAAGCTTTCTTTTACATATTTCTTATTTAATAAGCAAAAAATCTTGTCATGTAAAAGTAAACTGATGCAATAGGCTATAAGATGATTCCATAATATAAATAAGCATTCCTTGCCATTTCCACGGCTTCCATTCGCATTCCAGACATTAAAAACACTATTCGTAATGAGCAAAAAATTACATCTTGAGATTCTTGATTATGTTTCTACTTGTGTAATCATTTTCATCACAATCTATGGTCTAGACGCGTTTACTGACATGCCTATTGGTACTATGGCCCTAGCAGCATCTATGAGGCCAATCCAACCTTTACCTAGCGCATTGTTGGGCAAGACGTTTGTTGATTGCTTTTCCCATGAAAATGATTAGGAAACTCCTGAAAAGAAGCTCAATAGAAAACAATATCATCTTTTGATGACGGATCTAAATGTCAAGTTCTAAAATATAAAACATAGAAATAGAAATATTTATTAAAATGGAAAGATCCATAACGTGGTTGAGACATTCAAGAAACATGTTTTAAGTATCTTAATTTACTTACGTGAAACTAGTTTAAGTTGAGTATTTTATTATCTTTATTAAAAGAAAAAATAAAACATTTAAACATTTCAAGGTAAACGATCTTAATAAAATATAACCTTAGGGTTGTGTCCACTGCGATATATTATTAATTATGTCGATCGCGTGTTCCCAATTAGCTGGTGCTATAATTCGCAGCATTACTACATAAACTTGGCCTGATGGACTAATCCGAAGCCGAGGGCACGTTATAAATAACGCGATCGCTCGCCACAACGGAGACAAAGCCTGAGGGTTATTCTACAACGCGTGTGTTTTCGTTTCCAAGTTTTAAAATTTCGAGTAAATGAAACCATTTTCAAGTCTGTTTGTTTTGAAACGAGGAACAGCAAATATTACTGACTTGATTATAAATTTGAAAAATAATAGTTGTTGGTTAATCGTTCGTTTTTTAAGTGATAAACAATTGTGTGTTTGTTATTCCAGAAATGCTCATGGATCATGTTCTTATTGGTCTGGTTTCCCTGTAAAAAAGTTACTTATAGAGTCCCGGGGGCGTTCACGAATGTTGACAAGAACAAAATGTATTTGATTGACAAACGCTGTGTTAAATCACGTGGTCAATCATATGTCAATTCTATACATTTTGTTCTTTGTCGTACTTCGTTAACGTTTTGAAATTGTGACTTTGGCTAAGCCAGCTTTGCTCGATTGTAATAAGCAGTAGAAAAAGTACCAAAATTAAATGTAGGACTATATTATTTATACTAATTAAATCTGGACTTAAATATGATCTTAGTCAATATAAAAAAAATATATATATAAATCCAATAGTGTTGCAGAATTATCCTATACGCCTGAACGTGTTCTCGCGCACTACAAATTACAATCAACACGACCAGCATGTTCGCACGTGGACTCCTCCTATCAATTTACTCCAACAAAATACACCGCCTATATGTTTGTTCGTCTTTAAGTAATTTCTCTATTAGTTTATCCACTTACTTCTCTGCATCTTTATTTAAGGAACTTATTCTTGAGACACAACACTTGGTTTTTGTTTTTCTAAATGCACATTTAGATTCTTTTTTTTTCGAAAAGTTGGTCAAAAGGTTCTCTTGTGAATTTCACATTGACCGATTGGAGGCGGATGGATTTTCATGTGACATAAACTAAGTAATCAGAAATTATATATATATATGTGGGATCTGGAGTTTTGTTGAAGTAAAATTCCAGGGTTTTCTTGAGTTTCTTTATTTTTTCCAACGTCTTCAATACAGAGCCAACTTATCATCTACGTCGTTCATTAGTCGTCTCCCCTCTTCCCTCTCATACCTCGCTTCGTTAGAATGAAACCGACTTAACTCAAAAAATCTTGAAATTGAGTCAATGTCACAGAACGACTCCACACATCGTGTTCTATCGCTTAGTTAATCAGAAACTGTCCCAACTGTGTTAGAAGAGTACGAACGCGCTATTTTGGTCGCTTTCTTACGGTGTGCGGAGGGGTCCCGAGTCGGAACGGTAACGCCCCTTTTAGTGTTATTCCTGTAGCCGCGAGCGCAACACATTGACAGAACACAAACAAAGTGACCAATTAGTGGTTGAGTCGTTTTCACTCCGAAAAAGGGTAAGAATTACATTTACATTTTTGTAATTAAAGTGACCTAATCGGTTTTATCTCTATACTCTTCCGAATATTGTCCTAATATTTACGACTTATTCGTGCTTACGCCAATTTTTTACTAAAAATTGTTTTGTGCGTCATGACTTAAAAACAAATAAGTCACTTTTCGATAAAACTTTTCGTCATGTTCTATGTCCCATTACGGATTATATCTCTTTTATACTAAAACAGTTATTTTTAATATCGTCCTTATAGGATTTCAGTCGATTTTATTCTAATACTAGCATACGCTTTTTATTTTAGGTCATTGTTTTTTTTTTATTCTTGAAAGATGAAAAGGAGAAGGCTCATGATTTTGGAAAATGCTAAAAAAAGAAAAAATGTGGATGAGGGCAATAATAAACAAAAGCAACAGGTAAGCATATTTCTTTAATTAAGATGTGAAAATAGGTATTTTAGTTCTTAAGTTCTGTTTTTGACCAGTTTATCTTAAAATACGGATATTTTTCATTCCCAGTAAAACTCGCTTCCGAAAAGTATTTGATGTGTACTATTTGCTGATGATAAGCATGTATGTGTATGAATGATTTAGCATGATTTATGATGTAGCATGTTACTGTGTAAATAAATATTTTTTTTTGATAATAATACCTTTGTCAGTTTCGCTGACATAGCTTAAGGAAGGGAAAAATATAGGTATATGACATGTCAATGTAAACGTGGGTTTGAGGCTGGTGAGGGCTGGATGTAGAGTCTAAGCATAAAAGCACAAATTGAACGGGAATATAAAATTTACAAATCATATGTATTTTTGGGATATGCTTTGCTGCTTTTGGTGATATGAGCTTTATTTTTTGCTTTTCCAGGAAACACAATTTAATATTGAAAATATTTCTCCGAATGCGTCGTTTATCGAAAACACGCTAGATCGTGAAAATCATCAAGAACCTTACCGTTTGAATCTGATTGAGGCTGTAAGTAAATAATTAGTTTTTCACAAAGTGTTCACAAATATTGTTAGGTAAATCATTATTTATTTTAAAACTTTTTTTTTTCAGAGTCGTAGTTCAATATCCTCCCCTATACAAATTTTAGCTAAAGAATCTGAGACTGAAAGCTATTATTCATCTGTAGCACAAGTAAGAGTCAGAAGCAGTAGCGTTTCTTCATCATCTTCTGATTCGTCAAGCAGCAGTTCATCATCATCTAGCTCTACCACCTCAGGGAGTTGTTCAGAAATACAAAATAATAATGAAAACACTATAGCACCATCTACGAGTACAAATAACGAGGAAACATTATCCTGTAATAGACTGGCAAAGACAATAGTCACTTCTTATCGTGTATCGCCTATTAATGAGCTTGAAAGCGATCCAGATCTTAGCGATGATGACCCTACATTTAAGGTAAATAAAAGTAACACTTTTAGAAGTTTCTCTTTCTTGATCGCTGACCTAGGACCTCAACATTTAGCTCAACAAGAACATCAGACTTCAGGAAGTGGTTTTATTTCCCATTCGCAATTATCAGCTGATCCAGAACCACAACCCTCAGACAGTGGCGTTAATAAATCTAATGCTACAAAGAGACCTAAAAAACGTCCACGTAATCCCGAGAAATGGAAGCAGAATATCGCGAAATCATTAAGAAATACCGGAAAATCTTATAAATCTCAGTCAAAATCTAAGAAAGAACTTCCTGCGCGTAGCATGAAAGAACCGTGCACGTGTCCCCTGAAATGTTCGGAAAAAGTTGACGAAACCTGTCGAAAAGAAATATTTAACTCTTTTTGGCAGTTAGGATCTATTGAGTTACAAATAATGTTTATTAAATCGTGTATGATGGAAATTCAACCCAGGTATAAATTAGTACATACTAATGCGACAAAGCCTAAAGCTCCTAACAATGCATTCTTTTTCAATATTAACGGAAGTAAAACTCGAGTTTGCAAGAAATATTTTATCAATACATTAGACATTACAGACAGACGTCAGTCAAGGCAAAATCTAACAGTACAGGGTTTTTAGATGCAGAGCAAAGAGGAAAACATAAGAATAGAAAGATAACTGATAAAAAAAGGTATACAAGACATAAAAGCACATATAAATTCCATTCCAAGGATCCCATCTCACTTGACAAGGGCTAATTCCGAGAGAGAGTACATTGCTGGTGGAAAAACTATCAAAGATTTGTGGCGTGATTTTCTAAAGATCAGGGAGGAGCAAAATAAACCTTATTTACCCTACTGGTTGTACCATCACATTTTTACAACGAAGTTTAATATAAGCTTTCATCAACCGAAGAAAGATAAATGCGATTTTTTTTAGAAGACAAGTACAAACGCGTAAACATGAGAAACAAAAGGAAGAAGATGCCTTGTGTTGAATAAATAATTACTAAACATGTGTTTCAAGAAAAACTGAAGTTATCGGAAAACACAAGAAAAAGTCTTAAGGAGCTATTAAGAAAAAAAAAAAATCCCTCGTTATTATGTATCAAAGTCTTCTCTCGGAACATTAGGTATAACAACACTGACTTTTAAAATGTTTCTCATTTAATTATAGTGATCTCATATTTTTCTAAATATTTTTTATGATAGGTGTTGAAGATTACCAATATTCTATTTTCAAGGTAGAAGTGTTTTTTATTTATTTTTTTTTATTTAAGAAGAGGTTTTAAGTTTTTTGAATGTTTATTTTCATACAAATTGTTACTGCTATAAGCTCAAAACATATATTCTTTTAGAATATAATTTGATTTTTTGTAGAAATATATGCTAATGCAGGCAGATCTGTTAAAGAAACTAGAAGTATATATTAATTATTCTCTGAATACAATAACTTGAACATAGACTTGTTTTTTTTTCCTTCGAAGTGACCTATTAGCAAACAAAACTTACTCTACTTTTAATACAAAAATGACATAATACTTAAAATGCATTACATAAATTTTAAGTAATTAAAACGAAACTGACCTAATTCATATAAAGTCAAACGATAATATAGAAGTTCGGTCAAAAAGTGACCTTATTGTGACTAGTTTTTGAAAATCGTTATTTTTAAATATTATTTATCAAAATAATAAAAAATATTGACAATGATTATCAAGCCTAATAGTTAAATAAAATATATCAACAATCAAACGGCAATTAACTTACTTAGTTTCGGAGATATACTTAAACTAAAGCAGAAATTACTAAACATGAAATCTTATTTTGCAATTTCTCAAAAAATTGAGATTTTGAGTTAAGTCACTTTCATTCTAAAGCAGCGCTATACACACGTCCTTGTCTTTCCTTGCATTCTTTCATCTCTTTCATACACATAATCTCACTCATATGCTGTCTCTTTCTCACAGTGTTGCTATCAATCCCACATTCGGCCGTCCTACATATGGATGCCCTCATCCATCAACTATCAGAATACACATACAAACATAACTAACACACACTGCTAAATTACACTACAATTTACAATGTATACACACACTTCAAATGAAGTTTTAAACAAATCTTACTAACAATAAGTTTCGAAAACAATTTAAATTAACATCATAAGTTTAAACTATAGCGGCATAAGATAACTAACAATTAAGTATGTAATGTACTTTATATCAACATATTTTACTAAGTGAAAGTTAACGTCATATTTAGACCATAATAAACAATTAGGTTAATTAAGTTGTATTAGGCTCTTTGTAACTATTAAGTAAATAATATTTCAGAACACATCCTAAATTTAAGTTTACATGAGACTTACACCATAATAATCAATTTAGGTAATAAAGTGACATTAGGTTGCTTAAAGCTGTACATAACATTTCGTAACAGATTTTATACTTAAGTTTACATCACTTACACCATTAAATAAGTTTCATCAATAAAACAACAAAGGCGTCTTAAACTGAAAGGTAAATCTGTGTATTATAATGATTAGGTAAAATCTTATAAACAACTTTTCTTTTTACAGAAAATGTTTTAAATGTAAATGCTCTAAACTTACACTGGATACTTGGCTATAGTGAAAGGTCATTTCCCCCAAAACATGAACTAAAAAAAATTTAAAATATACAAACCATAATGACATTCTGCTAATTCCCATCGAATTCAGGCCATGGTTTCATATTATCTGCTGAAGTAGAGGTTTTTGAAGGACCCTCTCTGGACTCGTCTATTTTGTTTACTTCATATCGATCATTTCTCTTCACTTTGGTTACTAGGTATGGTCCTAGAAACTTCTCCTTAATTTTTAAGCCTGAACCAAACTGGGTGCGCTTGATTGCTACTCTATCTCCTTCTTGATACTTAGTGCTTTCTTTTCTATTTTTGTTGTAGTTCTTGAAATTCTCTTCTTGAATCTTTCCTATTTGTATCTTAGCCATGAGTCTCGAATCTTCACGCTGTTGAACAAAGCTTTCAATTTGTTCCTGATTCAACAATTCCATAATTTCAATATCCTCTTTTGTTTTCATCTTGGTACCTATTAGGAGTTCAAATGGACTCATATTAATACTTCTTTGGAATGTCCCATTTATAGCCCGCTGTAATCGGCTTACATGTTTGTACCACTGAGTTTGATCTGAAATACAGAGTTTAGTTAGCATTGGTATAATCATCCTGTGTATGCGTTCTACCTGGCCATTACCACGTGGGACTCCAGTCGTTATTGTTACATGCTGAATATTCTCCTGTGCGCAGTACTCCTTGAAATCATTGCTTGTGAATGATGTTCCTCTATCTGTTATAATACGAGATGGATTACCAAAAATCTGTTGATGAATTCTCAGCTTACTCAATGTCTCCGCTGTTGTAGTACCTTTAGTAGGAAAAATCCATACAAACTTTGAAAATCCGTCAATTACAGTGAGTATATAATTATATTGCTTTTTTGTTAATTCCATTGGTCCAAGGTGATCACAATGTATAGTATGTAAAGGTATGTCATACTTATCAATAGAATTTAGAAATCCTTCCTGTCGTCCTTCTTTCCTGGTAGCCAATAAATAAGGTATACAAGTCACCAAGAAGTCTTCTATTTTTTTATTTAAGTTCTTTATAAAATAGTCCTTCATAATGAGTTCAATCATTTTCCTTTTTGAAAAATGTCCTTTTTCGTGAATTCTTCTAATAATCTCAACTTCCATACTTCTGGGTATAACTAACTGTTTTTCCATACCTTTATACAGTAAACCGCCTTCCAAAAAGTAGTCAGTGTAGGGTTTCTCTAGTAATATTGTTTTGATAGCCTTTAATCCTTCGTCGAGATCCTGTGCTCGCCTGACCTCATCATGTAGGCTTACTACTAATGCAGTGTTAGGAGGATTCCTGCTCAAAGCATCGGCATGTTGCATTCTATTACCTGGTCGGTGCTCGATCTCGTAGTCATACTGGTCCAGTAGGAGAACCCATCTAGCTACTCTTGGTACTAACATCTTTTTCATTAAAGTCATCTTAAAAGCTTGGCAGTCTGTCACTATTTTGAATTTAATACCAAAAAGATAATGATGAAATTTCTTCACTCCCGCTATTATTGCTAAAGCTTCCAACTCATAGCTGCTGTATTTACTCTCTGCATCAGTCGTTCTTCGGCTCATATAATAAATAGGATGTATCTCACCATTCCCATTCCGTTGCATCAAAATTGCTGCGTAGGCTATGCTGGATGCGTCTGTATGTAACTCGGTGTGCAATCTAGGATTAAATAATGATAATACTGGACGACTCACCAACTTCTGTTTTAAATCATTAAATGCTGTTCTTTGTGAATCTTCAAATATAAACTTTGCTTCCTTCTTTAATAAATCTGTTAATGGCTTAGCTATGACAGCATAATTTGGAATATATTTCCTGAAATAAGAGGTCAAACCCACAAAGCTATGTACTTGCTTAAATGTTCTTGGTTCTGGATACTTCACCACTGCATCAATCTTATCTGACGATGGTTTCACAGTGCCGCCTTCCACTACATGTCCAAGATATTCAACGCTTCGAGAAATCAGATTAGCTTTTTTCCAATTGATCTGTAACCCATAATCAGAAGCAACTTTTAATACAGTTTTTAATCTTTCTAAAGCCTGGAGTTCATCCTCTGCGTAAATTATTAGGTCATCGATAAATGTAAGCATATAACCTTTCCGCACAAGGTCGCTAAAGATAATTGAAATAAATCTAGTGAAATACTTGGGACATATTGATAAACCAAATGGAGCCTTAAGAAATTCATATTGACCATCAGGTGTTACAAAAGCTGTGTATTTAATTGACTCTTCACTTACATTCAAATGAAAAAATCCATTTTTCAAATCTAAAACACTAAAGTATTTTGCATCCCTCAATCTGTCAATTAAATCTTCAATTATTGGCAATGGGTATTCGTCTTTAACCATCTTTTTGTTTATATCCCTATAGTCTACACAAACTCTAGTTGTTCCGTCTTTCTTCTTAACAAGAACTAAAGGACTAGCATACTCTGAATGACTTACCCGGATTATCTTGCTGTCCAGCCACTCAGTTACCTGGTTATCTACTATCTCACGCTCCTTCAGTGACAGTCTTCGAGGTCTATGTGATACGGGGATGTCATCTTTCAATACTATTCTCAGTTCGATTGGACTTTCTTTCTTCTTCATTGGCTGATACTCTTCAATACACTTTGTAACTTCCTTTTGAACATCAGAGCTGCAATCACCTATAACAAAATCACATGTTGCCCCTACATCCAATTTCCTAACCCAATTTTCTCCTCTATCTAGGAAATGTATTGACCTCCCATTAAAAACCACAGTGTAGCCTAGTAGAAAATCTTGCCCTAAAATGACACGATAAGGCATATTGCCATTAGGTATAACATGAAAAACTACTTGAGCAATTTTACAGTCTACAGTTATAGGTACGACACATTTACCAAGGGATTTAACTTGAAATTGTCCAAGACCGGTTAGAGAAAAGTCTTCATTTTCACATACGACACACTTTTTCGCCGTAATTTCGTCAAATACGCACTTTTCCATCAGGCTGACGTCGCTGCCCGTATCAATTAACGCATTTACACTTATTTCATGAAGCAACAATATGTTAATATTAGGTTTTCCCGAAAATCCATCACTAAAGTGTTGATTGTTTACATCCGTGTTGCAATGAACATCGACCGCCATGTTCAATCCGTCTGCAGTGCTACCAACATCATCGTCGCAATTTACTCCGAACATCGCGCGCTTCTCCGATGTATCGCCGTGAGCCGTGCCGTGAGGTTGGTACCTTCGCCTATCATCGTGCGGATTCGGATGCGTTCGGTTTTCCGGATAACGCCGATCTCGCCCGAAACGCTCTCGCTCGCTGTTGCTGTGTTCCGTGCGTCGATATGATCCGCCTCCATATTTTTCATTGTTATTACAAGCTGAAGCGATATGTCCAAAACCGTTGCACTTGAAACACTTGATGCCGTCTTTCTTGCGAGGACATTCTGATGAGCGATGATCTTTCTCTCCGCAATTATAGCATCTGATTTGCGGCGACTCCTTATCTTTTCTCAAAATTCCATCTTTTTTGGCATAGTGATTCTTACTTATTTTTTCTTTCATTGTTTCGTAGATCTTAATTTTCTCTTTTAACTCTGTATAGCTTGTAACACCATACAACATCATCTTGTTAATTTCTGAGTCTCGTATACCGTCCACAATATACTTGATTGCAACATAATCAGGCATTTTACCGCGTTTTCCAAGTTCCTTCATGCTGAGCATAAAATCTAAACAGGATTCGTTCGGTTTTTTCGTCTTCGTGCTCATTATCTCATGAACGGTCTTTACGTCGATTGTATCGGGGAATTCTTTGACAATAGATGTTTTTAAATCCTCCCAAGTCTTAAATGTTCTTTCAGAACGCAGCCAGAGTTCTGCCGTTCCTTTAAGTGATCGCCTTGCCATCAAAAGTTGTTGGATAGGTGTCCAACCGTAAACCTCCGTGTTATCTTCTACGTCTTGTACCCAACGGGTGACTGGGTAGGTTTTGTCCCGGCCCGTAAAAACAGGAATAAGGTTATCCATGAGTTGAAGGAGATTGTTACCGCCATTTGTACGTTGACCAACGTCGTAAAATTCATCGTCGGCCTTTTGGCTCTGTCGTCTTCCGTCTTTCGGCATCTTTTCCACCGTGTTTCACAAGCAGGCGTCTTTCGTCTTCGTCGTCTTACAATATTTTAAAAAACTGTCGTGGAATAACGTCGTGGTAGTATACCGTCGTGCGGTGCCGGTCGAAATCCGTGGCAATCTTCAAAATCCTTCGGGTTTTTTTTCCAGATCCCGGACGAGCCCCCAAATCTGTGGGATCTGGAGTTTTGTTGAAGTAAAATTCCAGGGTTTTCTTGAGTTTCTTTATTTTTTCCAACGTCTTCAATACAGAGCCAACTTATCATCTACGTCGTTCATTAGTCGTCTCCCCTCTTCCCTCTCATACCTATACACACGTCCTTGTCTTTCCTTGCATTCTTTCATCTCTTTCATACACATAATCTCACTCATATGCTGTCTCTTTCTCACAGTGTTGCTATCAATCCCACATATATATTTTTTTTTTCTTTGCGATTTGATTGAAGAACATTTGAAGAAGTATGTCATACACTGCATTTGCCGGGACATTTCTATAAAAAAATTATATAGACTTTTGTATTGTCTTCACTTGAGCAAATAACAGCATCTATCATACATTAGTATAAAATAATCGCACTTAGACTGACCACTTCACAGTACTTATAAAGTGCATTACAAATAGAATGTATGAATCAGAATTCCACCGGTTGTGTCGAAACATCAGTCAGCTCGCACTCGGGCCAGTAATAGTTTTCAGGGTTGATTTACAATCAGGATAGGCTGTCGATCCGTGCGCCTACGCTTGCTATTTATACCAGCTACATGTATTATTTATGGTAAGGAGCTTTAAGGATTAAGAGTTGCTCACATTAGTCTAGTGGCAAGTGAAATGTTTTGATAGAGCAAAAAAAAGACATCTTTTTTTTTTTGAAAATTTTATGAGTGACAAATATTTTTTTTACTATAAGTACATATTTAACCTTTGAACATATTTGAAAGATTGACTTTAATATAAAGGAAGGTTTAATTCTGACGTTACTAGTATATACAATATATAAAATACATAAAATAGATGTCAATATTTAATTTTATCAATCTGAAGCTATAATTTCCGGTTGTGTCCTCAGCTTATGAATTTAGAACCCAAATTCAAATAAAAAAATATGTTATTCACAAAGATCTTTAACTTGATTTAAATCTCAGAAAAGATGGAAAGCTAGATAAATAAAAAAAATTTTTTTTACTCCTCAAGAAACTGGTCTAGTTTACTCGACCACTGTGAATATGGACGAAGGATCGAATGTCAACAATGCGGGTGTAATAACTGTTGGTGTGTTTGTGATGGTTTTTATAATGATATGGCGGGATGTATGACAATGAAACTTTTTTATGAATACATATTTTTATATAGAAGATCCCACATACCTAATGGAGCTATCCTACGACATCGTTCGCAGCATAAACGGAATTCGCCTAGGTGAGGAGATTGTAAATGACTAAATGGATTTGGTAAGGCGAGAGAAGAGATGGTAAGACTGAATGATGACGTCTTGTCTTGTGGCAGGCTTTTACGGAAGATTATTAAATAGTTACCTTATATCAATAAGCCAGCAGTGTATAGCTACAAAATGGGACTAAGGGGTAAAAACTGTCAATATCGTAGGTACTTTATTAAAAATGCGAAGGTAAGTATGATGTTTGTTTGTTGGTTTGTCATCTCTGTACGCTTTATCTATTCGGATAATCTTCTTGAAATTTCGCATATAAGCATATTGAGAACGACATAGGATGTTGTTATAAAGTAGTAGCGTTTCCTTGGGATTTACGAAAGAAAAGCCGCGGAAAGCCTAGTGGTTATACTTAAGCAGTTATTACATACATATAACATGTCACTTAAAAGAATATTATCCTTTTTTGAAGACACCATTAATTTGAACAAATGAAACTGAGGTATTTTACGTTATAATTTAAATTATAGATAAGGCATATGACATCATGCATACCCCTCATTTCCCGGTACACCTACGTCCTACCAATATTGGTAAATGGATAGCTTCGCTTTGCGTATGTACAAAACAGCAAGAGTATAGAAAGATAACAACCTCTCATGTTAGCGCTTTTCCAGTCCTCAGTTGGTTGCTTCGGAGCCCAGGGTTTACTTTTCTGCTTTTTTCCTCCTCTAGAAATATCCCTCCTTTGATAAAAAAATGCAATAATTTAATTTTTCATAAATCACAAAGTAAATGAAACATAGACTAAGAGCTTGACTATTAAAAAAATTCTCTAAAGTTTCATAGTCCCACTGGACTACAGTGACATATCTGTACTGACTATGGTCTACAACCTTTGATTGCTTTAGAATTATGAGTGGCGTACCGTTCTTGATTATAATTGTACGGACAGTGCGTCGGATTCGCGTGTCCAATCCGAGGCGTAATGATGTTCCTACCTTTTCACTGTGCGTGAGTCAAAGACTATATTTATATAGAAGGATTAAAATGGAGATCTGCATAGTCTTTCTCTTTTCTTTTTATAACTTTAGTTTTGTATCATTAATTGGTCTTCTTTTAATAGGTATAAAAATCAAATAGAATTCATGAGTTATATCTAAAATATGTACATCATATGAAAGTTAAATACGGTTGTTTTTCAAGTAAAGTAGGAACACATTTCAACAAAGAAGTATTCCATTAACAACCTGATCCTAAGAAATTATCTACTTGTGTCGTCTTTAATGTAGACACAAATTTTATCAACGCATATACATAAGACTTAAGCGCGATTACATATTAGTTAATCAAATAAAGAGCGTTCATTACTCGTCTACATCGTGTTTACTCTGTGGCTGTATATCTCGATAGGTTCACTTTTGCACTTAATCGAGAAATATGGCGCGTGCTCTTATACCTTTATTTATTACTACCAGCCTTCGAGGATTAAGAACCTCAATTTATATTACTCTCATTAGTGCGTCTAAATTGATTAAGGCTTTGAAGAAAGCCTTTCAGATTGTTACTTCTATTGCATTTATGCCGTAAGTTATATTGCTTATGGTTATATAATGTTGGGATGTAGACTATGTGTCCTCATAAATTTAATAATATATGATAGTAACTTTATTGTGAAAATCACACGCGGCAGGAATTAGAATCTATGTAACATCATTTGTAGTTACTTTAATGATATAACAATATCTACTAATTTGTAAAGGCTGTTTTATTAAAACATTTCTACATATACGGAGAATACACATATAAATTTCTAAGACGGACAATGAACATTTAATTTGTAGGCCCGTATTCAAGGTAAAAAAATGAACATTAAAGCATTTTGGGGTAACAGATAGCCGCTGCTAGATTTACAGCCGGCATAGGGCTAGCACACGCGAACTTTTTGGTCGCGTGTCCCTCAAATTAATTACCCATGTTAGTTCTAGATTACACTGCGACACCTCTACAACAATACCGCTATATCCCCGATAAGGGACAGGATTTATTGCGTGCATTTCTTTTGTCAGCTTTGAAATTGTACTCGCATAAGTAAGTCGAGATTAAAGTAATCGAACTTATAAATTTTGTCGTCTCACCTTTAAGGCGACTGCGGCGTCGACGCGAACTTTGTTCAAATTAATGGTTCGTATTATCAAGATCAGGGCTTGTACATGGCATTTATGTGGAGATAATTTCGTGCATTTTTTTTCATTTGTAGATGGTCCTGTGGGCTGATTCGGCGTAGGCGCTACATTGGACAGTTTGAATTGAATGCCTTAATGTGTTTAGACTTGTCGTAAAATATGTACCGTGGAATAACGGGTTGTTGAACATGTCCTGAGTCATTCGGATAATTGTAATCTGATACAAATTGCGCATGCGCTTGACTTCAGCATATTTCTGTGGAGATCTGGCACGTGAAGAGTGGCTTCCAATCATCGGAGAGAGGGTTTAAGGCGATTATTTATTGATGAAAATGTTGTGGATTAGCATAAGTATTCGAGAATTTCATAATGTGTTCGAATTACATTTATTGCTCACGTAACAGGAGAAATGTAAAATCTTTATTAATAAACTTCAAAGTCTACTTACTATTTTTGGGTCCATTTGCCACAGTTTAGTTCAGAAGCTTTATCGTAGATTCTTCTTCCGACCAACAGATATTAGTTCAACAAAGTTATTTACATTACAGCTAGTTTTTTTTTTAAATAACAGTGTTCATCATGTATGATTAAATTTAATTATTAATTAGACTTTAATTTTATGATATCTAATAAAAGTCTATAAGTAGATCTAAGTTGTTTGTTCCAATGTAAGAGATAATTTAAAAAATAAGTGAATAAGAAGTTTAACTGTAATTGATATCATGAGTTTAAATTAAAATTTGATTGCTAGATATATTTAGATTGATCCTTGCTATTATTTAACATACGAGTAAAGCAGCACAATATGACTCTTATCTCCTATTGACAAGTTAAATCATAAACCAATTATTATCAGTCTTATTTTATTAGAAAAGCAATATGTTTTAAATCCCCAATTATTGCCCGAACACGGCTAAACGGAGACCTAACCGTAAAGAAAGACCATAAAACAATGAACCGCAATAAAGTCTTAAATTGCCTTAACCGGCAGGAAAACCTTAATCTCACATTCCGTAGACCTTAGAACACTAATTAACAGCTTAAACAGCCACCAATAACGTGTACTCAGAAATATAACAGAGTAAGTGCCAATGCCACTAAAAAGCGTAACACAGTAAATGTCTTTACTATTTTATCAATCATAGAGTGCTTCTTAACTTAGCCAGGTTATGTCGTTTAAGACTTTATGCTTTTTAGCCACATAACTATGAAATTCCTTATGCGCGCGGTAAACCAATTTCGGTTACTTTTGAACCAAGTCTAATTGACAAATAGACGAGCGGTAACACAGTTGACTTTGGTTAAATAGTTAGTGTAGTTAGTTTTTATGTGTCTGTTAGCAACAGTAGCACGGGTTTTTAAATTATCATGAATAATTCACGACGATAAGGTGTAATGTGATCAATTACTTATAAAATAGCTATAAGAAGACTAATTATTAATTTATATTTAAACGGAAAATACAAATAGTAAATTCTATGTAAGTTAAATAAAAAGCTGCGTTTTTTTATTATTTATTACTGCTCTAGCCCCGCATGATAAAAACCTTCCTCTTGAATCACTCTATTTATTAAAAAAACCGCATCAAAATCCGTTGCGTAGTATTAAACATTTTTAAGCATACATAGGGACATAGGGACAGAAAAAGCGACTTTGTTTTATACTATGTAGTGATACTTTATAAATATGTAGCAAATTATTTCTGGAATTATAATTTATTTAATTATATTTAGACTTTACATTTTAAACATTTGGCTCGTATAATCCAGAAAGAATAGATAAACTATTCTTGTGACAATTGTATATACGAAAAAAAAAGAAGAGGGTAAGTATTGCAGCAATATATGCATTGTAGAGCAAAAAAAAACTTATGGTAAGTCTCTACCATTTGTATAAAATTATATGCAAGTCGTTATTGTTTAAAGACACCAGAATTTACATTCTTACAAAACAAGTAAGAAAATTTGATTTATTAATTTGACATCATAAAAAAACACTAACAACAAAAGTTAAAACGCGGAAGTGTCGTTTAGCGAGTTACAAATCGTCACCCTATAAAATCTCGATGTCGACACCAGAGATGAATAATTAGCAGTTATCTGAGGTTTTGTCTTAATTATAGCACCATTATAAAGTCGACCCTTGGCCCGACATTTTAGAGGGGAAAAGACAATGTCGCAATAATTAATTCCATCTAACGGTTTGTTTAACGCTTCATTTTCATTTAGTGGACCCGGTTGGTGGGTCAAGGCGGAAGAGGGAAGTTAAAATAATTTAAATTTCTTTAGATGAATCGACTGCCCCGTGAGTTGAGAGTTGTCATGTCAACACGCGAGCCACTGCATAGACTATAACACTCTGGCGATCCTTTATTTTGGAGGTCGATAAGTGTGAAGAAAGTATTTGTGTAACGTTATCCCACTTATAGAGATTAAATCACAAATACGATCTTAGACTAACGATTTACAAGATGTTCATCAGAAAATACTTATAACTAGGCGATAGAAACAAATAGAAATTAGTTATTAAACTTAATATTTCAAATAACATTTTGTAACATCATTATAATTAAGAGAAAAAATAATACGGTCAAAATTAAGTTGCTTTAAATATTGTAGGCTTGCACCATTACTCCGCTGGGGCTTGAAAAATCTTCAATGACTCGGATTTCTTTTATTTGCCGAGACAAAGGCGAACCGGGGAGGGAATGTAAATATTTTGTCGCGGTTTCATTTGAATTAATTAACGAATCTAATGACGGCGAACTTTTTCATCGCCCGCCCGCTACAATGTTTTTTGGTAAATAAAACTTGTCAAGGAAATACTGTTTTCCATCTGCCTTTTTTCTTTTTAATTTGCTCGGCTTGGAACCGCTGGTTTCGGCCATTGTTTGGATTTATTCGTGTAATTAGCGAAGTTTGTGCTGTATCGGATTATTTAATTTCGCTTTTTTGTTACAAATTGCGCGGGTATCGAATTAGGAGCTGAATTTCATTGCGGTTTATTCAAAGCTTGTTTTGTTCAAGTTTCTGATGTTTTTATTAACGAATTCAGTCAGTGTTTTTCATGTTAATAGGGATAATTGAGTTGTTAACATTTTAATTAAAATATCTACATTTGAGTTTGATAGTATTTATTATACCGGGTATTTATACTGGGTTCATCAAATTTCTATCAGCACTTATTAAATTTACGGATGATGCAGTTGAAAATCTATCTGTCGTCCATTTAAAAATCTTCAACCGAGCCAGCTCAGCACATTGCTCAGCATTGAGTGGAAGCCATTTTTGAGGATTAAGATAAGTGTTACTTACTAAACAATAAAATCTCCAATATGTGTTTGATTGTCTTTTATAATAGATTTACAAACAAAAAACCGATTTTAAATCAGTAACTTGGTTGAAAGACGAGCAACCTCTGCGGAAAATCTTATTTGAAATCCACCCCCGCAATTATGACAACTACGGTCGACTGAATCAAGCATAGATTAAAAATCTTCAAAGAATTTCTCCCTGGCCACTAATAAATTAAGCCGAAGGGTTAAAGAATAAAAAATGAGATCCCGCTTGTCCTATAATAATTTAACCCATTTAGCAGTCGACGAGTAATAAAGATTAAAAAGTTTATTTTTTAACACTTTCGGTGCTAATGAGGGGGCGTTGGAAACAATTTGAAGGATTACCTTCTAAAAGCTTCCGTCAGGTTTTTAATTGAGACTTTTTTGTGGGCCGAAAGGCTTTTAGCCCCTTTGACTTGCGCCATACCTTTGTGCTCGTTCGCCGGTAATCTATTAATGAAGAAAAATATTTATTTTTTATAATTAATTTTGTGAATATCCTTTTTATAAAAGCAGAGAAACATTCTCATTAATTCTCTAATATATTTTTTTTTAATTTAAGCCTTTATGACTACTCGTTTTCATAAGATGTAGATATTTTTTATACTATTTATACTCTTACACTTGGACTAACATAATAATAGTGTAAGTATATACACTACGATATAAAAAGATATAAATATTCGAATCTGTAAGAATATGTTTAATTTTTTTCAAGTTAATATTGAAATCAAGCCTCATTCACATTGAGGAATCTTATAAATACCTAAAGGATGCTACACGCACTATCGCACTATACTTACCAACTCTGAGTTACTTTTATGAGAACCCTCGATACTTACTTAAATGATAATCTGGTCAGATGATGTTGCAAGATATATATATGCAAGCAACGAATGAACTTAATTATCTACTAGCATTCTGCTATAACTTCACATATATTTTATAGTTTCTAAATAGAATTTCATAAGTCATAATTACTAAAGTAAATTTCATATATATCTGGTAGATGGCTAAAAGCATTCTAAATTGCATCAATATCATGAGCTTATGCATTTTACAAAAGCCACAGAACCGTATCCACCAACTATTAAGGTACTTTTTGCTACCTTCCTTTATTTTTATTTCCTGACGAATGCATAAAAACATAACTCTAATCTCGAGTAAGACATTACGAGAATACCAATGCATACGCGAAAAATCGATCGCGCGCTGTCGTCTTAAATTCCTCACCCTTTCCGAGGGGGCTCCCCCAAAAAAACGAAAGAATAGAAGAGGGAAAAAATCTAAATCGTCTCATATCTCCCCCCGCACACCCCGCAGGCCCCGGACACCTCCGTCCTCAAGCACCCTCCTTATTACGTATGCGAGCTCCTCTGGCAATCATTATAAGGATATCGATTAGGGCTACCTCAAACCTGGCCATATCTTTGTGGAACACTCGTGTGTACATAGGATTGCTTTGGTAAACTTACATTTTTTGCGCGAATATATGTCATTTTTATGACTAAGGTACATTTTAATGGCCCACCCATATCACATTAGTTTATGTTGATGACGGCCTCTGTATCGTAGAAAGTCTGCTTATTCTTCTGAAGAAATGTTTCTGAGTTTGATGATTAAGTTGGAAATCTTTTTTTATTGACCTAGGTCTTGAACGCCTGGGAAATGTAAATTGTTATTGAAGCTTTTGCAATTAAGATTAATTATTTATTTATGTTACGTTTGATCTTGTTCTTAAAAGTTAAAGCTGAAACAAATTTTCTAACAAACGTATGCTCATAAGATTTTGTGTTAGGACAGTAAACAGTAATAGATGCGAAACCATTAAAAGTTGCAAACAATAGAAACCACACACAGCCCTTATATGTATGCACATATTTAACACAACGATAGCTATTGAACTTAAGAACAAAAGTGCGTCATAGTCGCTATAAATTCAAAGGGGTTATAATCTAAAATTCGTAATACGCTTTTGTGGAAACGCACACGGAAAGACATCGTTAACGAGTAAGGAAGGACCGCGCATAAGCAGATGCAAATTGTGCCTGTTAAACTATTTCGGAAGGTAAACACAGGGTCGTAGGGACCCACGTGCTTCCAGATCCGACCAACGAGATTAAAAATGCTGGATGGCAGACCTCCGTGAGGCGGGTCGAGTATGAGTCGAGAAATATTGGAGTTTGCCAAGAAAGCCGCTTTGGGGATATGTAAATAGGAAACTACAAAAGTAATGTTTGACTTGGGCCCTCGTGTGAGTGAGTGGACGCCGGATTATTGCGATGCCAAACTGTAAAAGTGGATCCAATTTAAAAACTGATTGTATCAATCAGGATTTACTAGGTTTTCTCGTAAAATGTTTGATTAAAGGAAGGTAAAACGATGTTTCGAAATACGACCCTTACATATTGTTGGTAGGTTATGTGTGATTTGTTTTTTTTTTTGAACTTTAAATTTAAGGAGACTTTCCTTAAGGTGATACCTCGGTGAACACTAGCGCCACTGTCATTTAAAAATCATTACTCACTGAAAACACAATTTATAAAAAATCCCTCTGCTGTAATTAAGGTTCTGGATCTGAGGTTAATTTTAAACATATTAAATTATTAAATTATAGTTCCCTATAGTTACAAATTGCATTATTGCTTAAAACGGCCACTTTTAGCAGTTTTGCAATTTGTAATAATATGGAACTATAATTTAATAATTGAATATGATTAAAATTAACTTCAGATCCAGAACCATAATTACAGCAGAGGGATTTTTGATAACTTGTGTTTTCAGTGAGTATTGATTTTTAAATGACGGTGGCGCTAGTGTTCACCAAGGTATCACCTTAAATAAAGAATACAATAATATAGTTACAAACAAATAATGCACATGCAATAGGCAACAATAAAAATTACTATACTTCGACCTTCTTTGACGACTCCTATCCGTGTTTGTGTGTTGTTCCTGGTGAGGTTCCTAATTTCAGAATAATATAAGTAGGAAATATAAATGCGCAAATTTTGGAAAGTCAATGAATAAAAACCGAAAAGTGTAAGTCGGAAACGCGGCTCTGAGGGTTTCGTACCACTACATAATCCTAAAAGACAACAGGTTATTTTAAGATTCTTGCTTTCCCTTAATTTTATTTGTAAGAATTATTTAAGACTTCCATGCTGGTCTGGGAGAAAAAGAAAAACATAGAATGTACCAGCTGCTTCTCTTCCCGCGCAAGTCGTAAAAGTTGACTGAGACTAAATGGATAATAACATAAGAAATGTGATAACGTAAAATAAAAGGTCAAAATGTTAATCTCAGTTTCAAATTACAGTGTAATTTATTTATATGTAGATCATAAACTTTTTCAGCACGAAAAATCTGATCTTTTATATTTTTAATTCGATATCCCCACACCGATTTTGTAAGTGCCTAATTCCGTTTGGCCGAATCTAATAAATCCCAGCCGTTGGGCTAAGAGATCTCAAAGACGTTTCATTATTCGGCATTAGGCGGTTGGCCACGCAAATCTGCGTCCCTCGGCCACAGGCCCCCAATTTCCTTCATTACTTACCTCCCAACCGAGACAATGGCAAGACGAAGACAAGAAAAAAATATAATTTCAAGTGGAATAACGCTGAAAATCTTTTCATGGCAAGAATTATTGTTGTTTTGCAAGCGAGCTCTCAGAGACAAAATGCAGCGTCCTTATTACCCTATTGTTCGGTGTTACCAGCTTTATTCATTTTTACTTGGCTCATCTTGAATGCTTATTAATTTAAGGCCGTGATAAGCTCGAATTCTTCTGAATGGAGAAAGGAAATGTCTACCTATTGTGATGAGTTATTTTACATTCTATTAAGCTTAAGAATTTTTACTGTGTCTGCTTTCAAATTTTATATTAATTTAAGTATAGTGTATCCTTGTATGGAATAAGTGTTACTCACAACAAAGTAATAACGGACATGATTTTATGTGCAAAATTCTTAAACTGTAGGTTACAAGTCATTTATGAGTAATTGTGGGGAAAATTAGAGCGTGTAAGTACTATACAGCATGTATAATGAAACGTAAATATACATCACACTAAGCGCTTTATGGTAATCGAAATATTCCGAAATATGTTGTTAAGAGGGCTGAAACTACCAGTGAACATGCAAGGGATGAACTTACCTTTAATATTTTGTGGGTAACCTATAAGTAAAGTTTCAAACTGGCGTGTATATCCAGAGTTTTTAAAAAGTCCATAAGCACACCGACAAGTATTTCGTGGCACTCATGAATCGCAATTTTATAACTGAAAGTGGATTTGCGAGTCGTTTAAAAGTCGACAAAGAAGGTTTGAAAGTCTGTTCCCCCTAGGCGGCAAGTCAAGAGTGATTACGAATTTTAATTATTTTTTTAAGCCGGTGGGTCTGAGGTGATGTTGCCCCAGCGGGGCTTATGCAAACAATCGAGTCTCACTTGGAATTAATCCGGGTTTTCCTTCGCGACAGGAATTAACAAGCAAAGACGCCATTAAGTCGGAAGATATTCGAGGATGGTTTTTAATTGTGGCTTGTCGACGACAGTCTAATTGGGCCGTGCCGTTGACTAACTTGCGCGAATTTAATTTGTCATGAAACGCTTTTTTTTATTGTTTGATTACGTTGATCTGTTTATCTTTGGTTTTAATTTGAGCTGTTTTGTTCGAGCGGCATATTATTTCTTTTTTAATTAAAATTCAAATCATCTGTAAGTCTTATTTATTTATTCATTACAGAACAACATAAAGTACTTATTACACAATGACGCTGATTAACATCAGATTTCATACTTTTGTAAAACCTTGACGAGTTGTATTGCTACTCCTTAATTCCCAATGACATTATTACAATTGAATTAATTTCCAATGACATATTTAAAATTGTCACAACTACCTGAACTGTTTAAAACTTAAACTTCTAATATCGCCATTACGTCTTTAAAAGCCATATGAACGACAGCGCAACTACATGTCATTATTGTGCATAACACACCCTCCATTATCCAATTATTTCTAACCTTTCAGTAGTAATTACTACAAGTTTAAACGTACATGACAGTAAGTGATTGTGTAAGGCTCCGGTAATGAATTATTTGTGGGTAGCGTGCAATGGAGACGGTTTCTAATTGTCCGACGTTGTTATGATGTGGCGTCGACTTTATACGAGTAATGTTGTGAGTCGCGATCGAGTTACCATATTTGCTAATGAAGATTTTAGTGGAGTATGTTCGATTTTTGGATTCTAGGAGTGAAAAACGCTCATGCTATGCACACTACGATAGAACGGGAAAACTAATTATATTGCGTCTGTCACAAGGAGTTGGACTTAGTTAGGTAGTTTTACGAATAACTTACATGGATATATGAGTAATTACATAAACAAGAAAAGTGTAAAAACGAAAATCCCCGACTGCATTTAAATATAAGCAGTTATCATAATTAATATGAGTAAAATAAAGCTATTTATGTTAAAATATGTCTAGTAGTTTAGGCTATAGAGGGCGACAAAAAACATACGTACAAATTTATAAAATACATAATAGTTATGAAATAACTTGTATAGGCAGAGTAATAAAATAAAATTGATGGATCCGAATCTAATGCTTAAACAAAAAAGAAAACTCGTAATTTATCAAGAAAATTTTTCATTCTAGACAAAGATTTCATAATTACAAAAATAAAACGAACCAACAGAGCCAGCAGATCAGTCCCAAGATCTCATTTGTATCTCCGTCCGTCTCATCAATACTCATTCACTTCGCATTTTTCCATTGAGATACTTACTAACACAGACTTAAAATAATACAGACAGATCTTCGTCGAATGAACAGTAAAGCTCGGAAATAGCCGCGTATATGTACATATTTATAACTCTGGCTCCAGAGTAAATAGTTGGTTTATTTGTGTTACTGAAAGTCCAACAAACGTAACGGCCATAGTTTGCAGACTTCACTCGTATGTGAGACTACGTCTGGAGTTTTATAAGTCTGTTCTCACTAATTGAAATTGAAATCTGATTTCTCCCTTCCTTTCCCAACCACTGACTCTAGTGATTAAAAGTATTCGAAAAAATACAAATAATGAAATTACAATATCGCTAACGACGGTTGCCTCCCCGGCCGGAATCCTTTTATATTTTTTGGGAATAAATTAAGGGAAGGAAAGCCCCAGGAATAACGATTTCTTGTTGTTAGCTCGACTTTTCACCTTATTATTTATTTAAGAGATTGTTTTACTACTGCTGTAAGATAATATTTAACGTGAAATTGTAAACCCGACAGAAACTGTATTATTTACTTATCGATTTATAAGATTTTAGAAAAAAAAAATCTCCCGCTACACTGCGATTATGGAATAATTTGTTTTCCCAAGAGACTACAACAACATAGGTGCCTTAAAGCCGAATGTGAAAAAAAAAATATTCAGAGTTGTCAACGCGCTCACCACACTCTTGGTTTTGTAGGCATCTCATAGGCTACGGTAACCGCTCCCGTCTGGTGAGCCTTTAGGCCTGTGTGTTTTGCCTGCTTAACTTTATAGTAGATGAATGAATGGAAATTATTTAAAGTAATAAAACTCATTTTTGTTTGTGAAACTTCATCTAAGTAATACATGAATATCATCACGCCTATCTACCGTAGGAGTAAGCAGATACTAGAGATTTCCATTAGCTACGATCCTTACATGCCTCTCTCGCTTCCTCCACACTCATCATTCTCGTCACACACAATCACCGATTTCGGATACTTCATCTTAGTATGTTAGAATATTATTTTCCTGCACGGGGCATATAAAGCCCAGGCAGTGCACTAGGTTAAAAGTTGTCAACTATAAAAAATCGTATTATAGATCTCAGATCAATTGAACCTGCACACCTTGTTGTCAGAGATTACATACTACTAATACTAATATGCTGAATTGGAGTGCTCACCTTCCATATTCAGGTGTTATTTAGACGGTCACGTGTTAATTAGAAGCTGACACCGTCCTCTATTAATTTCCTTTGGCGGCCATCTTTGTTTCTCATCCTATTTACGCAGCAGTTTACGTAATTAGGAAAAACTGGCAATTACTATTAGGTCACATGGCTTCTGGTACTTACATGAAACAACTCAATTACTATTCACGTGCAATGAAAAAGGTAATTAAGCGACCCTGAATATTATAATCATTTAGGAGATACAAAGAGGCCTAATTGAGTAGAGTTTTTGGTAAGTATTTAGATGACCTATGAGTATTCGATGAAAATTAAAAAGAAGTAGCAAAAGACCTGGATGCGTAAAAGAAAAGAAGGGAGCTTTTTTCTCAGCAGTTGGACACTGAAAACTCTTACTATCTTTCTCTCAGCTACACACACGATTCAAAAAATTCAAAATAAAGTTAAAAATATATGTTTATCCCGTATGACTATACCGTAATGGAATCTAATTATATATTTAGGGTTTCTCATCATATACATTTATAATAACCGGCATAAAAAATTGCCTTATTTTTGGAATAGATGACGCGAATTAAGAAAGCAATTACTCAGGCGAGCAGGGGTGGAATGCTAATAAGATGTATGGACGAGCTGTAAGCTCTTGTATAAATTTTATAAATCATGTTTTCTGTATCACCTAGCGGTTACATCCCTGTGGCACGTATTTGTGTGTGTGTATAGTAATGACCTAGCTCACTTTATTACTTTTAAACAAATTATATCTAGATATCTAGTATATAGAGCTTTTTTTTAATTGACTCTTTGTAAAGTATTTTAGTTACCATTTTTTGTGTAATAGTTAAAAGTCGTTCTGAAACTAAATAAAGAAGAAACCTCAATTTATCTATCAAATCTATTTATCTATCAATATTTATATCATTAATATTATCTACAAAGTAATGGATGCATATGAATGATGTATTAATTATACTACTTTGCTATTACTAATAACTTAAGTTATAACAGACTAAGTTTGTTGTTAGCTGTGATGAGTAACTTGATTAAATCATATAATAATTGCTCCTGAAAATCATCTTGAAAGCCGGTCTTTCAATTTTGGAGACAGGAAATAAAATGACACAAAAAAAATGTTATCTTTGTTTTATCCTGAATATTATCTATGTTCAGGAATTTTTAAATAAATAAATAAAAAGTAAATACTTTCTGAACATTCATAAAATAAATAACTGAAATTTTTACATTACAAAGCGATGCCCATTTTTTTATATATAAAGGGATCTGTACCCGCAGTTTCAACCCCATAATGAAACTGCAGTAACCTACATAACCAACAAAATTAACCAAATCAGTAAACAGTCTTAAAGATGAGACAAAAAAAAAGAACAGCTATTGAAATTCGTATAGATTAACTAAATCCAACATAAAGCAAGCGCCCAAGGTCGCCAACACAACTACGCCAGACATTTCAAGTTCGCGTCTGGCACGTTCCGTTCTAAGTCCTCGAAATTTCCCCAACTTTTTCCGCTAGCCACTTATCACTAAGGGGGGCACCCCCCTTCCTGGTCCATCGAGCTCGACCACTAATTGCGTCCGTTAATTAGAAGACGTCATGAGTATTTACCAAGAGTAAGTGTGAAGTTTTCCCCTCCCTTTCTATCGTAAGTTTTTGAGAAATAAACTTTGGTTAATTAGCTGATGGTTTAGACGCCGCTCTAACGAGATTATAGAGTTTTGCCATCTTAATTTTGTTTAATGTTCCTAATGTTCGGTTGATTTTGGCTTTTTCCGGATGATTATCTTGGTAACTAAGATTTGTTGTCTTTGTGTTAAGCAAATTTATTTATTACCCATATTTTTCTTTTAAGGACTTTTACTATATATATTCTATATTTTCTTCAAGTGAATCTTTGCTTAGAGCTATTTTTACTTGTATATGAATATTTCATTCCCTCACGATTATGCCTCATTATTTTGTCTCTAATCTGAGTTTTAGTCACACACGTAAAAATCCATATTAATAAAAATACAAAATAATGAGGCATAATCGTGGGGAATATATTCCTATACTAGTAAAAATAGCTCTAATAAAACAGAGATTCACTCAAAGAAAATATAATAAAAATTAAAATGCCACGTTGCGAATCTTATGATTGTGTTTTGTTATGACAGCGAGTTGGCAACGCCGAGTTCGGCGACCCTCAGTTTTAATGATAAAAAAATGCGTACAGGGGGAGGCGAGTAAGTGCCATCGAAGGGAAAAAACTACCAAGGAAAATATTTGGCGCGACAGGTTACCCCCTCGGTAAAAATAATGAGGGTAGAGAAGTAAGACTCATCTTTGTAAGTACTTCACTTTTTATACAAATATATATTGCGAGTTATGAACTGAATTTTATAAGCGGGTCAGAAATAAAACACACATATTTATAAATTTCCTTCTGTATTTTGCCTTGATAAAAATTTCAAAAAATGGTTTGAGTAAGGATTACATTGTATCACACTGTAGTGTCAATAATTTATCATCAAATATTATGCTAAAATAGTCCTAATTAATAGTACATTACTGTCAAGGCCAGAAATGAAGCAATTTACGGCCTAGTTATATTGCAAGGCCGAAGCTAATACAATACTTTTCTTCCTCTGAATTCTTCTTGAGACGAAACAACATCGTATCAAATTAAAATTTTACGATTTCGCCAATAACAAGCCAGCGCTCGCTTTGTTCTTTTTTTTCAAACTTTTGTTATGTTTATACTTGGTACATATTTTCATACAATAAAAGTACTAATGGTTAGTACCAACCAAATAAAAGGGTCCAGCAATTTCCATTAATGATCTTATGTATGAAAACGTGTTGATTAAAAAATCTCCATTAGCCGGCAATGATTTTTTTTTTATTACATTGTTGTCCTAGGCCAGCAATGAGTCTATTGACATTGTTTTTTTTTTTAAATAATTAAGCTATTTACGAGCAAGAGGAAGAAAATTATATTGCGGGGCTCATCTACAAGCACAATGAGTCGATTCTGTGATTTTGATGTTTTGTACTTCCTCGAGGGGTTCGGTAAAAATTAAATCTTAACGACGGAAATTTAAAGATGACGCTCGAACGATCAAGAGATGTGCGCATCTGAGCCTCAGGGACTTAATTGGCTCAGTACGGATGTGACGTACTTTTATACAACTTGTCGTTGATTGATTGGTGTAATAAACTCGCGCTGTAAGAAAATTTTTGCTTTTGAATTTATTCATAGACTGTAATTATTACAGTCTATCTTTTTAAAACGATATACAATTTTACAACAAAAACCGAAATTTAAAAAATTTACGGATGATGTTAGTTTTTAACAATTAAGAGCTAATCAAGAAAGTAGAGCTGTTAAATAAAATGTAGAAAATGTATATTGTTCGTATAACAAAATGTCGGTATTTACTTACCTATATCCTTAGTGCATTAAACCAACCGGTGTGGTCCCCTCTGCTAAAAGTATAAGACCGCTGGTCATACTACTTGTACTTGTGTGAATATTTTTTGTGTTGGATGATTTTGTAAAGTGAGTGCGTAGCGATGTGATCTAATAATGCATAAGTGTAATAGGTTTTGTGTGTCACCTCACCCCGCAGGCAGAATGTGGTAGAATTTTTCACGTAAAAAAATTTGCGTGTCTCGTGTAAACAACACACGGGTTTAATACTCTAAGTTTATATCTAACTCTACAATATCTTCGATATTGAGCAGGAAAGAAATGAATAGTTTGAATATTGCATCAAGTTTTTTACAAAATTGTTTGAAGCAGAAACCAATCGATAAGGAATAAACAACAAATAAAGATATTAAACAATCCAGACACGTAAAACTAAAAATAGACGTCAAATTCGCATTGAAATTCAAATTCGGGTGCAAGATTTGCATCGCTCGCCATCGAATATTGATTTTCTTTTCTTGAGGGGCTTACTTGCAATCGTACTTGTTTAAACTTTTTATTTTACTCTTCACTCCTGTTTTTTGTTTCAACCACTCGCCCCAGGGTGAGCTCCCCTACAAACTCCCTCTTGCATAAAAAAGCTTCTAATCGATAATTTGTGTGGGGGTGCATTAAGCATATCGCCAGAACACGTTTTTCTCAATGCTTTGAGATTTCACCCTCAAGGCTATTTTTGTTTTGCTGGCCATCTTTGAAATTGCAATGAGGAAAATCCGATTCCCTGCTTGTTTTCAATGGATAAATAATATATAACGTGGCCCTTGTTTGGGCTATATGGATGATTATTTGTATAATAGTATAAGCTGAACACACCACAACCGGGCCTTTTTATTTAAAAAAATTACCAAACCAACATGCCACTTACCCTATACTAATGCAATATAATAATGTTATTAATTAATTATACTGATTCGTTATTTCTGTTATATCTCATTAAAATTTTGAGTTTTTGAGAGAAATGCATCTACTCAATGTAAAGTGAGTTTCAGAATGGCCAAGCGTTCGATATCTGCCAATATCTGATACACTGCCATCAGAGTCGCCATTGTATTTGTTCTTAATGTTTTTTATGTGGATCCCTCGAGCAACGATAACGTTTTTATGGCTTTGGAGGGTCGACCTTAATCAGGGTGCGTTGTGATTAAACTTGACGATGTTTTCGCAGTGAGTATTAACGTTTTTGTTCGTGTCAATGCGTCTAATGTAAAATAATTTACAGAATCCGTCCTATTTTTACACACGACTTTATACCTACTTTCGACAATTCTTATTCTGCCATTAATATAGATAACAATAAAAAAATTGTATTTTTTCCACTATAATGCTAATCCAATCAAGGTGTGTTGAATGTCCAATTGTAAAGATTTCAACTTGAAACTAAGAAATTTTAAACACTTGTAGGGTGTAATTTAATATATCACACTGACTCGAAATTAAAATAAATAAATTTTATTCAGTTTTTTATACATTTTGTAATACAATTAAGAATATATAAGTAGTCTTATTTGCGATACATCCTACTTTGAATTATCCTTACACTAATATCATTAATCGGAACCAATATTTTTGGAGACATGCATTTCGTCTCACTTCTATATAAACTGGTTTAAGTGCAATGTTCTGTTTGCCAACGGTTGAGCTAAGCTTCAGACAAAATATTGCAACGGATATTGCAAGTGCAACGTTTTTGTCTTTAACAGTGGCAACTCGTTCTGCAAAATACATAATGATTTATTATAATGCTATTGCTGTAGGTAAATAATAATTTTTATTTGTGAATTTTGTATGTTGACCCATTTTTAAGTTCAGCAAATGCTGAACATTAGAACCAGAAGTAATCAAATTAATAATATCTTCTGGTTCTTAAGAAGTATAGTGAAAGATTAAGTATGAAAAGTAAACATGAGTGGTTATATTGCCATGTATAATGAATTCAAAACATATTGCTAAGTGAATGTTAGTAGCTATTAAGAAATTCTTCCTAGTTTCATTTTATCTACGTATCATCTATTATGTTAGTTTGTCTATGGATATTATGCAATCTAAATGTAATGGTGGGTTAGCACATTAGAATATCATTTGAAGACCACCTAACAAAAACAATATGAGTTTAAATCCTAACATTATTAAAAACTAGCTTTTGCTCCCGGCTTCGCCCGCGTGAACATCCCTCGGGAACATTTTCCCGGGTTTAAAGGTACTCTATGTCCTTCTCCTGGCTCTAAGCTACCTCCCCACTAATTTTCAGCCAAATCAGGTCAGCCGTTCTTTAGTTATAAAATATGTAACTAACACGACTTTTTTTAATATATAAAGATTCTACATAAAAGTAACACTTTATAACTTTTTGGTTACTAAAGACTATACGGGTAAAAGCTTTTTCCCAAAAAATAAAAACTGACATCTATGTTAACTTGAAATTTGATAGATTAGAAAAACTCTAACATCTAGGTATGCATAGCCAATTGACCTAGTACTCGCTCGACATATACAAATAAGCAATATCGGTGGCATACCACATACCTAGACAAACAGGGTCAATTTACCACTGAAAACACAGTGTGCAGGGTCACTTGATCTTGTATCTTGTAACCAACACAATATGAATTTATAAAATACTAAGGGAAATCGAACGTCACAACTATAACAGCGGCCGTGAGGCCGTTTAAAAAAGGCAATACCGAGGCATACGCGGTCGATTGACTTTGCAAATGAGACCATTATTAAACATACGAAAAATACTCATTTTATTTGTCTTAGCTGATTTACGTATTCCAGTGATTAAGATTTTAAAACCAAATTAAGTACTGATTTTGATAAAATTTTAATGGGATCAATTGTCTTCTTTTGAAAGGATATAAATAAATAAATAAATATATAGAGACAAATCACACAGATTGAGTTAGCCCCAAAGTAAGTTCGAGACTTGTGTTATGGGATACTAACTCAACGATACTATATTTTATAACAAATACATATATATTATAACAAATACATATATAGATAAACATCCAAGACCCAGGTCAATCAGAAAAAGATCATTTTTCATCTTGACCTGACCAGGGATCGAACCCGGGACCTCCTGAGTAGCGGTCAGGCATGTTAACCATTACGCCATGGAGGTCGTCCTTTTGAACAGAAAAATATTTTTATAAATTGGTCTAGAAATGATAGATATTAAACTCAAAAAGGCAATTTATTAAAGATGTCAAAAGTCGAAAATTTGTTACACACACAATAATACAAATAAGTACATTTTATTGAACCACAAAAAATTAAGTATAGAAACAACTTTAAGTTATTTCAAATAAACAAACTTTTTAAATAGTCATTGCTCATTTCAACATCTTAATCCTACACACGGATTGTAATTATAGTAAGCACTTCGCAAATTTTATTTATTTTCCTTTTGAGAGTTAAATATTCAATAGAAATCGCATAGTAGTTAAAATAATAAAAGTTGGCAATAAACGCGACACTATTTAAAAAGTATAAACACTTTCCAGCTAAGTATACTTCTAACACTTACGGCTTTAATGGTCGGAATACATTAAATGCTAATGCAACACATCTACCAGACTTTCTTACGCATTCCTCCAATAATGACTAGAAAACGGCGAGATTTTCATAAAAAAGAGGTAATATGAGTCAAGAACATTGGAATCGTAAACATGAAGATATGGCACCACCCTACGTTTTCACCCCTTACTCGAAAAAGTCACCCCGCACGTACGTGAACACAAAAAAGGGCACCAGAGGGATGGTACGCATCCCAAGTAAGCTCATTGCAGGGCCTACAGATGTCTTTAATGGCTTTAAATTATATGTAGAGAGCTAACTGCCTCTTCCGAGGTGATAGATTGTCCGAAGATATTAAGAATTTCCCGAGTTGTTGTTTTAATTGGAGATATTTTGAGGTGTGATTTTATTAATATAGTGGATAGCGGATAATGTGTGTGATGTGAAATGAGTGTGTTTTGTAGGTAAGATTACATATGATATTCGAATTAAGCTACATTTTCAATGGTATTACGTTATAACGTTTAAGCTATTTTCTAATCGATGTTTGCAATTAAAAAAACGTTTATATGACACACAAAACTTTCACAAATATATGAAAGTTTCATATCGCTCTTAAAAATTTGGCACACCATTAAATCACATTAAAAGTGACTTCACCATTAAAGAAAGCAATTTTAGTAGCATTAAATTGAAGGTATAACAAACAATAAACGAATAAAATTATACATTGTTCACTAACGTTTTATACAAACGACTGCTGATTAACTCACGAGCGACCGAGCACGACCAGCGATTTCATTAAACAGGAAAAAATATGGAGAAATTGGAAAATAATGTCAATTACGGTGCCTCAGTCACAGTAACTAACGATCGTCATTACGCACCGTGATTGCGTAAATATGAGCGATTCTGCGATGCGGGCCTATGCTTGCACTTTCCGCTCCGCTTGACGCACTCGTGAATCTATAGTTAATGTAATCACATCCTTACTTCGCTAGTGTCCCCCAAGTTAATAAATTTCGATAAGGATGCTTAAATAGCGTTAGAAAGAATCTCTTAATGTCCAAAGATGCATTACCTAGTCTTTGTTTTTGACAGTATTATAGGGAAACACAGTTTTTTAAAATTAATTTTGTCATTGTGCAAACGAAGATTAAAACTGATTGTGTATTAAGTGTAAGACAGTTTTTGCTTAATGTTAACAATATTTAGTTATCTCCACTTAGGTGGTGGCAATCAAACTTTCTATTGGTATTTAATTTTACGTTTCCATATTCAAGCAAGCTGTATTGTGCTAAATGTTGCTTCTGTGTTAACCAGTCAAAGCTCTATGCACCATGCACCCAACAAGATGTACAGAAACAGAAAGTCGTGTTGTTAAATACATTTATTATACTAATTTAAATATGATCTTAATCTATTTTAAACATACAGTCAGCAGTCAACATTTGTATGTATATGTACTGAAAAAATTGGTTGTATTCCATGACATTGAAATAGCGTTCTTAATTGTTTCTTTTATATTTTTGTCATTCCATCTTTGCACAGGTTAAGGAAGCAATTAAAATTTTAATTTGAAATATATATAAAAAAATATACTATACTAGTTACTTGACCTGTGAAGCTGGAGGTAGGCATAATAATATATGCTGACTTAACTTGTATGAAAACCCTATGTAAGCGAAGCTTGACGCAGCCGCTAGTAAAAATTCTAGTAATAATCTTAATAAGGCGTGCAGATGACTATACGATTTAGTCGTTACTCAAATGAAAATAAAAAATACGAAGAATGCTATTACGAGGACACTGCGCTTGTAACTAATTTAACGACTGTCATTTCCACGAGAAATAACTAATGATGGTGTGAAAAACAATGGAAATGTAGCAGTGATTGGTTGTAATGTAGAAAGTCTTAATACAAACTAGTCACCTAAGGAAATCATTTTGATAATAACGCTATATCTTAGTTTTGTACCTATTACGTTATTATTGTTCTCATATATTTGTCTTATTTGAGATAGTTACATAACTTAATAGTTTGTTTAATTTGGGAGATCTTTATTAAGCATATAATAATAAAAAATGTACTTTGTGGAAAAGTTGTTTATTTTTAAGTATTTTCCCCTGTCACTTTTTTGGAGTTGCATAGATTTACTTTTTTTCCTAATGTTTGTCCAATAGATAATACTTTTAGCTTTAAGTATTTTGTAGGTACTTATGGAACAACAAAATTTTAATAAATAAATAATAAAGAAATCAATTTTGAGCTGTATTTAGTCATTTTCCAAAGACTGGAATCTCCAACAAGATAATATGTCTTAAATCTCATATCATTATATTCAATGAATTCCAAACAACGGGTTTTGAAAATCACAAAGATAGTTTGGCTTAACTTCAAATCTCATATATAAAAAAGGTGTCAGTTGCAATAAATCCCAATAATATAATCAAAGATGTAACTTTAATAAAGCAATACCACGATTATCTAAAAGTCAGCGATAATGAATTGCCTAAAACTACCTATTCTGTATGTGAATGTTTTGTGGTGAGTATCTAAGTGGTGGCATAAACTCTATTTTAAGCAGCAAAGTGGTATGTTTGACGAAAGTACAACTTTCTAGGAAATTAAAATAAATTACTAAGATATCATAAGCGTATGATACTATATTGTCCCCGTTAGCATAACAGCATATCATAATACACAAACATGTACAAGTCCATTGAACCGATAACAATATAAAACATTGTTTTAGAGCACAAAGGTGCGGATACGTCGCCACGCTCGATCGCTGGTGTGTGGCCGCCTTTATTTTTACACCAATTGGTCTATTGGCGTAAAACAATGTCGTTTCCTGTGCACTTGCTCTATTTATTAACAGCACCGTATTAACTGTATCGATTAATTTATCGATCAGTTCTATAAAGTGTACCCTTTGAAAAAATATGTTGAGCCTAAAAATAGTAATAATAATAGCAGTAACTAGTATACCAATATGTTTAGAGTTTTTTAGCGTTTATATTTAAAAAAAATCGTATTTCAATTAGTTTAATTGGAAAAGTTGTTCAATATAGTAGTCTTAATCTACCCTTAAAATATTTGCAGTTGATAGTTGATTTGCGCCCATATTATATATATTGTTTTTATTTATAGTACATACGTACATAATAACCATGCTTACATAAAAATAAAACAGGAATATTTTTTTCACATAATAAGAATTTGCAACAAAATGAAAATTTATAGATTATTCAACGAACAATATTCAATTAAAACTAACAGAGCGATAAAAAGTACAACAAAAAAGATTATCCAGAAAAAAAATACTCACACAAAAGCCATTTGTTCTCAATATCCAATTCTTATTATTTTCCTCCGAACTCACCTTCTGTAACAAATATAATTCTTTACTTATTAAATAGATTCTCTCACAAACCTTAATTTTGGGAATTCAAGAATAGCACAAAAATTTAAAGAGAGCTTCCCTATGCCAATAAATATCCGCAAAGACTCAGTATCTATGGAATAAAGAAATTTAAAATATGTGTGACAATTATCGGTACACGACGTTAATAGTATCCTTACATTGTCCGCTGATAAAAACTCCCCTAACATAGGAAGATTTATTCGCAAATTACTTATAAATTTCTTCAAGAGTATCAATTTTTTATGGTGTAACCTAAATTCGTTCTTATGATTTCTTTAATAAAGAATATATTCAAATATTTTTGCTTTCGCGTAGACAAGCCATGTTCCACACTGGAGAACATTGGGCTGCCTTATAAAAATGTATTTAAAACGTCACCGTGGAAAATGATTTATTAGATACGGAATGTCGTAAATTTGTCCACATCGACCTAACTATAGAATGCAATAAATATTATAGGGACCTGGCTCGCATTTCGTGGTTAGCATATTTTGGTCTCATTTGTGAATAATTTTTTAATTTTTGCAGTTATATACTTAGGTAGTAGGTAGACTTGTATGTAAAAAATATTTGTCAAGTATTCGACAAAAAAATATATATACAGATTGAAAAAAAAAGCAAATCTAAGGATACTAGAAAGTAACTAATTAACATATACTTACTAAAAAAAAAGAAAACCCAAGAAAAGAAATAGAAAATCCAAAAATAAAGAAAAAAGAAGAGAGCAAGCTTTACAAGAGCCATTTTAAATACGCATGGGAATATTCATGTTCTGCTCTGATACCTTTGCGTTAATTTATGCAAGTCGTTTCTATGGGTATTATTTTATAAAAAACCAATACAATAGACTCGTCAAAATCGCGATCAGGACTGTCACCCAACACTTTCAAGGGAGAAAAAACCGTCAACCCCAAACAGTCATGTCATTGTGTTCTTATTTTTGTCACTTAAGTCTTTTTCTATTTTTTAATTCAAAGTCCAAGGAACAAAAAAGATCTAATTGTATAGTTTTTTCTACAATGATTTTAAGGTCGATTATTTTTTATTATTGATACCAAATTGCATTCCTATTCTTTAAATAATGGCAACCGTTAAGAAATTCTAATAATTTAGTTTTTTGAAATCAATTTTACACTCAGTGTGAATAACCATTCGTATGAAGAAGCCTATGTTTTTCTTTATCTAATAATGATAAAATAATTTTACCTATATAAATTAATATGTAGAATGCCAAAAATTACGACATTTACTTACATATTTTTACTATCAAAATTCATACTCAATAATTAAAACTCACTTTTTATTAAAATTTCGTATTTATCTCAAGAAGAACACATTTAATATATTTTTTGTTATTTTATTCGGTTATATGAGAAATATTGTTCACACACCTGTGGGGGCAAAGCATGTGATTAAACCAATCCTATCGATTAGAAAGGGTTCCAAGCTAAAACTTTTTCTTCTAATAATAATTGCACAATAGAGATCCGGTTCGATCCGGAATTCCCTTATTGATAGTTTCCGATCAGTGTGAATACGCCTTAATTATCGACTGTGTTTGTCGCGCCCTTAACTGTTTTTTTTTCTTTAACTTTCACGGGTGACTCTACTTTCTAGGATTAATTATTTTGAGACTTATTATTATAAGGGGTTAATGTGCATTATAAAAATCACTATAAATAGACTAACAGAATATAAATAAAGACGGTTTAAATATTTCTAACAGGGATTTAAGCTATAGTTTTTTTTTAAGAACACTAAACCTCAAAATATCAATTGCTTTAGTAGATTACACTCGATAAGACAGGACAAGACAAAAAATCTTTATTGCACTAGTAAAAATATAAAATGTGGAAATTACAAACATAGATAAACATAATTTCTCAGAAAAAAAGGTCAATGTCTAGACGATTTCTCTCGAAGTCTCTATTCCCATACAATTCAAACTCATCAAACATTATGGCTAAATAGTCAAACATTATACTTCAATCATTGATCGAGGTTGCGGACAACAGTCGACTTCTTGAGTAGACCCTCGTTCATAGCTACACATATCCATTGAAATTTAATCTCTGTTACCGAGACACACGGTCTATGTGAGGTAACTTCATATGCTGTTTATCTGTACCACAAGAGCTTAGTAAGTACCACATCAGCTACCTGGTTGGTTTTAATAAGCAAGAAATTGTTTTGAGCCGTGAGCAGCGAGCGTGAAGATTTTGTTAGGATTAGACGGTGTGATGTGTAAAAGGTTCTCAAACTATGCATGGAGAAAATTCGGTTTTACCCTTTACTGTCTTATTATCTTACAAGCGACCGGCCCCGGCTTCGCATGGGCATAAAAACCTTCCTCTTGAATCACTCTATCTATCAAATAAAAATCACATCAAAATCCGTTGCTTAGTTTTAAAGATTTAAGCATACAAAAGGACATAGGGACAGAGAAAGCGACTTTGTTTTATACTATGTAGTGATAGTGATTAGTTTGAAGTTAAGAATTTTAGTGTCGACTAGCTGACTTTGCAAACTCCGTACTCCCTAAATGCTCTTTTCTTACCGTTTAAACCTTCCCTGAACTTTCACAAATATTTCAAGAACAAAATTAGCCAAATCGGTCCAGCTATTTCAACGGCAATTGATTTTTTATATAAGATATCTAGTTGGTTAGTTCTTTTTATTTTGTTTGCTAATAATTCCTTAACTTTGGATATATATGTTTATAGTTTATTCATAGTCTTTGTAATGTACAAAAATGTAAGTAATAATTGGCATTTTTAAGCAATTGATTGTTGATAAATTGTCTCTTAAAAAATAATGTGAGTATAAAACTTTAATTTATTTCATTTTATTTTTACCTTGTCATCATTTTGTATTTTTACTCTCGATTAATTAGTTTTTTTTAATAATCATAGATTAACTGTACAATATGTACCTACAATATAATGCAAGGTTTGGTCTACTGTCATTATCGTACTGTTAAATTTATTCTGTTTCTTTCTTATTTGGTTACAAAAACTCATCAAAGTTTGAGAAACACTGTACAGCAAAGGAACTGTTACCATTGTGATTGGTACCACAAAGAAATACAAACTTTGCTACATATTGTAAAGTGATATATTTATATTATTTTCCTAGTCCCCTAGTGCTATGTAAGGAACAATAACATTTTTAATCCTGCGTTTAGGGTTAAGAAATGTACCGGTGGATTTATTTGAGAAATTGCGTTTTGGTTAACTGTTAGCAAATAACTATTTGCCAATGTGTTTTATTTAGGAATATTAATGGTATTTGGTTTAGAATGTATATTGAACGATTAATATGGATATCAATCTTTGGACTGAAATTTGATGTGTTTTACGAAAAAGAGAGTGTAAGATATTATGTTTCATTTTTTAAGCAGGAATGTATTTTTCTTTTTAACTAACAGGTTTTTATAAATATATTTTTATATAAAAAAACGTCTTCAAAGAACTGTAGAAATTTATTGTTAAGTTTATAATCTATATATCTATATATATAAAAGAAAGTCGTGTTTGTTACTTCACTTATAACTCAAGAACGGCTGAACCGATTTAGCTGAAAATTGTCAGAGAGGTAGTTTAGAACCAGGAGAAGGACATAGGGTACCGTTCATCCTGGGAAAAAGCACTGTTCCCGAGGGAAGTACACGCGGGCGAAGCCGCGGGCAAAAGCTAGTATATATATATAAAAGAAAGTCGTGTTAGTTACTCCACTTATAACTCAAGAACGGCTGAACCGATTTAGCTGAAAATTGTCAGGGAGGTAGTTCAGAGCCAGGAGAAGGACATAGGATACTTTTTATCCCGGGAAAAAGATCCCGAGAGAAATTCACGCGGGCGAAGCCGCGGGCAAAAGCTAGTATTTTTATAGAGCATTTAGGAGCAGACTGGTGGACCTTGCAAATCTTCGTAAACTTCGCCTTTAAACTTCATTAAATAAAATACATTTTTATTTTAAAAAAAGAAACATTATTATATTGATAGAAACTTCTATACATATATATAGAACTACTATGACAACGGAGAACGTAGAAAAATATGTAAGTGAGTTATACATATAACGTTTTTTCCTGCCTATTTAGGTAACTGATAAGATATCGTTAACAACGAACACTTTTATGCCAAAACAACATAAAAAAATCTTAAACCGACACGTCACACGAATATCATTAAAACAAAACATAAAAACGCGAAAGTTTTATGACGTCACTATGATAAGTCGGTTACATCTTCTTATCGTTCGCAAGACGTATCGAGAATTCAAAATGTTATGACAATCTGAACTCACCCTAACCGACACCATAAAATACCCATTTTGACATGTTATACGGCCCCGTAAAAAGACTGCGTCCGACATAGTTGATGTACGGGTTGAATGACTATTTAAACGCGTATTAAAATCTCAGCGATACAAACTAGTGGAGTGGAAACCGTAAAGAATCACCTAGGGTTGTAGAGCTATAAACTTTTAAAATAGAAAATAATCCATAATACCAACGGCCGAAAACTTAATGAAAATTTAAATTCTCGCATAAAAATAGTTGAAAACACAATACACCAAATGTGTCCTAATATTAACTTAGTGTCCCTCAACTCAAGTAGGTCTTATCTAATGATTCATCAATGCTCATTACAATCTGGTGACGCGCAGTGCTAGACGATGTCAAAAAAATTGACCAGAGGTGGAGCCAAACCAAACGTAATGTCAAAGACAGATCTACGTAAAGACTGTGGATGTGAATGTCCTCTGCCCCATAAAAAAAAGGAATAATTTAGTACAAGTAACGATACCTAATGTGTTCAGGCCAGGTAATTGGTAGCAAGCGTAACTACCTAGATAATTCATCCATTCCGACCGAATCCTAAGTTATTAATTTTTTCTGCTTATGCATACTGAATTAATAAATGTATTAAGCCGTAAATCCTTTATCAAATAGCAGGACCAAAAGCATTGTGCGAGTAATTTTTGAAATAAGAATTATAATGTTCCAAAAAGAAATAATGAAATTGTAGTGCAAATTAATTATAAATTAATGTCTATACAACAAACAATAAAAAATCCATATCTATACTAATATTATAAATGGGAAAGTCTGTCTGTCTGTCTGTCACCTCTTCACGACTAAACTGCTGGACCGATTGTGATGAAATTTGGTAGGGATGTAGTTAACGACCTGAGGTCAAACATAGGCTACTTTTGGGCGCGATATAACCGAGTCCCACGCGGGGCGAAGCCGCGGGGAACAGCTAGTTCATTAATAAATAAAAAGGTAGGTACAGATATATACTCTCAAATATAAGACGGGCCAATAATATTAGAGACTTAATAAGAGTATTATAGTAAAATATTCAGAATGCCAGTTCTAAAAGTTTGTAGATCAATTTCTAACACGTGATGTTCTGATAACTGAATAAGATCATGTGAAAATTTGTGCGTAATAACCGAAAAACCATAAATAAGATATTAGCAGATCGTTATACACGTCTAAATTTTGTAACATATTATTCGTATAGGGATAGAGTTTATTTTCAGATATTTATTTTTAGACGTGATTTTTATATAATTGTTTACAGGCCATTGTCACTAGCAATGAGACATGTTTACGACTTTTAAAAGTAACAATGCTTTATGTCGTGGGGAATTGAATTGATCAAATGAGATGTCATAAAATCCAAGTAACTAAGTGCGAAGGGTAGATTTCTTAGAACTATTAGATAAATAAAATGCATTGGTAGGCTTTTTGTAATCTTCTAGAGTATTTTCCATTTATCAAATGTTTAATAATAATTTTTTTTTAAATAAAGTGTGTTTTTATAAAGTAAGTACAAAAAAAATATATAATATTTTAACTGTTGTATAATACTTTCATTAAATTTATATTACTTTATAAAATTACTGAGTCGCTAGTAATTTTGCCCCGGCTTCGCATGGGCATAAAAACCTTCCTCTTGAATTACTCTATCTATTAAAAAAAACCGCATCAAAATCCGTTTCGTAGTTTTAAAGATTTAAGCATACAAAGGGACATAGGGACAGAGAAAGCAACTTTGTTTTATACTATGTAGTGATAGTGATAAAGATCTACATCAATTTTGTACCAATATTGTTCCCTATTTCTAGCCAAAGTACATGATATTTAATAAAACTGGGCACTATTTCGCATGCCCTCAAACACGATTAGAAATGATTTTGTTGGTGTGATTCAACTAATTGGTAAAAAAAGAGGTACAATTTCTCTGCTTCCCTCTTTGTCGTCTTTGCCTATACCAAAGTGGTAATCCACTGCTAATAACGTAAGGATCTCCGTGTTGTTAAATATATAACTAACAAGCCTTCTATCATAAAAAATCATTTAATCATTGGGTAACACCTTTACATCATGATAATTTCACATCTACTTACTCTGTAACCACCCTTGGACATTTACATCTAGTAATTACATAGTTAAAGCGGTGATTACAATGAAAACACGTGTAAAAATGTTATCTTTATAAATCGATGGAATATTTCGGCCCTGTAAACAGCAGTCAAGTGTCAAGCGTGAAGTGCGTTAGATCGGGCGAGATAAGCACGGCAAGCGCCCCACCTGTGAACTGCCCCTTACGAAGAGGGTCAATCACTTTTGAAAATGGAACACGTTGAAGAGACATAATATTGGATTCTTTTTTTTTTCTTTTCTTCTTTGTATCATGGTGACCAGTATTGGTATTAGAGAATGCTTATTTTGACTGTGACTATTGGGAGTCCTCTACTCTTTAATCATGAGTTGCTGTAGATACCCTCTGCCCAACAGAACTTAGTTTATTCTAAAACTTACACGTACCATTCTACAATAACTATATTTATAATTTTTAAAAATATAAAATAAAAAATAAATAAAATAATATTTTATTGACTTTAACATAGGTTACATTAAAGTTATTATATGTACATTATTTTGTGAATTAGAACCTTATGGTCAGCATAATATGATATGATATTGAAGTACCTATTTTACAACTTTTTAATGAATATCGAATCTCACGTGAGCCATATGATCCTAGAATCGATATATCGAGCGTACCTATGTGGACAGTGGGCCAGTTCCGGCGTCCGGCGCCGGACCGCACTCACACTGACCCTTGTCAATCTAAAAACGATGCTTTGTTTATTATATTGCAGACGTTTTGCACTTTTTGACACTAGGTGTCGATAACATCAATGTTTTAATATTTTTCAATTTATTAATATTTATTAATAATTATCTATTATGATATAGTAATTGAAATATGTTCTCTATATTTATGGCTATAAGGCTTATATATTAAAAAATATAGATATACTTAAAGATTTTCTTACATTTCGGCTAACGTTTAATTTTGTCTTTTTTACAGCAATTCATAACAAAATAAATTACCGAAATAAACAAATGTGTAAAGTGTATTATTTATGTATACGTAAAATATTTTTCGCACAACTATTTTCAAGAATTAATCCTTTATGTGGTAAATAGAGCTACTTTTAGCATTTAAGTTAGGCTTGTAGATAGAAAAATAAATTCTGAAATAATAACAGGTAGCTTATCTTTCATAGAGAAAAAGATTTTTTGTCCCATTCACTTTGTCGTTTCACTATCTACAGGCACATTCTAAAATGTAAATAATTATCAATCGAACCGGACACCGAATCGATCGAATGCATTGAATGAACCCCGTCGCCGGACAACCCGTCATGTTCGGCCGGACGCGACCCACGTCCGCCGCTTTCAAACTTCTTCTAATAAAATAATGTCTGTCGATTCGAGTGGGCGGTGTGTGTACACCTTTACATTTGATTCATTCTATATAGTTTTCAAAGGAATTGTTCAGTATTCGGGGACTGATAAATATCCCCAATTCCTATCGATGAAACTGGGAAATATATTTATTGAAATTGTGTTTATTGGGTACTAGCTGTTGCCCGCGGCTCCGCCCGCGTGCAGGTCACTTTTCGCGAAACCTGTGGAAACTACAACTATCCAGACCTATAGTTAATTCTATTGTATCCTTTTCCCGTGCCAATTTTATAAAGCCATTACATTGCTACGATATCGTTAAATATTAGGGCCACTTCTTTCTCAAATACCGTTTTTAAAATCAATAGGAATCAGTATTAAACAGTCGTAAAATTCTGAAAAAAATATATGTTTTTAGTTGAGGATCTAGCAGAGTGAAATTCGCTTACAGTACAAGTAACAATATCAGACAAAATTCGCTCGATAGAAAAATCAAAGTTGCCTCCTTTGGAAGTTTATTTTCAATACTATGCCTAAAATAATGAACTTATTGTCCTGCTTTTATGTTATAGCCTTTAGATAAAGTATTTATATAGTGAAAATCGCTGAAGTAGATTTTGTAGTGTTATTTTCCCAAATATGATGTCTAAATGCCTACAAAATGAATGAGCGCCGCGACTACGCGGCTTACGGACAACGGACCTTCAGAAGAAGGAGCTCTTAACATTCATCTATCAATCTTTGTCTCTAAAAGAGTAGACGCAGCCTATTACAGAGTCATTAGGACCTAAAATCCACTCCCAAAGTTTTAGTGGGCGTGTAAAGTGGAGAAAATCTCAATAAATAGTGATAAGTCAGATAAATTCGTCCTTACGACACGACCGTATGTTCCGTGAAACACTGATTTGATTATTTTTTAAACCAAAGCCAACCCAAACCAACCAATCAATTCAAATAGCTTACAATACAACACAACAAACGACCGATAAACAAACCAACCAATAGTACTAAATCAACAACCAAATTTTTTTTAAATAAGGAAAAATTTCAATCTGCTATTAAAATAAAGTCAGCGCCATCTATTGGTATTTTATGTAACTAAATCATACGCCCACAAACATTCAATGTGTTATTTTATTAAAATTTAATAGAGACTGCAGTGTGTTTCTGTCTTTATTGATATAAGTAGAAATTTTAGCTTTATCTAAATTAAATACGTTTATGTAAATCGCATTCAACTGTTTAAAAGTTTTGAAGCAGTGCTTGTAGTAAACTTTAAATGACCATAACTTCTATTTCCCTTAACCGATTTTGATGAAACAAAGATTTTACAACGCTCCTAATTATATGTAATTCACCTGTGAAAACAAAAATTGTTTTTTTGGTTTTTATTACTCTTCTTTAATTGCCCCGTAGAGGTTTTTTAGAAAAATATTTAATGTACAGACACTCGATTTTTACTGTCTTATTATATGTATAGATAGATAAGTACAAAATACTTTTATATTAACGGAGTTAACGCTAAGAGCTTTCTCTAAGTAAGAAAATAATTCTAGAAAACAAATAAAAAACGAAAACAGAAAATTATTGTTTATGGCAGGATTCGATCCAGCTACTTTCTAGAAACATTTCTTTACTAAAATATTTAAAAAAATAGACTTCTAAAAAATTAATACAATACAAAAAAAGGGTAAAAACAAAAGATGTAATGTCTAGCAGGATTCGAACCCTCTACTTAAAGAAATGATCCGCGACCTCTACCGATAGGCCAACATGCTTTGCTTGTTACTGCCGAAATTTCAAATGGGTTTTGTCTATAGGTACGCAACTTGCAGTGTTTGAAGTAAATTTTCAATCGACCATAACTTCTTTTTCCCTTAACCGATTTTGACGAAACAAAGTTTTGACAACGCTCCTAATTATATGTAATCCAACTGTGAAAACCGCGTTTAAATCCGTTGATTATTTCCGAAGTTATAACGTACCAGACAGACATACATACATACATACATACAGACAGACAAAAATTCCAGTCTTTTTGGTTTCTGTTACTCTTTTTTAATCGCAATCTATCAGTTTTTTTGAAAAATATCAAATGTACAGACACTCGGATTTTAGTGTCTTATTATATGTATTGATTAGCTGGTTCATTCATCATGAGACCATAACAACCAGCCAATTTGCAGATTTGGAATTATTGGTTGTGACCAAACGAAGTTAATTATATTTTTTATTTATGTCTTATTTAACTAAAACAGCACAAATAGCATAACCATGTGTCTGGTTTAAACATTTGAAAATTAGAATATTGGCTCTAAAAGAAGAAGAATATACACAAATATTCAATTTCCTTATTACAAGCTTATCTTTCTAAGATGCATTATTTTAATTCCTATCCTTTTTTGTGTATCTTTTTTACAACTAATGCAATAAGCGGTGTTGCAGTTGCATTATAATTACGTCGTATTTAATTACAGGCCGGTTAATTTGAAGCCTTAGAAATGGCCGCGGTAGGGTTTCATGTTGTACCTCATTCACACTTCTGCTGCAGTTTGTTGCAAATATTTTTCGAAACACTATACGTAAATAAATAAAATTTACTTATTTTACAAGTTTTTGCAAACACTGAAATCACAGTTTACATACTTAGCTGTATAAAAAAAATTATTTTTCTTAAGGACCGATAACAAGAAAACTTGTACTTGTTAGTTTCAATTGTATAAATAAAAAGGGAACATATTAGTTTCCTCCACTTAGGAAACTAAATTTGTTTTTCTTTTTCAGCATTTGATTGTTCAATCGCTATAAATAAATAAATCATAAATATTATTGCGGGCATGCCAACGGCCCAAACGGCAAAAACCAAATTTACCTTGTCATAGTTCTTATCGTGGCTGGATATAGCAAAATACTTGAACAATGCACTGTAATTAGTCTGATTTATTAACCCTTAAGGTGCATTTCCATTAAAGCTATTTCTGTTACACAGCGACGTATAACTTGCTTTTTGACTTTTCGATGGTCAGACGAATTCATCCGTCAAAAATCGTTAAAAAACAACAATAAAATTAATAGGTATGTAGGTACAAATATACTAATTAATTACTAAATATGTTTATTTCCAGCAGATCTAAGGGAATCATAATAAATTCATTTATTTATTGTTCATTATTGCACGATTATATAATTTGTGCTAAATACTTCGAGAGTATAGTCCTACTTACAAAGTTATTGGTTCGTGAATCTATGATTAAATTATATTTCCACAAATAATATGGCAATATTTTTTCTTCATATTCTAGTATGAATATGCCACGTTAAAACGTTTATGGATTTAAATCATAGTTGTCATGCACACGCATGCCTAACTATATGCATGCACCTTGAAAATCTGCACCTAGTAAGTATTGGTGTGGACCAGAGTCCATCAAAATAATACAAACGTAGGATATTCAACCATTGCCGCACGCAGCAATGGATTACAACCTTAATTAACCCTAAACTGCTAACGAAATTTGGCAACCCTAGACAGTTCTGTTAATTTCTAAATTGCATTTTGCACGAAATTCCCGACGGTATTTAATTAGGTTCTATGAAAAAGTACCGCAGTTGCAAACTAACTTAACATTGCCTAAATAATTAAGACTGGCAAAAACTGGCCGCATAATAAAGCAAGCCTGGATTTTGACACGCTAATGAGACTAGTGCTTGTTTGCAATCCTTCCAGGTTTTTGTGAAGAAAATTCTAGAAGCAGTTGATAAATGGATATATAATAGACACAGTGTTTCAATTTTCAACCGACATCAAAAAAAGGACGAGGTTCTCCATACGGCTGATTTTAAATTTTTTAAAGTTTTGTATATTGTGATATTTACTAATGTTAATTATAAGAGTATAAAAGACAAGTTTCGAGTATGTGAGTTTACTAATTTTATAGAATAATTGTGTGATAAGACTGTTGTGCTTAGAATTACGCACTTTTTCTTGCGAAGTCCGCGTGGCTCTATGTAGTTCCAAAATGCCTATATTAAAAAATATATTTACTACAACTACCATTTATATTAGAAAGTGTTTTAAGAATGAACGATGTACATAATTTAAAAAACATTTGCAATTTTTTTAAGTCAGTTAAAAATGATATACGAGGGACAGATAAAAATAGTCTTAGAGGGGATTTTATGTAAATGTTCAATTATGATTTCTTTGAATATGAGGCGTGAAATGCAAATAAGCTGTATGATAGCCCCTTGCTTTGCCTATTTTGCATGAAGTCTAGCACGAGGCGATGCGACGCGTGACATTGCATTGTGATGTTGATATCTCACAATTTCCGTATCATTTTGAGTATGCAAATTATTGTGACCCTAAGAACATTGCTGGTGATGAAATTGACATAATACAAACAGCTGCAGTTTAAGATCAACTGTAAAAATATATAGTACCTGATTTATTTGATTTAGGACGCAGGGACGTCAAGCTATCAAGGCAAAAAATGCTCTAGAAAAATATGAAGGCAATTATAATATTTAAAAACCATCTTATAGATGAATAAATGCTCATTAAAATCTTAAAATTATTAAACTCTCATTAATGGTTGTGATTTGAAAGGAAGAAGTATTTTCTATCTTAAAGGTAGATTAAACGGGTTAAAAGATTGCACTAGCTATTTGAGTATTCTTATTTTTACATTTTTACTTATATACATGCATAAATAATACCAATAGACACAAACGTTAGAAGTTATGGTCTAGCCAGTCATATGCAAAGTACCTGCTCTTAATTTTACGCAGTATAACAGAGGATAATACGCATAAAATCGGCTAGCTTACCTGTGAAATATTATGCCAACTTTGTTAGCGAGAGCTCGAGCCACACATTTTACGGAGATGTTACCAGCACTCAGGTAAATCTGACTTTTAATGTATGGTCCAAATCGCAGTAGTAATACTGAGCGATGATGTTAACAGATAATGTTTACATACGGTGAAATTCTCATTTTATCTGTTTCCTATTCAATCAATACTATCTATACCCGAATTATCTTTCCTTAACTAAGAAATGATTTTTTAAAATAAAGGAGAACGAGGATGCCAAAACATTTTTTTCTTTTCACACAGTATGTAGACAATAAATGATCATCGCACGGGAAAAGCCGTGAAAAGATAATTAAAAAAATATATACAAAGGTAACTAGATTAGCTCTTAATCACCGACAATTACGGTTATGTTAACTACCTGCAACATAAAAGGGTAACTAACATCTATTTCTTCCAACATTAAGGGACAGTTACCACATGCATCCCAAGTTCTTAAGTATTCGATTTCAGTATGCAAATAAGGAAGACAGTGGGCACACTTCTTTTTTCAACTATTTAAATATATGCAAAAAGCTTAGTACCTGGATGTCGTGTATATGCAAAAGTAATATTATTTGATTCTTATGGAAATTGTGGTTAATGAACTAGATGGATAGTGACGTCTGGCCAGCACGTGCTTATTATCACTTTGTTATAAAAAGTAAACCTTAAAGTTGAAAGGGGAGGATATAAGAAGATACACTTATAAAAGTAACAAATCTATTTTATTTAAAATGTGTTTGGAAATCGACATATATTTTTATGATTTATTTTGTAATATATTGAGGTATTAATTAACAGACATTAATAATTTAAAACCTCTTTTCTGTAGAATTTATTAGGATAATTTATACTGCAGTAGGATTTCACATTCCATTCGCACCTAGGTTATTGTATTCTAGTATTCTAAAAACTAACATATCATCTCATCGCTGTATTGTACAAGTAAGAACAAAAGCCATTCAGAAATATGCGAGTGACGCCAGGAAGTGTTGACGTGTGTTGAAGCAATGTTTTCAACGCTGCCACAATTAGGTTTTCACTCAGAGTAGGGTGTAGTTTGTACGTAAATGTACAATGACTAGTTATTGTCTACGGGCGAATGCACTAAACTCTGCCTTTGCAACTGTTGCGCTTTATAGTAATCGTTGTGGAACTGTTTATAAGCCTTTCTCTCTTTTCGTAGTAGTTAACAAGGATGCTTGAATTTTCAGGTTTGAGCACTGAGTTTGCTTAACGTCTATAACAAAAGGAGTTAAGAATAACCATGCTACTAGTGATGACGACTAAGCCTGGCTAATGTGCGTTAATACTTCAAGGGTACACAAAAAGTATAACAATAATTGTACAATTGATGCACTCTTTAACAATTATATGAAAGTAATAATAAAAATATCGTTATAAATATAAATAATAATTTACCAGACATTATTTGAAGTCTCGATTTTCTATTGTTATATCAAATTACGAGAACCGTAACGGATCTAACAGAGTGACTTTAAACAAACTCAGTGTCGATTTGAATATTTTTTCAATCAATAACTGATATATGCAAATTTAACAAAAGACATTATGGGTGCGACAATGAGTCGGCCGTTAGCGAAATGAAAATTTCATCAAAGGTGCACGAAATAATAATCGATTGAACGCTATTGTTGCGAATGATATAGAAGTAGACCCCTCAAGTATCGAGAGGTTGGGTGAATCCGAAAATTAACCAATGATAGGTCTAAATTTAATTTTACGAGCTGATACCTGCGTCATTTTGACAAAAGTTCCTTAATCAAATTATGCATTTGGGCTACTATTGTTAGCTACATGCATAAATTCAAGGCACATTGTGGATACATCGGGGGTAGCTGATCTGACAACAATGAGGCAGACATAGCTCGATGCTTCCCGAGGTATTGAACGTGTGGGAAGAAGGGTAAAGTCGATGATACTTATCAGATGATTGTTACGAATTACATCTTCAGATTAGTTGGTTCAAGATAAAGAATCTCTACAGTCATTACGGTTCGAAATGCTAATATGTAGCTACCTCTGAACATCTGAATTTATGCTCATGTTTGATATTCAAAGATGTTAGGGTGTAAAGGCAATTATTTTTCTTATATTTTGACTAAATATAAGTTAGGTAGAATGAGCGAATTCCACAGCTGACACATTTGGGTCTTTTTAAACTCTGGGTAATGTGATTTGATTTTATTTAATTTATTTTGTAATGATTATATAAAACATTTACAGAAAAGTACAAGTTTTAACCGTAGATATCAACCTCGTTAAATTCGTAACTGTATCTACAAAGAGCCAGAAACGCCAATCAAACGTCTTGTAACAAATCCCACCCTTAGTGGAAACAACGCGAATATCGCATTACAAAAAGTTCGTTATGAAAAGAAAACCGTTACTATTATCAAAGGGTATGACAACGCGCAAGAGGGCGATCCAATTTTAAAAGAATTCTTAGAGCAGTAATGATATGGAGCACGGGCGTTGCATACTTTAGCGAGAGAAAAGAAATTTCGGAGACATCGCGAACATTGATATGGAGATGAGATGGCACAGGTAGGAAGGGTGTTATTGAAATTAGAGATACATGCACGAAAATCGGGAATGGCAAGGTACTGCCGACTTCAGTCGTTGGTAGTAAAATCAATATAAGACAGGTGACGTTTTGGTGAGAACATATTTTATACAACATGTATAACGAGAAGGGATAAATCTAACGTAAATAACCACTAATTCAAATCAAGAAAAATAATTGAACGATTCAATCTCACTACTCTACACTCTTACTACAATCAAACATAATCCATATTGAAATTATGTCATATGATAAAATTATCGTTAGATACGCAACAATTTTGCGTAACGTGTGTCTTCAGAGCCTTGCCCAATTGCATTACATTGTTAACACTGCTGTCTTTTACGACCGTCACGTCACACCTACGATTCCTCTAGCAACATCAGCTTGTGTGACATCTTTAACCTCAATCGAAGTATGGAAATCTCGGTAGCAGCAATATAAAGAGCACAAAGACGTGGTATTAGTCTATTTGCATAAGAAGAGTCCACGCGCGGATTTGCATACCCACCTCTGGATCCAAAATTTACATGTATCTATTTTTTTTTATCATTAGACGACCCCGAACACACGTCGCCTCGAGCCACGTGTTAAGGTAAACCAGATTTGCATAAAGTCCGGCACGAGCTAATATTTTGCATAAAAAGATAACATTTAAAAAGTGTGGTATAAGTTAAAACGGATGAGGCAACTAGGGTGAATATTTTTCATGCATAATATAAATAGAATAACTTCATTTTCTATGATAAAGCATTCTTGTCTGAACTTATAGTTGATTAGGATTGTTTTTGAAATGAAGTCTTTATAATTGTTTGTGAAAAATATTATAAATTGATTTTTTTATTTGATTTTAATAGATTTTTTTCTAATAAATACAGTTCACTCTCGTGAGAATTAATACTAACCTCTAGGATTCTGTTGGCGAAAATGTCACCATAAGAAATATTAGAACGTTTAACGAAAAAAAAATAGCTATTGCACTCGGCCGTTTGGCGTTCCATATTTGAAGAAACCATTACAATTTGTCAGTGTTCCAAATCGGTGAAAGTACAGTCAATAATGAATTTTTTACAATTTTTTATCGTTTTTGGGTAATATTAAACACGCGAAGCCTCGTGAACCAGCGTTTGGCTACGAAGCCTGTATACATTTCATTATTTACTTTGACAGAGTAAAAAAAAACATTGCAAAAAAACTATATTAATTGTTGGAACTTCCAACGTTTATATTGCTTACTTTTTCGTTTTTCCGTTTGACTCGTTGCAGGCAGTGAATAATAATTTGTTTACTTTAAGATCGTTTTCAGCTTTACTTCATTTTGTTTTTGTTTTTTGTATCATTTATCATATTAAATAGGTATATCTCAATCAACTTTTAAATTAGCGCTCTGCTTAATCTTTAATTATGTAATTTATATTTTGTAAATATTTCTTTTTTCTTTTAATAAAATTTTTGTCACATTCTCGCCTTATTGTTTTTGAATCAACTTTAATTCACATGTTTAATTACTGTGCCTATAGGTTTTATCATGTTATATGTTTAAAACACTCTTGTAACATCAGTTGATTAAGAAATCTTATTATATAGTCTTGTCGCATCAAAACTTGTTTTATAGTTTCCCCAAATATCAGCCGAATGAAGCCATTTATCAAAGTTAGAGCCACGAATTCATATTAAAATGAGTAGGCGTGAGCACCACTTGGGTGAACTAGCTCCAACGACTTCCGATGAGGAATGCCTCGAATTCCCTTATTTGGGGAATTAGCACTCTTGATTGCTCAATTTAAACCGACTTAAAACTAACGCACTTTTTTCTAGATGCAGAAGAAGTGTGTTTTCAAAGAAGTTAGTATACTGTATTTTGTTTTAGAATATGTCATGTATAATAGATTTTTTGATTTCACATGTTTATCTGAATGTGGGTCAACTGTTCATAAAAAATTAAGAGAATGATGAGTGAATATTACTATTTAATTCACTACTTGCAGGAAATTTAACGTGCAGTTCTCGAGAAAAACAATCAATTACCATTAAATCACAGGCTTAATTTAGTAGATCAAGCTTACATAAATTATGGATGTCTCTAATTAGCAACTGGCCTGCCCATACAAATCGTCAGGGAGGAATATTCCATGTTTATGGTATATCCAAGTAGGCCGACTCCAGCTAGAATTAATCAAATCAAATACCCTAACACACCACTTTCCGATATAATTAACGCATACGTGTATGCGTGTCTGGACAATACGTACGGTCTTTGCATGTGTGCCATAATGAACGATTATAGCAGACCTAGTTTACTTAACAACAGCACTATCTACGAAGCTGGTATTCTATTTTCGACCTTCTCATTTAGTATTAAAGTGTAAAATTCTTTTTTCATAATGGTTGTTGTAGCTTTTTATTTAGATGATATTATAGTGTGAGGCTTTTCTTAGTGTGCGTTGATGAGTCACAATTTTTTTTTGTTTCGTGGGTAAGGCGCGACGGTGCCCGCGTGGGGTGGCGTGTACCCCTTGCCTGCAACCCCATCTTATTAATCAGTGAAGCACAGGCCGTCTCTTCACATGTCTGTTTGTGTGAGGCGTTACTTCTTATTAGAAATTGAAACAGTGATTACACTGTACTTTACATTAATTATAAGACTATTAGGACACAGGTGTCAGTGAAATATACGTTTGATAACTGAAGACATCTTTAACTAGTATGACAGTTGTACTGACAATCATTTAAAAATGAAAGTTTTAAATATATTGAGTAAGTACGAAAGTTAAGCAGAACATGAAAAAAAAAAGTTGATACAAAATCTTGCTTCGCAAAAAACTCTCCAAGATACGAATGTTGTATTTGAATGTTTAAAACATACTTTACATATTATACATTTGTATATTTGAAATTTTACTAACAATAACACAATAAAATTTATTGCAATCTTTTAACAACTCAAGGAATATTATTGAAGGTTTTTCAAAATAGAACACATTCTAATAGGATCAATTTATAAGTGGCCACTTCTATTAGAAGGCTTATAAATATAACGTCCGTTTTATTTTCAATTATAATATAATGAAACAGAATTTTTTTAAATAATATTTTATTGCAAGTATTGCCTATCTTCATCTCTTACACATTATGAAATGTTGATAACACTAGAAACTATCGCCAAAGAGGATTACTTGTATCACACCAGCCATGATATTGTAAAAAAAACATGCTGATTCATATTATTGGATGTATATATTTATATCCTGCGTTTATCACCTTCATCTGATATTTACTCATTGCTTCATCAGCTGGTCCTTCGAAGACTAAGGGTTAGCTTTTCGACTTTTCTGTTTCACTTCGCTCTGTCTTCGGCATTCTTGGGTGTGATATCATTTTAACGCATATTTCTATCGAGTATGACATCTTTTGCTCTCTATATATTGTTTTTTATACTCTGGATTTCGTTATAATTCTAAATAATTCAAATTCAAAAAGGCGCATGGATACGTGACGATACGTGAATATTTTTTGTTTTAAATAATACCTTATTATAATACTTAATTAAAATTATATAATAACCAACTTAAAATATTAATGTCGGTAAAAATTATTGTAATATTCTCATGATAGCGGAATGTCAAGGCGATAGCTAAACAGTAAAAAATAAAAAGAGTTTTATTGTGCTACATACAATACATCTAATGACAGGATGCGTGTCTCATTAACAATACAACTACCTAGCAATTAAAAACATATTACAATCTAAGTAATCAATAAACGTAGAACGGTCATGCAACACGAAATTTAATTTCAATAAAACTTCGAAACTAAAATGAATAATTATTACAACCGCCGCCCCGATCGCTGTAGCGTGTCATCAAGGTGTCGCTCGGTTAGCCAGTTAGCCCTCAATTAAAAGTATCGACAAAACAATCAATATCATCTATAGAAAAGAACACAAAAGCTCGGGTTGATAACAATCTACACCCTCGTCTTACACCCCCCCCCCTTTCCCCTCTCATTAATAATATCGACCCCTAATTATGTGTGTTGCAAATGCATACACGCTATTATAACTACGCACACATGCATCTCTAAATGGGTAGTGATGGCCCGCATTAAAAGTATTAAAGTAAAAAAATAAATCGATAATCGAACAGGGAGCGATATAGTTATTTTCTTTGTTTCGTGAACGGGCAGATCGCGTGCGATTCGGCTGTTGTGATTGCTGAAATGTTAATCGGTGTCAGAGTTTGGAGATTTTATTAAAGGAGACTCGAATTTTTCGAATTGGAAGTCAAATGTCGGGTTAGGAGAGTTGAAAAGGTAATGTGTTTTTTTTTAGTACATTACTATCTTATTCAAATAGTTAGGTATAAGTAACTTAAGAGATTTAAAATATCAGTCAGTATTCTAATAAGAAGTGTTCAGATTTAAATAGTTAACACAATATTTATTTATGAGGTCCAAATAAATAGTACGCTTGCTATGGAACACTTCTTTATTTCTCTGCAAAAATTACGTATACACTGAAACTCTAAAATTCGTGATAATTAACCATGCGATCAAATCCGCAGGCAATAGCTAGCCCATACTCGTAACTCGACATACAAAATTATTGAAATTATTTAGCAGTAACAAAGGATATTCTAACGGTAACGTACGTTGTACCAATGAATAGAGTCAAGTGCTCATACATGCAAGTGTAATCGTGTATTGTACAGCATTTCGGTTGCGTGTGATAGAAAGTGGTTACAGTTAAATAAATAAGAACACGGGTTATCGGTACTAGCTCTGTATTCAGACTGCCTACACTACATAAGTGACTTACTCTCTAGGGTTAGTTTGCTTACTATAACTACATCTATTTCTACTTATATATACAGTGGTGGTCGTCTGTGGCTGTCACGGCCCTCCTGCCCAGGCTTCGCTCTCGAAGCCTCACTGATCATTTGACCTGAAAGGGATATACAGAACATTTATTAGAAACCTGGTATTTTCAGTTCTATGCTCATAATTGGTTCTTATTTTATATAAGATATGAGCTTTTCGGACAAGGCCTGTGTGTGACCACACCTCCTTGTCGATACATTTATTATTTCGACTTTTGCTCATATTTTGTTCTTATTACACATAAGATATGAGCTTTCGGACAAGGTCTGTGTGTGACCACACCTTGTCGATACATTTGCTATTTCGACTTTTGCTCATATTTTGCTCTTATTACACATAAGAAATGAGCTTTCGGACAAGGCCTGTGTGTGACCACACCTTGTCGATACATTTGCTATTTCAACTTTTGCTCATATTTTATTCTTATTACACATAAGAAATGAGCTTTCGGACAAGGCCTGTGTGTGACCACACCTCCTTGTCGATACATTTGTTATTTATTCGACTTTTGCTCATATTTTGTTCTTATTACACATAAGATATGAGCTTTCGGACAAGGCCTGTGTGTGACCACACCTCCTTGTCGATACATTTGTTATTTATTCGACTTTTGCTCATATTTTGTTCCTATTACACATAAGATATGAGCTTTCGGACAAGGCCTGTGTGTGACCACACCTCCTTGTCGATACATTTGTTATTTTCCTTTCATATAATCATTGAATAAGTAGCTCACACAGTAGCTTTATTGTTGTTGCGGTCAGCACTCATAAACAAACACCTTTTTTTTTTTGTTCGATGTATTCTTTCTCAAGTGTCAACTCGATTGTTTTTTTTTTTTTGTTTAAAGTGAGGTTGATAGTCTTCCTTTTTTTTTCTTTACAAGGGTTTGTTATTCAAGGGCTGTCATTTTTTTTTTTTGCTTTACAAGGGTTTGTTATTCAAGGGCTGTCACGGCTGATTCCGCAGCTTCTTTTTGCCATAGTCGAATTCGGTCTTTCGGTACTATTTGTAATGTCTTCTTTTCAACATTTTTAACTTTATATCTGTCTTTCGGTAAACACTTTTCAACTGTATATGGTCCATTATATCGTGAATCTAATTTTCCCAATCTTGTTCTCTGACACTGTACATAAACAATGTCTCCTTCTTTTAATTGTAAGTTATTTCGACGCATTCTGTCAAATCTTTGCTTTGTTTTTAGAGCATTGTTTCGTAACCGCTCCTCAGCTGTTTTTCGTAACTCTTTTATGTCAATATTTGATGTGTTAATTTCAGGTAAATCTTTATGTAATTGTCTTATTGATGGCATCTCTGAACGTAAACCAGTCAGCAGTTCTATTGGGGTACAACCAGTACTTTTCTGAAAAGTAGTATTTAAAGTGAGTTGAATTTTATATATTTTGCTCGACCATTCTGACCCACGACTCACTTCACATGCTAAAAGATTTAACACAGTTGCCACATATCGCTCAGCTTGTCCATTGGCTCTACTCGCTCCCGTGGCAATAAAATGTATTTCAATATCCATTCGTTTTAACAACTCTTTTGTCATACCACTTGAAAAATTTGTTCCTTTATCCGTAATAAGTCTTTTTGTAGTACCAAATAGGCTTAGTTGAGGTTCCAATGCTCTTACTAATTCTGGGCCAGTTAAATTTTCAATTGGTACCAAAATTGTGAATTTTGTATAGGCATCTACTAAGAGTAATATGTATCTATATTTGTCATTAACTGTTCCAAATGGTCCCGTACAGTCAGCGTGAACGGTATGAAATGGTATTGGCAATTTTTCTATCGGATGTAAAAGTCCTTGTTTCGGCCCGCTAGGCCGTTTCGTTGATAAACATATGATGCAATGACTAATGTATTTTCTTATGAAAGAAGCCATTCTAGGAAACCAATATTTTACTCTCATAGATTCGATCGTTTTATCTGCTCCTATATGACACTGCTCATCATGAAATAATTTGGTTAAATTGAAACGAGCTGCTACTGGCACATAATATTTTAACTTTCTTTCCTGATTCACATTCATAATTCTCATGAGCACATTACTTTCAACGACGTATTCTTTTAGATTATCTGGGTTTTCGTTAATTCTTCTCTTTATATCCGTAACTTCTTTGTCTTGAATTTGAATAGCTTCTAACCATGTGATTTCATTCACGTCATTTACCAATACTTCTTCGACTTCTATTGGAGGTGGATTTCTGCTTAGAAAATCGACGTGTTTAATTTTACTGCCTTTGCGGTATTCTATTTTAAAGTTGAAATCTTGAATATATGACCACCATCTAGCTACTCGTGGTAATAGATCTCTTTTGGTTGACGTGGATTTTATAGCATTACAGTCTGTAATTATTTTAAATTCTATCCCTAATAGGTATACTCGGAAATACTTTAGTGCGTTAACAATTGATAGCGTCTCCAATTCATAGCTATGGTACTTCGATTCATCTGGTGAAGCTCTCTTGCTATAATATGATACAACACGAAGTTCCTGATTGTACCTTTGAAATAAAATAGCACCAAACCCAAGACTACTTGCATCCGTGTGTAGCTCAGTCTCACGTTCCGGATCAAAACCTTTACCCCTTCTATCATCAGAAGTGGGATCGCGATTGAGAACCTACTCCATATAACTATGAGTAATAAAAGTGACAATGAACAAATAACGCCTACAAATAATGAATAAAGTGGTCGGACTTCATAAAAAAAAACTAAGAAAAGTGTAAATAGTGGAAATAAAATAAAAATAACGTGAAACAGTAGAGACAATATATAATAAAAATGAAAGTAAAAATAACGGTAATATAAATTGAAATTGACTAAGAAATGGTGCAGAATAAAAAAAAAAATTATGAATGGACAATATATGCTTAAAATATACTAATTACTTGGATGGACAATATATGCTTAAAATATACTAATTACTGTGAATATAAAAACAGTGAGTAATAATTCTGTGAATATAAAACAAAAGATAACGTGCTGAATAAAATAATTGGTTGAAAATATATTGATTGACTGAGATAAATGATATAGTGAGTGAACATTTAAATAATAAATAAATGACTAAACGTACTGAATAAAGTAATTGGTTGAAAATATATTGATTGACTAGTGAACATTTAAATAATAAATAAATGACTACCTAATTACCAAAATTATAAAAATAGAAATGATCGGTAACTTGACTGTAAGTGATTTCACGAGTGAACTTAGACAATTGTGAAATAGTGCTATTACTGGCTGATTGTTGGTTTTTGTCAAATAATCGGAGTACAGACATAAAAGCTCTAGTTTCATAGTAATAATGTTTTGATATGATAATCGGACCAGAATGTGATTCATTAGGTCATAAAGACTACCAATGAAATACTACATAAATAAGATTTAAAAAAATGTCATTATCTTGGTCGCGATTTTATCAAGGCAACTTTTATTGACTACTCAGATTTGAACTAATTGTGTATGTATTGAAAATAATCTTAATGAAATGTAAGGAATAGAGTTCCTTGAGTAAGAACTATAAGACTTTATAACTGGAAGGATAATAAATTTCTACATAAAGTTGATAACAGGAGGACCTGCATTAAAAAAAGAAGCAACAGGGCATCATTCCAACAATTACATTTTTTGAAGCGAAGAAAATAACTGAAATGTATTTATACAAAAAAAAAAGTCGATTGATTGATAACTTGAAAATAAATAAGTATACCTACTGTTTTGAAAATTGAACATCTGGAAGAGGTCTGTACTATTGGAGTGTTGGACCAAGCAAAGAGTAGAAAAAGGAAAATTGTCTGGTAACCTCATTATATAATTAGACATTGAAGACATAGAGGTATGTACAATAACTTTTATTAATGCAAAGATACTCGTAAGTGGCAGCTCAGTGCATCACCTTTTTACTCAAAGGAAAACAAAAGTAATTATTATTTTATTCAATTTCCTGATGTTTATGATTGTGGCTATAAAAAAATCAATCACATTTTCTAACTTGAATACGTGATAATTAAATTGAGGAAATAACTTCGAAAACTAAATAAATTTAATTTAAGATAAACTATTGATAAGAGGAATATAAAGCGAGAAGTAACGAGTACGAACAATGTTTATAGCAACTTGGAGCGGAAAAAGCGATTATTCAGTACCTCTGAATTGTTTACTCTTAATAAATGCTGTGACAACACAGGCCTTGTCTGAAAGCTCATATCTTATGTGTAATAAGAACAAAATATGAGAAAATAAATAAAATAAAGCAAAATGTCTCGGCAAGGAGGTGTGACAATACAGGCCTTGTCTGAAAGCTCATATCTTATGTGTAATAAGAACAAAATATGAGAATATAAATAAAATAAAGCAAAATGTCTCGGCAAGGAGGTGTGACAACACAGGTCTTGTCTGAAAGCTCATATCTTATGTGTAATAAGAACAAAATATGAGAAAATAAATAAAGCAAAATGCCTCGGCAAGGAGGTGTGACAACACACAGGCCTTGTCTGAAAGCTCATATCTTATATGTAATAAGAACGAAATATGAGCAAATAAATAAAGTAAAGCAAAATGTCTCGGCAAGGAGGTGTGACAACACACAGGCCTTGTCTGAAAGCTCATATCTTATATGTAATAAGAACGAAATATGAGCAAATAAATAAAGTAAAGCAAAATGTCTCGGCAAGGAGGTGTGACAACACACAGGCCTTGTCCGAAAGCTCATATCTTATATGTAATAAGAACAAAATATGAGCAAATAAATAAAATAAAGAAAAATGTCTCGGCAAGGAGGTGTGACAATACACAGGCCTTGTCTGAAAGCTCATATCTTATATGTAATAAGAACAAAATATGAGCAAATAAACAAAATTAAGACAAATAATCCACAAAGGAATCGACAAAGAAGTGTGGAAACACACAAGCCTTGTCCGAAAAGCTCATATCTAAGAACTAATTATGAGCAAAGAACTGTTAAACAAACAGGTTTCTAATAAATGTTCTGTATATCTCTTTCAGGTCAAATGATGAGTGAGGCTTCGAGAGCGAAGCCTGGGCAGGAAGGCCGTGACAGCCACCTCCATATATATAGGTCGAAATAGATATAAGCTATAAAATAATGTAAACAACTTCTGATGATAGAAAGTGGTTACAGTTAAATAAATAAGAACACGGGTTATCGGTACTAGCTCTGTATTCAGACTGCCTACACTACATAAGTGACTTACTCTCTAGGGTTAGTTTGCTTACTATAACTACATCTATTTCTACTTATATATACAGTGGTGGTCGTCTGTGGCTGTCACGTGCGTGGGGCGTCCGCTTGGGCAAGGTCAGGGTTGCTCTATCTGATCAATGGTCAAGCTGATCTGCGAAACTGCCAGTTGTGAATCGATATTACGCGTTCTAATTTCGTATTTCAAATTCAAACCATCAATAACTACATGTACCTATATTAATTCCACATTTATTTATGTCTATCATATTTTAATTTGAAATCTTTTTTCATGACATTTGAGTGATAAGTAGCAAAATAATTATGTATGTTTTAATGAAATTGAAAGAATTTCTTGTTATGTATAGATGTTTGTCGAAACCACGGGTTACGGTAAACAAACGAATGGGCTACAAAAAAGCGGCAGCCTGCCGTGTCCTAATAGAAACTATATAATTAATCACTTGATTAATCAGTGTGACGAATAAAAACAGTGTAATGACCCGTTTCCTTCAATCGATCGACATGACGTCATCAACATTTGAATGCAAAGTCATTGTGCACCCTATGCCTAAAATGTTTATCGATATATTTAGCGCATTTTTGTTTTACCTAGTTAAGGATAATATTATTATCTATGATATAGGCGAGTGCGCTTTTCTGGTTCAAAATGGATCACTATTTTATTTCAGGAAACAGACGCCTGAAGTTTTGTTTCAATTACAAACATATTTGCTAATATCAGATGTGAATTTTTTTAAATGTCAACAGATGGCAGTTCGGTCGTATAATACTTAATACGAAATCTTATAATATGTAACGCAAGTACTTTATCAAAGGAATACATTAAACTAAGATAATGCGTTGATGATCATAAATGTCATTTCTTAAAATCCGAGAGAGTACTATTCCTTTGTTAAGAGACATCTCCGTTGGGTCTACTCAGGAATGAATATGCATAATGTGAGATCTACTTATATTTACAGCAATTAAATGACAAACAACTAATATTATAGTTTAAGAATTTTCAATTTAATTCTGACTGAAAAAATAAAACCATTTTACAAACGGAAAATCGATAAAATGCAACTCAAACCCTAACGAAGGATAGGGTGGCGTCAGCTTCTCGTAGGGCAAAAAAAAAGTGAAAAGCAATCAGTGTGGCATAATTAGTGCGTTGTAAGTATGGGGCGCGTCGTCATGGCAACCGCGTCGTGTCGATACCCGCTGCTTACCCGCCGTGTTAATTTCTAACAGAATTAATCGAATCAACATTACGTTCGATATCGATTGGCGCGATTGAAATAAAGTTAGACGTCACTAATTAGTGCTAGCGGTGGTTAGGTGATTGCCGACTAAAAGGAGAATATTTTTACTGAAGTAAAGAATCTTGATGCAGATTCATAATCATCTTCGATTTGATTGACTAATACTATAAACAAATGAAGTAGGTATATTGATAAATGCAAATGATCCCATTTTTCGTTCTTGGAAAAAAGTATATAATAAAGTTATTAATTTGGATCAAGTACAAATTTGAAACATAGGACCACAACATACTACCCACTACTCTACCTATAATATTTTAGTTACTTTTTGGCGTGATATAACAGAGTACCACGAGGCCGCGGGTAACAGCAAGTAATTTCATATGACATCACCAGATTAGATTTTATTAGATTTTTTAGTTATACCTAATGAAATTTGGAAAGTAGTTTGGGGAAAGGTCACTTTGCGTATATAGTGACGAAATTTATTACCATGCGGGCTGAGCTGTTGGCAACATCTTTCTTAAAAAAAAATTGTTATTAATATCAATAAAACTTGTCAATAAGTTATAAATTAATAATATAAATAAAATAAAACAAATACACGGCTCAGTGAAGTATTGTCTATTAACCTAAACAATTTTTAAATTGATTCAATAAATTAATTCTTGTGAAAGTATATCATATAAAATAAAATAATTGTCTTTTACCTGTCTCCAACGAGTTCTTTTGTCACGATCAAAATTAAGGACCTAACCACCTTTTGTATTCAAAATTCGATAATTTATTGCCGAAATAATATAATTATGGACTGATGGACGGATTGGCCACGAGCGGAAGCGTCAAATTACTGGAGAAATTAAAGCGGAAACATTTGGCCTCCGCCAAAAATAAGGATAATACAGAAATAAATTTTTGAATGTCCACCGACTATGACAAAACCCAAAAATAAAATTATTGTGTAAAAAAATTTTTTTGTACATAAAGAAGGCCCAAAAATTATAATAAAAATGTACAGTTGTTAACATATACCTGTGAAACTTAATAGTTTGTTATCTGTTTGGTCTAAAGATTGGCAGAGATGCCTTATGGCATTAAGTCCACCTATTGTATTTTTTTAAAGTGCAATAAAGTTAAAATAATTAAATAAATAAGTTAAATTTATTTCGATTATAGCGCACGCCGCCGGCTTTCAAATTTCATTAATTCATATGCTTAAGAAATACTTATTACTTAAGCATATGTGATGATAATTATGAATCAAAAGAAAGATAAACTGATAATTGTATTTGTTTTAAAATACAATTTAAAATTAAGAACACCGACAAATGTCTTATTGATATTTTTTACAAATTGCTTATACGTCCGTAGTCTCGTCATTTGTGTTTTGGCCGCTAGCAAGATGGTGCAGCCATTATTGTGTCTGTTCGATATATGAATTATAATTATTTGTCGCTTGTGATTCTGTTTTCTATAAGAATTCAAAAAATATTCACTGCGGTTCAATTAAAAAGAAAAATTTGCCTATGAAAGTTCCAAATATAGTTGGTGTGGTACTATAAATGCATCAAGTTCTCTTTTATAAAACTTTTAGAATTTACACAAAAAAATATCTTTCGTTAGTGGATAATAAGAAGAGACAATAGGCAGTAATAGAATTGGACATCGCGTGTACAGAACCAATAGTCTGAGTAAGTCTAACTTTTCTCCTAATTACTTCAAATTAACTGTAAATTCAGTTGTTCAGAATTGTCTTGTTAAATATTTAAAAAAAATTATAAGTTATACATACATTGAAAAAATTCTAGAGGTACAAAATTACAGATATTTTTATTTTATTAAATCATACTATATAAATAATTCAATTGCTTTTAAATACCTATTTCATTAATTTATGTGAAAGTTGTAAATATATACAGGGAAAAAGTCAACGAGCATTTAACTGTTTTATAAATAATATTAAGGTATTTTTATTTAAAACATAACTTATAATAGTTAATTTTTGAATTAGCTTAATAAGTATTTCATGCTTAAATGGAGATTCCAATCATATACTTACTGTTCTTTTTTTAATTGTTAAAATAAAATAAAAAATATAGGGTTGAGTCACTTTCAATTATGCCGATATTTGTTCATTATTAGCAGTACATTATAAATACTTATGCATAAACTTACCTGTATCAACTGAGCGTTTGCACATGTTAACATAGCCGGAGATAATAATGTCTCTTCACAATCATATACTATCACTTAAATTATAATCTCTTATAAAGTCTCAAGAGTGAACTTAAAGGTTTGCTATGAAAAAGAGAATTGTCACAAAATATTTAAAATAATTAACCTCCGCATATTTAAAACGAATAACAATTCTTTAATCAAACAAACGAAAAAAAAAACAACGATCGAACCAATGACAAACGATCTTGGTACCGACACGATCGTGCCGATTTCGAGCGACCGGGCCCGTCCCGCGGTGGCCGACTTTATAAATCATATAAAAATAAATCACTCACGAGGTTAAAATGTGAAATACTTTCTCTAAACAAAAGGGCATTGTGTATGCAAAAGCGCATTCCTCGTCGAATTCTTTCCATCGCCTGCCAGTATTTTTTATTCGATGCGAGCGTCCGATGTATCGATATCTTTTATGCGCGACCGTCGTGTTGGTTGATCACGATTGTTATCCTATGAACATAAAATATTGTGATGTATATTATAAAGGCTTCAGTATATTAATGGAAAGAAATTATTAAACTTTCATGGTCGTTTTAAGGGATTGCTTCTTTAAGATTTATGCAGCTTTATTTTTTAACAAAAATGCTAGCATTTACACGCAAATGTTAGTTGTATACTTACCCTATAGTATATTATAGTATATTTTATTGCTATCTTTTATTTATTAAAATTTCATACATCTTTATTTTAAAAGAATCTTAACTACAAATATTATGACTTTTTATAAGATTTAATTTCACTAGATAATCTGTGACAAAACTTCTGCAACCTTTTCTAATGTACCTTCATTTTATCTTAAAAATAATACGATGGTATCATTATGAAATTAGCCTTTTTTTAACTATTAGCAATATTTTAATTAGCTTTTAAATTCCAATCGATAAAATTAAGGTTGCTTAGTTTATTTCTCTTACTTATTTTGATGGCTTATAAATCATAAGTGGATAATTAAAAATCCCTTTTGAAATGTTGCAAACCTGCGAACATAATTTACGATATGTGGTCACCTTTAAATGCATAAACTTTCTAATTGCCAAAACCTTCTATGCATGTTTTGATACAGGATGCTTATAAATTCTATCTTAGTTTTTATAGATGTTTTTTGTGTTGTATCAAATTACCACATATAATAGAATATTATAGGGAAACTCTTTATTGCACCAAACAAGTGTATACATATTTTTTATATGTATACATAATAATTGATAAAACTTTTTTGATATGCACACATAATTATTGTCAAAACTGAAATCTACAAATAGAAAAATAGGGTTGAAATTAACATTTCTGACTCCTCCTTCCTAATACTTTATATAGATAGTAATTATCAATAACATATCTAAACTTATGACGGAGATTTCGGGGATACAAGCGAGCAGGCGTTTTGTTAAATTATAATTTAAATAGAAATTTCATTTTGACTGATTTTTCAAAAAAATCTATAAGTAGAAGCTTTATGTTAAGTAGATTTTTTGCATATTTTTCGAAAGTAAAAAGTTAATTTACAGGTATATGAAAATATACTATATGAATAAAATTAAGAAAATCTATGTCTTATACCGGACTTTATGAAGCCCCGGTGATTTCGTCGATTATAAATAAATATGCATTTATAAAATTATTATCACAAAATATTCGTAAAAAAATATGTTCTATTTTTAAACGGAAACATTTGTGAACACTCCATATAAAATCACTAAAACACCTCAAAAGAACGATAAAAATATATTGCTGGTTCTTTTCTCGCACATCCGAAAATCTTCAGTCTGAGAACCGACCTTAATGTCTGTCAAAGGAGCAATTAAATTTTGGTGTTGCCATAAAATAGGGGATTAATTCCTCTTGTGGTTTGCAATAAAACAAAACGCATTCAGCTCATTTGCAGGTAGGAAGGATCATAAATTTTTTTTTTTTTTATTAATTTGTACTACAAAATTGCTGTAGGAATTGTTAATCATGCACTTTTAATATGAGATGGTTATTATTAATAGTTAAAAAAGAACTAAGATGTTATACAATGAAAATATTATTTTGATGTTTATCTTTATTTTAATAATCAAAATTTTGAAAATAACTATACCACTTATTCTGTTTATGTCAAAATTAGCGCACTAGTTAAAACCTTTACGAGTTACAATATGATAATCATAATTTAATTGTACATATTTTAATGTCCTTATAATCAAAGGCGAGAGGAAAACTGTTCGTATGTTTACTTATCAAAATAAAGGGTATTGAAAAACGTAAACCAAAGTGTCCTCTAATTATTTAAATAAATAATACTTAAAGTATTTGTTTACCTCCCTTTGCACTAACAAGGAATAAAATATTCACCCGCGAAGCCTCGCAAACTGCGATTATCCTTGTCCAACGCGAACAATTTATTTTTAAAGCTCGTAAAATCTCACTTTTTAAGTAATAAAAGCAACATTTCAGCCGTCTCGGCCCACGAGCCTTCGTTTAGAAAATTAAATCACTTTCAAACATTGTCGCAACACTAAAAACTAACGACACGTCGTCGCTATATTTACATCGGATTATAACCTAAAACACTCCCTGAAAATCTACTTTCCTAGAGTATTTCACATTGCAACCCGTTTAGCGATTGCAAAATGAGAACAAAAAACTAAGGCAACAAGATGAGAAAAGTTACTTTAAGAATATACGGAAGTTAATTAGAAGCGGAACGAAAAACAACCGTAACTGGTGGCGAAGTTGGCCGTTCTAGCACGGCCAATGGTACAAGACACTCACACAGACAGCCCTCACCACCGCCGCACTAGGCATTTGCATACCGCCCGCCCAAGCGCGCCGCCGCCGCCCAGCCTGAGCGACAGGGATAGACGACTGCCAAATCATTTGACATAACTAATTCTCAATTCAAAAGCTGAAAATATTTAAATGGTGACGTCACAATTTGAAGGAACAAATTCGAAATATTAATTTTATATTTTTAATATGCAATCTTGATGTTTATGCACGCAAATGAGGTTGTATCGTGCAAGGAAAAGGATGAATGTAAATTTATCGAGTCTGTCGCTCGGATGCGGTAGATCGTAAGTTTCGGGGACGCTCGGTGAGAGAGCATGAATGAGGCTTGACGTAATCCTGTAATGACGATGTATATACCTTGCTGATTGTGACGTGCGTAATGGATGCTTACCTTATTTACGTCTGATAAAATGTTGTGTGTGTAATTTGATTGTACAATAAGTTATAATTTTCTAAGTTCGTTATATCAATAAGACGTATATATAAGAAGGGAGTTTGATGGTCCAATAATTATAGTTTGTGATTTTCATTTGATTCTATGTTCTCAAATTAATTAGTATTATGTATTGGTTGATGCCTGATTTACATATACAGGAGTCAAATATTCATTTGTAGGGCTCTTCTATACCTTACTCTCTCTATTGAGTCTTTTCTGTGGTTATTTTCTAAGCTGGTGGATTGACAGCCAGACTCTACTTATTAAATATCTTAAGTGGGTAGAAAATAACACTTTATGCAACTAACGTTAAATAAAAACTACCTAGTACTGAATTAAAACTAGTACTAAACTGAACACATTCAATTGAATTACATTCAAAGACGCCATAATTATAATAGACACGATGACGTTGGAACTTGGTTGTATGGTTTTCAAATATAAACACTATTTTTTGTACCAATATGGTATGTTTTTGTCATTTATTGCACCAAATGGAATTAGATCGATTCAAAACCTATCAGAATACGAAATACTTAAGAGTAGTAAGTCAAAAATATTCTTATACTTAGTATTCATCTAAGTTTTAATTACATAGAGTAGAGGATGGTAGAGGTATATTTTTTAAAGTGAGACATACAGAACACTTTTTATTTGTATATTTTTAAAAGTTATATTTAATTAAATATATAATTTATTGTACCACATTTGACACAGTCATTAGTCAGTAATGAAGAAAAATTTAAAAATTGACAATTCATGGTTATCACCAGACTATTATGATGCTACATTTAGTATCCAGATTTTGATTCTTAACGCGGACATTTCCCGTTATTGTTAATTAGAACATAACAACTCAATTGTTTTCAAAACTTAATTTTGTCCATAAACGACAATCGTAAAACTTCTGCACTCTATCCACTTCTACCGTCATATAGCAGTACTTTTTTGGTAGTGCGAGTGTAAATGAAACCCTAGATTTTACGGAACGTCAATAGACTATATAATAGCCATATCTTGACTGTCGACTTCAGCGTAAAAAAATTAATCTCACAAATTCAGCATTGAAAAAAAAAACAACTCAATTTTTCATGTAGATTTGTGAAAGTTAACCACAGTTTGATAGAAGGCAGTTTCTGAGAACAAGATTAATGACAGTCAGTCATAAAAGTTATGCAAAATTTTATACAATTAGTAGCTGACCCCGCAAAAGTTGTTTTGCCATATTATTTATTTCTAGGTAATTTAAGGGTGAACAACCCTTATCACTTAGGGGTATGAAAAATAGATTTTAACCGATTCTCAGACCTACCGAATATGCATATATTATTTGGTAAAAATCAGTAAAGCCGTTTCGGAGGAGTAAGGTAACTAACATTGTGACATGGAGGGGATTATAAAAAATTGTGTGAAGCCAGGGGTTTTAAAGAACGTAGATGAAAATATAACTGAAAACTTGTTTTGTAAGGAGTTTTACATAGACAAAAGTTTGCCACGCAATACGAAGAAATAAACCATAATGGATGCTGTTCAAGGGAGTTAAATTACATTAAATTTTATTGATACTCTATCCGATTAAAAAGCACTTTACTCTCAACGAGGTTTTAATAACGTCGTAACGTTTTCTCAAGTCAATTGATAGTGCTTTGATGAAATAATGTTGAGGCTTTAATGAAAACACACAACAGACAAGAACATTGTAATTACGAGGAGTGCAAGATTTATTACATGAGGATAGGAAACTAACCACACGTGACTAAATATCCTTTACAAGTATCAACGACCATATAATAGACGAACAATATTACACTCTAGAGCAAATGTAATTAAAACCAATTTTGTTTAATAAGTAGAAAGTCTTTACGTCCTTTCCGCGTGAGCAGACATGTGCATATGCATTTCCAAATGTGTGTGAATACCACGAAAACGGAACATGTAGTAGTTAATTTTTGCGCAAAGCTCGTACGAAAGAGAGGCACACTCATTTACAAATAGTTTGTTTAAGAGCGAGTGAGATGGGGATGTTGGGGGTTAATTAATGAACGTGGAAGCCTGCGCTCTTTATTGCTTTCGTGGCTGGATGCTAAGACGTCGGCGGTTAAGGAGTTTCCGAGTTTTCTCAGAGAAAATGCTGGAAGACACTGTTTGTTTTTCTCTGTTCGGAATGTATGAATGTAATCATATTGTATGGTAATGAAGTGGAAGGGAAAAGATGGATTGTTACCAACTTAAGCGTACATATAAAATGGGAATATTCAAGTTTGTTTTTATTTGTCATTTAACAAAATATTATTATCATTTATCACAAAGAACAAATTTTTGTGAGCAAATATTATTCAGGCGTTAGATTTTAGGTTTCATGACTTTAATTAAAACTATCTTGAAATAAAACCTACACAACACAATTATCAGTCTAAGTACTACACAATTATATAGCACCAAAAGTACACCAACATTTAATTAGACGGCCTTCAGACGAACTTACCGTAACCCCAAATAAAACCCTTCTAAATAAAAACGCGCTTTTCACACCTCCACTCGAGTGCGGCTTAAGGTATTTTTAATGCGGTCGGGTTGTAGGGAACAAATATATCCATAAATACTAGAGGTTAATGTGGTGAATGTTTTCTTAATTTCATCCCGCTGGGTGTGTGTGGGTTAAGAAATTAAGAGGGCTGCAATGTCCGACGGGCACTTAACGTCCTTAGCGGTATTGTCTTCTGTTTTGTTGTAATAAACCCTTAAGGTTTGCTAATGAGTCATAACGGAGGCTTCTATTAGCAAATATCTTAGAGATAGCTAGACTATAATAAATTAGATTTAATTAAATTAATTTTATAAAAAGGAGAATATTGATCAGAACAGCATTTTAAATTAAAATGATAAATTTTGAGTGAATCAACCATAATGAAAGTGGAAATTTTGTTGTTATTTTTTATTATTATTATTCAATCTTTTATTTATAAATTTTAAACCCTCCATTACTGTGTAAAGCAAAATTAAGAAATTATTTGATGATACTATTTAAGAATCATTAATTGATATTAGACAAATTTTACTGTTTATGTTGTAAAGGATAATAACTAAAATGAATTGAAATTAAAATAAGTTTTGTTGTTTCAAAATAATATAAATATGCACTTCAAAACTATAACAAATGAGTTCAATTTACAACGTTTTCATATAAGATGAGATCAAAGACTGTCTAATTTTCTCAATAGATTGCAGATCTGCAGCTGCATGGCTGAAATATTAGTGCATTTGCTGCATTTGAGATAAACTCCAGTCATATTTTAAAGGAATGCAATTATAACATGGGGGCGAGGAGACAGGAACGCACACATATACAAGCAGACAAATGTTTGCGTTATATTGTGTGTTAGGGTTGTCGACGATAGAAAAATAAATAGAAGATCCACGGAGACCATACATATTTATAAGTAGTTTAAAGGAAGGGTTTATCCATGACTACTAAGATACCATGATTACCAAGACATATGAATAACTTTTGTCCAGCCGTCTGCCTGATTTCAATCCTTCTTGGGAATGCTTAGTTAATGGAACCAAACACCAGTCGAAAACGTATAAACCTCGATTCTTCTGTTAATTGCTTTTTTCGAACCTACAGATATCACGTGATACTGGCTGATCACAAAATTTTATTAAAACTAAATGTTAATTTAAAAACAAAGAAAATTTCTTAAATTGTATACGTAGCTACAAACAGTGCAGACTTTCATACAAAATTATTTCAATACTAACCTCAACAGTTATGAAAGCTCATGGTTTTATTAAAGTATATAGGTTATATTTTCCTTTCTTATTGTTATTCATTAAACTATACACGCTGGTTACAAAATTGACACCTGTAAAATTCATACTCTGATGAGATGACGGGACGTAATAAATACAACTTTTAGACAAATCTACTTAAAAGTATATACAAAAAAATACAACTATAACTTAGTAACATTTGTTGGAAAAAAGCTATATATTCGTCCTATTTTGCATTTATATCATATATTTTGTATTGATTATTGTATAACTATGGGGCAAGAACCAATTCACCATAATATAGAGTTGACAACCCTACGCTATACCTCGTTGTAACCGGACGTCACCCTACGGATTAGTCGCGTGGCATGAGATTACCACATCGGCCACAAATTAAGAATTACCCATACTAAAAGTTACTCTTGAGCCGTTATAGCTCCACTGGCATTAATTAGGCTAATTAAAATGACATTCGATCGTATAACCGTTCCGTGGCACGCAGCCAAAACAAATCATAACCACTTAGTATTTATAGTGAGATTAGTACGCTAGATTTATTTATTATATTATAAATCATTTTAAAATAAAATGTGAACATGATTGCTATAATAGTCATTCTTTAAGTTTTCCTGATCTAACTTCTAAATATTTTCCATAAAAATATAAATAAAGGATCTGCTTGAAATAACCCCATGCTCAAAGGATTCAATAAAATCACCAATCCCTTGATCTTAAACAACTAGAAAATCCATTAATTCAAGGGCTAATTTCTGTTTTATTTATTTAAATTTTCTCTTAAAATTACGTCATCAGTTCATCATTTGTTTATGCATATTGCCTTTTTAATACAACATATGGTAAGACACCTTCCATTTTAGTCCGTTTATGAAACTTACTGTCGCCGTATCGTAAACTTTTTACGCGTCGCAGCATTCGTAAACACGGCTAACTTAATGTTTTACAAATTCAAACAGCAATGTTTACACACAAATTTGTCTTGAGACATGTTAAATTTCTATAACAAGTAGCTTTCATTACTTACTCATACAAAAATAATCCAAACAAAGTGCTTCCTTTGCGACACTTAGTGCTGCGATTAATTTTACATATTAAAGTTCATAACTCACGTAACGTTCAGTCGGTCCATCGTTAATAACGTGTAAGGAACGCGCACAAGTTTTGTTTACATTTCAGAACCGAAACGTCACAAGTATGAGTTTTGACAGATCATAAAGAACTAACTAACACAGATGCAAGGGCACATTTACATACGCGCTTGCATAGCGATGTACGCGTGACAACGCACGGCGTGTGCGATCTCGCGTTCCAAATTCGAATATGTGTGATTTAGTGAGTTTTGCGTCGCGTTTTCAGCTCGTTTTTCGTGTGTCCGTCACACAGTTTGCCTTAGTACTGACCACAGCTTAGGGCGCCGGCCGTGCGGTGTGTGCGTGTGTGAGCTTTCTGCACGCGATCTCTTCGAGCTTAAACGAGTGGGGCCGACGCATGTGTGCGTGCTTACTTTACTTGTGGAAGTATCAGACTAGACTCATTGACTGCGGCCCTTATTGTATGAATGTGGAAAAATTATAGTGTCGAGTATTTTGCCTGAAACAGCGTCGCGTTGTTTATGGTCCCGTGCGAGGCACTTAAGGCTCCCAATTTGCCGTGGACGTTAATGTCTCAGCTTTGTCCTCAGAGACATTATTTCTTACAAAGTACTGTAATTAAAACAGTCGAAGATGCTGGACATTGTTAATCTTTTTTGTCATTTATATTTGACAAAATTTATGTTACATATATGAAATGAATTCACGTTATCAGTTATTAGTTATGAACGATACAAGAAAAAGTAAAGCAAATAACAACAATATTAGCAATATTTGCAGTGGATTTTCTGTAATGTAAACAGACGAAAACGAGTAAATGGAAATGTATAGAAGAGTAAGAATTTGCTGCTCATAGAAAAGCCAATTTCCAAGAACAACTTTAATATATTTATAAATTGTCAAAGCATATTAAAGTTGGACGTTATAAATGATGGATCACCATTCATAATCTATAGATAGACAATGCATTTACTCTCGCGGATTTTTTTTTTGTTGCTCTTAGACTAGATTGGCTTTATCAATTTTCAAAACTATTTACACGCACAAAACACAGTCCACTTCTCTCATATATCATTGCGATCCAAACTGCGCGAAGTTAAAATTGCACATTTATCACAAACACAGGTCCATTAAGAGATTCTGTGTCATAAATCTCACTTCACTTCGATAGTGTACTGCACAGAATAAACTCTAGCTTTTGTATTGTTCTTTTACAAGTTACTTACTAAAATATTCTTTAATGTAATGTCGCTGTATGAATTGTATTGTCACCATATACATGGTTATTTTTGGAATAATACAATAAAAAAAAAATGGGTCTTTGTGTACCCGTTAATGATCATATTCGCATGAACAAAATATAAAAAATCGATAATCCAAAATTGTGCCGAAAAAGTGATATAATTGGTAAAATCAAATTAAATCAATGAGTCATTAGCTATATCATATTCACAATATTCATTTACGTAACATGTTTTATTATTATTAAATATTAATAACATAGTAACTAATACGTAATATTGAATTACGATTAAACTTAGGTATATAATGAGAATGCCTTCTTGAATCAGGTCTCGAAGTTTTTTTACCATTTCAAAAATAAGAGAGTATATCCATTTTTTTAATGTTTTCTTTTCAGATAATGCTATCTGATCTGACCTTAATGAATCTAGCCTTTTTAACTTTTATTTTGTTAAATGAGAAGTTAATTTTATGACTTAAACAAATTTAATAAATGGCGAAAAATTACTGAACAACATCAACATCATTTGTTTCTGAAAACAAAATGTCAAAAGTGCTTCCAAAAATGGTTTGTGAATGGAAAATAAAAAGATGACGACACGTTTGATTTCATGTGAACGTGAGCTTGGTGGTAAAAAAGTTATGCTCCATTTGCTCGACAATATGGCGGAAAGTGAGTGTAAAATAAGCCTTTCTCTATTTTTCGTCTCTACATAATTTTTACTTGTATAATATGGAATATTTGTTAAAAAAATATTAATTAGACCGGTGGGATATTAGAGGTGAGAACACTAGTCAAAAATCATTTAACTGGGTCAATCTTAGAAGGTGATTCTCGTATCTTTGACTTCCCTATAATTAAATTAACTTTAATTTTTTAATTATAGGAAAGTTTTTTTTAAATTAATTTAGTAGATGTATTTTTGTGTAACTTTACAAACATTTGCCTATTTCGTCTGTTAATTATGAACATCTTTAGGATGTAGATGTATTATTAACATAATACTTTATTAATAACAATACACGTATAGCAATTATCTTAATAAAATACGTTGTAACGTGGCTCACTGGCTCATTAATGACAGTCCAAACTTTACGACCATGGATAGACATACTTACAAGTTGATGTTTTGTACAGATTTTCTTTAAAACTGTGATATTCAAAAATTTATTTAAAGAAGGAAATAATATTGTGTTAATCTTGTACCATGGACCTGCCTGGATCAGAATCTTGTATTATATTTTCAAACATTGCTAAGGAAACACGTCCATATTTGTATTGAAGTACACTTCGAATATTTTCCAACATTATTCTCCTACTAAAAGCCAGTGTTCCATAGAAAAGAAGCAATTATTAACTAAAAATCTACCTTGTTCTTTGGAAATAAGATTCAAAATCCAATAATAAGACAACTTTCTTACACACCGTAAAGAATATCATAATTATAAGTTACTTCATTTAATTACTCGTTGAATACGTCACTGGTCTCCGCCCAGGTTGCCTGAGTACCATTTGGCCTGTCTGCGCTTGTAAAGACCTTTGTTTATACGAAATCTTTGATGAATGAGTTTTGATTGAGTCTTAGAGGAAGCAATTAAAGTACTGAATGGTTGTTGTGTCTATAGAAATCCCTGGGTGCTGGGTTTTGTTTTATTTTTAACCAACTAAATAAGAAGGATGTGTTCTTTTTAAATTCAGTAGTTTGCTTTTGATATAACATGGTGTGCTATTATGATGAAATAATGGATAGTTAATAGAGGTGGAAATCAATCGAAGTGGAGCTGTGAATACAGCTTCATGCGGGGCAGAAGCAAGCTCAGAATTTGTGTAAGTGTCCATTATTGCTTCTTATTATCATTATTTCCATTTTTGATATTGTCAGCATTAATAAACCATTAACCAGAGAGTTATGTACACTAAGTACTCTCCGTGTATAATTGAGCATCTAAGATTCAAAATTATTACAGATAAATTTGTAATGATTTGCACCCCTTTCTCCTGTAAACTTAAAAGCTGTTATTAATTTGTAAAAAATAATTTTAATTATTGAAAACTGATATTATTCTCCATGCAACATTGGTATTTGGGATGACTTGAATAGCGACATGTATAAAGAAAGAGATACTTATACACCACGGACCAGAATGATACACAAAAATTTACTTCATTAAACCGCCCTGTACTTAGTCGTTATTATAATAAATGGCAACCAGTTAAGGTACAGAAATTAAATAGAATTGCCGCCATATGGCGTCCGAACGGAAGTGAGTATCGTCTGTCAGCCCTTTAATATTATAATGAAACGTACTCATTTTCTTTCAACTGACCATTACAATGAAGACAATGAGATGCGAACGCCTGACATGGGCTCATCCGGAGGGTCGGCTTATGAATCTCGAATTCGTTTTGTTACTTTACGTGTATGTGCGAAACGCGTTCCGTTCCAATTTTAAAATTCAAATGTATTTTTTTACTGGTCGTGTGACAGTTTCTTAGTTGCCAGGTATACTTATTTTTATTTAGTTTATTACAGCTAATTAAAAAACGTAAGCAAAATTTAACTATATTTATTTCAATGGCTATAGTTTTCATATTGTATTAGTGAATAGTGCGGAGTCAGATTTAAAGCTCTATTACTCAACAAACCGAGACCAACATCGTAACTTTGAAATATTAATGTTTCACTTTTGTTTTTTTGTACGTAAGATTGTGTTATTTTTAGTTTGTCAGTTTGTGTTAGTTTAAATTTTTTATACAATCTAAACCAATTAAAAACTCATAGTTAAAATGTTCATCATCAATTACGAAAATATCCATTTCTTGTTTTATATCATATATCTTTATTTTTAGTTTTACCATACCTTTCGTTTTCTTCTCACCATTAATAGTCTTTAAGTTTACTATTTCTGAATTTCTCATTTTATCTCTTGGTTGTATTTTCAATAATTTGGCATTAATTAATGACACATTCGAACCTGAATCGTAAATTCCATAAACTTCCAATATATCATTTAATAGTAACTTTACTTTTATTAATGGTGATATCTCTAGTTTTTTGGATTCTCCTCATTTAGTTCTACTTCCAATTCTGAGTTATTTACAGATTTCACAACTGCTGCTTGATTTTTATCTTTAAACCAACAATTTTCTTCAGAGTGGTAACGTTTTCCTTTTTTCTCTTTCACGCAAATCAGGCAGGGTTTCTTTTCTTCAATTTTTTAAAATCTTTTTTCATTATTTGTACTTTGTGTTGAAGGTTTTATACTCATCTGCAATAGAGCTACAGGCCGCTTTTGGTTGCCTAGCAATTTTGTTGTTGATTCTTTTCTCAATATATATAAAAAATGTCGTGTCTCTAGAACTTGGATTTATTATTTTAATATATAATTTATTTTAGTCCTTTCAGTGTTTGTTCTACTTCCACTACGATCTATATATTTATCTTAAAAGGTTATGGCCACCTCCACGAAAATTGAACCACTGAATGGATCGAACTACGAAACATGGAAAATCCAAGTACAGGCGTTGCTCATACGAAACAAGGTATGGAAATATGCGAATGGTACACTGTCTAAGCCAGATAATGCAGAAGCAGCGAGCGCATGGTCTGATAATGACGAAATGGCTAAGGCTGACTTAATTATGGCGATGTGTCCAAGTGAGTTGAAGCATATTAGGGGGTGCGATTCTTCGCACGATGTCTGGAAAAAGTTAGAAACGATTTACGCACCAAAGGGACCTGTAAGAAAGGCAAGTTTGTTAAAGAAATTAACATTGAATCGGATGAAAGAAGGAGATGACGTGAAATGTCATCTGAACAATTTCTTCGAAACAGTGAACATGCTATGTGATATGGGTATTAAAGTAAACGACGACATGTTATCTATATTGTTATTGTATAGTCTACCAGATAGCTACGAAAATTTTAGATGTGCTATGGAATGTAGAGATGAATTACCCAATATAGAGATATTGAAAATTAAGATTTTTGAAAAGTCGGATAGCTCGAGCTCATCATATAAAGAGACTATAGAGGGAGCTATGTATGCCAAAAACAAAGGACAGAAAAAGATTTTTAACCAGGAAGAACAAAAAGTTAAGAAAAGTAAATTTATGTACAAATGTTATAAATGTCACGAATTTGGACATAAAGCTTCAGAATGCAAGATGAAGCAAAATAATAACGACGCTAGATGTGCCACAGATTTTAATAAGGAGGACAGTACTTTTGATATTCTTTTTAATTGTACAAATTTTTCTAATTGTTTACAATCTACTAAGAATGACTGGATCCTAGATAGTGGCTGTACATCGCATTTGTGTAATGATTTAGATAAATTTACTGATAATTTTTGTACTTTGCAGGATAAACTCAGTCTAGCATCGAATCTGTCGACGGATGTAAAAGGCAAGGGTGACGTAAGGTTGTCAGCATCAGGCAGGAGGTTAACTTTTAGAAATACTTTGTACGTACCAGATCTGCGGAGCAATCTATTGTCGGTTGCGAGAATTATAGATAATGGGTATGTAGTTAAATTTTCTAAAGATAGGGCCTGTATAAATGATGCAACTTCAGGTAATACTGTTATGACGGCGAAACGTGTAGGAAATCTTTATTTGTTTAAGGATTTGAATGAACAGGCTTGTACTGTTACAAATTCACTGGACTTATTAGCTTGGCATGAGCGTATGGGTCACTTAAACGGTAAAGATCTCTTGAAATTGTTGAACCATTGCGGATATAATGTGAAGGAAACAGATTTGCGTAATATATCTAATTGTGATATATGTGCTAGAGGGAAAATGAGTTTATTACCTTTTTCGAAGTCTAAAGGGCCGTGTAATGAATTGTTACGTATCGTCCATTCCGACGTAGTAGGTCCGATGAAAACTCAATCAATAGGCGGTGCAAAATATTTTGTAACTTTTATTGATGACAGTTCTCGATGGTGTGAAGTTTATTTGTTAGGAAAGAAAAGTGCAGTATTAAGTGCATTTAAGCTTTACAAAACTTACGCCGAGAAATTAACAGGAAAGAAAATAAAATTTCTTCAGACTGATAATGGTGGTGAGTACTGCAATCATGAATTTGACCAGTTTTTAGAAAATGAAGGTATCCAAAGACGACTGACAATACCTCACACACCCCAGATGAACGGTGTCAGTGAACGAATGAATAGAACTTTAATTGAAATGGCTAGGTGTATGTTATTATCTTCTGGTTTATCTGTAGGTTTTTGGGCGGATGCTGTTATAACTGCTTGTTATGTGCGTAACCGCTGCCCTACTAGCAGTTTGAATGGTGGGATTCCATTTGAGAAATGGATGAAAACTGCTGTGAATCTGTCAAATATTCAAAATTTTGGAACAAATACATACGTATTGGATAAGACACCAGGAAAAGATAAGTTTGATGTACGTGCTAGAGAAGGAGTTTTTGTAGGATATCCTAGATCAACAATAGGATACCGAATTTGGATACCATCAGAACACAAGGTCATAGAAGCTCGAGATGTGAAATTCATTTTAAATGAGAAGACAATGAAGAATCCACAGAATATTGAACTGAAGATTGCAGATCAGATTCAATCAAAAATGAAAACACAAAATGTTGTGGAGTTTGATGTACCTGTTCAATCTTTATGTGAAATGCCTTCGAGCGCCGGTGATCACGTCAATATACAGAACATCACAAATGACATTCAGCAAGAAGATAGTGTCGTAAGTGGTAGTGGGGATGGAGATATTCATACTGACCATTTACATAGACAGCAACTTGAGCAATCTACTGAGGAGAATAGTAGACAAGTAGCTTTAAAACGAGCTCCAGGAAGACCAAGACTTGTGAAAGGAGAACGCGGTCGTCCTAAAAAGGTTTTTAAGATGGTAGAGGTACATAGAGAGGAGTCTGAACAATATGTAGAATCTGGCACTACTGGTAGACCTGTTGAGACGGACCAACATGCTGTAGATGAAATTTTGCAGGAGAATGAAGAAGAAGAATTTTTCTCTGCAATGGCTGAAGAGATATCCCTTGAACAGGCTTTATCGAGTAATGAGAATGAAGGATGGCGAGAAGCAATTTTGTCTGAAATTAAAAGCTTGGTAAAGAACGATACTTGGGATATTGTTAAAAAGCCAGAAAATCGATCAGTTGTAGGCTGTCGTTATGTACTTACTACTAAGCTTAACAACGACATGACAACTAAGAAGAAGGCTAGACTGGTAGCGAAAGGGTTCAGTCAGCGACATGGCATAGACTATAAAAGAACGTATGCGCCAGTAGCGAGACTTGAAACAATTAGGTTATTGATGGCACTTGCTGTTGAACTGGATCTCGAAGTTCATCAATTGGACATCAATACAGCTTACTTATATGGCCGACTTGATGAAGAGGTATACATGCAAATACCAAAGGTTTTAGAAGAAAGTTTAAGTATTTTAATCGAAAGAGAAGATGAAAGTTCCGCAGTTAGGAAGCGTGCCATGCAAATGTTGTGTGATTATAAAGCTGGAGGAAATGCTTGTTTATTAAAGCGTTCATTATATGGTTTAAAGCAAGCAGGAAGGCAGTGGTATCTCAGATTGGATGAGAAATTGCGAAAAATGAATCTGATGCCAACTATTAATGAACCATGTCTGTATTTCAAGCGAGGGGAAAATGGAATAATATTATTAGTTATTATTTATGTGGATGATATTTTGGTTGCATCACAAGATATCAATTTAGTCCAAGAATTTAAAAGGGATTTAGCAAAAGATTTCGAACTAAAAGATTTTGGACCAACTAAATACTGTTTGGGTATTGAAATAAATAAAACAGATGGTCAAATAAGTCTTTCTCAGGGAAAATATATTCGAGATTTGTTGAAGAAGTTTGGTATGGAAGATTGTAAGACTGTATCTAGACCATTCGAAGTAGGTCTTAAATTTCCACCACCAAAGAAAAGTGAAGGTAATATGAAACAGGATCAGGATCTGTGGCCATATCGTGAATTGATTGGCTCTTTGATGTACCTTAGCGTGGGTACAAGACCTGATATTTCAAATACTGTTTCGAAATTAGCACAATTCACAGCTAACCCTGATCATATTCATTGGATTTCGGCTAAGAGGGTTCTTCGATATTTAAAGAAGACTATAGACTATGGTTTGACTTTCAGTAAAACCGGCATTCATATACTAGGTTATTCAGATGCCGATTGGGGCAATTGTATAATTGACCGGAAATCATATTCGGGCTATGTTTTTAAGTTAGGAGGTGCAGCTGTTTCTTGGCGATCTCAAAAGCAAAGAACTGTGGCTACATCCTCGACTGAAGCAGAGTATATTAGTGTTAGCGAAGCAATGAAAGAAGTCCTCTACCTTAGTAGTTTATTAAAAGAGTTAGGTTTGGTAGGACTTGCGAAGGCTACATTTTATGTTGACAACCAGGGGGCGATATATTTGGCCAAAGATCCAGTTTATCATGCTCGAAGCAAACATATAGATATTAAGTATCACTTTATAAGAGATATACTGAAATCTGATGTTATTGAGTTAAGGCATCTATCGACAGATTCGATGTTAGCTGATGTTTTAACTAAGGCTTTACCTGTATTTAAACATTATAAATGTATAGCTGGTTTAGGGCTTCGGTAGCTCAATTGAGGGGGCGTGTTGAAGGTTTTATACTCATCTGCAATAGAGCTACAGGCCGCTTTTGGTTGCCTAGCAATTTTGTTGTTGATTCTTTTCTCAATATATATAAAAAATGTCGTGTCTCTAGAACTTGGATTTATTATTTTAAAATATATAATTTATTTTAGTCCTTTCAGTGTTTGTTCTACTTCCACTACGATCTATATATTTATCTTAAAACTTTGTTTATCGTATTTATTTTTTCTAATAAGATGTTCCAATTTTCCGATTTTTTTTTAAATTTCCCCTGTCAATCTTGTCTGCTATATAATTTGGTAAGCCATATGATATAAGGTCTACAAGTGTTTCACTATCAATTGTTTTTCTAACTTCTAGTAACAGCTTTTCTTTTTTTAAAGCATACTCAAGTAATGAACCTGTTTGATATTTAAACGAAAGAGCATATCTAATTGGTGACCATCCTTTATTTGCAAATGTTTCGCGAAAACTTTTTTCCCATTTGTTCCACTCTGATTCCACCGTCAGTTTCATTATCATGCAGCTATACCAATCTACGCTGGAGTGTTCTATAAAATTTTTCAAAATTTCAATTTTTTTTCTGTCTTCTTTTATTTGGAGACGATCACATTCTTTATTAAAATCTGTTATCCACTGGTAAGCATTTGAATTTCGACCATTAAATTTTTCAATCACAAAATCCTTTGCAATTTTTCCTAAATTTTTAATTTCAGATTTAATTTGTTTATCTTCTAACAATTTCTCTAACAAATCTTCTAGTGTTTTATTTGAGCCAGTAGGTCTAATAGAATCATCGTACTTTTTTTCTGGAATCTCTTCTAAATAAAAATCATTAAATTGTAAGTTCAGTTCTTCATCTAGATATATTGTAGATATATCTTTTGTCAACGTTATCCATATTTTCCTTGTTTGGTGTCTTTTATTCAATGTCTTTCTTACCTTGATATAGTTTGGAGTATTACAAACCAATTGGTGTAGATTTGCAGGTTGATACTCTGTTGGCATTTCATAAACCTTACCTTCAAGGGTTGCTATTGAGGTAATACATAGTATGTTAGATTTTCCATCTGTTGTTTCTTTCACAGCAAAATCAAATCTCAATTTATACATTTTTCATGAAATAGTTGCAGAAAATGTAGTTTTATAATGATATTTTAACCAGAAAATAAAAACTTAAAAGTTTCTCTGTAATAAAGAAAAGTTTATTTATAAACATAACAGTTATAATCTATAGGTGATACAAACTTAAGTGAACAAAAACATCATCTTACCTGTAATAAAGAAACTACATTTAAAGCCTTTATTTCAGGTATTCAAACAACTAATAAAGGATACAATTATTTAAGTTTTATATCTGAATTCCCATATTTTTATATTATATGTCACCATGATATTATGTCTAACCATTCAAAATATTGTCGATGACTCCGCAAGGAGAATTAAAGAAAAGGTTTTCTTTACATAAATATTAAAAACATGTTTAATGACTTCCTAAAAAGCTCAATAAAAAGTGCTAGGTACTACTTTTACCTGGCCCATCCAATAATATGGTATATCAGGTACCAGAAATGTTTATCCAGATCCTTGATCTATTTTTAAACACAAAAAAAAAGAAACTATTGTAAGATATATGGGCAATAACACAGAAGATGTAAACATGTGAGCGGTGTTGCCATCAACATTACTAATTTAAATATTGAAGCAAAGAATGTCACTTAGCAATAAATTTTACTATTGTTTAGTTTATTGTCTATTTTCTCCATCAAATAGAACTTACTAAAACGAATATAAAACCGTGTTTAAGTTATAGATATAATATATTAGTCGTGTTAAGAATTCAACGTTTTACTGCGTAATACGGACAATCGTGATGCGAGGACTTTTACAACGGGGGCGTTTAAAAAGCTTTGCGTTAAGACGGCTGCCTCTCACAACGTCTCAGAATTTACAAACTGATGAATTCACATTTGAATTTCTACGTGACTCACTTATTCTATTCCTAAAAATAAGTATCTATTAATATTTTGACCTCAATTAGCCAAAAGAAAGCATCAAAGTTACCTATATTTTTACGTACTACTTAATCAGTAATTTACAGTTTAACCCCTCCTGAGACGGGTTAAACTGATAGCAAGTTGATAGCAAGCAATCAAGAGTTCAATGGCTGAAGTACCTAAAATAAAATTTATCCAAATTAAACAACTATTCAAGGAATTGTTTCCAACATATTCTGTATAGTAGAAATATTACTTTTTGTATTAACAATTGACGTCAATAAGTGATAAGAATATCCTATATTGAAAATAAACAATTTGAATTTGAACTTTGAATTTGAATTTGTAGCTTACTAAAATTCAGATTGATAAAGTTAAGCTCAAGTTCATGACGCTGTCTGCATCATAAATGTAAGTAGATTTAACTTTTTACCATGTAGGTTTTATTATGAAAATATGATTCCTTAAAATTGGACCACCTAAATATTTTTACACATTGTCGTTAAGTATTTTAATAGGTTGAACAGGTAAAACGAGGACAATATTCTTCCATTTTCATGACAACTGACCACCACAATCGTCGTAAGTTCGAGCTCATAACAAAATAGAAGTACGTACTGCGGTAGAGCCGTGTGGGTGTTATTGTTATTGCGTACACGCGAAAATAATTCGAGCACTACTAAAATAAGTTGCAAAGATAAAACTTACAAGTACGCTTTTATTGCCCTAGTAACAACATAATATATGCGGTTTTGTTACGGTGCGGTGTGAACGCAGTCTCCTTTAAAATTGAAAGTGACGTAAGTGCCGTTTTAGTACGCAATCGGCGGGCAAAAGTCATAAATCAAAGTTTTAGTGTCGAAATGTTGAGATGCGCTGGCCACTGGGGTGGCCAAGCATAAACATTTTTTGAAGTCTAAAAAATATATGCTAAAGAAACAATATGACATTCATGTCCAGTGGTCGATGGATGCACTGGTCTATTGTTCGGAGATGAACGACGTGCTCGCAATAAAATGTGGGGGTACTCGTTGACATTGTTTTTAAAAATGTGAATACGGTAGGCTTTCTACAGCATATTTCAAAAACTTGAAAAATTACAATGTTCTTTTTACACGGTAGCTCACGCTTTCAGACGCATACAGTAGCTATAAAACTTACGTTTCTTATTATTATTTTTCAAAGCTAACCTTACTTTATATATATTTTTCAGCTATCGAAAATGAAAACAAGTATAGGTAAGGTAAGGACAAAAAAAATGAAAGCACAGAAAATCGCGGGAAAATAAAATGAAGTAAGGGCGGAAACTGGACATTCCTGGTTAGGGCACGAGGCTTGACGTCTATAATTAGATATTTCAGATAAATATAACACTTAATTAAAGGGGTTTTTCTGGCTACCTGTTTGATTTCATTATTAAAATGTGCAATTTGAATGAGATGGGCATAGGTACAATAAAAAATCATAGATAATAGACGAAAAGAGTAATGACTTCTAAATTCAGACAATTATTTTTAAATGTTGTTATTGTATTCTGATTTGGATACCAAGGGCCTATACATCCCGGTCTTGGGATATTGATACTACACTTAGAGGCCCTTTGGAAAAAAATATATTATTAAATTTACCAATACACTAAAATTAAGCCCTGGAAAAGGTATGCTTGCATAATAAAGGGGAGGATAGACAACAATAGAATACTATATTTGTACATGGAAGGATACAAGCTCAATCGTCATGTTATTATAACAAAGTTGTCGGGTTCAGGAGCTATTAAATTACAGACGACCGTAAAACAATGGCCGCAAACCACGAACGCGAATTCTCAGAGTACGCGCTAAATTAACGCAAGTCACTGGTGTGGCACTGAGCAGAACTTGGAACTGCCATTTTGGAAGCGTTATGAAGATATGATTGTCCGATAAGAAATGATTCCGTGCTTTCCGGACCAATTATTGGCAAAAATCGATTGGCTCCCTCAGAGATCAATATAATAATGCATTTAGGGCGCTGTTGGGGCTACCGCGATGGTGTAGAGCGTCGGGTATATGCGGACGCAGTGTAGATAGCCTTAAGTCCTCCGCAAATGAAGTATGGCTGCGCTTCACAGACTTCGCTATCATTTGGCTGGACAGTAGCTTTATTAAGCACTGTGTAAAGCAGCATGTCAGGAGTAAAGATTTAAAAAAAAATTAACTAACATAAGTATACTAACATGTTATTAACCCCACATGAACTAAAATGGTTTGAAATAAATGAATTTTATACTATTTTTTTATTTTTAGAATTACGGCAGAGTCAAAGCCGGTTTTAAAAAACATTAACACTCAGTTATTCTAGGTCAATGCAATAAAAAACTCCTTATTGTACCATAATTACACAATTATATGCAAAGACAAATTTAATCAAAAAGGTTTAAAGACGTGATCTTAAAGCCTGAAGCAATCTCTTCCAGGCAACACCATTGACGATGAAATTGATCCTGTAACCGTAACCCACACGATATTATGATTTTTTACTTGATAAATTGGCGTCAAAAATGTCATTTACCTAGTTTTTTAACATAGAAGTAAACTAAGTAACGAAACGACTACGAGGCATTTGATCTGCTTGCAAAAAGATAGTCCACCTTGGTGGCCTTACTAAAATTACCCATACAATGACACCAAAAACAATGTCTTCATCGAAAATTTATTGTGTTGTTAATTTGTAAATTTTTTTTTTATTCATTTCTGATTTAATGATAAAACTGGTTGTTTCTAAAAAAATCATGTGGTATTTAACATTTTCAAAACAAACAACATTGTGTAAGTACCTTTATCATGTATATATATAAAAGTTTTGAAACGCATCGATATATGTTCCTCAATCGTACTAGAACAGCTGATGGACTTCAGCTCATAATATAAAATACATACTTATTTGTGTTGATATATGTTCAATATGTCTATTTGTCCTCGAAATTAGATTAAGCAGTATTAATGGACATTTTGATATTTCCGCTCTGTATCTCATTAGGCATATATTATGTAAACTATTGTACTTTACTTTAAATAGATAAACATAAAATGTGAAATCTCCTTAAGCAACGTGTGTAGGTATATGAAAACATTTTGTTAGTCAGATCAGTGCGATGTAAAACTATCTTTACATTATTCAATAGTGTAAGTGCAGAAAAAAAAGGCAGGAAAATAGCAATAGTGTACTGACTGGTTATAACATGATAGTTGCAGTTCCTCATTTTTTTATAACGCGTACACCTCAGAAGTGGTGAATTGTTTACCTACTGGCTGACATTTATCTGGCCATGTAATATATGTCCAGAAAAATCTCATATTAAGAGCTAGGGTTTTTTTATGTCTAGGTAGAGCAAAAAGGTTATTTGAACGAACCATCAAGCTCAATCTTCACATTAGCATTTATCAATTGCAGGAACTAACTCGCTGTAACTTCGGTTTACTAATAAACCAGAATCTTTATTAACTTTAAGAAATTGGAACTTCCTCTATACATAGTTTCTTTTTATTTAGACAATTTAGTTGGCAAACGTTCATACATAGTATGTAGAATAGTTTGACAAAAAAAACATGAATTACGAATAATGTTGCTTTGATTTGTTTCACTTCTATCAAAATAAACATTAATTTAACGTTGCATGAAACCATGTACGAAAACTACGTCGTATCAATGACATGACTGTAGTTGTATACTTTCCTTGTTTTACAGCACGGATGTCTATTAATTGCCATATTTACTGCTTTACCCCGAGACAGTAACGAGAGATGAGGAATAGTACTAAGAAATGGAACTTCCAGGAACATTGGTGGGTGATCGGTTCAAGTGTAGATAGACATTTATTACTCTGAGATGGAGACAAATTTGTATTAAATTGAAGTTATATTTAACCTGGTATTTGTGAAAGTGCATGCCTACTTTTAATATAATTATGATGCATTGAACTCAACCAAATAAGTAAACGTGTGAGTTTTTCGCAAATCGGTAACAATTATTATTTGTTAATAGTATTAAATTATTTAAAATAAAATTGCCGATTAAAATGAAGCGATGAAAAAACATAATGTAGTAGTACTCTTTATATAAAGCTACACCTACTTTTGTTTGTATAAACTGTAGTTTTAAAAAATCGCTAAAATGTGAAATTAAAACAACGTATCATTCCTCATGAGGTCAGCGCATTCGTCCCACTTTTCCAATGAACATTTACGAATCATGTAGGCAGTAAGACAATTCCAATTTTAAAATCCTTAATAATAAAAGGAATGGAATGAGTCACGTCAAAGCCGACATATACATTAATTGAGGCTCGCAACACAAAAGGTAATATCGCGCGATTCATTTAGCCTGCGGTTAGCTAAAGCATTCTTCACACAAGTTTATGTATTGAGATGACATCCTATATAATGCACTACAATAAGGCAACACGTAATTAAAGGATTTTATTATATTGTACTCAAGTTTATTTCTCTAAGTACATCATCATTCTAGCTTAATTTGCATCGTCCTTAGATTTTTTTATTTATATGATTTTTTTTGTAGATACCCAAGCCAAGGTTTAAGCGCCCGGAGTCCGCTAAAACAAATGGGTCAGTTTTACCCCACTTCTTGAGGTTATTGTATTACCTATCGTTCGGCACTTGTTTTATTTATTTCCTAATTCCACTAGTTTGTAAAACAATGACGTTATTAAAAAAAAGGGACCTATTTTAAACGATAATATCCTTATTTACTTAGATCAATAACCCTTTATTTATATGCAAAATAGCAATATTGTTACATAGTGTTTATTATCATAATCAAAGCTCTCTTGGATAATAGAACTCAACCAAATCCATTCTTAATACTCAAATATTTTAATTCTAAGCCTAGATTTACACAGATCCGTCTCAGTTTAGTGCCAAATAATGTTTCATCGCTAAGCCGAAACATCAAGTCAGACCTCATTTAGACTTTAATAACAACGAGAAAATCTGTTGCTTATTATCATATCGGTAACTGCTTAGCGAGAGGTGTTCCTGACACCGAGCTTTACGATTATATGCTTTAAGTCTTACAAGATAAGGTGTCTATAAGCCTCCTTAGAGTTGAGCTTATACTGGCATACCGCTACTGATGAACTAAAGCTATGACTCTATACTACCATTTCCCTGCAGCTTTGGCTCTGTGAGAATTTTATAAAGTTCTCGTCTTTTTACATTTATGAAATACAATTAATGATCACTAACAGGTATTACTTTAGATTATTTATTTTTTAGCTAATGTGAAAAAATTGATTCGTTAATAGAGCGTGGCCGAGTCGGCTGGGTAGACGTGTCAACCAGTTGGTCGCCATAGACATCGCTTGGGTGATTAAGTACTGAAGGACCTATGAAGCCACAAAATTGGCGTCTGGCGACAAATGGTGCAAAACCTGATGTCAAGATATACTTCAGGTCTCTGCGTCACCTTAGAAAATAAGTGAATATTTAGTACTAGCAATTGCATGAGACTATTCTCCCATGGGATTGAAAATACATTAAAACAACTAATACAGGCGTGAACCTCTGCACACGTCTGGAGGTCATAAAGATAGCTCTACTTAGTTACAACTATAGGCGAACAACAGAACATAAATGTTTATGAGTCCCTTACATAAACTCTAGTGTCACCACTGATTAACCCTATCCTGTAGTCATATCTTTGTCTTTTTGCATTCCTCATAACGACACAATAAATGTATTTTATATGCGCTCACAGTTATCGCTTTATAAGTAGATCGAGAAATAATAAAACTAAGGAGAAATAGCATCAAGAAAGCAATAACATCATTATCATAGCTTCGCCCATCTCTTTCCAATAGGTCTCACCCCTCTTTTTAGCTCCGCCTACCGCGTATCGCTCTGTCACCTGTATCTCGAATTACACATATGCAAAACTTTCGCTCGCACTACACAGCCTCCACGCACACATACGGACCCTTGCAGTCTGCATACGTATAAATCTGCAAGATAAAAATTGTGCTATATTGCATTGCGAGTGTTCTGTCCGGACGTGCTTCCTTTTTTATCTAGATAGTCAAGTGTAGGCGTGGTGTTTGCACCTAGCACAGTGGTCGATATCTCATCGGTGTCATCGACACCGCATATGAAATGTAGACAGAAATATTATCTCGAGAACAAAAGTTATAGTCAATGGATAGAGCTATTCATTCGATAATTTTTCGTACGTCCGTTCCGAATGCGGCGATTAAATCACGGTTTTCAGTCACGGGGCAACTGCAGTAATTATTCACATTGTGTATGAAACAGTTACTGCACTACAATTATGGTGCTCTGATTCAGCGCATTGTTCAAATATAAAAACGATGTTGGACGTTATGTTTTTGAAGCTATAATAACACGAAAAGTACTTGTGTAAATACAATTTGCTTTATAAAATTGTAATGATTTGTAACACGTTTTTTATTGTCATGTATATAAATAATTGTGATGATATGGTGTGGGTATGAATTCGTGTTTGATTAATAGCAAAACAAAAAAAAAGAATTTGATAACTTTTTCTCCAGATGCAGCATATGCAGATCGTAAAATCATCAAGCTGCAATAGATGTTTTGAAATTCTAAAAAAACTCAAACGTGCGTTCCAAAAGTAGTTTTTCTGAAATCTAGCACAACACAAGATCTTAGTAATTTTTTTGTTTCCAGCTGCCATACGGGTAGCTGACATAAAATTTTCTAAATCTGTGTTCGAATCGACACTATTTTTTTACTGACAATTCGAATATAAATATTCAACAGATTGATTAACGGTGTAGTAAGCGCTTAAATATGCTTCGACCTATGAACATCGGCAAACTGAATTAAAAGGATGAAGTCATTGACTCAAATAAAGGATTCATATTTAGGTACTTCAATGCAACCTGAAATTATGCTCAATTAATTTTAAAACCAAAAAAATATTAAGTAAATCTCAGAGTCACCTAATGACCACGCAATCTTGGTAATTAAAGAGTGGTTAGCAAAATTAAAATAAACATAATTGTGAACCAAATATGAAGGTTGCGTCCATAGAGATAATAATAACTTGTAGAGTGGCGGTCTTTTCTATTTTGATGTGTATTCGGTCATAATTTGTTATTGCATGAACCAAGCTCAGGGCGTGAACGGCAAACCACTAAGATGAGAAAGATAAAGAGAAACATGCTGTTGAAAATCTAAAAGGCAACTATTAAAACTTAGTCAAATATCATCTCTGTGTACCTACCTATCTCCCGGTTACTTCATGTATCTATGGTTTCGACTAATGTGAAATAAATTGTCGTCAAGCAAAGTCAGGTAATTAGTGCAGGCGTTTGTATATTTAAAGTAAGCGTGACAAGCATCGTCCACTTAAATGCTTAAGGTGATGTTGTGCTGTAACATCTCATTTGTAATTCGTCACTTTTTACCAGTTCGCATAGTCTCTTTTTTCTAATTAATTGGAACTTTATTACAATGATGTTAAGTTTCATTAATGTACTAAAATACAGCCAGCACGAATAGGTGCCATCTGGATTAGGATGCTTTGCGACAATTTTCAGTAATTTCACTATCCTTTTTTACCCTCCAACCCAGCAATGGTCGTTAAAGGAACCACTTTAGAGGCCGATAGGCGGTTCCAAAAAACTCTGAGCATGGCCGATTGACAATCACCTACAGGAAATGATGATGATGTATGTTAATCATTTATGTTACCTTGAGGCAAAAAAAAAAATGATCTGCTTGCCAAGATATAGACCTGTCCACTATGAACGAATTAAAAAAAAAACCGATATGTCTACCATTCTATTACACTTTATAAGCCTAATATTGATATTGTATTTCAGTACTTGTTACTATCTAGGGAGATGATGTTTATTCGTAAGGATAACAATGCCCCAATCTCTTAAGCATTCTGTTATTTAAAAAAATACCTCAGTTAATATAACTCAACACGTCAGCATTAACTTACAACGGATTTTATGATAAAACTTATGATTCTTAACAAAAAAAAAATGTTATTTTTATTAGACTATCATTAATGAAACATGAATATATATTTTCTTTAATATTTGGAATAAAACATATTAAACAATTAAAGTATTCCGAAGTTCTGCTGTAAAAAAAATTATTTTCTAAATAATTGTGCAAAGCATCATCATGGATAATTATGATATTTCGTTTTAACGAATATTAATTTATTTTTCACGTCCTCGGTACTGTATTACTAGTATTTAAATACAAGTGAAACTGCCGCTTAACCTTAGTTATTAAAATGTTTAATTACAGGAACGGTGGCGGACGTAATCATCGGTCGGTGCGCTACAGTTTTATCTAAACATTGTAATTACACGAAATTACATGTAATACACTGTAATTAACAGGTAGAAAAATAATAACTCCGAGCGAAGGTTATGTTTGGTAATTGTTTTGTTTAATTGCGTTTTGACAGTCACGTAGCAAGTCAATTAAAATATTAATTTATTTTGAATTCTTAAAAGTAATAAGTTTGGATTACTCAGTCGATAAATTAGTTATTTAATTATTATTTGTTTGCTGTGTATGTTAACGAGCAAATGCGCCTCTGTTTATAGCATATTTTGCTCTCTCTATATTTTTATTTTATCAAAAGCTAGAAAATCATTTAACTTCATATTATACCTTCAATTATTAATACTTTCTTACTCATAATTACCTCTTTATTGCTCCATATAGTCCATCTGGTTAAGATGTTTGTTTGTATATCCGAGGGTCGTGGGTTCGATTCCCAAAGAAAGCATTCTTTGTTTTGTTGTTTCCAGTATGATTAATAAGGACATTGCAAGCTTGAATCACCTGATTGTTGGATAATAAGATGATTTTTTGCTTTGAAAGTAAAGCCCGGCTGCCATCTGGTAGTAGTCGATATAGAAACCACGTCATAGGCCGAGAGGCGGTTCCGAAGTTCTCGATACCTCGTGTGTATGGTCGATTGATAGAGAACATGAGTTACAAATTTCTTTAATAAATACTTATATTTGTGTGCAAAAATCCGAAACCAAATTGAAAGGCAGTAATTTATTAAGAACATCAGAATATCACATCCTAATTCCAATAAGACTAAGGGGCTTACACAAAGCCACAAAGTGACCAAATAGTCGTCGCGTGATCGCGTCCCTATCTTAAGGCCGATTTACACTGTCGATTCCCCACCGATCGTCTTTGTCTAACAGTTTCAATTCGCCGGCCATTGTGTCTCATAGAGATGAGTGGACGTCATTAGATCCTCGCTCGTGTGATAACGCCTTACAATGGATTGGAGTAATCACTTGTGCACATTTGTTGCTCTTTTGTTACTTGATTTCAACTATTTGAGATTAGATTTTGGGGTTATTTTTGTAAGATATACTAAGGCTCTAATATTATAAATATCATAGTAGTCTAAATTTGTTTTATGTTTACGTCCATAATTAGATAGTCCATAGTCTGACTTAATTATTTCGGCAATGACCTTTTGAAATTGGCCAGCACCAGCTTTTTTATCACCTACTCGGTCCTTCACTCAATATCCATACTTCCATCCATACTAATACTATAAATGCAAAAGTCTGTCTGTCTGTCTGTCACCTCTTCACGGCTAAACTGCTGGACCGATTGTGATGAAATTTGGTAGGGATGTAATTAACGACCTGAGGTCAAACATAGGCTACTTTTGGGCGCGATATAACCGAGTCTCACGCGGAGCGAAGCCGCGGGGAACAGCTAGTGTAGAATATATGCCTTAAAAATTCTCATGTTGCGTTTATAATTTCTTGATGGATCTTTCCAATCAAATATTTATTTATTAATGCTTAATGGTAATGTTTGAATATATACATTTTACTGTAATCATATACGACCACATTTCAGCCGATTTTGTTCAAGTGCTCAGAGAAGAAACAAACTTCCAAAACAGACTTCAGATGTCTCGAATATGTTTTGCTTATTTATATTGCACCATATAATTTACCAAGTAAAATAAAAGAAAGACAATTCGACGAAAAAGGAAACCGAGAAGACGAGTAATCGGATACATGAGCTGGTAATTGTGTCTAAATCGATGATATTAGTTCTACGAGTACCATCGAGTCGCGACATTCATCGATACTATGGAGACATATTCATTAGACGCGCACACCAGTAAATTTTTTCTCACACTTACGTATAATATTGCGTGTATAAATAGGAATGTCTAAGATTATATTTTCTATGGAAGTGATAAGAAATTTGTCCATCTACAGTGCGTATGCGGGTATTTTTAATAATTTGTGTAATTCCTAGTGATAAGAAGTGTTCTTGTCATAAGACCTACCTACTTTAGGGATAATTTTAAAATAAAATAAAATTTGACATTATTAATATTTCTATCATAAATATTACAATTGAAGTTTGTTAGTCCATTGTTTTTTGTGGTTTAACGAACGCTGCCATAATTCAGCCAATTAATAACCTATATGTCTAACACTTGTCCCGTGTAGGGCTACATTATCCATTTTAGTTGTTAGTAAAACTGGTTACTTAAAAAAACGTTTTGAAATAAAACGGCATTATACAAAAATCGACGGGTTAGTACAGATAGACAAATTATTATAAAAGCCAACAACAAATATTGTGAAAAACTATATTATCTGCTATATTTATAGTACATGTCCAGTGGTTAAGGCGTTTGCCTGTAGACCCGGGGGTCGAGGGTTCAATTCCCACGGGAAGCATACTTTTAGTTGTTTCCAGTTTGGTAAGGACATTGCAGGCTTGAATCACCTGATTGTCTGACAAAAAAGATGATTCCGTGCTTCGGAAGGCACGTTAAACCGTTGGTCCCGGCTGCCATCTGGTAGTCGTTAAAGGAACCATGTCAGAGGCCGAGAGGCGGTTCCGAAGAACTCTGACACCAGGGTGTGCATGGTCGATTGACCATGACACCTACACGAAATGAATGAGTACATGCTATGATTTTCTAAGGATTGTGAGATTTTTATGGGCAAGTAAACTTAAAACTTTGAAGGGGAGTAACACATTTACACATTTATGCTTAAGGCATATCTTGCGGTGACCTTCTTTCTAGAATCTTCGTACTCCATACTTCAAGCGCGTAATCAAGCAATATTCTTCTTAATCAACCCCACCCACTGCGGCGGGGGTCGATTCAACAACAAAGGAATTGATTAAGTAACTATACCACGATATTACCCCGCAGTATTATTTCACTATAATAAAGAGGGCTTGGTAACCGTGGTACTTAATGAGAGAAAACTAGATTAGAATTCGTATTAATCTTGTAATAACTCATCTAAGGAAAGTTTCCTGATTAGGTCCCTGTCGTATTTGGTTATCGAGGTAAGGGTATTAAGGTTTTTGGTAATAATAAAGATCTCAAGTTCCTTATGTTTAATTTTCGGACGTTTATAGCTTTTTAAGCTTAGAACGATTAATACTTAGATCTATCAGGAGCAGTAATATACCTATTTTTTTATATTTCTTTTAGTCGCGGATCAGTCTTGACCGACAATCGAAATAAATATTGAAAAACTATTCGGTACACGTGCACTCGATAAATATAAATATCGGGGAGGTTCATTGACTTTTCTTATTCCTAAGAAAAAATATTAAGATGATAGAAAGGCAAGAAATTTATTGCTTGTTTCAAACTTGTCTTCATCATACATTTATTAGCACTATAACAGGCAGTAAATTGACTACACTTAGGTATGAGGTGCAAACTGAACATAGTAGTTGGAAATGTGACTTTTTTTACAGGAGCGGTAAATATGTACAGATTATTAAAAAATATACTAAATTAAGTTAGTATACACATAACTACATTAATTATTAAAAAACTTCCAAATAATTGAAATTTGGTACAAATGGCACCGTTCAGGATTAATGCGATTTGACGTCTTATTGTAAGCTGTAAGGCAACACGTCACTTAATATGCAAATTTTATTTAAATTTTTACATACATACTCATAATATACTATGAATACACCACAACATATAGCCACACAGAAAAGCGTACTTTACCCTGACATTTCATCTAAGATGATATAAATTTCTAAGAGGTCCACTGTAACCTAACAAAATACAATTTAAATTGTACAACAATAAGCAACATTCTAAGTTACTTAATTAACTTGGCGATACGGCAAGTTAGCGCGTGTTAAGAGAGAACGCGCTAAGTAGCCTAACTTGGACTTGCTTGAAAGTTACGGTGTTATCTAAATGAGACCATCTTTCGTTATATAAGCTAACTTAATTAAGAACTAGCAGATGAGAGTGGGCGCCGGCGGGCGGTAGGGGTTGCGTCGTGGTAGGTATATGTTTGTTAGGTAGATAGGGGATGAAAGTAGAATAAGTAACAGAATTGTGATTTATCTTAAGTAATATTTTAGATTTTGGTTTTATTGAATTTATTATTCGCTTTATTAACATAACAGTAAAATGTACTAATCATTCAAAACTTTATATTATGTAGTTTATGCAAGTGACTACTAGAAGATTACCTTATTTTGGAATATCATAAAATCGTATAATGTGAGCATTACCACTTTCCATTAGTCCTAAATAAAATCTTTTAAATTCCTTTTTTTTAAACTACATACATGTCTGTAAAGGAGCAGGTTTCCTAATCGTTAATAGAGCATGCGAGATAAATATGTCTTATAGCTACATAGCTATAAGACATATTTATCTCGCATGCTCTGTATGTATTATTATGTAATAATACATATAATGTGAAAAATTTCCTATGAAGAAATTTTTTTTTACTTTATGGAACTTTTAAATCAAATAGAATTCAATCTTGCCAGTTACTTACCACATAGCGCCCCAGGAGGCTAAACTAAGTGCCCACGTTTATGTGTGAGTACACTCTTACGTTCGTCTCAGAAAGTACGTTGCATGTGTGCAAAGGATTAGTCTTATAATAAAAGTTTTTGTAACAGATGTCGGATATTAAACACAGCTTCATATTAATAGCCCAGAGACGCGACCGAGGAAAACATATAAAAAGTTAGAAAATTAGGACCCTCTGCTGTAATTTGTTATTGTTCTACTCATTTGGTTGATTTGTTTGTTTACTCTGTGGCCATAAGTTACAGAGTTCGATGTCTTTTAATCTTGGAACAGAAGGTCGTGTTGGTATGTGAAAGAAATTACAGTTGATTTTTGCTTGTTATTTAAAAACAAAGTGACATGAACTTCTGGTACAAAACATAGAGTAAAAACAAATAGATTTATTGCAATATGGAACATTTTTAACTAAATAAAGAAACTTGACATCAAAGTCTATACATTAGAATTTCTTACTGCATTGATTGTTAATTAAAAAAAAAACTCGTTTATAACAAAAACTCATTTGATATATATTAGATAGTAATTAGTACTACAAAATAGCTGCTATTTTTATTAATCAACTATGCTTTAAGAAAAAATTGTGCCGCTGTACTTCTAAAAATGTACCCATTTATAGTGTAAATTAGGATACATTTAAGCATACTACATAATCCAGGTTACGATAATTTTTAATTAATTATTATCTGCTACGAAAACCTCCGCTACACTTCGTAGCAACGTAGCACGTAAGCAAATAAGGCCGTCCACACACTACTAATTCGTCTGACCCTACGACTAATTACTTATGTAAACGGCTCGCCCTTTGTAGACCGTGTGCAGAGTGCCCATAACCAATTCGGGACAAACATTCGATGTTTTGAGTCTGTCTCGTCGGAATATTATTTTTCATGTTTTACTTGGCATTGATATGAAATTGACGTACGAAACTGATTAGTTAGATATGATTTATTGAATTTTTTTTAATCTTTAACTTTGTGAATATGATTATTTGCTATTTCTGGTAGGGCATTAATTCCATGATAAAATTAATATAGCCCTTATCAATGTCCATATTAAAATCAGTCGCTTCATTCATTTGTTCATATCGAGTCGATTACAATGTCAATTCTGCATATGTCAGAGATTTTCCTAGCGTGATAATAATACTTAGTACCTGGGCGACCGACGTTTGCTCTTGCGTAAAAATTAGGGTAAAATAAATTTTCCCAGACATGGAACCTAGCTAGATTATCTTTTTAACTATAGAGAGATATGTTAGAGATGTTTTCGAAAACTCTAGTACAAATAAACTATTGCTCGTTTAATAGTATAAAATATACACATGTATGTTGACTGCTTCAATGCTTCTAGCATTTAGGCCTTATCTGAAATCGCCGTCGATTAAATGAAAAACTATAAAATAAACAAAGGTCAAATACAAAACCCTCATTTTACGCGAAGCTTTAAATCTGCGGTTGAGTAAAAAGGAAAACCTTGTCACATTCGTATACAAGAAATTACCATAATTAGGACGCCTTTTCTCACCGCAAGGCATTCGCCATATGTTACTACGACGACACTTGGTCACAATTACCTGTAAGCTATAATTTTTAATATATTATGTCATCATTTTCTATAGTAATTTCAGAATTGTACCCCTTTCTTTAGTAACGACTGCATAATATATACATAACACTAAATACACTACAGATAAAAACACTACTATCTACTAAACTAAAATATTATATACAAAACTTATCTACTATATACACACTTAATATATATACTAAAAAAAAAACGTACAAAAACATTAAACATCGAAATATTCATCCGCATTACTGTCAACAGAAAATGTTCCCAGAAGGCTGCATGGCAATGCTTAACCTTTGGTCCAAATATAGGCCAGCCTTCTGGTCACATGAGGTGTCAAATGAATGTATTTATAAACGAATTAATTTACATATTCGTTACGCATTAGTCACAATTTAAATACAAAGAATCTATTTGCAATTATACCGATTCCTTCCCGCTACATTTTTTCAACGTTCATTACTTTTTTGCTATAACCCGACATAATTAAAGTTACGTTGGTTAGGTGTAAAAACCAGCGAGGTAATGACATTTTAATTGTACGGCATTATTGCTGGGCGTCGGGTGGACTGTCGCATGCTCTCATCCTGTTATTACGAATAATTGTATTATGCTTCGTTACGAAGAAAAAATACCAAATATGTTTAATTGACACGTAGCTTTCTTTGTTCGGAACACGTGGTGGGTTCACACGTCAGTGGACTTGGAGGTGTCGACAGAAATGTTTATGCATGCACGTTAATATAAATTGTTCTTGCTAAACTTACTATTTAAGGACAAAATGTCGGTTGAGTATGAGTCGATCTTCCAAGGTATTGCTGGATATATGAGATACAGAGGCCGGGTGACCCATTAAAATCGACTGGTAAGAAGTGGCGTAGAACAGAATGAAGAACTTGTACCGGATAGAAAATTAATTGAATATTATTATTAATTAATTAAAAAGAGCGGTAGTAACTTAAAAATAGAGTTTTAACACAAGTAACAAAAAATTTATTGGTAGTAACAATTTACAAAAATAAAAGTAACAATTTTAAGAAGTTCAGGGTCGTGGGACTTAATTATCACACCGCATAATTACCAGAAGTCCAATATCAAACCCACTGTTCTCGGATATGACGGCAGGCGGCAGACGGCAGTTTCAGATATGTAGTAGTCTAGTTGGTGGTAGATTCAGGAATATTCAACGGCAATCCAATACTTTATAGGGTGATCTTCAGGATCTCTTGATTGGAGCCAGATTTAAGAACTCTGTAATCCGCAACCGGACATTTCAAATAAGACCTTGTTTGTTTGTCTGCAACATCATTGTCCGAGTAAGCAGGAAGATGTCTTAGATCAAAACAGTTTTCAATGATGTGACAGACATACACATATATCTAGACAATTTAAGACAATAAGATCGAACAATATTAAAAATTTGAAAATTGTTAAACTATACAAAGTAATAAGTTGTACAAAAACACATTTATCATAAATTGAAAATTGAAGATTTTCATGCTACAGAAAAGGCAATTTAATTAATAAAAAATAACAGAAAATTAACTATTCTGCGACACTCACCCTAATTATGTCGGGGAATTTAAACAAATTAAAAATAGAGAGAGCTTATCAGAATATAAGGAAATTCAATTAATTTTATTGAAAAATGGGGATTTTTTCAATATGCAGATATGACGTTTTAGAAACGTCACATTTGAAACGCAGTTTGCAGAGGCCAGTAACATGGCAACCACAGAGGTTTTATACTTACTTAAAAATAAAACTAGGAAACAGAACAAAAGTGTAATAAGTTAATTTAAGTTGTAAACAGTATTATTTTAGGTTTAATATATAACAGAACCGTTACAAACTGTTGTGTAAAAGTCAAAATCCTCATAGGCCGGCTTCCTCTGACTCAATGCCTGTAAGGATATAGGTAAGAGTAAGATTTAAATTCAAAGAATTCCACATCAGCAGTCTCATGGAATTCATATTTGGAAAGATAGCGATAATCTACTTCTATATAATATAATAAAGTTGAAGAATTTATTTGTACACTTAACTTGCTACTACTTAACGTACTACTTTAACTTGAGAACTTCGTCGGATTTAAAAAAAAATTGCTGCATATGATAGCCTAATACTTGAGCAGGATATATGTAGCTTGGGCAGGGCAGTATATATATGCCAAAGGTGATTGAATCCGCGGAGAAGAGCTAGTATAACACAAAGATGCATTTTATTACTTTTAACAAAAGTAGCTTTCAATATGAACAAATATACATTTTATGTCATTATGACAAATCGTTCTTGGTTGTATTACCACATTATTTTAATTTGTACTCGTTATGTACGTACGAGTCAAAGTACAGTCATTGACAATGCTGTATACATTACATATTAATAGCTGTTGTGAATAGACACTTTTATAATTGTCGTATAAATTCCTATATTTTTCTGTATACTGTTAACGCTGTGACTACACAGCGTGTTTATGATACAATGAAAGACTCGACTGATTTCACGCGCATATAACAAAATATATTAAACCAGATGTATTATATAATGGCGAAATGTATCTTATTGCTATATGAATACAAACTAAATCGTTGCCAAGTTGGTAAATATAGCAGTAAAAATATAGACTAAGAAAAATAATGAAAAATATATAAGTTCAAAAAATATAATGGAGAATAAAAATACAGTCTTTTATTTTAATAAGAGTGTAGAAACGATGAATGAACATTATCTGTTGAAGCGCCACTCACCGCAAGCTTACTTAGAGGCATGCACGTTGTAAGAATAAATGCTTCTTAGAACTATATTTGCTAAAAATATGTAAATTAATTTCATGCAAGTAATCATCCAATCAACAAATTAGAACGTCAAGTGATTAAAATCAAATATCGTCAACCATCCCACGTACAAAAAGAACGGAACACGTGATTACATTGTAAGCAAAAAAGAAATTTAATCATGAGAAACAATAATAACGAATTCTTAGAAATTAGACCGAGTGTAAGTACGGGAGCCACGCAACTTAAACCGTCTTTTATTTTTTGAATATCACAACACTTTTTTATATTGAAATTTAAACTTTGAAAGCCTATATATAGAGTCAAATTTTCGATATGAGCGGTTGATGATTTCACTATTGTTAAGCCTGTATGACTATCAATTATGGTCATAGAGTGTAGAGTATTGTAATAGAGCAGTAGCTTTCATTCGGACACTGACGATTGAAAAAAGAACTGATATTATTAGAGATGGGGATAGTGATGTGAAAGTATCGATAATTTTATTCATGTAATTATTGACAAATGTGTTAATCTATTTATATTTTGTGCAGCATTGTTTGATCGATTGAAATATATTACTTTTGTGTTCGTACTTACTTTTTAATACATTTAGAATACAAAATAATGAAAGTTTAATCACAATTAAAAAAAAAATTGAATTCAAACAATTATTGACTTTTTTATGTAATAAAATCAATCCATAATACAACCGATAAAAGTGCAGTAAAAACACAATATTTAGTTACAAATTCTGGAAATATAAATATTAAGTTTTCATATTAACAGTACGTTTTAACATAAAGTTACAGTTTTTAAATGCTGTAAAAATAATGACAAATAGGTACCTAGTGATGTAATGCTGGACCATCACTATTGTCCGATATTAACACGTCATTCTAGAGATGATAATAGCCCAGGAGCTGAGCGAGTTAATTGCTTTAATAACTTCCTGTGTCAAAATAACAAAAGAGGTACAGTATAGTGGTATGGCTCCTGGGTCATGTTCATATTGTGATATTAAATGCATGTATTTTTTGGGAGCGGTGGAAATCATATCATAACGGAAAATTTATGAAACCATTAATTGTAAACGGTTTTATTAGTGGCCAGTCTTATGATTTGAACCAATGTTCTTTACATCTATTGGTGATTAAGAGCTATACAAAAAAACTATTAATACGTTACTTAAATTGATTTTCCGCTGAATACTTGTCCTTGTTGAATAAATTATAAATTAGTAAGTCTAAACAAAGTCAGTCAAAACTTCTAAAGTCGGCTTCCCCAAGTTTGTTTTAACTACTGTACTGAAACATCCACTATAAAAAATAAACTTGAGATAAAAATAAATAATTAATACTATCGTTAAAACACCACTAATAAAAAAACACTACCAGTTGGCTGATTGGTACAAAAAAATCCAAGGCTTTTTAAGACCGACATTTGCACATTTTGTAATAAAGATCAGAAAGAAAAAAAAAACAAATTTTTAGTTAAAACCTGCTGAATTAAATATTTTGATTCCCACAATGAAAATCGTACCAATTTGAACACGTCAAATGTGACTATAATTAAATTGGAATGATTACTGCGCCTACCTACTTACTAAGTTACAAATAATAAATAATTGCATCCAAAATAAATACTCGTATGTCACTTCTGGCAGTTTTGAACTCTATGTCCCCAACATAAGGTACATTTGATTAATATATTACAGACGATGTAATTATCTGTATGATCATTATATTTGAGATACGGTTTGGCAATCATAGTGTGAAAATAATTATTGTCATAAAAATGGTACATTTTATAGAATGTTCTCATTTTATATTATTGTAATACACGAGGTTATATCAGTCAGCTATATCAGTTTTCACACGGTTAGATCTGAAATGTAGATGCGAGAAAAGGATGTGTAGTCTTTTTGCGTATCCTAAACTTATTAAATGGATGATTGTTTAAACACAGGCTCTGGAATTGAAATTTTTAAATTGAACTGATACTTTTATCAGTTTTAGACTAATTTGAAATTTTCTTTTAGCATATAGATTACTGTTGGACATTTAGGTACGGTTTAGGACAGGTAGAGACTGACCAATGTACTTACTATACTATTACATACATTGGTAATTTTACATTAGGATATATTGGTACAAGGGTGCTATACATTTTTTGAGAAATTTCTATGACTTGGGGCCCTAGCGCAAGAAATGTTCTTAAAAATATCTCTCCGCGACTGATCTCTACCGTTGGTGAAAAGAGGGCCGGCTCCTTTTTTCCCAAAGGAGTAGCATAGCTATCCAGGAAGGGAAACACAGCTAGTGTTCTTGCTACCATGCTTCACGGGAAAGAGCACAAAATTCTCGAATTTCAGTTTTTATTCTTTTGTACAAAAACATCTGTAAATATCAGAATTGTTCAATTCAATGTCAAAAACTAATAAATTATTACAAATTATAATGCCAAGATGAGATAAGATCTAGTCATTGTGATAATAACGCATACTTAATAAGTAGAGTATTTTAAAATGTCATCTAATAAGTACTTACCTATGCTATGTGCAATTGTGCACGGTTGTATGTGATTGTGTGGACTTTTAATTTATTGTTACTTGTTGTAATAACCTGTGAAGCCACACAATGTGTTAATATATAATTTATGTACGTCACTTATGCCTAAGGTACATAATATTAACTCATGATAAGATCTGAAAACATTTGTTTTTGTTCAAGGCTATAGAAAACGCTCTAAGGGTGGCCCAGTTTTGGGCATCCAAGAGTACCTACCTATATGAGGTGAATGTTGACACCACAGACGAAACTATCGCTGTTGAAATAATATCACTTCTTCCTGTTAATTATACGTCTATCTTTGCCTGATTAAGGTCTGTAAAGTGATTTTCACACGAGCCCTGGTAGGTCATTTCCATCCCATCTTTTAAAACACAGATCTAAACAGGCATATTTTGCTGATAATTTAGATTTGAAACACGGTGTACTAAGAATATTTTTAACGTTACTTTTTTGTACAGAGTCAAGATACAATTACAAAGTAAAACACTACCATGTATTAAAGGGTTCGCAAAATATAGAAGTTTTATTATAACACTGCAAATTTTATTGAAATACATCAAGTACATCTTTTGACGCCAAGAATATTATAATTTGTATAGTTGCCCTGCCGTAAGTGTTAGGCTGATGCGATTTTGCTTTCTGCCATGATATATTTATCTTGTTCCCTAGATTTTTGTTTCATAAATAAATACGGTAAACAATGACCAGTTTTGTCTAAGATTTGAAACGCTTAATTAAACCAACTAGCAAAAAGTAGCATAAAACCAGGAAAGAGTAGAGATCTAGTGCTAAACTCTAGAATCTGTAGATGAGTCATCGCCTTAATTCATTTAGTAGGTGATTTACAGCTGATCATAAAGTTCGTGACTTAGACCTGACAACTTCTAAGGTAGCGTCAACCCGCAACTAACAATTTGAGAAGGGCCTGTCGTTCCACTACGCCGCTCCTTGGCCAGCATAATTACTGTTTCCTTTACATCATTATACGCCGATTTGCCCAACAGACAAAGACAAGACATGTTTTGGGTGTCATGACATGTTTGAAGGGTGATGGCGGACTGTTGCGTGTTATCATCAACTCGTATTTATTAGTAAAATTTTTTTTTTGGTATGTAATGACTTTAGCCATTGGTATTAATGGTATTGATATGCCCCAATGGCCCAGTCTCCAGTACAACTAAGGATTTGGGGGAGGCAAACGACAGGGCGGTGGACGTGGCTATGTACTGGTCGAATCATATTTAAAATATATATTTACTAGCTGTTTCCCGCGGCTTCGCCCCGCGTGGGACTCGGTTATATCGTGCCCAAAAGTAGCCTATGTTTGACCTCAGGTCGTTAACTACATCCCTACCAAATTTCATCACAATCGGTCCAGCAGTTTAGCCGTGAAGAGGTGACAGACAGGCAGACAGACAGACAGACAGCGGACAGACAGACAGACAGACTTTCGCATTTATAATATTAGTATGGATATGGATATGGATATTTACCATAGCCATTTCGACTCGAAAAGAAGATGAAGGACTTTTGCCATATAATATCAAAAACTTTCACATGTTTAAACGAGAAGCCGAAGTGAGAATTTCTTTATTTATATGTTTTTGTACATATTTAACACAAAGTTTGGGTCTTTCTACGAAGTCGGGTTACTACTATTTCTCTAAAAATTTGATGAAATAGATATAGATTATTTCCCCCCTTTTTATTTGAATTAATATATAACAAAATTTTCAAATTAATATTAAACACTTAACATAATCCATAGTACCAGCTTGATGTTTCGCGCGATAACAAAACTACCCGCAATAAAAACTGTTGAAATTCATTTAAACATTTATACAATGTAAGTATTCAACCCTTCAAGCATCGATACCAATCGGTAAAATTAAGAGCAATAAAAATTAAATACAACAATCAAACAATTTTATTGAAAGTGCCTTAATAATAAAACAAACGTATTATAAAATCATTATCATAGTCAACATCGAAACTATTGTAATTCATCAAGAAACACTCGCCCCTTTCTCTCAATGCAGAACAAGTTTTAAAATACGAAAAAAAATATACTTAATATAGACTTTATTACGAAGTTCACAAAGTCTAAATTGTACAGAGTAATGGTATAACATGTAAAATTAATTTTGTAAACAATAATTGCACTTAAGCGTCTGTTAAGTCATAATGAACTTAAGTAGATAGTATCCAAGAATGGTTTGTTGTAATGTAAAATTAGCACTTATAGGTATAATGACTGTTGTAATTTCACAGTCGTTTTGTCGCTATATCCACAATTATAGTATAATGAGGTTTTTGTAATTGTTAGTTGTTTAATCGCTGCTTCACAATGCTGGGTGTGGCCCCACTTTGAGCGGAAAGCGATAAATTAATAACTATTGGAACGGATGTCTTTTGTTGTGTTGATTTTAATAATACGTCACAAAATCGTGTAAGAAAATCATGTACTTTAGTCTAATTAATTTTTTATAGTATTTACATTGGGGTTATATAATGTTAAGATTGTACGGGATTTTTTTTAATTATGAAAAAATATTTTCTTGTTATTAAATAATAAATCTTAATATGTAGGGTTAGTGTATGTTTTAAATTTAAACCTAAGTAAATTATAATCTAGTCAGTTAATTTTCCACACTTCGTATAACTTACAGAAAGTAAGAAATTATTTTCAGAGCAACAAACTTTTTTCAATACAATGCACTCTACTTTCAGTAATAAGATATTCCCATATTGGCATGTAGTTAGTTGAAAACCCGTAATTTAATAGTTGTTGCTATATTTTCATGTCAAGAAATGAAGACATAAGTAAAAGACAAAGCCTTTGTAATAACAAAAGCGATCACCAAACCACACGATAAATTAACGACAACAGTACAAAAGCTGAAGAAAACGAGCTGTTTATTAAAACTACAAAGTTGTCCAACCTCTCCGAGGTTTAATTGAGGCTTTCCATTGACTACAAAACGGATAATTGTAGCTTCAAGTGCTTATTCCACGAGTTTGTACTTACAAAGATGTAAGAATATGTCGGAAGAGGTATCAAATCCGATCTGCGGGCTTAGCCAAAGTCACAATCGCTAAACGTTAAGGAATGTCGAAAAGAACAAAATGTATGGGATTGACAGTGGATTGACATAAGATTGACCACGTGATTTACCGCAGCTTATGTCAATCCCATATATTTTGTTCTTGTCGACATTTGTTAGTGTTTTGAAATTGTTACTTTGGCTACGGGGGCACGCACAAACGCACATCTATTAATTTTCCTAAGAATTCGAATAAAAAAAAACATTCATAATGTTTTTTTTATGTAGAAACTTCTGTTTCTGTTCAACATAAATACAATAGTTCTATTTTCTTACATATTTTTATTTGATTTTTACTTAATAGGTAACTTAACACGAACCTTATATAAGCTGACATTCTCCATGTAAAAATATTTGTATTATTTATAGAGGTTTCTGAATTTGTAGATTTATCAAACTTCACGTGAAGCCATTCTTCCTGAGGACATATTAGCGCATTACAACTTACATAATGTAAGTATAAATAATTTCAGCCGTTTCTGAGACTACCTGTAACAAGCAGAAAAACGAAATTAAATAATGTTATATATTTTCATTAGTATTCGTAAAACTGGTAACTTTCTCATAATAAAAGCTTATATGAATTCTTTTAAATTTATTTAATTAAATTATGTAAATAGATAACAACGTCAACTACACATTTAGTCTATGCTAAAAAAGCGAAGTCGCTTCTAGTGCAGTACATCGATGTTACGTGATTGTTTATGGTTCTGGCTGATTCTGAGAGTGTGTGCCCTCAGGTGCATTGTGTGAGACCGCAACGCTTCATTACAGAGGCTTGGTAATAATGGAAACATCTTGTAGTGCGAACATACTATCTGCAATTACTGTTCAATGAGACAAAGCAATTAATTCTCTTGTGTAGGTAAAGGCGATTCTGACAGGTACTAATTACTAATTAGGAAGTGAATTTTTTACCGCAAAAAAATAATTGGATAATACTAAATTGTATTGTGGCGACAGTATTATTTACCCTTTCCAGCTCATTGCTGACTACTGCATTTTTTGGGTGTCTCTCTCAGTATCAAAACCTCTTAAGCCATAATTACTAATATCCCAGCTAAAAAATTACCCCCAAAATAAACGGAACTTTACATTCTATTCGATTTAAAATAAGCGGTCTTATTATTAAAAATAATGTTTTCTCGTTATAATAATAACCACACCAAAAAATATAACAATGGTTTTAAGGAGATCCTTTTTTTAAAATTAACCCTTCCGATGCGGTATCTCTTAGAATACAAGAAACACTTGCTGTATTGTGGTTTAATTGTATTTTTTTAATTAGAGTAATTTTGGTGTGGTTTTGGAAACAGACGCTCTTGGAGATCCATTGTCAATATAATAACATGATTTATTATATGTCTTTTGTTATTTTATTTTCATATTTTGTGGTAATTAATGATTACATATTGTTGCCAAAACGTTGTTGGTGGTTTCCTTTTATTTACTAGTTGTCAATGTTAATAAATAAAAGAATATTAACGGAACTGCTTGAAAACGTTGTGCCTTTAAGCAATATTTGTACTTGTTTGTATTTTAATACTTTATCGTCCTCATTTTAGCACACACTCGCGACGTAACTTAGGCTTTACCAAAGACGGCCCTTAATTCATTGGATCCTATGAATCGCCCGAGCAGTTTTCTGGTTTCTTTGAACTGACTTTTTGTTAGGTACTATTTTGATATGCATGGCAAACACCGTCGCGACTATGATATTACGATGAAAATCTACTCTTAATTTAGTTAAATAAAATTAAAATTTAAGATACCATATAGTCAAATGGTATTTTAATATTTCAAAAAAAAAACTTCCGGTGTAATGAAATGTTACGATGACGTTCCCTCAGTTTTTTTATATACTCACTCAGTTTTTTTTTTTACTCCAAAATAATCCTTATTCTTTCCGCTACCGGCACACTATCAGGCGTTAAGTGGACAACACCTAGTCTTCCCTATTATTACTCAAAATAAACTCTTCACTCCTATCTTACCCCAGATCGCGGAGGCGGCACCTTAATAACTGCTAATGAGTATTTTTATTATTTCGGTTGTAAAATAATTTCTTATACGGCGCCTCTTTATACTAGATAAACATCGAAACACGCTTCGCACCTCAATCTGATAATCGAATTAATACTCTCATACCATTTCACGCTGGTTTATTGCTTTTTGTGCTCTTAATACCGGGTTTTGACCGGTAATTTCGGGTTATCAGTGCATTCGATTGAAATGATCTGGATTTTTGAATTGTTGAATTTCGAATGATACGGAACTTGCGTAATTTATGCGAATCGGAGTATCCATGTAGTGGCTAAAGGGCATCGATATATTTTTTTTTCTGAAGCATTGTCATAATAAAAATGGTCCGGTTCAACAACCGTCGATAGTAATTACGTGATAAAAATAAAAAAGGATAACACTGATATCAGATTTTTTGTTTACAATTCAAAGTCAAAACATAATTAATTAAATAGAAATTTAATAAGCAGATGGTCTTAAAGATAAATATAAATAAATAAAACACTTAAAAAAATGTTCCTTGATTTTCCCGTAACTCGGATCATTTTATCAAGACCATGGATGCGCTGGAGTGACGACCTGGGAAGGTTCGATAGACAAATGGCTGGATGTGGCGAAACAAAGAGAGGTTTGGAAGGTGATGGGGACATCTTTGCCCAGCAGTGGGACAATATAGGTTCATAAAGTAATATAAAAATTCAATTGTCTTTTTCAATAATCTGATAATAACAACAGATATACGTACATCGAAGCATATCCATACTAATATTATAAAATAAAGTAAATAAAGAATGTTTGTCTGCTATGCTTTTTCAGCTAAACCGCTGGACTGATATTAATAAAATTTGGTATGGATAGAGTTAAGGACGAGAGGTTAAAAATAGACTACTTTTGGGCGCGTTATTACCGAGTACCACGCGAGCGAAAGCTCGAGGAACGGCTAGTACAAATTTAAAGTATTTAATTTTATGCAGATCACCTGTACTTAAACCGATATCGTTTCGACGTAAAGTACTTATCACGTAACATCATAAAACTGTTTACTACACCGAATGACAAGTACGAATGAGAAAAAATCTCGTGAGAATACAAAGCCGTGATTTTATGTACCGAAAGGCATAAAAGTTATCGGCAACACAACACTATGTGACTAGTGTTCCAAAATCCAGGTACAATCAGTGCGATCAAACGATCTCGACCCGTGATAACACGCCCCACGTAAAAAATAACGCAAGTATTAAACAAAATGTATTATAATGAAAGACTCTTTAATTCAGACTGTTTATCTTTTGTGTTATAACGAGTGCTGATGTTTCTTAATAACATGTAATTTTCATTTCTCGATTTCCGAATTGTGTTCGACATCGTCTAATTTGGATTCATGAATTTTTATGAGTGTAAAAAAGAAACAAAAACATCCTTTGTTTTACGCCGATTACCTCATTTTTGTTGCGCATTCTCACCGGCTAGTATTAAAATGATAGATATATAACTGGCTGGAAGCGCGAATCGGAACGCGTTCGAAATTCTAAATTTAATATTATTTACGTTCGCTATCGAGAGCGTAATTAATACAATCTTTGTTAGAGGGTAATTTGCCAGAGCTAATGCTGGCGTGTGTAATCTTCAAAGGGGATTTAGAAACACGCGTTCTAATCTATTTTAGTCGAGTTCTGAAACAGAGAAATATTTACAATCTCCGTAGCACACTTCGGCGCATCCGATGGTCGTTACGCTTTAACGCATCGACTTGACTCAGGATTAGTATGGTATGCGATTAGTATGTGTGTATTCATTAATGCGTGTATGGAATTTCTGTCACTGATATTTACGGACTCGAAAATTATCATAAGGAAAAAATGAAACTACATGGGTCACTGAGATAGTTAAATACCTACCCAAAAATTATACTATGTATGATCTATGCTTACACTTTATAAGTACAATAAAGAAACTTCAATTATAAAGTTGTACTCTACAGTAGCTAAATCACCAATACGCTGCGCTGGACCGACCCTCTCCTTGTAGCTTTGAAATACCGAGGAGGCCACTGGACACCAGGTCAATTTGGACTAAGATGGTCACTGTTATATGTAAAATGACTTTATAGAAGAGAGAGAAAGAGACTTTCGGAAAAAAAAATTCAAATAAAATAAATTTTATGTATTTTCTTCTTAGTCCAATAACTAGCTAGTCTATCTTTTTCTTTAAAATTTTCCATTTTCTTGACTAAATTCTTAGCATTAAATTTACAAATTTATTTCTCTTAGAAAATTCATGACTAGCTCATGTTATTTTACACATTCGAATGGCACAATTAATTAGTTGTTTTAATGAATAGGTTGGCCGCCAAAAATCGTTAAAAACTTGCGTCAACTTTTTCCTCGAAATCATTTGATTTGCGAAATATTTATGGAATAAATTTTAGTAATCAACGTAACTAAGGGTAGTATTTTAATCTATTTTAAGAGAATCAGTGATATGTTTGTTCTCATACCCTTTACCTTCACTTGAATATCTGTAAAGTCCGCCTGTGTACTATTGTTTGGATTTGTATCAACATATATAATTTATACGTTAATAAAGGTTGTGATAAAATATAATAAGACAAATGTAAAGCTAATTTAGTGCCTAATAAAACATCTAAAAGCGACAAAAATACATACTCCATATTATTAATCAACACGATTTTATGACTACAAGAACTGTTAACTACACTCTTCTGACATTGTGGGTAGACACATCCTAAATCAAAATAACACCGCTTCGATTCCAGAATATCTAATCTTATATTTTTTGTCATTCCCATTTATACCCACGCAACAAGTAATTAAAAACAAAAATAAACAGTGCGTTCCGAATCGTAAAAAAATATCTACGCCAGTTATAAATGAGTACATACGAACGTAGAGCAATAAAACTGATTCAAGTCCCAGAAATAAATCTTATGAGTGTTCAAAATTATAGGTGAGATACAGTTATATTGTAACGTTGTTCCTATAAAATTTTCAATGCATACTTTTTCAGAGCGATCATTTTGTAAAAGTCCTATTATTAGATTTAGATTACTAGATTCAACTAATAACAACAATTCACAGTACAATTAATATCATCTGCATGTATAAGTACCTCACTATCACCTATTTCTGCTGCTAAACAGAAGAACTTGCCTTGTGTTTTAGTTGAAAGGGAAAAAGAGGCAATAAATTAGAATAAAAATAACTATTTCGCCAGTCCCAGAAAATCAAAAGAAAAAAAAGATGGCGTAATGCTAATTTCCAAATATACTATAGCGCCACATGCTATTGATTAGGCATTTTACGATGTAATAACAAAGATTTTTGAATCTGCAATAAATATTTTGAATGATGGTGGAATAAACAATATGTTTAATACGACGTCAAAATTTTATTGTTTAGCAATTTCCATTTGATTTATTACAATGGAACTTTAGTGAAACTATTTTTACTAATAGTACAACATAAATAATCTACTATGTATAGTGCTATGAATAGTGTGACCTAAAATTATTGACTGTTTACTATCACTTTTTGTAGATAAGTACATACTATTAAGATGAAAAAAAACTTTAAATTTAATAGAAGTAAAGTATTTTAGATACACTTTGCCTATTAGTTTGCTTGTAATATCATCTTTTTTATCTCTATTATATACATAATATTATATACACAATAATATAATATATATAGATATATTATTGATAAATTAACAAAACAAACAAACGCGTATTAGTCAAGCCAAGTTGCATCTTATACCTACTCAAAAGTTGTAAAACCACAGCAAAATGTCAAAGGAAATTGATAAGTCATTGTGCGCCCATACAACTATTTTCAAAGCATTGCAATAAAAATTGGTCCAGATTCCACATCGAAAATAAGACGTTTTTTGGTCCCGTGCCAACTTCATTATGAGCGTTCATGAAATTTCACATTTGAATTATTTTACTGTCTGACTTATGGCCGTTACTTAAATATTTGGTAAACAGGAAAAATATAGCTCGGATCGATCAAATTTAATGTGAGCTCTGAAATAACTGAGTGGAGAGGTGGCGCTACAAGAGCGATAGTATTCGAGGATTTTTTTAGGTTCAAAGAGAAGTATTTGATATTAAAATTACATTAAATTAAAATTTAATTATGAAATCAAATATTTGTCTTTATTATGAAAAATAAAACCTTTATTAAAAAAAAAAATAACTCCAAGTTTACCATACACATTAAAATAGAATAAAAATATATATAGAAACTAATAAAAATATACTTTTATGAGTATATGTTAAATATTGTAGAGATCTGGTGCCTACACTAGGTATCAGAGACACCTTTATTGCAGGTCATCACCAGGTGTTTGAACATTTTACATCTCTCTCATTTCTGACATATCTACTAATGCATTGCCGTTTAGTATTGAAATGTATCAAATTTATTTATTTAGGAGTATTTTTGGAAATTCGTATAATTATTCGAGTTACTATTATTATATTCTTCATCTTCTTCTTAGCGAGTCGACTCTGGCTAATTTATATTTGTGTTTGTGAGGACTAGAACTCCAACTCAGAATCAATTATATACTCTTAAGATAATTATAATATACCCAAATTTTAATTTGCGTAAGTATATTATGATTTACCTTGATAGTTATATTTTGCAGTAGGCTACAATAGCCTGATGATAATTATACCTGTATTTTCATTTCAACTAGGTATTCTTATGAAACTAATTTGGAAGCCAGCTTCGTAATGGGACTAATTTATTTCCGTTTCGAAGCCAGCTTCCAAATAGGAATTTTATATCCCATTTCGAAACCAGCTATGAAATTTAGCTATGAAATGGGATTAAGGAAACATTTGTACATACGCCTGTTCTCTTTAGAAGTAGGCATGGATTAAAGATTTCTACGCTAGGATCCTTACAGACCACTTTTGCTTCCTCTAAACTAACCACTCTGGCCATTATCAACTTTATTATCTATATAAACACATTTTACTTGAATTCTGTTATATTTGTAACTAAATTCTTTTGATACCTATTTTTTTTTTTGGACTATGACAGATGCATAAATGATACAAATTAAGTCACGGAAACTACAAATCGAATTGCACAACAAGCAACAAAGCATAGACATTGCATAACTATGCAATGCAAGCCAACAATAGAACAGGAACATTATGAATCATCTTCTGATCCATTCGCGAAGATTATCGAACTGGAGCACTAACACTAACGCATGCATCCCGCATTAAAACGCACGTGAATCTAATTTACGCACAACATCTAGCCAACTTTAACAAAGTAGTTGATGCATCAAACGATATGACATTTGTGGCTAATAAGTTCTAGACGCTAAAATATCACAAGAAATAATAAAACGCTGAAGTAGAAACCGAACGCGCTAACTAGCGCTCCCTTATTTATAGTGTGCCATCTGTCAGATCGTAACCGTTCCAATTTCAAATTCAAACATGTTCTAATTGGATTGTATTTTTGTTTAAAGTGCTTCTAATAAGCTGGCTGGAAACACTCACATTGTTACAGTACTAACACAACGACGAGCTGTTTACGTATTCGCAATTAGATCATTCATGTAGATTCGATGCAGTGGTGTGCGCGACCGATTGAGAAGTAACACTGGGTATCTGGAACTGATTAGTGGCTGCGTATGTATTGGTAATATGTGGTTATAAATAGATTCGTATGTGTTGTTGTGCATTAAGTATGCTTTGGATTTTATTATTTAATGATTCATCTTAGGGGTTATAGAAATAGTCCGGAATGCTTGCGCCGTTCGCGATGAAAAGCCAGTAATAATAGAATATTGGCGCATCTGCCCCACTGTATATGTTTTAATACTCATCTACCGTATGATATTCTGATCCAGGTTTATTTTAGGAGTGTTTTATGTTTTTAATTGCGATTCCTGGATTATTTTTCTGTTGTCAAATGAAATTTTTACAGCTGTTTTTATCGCTGTTGCGTTTTGATGACAGAATTAAGTTTGTTTGTGAATATTCGGATGGTCGAAATTAAAAGTTATGATTAATAAATTGAGTTTTCCGACGTGTTACTATCTTTATAATAATATGCTATCATATATTTGTGCGGACAAATTTTTGCTCTCAAGAAAGAACAGTAATTATTTAAAACTTCTTCATCTATAAAGCTGACAGATGCTGATTTACAGATTAATCAAACAGTGTGCCAAAATATTAAGATACCAATAATGTCAAAAAATAAATAAAACAAAAGAAAGTCATTTTTCCTTACTAACAATGCCATAATGCCAGAATTTTTAAATAAATTAATATAGGCACCAATTGAAATTTCTTAGCTACAATTAAATTAAAATAAAATTTTATCAACTTTTCAATGCACTTTTAAATATAAAATACTACATCTGGACTAAATGCCTATATCATTAATTCCTTGTGGATGGCCACAGATGCCATTTGAAACTTATTTCAAATACAAATAGCTAATGAAAAAAGCTAAAAGTTAAACAAAGTAAAGCATGACATAGTTGCCTAAAATTAATTTATTACAATACAACCAATTTAGCCGACCCGCTGTTCAACGCTCATTTACACAACCACTGCACTTATTACCGCCATACAATGGCTTTCGTAACTCCATCACGAAACCACCTAAATCTGAAATTAACGTGTACATTATAACCATTTAACATTGACCTCTCTGCCCTCGGAAATACCCTTCAAATTTAGACTTACCGAAGTAGCATTTCCAAATTTGGGGGTCTTATTAGCATGGTTGTTATCCTAAGTGTGGCCTAAAGCAGTGCCATTAACGTCGATCATTAAATATGAATTATAAATATGAAAGAAAGCACAAGAAAGCAATCAGAGTCACTCCATTATTAGATTAAATGTGTTGGATTGTAATGAAATAATAAGTTGTAACAATCCCAATCCCAACTAATATTATAAATGCGAAAGTGAGGTTGTATATTTGTTTGTTACCTCTTCACGCCCAATAATTATTGAACCAATCTTCCTGAAATTTCGCATACACATAGCTAGGAGTATATATGAGAAGGACATAGGGTACCTTTCATCCTGGGAAAAAGCACTATTTCCGAGAGAAATTCATGCGGACGAAGCCGCAGGCGAAAGCAGTATTCAATAAAACAATTAAATAGGAGGAATAAAAATACTTAATATTACTTACGTGAACCTCTGCTATATTGTGTTTAAGTTTTTTTTCGTAATTGTAAGAGTTAGTTAATTCATACTATTTGATGCCGTTTGTAAAGTCTAACCTTCGTCTATTATCATATCATACTTCTTACTAATATTATAAAGAGAAAATTATGCAGAGGATTTGTATGTTTGTTTGTAATGAATAAACTCAAAAACTACTGTTTTGGACTGATTTCTATAACTCTATCACCATTATTATGCTATATTTTCTCTCAGTAACATAAGCTTTACAGTATAAACACCTACGGGCGAGTGAAATCACGAAATACAACTAGCATATATAATTTTTTTTTTCATTGTTAATTGTATACCTACTGTAACATTAATGTTATTCACAAATAAATTTAGAAGCGATCAATCTTATGGTAGGAGACATCAACCTTTAGGTATCTGGAGAATCTGTGTCAAAGTCACAAGTATTTATAGAAAATAAAAAAATAATACACGTGGTGTCGAAAATTCTTATGTTGACATAATTTTCATATCAGTCATCTATATAATCATGGATATAGTTTTTATTTATTTAATTAGTTCATGTACACTCAAATATAAATATAGGAAACTTTTTGTTTCTTCTTATTTTTTCTCGAACAGTGCACAAATACTTAAAAGTGCCTACGGTATGTTACTTTATGACATAAAGGAACACTCTAATGATAAAGACTATAATTAGAAGGACATCGACAAGAGCCTAGGTATTGGAAATAGAATATAAATGAAAAAAAAAGCATATTTAAAAATCCACGAGGTATAAAAATGTTTTCTAAGATAATATAACATAGCTAAGTAGTTATATATGTTTCACATTATAACACTAAAGATGAGCAAAAGGCGGCGTTATCGCTATCGGCAATTTTTTTTCTAGAAATTTTACAAATTAAGGTAAAATTCGTAAATTAAAAAAAAAGCATAACGAGCCATTTATGTGCATTTTTCATATAAAATATTATAAATTCTATGTAAGATTTTTTTTGTTTAAGTAACATATCGTTTTGTTTATAATTATAGTCAGCCATTGGGTATTTGGCAAAAGTGCGAAATGAAAGTAAAAAAATGCTGGCATGCAATTTAAGATTTGCAAGGTCGTGTTGCAATAAACTAATTTTGTTTTACAGTTTATTGGTGAGACTGAAAGTCGTGCGTCATTAATTAGTATTTAATGATTGTTTTGTTGTTATAAAACTCGTTAACAAGTTTGTTTTGATAAACTCAATTTAATGTTAGGTCGAGGTCAGTTTTTTGAAAAACGATTGTTTTTTGAAGAACGATTGTTTTATTGTTTTTCTTTTTACTTTAATTGAAATATGTTTTGTCTTTTTCTTACACATAAATTAGGAAGAGCGAAACATACAAAATAAGAATTATTATAAGTAAATTAAAATGAACTTTTTTATATCATCGTTTCATTGTCTCAATAAATTTTATTATTATTATTTTAAAGATTGAGCTAGCCCCAAAGTAAGTTCGAGTGTGTTATGGGGTACTGACTCAACGATACAATATTTTACTTTTTCAGCTTTACAAACGTTGAATTTTTAATGTATTCTTACCAGGTTTCGAGTATTTTCTTATTTTTTTTATAAGTATCAAAAAAGTTCTGTCTACACCACTTAAACTGCCAAAACCACTTTTTAATGGCATGGTTTAAATCAAAGGACCTAATAAAAAAACTAATACAACTGGGCATTATCTTTTAAATATTACATGAAATCAGATTAAACGTACAAAGTCTCAGATCTCATTAGCACGGGCGCCAACAATCAAACTTCTTTATCGGACGATCGGCTAAATTAGCTAGAACTTTTTCCTTAATTAAGAAAGTATGATTAACAAAGAGCAATCAGGGAAACAAAAGTCTTATCACCGGGGAACGTTTGGGGGAAATAACATCACAGACTAATGAGAACACAGAACCTGCACTTGACAAAAGTTGCGCTGAAAATTTTTAAAGTAGACGACTCTTATAAGTTAACTCTTTTATCTTATTCAGTGTTTTTGTGGCTATTAAAATATTTAAACGTCGGGCGTCGTCGTCGACGTTTTTGTGGCTATTTAAACGTCGGGCTAGGAAACATGATTTTTTCTTAACCAAAATATAATATATAATTTTATAAGTAATGTGTAATGACAAAGCTTCTTTTTACTCACGTGGATCTCAATAAATGTAGGTTAGTTAGCTATGGAAACTTGTCATGGAATCCAGCCAAGCGAAACAGTTCTTTGGCTTTCGCAATTTACATTCACTCTTATATTCCTCAGCTATGTTTTTTAGTCTTCCACCCTTTTGGCTTGTTTGCCCAATATTGAAACGATGAAACATCTTTAAAATAGTATAATAATCTCTTTATTATTTTTTATCGTAACAGTTTATTTTTTATTTTTTTATTACGTACAAGAGTTAAACTTCTGTACACTACTGTTATGTTTGAAGGCAAACAAAGCGAAATTAATGAATTATCGCGTGCGGGAGATGATACAAGTTTCTCTTGCTAATGAAAAGTGCTTTTGTTTGTAGGGATATGATGTGTGTGGACTATGTATGTTAATGGTTATATATTTTTTTTTCATATGCACTTTTTATAATTTTAATTTGTGTTACATTAAAAATGGCCCTAGCTCTTTCAAAAGTAGATCATTAATTTAATACCTACGTATACAATTTACTGTAAAACTCGTACGAATCGAGAAAGCAGTTTTGTTTTATGCTACCAACAAGGAAAGGTATATAGATGAACTTATTTAAATATTAGGTCGTGTCCTGTAAACCGATTACAACAAAGTTGTATAATTGTGTATTCATTAATCTTATGCCATTCGGCACGCTTAATCGAGTCTCTTAGACCCAAAGCCCGAAACATTATCAAATTCCGTCACACTTCCAGTAATTTCGTGGCGGCCACCTAATGAGTTAGAATAACGCAACTACGCCACTTACTGTTATGAGTGTAGATTCAGAATATATAGGGTACAGAAGGATATGTTTGTTTGTAATAACTTTATTGTACTAAAACAAAAGTGAGTACAAAACCATAGAAATAAAAGTACAAACAAAGGCGGACTTATCCCAGATAGGGATCTCTTATAGTCAACCAGCGGGTGACATAAAAGATGCTTATGAATATAAAGGATATTATTTATTATTGCGATGGCGCGAAACCCTAAGGTATATTTTGAACCTCAACACTAGACTCTACTATTAGAGATTTGAACATGGCAGGAGCTGGATGGAATATGTTTTGTTGTTTAAAATAGAATGTTAAACTTAATTGACATAAATAGATGTGTATTTTTGAAGAACCCCATATTTACAGAACAAGATAGTGCCCATATTTAATATAAAAATTACTCTTATATAAAAAAATGGTGCTTACATGCTGGTCTGAGAAAAAAGAATAACATAGAATGTACCAGATATTTCTCGTCCCGCGCAAGCCGTAAAAGTCGGCTGAGAGAATCTGCGAATAGGGGAATTATGACATAGGCGATGCGGTTAGCAACCCATGTTTTAACTACCATCATGCTAAACATGGTCTAAGGTGGTATGGCCTTAGGCTCTGTCTACCCCTATGGAATATAGACGTGATTATATGTATGTATGTATATTATAAGAGCAAACAGTTCAACACATTTAAATTTCGAACATCGATGAGTCTATTCTGTAGTATGTTTATTTTATTTTATATGTGTGGATCATTATGACCATCGGCGTTTATAAAAGTAATTACAATAGAAAGTATATTCGTTTTTGTGACAAAATCATTATTCGCTTTTGATGTCCAACGTACATTTAGGTTATTAATTTTACGCTTCGGTAAGGTAATTACCAATTTAATTCTATATGTAAGTACTCGTATTTTCTACTCTACTTAGACAAACATTAAGATTTTCTTACTAGGTATCGCGTGGAACTTCCTAAGATCTCGGAAAAAATAGTAGTTTTAGACACTATTCGAGATAAGTCACTCCTGATTACCTAGTTTCTATTCAGTTTGTTTTTTTTTTTATTAGTAGGTAGAATCTTTTTATTTGTTGAGGTACACTTTCTTGCACTATTTTACAATACAGGAAACTTAGGCATTACAAGTTAATGCGTAATACGGTAAACTGGTTTTGTAAAATCTGCCTAATTTCCCCTAGCTCCTAGCACGCATTGGGAACCTTAAGTTCTATGAGTCTCTTAATTCAAACAATAAATAAAAGAGTAAGTTAATCGTAACTTAAAAATTTAAAGCGGATACATACAAAAAAGCGGATTTCATTTTTTCTTCGGAGTAATATTTTTTATTAGCTTTATTTCCGAATAGTATTTTAACATTAGCATATTTTGCACGGAAATTGTCACCTATTGACTTGTATGTCTTACGAGACATTCCTGTTAGGTATAGTTTAACTTAAACTACTTACTCAATTTTACTCACTCGTGAAAGCAACTTTGTTAAAACGATATAACGTTTAGTGTCCATCGTAAATGTCTTAGAACTACATAACTATCTCGTAGAGGAATATTTTACGGAACAAAAGATCTCAATTACACAATTTATTGCATTATCAAATGAAACTGTCGTGGTATTGAGCCAATAATAAAATGAATAGGAGTAAATTGAATCGAAGTTATTACGAAGTATTAAGTAACGGTTGTCCAGATCGACCTATTACTGAATACAATAAACAAAAAATAAAAGGTAAATTTATAGTTTTTTTATAAATAGTATTATATAAATACAATAAGAGAGATTCTTTCAGTGATGGGAAAATCAGGAATGATACGAAAAAAAGAATATACACATTGATACTATTATTATTATAATGCAACTTTTTTTTAAGGACATACAATTTATCCGTATTTATTCAATGTAACTCACCATTAAAAATCACAAAACACAAAGTAAAAATGTAAGGTACGAAGCGAATCCAGCAATTGGCGAGTTTTAATGAATTCCTGCATAATTTAAACCGAATAAGGCTTTTCACAATGCTAGCCAAATCCCGCCTAGCCGTGGGGCTATTCTCCTATCAATCTCGAGATGATAGGCCGCTATCTAAGCCTGCATAATGCTGGACCGAGATAGCTGTCTCGTGCACGAAGCCTCCAAGCTCGCAATTTATTGTTTCACGATCTAAACCCAGCTCATTATTAAAACGGTTTGATACGTTCAGAGGTGTTGCTGACGCCCGGGGCGGCCAGCGCCAATTACTCCGGTACTATGAGTTTGAACGGTGTCGGACTTTGTGTTTTGTCTAGATTCTACTACAACCCTCTGATGAACTAGTATTTTAGACTGAAGCATAATAGTTTGATAATGAGCCAATTGGATCAAGTTCCTAATGGTCTGGTTTCCCTGTAAAAAAGGGTTATGGAGGTCAGACGGTAGTCGCTTCATTGTTATAACCAGTACCGCCAAATCAGGACCATGATTAAAAGCGTGTTCTGGGCTTTGAAGCGTAAGTTGAAGATGCGCAACTAGGAAACACGCTCGGATGAAGAATGAGCCAATCCTTGATAAAATTAATTGACTTAGGTAAACTCGTGAAGACATGTTGCATATTTTCAACTTTTGAGTTCAATAAAATGAGGTATGAAAACACGATCTTTTTTTTAAGTATATCTAGCAGTGTACTTCTTTTGACTGAGTCGACAACAAAACCAAAAATTTTTGTACTAAAAACATTTACTGATAATCGGAAAACTGTAATTAACTGCCTCCACAAAACTTTGTCATAACGAAAATAATTTCCAGATAAAACACTAAAGGCGTGAGGTCACTTCCAATGGCCGAGAATCCATTAGCTACAAAACGACATCGATTAAACGCCGAACTAAAACAATTTTCTTCAACTTCAACAAACAAAATCGATTGGGCTTAATTGCCGTCTGATCAATAACTAATTGTGTTCACTACACGTATGATAAAAAGGGCAGTTCCATGCATGCGGATGATAACGCTACGCTAACAAATTTTACGCAGCTTGTATGACAATCGGCCGCACAACACATCCATAATGTAATTTTTTATGAAGCTACGTGAAAGGTACTATTACAAAAATTAAACTTGTGAGTAGGTATTTAGGCAATTAAAAATACCTACTGAATATAAAAGGCTAATATAAAGTACAAACAGCATAATGTTGAGTCATAGGTAAGTGTAAACGCTCGAATTGCAGATAGACTGTAATCACTTTATCATAACCTGTACATAGTTATAATGATAACATCACCTCACCAAAAGTATATTTGTTTGCACAGGTTTTTAAAAATCTACTCTCGTTGAGGTTCCTCATCGAAAACTTTAACTTTTCGGTATGATACATATTTCGATAGCGTTGCTTGCGCAGCGTTTCCACACGTAGCAATGGATCGACACTTTAAATAATAATTACTGGCTGTCGGACAAATAAATCGATCCACATCAAAACGCTAGGTTAATCCATCATTTAGATATTACGGCGCGATTGAAGCTTACCATTTTTAATTTCCAAAATTACACTTAGGTGAAGGTGCCTAAACACGTCCATATAATTACTGTGTCGTAAACCGGCGTCCATGAGTGGAGGGAGCACCTACCACCCCGAGCTGTCGTGTTATTTCTGTAATCACTTTCATGTAAAATGCGACATTAATTAAAATTTAGTTTCAGGCCATTAGTCGGCATCGCGTTCCTTCAAGTTTCATTTTTTCTCGGTAATTACAGAGCGGGTGCGAGGCTAAATGGCCATGGTAATGATAAATAACATTGTATTGAAGGCGCCTATGAATTTCGTATTCAAATTAGTGAGGCTAATAGGTCGAGGTGTAGATTTAAATGTAGGTTTGAACATTGTGCTGTAATTAACTACTAATTTCAATGCGACAAATCAAAATTAGTTCAAAGGTAACCTTAAGCTTTGTACATTAATGTTGAATCTTAGGAATGTTAGCGAACTGGGTAAAAGAAAATGTTAAAAGAATACATTATTGATTCTCACACATTATTTTTAATTTTCCAAGAAGTTCAAGTAAAGTCGCTGATTTGCCTAGGTTATAAGAAGTGCTTTTTCCCGGGATAAATGCACTGATGTTGATGTTTCCTATGTTCTTCTCATACTCCTAGCTATGTGTATGCGAAATTTCAGAATGATTGGTGTAGTGGATAGAGCATGAAAGCGTAACAAATAAACAAACAAACTCACTCTCACATTTATATTATTAGTTAGGATTATTTTTATATACCGATGACTACAAACAAACTCACTTTCACATTTATATTATTTATTAGTAAGGATTATTTTTTATATACCGATGACTAGGATGGAACAAACATAACAAAATCTCTACATTTTTTCATTTAGTTGTTTGAATGCTTCCGCTTGGATCGCGCACATTATGCTACATAACAAGAGTTTTTGTGTCACGATTCAGCGAGCCGACAGTTAATTTAATACTTTTTTGTCTTTCGTATAATGATTAGGGACACAAGAAGGATTGCGATGTATCAATATAACATTGATGATACAGGTTCATAAAACATCCATTAGAAATGGAGTGCCGAAACTGAAAATTCGAAAACTAGTTTGAGCCGGTTCAAACTCGTGACTTGTGAGATTTTACCGGTAATAAGGCTGTGTATACACTGCGCGCCGAGTTATTAATTAACAGGTCGACAGCAAACAGACAGCGGCTACTGGACTGCGCTCGGCACACAAACAATGTTTGTCCGGTGAGACTTCGGCGGAGCGGCCATGTAGAATCTCATTACCTTAATTCTCAGAAAAATCTGGTAAGCTCCTATTTGAACTGTCGATTCGTTCCGGACGGATGTGAAAAATTAAATCAAATTATCCTTAAATCTCTTTTGATTAAATTATTTTTATGTTTAAACTTTCCTATCATAGCTTATTACAATTATGTTTCAAATATTAATTTTAAACATAACTAAAAATTGATTTAAGATGTAGGTATCATTTATACACATTTCCTTTGCTTTTTAAAGCAACAAGAAAAAAACATTCTTTAAATTCGTTGCAGCGGCTTCAGATGAGTTTAAAAGGACATATAGGTACGTATATATATTCTTTTCCATTTAATAACAAATGTCTTGCTCTATTTATTTATTATTTTATCTAAATATATCAAAAGAAAGTCGTGTAAGTTACTTCACCTAATTCAAGATCTACTGAACCAATCTCTCTTGTAAAATTGCATAGACATACGTAGTTAGAAGTACATATTGTGAAGGATAAAAGGTTTCTTTCATTCCGGGATAAAGCACTACCACAAACATACGAAAAACAAAAACTAGTTTACATTAAATTTCTTAAGCAACAGTCAAAGACCCAGAAGGAACACAACAAAATTCCCAGTTGACCGAGTGAGAACCTAGCTTAAAAAGATAATGCGAGTATTATATTGGAGTTCAAATGTTTTTTTACGTTGTTATTATCACAAAAGGCATGTAATGTTTACACCTCGCAGCCATGGTTTTTAACGTTAATATGTGAAGCACGGTATGGACTTTTGTATTTGTTATATTATACTTATAGAGGTAACCAAAGTTTCCAAACACTAGTGCAATAATGAATGTTACGTTCGTGTAGACAAATCAGAATTTACAACACAATATTCGAATAATGGTTATTAATTTTTAGATTTTGTGTATATCTTGATTAGTCTTCTGTACTGAGGTATCTACAATGGAAGCGTTTGTTTCCGCTAAGTGCTTTTGTGATTGATTTCTAAGGAGTTTATAGAGGTTGGTTTGTTATATATAACATACTAGCTGTTCCCCGCGGCTTCGCCCCGCGTGGGCCTCGGTTATATCGCGCCCAAAAGTAGCCTATGTTTGACCTCAGGTCGTTAACTACATCCGTACCAAATTTCATCACAATCCAGCAGTTTAGCCGTGAAGAGGTGACAGACAGACAGACAGACAGACAGACAGACAGACAGACAGACTTTCGCATTTATAATATTAGTATGGATATGGATAATAACAGTAACTTTTGTGGAAAATATAGAACTGAGTACAGGTTACATCATTATCATTTTAGTCGCAGGCTATCCACTGCTGGACATAAGCCTTAGGATTTCCAGAATGACCAATTAAAAACTGCCTGCATCCAGCGCTTGCCTGCGACCTTCTTCAGGTCATCTGACCATATGGTCCTTGGGCGTCTGATACTGCGCTTTGAGTGCGTTTATAATAATTGTTCTTTAATTTGAAAAATATAATTTTATTATTATTCCTACCTTAAGTTTTTAAGGTATCTTAAAAAAAAGTTTACTTACTTACATATTATTCTAATAACACATAAGAATAATATAAAATTTAAAACGTACCTTAACATTATAAACATCCTATTTGTATCGATTTCCTCGCCATTAATCACTTAACATAAGTCATACACGATCATCCACTTAACACATTTTTACCCGACTACGGCGAAGCAAAAAGCAAGGGTAATGGTTTTGATATACAATAATCAAATAGTAAAACTAATACCGGTTAGTCGTACGATAAATCGACTTTCGTAGGGCGGGCGGCGCGCGCGCTGAAAAGCTTAGGCGTCCTTCCTTCAGCGCATGCGTGAACTTACTGTTGTATTGATACTTTGAAAGCTTGGCTGAAAAAGCATTATTTTTATTTTAATGGTTAATATACTTTGTACTTACAAGTGAGGTTATTATCCTAAATTGGTGTAGAGTTTTCATGTTAGTTACTTTTCTAGTTTATTTATATCGTGATTTATTTATATTGATTGTAGTAAAAACACTGTTTTCTACATAAGACGTGAATTTCGTTTGTGTTAACGTGGCTGCTAATCAATTCATTACTTTTGAGCTGAATTGACATACACCATCACCACTGAAACTGCTAGATATCCTGAATACCTAAGCTAAGACTATAGATTTCCCAGTCACTCACAAATAAGAATGTGGGTTTTTCCAAAATAAATTCAATATATTAATGTTATAATACACCAATCATACATGAAAATAACATCGGCCTATATTATAACAGATGAGTCGTATTCTATTTTTTATCCGTCGAGATATTATAATGAGGGGCTATTTCGGAAACACTTAGTGTATCACATTCGGTGACCTTCAGCTTTTAATCGAAAGTGTTGACATAACGATGATTTATTACAAATGCTGATATAAATCGAAAATTAGTTTTAACGTGAAATGCCTTTGTCTTGGAATAATCTGATTGATTTATAATGGAACATTGTTTTGAAAGTACAAAATTATGCGCAAGAGATATGATTCATAAGACGAGGAATCTAAATTTATTGAATTATTTAAATAGATTTATGTGAATTAACTATAGATTATGATTTCTGCACGTTAGTTTACTTACATAGGTACATACTTCATGGTTCTGTTGTACCTGTAAGTACATCTTCCAAAAAACGCTAGATTTTTTTTAAAATTGCTAACTATATTAACTGTTTTGAATCATACATATGAGACAATAAGTAAGGATAATACTTTCACATCACTCTACTTAGCTTGATTTGTGTCACGTGTACCCGATAGCCATAAACAGAAACAAACACTACTCACCCACAAACCTTGAAAACCCGATGTAAATAAGTAAAAGTTAAGGATATGTTCCTTGCAAAATTATTCTTCTTTAAAACAAGGCATGTCAATATGATATTCCCAAAATAGGCCCAATCAAGTCCAGAGGTCTTCACCTTCAGAATAATTACAGCTGTAATTAAGGTCTCAATTAACATCATTAACCTAATTACACTGACATCGGGTCGTATTAATTGCGCCAATTCTACACTCGCCAAATCTGTTGAGATCATAATAAAGTTAATTATGCTGAGAGACGATAAATTTTTAAGGGATATTCAATACTTCTTCATCATTTGGAACAAACCCAAAATGAAATGGCTTGACGTGGTGGCGCGGGACATGGGTAGAAATGGACTCACCACCAAGGATTTCGAAAACCAGACGAAGTGAAGTAGAAAAAATGTAGGAAAGCGGACCCTGAGTTCTGAGGAAATCGGCTGAGGATGCTACCACGAACACTTGGATGAAGAAGGTCAGGAGAGGATATTTAACAACTCGCTAGGTACAACTGGTGATCATGTAATATTTAGTGCTCCCTATTTAACTAAGAGTAATATACCAACAGAAAACTAACATGAACATGATTGCTTTTGATCTAACTTAAGCTACATCCTAAAACACAGGGATTTCTTGTGTAATTTCTTTAAAAACCAACGAGTACATTGATTTCTTAAAAGACATCGCCCTCAAAACAGTTAAAGTTAACTAAGATTTCTTTACTTAACTCAATAGCTAAACAATGAGTTAATTGTGATTTAGTACGGGTCAATTAGAGTTTTAATCGCGACAATAATGTGCGATGCGCCGCGTTAACTAGTGCCATCGCGTTGTGTTTGACCACAGACCTTAAAACGCAAACATTTTATAATGAAAATAAAAAAAAATACCAAAACTTTAACGCTTATAAACTCAACGTATCATACCTACACACTAAAATGGAATTTATCACAATTTTTTACATTATAAAATACTATAGTTTTTTTTAAACGTGTTTATTTTTATGTTATGACCACCAACTTCTAATCAAGTAAATACGAATTATTAATTGTTTGATTTTTACTTGCTATTTCTGACGATTTTACTTACTCGTAGTACCTATATTATAATATGTACCTATACTCGTATGTAAAAGAATTAGGCTATCAAAAGCAAAATATTTTTTTTCCTTTCAGTCCTATAGTTACAGAGTTAAACGCGATGAAATAAACAAAATACTTCAAATTTACCAATTTAATTAATTTAATTTAGATTAATGTCGTTTACTTTTGATTTAAATATTCATATAATTTTTAGAGGAGTACATTTTTGTGTACCATTAAAAACGTTAAAAAATGATCTGTAGATGTTTATTCGCCATAATTCCAATTTCAAAGACAGATGCGCCATCTGTCTTGAGACATAAAATGAACCGCGAAGTAGGTCCCGAGTGCCAAACATTCCTTCTTAACTGGTGGAACATAAAAATGACGATTAAATTATGTAGGTGGAATCCATAAATAATCACAATACTACAATGAATTTAATAATGACGCGGTGATACAGATTGGGCCTGGGTTTTGTACTCCATTATTCTGCTAAAACAACTAGATTTCGACCAACAGTATCATATTTATTTATTCAATGTACACTGTAACATAAATTGGAAACTTTACAAAGAAATATTGGTGCAAGAGTCTTACTTATTTGCCTAAAGGAATTTCTTCCAGTAGACCCACGACAGGAACTAATGGAAAATAGATAATTGGCGCGTAATAAGTAACTAACCAACTGGAGGCCATATCATTACATAGTATAAAACAAAGTCGCTTTCTGTCCCTATGTCCCTTTGTATGCTTAAATCTCTAAATCTACGCAACGGATTTTGATGCGTTTTTTTAAAATAGATAGAGTGATTCAAGAGGAAGGTTTTTATGCCCATGAGAAGCCGGGGTGGGTCACTAGTTATGTATAGTATACAAACAGTTTCAGTATCGGACACCCGCCAGGCAAGCGCTGGATGCAGGTCGCTTCCTAACAGTTATTTTGGAAATACTGCGGAAATTATGATGATGACGATACAAATAATACTAAAAAAAATACCTAGAAATAATTATACATATTTACAGTCTAAATCTTTTTAGCTCTATGGTATTCGAAATGCGGGCGTACGTAATTGTTGTGAATTAATTGTTACATCCATTTAAAAACCACAGTCGATTGTGTTCACAATTGTCGCCTAATTCGTGCACCAGATTGGAGATGTAGTTTCTCTTATTGAGCCGACCAATGCTCTTAATTGGACACTTTGATTATGTGGGTTGTGGATTGTGGAACGTTCCGTTACTAAAAGATTAGATTTTGTTGTAATTTTTTAATTACATTGTACTTCAAAAAAATATTTTGCACACTCACAAAACCACAGCCTAAAATACACATAAAATGATACATTTAATAGGATGACAAGGATGAGAAGTGATATTAAATTAATAAAATCAAATTAATTCAATGATGAATTTACTCTTTGGTTTACTTCAAAACAGCCGATTGCTGAAAATGATACAATTCTAAAAAGCCGCGTATATAAGAAAACATTGATTAAGCAAGGTTTATTGTTTATTGGATTTTGAGCCTTTATTATATTGTTTAGACCTATACTGCATACTAAAAGTGACTTACATGTTTAACTAAACTTGTGACTTTATGTATCTGTCTGAAAAGGCAAAGAAAATGTCGTTACATAAATTAGACATCTACTTACTTAAATATTTTGCTAAAATAAAAATACTAAGAGAAAAAAGAAGGGGAAGAGATACCCTTAGTCCAGCCCAATAGTCAAGGGAAATTTGATGTGATTTTTAGCTGTTTTTGCCACTATTTCTCTAGTTTGTTTCGTGAAACGAATGTAGTGGTTTATTATTTAAATGAGAACAAAAATAAAACGCATTAATTCGTTTCCAGACGCAAGAAAATAATTTTTGAAGAATTCTCATTAATTCCCTTCACACATAATATTTCCGCGTCAATTTTTCGCGCCTTCGCATTAAAATAAAAAGGTGTTTTACTATTATTCCAGTTTAGAAATAGAAAATGAGCGTAATCAACATCAAAAGAACATAGTATTTTCTAACTATCAGAAGGTATATTAAGGCGAATAACTCATAAATAAAATTTGGAGTCGCCATACGGCCTCAGTATACGTTTCGTTTAGCAATCACATGTTTTTTAGTCTCGTTTATCATTGAAACGCTAGTATTAACCTTGCCTCGTTCAGAAACACTTTTAAATATAACGATTGTCTTAAAATGTAAACGATGGTCGATGCCGCCGAAGATTCTTAAGTCACCTCATTATATCACATTAATCGTTTAAATAGTCTATTTTTACCGAATATTTGGACGCATACATCAAGGAGGATTTCCAATCTCTCACGCAAGAACATGTCTGCGTCATTTTGCCGTGAAGTGTGGAAACGCGAAATAAAAGCAATTCTTTCTAATTAACTCCGTTGAGATTGAGACGAGAGCCCGAAATAGACGCCCGCCGAACACCGACTGATTTACGCACGGCGACTGGTTTCTGAACGCATCCGAATAATTAACGTTCAGTATTTATTTGATTGTTTTGATTCGACACGATTGATTTGAATGCGCCGCATGGAATCTTGGAATTCATTTTAAATTTTGAACTGTTTGTTATGTTCGCTCTGTTGAGTTTGAAATTCAATCACATTATATTCGAATAGGTATGTATTGATTTAGGTAAGGATGGAATCTATGGAAAAACTGTACTTTATGATGAAATTATATTTGGGGGTTTACATTAGAAATCACAATTTTAACAGTTATGTAAAGTACATCATAAAATATGCATATTTCCATAAGGACCTAACAAACATTAAACATATTCATGGACGAGTACATGACTAAAAATGGTGCAAATAACTAATGAAAGTGCCCGAGCTGACAACTTTGACGCTGTCATCAAGCACTAGTGTTCGCTGGCTTGGCTGCCAAATCCATTAATTTACCATTTCATCGCCGCCAGCATAATTTAATAACACAATTCTATAATAAACATCGACATGCAGTGAGAATGGTATGCCTAATTACTTATGCAAAATCTATTTATTATTATATTGCCACTAGTAGCATTTCTATCATGAACTCCTTCCTGTTTTGGAAGGCACGTTAAATTTTTAGTTGTTACCACTAGTTTGCAGTCGTTAGGCTGTACCAGGTGCTTTTAGGTGCCTGTAAATGACAGTGTTGGCCGCTAACATACCTTAGTATATAATGTGCTTTATGGTCTGGGTTCCCTGAAAAAATGCTAACAAAGGTCAGATGGCAGTGTCTCTATTGTAATTACCAGTACCGTTAAATTTACGACTATGATTAAAGGCGCATCCTGGGTTCTAAAGACTAGACTAGATGCAACTAGGAAACACTCAGATGATAATAAAGATAGAAGAAGTACCAGTGGATAATACCAAAAAGATGAATGACGCTACGGTGTAGTAATCAACAATATTTTAGGTTAGTGATGATAGCTTTTGCTAATGTTGCGTTTATGTGGTTAATTATGAAATCTATTGCATTTCTAATATATATGAGTATAAAGTGGACACAAATCAACTGCAAACATTTTATGGGCAGATTCAGACCGCTGTTCTAATCAACTTTTTCAAATAAACTTACTTATTTTTACTCTCCATACTAAAAAACAATGTCTTCGTGCGATTTATGGTGTGTCGTTTTTTACTAGTTGCAAGCCGTTGTTCAAAGAGCTGAATTTGTCAACCTTACCGAGTATGTAAATTGACGAACTGTGTATACTGGTGAAATCACATCCGAGTCTGTTTAAATTTAGTATGGACGTGCCCAGTAGGTATAGTAGAAGAAATCCAAAAAGAATAATACTTCCCATAATGAAGACAGCTCTATACAGTTCCAATTGTTTTCCTATGGCGATTAAAATATTTAATAAGTTACCTGGTGATATTAAAGATATATACAATGTTAAATTATTTAAGCTTTTCAGCTGGCTTGTAGGAAAATGTTTTTACAGTCTAAGAGATTATTTAGAAAATTTACATTAATATGGAATTATTTAATATTTGATAAATTCTGAACTTGACCACAAAAACTGACATAATAGATAAATAACAAATTTAGTAATATTATTCAATTTGACATTATTGTAATTTTAATTTGACAATTCTCCCTGTCTGTTGCATGTCAGAAATGACTAATGTGTGATACCGAAATTTTATTTATTCCACCTATTGTATCACATTTAAAGCAATAAAGTCATTCATTCATTCATTCATAAAGTAGATCAGATGATTCTCAATTTGTATGAGAAGTCAGAAGAAAATTTTCGTATTTCGTTATTAGTTTAATTGAAAAAGTTGTTCAGGATAGCGGTCTGAATCTATCCTTAAAATATTTGCAGCTGATTAGAGTCCATCTTATATAACTATTATTATTCAGAGGGAAAAATATTACAGAACATATTTAGCGCCACTTATTAAATTTATGAATGTATTGTAACTTCTTTTGATCTAGTTGGCCGAAAAACGCAGCTTTGTCTAGTTTTTGACATTGAATTCATATTTACGTTCATAATGGAAGATTTACCTTCGTTTTCTATAAATATACCAGTTCCTAGGGTTTTTGCGCCAGAATCAACTATTCAGCTTAAACAATCACAACTTCAACGACGACTTAAACATTTGACAAAAAAACCTCGAAGGTACTCGTTGGATTGTTTAAAAAAATATGCACCACCAAAGAAACATCCACTAAAATTGGATGCGATTAAAAAAGAAGAGGTTCAACTACCTTATATATTTTATGCAAAGGAACAAGATAAGCAATATCACAAACATCAACTAGACGTTACCATACAGCAAAAATATAAAATTGCTCTTAGTGAATATAGAGCTAGACAATATGTGGAGGATCCACCCAATGATGTCAAAGCGGTTACTGATATTGACAAAAATTTTTATAACTACGTAAACGGACGACTATTTCCCAAACGTGCTCCATTGTATAAAACTCTAAAGACTGCAATAAATTACCAGATGAGAACAAAACTAGAAGTGGGTTTTAAACGTGACCATATTTCAAATATAGACAAAAATTATAAAAATGAAATGAAAACGTACAAAAGTGGTCTTAAAATGTTTACAAAACAAGCTAAATATCTGGATACTTTCATATCAGAGGACTACAGTAAGTCTATAACACTATTAAGAAAATGTGATACTTTGCATAATGAAGTTATTATGAAAACAGCGGAACTGCAAATATTAGCAGATCGGCAGTTTAAAATAGTTTCAAGTTTAATTGGTTTAGATTATATGTATTATCTACAACAAAGGTATGGAAGATTTCTATATTACCTGTCCCCACCGAGTTGGCGAGCTAGTAACAGAAACTTTGCACAATCTATAGAAATAGAAATAAAAGGCTTCGATCTCGGTGGAGGCGGTGAAAAAACATTTAATGTTATATTTGAAAAGATGCAGAAAGAGTGCTTAAGCGATTTAGTAAGTCCAGCATTATATTTTACTCAACCATATGAACTATTACAGTTGTTTGAATATTTTGAACAACAACAGTTGAATTGCTTAGAATATGTCACATTTTTAACTCCACAAATCAAACAAACGAAAAAAGGTATTAAGTTACTAAAAGAAAATATCGTACACGATAATAAAAGTATATTAAATACTATTAAGTCTTTTGAAACTCTTCTTGAATTCAGTGAGGAAAGATGTGCACAACTAGAAAACAAGTTTTATAAAATAGCTAACGGACTGTTTTACGAAAGTACAGGTGCGCCAGATGTCATTAAACTTACTTTACATTTAGAATTTTTATTTGAAGAAATACTCGCGGATCAACCAATAAATGCAGACATAGTAATTATGGCAAGAAGTTTAGAATCATTTTATATGGCTTATTGTAATCGTTTTGACAAATTAGTAGTGGATATTAAAGAAGTTGTAAAGGAGTCTGTAGAAAAAGAGCGAATAAAATTTAGACGAGCTAGACGTGCTAAAAGAGAACTGGAAATTTTTGATCGCTTGAAAAAGAATTTACTTCGAGCATTCGCTCCTCCTCCTTCAAAACCTGGTCGTAACAAAGAAATTCGTGTAGAAAATAAAGATAAACAACTAGTTCCTAAATTGCATAATTCCGATACGCCTAATAAAGCAGAACATAAATCTCATACAAAGAAGACCTCATTAAGCCAGTCTGAATTGGAATATTTGACATTATTTACCAATTGGTCACATGACGAAGATCCAGCCAAATATTTTCTAAAAGATAACATTTAAATATAGGAATCAAATTTTATTAAAAAATAATGAAGGTCATTTATGTTTGCTAAAAATAAAGATGATGATATCAATACATATAATAAGACACTAAAATTCGAGTGTCTGTACATTTAATATTTTTCAAAAAAACTGAAAGAGAGCGATTAAAAAAGAGTAACAGAAACCAAAAAGACAGTTTATGGAATTTTTGTCTGTCTGTATGTATGTATGTCTGTCTGGTACGTTATAACTTCGAAAATACTCAACGGATTTGAACGCTATATAATTAGGAGCGTTGTCGAAATCGGTTAAGGGAAAAATAAGTTATGTTCGATTGAAAATTTACTTCAAACACTGCTTCAAAACTTTTAAACTTTTTATGCGTTTACTTACGAAGGCTAGAATTTCTACTTTATATTATCCATATCAATAAAGACAAAAACACGCACTGCACCTATTAATTTTAATAAAATAACACATTGAATTTGATCCTAAATTTAGTAACATAAAATCTTCATAGATGGCGCTGACTTACTTTACACTTCGCTATGGTTACGTTTTCGCATTATGGTATAGCAGATTGAAATTAAACCTAGAACATAAAAAATTGTTCGTCTTTGACTATGTAATTATTTTGGTTTGGTTCTTTGATTGTTGTCTATTCTATTGATTGGCAAATGGTCGGTTCGGTTCGTTTATTAGTTGTCTTGAATTGATACGAGTACGTTGGTTTGGCTTGGCTTCTTTAGTTAAAAAGAATTAGTGATGGGACTCGAGTCGAAAATGTGCACTCGAATCAATTCGAGGCAACCAGAAAAAAAGTCGAATCGTGATTCGAATCATTTCAAAACGTCATGATGATTCGCATCCATATCATGATTCGAATAAGTGTATATATACATATATAGACACAAAATAATAAGATATAACTAAGAAAGAATATTCGCAAACATTAAATTAAACTGTCCGTTTAAAAACTACAACTTAAATTACTATATACACCACAATCATAAAACTTTAAAACGAATCCTATCTGTATCATCTATAAGGTAAGTTTTTCCTACAGTGATAGATTCGAATAAAGAAATTGATTCGAATCAGAAAGCTGATTCGATTAGATCTCTGATTCGAATTGATTTGTAAATTCGAATCGTGTGTTAATTCGAATCGACTTAAAATCTGATTCGAATACAGTTTTGACTCTCACCATTAGAATTAAATGTGATTCGAGTCCCTTCTCTAAAAAGAATCAGCCAGTCGTTTCAATTGTTGTTTGACGGAACACACGATCGTGTCGTATACCTATAAATAATTTTAACTATTTTAAATAATGTATAGGAGGAACGCTGTCGCATCATTCCAGAATAGCTAAAAGCAGAAGGTTAGCTAGATCTCAAGAATGCACATTGACAGATGCGACTCGATGAAGATAGGCAACGCCATGCATTGTCTCGGTCTTTAGAAACTTCTTCTGACAGAGAGTCTCGGTTGTCCGCTGACCGCGAGCCTCATGCGTCATCTCGGGCTTCGGAAACGTTTACCGAAACTCCGTCTCGGCTTAGCGCAATGCAGCTGGCATCGACCTAAGAACAAGATGTTTCTCGCATGGACAACTGTATGTGGCTTGCAGGCGGGTCAGTAGCGCCGAAAATCTATTTTTATTAGCCTCTGAGGGAAGAACTGCTAATGTTGTCTACAAAGAGATTCTTTGAACTTAACTCTGAAACATGATATTTGTTTATATTTGAATAATGTCCTGGCTACTTCGATTGCGTCATTTCATTTCAATGTAACACAGGGTTACGCGAAAAACGACCTACACGCGGGCGGAGCCGCGGGTAACAGCTAGTTTTAAAATATGGCACGTTGTCTATCTATATATTACCCAAAAACGCTTTATTGAAAGTTTTATTTTTTTAGTTTAATGTGTCTAGTATTTAATCATATTAAGTAAGTACAAATTTTATATATCCAATGTAAAGGCAGAGTGTATGTTTTTTTATTTAAATTCCCATATCATTTACAGATCACATTATTGTTTTAATCATTAAGAATGTTATATACAACTACATAATATAAAAGAAAACGTACGATACCGCTAGTTAACACGACACTTAATTTAGAATGAATTATGCAACATCAATTTGACAGTTTTCGATTTAATCTAAAATCTTGAGGGTCTTAACTGCCAGACCTTAAAATTCTGTCACATCTCGAATTACTAATCGAATACTAATCGCTTTAAAACATCAGATCGCATTACTGTTAGAATCTTTGTGTCGTGTGTGGCTCCCATAAACGTCTCCAATTTGCATAAATCCAACATCTAATTTGAGACCACAACGTAACATATTAATCAAACAGCATTTTAACCTCAGATTCTTTGGATGATCTCTTATATTGACATGTTATCGAATATTGGCAATTTAATTGATAGTAATTTACATGGAATTGTAATTAAAATAATTTTGAATTACAAAATTTTTAATGAAATTTATCGGATATACGAAATATTTTTTGTATTAACATTACTTTATTTTACTATCAAATTAATGATGACGTTTTATCTTTATGGGGACAGACGCGAATTCGAATAAACTTCTATATATTATGTAAATTTTACCTAAGTTTAAGAAATATATTTTTTAAATTTAACTGATTTACTAATTCTATTTAGATTTATTTATGACAAGTTAATAAAAACATTAGTTAAAATGACATTTTATTTTTGCATTAATCAATATGCTAGTTCAGAGTAAACTGAAGGGGGATTTAAATCTTACGAAAAAAATACTTTATACATGGCAAATGATTTCCATTTCGTATGCTTACCTAATGCAGAAATTCGTCTTATTTGTTTCTCAATAGAATGAGCATTATTTATTACAGAAAGCAGCCAAAGTTTTATATGGACAAAAATCATATAAAAAATCCATTGTATTGTGTTGTTGTACTTAAGCCACACTCCACTATACCGATTTCGACCGATTAATTTGACCAGTCATTTTTTTATCCTAAACAATTGAGCGACTCAACTGACTAATTACAAATGCTTGTCAGCCGTACTGGAATTCGATAAAGAACAATTAAGCATTACTACAAGCTGTGCGCGTGTATAAAATAATGTGAATACAGAAATAGTCAGTTTAATAACCCGTAGACGAATTACGGTATCAGATGCTTTTCAGCCTAAGAATCGGACAGTGTTGAACATTAAAGGATTATTTATGATGCTACTGGTTTAGTGGCACTCGCCCTATAATAGAGTGACTGTTTTAAAAACTAGTATCACCATATCTAGGAACATGAGTATACCCTGAGCCCTGAATCTTACCCTGAGTCCTAAATTACTTTCTGATGATGATGTTGGCAGAGTATGTAGTTGACACGCTTTTTTTTTTTAAAGAAAAAAGGTTTTTTTTATACTCTACAAAAATGCAGAATGAAGTAAAATGTATTTGTGATGTTATATATTTGACATATTGGCTTGATGAAAAGATCTATAATTAAAGAGAACGACTTCTGAGAAATTGAAAAAAAACAGAAGGCCTGTCCTGAAAATTACTTAGAATTAGCTTAAAAAAAGTATTATATCTAATGATGATGAAAAATATATAGACGAAAAATAGTAAGATCATTAATTAAGGAACGTAATATTTAGTAGAATTGACAACGCTATGTGATAGACAAATTTACATTTCAGAAATAATGTGAGTAATAGAAATAGGAAATGGTGTACGGTCTAAATTTTTTTTTAATAGATCGAATAATAAAATAGCGCCTCTTTTGCTACGTCATTGATTTATTCATGCGCCGTATAGATTAATGATCTTTCCATGCAGACGCTATCCGCGCGCGTTTGATTTATAATATTATTTGAATAAAGAAAAAAAAACATTGTTTATTCAGCTGTAATCGATACGAAAGATCGCTCGGAATGTTCGTCTCTCTAATTACGAGAGAATCGACTATTGTTTGAAGTCTTGTTGAATAGTTTTGTGTGATTTCATGGTATCGAATCTTCTTGTAGAGTTAGTGGTTAGTATCATTTATGTATTGAATGATAGCGGACTATAAAATTATAATAAGTATAACAGCTAGAGAACGATTTTGAAATAAGCTATACGCTTCCTTAATTTAAACGCTAACGCTTATAATAAAATAGAGACAGATTAACTAGTACCAAGAGTTAAAGCTGGTTAACGCATGGGTATTATAGACATAATTTTAATATTTATATTTTTTGAGTGTACATGAATTTAATTTTTATTAAAATAAAGTCGTGTTAGTAACAACACTTGTAACTCAAGAATAACTTTATCTATTTTTATGTTTTTTGTATTTGTCTTCATCAGGAATAGTATAAAAATAATGAAAAATATGATACAGCTTAAGAAAAAAATAAAATAAATAAAAAAGTATTTTTCTCATACAAGATGTTTCTGTATTTTGTACACCCAATTGTTGTGTTCAAAATGTAGAACAGTGTCAATATACCTATATTATTGCGATGCAAAATTCATTAAAACATGGAAAAGGTATCAAGCTACAAAGTAAAAAAAAATCGGCTGAAATTTTGTGAACGGGAAGGGGTTGACATAGACAACTTTTATCCCAAACACACACGGGAGCAAATCCCCGGGCGAAAGCTAGTAAATGAATATACATATATTTATCTTAGGCTATTTCACACGTCATAACTTGAGGGTAACACTAGCCTGCTGCCAACTAGTCGTCTAGGATGTTTCGCCAGAGTACGCAGTAATTTCACTGCATCTCTAAGGAAGTTTCTTTTGTTAGGGTATGAAAACAATGTCCACTTAAAAACTAAACATACATACCCAAATTAGTGCTCGTTGAAATATAACTAAGTATATAGTCTTTATTTTTTTTATTTAAAAGATTTTTAATCCCACTTCGTGCATCCTGCGACTTAAAAAAAGTAAGTATAATTTTATGGTCAGCATAAATGCCACATAAAAAAGGATAAGAAGTTTTAATTTCTCTCGCCTCAAATGAGACGGTGTTAATTTTAACCCACACTAAAGAATTGAGTGTATGCCCTGTGACACAGATAACTTTTAGAAATAGACAACGAAATTATTTTAATACTAGCTATTACCGGCTTCGTCCGCATGATACTAGGTTATACCGCGCCAAAAAGCAGCCTTTGTTTGACTTCCGTTCTTAAACTATATCCACACCAAATTTTACCAAAATCATTCCAGTAGCCATGGAGACTTATCAGACAGACTTTTGCATTTATTATATTAAATATAGAAGTATGAAGTAATTAGTTAGAATATGCGAGAACAGAGTAAAATGACTATTAAACTTTTTATCAGGATAGTAATAAAATAAAATATATTCCTATTATATCCTATAACCTATTAAGAACAAATTATAAAAAGCTTTTCAAATTTCACGATTCCTACCAGCTGAGCCAACTTAAATAATCATGTACAAAACCTCTTCTTCTCTGTCATCCACCATTTAGATGTCTACCAGATCCAGAGGTTGACTGTAAGATAAAGTATAATACTACTTAAGTTGTATAGTGGTATGTATTTTATATGTATAAATTAGTAATTTTAATAAAGTTAATCTATATTTATTTATCGACTTCAAAAAAAGAGGTTAATAATTTGTCGGACTCTTAAATTTTTTGTCTATAGCTGTTAGTTGTCATTCCGTCTTACACTAATTCTTTGACATTATAAGAATTTTATGTTTTTTCCTGCATAGCTGACTGTCGTAAATAATGTCTGGTTATATTTGTTAGTTTAACGTTAATATGTTTCATTTAGATTAGAATTTAATTTATTTTCACGGGATATGGATCCAGTTCCAATAACGTTATGGATTACATTTTGTTAGTACTTGCCAACTTTTTTATTTACTTTGTTTAAATACTTACCGGTAGTAACTTAATTATAAAAAAAATAAACGTATGAAATCGATATTTGACAAATATTTCTAAATTAATTATTTTTTAAAATAATTTATGTATAAAAAATAATAGGTATAAAGTATGGTTCCTGTAGTTTCAAAACCTTCGGGTCGTAAAGGCAAACCTCTAAGAAGATCCCAATAATACTGAGACAGTATTCTAGTAGATATTAGTGAGAGAGTATTCTATAATCTAATTTATAATTACCAGTGCAATATAAATGCAAATATGATAAAGTTTGTACTAAAATATTGACTGTTCGAAGCGTGAAAATAACAGTTTTAGAGATAACATGTTTAATATATCTAATCCAAAGTCATATATTACTCGTGGACGACCAATTTGTCACTAATTAAGGCTCTTGGTGTTATCTTTATTGAAGTATTTTATAAACACGATAGCATCTAATGCATCAACGTTAAGTGTTTCTGTAATTAGCTGTACTACGGATATATTTTAATAGTACTTGCATGGTACCTATATGGGTAGGATAAAATATTTTGATAAAAATTATTAAGGAATATGTTATGAAAATTGATATTATCTCTGTATCGTTGGAAATCTTAATATTATGCCAAAAATAGCCGTCAATAATTTAAGCCGCACAACTATCACTGCTGAAGGCCTTCGTAAAAATCTCCATTCTTGTTGATTTTAAGCGGCCTATATCTAGCGTGTACCTGCGACTTTTACTAGGTCCTCAGACCAATTGGGAGGTAGATATTTATTACAATTTATTAAGAAGTTAAAGCAATTATCGAATAACGAACCAATTTACTTTTGACTTAAAATGAAATGACATTAATTCACAGAATATGAGTTAAAAAATAATAGTACCCAAGTAATAATATTTTTTTGCATAATATATTACCACATAGTAATAATCTTCTGATGTCTGCTAATATATTATTTGTTGAATAAAGCGAACTCAAAAAAATATCTAAAATATATTTAAAAATCAATGAAAGTAACACTTACATGGATAAAAGACAAAAACGAGTTTATAAAAATAACATTGGAATGCTGTTAACTTTAACCCGATTGTGAATAGTAACCGTTAATAATGCCTCGTGACGTCATCTCCGGTACTGACCCATTACCGGTTCCTTATAAACACTTTCCATATGGATCCTTACATTATTTTTGTACACAGAGCTGTAGAATTCGGCTTTACATTGATGATTGCCAAATTCTGCATTTGAATGTGCTTGATTGTTAGTGCTGTCTGTGCATTAACTTATAATAGTTTTATTTTATATTATCCATGTGCAACAAAGGGTTTTTTAATATATTTTTTATTATGTATATAGTCATAATATATATATTGTTTTTTATTGGATTGTATTGTATTGTTAATATTACCTTGTAAGTTACATATTTTGCAAGAATGTAATGTTGGCTTAGAATGCAAAGGAGTAAACGCTACGAGGCTATTATTTTCTTTAAAAAAAAACCTTCTAAAATGTGATATCCTTGTTTTCATCATCAATCTTAGCAATTTCCTATTCCAAATCTCTCCAATCTCCATATCTTCTTTGGCCATTTTCTCTTATTATAAACCATTTTATGGGGATTCCGAAATGATACATTCTTCTTCTTAAATTAAAGAGATGTGCTGCTTGTACGTTTGTACTTGTGTATGTACGTTTCAGTGGAGCACCGTCTATTTTCCCCGAGACTTCCTTAAAACGACACAACTATTTCTTTTTCTTTATTTGGTCTACGTAACTCTATTTTGCTCTTCCTCTTCCCCGTCTTCTAATTAATGTTTGCTGCCTTCAATAATGTTTATATAAAGGATTGTGTGAAATAATGAAATAAAAAAAAATAAAAAAAATATATACAAAAAACCAATATAAATAATTTTAATCATTTCACACGTAATAGTATCTCCAAGGTAACATGAAATATATTATTTACTTTATCTTGTTCAATACAAATTAATACAAGCGATGGATCGACCTTAATGGCGGTAGAATGTTTATTTAACACCTCGAAAGGGACATGACGTTTTTATAACTCCAGTACAGTCAGCAATGAAAAAAACATGCTATTTCAAAGTCTCTTTATGACATATGTCAAAATATATTTTCAAATCTAAGCCACAGAAAAAATAAAAATAAAACTTAAAAACAAAGCATTTATTTGTATGAATACTTTAAAATAAACTCACTGTTTTTTTTTTAAAATCTGGAATGCAGCGATGTTGCCATAAGAACAAAAAAAAGTACAGAAGAATTACAATTTAATATTGCTGACTGTACCAAAGCTTTTAGCACCTATTACTAGGCGGGACCCGCCTACAGACTTCTAAGAAATGCTTAATAAGGCTAATTTTTAATATTTTAAATTGTTTGTTTTTGTTTCATGAAATGATTCAATTTATGTGTGTTGTAATCAACACTTGTATTAGAATTTTTTCTTGCTCCCTGAGGGAATCTGACTTTTTTAGTTGTAATTTCTTTAACTTCATTTGTCATGCTTATTAAGGTTGTTCATAAATTCTATTCAATCTGCCAAATAAGTTGATTTATTATATTGAAATATACATTAACTTCAGAATTATATAGACTAAGAAAAGAAGTACATTTTGTTTCCGCATGTATTTTATTTTAATGTATACACTTATATAAGTACCTAAGTCATTAAGTATAAATTCATAGCACGTACATACAGTCAAAAACCATTCAATTTTATACACCTTGCACGTTTAACAAAGGACTTTAGCATTTAACTAATCACTTACTTACTCGAAACTGGCTTATAGTCAGCTAAATTAGTAAAACCCCATTACTTGAGGCACACCATCGATACAATATCGACATTAATATTCGAAAAATATTGTCAAAGCCCCGCACTGGCCGATAAAAATGTCGGGCCACACGCAGCAGGTCATTAGACACCTCTCAGAGAAAAATAAATTAAAGAAAACGAGAAATCTCGTTCAACAACCGCATCCTGATACTGCTGCCTTCATTTTTGACCATCAAAATGAATTTACGCTATCCAATACCCATTTTAATCGACCGTTCATATTTTAGCAAAGAACAAAGGCAGTAATGGTTTTGAAAGTGATTTAAAAGTCAATTTGGGTAGTAATGAATTTAAGTGCAAGGTTGGATCAATTAAATGCCATAAGATACAAGCACTATAAGTCAGAGCGATGGCGAAATCCAAGAAATAATGAGTGAGGTTCTAGTTTATGGTGTAAAAAGAGATTCCCGTATCGTCTTACCCTCATCCAATTTGCTTTACAGTGTTTTAATTTGGACAGTGTCTTGTATATTGAAATTAAGAGAGCCTTTAGTTGATAAAAATGTTTTAATGTGCTTTGTATTTTGCACGTAAGATATGATTCTGTGCGAAATATTATTTCTTTTGTTGAGTATTTATTATTTTTATGATCTCTGTTACTTATATGGGTAAGTATATATATTTTTTTTCAAGAAAAGATTAAAAGTTACAATAATTGCAACGGATTGTTATTACCGATTGTTTACATCGATCCTATTATTTACTAGCTGTAAGCCGCGACTTCGTGCGCGTGGGCTTCGTTATGAAATCAGAACATTATTTTAACGAGAAATGATATATGGTGTAGGTGACATTTCGAAAAAAAATGCTTTTTCTAAAAAATACTTTTTATACTGATATTCGATTTCATCGTAAATATATTTTTCTTTTTTCATTTGGTCAAGGCTATTTGCAATTAATAATAGAATTTCCTTTCCTGTAGCTACCATCACGACCCTCCTATAAACTGTTATAAGATTCTTAGAACACATTATAATCGATTGTTCATTATTCCATGCAACACTTCCAACAATTAAAAATCTAATTGATATGCAATAGAACACCTCTCTATCCGCTCACCTGACACATGGACTAATAAAAACTGTTTATTATCTATTCCTTTAACAGATTAATTCCGATTCAGCTCAGCAACGAAAGTAAAATAAAAACGACCCAGTAATCGGTGAGCACTAAAAAAAGCATTTTATTGTTAACATGTCATTTAATTAGATCTCTAAGGACGTGCTTTGAACTCTTAGGTCTGTGGTGCGATAACCTAATAAAACAGTAATAGATTCAAAGAGTTGTTGACACTATGCCAACATGATTACAAAGCTGGGATCAAAAAAATCACAATATTGGTATCGGAAGACTATAGTCATTCAATAGAAAATTTGGAAATTGCCTCAAAAATATAACGTGAGAACACATTATATTGATCACGTTATTAGCATATTCTTCAATGGTTTAGTCATTATATATTCATTTAAAATTTTATTGTATATCACTATCATCACTTACTTTATTACTACATAATAGTATAAAACAAAGTCGTTTTTTCGGTCCCTATGTCCCTTTGTATGCTTAAATCTTTAAAACTACGCAACAGATTTCTATGCGATTTTTTTAAATAGACCGAGTGATTCAAGAGGAAGGTTTTTATGCCCATGCGAAGCCGGGGTGGGTCGCTAGTTAAAAATAAAGTATACAAAAGGTGGACTTAATGCCATATGACATTCTCTACCAGTCAACCATTATCTTGATCTCAGCTTTGTAATGTCAACCTAAGCTTTTCTTTCTACATGATTTTATAATATTTGATGACCGTGATATAGTAGACGTTAATTATCTCTTGGAAATGTTATTGTTAGTGAAATCTGCCACTTGTCAGACAAAAGTAAAATAACCTTTAGACCTCACTTTGTCCATTAATTGCATAAGAAAGAAAGTGGTCTAATCACAAGCAAAATCACAAACTGAAATTTTTGACACAAAATAAAAAAAGAGTCAACCAATAGTAAACGTTTGTTTTCGTTGTAACCCGTTAATTTACGACACTGAAGTGCACAACACGCAACTATAAATCAAGATGAATTACAACAATGATCGGATCTGGCATTTGTTAATCCGGCATTCATTTTGTACAAAGTAGTAGGATAGATTAAGGAGAGTATAGAATGATCTTATCATTTAAGAGACACGTGGATTGGGTGATGCGCATTTTATCCGCCTATTTAATTTTGTTGCTGCTTTGATAAATTTTGTAAAAGTGAAACATTCAGATTTAAAATTTTGGGCTTTTATTATCTGAAATTAAGCCACCTTTTTTATTTTTATATTACCTGTACATTTACTTATAAAAAAAGATCTTACGAGTATAACTAACATTCCTATTTTACAAAGAGAAGGTAAGATATAAAATACAATCGTAACACTTTTTTAAAAGCTTCAAATCAACGATTCGGTTATTATAATTTATTCGATATTAATAAATAAAATAACTAATAAATACTTTTCTGAAATAGTAAAATTCTATGACAATATTATGAATTAAGTACACATAGGTATTAAATTCAAAAAGCTTAATACATAACTAACATAGTCAAAATTAAATATGATGTCTGATCACTTACAGTACAATGAAAGATCACATTAGAAGACACTTCTGTACATTAACTACATTGTGATGGTGCTGTTGCTTTCATCAGCGAAAATTGGGTCGCGTATAACATTACTAATTCCACAATTCGTTATTCAAATTCGCGGTTTACGGTAGCAATTTCCTGTAATCTGTATTGATTGTGATCGTCATCAAGATTGTGTTTAGTTTGAATAAGAACTATAACAGCTATTTAATTATCATCATCACTCCATAGTATAAAACAAAGTCGCTTTCTCTGTCCTTATATCCCTATGTATGCTTATATCTTTAAACTACGCAACGGATTTTGACGCGGTTTTTTTAAATAGATAGATTGATTCAAGAGGAAGATTTTTATGCCCATGCGAAGCCGGAGCGGGTGGCTAGTTAGTATTAAAGTGAGTAAAAATCCTATATACTTTAAGATTATCATAATAGGGGGAGATCCTAATTATTTCCAATTTTTAATTTTAAGTATGCAGAAGAAAAAAATATCTTATTTAGAGAAAAGCTATGCACTGAAATTTATTAACAAAACCTGTTAAGTGTGATACCTACGAACCTCTTGCTTCTACATTCATCACTCTCGTCATACACGCTCGCTCATTTCGAAGAATTTGGTTTTTTAAAGAGGTCTGCGACTTGGTTGCCTTATGTGTATACAGTCTAAAATATATCTGCAAATTTAAATAGCGTGAACAATTCTAATAGCTCAGACACCAGGAAGCCTTTCTATTGTTACATGCTTTAACTCTAAACCTGAATATAAACTTTAAGTTGCCAATACATTAGCGAGATTTATGATAAATTAATACACAATTAATGCGTTGTACGCGACACCTACCGTTGGATATAAACAATAGGCATTAACGTTGAGACTGGCTTGGATCAGATCATATTACTCTGATTAGAAAGTGCTACTTGAATGGCCTAGATAGGACTTTTACACATTGGCAGCTTTAAATATAATTTTAGCTAAATCTAATCCATTAATACAGTAACAATTTTTTTTTTTTTACACAGACTAACTAAGTATTTCAGATTTAAAACCAATAAAATGAAATAGATGCAATTTATTTCTAAAAATAGTTCTTTGTGTATTTTAATAAAATTATAAAACATATAAATATGTTATTGATACGTCATCTCTCCCCCTTTATGACATCAAATCCAACTAAGAGATTCTCTTGAGTTTTATATTTTAAATTCAGTGTTTAGTGTGAAAACGCCTTTCGTTCGTACTGACATCTCATTAATAATGCCAGTTGTCATTACCCGACCTATGTAAATAGACCTGTGGTATATAGAACAAGCTAGTATTCTGAGAACAATACAATTGGGAACTACTAATGAATCAGAATGCAAATGACACAAGCGAAATTTAAGGCAGTTTTCGTGGTTGTTCATGTGGGATGTGAATTATTTGGCAAATTTAATTTTATGACTTACCAGTTTTAACGTCGTCGAGTACCTTAAAATAAAGCTACTTCATATAGCTGATGATTTCTTGTAATTTAATTGTAAAAGGCTAATCAGAAAGCACAAATCCCTAGACACTTAGGTATAGCACCTATTGCAGATAAGTGGCGGCTTCTAAGAGCATTTCTATGAAGTGTTGGCGCAAGTTGGGTAGACATTTTATATAAATCTATCTCTGTTATAAATCTTTTTCCAAAGGATTTTCTGGTTGCTTCTTCAACTGTTTTCTTTGGAGTCCCAGTTCACTTTCCTATGCTTTTTCATCTCCACTTCTCCCGATCTTTGACTTCCCCTGTTATTATATTAGGTCATCATGAGCACGCATATATTAAAATAAGATTTGCTTAGCAGCTCCTAATATTCAAAACTTTATAGTTGGGGCCGGAAAACAATAAGATCATCATCATAATTTCATGTAGATGTCACGGTCAAGTGACCATGCACACCTTGGTGTCAGAATTCTTTCGAACCTATATAAGATCATAGACTAAAGGGTTTGAAAATATTTTTTAGTTTAGGATTCAATTCAAACGACATGGTATTGTCGTTTGAATCTCTCTCTCTGAGGTGAAGTCCTGTCCAGATGGCCGATGAAGAAACTCGATTGACATGAAATTTACTTGCTTGCATTTTACGATCTTGTGCCATTGAATACTTTTATCGAATTAACATAGCACCATTTATTTATATAAAATCGCCATAAAACCACAATTGAACATTTGCGAGCAGAAAGTACCACATGCCTGGTACCTTGCGTCATCCGTACGTGTTTCGACGCTAACAAACATACATTAATATGGAAAGCTCGCTTCACCAATGTGCCAGCTACGTAGCCCCCACGAAGATGGCTATTGTCTTTTCAAAACGTGACTCCAAATGTTAATTGGACTATTAAAACCCGAATGCGGGTCATATCAACCATTACTCACGGGTATTTCTCTTGATACTTCCTTCTTGGACCCTATAGGTGAAAGAGATATAGTAACTACATATTGAAAATATAGTGCAACTTTGTAGCAAAATAAAATACAGTCAAACCCAATCACTAATTAAAAATCTAGGTACAGTAACCGCTTTCAATCGGGTGAGACATGTGCTAGTTCACTTATAATGCCGCTAAATGTTTTACTACTTCTTTTCCAACGAACTTCAATTCAAAAGAATTTGAGCTAAAAATTGTCATTCCCCGGTTAAGTGAACTCCGGGACCCAAACCTAAGGATGCAACTGGAGAAATAATATCGTCTAAAAATTAATAAGACACTGGAATATTTATTTAGTCAGCTATGTAAAAAATTGGAGTCACTGTATTAGGACTAACGGGAATATAACTTAATGACCGAGCCCTTTTGAATACGTATATTAAATTATTAGACAAACTAGGCTCTCAATTTGTGTTAGGCTGGTAATGAGGTTTTGCGCTTGCAAGTCACAGATGGCGTTGTGGTGTCGAATGCTCAAACGCGCAGGCGGATGTTTAAATAGCCTATGCGCTAGTAGCAAATATGTTGCGGAATTTTATATGTATTTTAGCCATTTTTGCACAAAATGAAATAGATTTACAGATAAGACGTTACATAAAGTACAGTCTGTCAAATTTATATGAAATCACCAATATGGACTATGAATATATAAATACTAATATAATAAAGCTAAAGATGTTTTATTTGTTTGAATCGCATAATTTAAGAACAAGGTACTTGAAAAACTATTTGTCTGATTTTTGGGGAAGGTCATATTTCATACAAACTACGGACGAGTAAAATAACTGAGAACAGTTAGTATATCCATATGCGCCAATGAATGTCTTTTGTGGTTATTTCTGGCTTTTGACTAATATGTCTTTGTCTGGTTTCAAAAACGTCACCATACATACATACATATTCAGGTGTTGCTTATGATGGTAGAAAGATATACAGTTTATAATCTTCTGTAATCATGTATTTTGTGTTTTGTGGGAGCTTCGACAATAAAAGTCATCAAAAAAAGTCTGGTAGTCGTTAAAGGAACCACGTCAGAGGCCGAGAGGCGATTCCGAAAAACTCTGACACCAGGGTGTGCATGTTTGATTGACCATAACACCTAAACGAAATGATGATGACTATAAAAGTGATTTGCATATTGCCACTAAGAAATAGGTTAATTAATACATTTGTATATTATATTAGAAATATTTGAGCATTTAAGTAGACTCTTTCATTATTGAAATGCCACTGAAAATTTGTGGCTGAAAAATAGTTCAGAAAAAAAAAATATTTTAAGTATTTTCTTATTCGTTCTGCTCTACATGTTTTATCATCCTCTTATATTAACAAATTAGAAATTTACAAAAGATGAGGTGCAACCTCTTTCACCTTTTGTAAGATAAAGTTTAAAAATAATATAAAGACTGATCAAGAAGACTAAAGGAAACCTACACCTAATTCAAATGTTATAATGTGCAAACAATAAGTTCGTTTTAAAAGTGTAAAAAAACAAAACACATTTTTTTTATTTCTCCGTGTAACCATATTTTATTATAAGATTGAGTTTATGCTCGCCCTAATAGTACATATTTGCATATCTTTTGGCTCATTATCTTAGTTTCGCATCCGTAGAAAGCTTTGTTGGTTAAGTGCCAACTTAACGGCTACAACAATCTCGTTTATGATTTCGTATTATTTTGAATATATTTAGAGCTACTCATTACAAAAAGACTATCTTTCATTTAGCTTAGCTTAGCAATTTTCCATACAATTACATACAAAACATTTTAAAAAAATATCTCTTGATAGAGCCAGATATTTTTTAAAAGCATCGCTGGCGTCTGTAAGCAATTTGGTACTTATGACAAATTCGAAAAGAGTCCCTGGTACAGAAAGGTAGCTAAGAAATCCAACAAAACTTTAATGCAATTGCTAGCGATAAGACTTTAGTTTCGGTGTTTCTCACGTGAAATTTTACCCGATTTTTTTAACTTTGGGATATTTTAGTTCATTTGGGAAAAATATTACTTTTCATACAAGTATTTAAGTGGTAACACATAATAAAATTTTACTTTAACCAGCTGGAAATACAATAGCATCACATAAAGAAGAGAGAGAAAGAAAGAGAAAGAGGATAAAACATAACGAAACCTTAATTATTCATAACAGGCTAACGACCTTTCCAAGAAGTGTAAATAAAATATCAGACCTTATGCGATGTGACTAACCCGCGAAAAATCCTTACCGAGTAACTGACGTGACATTCAAACAAAACAACAAAAGAACAGTCAAGAATCACAATTACAAACAAATTGATGGTGCGATACTTTGTACAATTTCGATATAAAAGTATGATTTTGCAATTAATTTCATGTGCGCAGATATACCACTAAATTAAAACTAGGATACGAATAATTGAATATGTTTGTACTTTGAAAGGTTATCTTTTTATTAGGGTTATTTGTGCTAAGGTAAAAGGGATAATATTTGGATGGACAGTGTCCGAAGACAGCTGTCTTTCTATCTGACCCTTCTGTCTGTAAGGGAGTTGATCTCATGAATATGTAAAGTGCCATAAGAATTTCTTGATTATTTTTGTCTTATCCCGTTTTTGTAAATAACAATTTCATACGCTCTGTTTAAACATACTTTGTTATTTTAAAACCACGAACTATTTCAACTTCGCTTTAATTATTTTAAGAGACTGCTTCTATTTAGGCACAATAAATAAGCTATAATCACCCTAATAATAAGCGTATTAAAATAAAAGAGTATTGCTAACGCGCTATAAAAACATTGAGGGTATTAGAACGAGGAAAAAGATAATTGCGACAACCATATAAACTGTAGGTGAATGCTAATCACCAAGATGAGTCAAAGAAAAAAACCCAAATCTTCCACTTCTTTTCCGCCCACCACTTCGTAGCGCGCCGTTACAGTCAACATAGAAAGCGCTGCGCAAGCGCCAAAACTTCATTTCGCGTCGTTTTTCAGTGAGAGCGAAAAAACCACTAGGTTAATCCAGCATATTTGAAAATAGTCCTCAGGCCTCAAACTAAATTCGAGTACTTGTAAATCTATACGAATATTATGAATGAAAAAGTTTGTCTCTCTATCTGTCTGTCTGTTAGCGTTCACGACTAAACTGGACCGATTTTCATGAAATTTGGTAATTTGATATAGTTAAGGACTAGGGGTCAAACAAAGGCTATGGATATAGTCTAGCTTCACGCAGGCGAATCCGCGGACAACCCCTAGTATAATATTTTTTTTTGTTATTTTTTACTTCACAAAGATACATTTAAAATTAAGAGTTACTAGTGGTTCTGGTGGAACCTGTGCTACAGGTTACTAAGCCTTAAAGGCTGCCAATCTCTTTCTGTATGGTTGTAAACTAAAGTATGGGTTTAATATGACATTTAAAAATTCTTTATACGAATTGTAGTGCGAATGACCGTAAGAAGACGCGACTTGCATGAAATATGTCCGCGAAATGTAAACGGCCAAGATTGTTCGCGCTCTAGAAACAGGTGCAATCGACGTGATAGTTTTAAACAATCGACATTAATTCTATTTATAGTTTGTATGGTATTTAAAAAACTAATAAGGTGATAATTCTAAAAAAATCGTTCTCTACACCAAAGCCTATAACAATCGTGTTAAAATTTAAGTTTGGAATGAAAATGAGGAAATAATTAACTTTTCTAATTAATTTACGATTTGTCTACGATGATGGTCACATCTTAGGAAACACTGGAAACAACTTTTTGGCCACCATGCCACCTCCAGGGCCTGGTAGAAAGGGTAAACCCATAAAGTGTTGGCTTGACGTTGCAGCGCAGGATATGTTTGCAAAATTAAATGGACTACTGCCAAGGATGCCAAAAACAGTGCGAAGTGGAAAGGAAACGTAGGAAATCGGGCCCTAGGACCAGCAGACTAGGATAGCTGAAGATTTAACCAGGACAGCGATAAGATGATGAGGAGGAACATTAAATGTTCGACTTATTTTTTCTTAGTGAGTGTGTCTTAGGCCACCACCGGTGTCAGATCTTATGCTGCCTGTAGGTAGGCACAAGCCTTATTAACTATAACCAGTGTTACCAAACCAAAGAAAAAGAAAACGGCAGAAATGTGGACAAAAATCGGTAGAAATCGGGTTATCAGGTAAAATATGTAAGAGCAAAAGTAAAATGTCATTTGTACACACATTCAGGAGTTTGCGATTTCTTTGACAATGTTGGTTATTCTTAAACACTATCTACACATCAAATGAAAACGTTATCAATCGCTAGACCTTAGTGCATACAAAATGTTGCAATATACCAAAGTTTAACAAATCTACCTATTCAATAAGAGAATCAATCGACAAATGCAGTTACCAGAAAACAAAGGAACGGCGTTGAAGTGGGTATGATGAATTAACAAATAGATCAGCAAAAATTCAGCAACTACGTGATAAAATTTACAATTCTACTCAGGAAAACCTCGAATCACTAATACTCGCTTAGCGGTACACATAAAGGCCTCCCAGTGCCAAATATGCACGTAGTAACAATTCAACCTCCGTATACGGAGTATAAAAGCAAGACCGATGTTCTAGCAAAAACGCCTCGTCTAAATTACAGTTATGTTTATCTTTCTTTAATTCTAGATGGGACCGTATTTGCTTATCTTAATCATTTCATTCCCTTGATGCGCAAAATGTTAAATTAATTTCAGTTTCATGACAAACAACTTCACTTAACTAGATAGGCTAGTATGATCAAGATGCAAAAGAGATAATGAAAGAGAAATTGTGGAGTAAACTTTGATATGTTTCTTAAGATTGGTACTGGTACCTCAACAATATTGCTTCCGATAAAATGCAATGCATTTTTATCAGGTCTGAGGTTCCTGGAAGGTATGGTGAAATATTCTAGGTCATAGTACTTTGTTGAGTGACTTTCTCAAAATGTAAGATTATCAGCGGCTATGGGATCCGTTGATTGTGAGTCCTTTTTCTTAGGACCATGAGCTAGATTACCAATTTAATTATATATATCAAAAATAGCTAATTAAGAAACTGTTAGTACTAAAAACATTTGGTATGGCTGACAGTTGTTAAATACATTGTAGTGTCTTGGTAAGGTTCATAAGAGAGTTTATTCCACAATCGCTGTTTAACTACCCGATGGTTTATCTTGATGTGGTAAAACCAAAATCACCATTGAAAGTACTTAATTAAAATCACGTTTTTAGTAACGAGGTGAAACGTGGAATACAATACTCGTTTACTTTATGCAAATAAGAAGGGGTAACTGTTAAAATGTCGTTAATTTCGTGAAATTAATATTCTGTGCGCATTTACTTAACAAGCAACTTGTACATAATAAACACGTATGTAAACGTTATACAGACATTGACGGAATAAATGTTGAGTTTTATGGCTTTGTTTATTAGGGAACACACTTTTAATTTAGAGAGGAATCATTTTTTTTTAATTGGAACCGAGCTGTGATCTAAGTGGATGTAGAGTAAAGGAAGTGTTAACAAATTCTTCTTTTCTACTATCTAAGTAGAGATTTGCCCGCGGTGCGGTGTTACCCACTCTTGGAAAGTATGCACTTGTTTCCTTCATTCAGAGGCCAAGAGGCGGTTACGAAAAACTCTGACGCCAGGGTATGCATGGTCGATTGCCCGTGCCACACACATTGCAAAGTATTGTAATGAAAACTTGATTTGTTTTACCTAGATATACATGCCTTTCGTGTATCTTATAAAAGAATTTGCTAACTTCATTTTATGACTGAAAAAAATAGTCAAACGAAACTGAAAAAAACTAACCATGTTAAAAAAACCTTAGGTACATGAAAAATCATCCTATTGACCAAACATACATACCATAATAGTCCAGTCCAGTTTTCTGTTAAATCTTTCATAGCCATTAAGCTAGCAAGTATGCACTTTTCTAATTCTTAAACATGGTTACTACGTGACAAACTAGATAGTTGGGTGTTGCAAACATCCAGTTTAAATGGTTCCTGCGGCAACACACAACGAAGCGGTACTTTTATTCCGTCTTAGATACCCATCTCAGACGTGAGTGTCGTCTGTAACAACGCAGGAACATCTATGAATGTCTTTATTACTGTGTTTTAGTCATTTATAAGATTTTCTCATAATGATTGTCCCAAAAACGAGTGTTTGTGCCGTCAAAGCCTTTGTCTAATCGCTGAGCTAGCTTGGTTAGCGGATATCGTGGTTGTAAACTCTTTTGTTATTGCATCCTGTTTTAACATGTGTATGCTAGATTTTGGTGTTAGCCGTGTATCGTGTGTTCCGACGATGTTTTAAATACGAGGAATAGACATTAGAGAAATTAGTCTCCCTAAAGAATATCTATACTTACAATAAAGCTGAAGAGTTTGTTTGAACACCTATAATAACTTTTGAACTTCTGGTAGGGTTTGAAAAAATATTTCTGTATTTGGCTTCGCTCTTCGGAAAGCTTATATAGTATGTAACCTTTCCGGATAACTCACACGTAAAATACACTTGTATTGACAAAAAAATCTTCAAATGTATGATCGAACTGTAAAAAAATACGATTATTATAACTATAAGAAATGCATGGTAACGAGTACTGAAATTATTGTTTAACGCGTTTAAAATTTTAGTAGTACAATCCAAATTAACTATTTTTTTCTCAAGACTGACAATGAGTTTTTTTTAAACAGTAGCAATTTTACTACAAGGGTTATCTTCACATGACGTAAAATTATTATAGCTAAAGCACATAAATTAAATGGAAATTTCGATATGGAAGACTATGCCAAAAGTGTGGTAATTTATAGTTAAGACATCAATAACCCCCGTATATAGAGACTGACATATGTTCTATTAGTTTTGCTATGACATATCAATAATTCATACCGTGGTATGTTATGCACATCGTCCCTTACTTGGAAGCCTACTCTGTTCATTAGTAGTTCAACCGCGGTGCGCTTTGGCAAAACCGCTGGGCCACATAGCATTGGACATGGATTGAAAAAACTGGAAGAGACAATGATGAAACATTATACTTTTAATTTGATCCGTTGTTGGTTTTCTGTATAAAATTGCTTTAGCGATGTCGCCATTGTACAGTGGGCTGCAGTGAAATCTGACCCCCATGCCACAAGAATCGCTATTGAAATGGGGTCAGATTTCTCTGCAGCCCACCACTGTACATCACAACTTTCAAGGTATTGTTAATAACTGTAATTGTACATATATTTTGGTAAAGTAAGGAGTTAATTATTTATGTTAGGTAATTCAAATAAATTTAAAACTGGACGTTGTAGACCATTCCACCTGGTGGTGATCTCTTCAGAGCACTTTGGAAGTTATTAAAAAGGCTCCGGCTTAAGAGATGTGAGGAGACCTACACACACACCTACATGGAACACACCTGTATGGAATGTGAAGGGCTTGTTCAATAACACATTTCATGGTGTGTCTCAACTGCTTGGATCCTGCAAGGTTGAAATTTACAAAGACAATACAAAGTGCACTGTGGCGAAACATCAGCATGAAACATTAGCCCACAAGTAGGCAGCGCGCTAGTAACACCCTCAAGATGAGCTTAAATAGGCTACGGTGACCGCGTGCCCATCTTTAACGGGTCGTATGGCAGACAGCCAGCTTCGTACTTTATGTTCGTTTAAAATCTTCATTAATTTTCATTGCTGTCATTAATTAAAGCCCGCGATAAAAGCTATGCAATAGCTTAAGAAATATTTTATACTTTACTATAAATATTATGAAGTTTAAATTCAGCTAACAGATAAAAATTCCCAAAAAGGAAAACTGTGTTAACGGCCCTCCAAATTCTTTTTCACACATAGATCACTTCTAGTTTCTCTATATGCACGTGTGTATTGATAGGCCGTTTGTACACGGTTCGTGTATTGACGATTTAATTACAGTTTGATCCGGGTGCCGGGCGTTATTGCGATGTGGGTGTCCGATATATGTATGCTAATGGGCCTGAGCCTGTTCATTTATAGGGACTTATGAATATTCCTTAGAATTCTACCTTCCGTATTATAACGAAATAGTCTCGTTTATTTGGTTTTGACACTTATTTGACTCATAATGACTTTTAACTATAATAGCTAAACATTAAACCTATGCAGAACTTACTTCGTTGTGACCATCTTTGCTTTAACCACCAAATCCAACCAAACACTAACCCATATGTTAAAAAGAAAACAAAGAAAAATTTCAACTTTCTGACATCGTGATATAAATATTAAATCGCAATCGAAAGCAGATGTTTGAGCCCTAAATCGCGAAATTATGTCTAATAAATCTTAACCCTGTAATTCGACAGGCGGTCCGTTTCGACGTTAGACTTTTCGCCATCGATAATGCATTTTCCTCACTACAGGCTACATTTAAGTTAATTATAGGATTACTTACGTTGCATTTAAAGTGGTATTTTGGTAATATAATAGTCAGATGGCACGCCGATAAGAATGAACCCGATACTTGGAAAGCCTTACTCATTTGTGATTCAGGCCGCATAGGGCGCTCCGTCGCGAATAAACGAAAATAATAATTATGTCGAATGGATTAGGATGTGTGCGTTCGACATATGGACGGATTCGATGGATGAATTGTTATAACTTTTTGTAGATTAAATTTAATTTATTCAACTTGGCAGGATAGTGTTATCATTGCCACAGCTTCAGTGTTCACTACTGGGTATAGATTTTCTTGCTCCATATAATTATTTCTCTTACTGAGCTTGTCCAACTAGCCGGCGTGCATATTGCGTTGACGATACCATAAAATAAAAGAAAAACCTATAATCCTATAATTTTCCGCGCGTAGCAATACCTGCCGAAGTGTGTAGAGTACCTAACTGTTTTTTTCACAAGTTCACCTCGTTCATAAAAGCTTAGACTGATGCATCATTGGTAATGCCATAATTTTTAATACATTTTAAAATGATAATAATCTCTTCATCATAGTTTGGCTATGGTGACAAAGGCGCATGAACACTTGAAAATGTCTCATGTTACTATATTTATAAACTTTACACAAAATTACATATAATTTGTAAAATATATGTCATTTTATAAAGCAGTAAGATAGTCCCACATTCTATATCAACAAGTTATCGTATACTAATAATAAAATTTAACTGTCACAGACAAAAGAATTAGCAAACACAAAAAAAAAATTTTTGTTTTCCTCCTATTTACAATGTAATATTTCCCGCTCATACATTTCAAACAGTGGTAAATCACTTCTCATCGTGACTGTACATCTTGATTACTTAAAACTTATGTATAGTCAGCAAAACATACGTCTAAAGGAAACCGCTGGTAATTTATGTGTGAAGTCATACATTTACATACAAACTACATCACGTTTGTCCCTTGCCTAATTTCCATGTGACTACTGTTTTACGATTTCTCTGGATGGTAAAAAAATATTGGGATAACAACACTGTTATAGACATTCGTGACTTCAATTATAAAGGTGTTTTTTTTATTTTTATGTATTAACGAGGGGTTCAACACTTTCATCTTACATTTTGTAATGCCCCACACGTATTTGTTTATTTTTGTAATTGAATTGTTACGAATAAAACGATGTAATTTGTCTACATTTACATAAGTAATGTATAAATATAAGGTAGGTAGGTAGTTATATTTTATGATCTAAAGTAATAAAATTTCGGTAATTGGTTTGAATTTTGAGAGAGGAGGCAAAAGCCCAGCAGTCGGAGACAAGTAGCTACACAATAATAGTTGAGTTTGATTAAAAAGTGCAGGGTGCGATGTTCTTATATATATTTTACGTCGGTCTATTAAATAAAGATACAATATTACAATTAACATATAATTCAATAATTTACATGTCACATTTGTGCTACTATTATTTTTATCTAGAAATTTTTATTTGCAAAATAAACAGCGCCTACTAGTGCCTTAATTTTAACTTTGATTATTTAAAGCTGTAAAGCACTTTATGCTTCAAACGCCAATTACAAGAGGCGATTACATGTAATTGCATTGCAATTAGGACAAGCAGCGCTGCAGCGAAATATCTGCATGCACTAATTACAAGTTCAAGCGATAATTGCCGCTTTAGGTCAAATTCGTGGCCTGCTCCAGCGGCTTCTACGGGTCGAGTCATTTACACTGATCAGTTCAGTGAGAACCGATCCGACATATTATTTCCGAAAAAGATTTTCTAACTGATTTAGTAAATAGAACCAAGATAAAGTTAAGGCACTTCCTCATGGAAAAAAGATATCATGTAGGAAAAAAAAGAATGTCATGTTTTAGCGCAGTCGAAGCCAGCCAGCTACAAAGAATTTTATTTTGCTATGATAGATTCAAATAGATTGATTCTTTAAAATGATCTTCTTTTGAGATACCTTAATATTTTATCCGCTATTTGTATAAGTACGTAAAATGATTATTTATCTGACTAATACTAATAACAAACAAAATATGTACATGTTCAATTGTTCACTAAAACGAGAGTAATGTTGTTTTCCATTTATGATACTGAACACATAAAAAAGTTATTTTTTTAGTTTCAAATGTCCACCAATACGATGATCCGACAAGAATCAGGGGCCTCTTAAGAAATAGCGGAACTTTTATAAAAGTTTTATCGGGAAATGCAGAGTAAAATAATTTGGAGTATAATACTGACGAGTGTAAACGATCTTTACGGTATTCCAAAGTAAAATCTATGTCTGTATACCTCTACACAGGTTAATTGTAGGGAACAGCGTTTAGTGATAAACTAATAGTTACTTGTTAAAGGATATTTAAACGTTTATTTTATGTGTTATTGTTGCGTTTTGCAATCATTCTAAATTCAAGTATTATTCAGATACTTACTGTTGCATTGTGTTATACGATGTTTTAAGTTTAAGAAGAAATTATAACGTAAACGTACATAATGATCTCTTATAAGATGCACATATTTTTTGTGCGGCACTCTTTAATTGTCTCGGTAAAGATATTGCAAAGCATTTTTTATCAACTTATGCAATAAGTACGAACGCTCGGCCGAGCTACATGGTAGGCGGAGTGGGGAAGTTAGATTTTATTTTTGTTACTGAATTTCTGATTCGGTCGCCTCGCTCAAAGTCCGCAAAAACGACTAAAGACCCGCGATAAATGTTATGTAATAGCTTAAAAATGTTTAAGATGAAAACAAAACGCAGGTAAAATCGTGGGCAAAGTAAGCGGCTTAATAAGAGCTTTGAAAGGAGGACAAACAAATGCCTCTTGCCAACCCACCCAACTAACGGTCATTATGCCTTTTCCTTATTATTAACATGCGGCTCATATAACCGAAACTCCGTACACAGAAATTTGGTGACCTCAGGATCAGACTATGACTCATCTTGCTGTTAAAACTATAAAGTTTCTAAAAGATACGCGTTTGGCAAGCAAACAGCTTAATTAAATTATTAGTCACAAAGTTGCGCTTTCGACATTGTTAAATTAATCTCTAGAGATCACATCTGTCATCATGTGGGTTGACAATAAACGCTTATTATAGTTTTAAATGGTTTGAAATTCTTTCTCAGTGTAGGTAATTTAGTTTCTGGTTCTAGAAAATTCCGGAAGAAACTGTTCTTTTTATTTTTAAAGAATTAATTGGGCCTCCAAGGGTATATAAGGTGAACCCTGACACGCTAAGAAGAAGAAGAAGAATTGAGTAGGATAGGTGAAGAATTTTCTAAACTTAATAACAACCATCTATCATTATCAAAATTTGTTTCCAATGGCATCTTCAGCTTACGCTTCAGAGCTCAGGGTACGCTTTACCGGTTTTTTTTACTGGTTATTACAATGGAGTGATCGTCTGAGCTATGTTACTGTTTTTATAGGGAAACCGAAATACATAGAAAGATGATTCAGGTATATTTTTGAAACCTACTGCTAGATTTTTCAGGCTGCCTAAAGCCACATGACACAGCCGAGACGAAGACGAATCCTGCAAAGCACGGAGGACCCGTAAAATACTATTTTAATAATGTCGACCAATCTATATGTGCCATCGTCGTTTAACTCTAAAAAATAACACCCATCCATATACCTAAAAACACACATAATACCACACAGTTTAGTCACAATACTACAGCTGATGTGGTTGAGAAAAAAGAGAAATGACAAAACTACGCAAACTATAAAGCAGTAAGTAGAGCGGAATTTAGTGTACCTGTTTGTTAGCGATTTACGATCCGCGATGTTTGGTTCACTTACAATAATAAAAGAGAAGTGGAAGTCGTTCTTAGCAAGGTGGTTCCGCATATACATCATAGTAAAGGGTTCAGGTTCATATATAACAGTAATGGACTAAGTTGAATAATAAATAGCTACAATTGAATAGTACCAAATCGCTGGTGGCCGAATATGTCTTAATTTTTAATCGTAGAGTTAAAATGTTAAGACAGTCTTAGCGGATTCTAGACCTTATAGAAATATGGCTTGTGATGTAACCGGGACGTTCTTGATGATGATGAAATGTTTTATTTAAACTTGCATTCAGTAATTACGCAGGACTATACCTATCATGACACTACTTATTACTTTCATATAAATCATTATACTAATATTATAAATAGGAAAGATTGATTGTTTGTTTTTTTGCATCGAATAGGCCAAAATACTAGACCGATTTGAAAAGTTCTTTCACTGTTGGAAAGCCACACTATCCCCGAGTGTCATAAGCTATGTATGCGAAGCCGAGGTGGACTGCTAGTTTTAAATAACTTGCTTTAAAGCAGTTTTACTTTACGTAGATTTTTTTTTATTATTATTTATTAATGCTAAAAAATTCTAAATTAAGTTTCCATATTACACCGCGAACCCTAAGATATCAGCAGAGGCGTACTAGAAAGCAACCAGCACGTTGCCCTATTCGAATTAAACAGTCTTAAACACAATTGAATTACTTGAATTTTCTCGTCGTGCCAAGAACAAAAGCGTTATTAAATACGTAATTATTCTTTTACCTGCGTGCAAGGTTTTTAATTCAAAGTTTCCAAGGAAACGGTTTAATTCTAGCCGAACTAATTGCGCGTGGGTTGAATTTTGTTTACTGCTTTTAAAACGACCCCACCCAGTGCATGTCATTAAGTGTTTTAATGTTATTATAGCATGCTTTATTGTTTGATATTCGTTCAATGTTTAGCAAGATTGCTGATTGGTGTTTGAAGATTTCGGAGTTCATCTTTCGATGTCATTGAAGAGTTTCACTTCATGCCATTAAAAAAATCGGTTTTGTCTAAAATTATGAAACTAGAAACATTTACTGATTAATCATGTTCTTATATGTCTATCTAATTATAACAAAAGTGAAACGATGAAGATAGATTGGAGAAATCAGAAAATTTAGTGATTTCAACTATAAATTTATTAATAATATATAGAATTAGGAAATCGCGCGCGGAATTTTTTTTATCTATGATTTACTATAATAAAAAAAAGAAACTAGCTTACGATCAAAAATATTAATCATTAATTCACAGATCACCTTGTTTTTTTGTTAACAATCATTGTCTTAAATTCTAAACAAATAAGTTATAAGTATTATATTTACGTTAGTTACATTTTACCTATTGCCTCTTGCACGCAACAGATTGACTTCACCACTAAATAAAAAAATGGTTCCATAAACTCAACAGTCATGAATTTTTAAAAGTTCATTTAATAAATCAAATTTATTACAAAAAGGGGGTTCAGTTAATCTGGGGAAGGAAATTAATGCTGGAATCACCATAATTGATACGGTTCGAGTGAATTCGCGCAGAAAACTGATCGTCTATAGGCCCTTTAATGGCGTTAGCGAAACTGCCTTAGAATTTTGTAATGAATACCGTCTTTAATCAGATTGAATGATAAAAACTCTTAAGTTCGTTATTAAAGAAATTGAGACTGTTTAATGGACTTTTCGAAATCTGTTTATTTTTTCTTTGGATGTTCAAATGAGTTCCAATTTGATTTTTAAAATAAAAATTAACGATATTATGTGACAATCTTTTGGCAAAATAAGCATTCACATCAGTGAAAACTGCGATCAAAATTTTAGCTTTGCATACAGACAGATGTATATAAATTAAAAAAAACATCATTTTTATGTTGAATATGGTCTAATTTATTATCTGTATTTTTAGGTACCTACTATAATAGCAAGCGCGTCGCACCTTTTTAATTTCAAAACTTTAAACTTCTTATACAATTTATGTTGAAATATTTACAACACGCCGCTTCATAGTAGTGATAGCAAATATTTCTAAAATAACACACTCAACAATAAAAAAAAAACTTATAAACTTCGATAATATAACCACCTGCAAACAAAAAAAAGAGTCTATTAAAACTTCATTACCAAATATTAAAATAACCCTAAAATGATGCATATCGGCACGCGTCATTAATAAAAATTCTTAACCCTTTTATGTATAAAGCAAGGAATTAATCAAATCATTTCAAAGATTGTATCTATGGTATCAAAATTAGAGCAGGAGGGAGAATCAATTGTTTTGCTTCGCCCACGGACGAATGCCTATCTTGTTTTTTATTCTGTATTGTATAGATAGATATAACGGATTGTAATCATCTCATTGTGTGAGCTAAGACGTATCTGTTTGGGTACGGCAGGTCGGAAAGTACGGGTCCAGAATATATTTTATGACAGTCTAGAGAAAGTTTTTATTATATAAAGGTATTTTGATAAATAATAATTAAATATCTGGTTAGAATAAAATACGTATCATAAGTTTTTTAATTCTTGTACTTATATGGTCTTACAATTAATGAAAGTAGCGTTTAAAAGAAATTGCAAACAATTAAAAATTCAGTGTTGCAAAACAATACCTCTATATAGCACACACTTAAAATAGTTTTTTGTTTAAACATTATTTTTCTGTTTTTCTTAATGATTAACTGAAAGAGAATGCTTTTAGCATTCGCCAATTGTAAAAGAAAAAAAATACTTTTCCTACAACAAAGTTTATGAAATAACTAACTTGAGAGCTATACTAACTGCTATATTTTTTTTCTAAATATTACGGTTTGCAGACTTGTCTTCAGTGGAAAATCAGCAGTATTATAGTACTGGTCCCATTTTTTAACTCACTCGTATCTGTCAGGAGATATAATCTAAATTTATTAATACTCTAACATAAACAAAACAACTTTCGGTCCCGTAATATCTCCCACCCGTACATGCACAGGAGGTATGATAAAACAACATGTGTTTCTTCACCTAACGAATCTTCTAAGGCATAATGAGTACAACAATGTAAAGTGGGTTCGTATTTACATAATGTCATCTAAGTAGGTGTACGAGTGTCACTGCGCACTCTCGTGTCATTAATCGAACTAGGAATGCTATTGTTGGACTCACTGTGTTTTTTTTAGTTCGTCATGTGACAGGTAGATGAAAATTCCTGTTTCTTGTATGAGAAGAGTTTTGTGATGATGATCAATTGAAATTAAACAAATAAATTTCATCAGTTTATTAATTTAGGTCTTTGTCAATGTGTGGTTTTTCTGTAAATAATTTTAATATGTCTAATTTTTTGTACAATAATTATAGAATTGAAATGTTTTGGGGCTTAGAAAACATTGAACAATATACTCATTATAACTATAAAATAATACTTAAGCTAGACTAGATCTCTATCTTTCACACAATACATTCATAAAATTTATTTTGATTACATTACATAAAACAATAATAAATCCGAATAAATAATACAACTATGGCTTTACCAAATGTAAATAAATAACAAATAAGCAGAATGTAGGATACTTTATTATTAAGAATGTTCTATTTAAGGCTACAATAAACGTTGGCCATTGAGTTAACGAACAAAAAGGCAAAAACTTTTTATCCAACTACAGATACAAAATTAGTAAATGAATTATACTTAAAGTTATAATTTTTAGAAGCGAATGTCAAAGAGTAAAGAGATCGAATATGAATACAATAGCAACCGCTCGACACCCCGCGGTGCGCAGGCGCATACGCCACCAAAATGAGATAAAAACCTGAATAAAATCCTTATGTAAATTAAATTTGTAGATCTTCGTATCGGAGATAATAAATATTTTTTTAAGGAGACTTAAGTGACGCTTTTGAAGCGTTCAAATAAGTCTGATTCTTTGAGGCTTACGTTCATTCCTGTTGAGAACTATTATTATGTTATTGCACTGTATTGTGATTATGGTACATCTATTGCATTTGTAGGAACATTAAGCTCAATATATCAATATTTTAGGGACTAATATAAAAACGTGTAAAGCAAAACGAACTACATCATTCTCTGCCTTTGGGCCGAGAAGCGAAGATTTCGAAGAACTGTGACACCAAGGTAAACATGATCAATTGACACTCTAATCTATACGATATGATGATATTAATAAAGGCTAAGCTAAAGTTACAAAAATAATCATGGCCAGCAGTCGTTAATCTGTCTTAAAATATTTTACACTAGGTTTGGCGACTCTCTCTTATCTTAGCGCCTTCTCGTTCGCTTCCTCAGCTGGTTGCTTTGAAGCCCAGGTTCCACTTTTCTGCTTTTTCTCCTCTTTTTTGCCCGCTCTCCAGTATACTTGGTTGTTAGGCCATTATGCTGGCCACTAGCACACTCGATATGAAAAAAACTAAAATACTCTATGACTCTATAAATTGAGATCAATTTACAATTCAGACATCACATAATACCACGGTTTCATTCATCTCTCCTGCATTAATTCATACGATGGATTAGAACTTACTACATTGATAATGCATTATGGCACGGCAACAGTGGCCACGTACTGTCCTCAACTTTATTTATTATGTCACAGCTTTACTATCTGTGGGACCACCGAGCTAGTGTGATTTGATGTAATACGTGATTATATTATAATTTCAATGTACGAAGACTATTTATTGTTTAGAATCTATTTTGATGCTTATAAATGACTTTGTTTCTTTTCGCTACAGCGTTACTGTAGCTTTCGAATTAAAATGTTTTTTTTTTAATTATTACGGAAAATAAAGTTACGTAAACTAAGAATCATTTGATAAGTATAAATAAATTATGTTTATGTTTTACCGCTATATTTACGAGTAAGTTACCTGTTCTCCTACCACGAGATTTCATAAACGTAGACGCTAGCAACTGCGTTAGGATTTTGTATGGAATTCCTTAGTTAGCTTACTGTACGCCAGAGGCGCTGTACAGGTTTGTCATGAAAAATTATAAAATCTTGGGTAACTTATATGGGTACTGTTTAGTATACAATTGTATACAAATGTACACAATTTACATTTTTGAATACTGCCTGATACTTTGACCAACTTATAGGCATTTTTATGAACAGCTGATGATGAGAAATAGTGATATTGTTTTGTATCTCAATATCTATACGAAATAGGCATAAAATAAATTACGTTTGTTTGTAGCAAAGAATTAGAAATCGCGCGCGGGGCAATTTTTTTGAAATCTGTGGTTTGTAGTTATATTTTCAAAGCAAGAGACGTTACATACTAGCAACACGACGAATTCGAATCAACAAAATGCAAACTTTCTACATATGAATCGCTTTAAATGCTCAAGGACATTATCTGTTCAGTTTATATCCATAACGTTTTTATGCAAGAACTGCGTGAGCACTTTAAATACAAAATATGTAGGTAATATAATGCTTAAGTATTTATTCATACTTATATGGAAGGAACTCACACGTTGCGTCGTCCACTCAACACTCAATTGTTTCCATTATCCATTATTGTCTGCCACTTGACTACGAAAATAATTAATAGACGACTGACGACATAGACAGTACTTCATTCAAGTACTGCTACTCCTTTCTCTATGGCGGTCACAGTCTAAAAACATTACATACAAAACTTTGTCGGATTTTATAGCACACCAATCGGTTCTATGTGTATTTTTTTATCACACTGTGTGGTCGTCTTTGTTGACTTATCATTAGTATGGCTTAACAATCATTATTATTTTTTCTTACTCGATTAAACAGTAGTTTATTCGTATTGTAAATAAATAGAAAAACGAATTATATACTCAAGGGCACTGAAGATTGACATTTTGCCTCTAAGAAGCCTATGAAGTGCTAACTGTATTTTTTTATAATACAGTAAGATTAGTTTTATTTTTTAAGATGTCGCTATGTTTAAAGTAAATTTAATGTAGAAGGACGTATCATTTTCATCACCATTGTATTGTAATGCTGCAATCACAAAACGACTGAAACAAAACTTCACTCCCTCCAATTAACCCTTCACAAATTGCCTCGACGCATATTCAAATATTTTGACCCCGGGCTAAGGAGAATAATCTTCGTTGTTCAACATTCATATTATTACATCGGCCGTGTAAGCGGGCCCTAATAGAATAAAGCTATTGTACTCGGGGGCGATTTAACCCTTTCACTGCAAGACTGCTAATGGTCTTATTTCGCCTAATGATGGCGTGAAGGGTTACTTGTAGCAAGATGAAGTGATAAGTCACTTTATAAATTCTCTGTTTGTTCTGGGATGTGGGAATGAAGGGGTTGTTGGCAATATCGCGCCTCTTAAAGTTTTAATTGTGAGAATTGATGTCACATTTGCTTATCAAATTTTGATCAGAGTTTAATAACACAGCTAGCTATAGATTTAATGATTTACATAGCTTTAGATTATCGTGTGTAGGTTACATATTAAGATTTATTTTTTTCATTTGTATTCCACTGTTAAACAAAAGCCTCCTTGCTCACCGTTACATGAACGGTAAGCGAAGAGGCTTTACTCTGTAGATGTTTCTTCCAGTTTTTGTCGAAATTGAATTTTATAGCGATATATTATATATATGTTTTTGCTTAACTATCTAATATGAATTTCAGTAGTAAAGTACAAAAGGACCCATAAGTCCGACTTAATTTGAGACCCCAAATATAAGACATCTATTCAACAATTAGATGTAAACTATTTTATATACTTAACTCATTTATACCACGGAATAGAGAAAACACCGATTGGGTAAGCTAATAATAATGAAAGATGATTCATAAGCCCTAATTACTATTCTTCGCTTGTTCAGCTGGCAGATTTGAATAATGATTTTAACATTTTTGCCTAAAAAAAAGTAATTGCATTACATTATCGCCCCTAAACCAATAACAAGCAGACACCCCTTTATTTGGCGTCTGAAAAAATAGCTTAAGGGCCGAAGTGTGATTATGATCTTTTTTTTTTCTGAGAACGCCTGATTGCGCCTAAATGATGAAAACAAAAAATATTGGAGGAATTAATCTTGCGCCCCAATCAGCCGCTATGCAAATAATGAGCAGATGCGCTTGCGCCGCACTCGTGCCATACTCGTGAGCAGTTTGAAGGACCTACTTTGTAATACTGTTATTGCTTTTTTTTATTCATGGCGATTAAAGCTATTCTTATGTATGTATCCATCCATATCCATACTAGTCCATACTTCCATACTAATATTATAAATGCGAAAGTCTGTCTGTCTGTCTTTCTGTCTGTCTGTCTGTCTGTCTGTCTGTCACCTCTTCACGGCTAAACCGCTGGACCGATTCTGATGAAATTCGGTGGGGATATAGTTAACGACCTGAGGTCAAACATAGGCTACTTTTGGGCGCGATATAACCGAGTCCCACGCGGGCGGAGCCGCGGGCAACAGCTTTATATATATATATATATATATATATATATATATATATATATATATATATATATATATATCCGATGATGGTTTAGTGGAAAATTATTCTTCAAACTTTTATGTAGGTACATGTGGTATCTACGTACAAAAGTATATAGAACCACATATTATTTTATTTACAAAATGACTTTTACATACAAAACTCATAGTGATCTGAAACTTGCTCTCTCTCGATGATAAGCAACATGCCTAATATACCACATTGACCACCAGGCGGTACCCGGGTACCGAGTAAAAATAGTTTTTCTATTGTGTCTGGATTATCTGTAGTCGAGGAATAATTATAAATTAACTAAAATCTTAACTTTATAATGTCAATTTTTAAAGGTACTTTTGTGTTGTATATTTGTATGTATGTATAAGCAATAAGTATTGTACAATTATATTAGGTACGAAGTCACTTTTCTGCAGCCGAGGGTAAATTTATAAAACACAAACGAAGTAATGGGCAACAGTTAGTTAATACACAATAATAAACTTACCCCTAATTAACAATGAAAATTACAGTGACGGTCAAAAGTGCCCGGTGCGCGAGCTTTGTTCCATCACATCTGTCGCATTTGGATTAAGCCGATAATTATGGGGCGATAATTATTGGATTTGTAATAATGCACGTGCTGTATTGTTAATTCTGACGAATTATTATCGGTAATAGCCTTTGTGTTTTACTTTGAAAATTTAAAAATATAGGTCTAGAACAATATTTCTTTTGTTAAACCTGTTTTTTTAATATACCTATGGCGGATTCTTTTCATATAGGAAAAACAGATATTTGAAAAGTAGCTATTCAGATCAACAACTTTATTTAATAACAATTTTACAATTTAAACGAAAAATAATGAACTTTACATTTTCTAATAAATAACATTTTCCATTAGGTATACATAAACATTAAGTAGTAGGGCAAGTAAGTCTATAAGAATTAAGAAAATTATTAGATATTCTAAACACTTTATTTTGGAACATCTATTTTTTTTATTTCTTTGTAAGCACTACTAAGCGCGCAATTAAATTGTAAATTTATTTAAACTTAGAACCTTAATCCGAAACAGAAGAAAACAATGGCAATGCACAGCCAGACACGTGTCAAAGGGTTAAAGTTTGTTTCGCAAAAAAAAAATTAAAGTGATGGTATCGTTTTCAATGCTTGTAATTACTGTGATTGTACTAATTATTCAGTCGGGGGCCTCGATTGCCCTCGATGGCTTTTGTTTCGAGTGCAATCTTGCTTTGACCGTATTATACCACGCCATATTGAAATTGAAGTGCGCCCTTTGTAACATTCTGTCGAAAAAAATTGATACCATTTCAGACTTTATTTACAGCCGAATTAAATGTGCAGAGTGCTTCGAATTTAGCAGATATCGCTGTCGAAATAAAGTTGCGAATTTATACGAAATCACCAGACCGTGGTTTTCATTTTGCTAATGATTTTTTTAGGCAAATATCTCTTCGGGTATAGTACTGAAATTGGATATAAAATACGTACTCCGGATCAACTGAATTCATTTAGTAAAAAGGTGTCTTTTTAAAATAAAGAGTTATAATGTTTTGAAAAGCTAGCTATTAACCATGACTTCGAAAGACTGAAATAAGGAACTTATTCCATATGTCCAATATTTGCTTCGTACACAAAATTAAAAACGTTAAGGGTCAAATATAATGACATTGTTTGACATAGTCTTTTTAATTCAGAAATTCATTTAGAAATTTTATCCCGCGTATTCTGAGATAATTAATTGAACTTGTATTTGAATACAAACTCGACGATATACTCGTACTCGACTGATGTGATATTGTATATGACTTTTTTTAATTTGTAAGAAAACTAAATTATATTTTATGTATAAATAAAAATATTAAACTGTGTTACGTTAGAGAGCGAACCGATTGCGGGTTTTAGCAAGACTATAATATTATCAAAATTTTGACAACTACCAAACCATACTTATAACAATAAGGCTCAAATTTGAAAATAATCTCCATTTCAAAGGGGCTTAGTGTTTTAGCATTCATATCGTAGTTTAATTACACATTCATATGCAAATCAGCCGTCGAACGGCGCAAAGATTCGTTCAAAAACGAAACTAAGTTAGCTACAGGATACATAAAAAATACATTCCAATCTCATCTCTATTCTTAAAATAATAGAGGTGAGTTTATAAAACGATATAAATTTAGTAAAGGTTAAACTTATGTTGAATGTTGTACTCACATTTAACCAGTAAATATGCATTCATGCGTGCTTCTGTACATGTCGGCACTATAATTAGCAGCGATGAATAGAAGGTTTTTATAGACATTTAAAAGTGGGCATTTTTAAACGTACCTACTTGTGTGTATTTTTTCAAATAATAGGAGAGAAATCGGACAACTGTCGCATGTTGCAATATAAAAAATGTTTATGTTTATATATTTAGGTAGATAATACCTAATACTTATAAATCCATTGAAAGAAAACATTTACATAACATCATAGTCAGTTAAAATTGTAATACATTGTCATCGATTCATTTAAATATTACAACTTTTTTATTATAAAATATAAAATAAAACCATTTACAAAAGTAACACTGATATTTTAATCCATATAAGGAAAATATATTATAAACAATACATTCTGCATAAATAAAATTTAATACGCCCTAATTTCCGCCAAGTAATTTTATACCCGCGTAATTGTTCAGAGTTCGATTACATATTATTAAAATACAAATTTTATGTATTGAAATCGAAATAAAAGTAGGCGATTGGTTGTTTTCGTCACGATCGAGTGTACTGATCCCAATGTCTGCGCGCGGGCAATAAAATAAATCACGTTTAAGAGGTATACCTGATCTTGCTCTCTAAACAGGCCCAAGCCTTCGTTACGGGCCTAATTAAAAAACAAAATCAATTTTATTAATTGGAAGTGTTAAAAATGGGCGGAAGAGGGCGCTCGGGGCCCGTATCTCGATCGTATCTCTTCTTTAATCCGACAGTGAATGTGTTATTTTTACTCTTCACCGTGGATTTCGAATAAATTTTATCGGCTGGGACTAATTTGGTTACAAATTTATTTGGTTGTGGGATCGTTAACAAGGGAGTACATCCACGTGGTTATCTTGACTGCACTCTTCAGTACCCGACCATGGTCGTTATAACAATATATCGACACTTCGGGCTTGATAAAATGAAGACGACACTTCGATCAGGATTAAACAATATCGTTTTTTAACCCAGCATATGTTTACATATAAAATATTTATGGTCGTATATGAACACCTTTACATTTTACAAGTAATAAAATGAGAACATGCTCTGTAATTATTTGCATTATTAGTTTAATAACGATGTAGACTGGTTAGTTATTTTGTGCGGAAAAACAGGATAGAAATCCTTAATAAAAAAGAATAAGGTTATCTTTATGTTACAATTAATAATATTATTCTATTACATCTTCTTCTTCGAAAATTGTTTTCCTTCTTCTAATTTTCCTCTTTCCAGAAACTTTAACCATTATAATGAGTTGCAAGAGATCTTTGTCGTATTTATTACATACGTACCAATAAAATTTTTATTTTTATTTAAGACAAGGACCTTACTATATTATATATAGGTACTTAGCTCTTAAACTTTTGATGACGATACAGTTTCTGCCCATAATAATAAGGAACAACAAATTTTAAGGAAAACTATTTAAACTAATTGCTAGGATTTTTGATAATTTTCTTCTAAATTTTGCAACATAATTCATTGCGCATTTTATTATTTCAAAACCATTCATTTCGTTTGTCCTTTCCTTAAATCTTTATATCTTCATCCATTTTCAAAGTTGGGCACTTTTGCATTCATAATTGAATGTTAAGGTGCCATTTCATTATTGCAATACATATAAAGCGTAGTTGCCTATGTTTAAAATTCTTCGGAGTTATATACCTTACTAAAAATCAATCTGAAAATATTTTGTTTGATGTGTGACATTATACCACCTACCTACTGAGATTAAAAGATTAGGCTTAAGTTCTGCTATTCAAAGAGTCATGGCGAAACTCCATACATCGTTTGTACGAATAAAAACTTGAAATACAGAGAACATAAAATAAATCGAATTAGTAAGAATACATAACTAGTAACATGTTTACCACCACAAAAAAAATTTAAACCCCGGGGATTTTTTTATATATTTTTTTTTAAAGTCGACCTTTAGCTTCGTTTTTATTCGCCATTATTGTCGCAACTGAAACATTATGTCATCCTGACAGTTGTTAGCATTGTCAAAACGGTATTGACAGTTCATTATGGTAGGTTAGGTCCATAGAATAAGTAGTTGTACCTGTGATTAAGCAATTAATTTGTACTTGGTGAAAAAGTTAAATGGCCAAATAGGTAAGTCCATGAGTATGAAAAAGACGATATTTTTTATATTTTTGTCTTTGTCAACGTGGGAATTTTTTCTTTGTTTGGCCAATTCGACGCCAAACAAAATCTTACACCAAACAAACAGTGAAATTATTACATAATATTCATTTTAAGTAGTAGAATTTGTACGAAAGATACAAAAAATAAGGGCATTTGTTACATAAATTGTGTGGCTCAGAAACACATTCCAAGGTGCCACCATCTCTTAAAGCGTAATACATGATGAAAGGAGATGACGTCTTCCTGTGTTACTCTGTCTCGCCTACTCACTCGTTCTTGTATGGTTTTAAGAGATGGTATAGCCCCCCAGGTACTAAATCGATGAATCTAACCTACCGAAATGAACTGTCAATATCGCTTTGACAATGCTAACAACTGTCAGGGTGACATTATGTTTCAGTTGCATTAAAAATGTTGAATGAAAACGAAACTAAAGGTCGACTTTTATAAAATGGAATATTTAAATAACCCCGGGGTTTAAAATTTTTTTGTGGTGGTAAACATGTTATTAGTGAAGTATTCTTACTAATGCGATTTATTTTAAGTTCTCCATATTAAATTTTTTTATTCGTACAAATTCCGCCATCATTCTTTCTTTTTCTGTCTTTCAAATAGACAGCTGAGGGAACCATCGGGAATTCTGAATTAACATTTATGAAATGATGATAATGGTTTTTTTTTATGTGGAGGAAGGGAGAGAGGTATGTAAGGATCGTAGCTAATGGAAATCTCTAGTCTCTACCTACCCCTACAGGAGACAGGCGTGATGATATGTATGTATGTTTACCTAACGTAGACCTATGGTGGGCAAAGTACAAACAAGCATTTGCAACAGATTAAGTTTTAAGACCGACACAAAGTGTACAGCATACTAGCACAAATCAGCGATGTAAAAGAAGTGGTAAGCTTAATATAATTAATAATTGACGTCAATAAGTGATTAGAATATCCTATACTGAGAATAAACAATTTGAATTTGAATCTCACGCTACAATGGATTTGCACCTTAAAATGTCTGTGACTTGGTGGAATGCATGTTGACACTGCGTTGCATACTTTGCGCCCGTTCTGATAATGCTTACAGAATTCCTAAGCAGCCATTAAAATTAATAGCTCTATTTATTTTATTTATTGCACACAGTTTGAGGTAAGATCGGTTTATGATGACACCTATATTTCGCGTGAGAATGTTTTTTTTTTCATATTTAAGCATAGAATTGGAAAATCGCGTGCGGTCGGCAATTTTTTAAGAATCTATGTACTTATTTAGGTAAATATGAAAACTAAATTAAACATTTAAACGTAGAAGTACTAATAATCTGATTTATCTTTTATATTATTTTTTTCTCTCGAAAACAAAAACGCCCCGAAATGGTTTCTATTATAGCTATATCTATTTTATCTAGTTAATAATTCTTGTATGTATGAAGGAGGCCTATATCTATGAGAGTAGCCAATGTCCAGCAATGGACGTCTTGCAGCGATCAATGATAAGTATAAGCACTATAAATGCAAATAGCCTATAGGTTGAACAATCCAAAGATCTACTCGTATTGCCCTGTTAGGGCGAGATAAGGACGAGAATGTACCTAAATATACTATTACTAAGAATACTATACCTAAGAAATATCAAAATGTCTAAACTCGAAACACCTACGGTCCAGTATCAATTTCTATTCATTAATTCAGAAAGTCCATGTAGATCATTGAAACGAGTTATAGAGAATGTAAGGTATTAATTCCTTGAGTGATAACATAATTTTTCTATAACGCAACAACTGGTTCCTACTCGTATAGACGAAATCTATTGTAGGAGAACAATAGTGTGGACTTGTCGTGAAATGAAACAATGCGCAGATAGTTCCTAAATACGAGTGACAATTCTCTGGAAGTGAACTATTTAACGAATATACCGACTTTATAATCTACGAGTATATATATACATGTTTGCCTGCAAATATATAGCAATTTTGCACAAAATTGGATAATTCTTTTTTTTTTTTGTTGGTTATTGTCATGACAAACTTTGTATAACATTTTTTTTTATTTTCTCCGCAATCTAATACTATTTAAATTTACTCAAGCCATAAAACCTATTAAAGAATTAATATACTTATGTAACGTTTATAATTTTTTTATTATCATTTAAAAATAAATTTAATAAATAAGTATTTGTCTATGACATATTCTTAGCTGAGATCTTCTACTCTTATTTTAGAATGTTTTCCGATAAATGGCAAGTATTGCAATATATATAGAGCCTTTAATTTCGTGTCGGTTATTTTTATGATACATCAAATCTTAATATACAAATATTTAGAGAAAGTGTAATTTTTTTTAATTTATATATGTATAGTTTTTTAAATTGGAGAATTGGCAATCAAGAATATTAGAAAAAATAGTAAAAGTACTTAGCCGACTAAAGGGATAATATGAGTTTAAAAAATAACAGCACTGAGGAACTGATGCTTCAAATTGCCACTTCTAGTCAACAAAAAGCATCGAAGCCATTGGAAATAAACAGATCACTTGGTATCTGAGTGTGGGCCGCCGGTGAACACGCGCACTCGCAGATTGTAAGTCTTGTGCTGGAGCTACATTCGCGCAGAGATGGATTCAGGAACCATTATCGTAATTGTTGAGATCATATACAAATTTATTCTTAACTAGCGACCCGCCCCGGATTCGCATGAGCATAAAAACATCCTCTTGAATCACTCTATCTTTAAAAAAAAAGCGCATCAAAATCTGTTGCGTAGTATGCATACATAGAAATAACAGAGAAAGAGACTTTGTTTTATACTATGTAGTATTAGTGATTAAATTTATTTCATGTGATACTTAGTGAGGTAGATAGACATTTATAGACATTAATAGACAGGGAGATAATGAGGAGTATTTATCGTAACTATCAAAAGCATTTACAAATTTTCCATATTTTTATTTTTGAAAATTTGATGCTAAGTGAGGTAGATAACTAAGAACGTACTAATAATAGATCCTAGACCATGAGACGCCATCAAGGCTTTATGAGCGTTGATAGGCTGTGGCGGGTTGAGACTGCGCGTCTATCTATATGCATTATTACGCGGGTCATCTACAATGGGCCACATAGATCAGTGTATATACAGGGTATTTTAGTTTGTCAGTTTTATGGTATAGTGGTAAAAATTTCTAAATGACCCTCTGTACATACCTAAATTCCAACATGATAGTAAATATTATGAGAACATTCATTAAATCATAATAAAAAAGATCATTAAAATATTTACCATGGCAAAGTAAAATTACACACGTTTAGCTATATTTTAATCATCATTCCTACCACACAAGTGCCTCCTGGCTGATAGTCATACTCGTAATATTTATCTAAAACTAACTTGCGATGATAGTATTATATGCGAGTACGACTAAAATTAACCTAAAAAATCCGATGAAAGTAGTCCATCCCTGGATTGGCGAAGTGCAAAACACTGTCGATGCAAGCAGTCGTGATATACTGCGCGGGGGCAATCGCGCCGACACGTGGGCAACGATATGGCCTCCTCAAAATTTACCCCGTAGTGATTGTACTTAGTTATGTAAAATTACACGTTGACTTACATCCTTTGAGGCTTTGTACATATTTTCCTTACTAAATAGAATCGTGTACAGATAAAATGCAAGTAGAATATGACATAAAATAACAAAGATTAAGTACAATAAGATAATTATTATTATATTTATTATTTAAGTAAATGTTATTTTTGCACCCACAAACTGTTCTCTGCTTGACCCAAAGGTTGACTGTTAGATAATGCTTTTAGCATTAAGTCCGCCTATTGTATTTTTACAATAAAGTTAAATAAATAAATAAAAAAAATTATTAAGTCACTTACACAAAAGTTTTTGTATGTCAAATACGTTAAAAGCATCATGTCAAATAGTAAGGTGACTAAGAAATACCATATGATGTTGTTAGCGACTGATTTTATAAAATCTATTGGTAGAAGGCACAGTACAGCAAACCCGTGAGTAGAAAGGTAATTAATAGAGACAGGCTTAAACTATGTTTAAATTTTAAAATGACTATGTGTATAGAGAAAATGCAGATAAAAGTACATTTGTTATGTATATTTTATTCATCATCAGTAGCATCAACTATACGGTCAGTTGACCATGCACACCTTGGTGGCAGCGTTCTCCGGAACGCCCCTCTCGATAACTTCATTAAATCGAAATGATTCCTAAAAAAACTTTCTTAATTTCGAACCAAAAACAATCCTTCTGATTTTCCACTCCAACAATTTCCGAGCATGAAGCTATTAAAATCAAATTGAACAGTGTATGTCTATCTGGATGTACGAATTAACAAGCGTGTTAAATCAGCATTCAATCATTACTGTTATGTTTAAAACTACTCTGGGTATTAGGGCATACACTTTAGACATTATTTTATGTAGTTACTATTCCCCTTATTCATAAATGAATAATTTATACTACTCGTCCAATGAAGCTTTGACTTCTGCATCTGCTATATCTTTACAAGACTACAATTATTTAAAAAAAAACTGCTAATAAACATTTGATAATTCGATAAAATGCCGATTTGCCCAATGGTCTAAAGTGTGCGTTACAATAGGGTTGATAATGTTGGTATTGGCTGCATAGCGTCATTCAATCGAGTTTTTATCTACGAGCCCGCTTGACCTCAGGCCTCCCGCCCACGAAGACGACTGCTTAAATAATCATCGGCACCACAGACATGAGGATTAATAGACGCCGAATTAATCGCAACACTACACTATTATACACTATGTTGCAAAATTCTGTCAAGCCTTTCCTTATTTGCTTGGTAATCTTGTGTTTTTTTTAAGTATGTTTTAGACAATTATAAAACATTACACAAAAAGGAAAATCATCTTCATTTCAGCCGCAGGCTGTTCAATGCTAAACATAGATCTACCCACATTTGCACCAATATACACTTTTTTAAAAGTGTATATTGGTGCAAATACGAGTATGCCAAAGCTTTAAATAAATATCGAAGTAGCTATTATGATTAATAATTATGAGAAGGTCAACCAACTTTGTGTGGATGAAATGATATGATTAAAATAATAACACTAAACATAAAACACTAAACGTACAGATCTGTGGTAAAAGTTAAAATTTTGGAACTTGTGTTGTCTATTTGAGGAGTCGTTCTATGACAAGTGCGGCACAGGTGTGAGAATTATCCTGTTCATCTCTGTAGCGTGTTTGAAATGCCAGCAGTGTTCACTGTTATAGCGTAGTTCGAAATATTCATTTATTTATTTAAAACTTTATTCTACAAATTAAAAATAAATTGTACAAATGGTGTACTTAATACCATATGGCATTCCTGTACCAGTCAATTATTAGACCAAGCAGAAAATGTGATTGTCGGCGATTAATGAATTTTTTAAAATACCGTATATATATATAAAAAAATAAGCTTATTAAAAAAAAAAAAGATAAGTCCGCCATTGTATATTGGTTTAACTTTCTATGTTTATATATGTTTTTTATACAATAAAGATATAAACAAACAAACAAATAAAATGAAATTATCTATGAAATATTTTTTATGTTGCCATATTTCTTGCAAATAACATTTTCATTACTTTCAAGAGTTTGAAGATATTTCATATATTCAAATTTCAGACAACAAAAAAAGAAACTTATGTAGGTATATTTAATTGTGTACTACATTTGGACGCGTGACCCGGGGTCATTCTCTCTCCGTATCATAATTACCAGACATCCAACACGATTATGATCATGGCACACAAGCAAGTCTTTGTGTTGCATTAGAAGGCCAATGGTTTTCAAAATGTTATGCATAATTTATTTATTTATTCATTCCCAAAACACACAGTTGAAAAATATTTTTATATGCAAAATTTATTCTAATGATCATAAAATTTTTATAAGTGACAAATATTGTAGATGTTTTTGTCATCAAAATAAACTGTTCAAGTACCAGTCATATAAATGGGATTTAAAAAAAAGCTTGGTCATTTGACATGTTACATAATAACACGATTAATCCATTTTCAACTTAATTGATTGTAAATCCAGACAACAAGAGATTCAAATCAATACGAGAGATAAATCTCTAATGGTACTTACTAATGAGACAATCAACCAAAAAAAAGTGTGCATAGATGCTTGACTAGGAGTCATTCTCTCGCAATATCATAATTACCTGAAATCAAACATATTTGTGATTATGACAAGCAAGCCTTGTGGTATGCGTTGCGAGAATGAGAATATTATTTCAGGAAATATATTAATACATGTACAGTTTGGAAAACACTCAAACAATACGCACCGATGTCTAAGACTGACTAGTATGGCACCCCCACTTCTCTCGCTACTCGACCATTTTGTCTAACCGCCGTTTAAATAGCCGTCTCTACTCTTCCCGTCGATACATCAATCAAACAAACAAACATGTATCATTTGAGCATCTTTTTTCTTCTCAATTAGACCTTTTGTATGGTCGGCACAAAAACGAAACTCTTGAAATAAAATTAAATGCATCATTTAGCATTTATTTTTGACTGTCTATTGTTATGCTGCCTATTGTTAGGTGTTGTAAGTGAATCTTTGTATTTTATTTAATTATATTTGTGGTGGTTAACGCTCATAAATGTGTACTCATATTAAGGAGATATTGTTGTGGCTGGTACTAACACCAAGATTTCTAGACTACAAGAATTTTGTTTTATAAATTACGAATATTACTCAAGTATGCGAGTTAGCAGTCATGTAGTTCTCATCTGATTAAATAGTTGATAGTAGGTATCCCTATTCGTACAACTGTGGAAACAAAGTTGCCCTAAAGCTCACGTCAAAACACAAATAACACTCAGATTAATCCTGACGAATTCCAACCTCAGCCCCCGAAACTTGTCGATCAACTTAATTGATCAATGAATACGCTAAATCGAATATTTTAAACTCAGACGTTTAATCAATTTCAGATATCGGAGGCACCACTCAATCATGACTTTGTGTACGAAGTCATAAAGAATTTGCACATATCGATATTTTGTGTTCTTTTTTTTTATATTGGGGTGCAGGTTAATCAAATTATCAGATTCCTTTTAAGATAGGTTTTATAAAAAAGAAACCCATTCGAAAAAATCATCAATTGCAAAATTCCCAACGGTGTGTAGCAACATCTTTTGCACCATACAAATTATAAGAGCTTAAATCGTACACATAGAAACAAACTGCACTTGCACAGTTTCATTAACCTAGACAAAATCTTTGATTATAAATACCGCGTTTTTGTGGCGTCACACTCATTCTAGTTGAATAAGTGATCATTAGCGATTGTTTGGTAACTTGGGAATATTTCTTTGATTCATTACAATATTTGTGTTGACATTATTTAGTAAGTATTTCAAAACATAAAGTCTCCACCCTGCCACTCAAATCGCTGCGTCAATTCGTCAGCATCAGAGGAGCAATCTTTAACCGATTGGGTGCGACCTTATCTCCTTTTATGGTTCAATCTTAAAAAAGATTTATGATAACGCACGCCAGGCGAGGCTCACAAACAATTTAAAATAAATGACAAGGAGTTACCTCCAATTGTGATGGAAATGCTTTCTGCAGTAAAATTAAACGATAACTTGGTCGTTTAGAGAGATTTAAATAGCTTAGCCACTTTTATTAGGTCTACCTACGTCAAGTTTGGATGCTGAACAATTTTATGGTTACTACATGTCACTGAGCTGTGCCTATGGTTTTTGTTTTACTTTTTAACATTGAATATATTAGATATTATATTGAATCGATTTATTTATACTTTGCGGTTTTCTGATTACCTTTACAAGGCATTAAATTTTTGGATGATATCAATTTTAAATTTTAATCCATAATTTAAGTGCTAAAAACTTTCAAAATTATTTTTAATTTGGTATAAAGTATTATGTTAGCTAGTAAGTTTGGATAAAGTTACTTTTCCTCGTGATACATCTAGTTGAACATAGTGGCTGGCCCACGCATGGGAAACGAATAAAAAAAATTAAAATCTAACGAAATAAGTATGTTTAGATTGTAATTACACACTGAGCATTATTAATAGTATGGCGTGACACAGTCTCTGAATCGCATAACTTGTGTTAAATTAACTTCAACGCTATAAAACTGAGAAATAAAAATTAAAGAAATGATTCCAATAATAAAACCACCTGTACAAGCACTTTGGTACAGAAATTACTGTCACACAAGCAAGAGCAACTCATTTAAAATACAAACATACATCCAATTAATAAAAAACTCATTAGCGACACATCGTTTTCTTGAATTTACGATTATAATCACCTTATCTCGTTGAAAATAATCTCAAAGTCACACATTTGAATCGTCTTATCCGGTATTGAGACACAAAATATCAAGTTTACAGAAATATAATTTCGAAGCATTTGCCTTGTACGTGACCTTTGTTAAAGAAATATTTTTATTTAAATTTTAAGATCATTGTTTTTAATCCAATTTATTTTGGTAATAATAATGATATGGATTCTAAAATAATAAAAAGGTAATATTTTATAATTTTGAATATGCAAACGCCTCCCTTTTCCATACCTCTCGGTTTCTTTGATTTCATCCTTAAGTCTCTATCAATATCTTTCAGATCATCTGTGCATCTCTTTCTAGGTCTACCCTTTTATCTTTAGCCGGCCTTCTTCCTCCTCTCTTTTAGTCAGTGTGAACATTAAAAAGTGATTTATCTATTGTCACTTTATTTTATGAACCAGGCCAGCTCGAGTTATCACACGAAATAATAATAACATTACAATATTTTGTACATTAAGTGCATACGGGGTGTGCCACGATAAGTGAGGCTAAGGCTTATGCGTTTCTTAAGATACGCTGATACAGAATTAAGAATGTCATAGAAGAGGGAATTATCAATTTGATACTATGTTAGTATTTTAATATTGAGTGATTAAATATATTATATTCCTAGACGAATTAAACTTATGAAGTTTAATTTAATTTATGATATAATAAATTTTTTATATTTATAATAACCCGAAATAAAAGAAATGTTTAATGAAAAAAAAAAAAACACTTTAGAACACAATAAAGTTATTTTTATTTCTGTGAAAGCTTGTTGTAACACAATGAGTACAAATTATCATCTTTTATTTTCCTCAAGGCATTAAGATCACAAATGAGATTGACACAATCTGAAAGTTAATCAAGATTGTCAGGAAATAGCATTTGTTGAGTCATGTGTGATTCATGATTTAATTCTGCCACTCTCATTTGGACATGATTCATAAGTGTTTGCGTTTAATTCAATTAGTCAAACATTGTTTTTAAATTCGACATTGGATTATTGCAATGGTGAAGAATATTTTTCATGTTACGTAATCAGTAATTTATTAATTACTTTTTAAGATATAATGAATCTTGCTTGCAGCTTCATATGCGTTGTACTGCTTTAATGCATTTCAAATTATATATCTACATTTTAATGATAAAACAAATGGATGCAGTGTTTACTATCTTTCCAAATACATACAAACATACAAAAAGGGGAACGTGACATATCTATTTCTTATTAGCACAACAAAATGAGTACGTAGGCGTCCCTAACGATTTTCCAAAAACGTAATGTCGCCAAGCAAGCCAGCCCAACACCTTCTCCATTGACAACCATGTTTTTTTTTCATTTTATCCCCTCGGCTGTAGGTACGACCACAATTTGTTTTATTAACGACACTTAAACGGCACTTATTAAAAATGTGGGCGTGAAATTATTTTACCTTTCGAAAGTTTATTGTATGATATCGAAAACGTAAGTGTTATTTTTGATCGCGTTCATTTTTGATCGCGTTCATTTTTTTTATTTAAGACTCGTATTGTACATGTACATTTTTATTTTCTATGCTATATTCTTTATTTTATCATAGCACCTTGTAGCATCCTTAAATTTGAAAGAGATACACCTGACAATGAGGAAAAAGGGCGTTGTGTCTAATCTTGCCCGGTTTTAAACATAGAAGGAGGCCAAAACTCCGACTCTATCTTTTTTCTTTTTATTTATAACTTATGTAAAACATTTTGTATAAATCGACTGCAAACCTGGTCTTTGGGATAGCATGGTATTTAAAATTGGTCAGAGATTCGTAAAGAACGATGGCTTGTTTTGTTCGGATATGTTGTCAGTTGTTCACATTAAAATCTTAAAAATAGAGCAATAAATCAACGAACAGACATTCACAAATGTCTGTTTGTAATATAACTAAAAACGAATTGAACATCAGAAAGTACATGTATTAGTAGTTAGATAATTAAGTAGTAATAAATAACTCAGTATCTCTACATATTATTGATACAAATCGACTCGCTAAGAGGAAAACTGATATAAACAATCGCTTGAAAAATTAATGAATTAGATGAATTAATGAACCTCGTTAATTATACAAAATCATGACATTAAATAGGTATCGAGCTTTATCGAGCACTACGGCCTTATTTGACCTTCAATTGACACTGATGTTGATCGAACTCATCTCGGAGCAATTAAAACAATCAGAACTGGATACGATTGAAATTAAATGCAGATTCCATTTAGGATGATGACCTTTTATTTAATTTAAACCATACTTTTAAATAATAATTCAAGCTCTAGGAATGACGACTAGACCAAATCCTTACATAATGTACTTAGATCTTTTAAAAATGTAGATCTCACAAATACATCGCAATAATTTTTTTGTACATGTCGCAATCAATTACTGTAATTCATTTATGTACTTTGTGTAATATTTGATAAGTATTCAGATCTCTTTTTTCAGAAACACAAACTCAATTAGTAAGATACTGCTAAAAAATCTCAACATATAGAAAATTGATTTTTAAAAATGCCTGGTAGAGACAGCGCGTGATTAGAATAATAATAAAATTATGTACCTAGGTACCCTATAGAAGATTTCATCATGATGTTAGTTATTTTATTGCTTTAAGAAGAATAAAAAAAAAAAAACAAAAATAATCATAAAGGTTAATAACTTTCTTTTTCCATACCACACTACAGCATAAAAATCTGACAAAAAAGGTCTGACGCTTTCGTCATTTGAAAAGGGAAACAATATCGGGCAGATCGTAAAACTGCCGAAACAGAATGCCAACAACAATGAGGCGGTATATATTTATTGGCAATTTTATTGGTCGCTTGAAGAAATTAAACCTGGACATATATCACGATGACTGATGGATAATACGGACTACTACATGGGAGCTAATGAAAATACTGGGAAAAAAAACTTTGTGACGATAATGAATTTTGATGTTAAAAGAAATGTATAAAGTTTTATGTTTTTACCAGAACCTAAGGTTGAAAGCTTCAGGTCAGGCTTTAGTGGACCCTGTGCTCTGCAACAATCACTTGAGAATGAAAACTTCAAGCATTTATTGAGCTTGAAATGAAATAAGAAATTCTGAAATAGCTTAAAGATCCAAACTTTGATTAAATAAATCAAAGGATCCAAGGTTGGCCCAAAAAGAAAATTTATATTACTTCACAAATATAATATTCAAATCGTATTAAATTTAGCTACAAGTTTTATAAAAAATCAATATAGCAACGTTACTTAAAACAATCACAATAAAGCCCCAAGTTAATCGGAACGCTAAAGATCGTGTCGCGAGACAAGGAATAAAAAAAAACAATCATAAATACAATAGCGCAAGTCATAGTTTCCAGCCTGGAATGGATTGTTTGATGTGTTCCCTTTGTTTCTAGATTTTAAAAAGAAAATTCACTAATGTATATTCTATTTTTTATATATTTACTTTAAGAGAATGTAAAAGTAAAGAATATTTAGCATACCTTTTAAAAAAACACCTTGAAATAAAAAAAAAGACTTCTATGAATAACTAAACTAATGTTAAAACTAAAATGTCCAGTTTTTGACAGGCATAAAAATCATTGACATTTATTTTTACAAATAGGGCAATAATTTATTCAGATGATTCCGTGCATTGGAAGACACGTTAAGCCGTTGGTCTCAGCTGCCATCTGGTAGTCGTTAAAGGAACCACGTCAGTGGCCGAGAGGCGGTTCCGAAGAACTCTGGACACTGTGCATGGTCGATTGACCATGACATCTACACAAAATGATGATTATTTATTCAAACATAAATTTTGGATCGAAGCTGGAAGTTTTAAATGGAAAACACCAATATTCGATTGTCCGATACAGCTGGGTGTTTGCCAGTTCAATTATCATTACCAAGACATTCAGCCAAGTCACTATCTTCTGACTGACCCGCATTAAATCGGTTAATTCAAACTATTTATCGCCTATGCATAGCATTGATCAGATTTGGGAATTGTTTGATGATGTTGCCTCTTCGACTATTGTGACTTTAGTTTGATGGGTGTGTACTATGGTAATCGGGTGATTGAATTTGATTCAATGATGGTTTGTTAGGTGAAAAATTACTTCTTTTTTGGTTGCATGTAATGAGCTGTAGTATGTCAAAGAATTTTTTTTAATATTTTACTTTTCTGTGTCTTCTCGAAATTAAGGTATTTTTTCTTTATACTTATTAGGTATTGAGAGTTAAAAACTTTTTCCGAATATTAATAATTTTGCACACATTTTGAATAATTATGAATTATTTTATGTCTTGCTTGAGACTCTACTTGTATGCACTATTTGTTTAGAAATTCTGATTTGTGTTATTTAAAGTAGTTTATTATTTATTGTAAGTACCACTGTTTGAAATAAATAAACGTTCGATCAAATAGAAAAAATATATCATAAAAATAGTTTAACCATCCATCACACTTGGTATCCAAATGACAATAATCATTACCATCGTCATTTTATAATACTTTAATCAATACATCTACAAATATATACATACCCAGTTTAATTATACTGACTATTTAAGTCATGTTCGTGTCTTACAAAATTTTTTGTGCACCTATATTAACATCGCCGTAATCAGATTAACAAAGCAAGCTGATAACATCTACATTTTTAACATAACAGCCTTCTTCTCCATTGTTGTAACTTAAAACTTTAATTGAATTTTGTTAATAATATGAAACAATGAGATTTATTTTAATATAGATTAACGAGCAATGACTTGACACCCTAAAACCAAATCCGATGAACCTCCGTCCAGTTTTGAACTTAACAATTTATCATTACCGTCCATATGTCATTCTATTCAATTTTATGAGCTATGACAACGTTGTAAAATCTATTTTGGATTATATATACCGTAACGTTATCTTTGTCAATATTATAGATGTGCCTCACTGCATTAAAATTAGTTCGAAATGTATTAATATGTATTAGAGTCAGCCTTTTTACACTATTGGTTATTGGTTCATTGTTAGGTTATGTAAATTTTCCGAACTTGTTTGTTTTTGTATGACAGATATATCGTATATCTAATGTGAAATAACTTGCGTAACTACGACTGTAGTAAAGTACTTTTTGTTTGTTTACATTAAAAAAATAGAAACTGTATAAATACCTATAATATGTTTTCCTTTTGCGCCGTAAAATTTTTATTTAACTGTAAATAAAAAATAAGTTTTAAAAGAGGAAGTTTTTTAAAGTTAGTAATTTTGTTTGTAGGACAAGATACTCTCCGGAAATAGTCAACCGATTTTAGCATATCCATATCCATACTAATATTATAAATGCGAAAGTCTGTCTGTCTGTCTGTCTGTCTGTCACCTCTTCCCGGCTAAACTGCTGGACCGATTGTGATGAAATTTGGTAGGGATGTAGTTTACGACCTGAGGTCAAACATAGGCTACTTTTGGGCGCGATATAACCGAGTCCCACGCGGGGCGAAGCCGCGGGGAACAGCTAGTTTTTTATATAATTATGGGGCAATTATATAGATTTTAACAATCCTTTTGCAGCTTGATTCTTAGGAAAGGTTCTTGACTATTATAGAACCCACGGACAAAATAAATCGCAGGAAATAGCTACCTGTTAAATAAACAGTATAACCATACCAGTATCTCATTACTTCTATATTCATTTGTACTTTACGGGAACAAACGTAAGCTAACATAAACTATGATTGTTTAACTGCTGAGTAGCAGGCAATGCACGATTGACACAAATAAAGCCTCTAATTGGGGGAGTATTACCAAAAACGTGCATCGATTTGCCGATTGCAAGCCGTTTCTATTATGTGTATTAGGTATATATTTTGCTAAGCTATACAATAAAAGTACTTTTATTATGCTGATTCCTAATTAACGGCAAGCAATTTAAGTTAATTAATTAAAAAAAAAATTAATACGTTAATATTATTTACGCGTTTTTGCATTTATTCGCAGTCAGCGGTCATGTAGCCTATTTAGTAAATATGTAATCGTATAAAAAAACCGACTAAGTGCAAGTAAGACTCGCGCCCGAAGAGTTTTTACCATTATCTATACAAATGCCGAAAAATGTAATTCTGTGAAACTTTCAACTGTTTCAACTGTCAAACTAAGTAGATGTGCGGAACCCAGACACAATATAAATACTATTGTTATGCGAGAATTTTGTATACAAACCGATCGAAAATATCAAGCGGTAATCGAAGAGACAACCCAATTATGCTATTCCAACACATTTGTTTCAAAACAACAAAATGGCTTTGACACACCTAGTTCATCGTCAGACAAATGAACTCGCGTTAATTCCTAATGAATGATGCTATCGAACAATAGCGGTTAAAAGCCATAAGACCAAGACAGTAGCGATCCCAGATAATCCTGAAGGCGCTAATCCATTGCTGCATGCATATGGAAATGCTATGAACGCTTAGCTTATAAGTACAAGTTGCGACTAAATACATGCTAAGGAATCGCAACTGTACCTTATTAATCATTTGGATTATTGTATTTGAGGAAACATTGTAAGGCATTAAGAACAAATTAGTATACTATAGTTCAATAATCTATTGTAAAATTCCACCTCTATCTTACATTATTTGATTTGAAATTCGATACAGAGTTTTTTTGACTTGCTCTTTTCTTGTGATGATTGTGGTTTGGCACGCCTTCATGATTATGTTTTCTTACAGATCTGACATGATTCCTTCAACGACAACCAGGTGGCAGCTAGAACCAATTGTTTATCGTGCCTTTCAAAAAATCCGAAGCACGGAATTATCTCTATTATAAGACAGTCAGGTGATTTAAGCCTGCAATATCCTCAGTCCTAACAAAACTGGAATCAACTGAACATAGCATGCTTCCCGAGGAAATCAATCCCACGACACCCGGGTCTTCTAACGCCTTGACCACTGAACCAAAGAGGCAATACTATAAGAAGTATGTAAATATGATAAAATAAATATCGAAACATCTTAACATGTTCAACCATACTATGGATTTCTGGCTTTAGCTCATTTTAATGACATTTTGAAGTATGTCAATCCGTGGATCACCGGGTCGTGACAGCCAAGTGGCGATGTCGTGATCCAAATTAATTAAAACAAAGACACAAAACTGAAATTATCACGATTGACTTTTGTTGGTAATAATGTGGATGTGATTTACGATATTTTTCGATTAGTTTGATTGGAGTTGTGGCAAGTCATTACGAACATTGATTAATTAATTGATATGGGCCATAAATTCTTGGAATTCAAAACTTTTTAATCGATATTGAACTTTTGTTTACCTTTATTCAAAATAAGGAGGTATTTGAAAAAAGAAACCTTTAACCCTTTAAATTCTGAAGCAATTAAAGCCGTCATATCCATGTGAGTGTAGACAGCCCACCGCGCTGGTATGAAGCACGCCAACGGCCAACCGTCACATTTCAAAATACAATATGCTAATTAATAAAAAAAGATCACAGTCCTTTTTCATTTTATTTGCACTACAAGCGAGAAGCGTATGCAAATCAACGCCATTTAATTACGAAGCAAACACGACTGGTGCTAAAGAGAGTTTTGAGAAGTGGACATTTAAATTGTGAGTGTAGTGTTTAGACCTCAGCGATATTGACTCGTGTAAGGGTTGTCTGCTGTTGGTATCAATAGAAAAAAAAAATGCTAGAGTAAATGTGATCTTTCATATGCCTTCTGGGAGGTTTCTGCTGAATTTGCATTTTACATAAGCAAGGTTGAAAAAAAAGGAAGAGACAAAATCGAGGATTTGTTTTTACTTATGTACACAAACATTAAAATAACTACGGTTTAAAAAAAAATCCTAGACCAGACTATTTATTTGTTAAGTACAAATAATTAGTCTTTTATATGAAAATTATTTAAAACACACATCGTTAACGTTTACCTTAACTTAATAAACTAAGATTTTTAATCCTGCATATGACAATGGACAACACAAAATTAATCAACTGTGTCGCAGTGGCAAAAATAAAAATAGCAGCCGTACTTCCAAGAAATATACATTAAGCATATTTAAGTTGTATCAATGTTCAATCAAGATAGTCATGTCAACCATTGAGAGTGTCCCCAATCAACAATAGAGGCGACATTAATTCTATCCATCATCTCCAAAAAGGGTTGAAGTTCATTAAAGGACGCATTCCTCAAGTATTATTCTTTGAAAACTGGTAATAAAAATAATAACAAGCGGCCACCCTGCCAAGTGCTATCAGCTCCATCTGTTGTCGCTGCGGACAAACTCGCCTAATGAACGATGATAAATCATATTCGAGAGGCGGCTCGAGACCCGTTCTCTATAATTCTTTCGTTGCGTCAGCACGCGGAGGGTTAACTTATTTCTTTATTCATTACCGTTTTACTTCTTTGCGTGTCGGTGACGCAACTTTACGAACCAGTAATGGATGCTTAACTATTTGAAAGTATCGCAATCAGGTGAGATATTTAGAAGCGTAGCTCTAAGATGTCTCTCGACCGTGTCCCTGCCCGCACAGCATTGTGCTTACTAATGATTTTATGCAAATGCAGCCTCTTTAGATCGAAGTCTTAGCGCGATCTCAAACCGTCAGGTACCAAGCTCATTATTAACAATTTGAAATATGACTTGGATTTTTAACTACATTTTTATGAAATAAATTAGTTTTTTATCGATTGAGGGTTTTGAGGGTTTTAAACAACTTTTGATAATGAAAAGAGGTTTGTATAAATCAGAGTAGTGTTTTCTTTCAGGATTACTCCAGAATAAGAGAGTATTAAAGGATTTATATTACCCTGTAACTCTTAATAGATACGGAAAAACATTGTTGGTGAACAAAATGATGATGACAATGATCTCTGACTGATTTTTGGCTTGATTCTGACTTATTTATGGCTTCAACTATTAATGCTCGCCTGAAGATGACTTATATAGCCTACCTTTACAGTAACCGTTCTTGGGCATTGAAGAATAAATATAGAATAAGTTAAGCGACACTTACTCTTTAATCATTTACTCATATCTGAGGACTATAGAGGAAATTGTAAAACAACTTAAACGCAAACGTGTGTCATACATAATCTCATTAGTATTTGCCTGACGATGTAACTAAAGATTTGCGACTGTGACAAATCGTAAATTCGGAGGAATTTCAAAACAACAGGTAAGTACCCACGTAATACAAAATGGTTGTTGTAATGGTTTTTCCAAGCAACAGTAACTATAGTTTCATAAGAAAGAATTATTCTGAATCTATCCTGGAAATCTTATCACGCGAATTTCGAACCCCATATTTCCCTTTGCAAAAACTACACTTAAATAATTTAAAAAAAAATATTTCTTTTCCTTGCTGCCTCTCGTTGGCTTAGCCAAAGTCACAATCGCAAAACGTTAACGACGTATGACAAGAACAAGAAGTAAGGGATTGACATAAGATTTGACCACGTGATTTACCGCAGCTTATGTCAATCCCATACATTTTGTTCTTGTCGACATTCGTCAGCGTTTTGAAATTGTCACATGGCTACGGGTGCTGAGATCCAATTATAATGCGTAATGGTTAACATGCCTGACCGCTACTCAGGAGGTCCCGGGTTCGAGCCCCGGTCAGGTCAAGATGCAAAATTATATTTTTCTGATTGACCTGGGTCTTGGATGTTTATCTATATATGTATTTGTTATAAAATATAGTATCGTTGAGTTAGTATTCCATAACACAAGTCTCGAACTTACTTTGGGGCTAACTCAATATGTGTGATTTGTCCCTATATATTTATTATTTATTATTATTAATTATACATCATTTTACCTGACTACGTCAGAAGAAGCTTTTCAAATGCATTATGTAACCTGCAAACTATACGGCTTAATAGATTTTAGCTTGAGATTTGTCATTGGATTTATGTGCCACTCTGCTTCTATGGCCCATTAGTTAAGGCTTTTTACCTGAAGATCCGGAAGTCATGAGTTCCCACTGGAACACTTTCTTTGTTTAGTTATTTCTAGTTTGGTTAGGACATTGAACGCTTGAACCACCTGATGAATCTGATGATAAAAAATGATTATCTGATAAATAAAAATGATTCCGCATTTTACAAGACATGTTAAGCTATTGGAACCGGCTGAGAGGCGGTTCAGAATAACTCTGACACCAGGGTGTGCATGGTCCTAGGATTGACCTTTCAATTCATACGATATCATAATTATGTTACACTTGATATTCTATTATCTGTTGTAACAAAAAATGCAGTTGGTTTTTTCATTTACAATATTTAACTAATTGCTTGACTGTACTGTGAACAAATTCACAAAGGTACGACTGTTTAACATTTTAACAAAGTTCATTTAAGTCCAATTTTTCACTTAGTGTCAGAAATGTCTTCCCACGTTCTTCCTCATACAAAGAACAAAGAGTAAAATCGTTATTAACCTTAATTGCGATAATTACATAGCTCACCGGTTGACAAAATGATTTATTAACACTAGTTTCTTTGTAAAGCTTTGGCCATATTTATTAATATTTAGTTATTACTAGTTCCCACCTAAAATTAATTGTGTCACAGCAGAAATAGATTAAGTTCTAGCTTATTTTTTTAATGCTTTTTAGCCATCGTTTTTAATAATATGTTTTATAAGTTTTTAGTACCAATTGATAACAGTTTGTACAGTACAATTTTATTTATGTTTCACATTATAAATAATCCATTTTTTGTGAAATTATGTTTAAACCACGTCTTTACTCAACGTCAAAAAATTTGCTAATGTCCACTAATTGACCGTGGGAAGTAACGAACAATATTGAATAGAATAATTTTTGGCCTAATGGTGTTTTGTAGCACATTATCAAGTTATATTAGAATACTTTTTCACTAATATTTATAACATACTGTCACATGCAACTGGATATTAAAATGCGTCAAAGTAACAATAGATATCATTTAATGAAACATATATTAACGTTTATACTCATAATCTAAATTAATAAGATAGAAGAGTCCTCTCTCAAGCCCTGTAATTTAAAACCACTAATAATTTGTAATATCTTTGAGACCAAGTCGTCATACAAATTGCTGTATTCTTGCTAATTCGTGCCCGAGGTATCGTGTTCCACGCAGACCAAGCTAAAATAGACTGCACATTACAACAGTATTTTATTATTTTACAGATAGGTATTAAAATAATTATGAATAAATAAAGCAAAAGATATTTTATGCAAATTGTAATAAATGTAGATTCATTTTGAGAAATCTTATCTATTTATCTATCGCACATTTCTTCAGGAATTACCTACGCCAAATTATTATCTAAATATTTCCTTATTTAGATTTGGCACTACCTCTATATGACAACTACCCCCACATTTTCTATGTCACCGTTCCATTTTAAACCAAACACACTCTTTCCAAGTCTTACACAAATTGATCAATGATGATGACATATTTATAAATATATTATATATATGTTTGCGTTTTTTCAAAGATATTCTTGAGCGGTGATATCGAATTATTTTAAAATACTAAGTCTATTATAATAGTTATCAATGATGGTCCCTATTATTGTATGAGTTGTATTAATAAGCCTTCTTTGAGATTGACGAACATAGTCTCAAGTTCTGAAACCCTAGGTTTCTAATAGCTACGGTCAAATAATAATTATTTATAAGTAAAAAATTTATTGCGCCATAGTAAATACAATGTAAAATATTGTATGTGACAATATAAAAACGATTTAGTAATATTAAATAAAAACTAGGTATTAAGACACTATTGTCATTTATGACTTTTATTTTTTCAATAAAAATTAGATCAAAAATTATTTGCTTGGGGGATGTACAGTGACCACATTAAAAAAAAAGTAGGGTATCCGGCTACGTAGCCAGAGTCATACAAAAAAAATATAAATAAATAGATTTCTTTGGAGATAGGTGAACTAAAACAATATATCCTATCGCGGGCCTGCTGAAAGATTTTTTTTGGAAATAAGTACCTTTGTACAAAATTTCCTAATTTTAAGTTTCCTATGTTCGTATTTGAGTGTACATGAATTAAATAAATAAAACATACCAACTGAATTGTAAATAAAGAAATAAAATATTTCAAAACAAGTAACATGTATAGTAACATACTTCCACTCCGAACATGAAATCGCTTTTAAATAAAAATAAAACACCTTTGAAATCAGATCAACCCAATCAACAATAGGTACCCGTCAAAAGTCACGAGTGGTCGTTAGTGTACTAAGCTCGTCACATAGCGAGTCCAGACCACATTAGTCAGAGTCAAACAAAGAATCACAATCCGAAATCTTTTAATTGGCATTAAGTATGACGACAGACAGTGACTTGCCTAATCCGACTCGTTATGATATCTTTATAGAGTTGATGAAATGGTTTATTTTTATTGTAACTCACAGTTGATTAAACATTCTTTACTTGATTTTGGTAAAATTAATTACAATTAAATTTACATTATTGTAAAATTATAGAGTGTTTTTATAATTACTGAAATATAGGTATTATAATAAATAACACAATTAAGACTTAGTACCTGGGCGACCGAGCTCTGCTCGGTAGTTATGGTATGCATCCATATTAATATTATAAATGCGAAAGTCTCTCTGTCTGTCTGTTGTTCTTGATTTTGATGAAATTTGGTATGGATTTAGTTGAAGACCCGGGGTCGAACATAAGTTACTTTTAGTCGCAGATGGAGCTGTGGGAAACAGCTAGTCGTGGTATATATGTAAAACAGAATCACTTTTTGTGAAAACACAAAGATAGCGCGTTGTACTTTTTCAGTAGGTAAATAGATTACCGTCATCTAGCATCAACCGTTGTTAGTTGCATTCCTTAAGCACTTTCCACGTTTCAGTGCCCCTTGTATGAGTTTTCCTTAACGTAGACGCTAGCGACTGCGTTAGGATTTTGTATGGAATTTCTTAGTTGCCTTACTATCCGCCAGAGGCGCTGTACAGGTTTGCCATACTAAATCGCTAACGCAGTCGCTAGCGTCTGCGTTAAGAAAAACTCATACTAAGGGCACAGTCCTATTTGAATTGGTAGGTACACTGGGTACACTATTTACTCCGTGGATTGGTAAGTATTTCCTTTGGGTCAGTGGTAGAATTTATCATTCAATTTTTAACCGACTTCATAAAAGGAGGAGGTTATCAATACGTCGGAATCTTTTTTTTTATGTTTATTACTCGATTTCTCAAAGACGCGTGAACCGATTTAAAATTATTTTTTTTGTCTGAAATGTTGGGCCGTCTAATATTAGTTTCAACAGGTTTTGATGACGGAATCCTGAGAAAATGGTGATACTTGGATGACTTGTGATTTGAATCTATAATGTTTCTTAGAAAAATATTTTAATACGTTATAACCGAATTAAAAATTCTTTCAAGCCATTTTAAAATAATATATGCGCAATTTATACTGATTAAATACTTTTATACTCCAAAACAAAAAAAAAAACCTAAGAAAAAAAACGTTCTTTAGTTGTGATTTGAACCTGGAACCACCAGAGTACAAAGTAGATGTCTTAACCACTGGGCCATCGAAGCAGACCGGCCGACGCCGAAATTATTGTACTATAACTACAATTTCATGCGGAAAATCTTTTTTTTTAACATCGGTACATTGCTGGACAATAACTCTTTTCGTACAGCTGTTGGTCTCCGCTTGGGAACCGCCATATGTTCGCCTCATCTTTGCCCGTGTGGCAGCAGCGTAGATCAGTTTGGGCTCCATGGTCTTCACTGTCATCTCAGCGCTGGTAGGCTTTCTCGTCACAGCTCTCTAAATGACATCATCAGAAGGGCTCTTGCCACCATCAACGTCCCTTGCACCCTTGAACCACGAGGTGTAGCACGCGATGATGGCAAGAGGCCTGATGGTATGTTTTTGATTCCTTGGGATCGCGGGAGAGCTCTAGTGTGGGACGCTACATGCGTTGACACACTGGCGCCTTCCCACCTCAAGGGATCGGTTTCGAGAGCTGGATCGGCAGCTGAGAGCGCTGAAACCGCCAAACGACGCAAATATGCCGGTCTTAATCAAGATTACATATTTGTGCCGTTTGGTGTAGAGACGTTTGGACCTTGGGGCCCCAGTGCGAGAGATTTTTTCAATGAGATCTCTCCCCGACTTATCTCCGCTGCTGGTGACAGGAAGGCTGGCTGCTATTTCGCCCAACGGATAAGTATTGCTATCCAGCGGGGAAATACGGCCAGCATTCTTGCTAACATGCCTCACGGGCAAGATTTATTTGAATATTAGTTTTTTTTTTTTTTTTCTGTTTGTAAGTTTAGGCAAATTCATTATATCTTATTCGGTATTATAATTTAGTAACTTAAATACAATATTATATCAATAATTTTTTTTGTCCCATTTAGATCTAAATCTTTGACTAAGTTCGATTACCAGTGCGGAAATTCGTTTATGCTAATATTATAAAGAGAAAATTACATAATTGGGATTTTGGTGGAAAATATGGGAAAAACGAATTTTCCCCGACATGAGACCTGGCTAGATTAATTTTTTGACTTTATAAGAACCTATGTTTAAAATTTCAAAGAAATCGCTTGAGCCGTTTTCGAAAACGCGAGACAAATATATATATATATATATATATATATATATATAAATATACATACATACAAATATTGCTCGTTTAATAGTATAGGATTTAACAACTATAAAAACTTAAGAGCTTTCTTTGTTGTTGTGCAATTCGATCAATTAATGTGCAATAAATAAAACAATATTTATCCTTACTGTATAAGCCGAGCAAATGTTCCCGGATAGCGGTAGCATCATCGTATTAAGCGGAACGTAAAAATTTTAATGTAACTTTTTATACTAAACCACCAAAAGTATTGCATGGCTTTTAAAAACCAATGTCAAAACATTTATTTTAGGAAAATGTTTGAGGACACAAAATGGTAGAGAACATTTAATTACCTATTTATTTAGCAAATAATACATTCAAATTCCATAGGCGGCTCGTGTCATTTCATATGTGTGCAGCAGAATAAATGTAAAAAAGGAAAGGACGAAAGGGGTTTTATCCGCTCTACTTAAATCTCTCCATAGATTCCATTCTAATCTGTCACGTCTATGAGGTCGGCGGTGTAAAGTTCATCAATGCTGAATTCAATTACCGATTACACCATTGTGTTCTGTTCTTTCGATTTATATTTAAATACCAGACGTTTACTAGAAATGTATTGTGAAATGTGATATAACTATTTCTTGATGGAATGGACCGCCCTGTGCGTTGTGGCGAATTGTTTCCCAGGAATTAGAAAGTAAATCAGTTAGATCATTGTAACGCTAATTGAATGTTTGCCCAATTGCAAATAAGGTTTTTTAAATTGTAAACTCACACCAACAACTACACAAAGTATATTGTACGATAAAGTATCGCTATCGCTGGCAAAAACTGTTTTTGGACTTAAAATATTTTGAAGTCTAATCGTTATTGAAATAACTTATTATAATATTCAATCACAGTACATGTTTTATATCGTAACTGTGAAAACAAACATTGTTTTTGCCCTGTGTGAACAATTTTATTTATTTAATATAAATTTCTTGCTAATCTAACGATATTATTAAAACGTGTATTGTTTATTTAAATAAGCAATTTAAAACTGCGATAAACTTGGTAACCTTTGGATTTTAATATAATGTAATCAATATGGTGTGGACATGGAAAACGACGTAGGTAAAAAGATTCAGAAATTGAAAAGATAAGAGCCTAATCAAGTCAGTCTTACACAAAGTAAAGACATTTTCATCATTGTTAGAAAAACTTTTTTTTTCTTCGTACGTAATCCAAAATATTGACAGTTAATGAATCGAATTATATATATTAGCTCGGAGAAATGATGGCCCATGGGGCATAACATAAGCATAGAATTACGAAATCGCGCGCGGGTAATTTTTTTTAATCTATGGGCATAAGGGTTTGAATGGCGACTACGCACGTAGTGAAAAACCATGAGTCTGACACATATAGAATAATGTTCAGATGACAATAAAAAGGGCGCAGGCAAGCGCTGGATGCTGGCTGATTCCAACCGGTCATTCCCGAGACTGAATTGGGCCTTAAATGGAGGCTTAGCATAGCAGTGAACTGCTTAGGCTGAAATAATAATTACCTAATAAAACGGTAAGATTTCGTAGAATTTTTGTACACCTGGTAAGAAGCTTGCTTCAAAATGGAATTTAATATGCCGTATTCAAGCCAGATTCGAAATGGAATTTTCATATCCCCTGTCAAAATAAGCTACGGAGTAGTCCGAAAGGTTATTCGGATAAACCTCTTGGGACTGTCTCATTAGGTAGATTAAAAAAAAAGGCCATGAAAATCTTGCACTAATTGTTGAGTTCAAATCTTTCCTTAGTCAATTGATCTTGTAATACAAAGACGTTGTTGTTCAATCAGAGCTCTTATTTCTAATTGATCGAAGTGGGTCATCAGAAAGTCTGTATGAATTATCGTCATGCCATTTATAGGAGGCTTATGTAAATTATATCGTGGGTACACGATTGTATGATTGTAAACTAAAATTGACCTCGGATGACAGCGATTAACTAGTTCGAACAAGCTTATTGTGATGTGTATTAATGGAAATCATTACAGAGTCAGAGAAGGTGCTTTATTACCTACGTATTTAAAAATTTTGACAATATGCCATATAACAATTACTATAACTATTTTTAAATAAAAAGAAAAAAATAATGGAGAAATTGATTCTGTGTGTATTTGTACACATTGTTTATATTTGTATCAACATGTATAATTTGTGTGTTAATGGTACAATAAAGAGTATATCTATCTATCTAAATATGTGTCATCATAAGTTACATCCCAAAATATTTTGTCAAATATCACTTTAAAATTTTTAGATGTATAATTTTGTTTTTGAGGTAAATAAAGTCAATGATAAACATTGCTTTCAATCAAGATAAATATAATAAATAAATGTATGTTTAAAATTATATTTAACGCCTAACCACCAATTTTAATCTGTTTTAATAAACATGAGCATTTTTTAAGTTTAATCAATCTCCGTTCATGTTATTAATCAATACCATATCTTATACGCATCAGCATATAAAAACACACGGTAAGATACGCTGCATATCAACGACATTAATTCTAATCAAAATTAAACACACACTTACCTACCGTATGAGCCACGATCACTCTTTGTTTTTTACTAGCAGAAGCCCCAATTAGGCAAGGCTGTTGTATCATAAACAAAAATGTCGACGAGAAGTGACAATTTCCCTGGTGGTCTGGGAGCCTCGTAATCTGTCATCTGGCCTGTCAAATTACTAACGGCCAAGCGACCGAACGGCTACCGAACTTGCTACAGATAACACCACTCTATAGAGCAGGTAGTTCTGTAGATACATCAATGTTATAATCTGTACTTTAATGCCTACTCCATCATCGAACTTTCAATTTTGTTAAATACTCGTGTTACTGGCCATTTCACTTTGAAATAATGTTTTTTTTTAAGAACTCTTACTTTTTCTTTTATTCAAAATAATATTCGATTTGTGAAATCGTTATATGCCAGTATTTTTATTAGACGTTACATTTTATAAGCACATACATATTTGTGAAGTGCTTGATTAATATTCAAATGATCGAATAGTTAAAAAAAATACCACAAAACTCACGATTAAAACTACTTAGTTATTCAATTGACGGTTCTGCGGCAATGAGTACAGTGCACAAAATAAAATGAATGAACGTAGGCGGTACCCACACCAAGACACCTGATTACTCTTTTTGACTTTTTTACATGGAATGTTAATTAATTTTTGCTGTCAACCGTAGTCAAACAATATGTAATGATTAATTGTGTTTTTAAAACTGAGTGTACCTGGTTTTATCATTTATGAATATTTATTAATATAAATGACAAAAAAGTTTAATGTGATGATTATCTAGAACAGAATTTTAAATTAGTTTTATCCTAAAAAGTTATTGGTTCTATTTCTATTACAAAAAACTGTAAGAACTAATTTTCACCGATATTTGTTAGCGGTTTCAGGCGGTTTTCAGTAAGTAAAAATATTTGCTCGTTTTTTCATAGATTTTAGTGCCTGTTTTTATGTGTTTGTATCAATCTTAACACAGTCTTAGAGGTACCATGTCTTTTTATATTCACCCTACTTTAGCTGTGCTCGCAAGTTTAACAAATTTCATAAGTGTACATTTATATGAACCTTAGCTCAACATTATTGCTTCAACGATACTTGTTTTATAAATACCTAGGCGTATAGACAAACTTCCCTGACCTAGTAAAATTGGAAAAAAGGTTATTTGCCCACATGCTCTTACCGTGATCGAACCCAGAATCCAGATTAGCCCTTTACTCTAGCATGTGGAATATTTACAGTAGTCCTCGATACGTATACAAATACACACATAGACAGACAAAAATTCTACAAATTGTTTCGAATTTTATTGCTTTGATAAAGATCCACCTCTGCATATTAGATTTCCTCAATCCCAACTAATATTATAAATGCAAAAGTGAGTTTATATATTTGTTCGCTTGTTTGTTATCTCTTCACGCCCTATCTACTAAACCAATCTTCCTCAAAATTTGCATACACATAGCTTAGAGTATGGAAAAGGACATAGGATACCTTTCATCCTGGGAAAAGCACTGTTCCTGAGGGAAATTCATGCGGGCGAAAGCTAATATTTATATAATGTGCAGACATAAACCTTGGACAATTTAGTTATATTTAATGTGTATAGCTTTTTATCACTTTGTCCATCGTTTTAAAAGTATCGAGCCAATAAATGTGTGACTGCTATTGATTTTCATTGACACAAATTATAACAAAATGATCCGAATGAAGAGTAATTCCAGCGATTGTACCGCAATCAAGTGGGTTTTAATGACGCCAATAACTCAGCACTTATTGAAATAAATGGATGTATGACCAATCATAATTACAATATGATATCTGTTGTCTATATCAATATTATTTTTCAGTTTGAATTTTATTATATAAGTATATACCAAACTTTAGACACATTAGAAACAATGTTACATTTGTACGATGACTGTAGTATAGTCTTCCTTTTCCTCATGATTTTTTACTTAAACCACTTGATTGTCTAATAGGAAAAGATTATTTCGTATTCCAGAAGTTGCTCTCTATTCCGTTGCTCTGGTTTCGTCAAATAAATTTCAAGGTCTTTCATGAATATCAGAGGTAAAGAAAGGGTTATGAAACAACGCTGGCACAAGAATAAATAATACTAGTTAAAAAGTCTAACATCTTAGAGGTATAGGTTAATCTGTGAGTAATAAGTGATTTACTTCCCCGTCCCATTTCCTCTTGACTTTCGCATGGTGTATCCTTAGACCACGGTCACTGCTTATTTACTTAGCCGTAGTTTTAAATGCTTATACATATTTGTGTTAGTTATTAAAGAGACACGATTTTTGATATTATTCAGGTTATTATGATCAACTTTGTTTAATTTGTCTAATTGTATGTTTTGGTTAGCGCAAATAATCTACAGATACCACTCTAAACTACTTAAGTATAGCATTCATCTTTAATCAAACTATCACTCGCTCTTATTTCCTTAAGTAATGACAATGGTCCTCTTTAGGTTTGCAACTCATTAAGGCTGACTTAAACACGTATTTGCGTGCAAAAACACATACATTTATACAACAAAACAATATTTAACGATAGTGCTAGAACATTACTAAGAATGCTACTCCTTACATAACAATAACATTAAGCCGCCAGCTAACAATCCTGATTACCACCCAGTAGTTTCAAAAACTTTGAATATACATAAACCATAAGTACAGCCTTAAAGTACAAAGTCACAATGACTCCTTCAAGTGTAAAATGAATGATTCTAACTATCCATCAAAGCGCTGCGTCGGTGCAAGCCTGTAAGACCTGTAGATGCATTAATAAGCATTCGTTATTACAGAAAAAAGATGTACAATAAGTCATCTCCGGCAACGAGATTCCGTGTTAAATGTTGAGTGTTGAATATTAAATTGCTGTGGTCTTGATATGCGGTGTTGGCGGCGGCGTAGGTATGTAGTTCCTATTATTAAAGACATTTAAATTTAGCAGTCCTAAAATTTTGTTTGCAATAATTAGAATGACGCTAAATGAACAAGAGATGTTTGTATAAGTTTAATACACTATACTATAATACACCTTACTAGCTTTAAAGATAGTAAGGTGGAGAGATGTCATAATGACACATTTCTTATATCAGTGTTATATTGTTTTTACTTACTTATAGTTATTGGTACTAAGATTTTCTGTATTAAAACTTATTTAAAAATTTTAGTGATGTACATTTCTGTCGCTTCCTATAAATATGTATTTATATTAAACAAATTTAACAAATAAAATTACAGCAATTATCATATGATATTGTCGGTTGAAAATGTAACCCGAATGCGCGATATGGTAAAAAAGACAACTTACTGGTCATCATTTACTATGTTCGTTAGTGCATTTCCCTTGTTGAAGGCTGTCATTCATCTTCCGTGATTGGATGCAGTGGAACTGTTAATTGCAATTGTGTGCAATAATGTATTCAGCAAAAGAGAATAACTTTCACAGTTGACTTTCAACAATCAAAGTTTATGGGTGTCAAAGAATACAGCCTGTACTAAACTACTATACAAAATGTATTGTTAAGATTTTTGTTGTTTTATTCTTAACTAAATAAATAAGTCCATATATTAAAATGCGAAAGCGACTTAGTCATTTTTTTCCTTTACATACCCGAGTCGATTTTTTTAAACAAAATTGGCACATAAACACTTCAAAACAAGTAATAATTCTTCGATGAAAACTTTAAATGTGACTAAATATTTTGTTGGTCATGGTTGGCGATTCTTTAATAAAACCAATTATGAATTAATTTACAACCCATAAGCCTGTGCAGGTTTAGTTTTATGAATTACTAGCTTTCCACGCGGCTTCATCCGCGTGAGATTCCCTCGAGAACAGTGCTTTTTCCCGGAATGAAAGGTACCCTATGTCCTTCTTAATACTCCTAACTATGTGTATGCGAAATTTCAGGAAGATTGGTTCACTAGATAGGGCGTGTAGAGGTAACAAACAAACAAATAAACAAACAAACAAATATACAAACTCACTCTCGCATTTATAATATTAGCTGGATTTAGTATTTTTACGCTGTACAAATCAATCCGTACTTTTTTACCAAACGTTCAATAAAATAATAATAACCTATAAATTATAATCATGAGCGGGCAGCACTGTGTCATCCATCAATTGCATTGCAAACTTAACAAATGTGCACTTCGAGCTATAGGAATCTGCTCACTCATAGTGCAGTGATTTCTTGCCATAACTCATCTTCAAATAATAGTTTGCACCCAATATCTTACTAAGGTTTTCCTAGAAACCTATACTGTATACCTACTGAATATTTGAGTACATAAGTTAGTAATGGTTAACGTTTTATGCTAAAATTTAATAGTGAAAGATAAGTAGACTTTTAGCTCGACAGCTAAGAATGAAATAAGGGAAATAAATAGTAAACGATTTATGAGACCGGACCAAAATCAAGTTAAAATAAACTTGGCTATGAATTTATAACTTGTATTATTTTAGAATTGAGATTATTTATTAAAAATATAAGAAAGGTTTACCCTAATTGAGTTAGCCTATAAAACTTTTCATTATTATGGGTCATATCAAAATATAACATAGGTATATCTTATGAAAAAACACATTTTAGATCCATCATAGGTAATTTGAATAAAAAAAAATCCATGGAGTTTATAGAACATTATTTCACAACATGTTTTTTTATATATATATATATACAATTCGGTAGGCAAACAGGTATTCAGCCCACATAATTGGGAGCGGTTACCGTAGCCTATGGACGCCTGAAACACTAGGGCTGTCACGTGCGCGTTACAACCATTTACAAATCTTGTCACGTAACATGATAAAAAAAATCATAAATTTTCAAATAGTACGGAATAGGACCTTTTTATGTTTATAAAATTGAAATCAAATCCTATAAACAATTTAATTTCCATCCAATACCAATCCATGCCAAGCCTACTACACAGCAAGACGCAATACCATCCACACTTTCATTAATTATTCCAACTTAGATAAGACACTGCATTCATAATGACTCTCCGTCGTGGTCATTCCTCATGCCAGCATTGCTTTATTTGTAAGAATCATTAAGCTCGAGCGTTACAAGCTTTTGTTCAAGAGCTTTCAAAGGATATGCTGAGGACACTTGAAGATAAGCTGACTTTGAAATTGCATTTTCAATTTTTAATTATTTGTTAAGTTTTTATTTTTACTGTATTGCATGACATACATTTGTGTAGACTACAGGTGGACTTTATGCAAAGCAATTATAAGCAGTCCACCCCGGCTTCGCCCGTAGTATACACATAGGCTAGTTACCTGGGAATAGTGTGGCTCTCGAACGGTGAAATAATTTTGCAAATTGTTCCAGTAGTTTCAAAGCCTATTCGATGCAACTAACAATCAAATCTTTCCTCTTTATACTATTAGTATAGATAACATTTGTATCTTAATTCTGATTGTAAATTAGGAAGGATTTTTTTATTTTTTTATTTATTTAACTAATTCATGTAGGTACACACAAATACAAACATAACTAATAGATGACTATAATTAGTTCATATAAGTACTGTGTCAAATCATATATACTTTTTATAATAGATGCAAACCAATTCAGAGCGGTTTAAGATAAACATCGTTAGCTTTTGTCCAGCAGTGGACTTTTTGCATAATCGAATGTTATTGATAAGCTTTTCATTTCTTTTAAGAATATTGTCTGATATATAATGGACGTGATATAAGTTTCAATATTTATTACTTACTGATTTTTTAATTAATCTTAGACCTGAAAATTACTACTAAGTACCAAATTTTTTTTTAATTAGTTGCTATTAGCAGTCGACTTATTTTGGTGATTGGAGTTCGCAATACCAATGTGCACATTTTGAAAATTTTTGCTTGGGCCACGCGGGGTGTGAAAATTCCTTGCTCTTATAAACTTAGACGAAAAAATGTAACAGGCAAAGCGCAAGAATGATAGAGTAACAAAAAGACCATTATGACGATAAATGTTGCTAGTACAAATAATTTCTATGCGTAAATTCTAAGTATTCGATTAAAGATAAAAGACAAAAAAATAATAACATTAAAAGTGAAATCCTTAGAGCTTTGATTGACCACAAATCAATATTAATGATCACTACCAGCGGGTGTTCTGGTTTGTTGTTCCATCTCGCTCATTTTCAAAAGTCAAAGCAGGACAGATTACATTTGGACACTTCGCCCTTAAAGCGCTTTAAGTGCTAAACGAATAAAACCATTAATTACAAGCAATTCAATGTACATATTGAATTTATTCAAATGGTGATAAATGGGTGTTGTTGAAAACAAGAGGTGCTAAGACGAGAGCTGGGTGTTATGTCTGGAATGTGACTCATGCATGATGTATTCAGATATAAACGAGGTTTTTATCATGGCAACACAAGTTTTTTGTTAACTCTTTTTCAATGATCTTTATAACCTATTGATCTCATTGTTTTTAGGAATTTATAACTCCGAATGTACTCAACAGTTTAAACATATTATTTATTATTTCACTAGAAATTTGGGTGCTGATCATTAAAAAACTTCATATTTTTAGTTGTAAGTATGTAAATATATTAAGATTTATTGCGATACTAACAGACAGAAACAAAACAGACACAGACAGAAAATAAAAACAAACGAATGTACTACAAAAAAAATTAAATAAACAGAATTATTTTTTTTTTATTTTTTCAAAAAATGTAATATCATAGAAAACTAAGTTATGAACCTCCGTAATTAACACTTTCGCGGACAGTTAACGTGATAAAAATAACAGTTAATTGGTACCTAATCTACCATCGAAAAGCGTTACTGCCAGAGAAAGTGCAAACATAATTTTTTGCATAGAGGAGTAAAGATATTTTGATAAATACATAGTCACATATTAAAATAATTTTAAATCTTAAATAGGACTGTACGGAATTGTGCTTTAGCGAAGCCTTCTGAAGCTACTAGCGCCATCTATTGACGTTGTACGATAAATGTCAACTTTTTATGATCGCAAAACAATCTCACGATTAAAAACATTGATGTCATTTTTATATTAAAAAAAAAAAAAAAAAGAAAGAAAGTGAAAAGTAAAATAAAAAATACATACCTATTAAGTCGCAATCTATGAATTATTATTGTCACTACAGATTATTTTTGACACATAAAAGATATTTTTATGATTGCCCATTATTATAGGTACTCATTAACTAGCTAAAATTACTGTGTCTCAGATTAAGATGCAAAAAAATAAAATCTAGCCATTTACTACTACTGAAATAGACAATACTATCATTTTTTTCATATTATTACGCCCATTTGGCATTAAATAGCTAAAACAAAGGTTCCTGCAGCACTTATTAAGCCGAGTCTCGTTAGAGTGGCCACAAATCTCCACTAAGCCCCCGGGGTGACAAACACAAAAACCATAAAATTAAATTAATGCCTTAGGAACACTTCCCCTGGATAGTTGAGCGTTAGAGGAAAACTTGAGGATTTCGAGAATTGCTATTATTATTATTATATTATAATTATTGTTTGTTTGTTTGTGTGTTACAACTTCATTGCATAAAATTAACAAAAATATATTACATACAGAAGATAAATTGTTATTCTACTCAAATAAAAACCTTTATTTCAATTATCCTCATCCCAACTTCCTAACTAATATTATAAATGCGGCAGTGAGTTTGTTTGTTTGTTACGCTTTCACACCCAATCTACTGCCCCAATCTTCCTGAAATTTTCATCCCCGGAAAAAACACTAATCCCTTGGGAAATTCACGCGGGCGAAGCCGCGTGCGAATGCTTGTTATATATAATTATTATAAAGTAAAATATAAAAAGACATTTATTCTACTACCTTTTAACTTTGTACATGTATGAATAATTGTATTTATATAAAGCGTCACACGTACCTATATAAATATAATTATATTACTTATGTCAAGTATTTAATAAAAATGATTATTTGCACTATATTTATCTGTTTTCCTAATAGTTGACTGGGTGAGAATGCTTTTAGAATTAAGTCCGCCAATTGTATAAGTATTTCTTTTACCTGTGGTACAATAAATAAATTTTCATAAATAAATGAATAAATTATTTATTTATTTGAGGTAATTTTAAAAAATATTCTATTCATTGATTTAAAGATTTTAATAAGTATTTTTAAAACACAAGTGTTATTAATTTGTATGTCTCTCTATACCTACAGCTTTCTTTAGACAATAGTGTGGTGGTTTTTCCACTTACCTGTCACACCATGGTAAGTACATTCAGATTATCTTCGCTGATTAATAGACAAAAGCCTTTTGGCCATAGAATGAACTTCACCAGTAAGAACCGCTCTTTTTTCCATTTAGGAGCCAAGCAGGCATACGGCCCACCTGGTGGGAAGCGGTTACCGTAGCCTATGGACGCCTGAAACACCAGGTGTTTCACGTGCCCGTTGCCACCAATAAGAAATCTTTTTACGCTCTTTTTGAAAAACCCCATGGTGTATATAGTCTTTGGGAAAACCATAAACACCAGCTCTTAAATTTATGATAATGATTTTAATTTTTAGATAATACTACTGCTCTGAATCTATTGAATGAATATGAGAAATTTCAACCAGTCAAATTTAGCAAAAGAAAAGTCAAAATCACAAAAAAATGTTAGCTAAGTACTAAACTAACCAACGACATCGCTTTTCTTAAAAGGATGTCATAATATTCATTCATTGGAAAATTCCATTAATAGATACTAATAGTACCTACGTAAACAAATAATATTAAAGTTTTAAATAAAATTTGAAATATAAATGATTTCTATCAATAAAAGATCCATATTTAGGTTTCTTTCTACGGATAATGCCAACACAGAATTTATTCAAGTACTTGAATCTCTATTTTATTTAAATATATACATTTATTTTTACAGCCAGTATTTTATATTAGTGTTTATGTAAACAAAATAAAAAAAGGAAAAGTGATAAATTTCAAACATAGAATCGAATTTCAAATAAAAATATCCTCATTTCTCTTTCATCAAAGCCAATAACAGAGTCGATTTTATATTGGAATAGCGTCGATTGTTATAAAAAGTTCCAAATCAATGTTGAACTTTTAAATGGAAAAGTGCCGCTCAACTTTGTTCATTAAAAGCCGTTGAGTTGAACGCAGAACGAAGAGAAATATATGAAGAATGTATAATGAGAAAAGTGTGCAAAATATTATTGAAATTTTATAAAGAAGAATTCTTGGTACGGATAACCGAGATTGGTGCCTTGTAGCGCCATCTATTGACGAATAGCGAGCATTAATTGCAAATGCGACGGGAAACTGTTATGAACGAACACTTTGTTATTGAAACTGACTTAATGTTTATAAAAAACCTATTTTTTTTATATGTATGACATTTAGATTGGCCTTTATATTTATATCATACTAGCTTTCACCCGCGACTTCACCCGCACGAAGGATTTCTTCCCTCGGGAACAGTGTTTTTCCCGGGATGAAAGCTACCCTATGTCCTTCTCAATATATCCTGGCTATGTGCTTGCGAAATTTCAGGAAGATTAGTTCAGTAGATAGAGGAAGGTAACAAACAAACAAATTTACAAACTCACTATCGCATTTATAATATTAGTTGGGATTATAATAAATTATTTTAATTGTTTTCAGCTTTACAAATAGGTAGAGTTTCTGATACATTATCCTTATCAGAAAATGAGTGTACACGGTCGGCGTAAAATACGAGTTTACTACTGTATATCGCATAAGTAATTATAATGGAAAGACTTGTCCTATATATAAACACTAGCTGTGATTCCCGGTTCTGCCCGTGTGACCCTACTTTTTACAGCGTTTAACAGTCAATGTACTTTATTTCATATTCTTAAGTGTCATAATATACATCGGCCCCTCACGGGTTAAAAATTATTATTTAGAAGTTTTTGTTAAGTAAGTACATAATTAAAGTCTATGAAAATCTTTATGCTTATTTACCTACTGAATATTTATTTCCAAAATGTTAAAAATATGTATACTTATATTTTAAATACGAAAGTGTGTGTGCATTTGTATGTTTATCCGTCTTTCATGATTAAACGAAGCGGCGGATTTGAATGAAATTTGACATGAAAGTACCTTAAACCATAAGGATGAACGTAGGCTACTTTTTATCGCGATAAACAACATCTATGCGGGCGAAGCCGCGGGCGAAACCTATTCGGTCATAATGTAAATCTATGAGAAATGTCTATGTCCAGCAGAGAACATCTCGTAACTGAAATAATTATTATCTTTGACTGTTGAAGCACTTAAATAAAAATATACCTAAGGTTCTGAGTATGCAGGGTATGTTCAAAGCATTAAGGACGTGCCTTATGTTCCGTTACTCACCTAAACCGATCCCATTTCATTCTATCAAGCCTTATCAGCTGTGATAAGGCATTTCTAATTAATTAAAGACCTGCCCTAGCCATTAAACAGTTTACGATCTACTCGGTAGTTTCTATCAATATTAGCCATTTTCTACGTTTATCTTCAGTTGGCTTGAACGCTGATTGGATTCGTCAAAAGGTCTAATTATTATTTTTATATACTTTGAATTTTATATTATTTTTGTACTTTAAGTCAAAGTATATAGGACTTTTGATGGCCATCTTTTGTGGTAAGTATGCTTGACTACCAACGTATCACTTTATAACAAGGAATTTCGCTCTACAATCCGCTAGTTTGTATGCCCGGGGCTCCGCTCAAGTGTGAATTGCGGGATAAAATATAGTCTATGTGTTGTTTCAGGGTGCAAGCAATCTCCATTACGAATTTCAGCAAAATCGATTCAGCCGTTTTAATGTGAAAGAGTAACAAACATCCATACAAACTTTCGATATTAGTAGGATTAGTAAGTTTTTCTACGTCTGAGCGTTTCTGAGCGCCCAGGTAAGCTTTATAAGTATTTATTGTGCTTTAAATTAGCACATATATTATCTTCTACTTTGTGTAAATATAAATACCCCTAGAAATTGTTGCTTGTTTCTTTACAAAGTTAATCGCATTAAAATTTGTTGTAAGTAGCTTATTTCATTTTACTACAATCCATGCAATAGCTGAAAGTTACATTCACAATGGCCTCACAAATTTAACACCACTGAGAACAAACAGACATCAAGATAGATCTTAGTATTTATGAGAAAATGGTAAACGTTTACTAACCATATACAATGTCTCCCACATTGTATGAAAACGAGATTTCTTTTAAGATATGTAACTATATTGTTATGTGATTCCGAAAACAATTTCTACACCTATGAAAACATTATTACTTTTCGTTGCTTTTCGTGTTTTTGAACTCGCGATTTCGGCGCGTATTTATGTATTCGAACATTACTCCTAGTAGTACGTTCGAGATGAGATACAGTGTTGTGTGTGTACTGAGTAAGCGTGAGCTTAACACGACCATTATACATAGACCTTCCTCTGTCCCCGCTCATGTACTAGTATTAGAACGCAACGCGGATGACATATGCAAACAAGGAGCTCGCATTCCGATGGTGATATACGATGTAGGCTTACGGGAACATGTGTGCGTGTGTTGGTATGCCAGTCGCCTCTAGGCGCGCAATAGACGGGGGTGGCCAGCCCGAGAGGATGGGGTATAAAGGAAAACCATTTACATTTGAGCGATTCGTCCAATTTAAAATTCCTACAAGATAGCTTAGACACGGGTGCCATTCTTTTGAAGAGGCGAGCATCATGCAAGGGACATTCGTGTCGAATTTTATTACATTTGTTTTGAATATTTCCTTTCAGATTTAATAGTTTCAAATTCAGGTTAGGCATTGTTAATGATAGATTGTGCGGAAAGGTTGGATAAAAAATGACCTAAATCGATTTCGGGGCAAAAGTGTCGGCGCCCGTAGAAGTTGCCGTTATGAATATGAATCTAGGGTACGAAATCAGTCGGGGAACGTTCCATCAAAACGTCATAGGTCGCTCTCAGGACAAATTTGCCCGCTTGCCCACGTCCCGCGTTTTACGAGCCACGCCAACGAAGATTCAGCACCCAAGGGAGACATTCGGCCTCCAAAAACTTTACCCGTTACAAATTTGTTTTTTTTTTCTGCCTTATCTGCTCCCCGCGCTTTTGCCAAACCTAATTCCGTATTCAAAAATATTTCTGCAAGTATTGTGCTCGTACGGAACGTTTTATGGCCAGTCATATAACGTTTTAAAAGTTCGCTAGTTTTGCCGCGTGACCGTCGTTCCGTTTTACTGTAGTGCTTTTACTCACTGAATGATTTTATTTCGGTAATTATTATTGTTCTTTGATAAATGTGTGACAACTTTTGTTGACTTTTTATTATGTTGTAAATTGTCTAGAATGATAACACTCGAAAGTTGATCTTTGATAGTATATTACAGTTTGGTTTAAGTTATTTATGACTTTAAAAACTAAAGTAAGTGCCTAGTAATACCGAAGTTATAATTTAAATAGAGTTTCTTAGGTTACTTACTTACTAGTCAATATTAAGTATTTGTATTTATACTGATATTAAAATGCTTCTCTTTTGATTGTATGTTTTAATTTACTGTTTAAGTTAAGTATTTACTTATGTAAATTACATTTCTTGCCAATAAATATTAAAAATACAAAAGCAATTATGTCTGTTACCAAAATATTTGATGAGCAAAAGATTTATAATTTTAATTCACGTGAAAATTATTATGAGATAAAAATGGTCGTGTCTCAATTTTATTCAAAACGAATCTTAATTTAAAAAGAAATCCTATTTACACTTTTCTCAGAGACTGTCGCATTAGCTAATCAAATTTAGTTCCTAAATTATGCGCCAACAAACAGACATTTCGTCAGCGAATCAAAACGTAATCAACGGAACACGAAAGACAATGCATGTTAGGCTTATTTTGCATTCATGGAAACACGCGGGTGCCGCCATGTGGGACTTCAACCATGTGAATCCAGCCTTGTATTTGCAATTATAGTTCGAGACTATTTGGGTACTATCTTTTTAATATTTAAAGCTAGAAATATTTTTTTATAAACATAAATAGGTTGGAATGTGAAATTGGAAGGAACTTAATTAATTGTCTTAAAATTATAATTAAAAGTAATGGTAAGTAAAACAAATATTTAGATAAATCATATTTTTTTTAACATTTATTTCATTTGTATTAAACGTCATTTATTTATACCATTAAGTAGGCAACAAGCATACCGCCCACCTTATGGGAACCGGTAACCGAAGCCCATGAGATGCCTACAACAATTGGAGCATTGCGAGCCCGTTGCCGACCTTGGAAGAATCTTTTCACGACCTTCTTGAATTTCATTGTAAAATAATAAGTATGTTAAGTATATTTCAAGTTTAAAAACTTTAATACGCAAAAACCTTTCCATATGAAATAAAATCCGCGGTAAGTAGTTGACGCGACGCGACCCGCGATATTTCCGCGACATATACGCAATTGGATTTCGATATTTCATTTTTAAGCAGCAATCATGATGTATGATTTCCATTTGATATTTTTAAATTGGTTGTAAATGTTTGAATATTTAAGTAAAAAGTCTTGTAGAACATTTACAGAGCAGTGAGTACCTTACTAATGTTAATAACATGAGTTATGAGTTGTAGTAGATTTGTCCCAAAGTTAGTCACACAAAAAAATATAAGTATGTTCGTCAAAGTAGATAGTTATTTTGCAAAGTAAGTTAGTCACACAATTGATTTTTTGCTGTTGTTAATTTGTACTACTGTTTTATTTTTTTATATAGCAAACAAATCAAACAATAAGTAAAATAAAAAGAGTTTTATAAAGATAGACATAAAAAATGACAGTTCTACAGATTTATCATATATGCTGTCTGCCATCAAATCAACCATAATTTCAATCCTTTTTTTTTTCCTTTTTTAGTTTTATTTTTTACATAAGTAAACTGTAAAAAGTATCTTATGTTCTGTTTAATTAACATCCACATAAGTTACCATTAATGTCTTTCTATCAAATAAATACATTTCCCCGTCATAAAAACAAGAAAAACCACTCGAAGACGAAGATAAACTTATCTTAATTCAGATAAAATATTGTAATGAACTTGTTCAACGATTATTAAGTCAATAATTACAGTTGTCTATGTTGCTCTCTAAAACCTTTGGGACATTAGCATTATGTAAATCGGTAGGGTTATAGCCATCGAGATTTAAGCACCTATCAATTATAATAACCAACACATTTGTACGCCTAGCTTATCTGTGCCATTAATTTGCACCACTCAAAATATTATGCCACTTGGTAAAAGGTTAGTCTGTCTGTTTATTTCAATTTGAATGCAAAATTTCAACTTTGCATGTCATTTCAATTTACACAGTGTAGTTGAAACGCTAATAAATAGAAACTATTAAATATATTGTGATTATAAAATATGGTTTTGTTAAATTGATTTGTTTTATAATTTTCACAACAATATCATACGTTTTCTAATAAAGTATACTTAAGTATATTCTTGTGAAATAAAGTCATGTGTAAAAATAAAATTATGGGCGCGTACAGTGGGGTACCGCGTGTCTCGGTTAAGTATATTGCGCTCAAGAGTAGCCTATGTCTGACCCCTGGTCCTTAATTACTTCCATGCCAAATTTCATATAAATCAATTAAGCGGTATAGCCGTGAAAGCGTAACAGCCAGATAGATTGACAGCCTTATGCATCACTACATAGTATAAAACAAAGTCGCTTTCTCTGTCCCTATGTCTCTTTGTATGCTTAAATCTTTAAAACTACGCAACGGATTATGATGAGATTTTTTTAATAGATAGTGATTCAAGAGGAAGGTTTTTATGCCCATGCGAAGCCGGGGCGGGTCGCTAGTTTATAATATAATATTAGTATGGAAGTATGAATACAATCAGTCGCGTTTTATTTTTAGTAAAACTAAGTAGGTATTATATTTGATAAGTACCTATACATACTCACATTCTTTAAAAAAGAAGCAAAATATATAAAAATATAACAAGGTAGGAAATTTGCCGGCTAAGTCGAATTATCATCTGAATGCAAAATCAATTTTGAATTTACACAACCATTTGTCGGTAACTACTCGAGCAAAGCCTACGATTTTATTATCAAGGGGTTCAAGTCTGTATGAATAGGTAATTTGCTCTATTCCTGCATTATTTAGATGTTCTCTAAGTGTTAGCACAAGAACTGAGTCAGGTATTGATAAGTCGAATTAGAAATAGTTTTGAAAAAATATTTTTAGCTAAATGAATCAGTAACTTTTAGCAGAGAAACACTTACCCGCTTATTCATAAAAATAAACAAACTCTGTTACCAGGGATTGAAGGGTTGGTTGGCCTTGTAAACCCATATGATACGAACGTATACTTTCTTTAGCCACATAGGTATATGATGGTCGAAGACCAGGCGAAGTGGAGGAGAAAAAGTAGGAAAGCGGACCCTGGGTTTGGAAGCATTAACATGAAGAAGCAACCGAGTAAGCGCTAAGACGGGAGAGAGAGAGAGAAAGAAAGTCATTGGTACTTAATAATTAATTTATTATGATAATAATTATTTGATGATGATGATATTAAAGCTTCAAATTTAAAGTCTATAGTAAAAACAATACCATAGAGAAAGAACCAGCATTTCAACCAAATTCCTTTCTTCTATTTTAATAAAAAAAAGCAATAATTTCTAAGAAAATATTATTATAACTAAATATCAAAACTAACGTGTTACAGATTTATAGAATAGTTAGAATCTTTACACATTCCTGCCATACCGAACAATAAATTCTAAAGTAAATGCATACAATAATTTAAACAAAGCAGTGCTCTATCGATGTGAAACCCAAAGGCCTATTATGTAAAATTGGCTGCAATTTCCATGGTATCCGTTAAACGATTTGCAAAATGCCGTTTTCTCATACGACATAATTCTTGGGCACACAATAAAGTTGCAACTTTCTCATATTTCTCGTATTTGCACAATTAAGTATGATCGATGATAAATCGATCGAGGATCTCAATGTAGTACGTATCTACATTTTATTTTAAATTATAAATATAAAAACTATGTAGTATGTAGTTTTCATTCATTTCTATTAACCTCGCCATCTTTTTTAATATTGTATTTACGTTAACCTTATATAACCTTCGACACCCAAACTTGCTACGCCTACCTGTGGTTAATTGCTCGCTATTGTGTATATAAAAAAATATATAATATAATGTACTTCAATGTATTGAAATATCTCAATAAAGATTTTTATTATTATTTATTATTATTATTTATATTTCGTCCACCTATTGTGATATGGCACCGCGCACGCGCAAGCGCAGCGTCGGACACCCAGCGACCAGATGGTCAGATGATCTGAAGAAAATTACAAACAAGCGTTGGATGTCCCAGTTATTTTGGAAATCCTTGGAGGAGACCTATATCCAGTAGCTATAGCAGTAGATAGCCTGCTGATTAAATGATGATGATAATTGTGATACAAAAATAAAGTTTAAATTAAATAGGCTAAAATAATCCAAATTAATCGCACACGAAAACTAATAATGATGAAAATAACCCTCAGAGCCATCACAACCATGGCTAATCTGAAACATTAAGTATGACACACGAACCCTCTAATACAAAGAAAGTTGAAAAATCTAACGACCTTAAGACACGCATCAAACTCGGCCAAATTAAAAGTTCACTGCAGTCATAAAAATAGAAGGTTGACTTTGATTTGGTTGTTATGTTGTTACTAGTATGAATCCTTGAATGAGTTTTGTAGTTTCTATTAGGTACCTATATTTTTATACAAAGTGTGCCTCTTCTTTTTCTATTTTAAACGCAGTCAGTTAAAACCTCTCCTGGCAGATACTTAATAAATAAAATAAATAAATAAAATCACAAATGAGAAATCACACAGATGAGTTAGCCCCAAAGTAAGTTCGAGACTTGTGTAATGGGTTACTAACTTAACGATAAAATATAGATTTTATAACAAATGCATATATAAATATACATCCAAGACCCAGGTCAATCAGAAAAATATCATTTTTCATCTTGACCTGACTGGAGATCGAACCCGGGACCTCCTGAGTAGCGGTCAGGCATGTTAACCATTACGCCACGGAGGTCGTCAAGAACTTAAAGAGGCAACTAAGAATTTCAATACTAAATCCTATTACTGCAGTCGCTAGATCGCGTTCATAAAATCTCATTGTAGAGATATAAGTAATATGAGAAATATAAACTTTATTGTACCATTAACATATAAATATTATTTAAATATAAACTAATAACAAAAATAAAACTAAAATTAAATCAATTAATTAGTAATATGAGATATGAATTTTGTGACCTAGAAAGTCCTATAAATTAATTGTTTAATTTTTCCTTCAATAGAACATTAAAACTGGAAGCATATCAATAGTGTTTCTTCTAAAACATTTGTAAAACAGTAATAAATTGGTTTGTTTTTGTAATAATATCTATAGATGCACCTAGCTATTAGTAAAAAAAAAGTTGGCGTTTTACAAGAAGTCATTAGAATGAAACCCAAAAAACAAGAATCACGACAGCAACTTATTTAAAGAACCCATTACAACCCATTAGGGACCATAACAAACAACTTTTCCGTAAGAAAAAATTGCCATAAGTAGATGGCAATTACAAAATGGCCTTAATATGCCTATTACCTATTCACAAACGAAGAATAATTTCTAATACGACATTGATTAGCGTGTAGTCATGAAAATCGAGGTGCACGTATAAGTATAATGACAATTTAAAGACGTAAAGGTCGATTTTATTATCATATTGTATGATTCTTGTGGAACTATTAACCCTTATGACAATAGCGTAATGATTGCTCTGCACGCAAACAATTTTTCTTATCGCTGTAGTGCTAAGACAGTATCGCTTTACTTATTACAAGTTTTTTAGTATTTCTATTTAACAGATACATCAAACTTACAACACCCCTCGTTAAGCTTCGGGAGTAAAACTACACTGTACACAAAAATTAACACTCCGCTCTAAAATCTGGCTTAACTGTAAATAATAAATCTAAAATGCCACAAAAATTGACAAATATAAAAAAAAAACTTTTTACTTTACACTCCTCTATTCCGCTACCGGTTAAAAAGATTGGTTCACGTGAGCTAAGTAACTAGGGGGGTGGTAAGAGTCACTAATTTATTAACATCTAATGATGATCCACCATACAGGAATTAACCTCTCCTATATTGCCTTCATCGTGCATATTAGATAGTTGGACAAGGCGATTTTGATACTTTTTAACTAGTTTTTAATAAAAAAAAAAAACTAAAAGTAGGCTATATAGTCTAGTCTGAAAATAGTGTTGCTTTAAATTAAATTATTATTTATATGTACTGATATAGATACAAGGTTATATATATATATACGGTCTGGACCAGTGAAAAGAGAAAACTAAACTCAAACAAATTAAATAAAACGAAAGCCAGGATCAGTTTTAGATTACTAAATTCATTGGCGTAAGAAAATCCAAAACTCCAAAATTTCAACAACAAAAAATAAAGAGCATACATACAAAAGTTTCAGATGGAGAATTTTAAAATAATCACAATAATTAGCGTACTAGTTGCTTTAGTTTTTGAAAACATAGAAAAATACTATTATTTTATTAAAAATACAGATTCTAATGTACTTACAATATCATCAAACTTCAAGCCTCGTGTAAGATTTTTGGCGGAAATCTTGAATTTATTTAAAGTATCAATACTCTCAATCGATATCTACCAGATTGTACGTCACGGTAACTCATAATAGGCTTGGAATTTTCTTATAGCTTAACTTTTACATAGATTTTCTTGGCGCGGGGGTGGCTATGGGCTAGGTATGTATATTGCTTCTAATCTAAATTGATGGGGCGTCCGAAAACCGGGCATATTTTCATAACATTAGTAATTTGTGGCGTAAAATAATATAATGATCTTAGTTTCATTACTTAAGGTCTTTTAGTGGTTATACCATTACTCGGTTAATGTTTGACGTGATTGGATTAGATATTTAGAAGTTAAGAAGCTAAAACAGACGATTAGTTATTTAATGTAATGAATAACTATGCTTTTATCTTTATTGTTAAAATATTTTCTTTCAAATGGTTGGAATAATTTTTGAATTAAGTAAGTTTTCATTTTAGAATTATCATTTATGACTTAGAACTTTTAAATTACAAAGAGCTCTTCAATTGACCAATTATGAAAAATGAATCCATCTATTTTTATTTGTATTGTCTTTCACGACAATCACGAAAACGAAGTTATTTCTAACTTTTCTTAAGTTACAACCGCATACGGCTAGTATAACTACAAAAGTTCTTTCTTTCTAAATTGATAATATTCAATGAATGTCAATTATCTGAATAGTACTTTACCTGTAAGCTGAAATACTGTGTGCTCCAGTGGTTAAGCCGTTTGCCTGTAAACCCGAGGACCGTGGGTAGCATACTCTATTTATTAATTCCAGTTTGGTTAGGACATTGCATTGCAGGCTTGAATCATCTGATTGTCTGATAATAAAGATGATCCCCGCTGTCATCAGGTAGTCGTTAAGGGACGATACGTCAGAGGCCAAGAGGCGTTTTGAAGAACTCTAAAGAACCAAAGCGTGCATGGTCAATTGACCGTGACACCTATACAAAATGAATGAAACTGAAATGATAATTATAAAACATATTTGGCAGAAAAGCAATAAATACTTATAAAACCAAATAATTTTAAAAGCATCAATCATTGGAATAATTATGAATTTTATAATAGTAATAAACACTATTAAAAGCGATCGTAGCAAACTAAATTACAAACCGTATAATGGAGACTAAGCAATAATCTTAGAAATCACAAATCAAGTTGTAAGCCGAACGCTTTCACGAACTCCGTAGGCGTTCACAGTCGCTTCCAGCCATTACAAAATACAGACGGATTTGACGTTCGTACAATATTATAGAGTTATAGTCTGTTGTATCATCCACAATCATGAGTTCCGTCTTTCGACATAGTTCTACTTACCATATTCACTTCCACTTTTCATTCAGATAATACTTTGTTAATATACTTACGGAAAGTTATGAACCTATAGGTCTGCATCGGGCTTGAAAGGTAGCAGATAGTAACGTGACATTTATTTAGTATGTAAGAAAAAAACACTGGGAGCCGTCTACGCATTATTGTATAGGCTTCCGTTTATTTTTTAATGAAGGAGTTTTAGCTCGTCTTTGGCTTACTTATTTGTTGTCAGCCAGAAGATGGCTAAATTCAATGGCCTGACGTCCCTTCCTAAGCATGAAATCACCTTTTTTGACAGAAAATTTTGATCTAGACTGACATCTATTCTTACATAATATTTCTGCTGCAGCATTTGAGTTTTAATAATTGAATCCTGTTGTTCTACTAATTCAAATGATTAATGAAGCAAATAATTACCAATATTTCTATTATTTTGTTCTCTTTTCTAAGAGTCAGTGTGTACGCCATGTTACAAATAGCTCTAAACTGTCAAAATAGCTAAAATATATGTCGTTTTATTAACACCGGACAACAATTGGAGGCAAAGTGTGGGATTCCTCGATTTTCTTGTTTATTTGACTCAAAACACGTGGGACTGGTGACGAACCCGCGGTGGTCCCTACTTGGCGCGAACTTATTGGAAGTCCGATTGGACTCACTGGGTATCTTAAAGGTAGAATGGACATTGGACACATACTTTATTTTGGTTGCTATTTTAGCCATTAATTATTATTATCTATTTGTTTATAAATTTCAAAGATTTCGTTTTTATTTAATACTACTTCTCTTTACGTATGGATTTAGATTTACTTAAAGACAATCAAAGGTAAAAAAAAGAATAAGAAGGAACCTAACTTTTCCCTATCTGATTTAACCTTCTCTGTGCCTACCGCTGTCCAAGGTGGTGGTTTTGTTATATAGGCAGATGAAAAGGCATGAGGATCTGATTATGATAAGTGTGTAACAGTAGCCGCCAACGGTTTTTCTTCTTCATCCAAACAATGTCTAGAGCAATATCTAGTCCCAGCTTTAGAGACCAGATTATGCTTTAATCGTGGTTCTAGATAAGGTAGCAACGATGGAGCGACTTCGTCTGACCTCTTACATGGAAACCTGACCAATACGATGACGGTCCAAATGTTTTAAGTAGTGACCAACACTATCAGAATTTCAGACTGCCTACAGTGCCTACGAACATTTAACACAGCCACAACAACTACCATTTAGCAATCACATACAGGAACAACGGATTACCGTGCGTTTGAGCTCGGATTAGCTCAAAATTATCATCATCATTTCAACCACAGGCTATCAGTTGGAAGCGGTCTGCTTCCAGCGCCTGCCTGCGACCTTCTTTAGGTCATTTGACCAATTGATCGGTGGGTGTTCGATGCTGCGTTTGCTAAATTAAAATAGAATAGTGAAATTGAAATGCCACTAGTAGCTTTACATGTACGATTTAACGAAGACGCATTCCTCACTAAGCTTTCTATCACAATACTTGACATGACGATATGGGTGCAAAACGTTTGAAGTCTTTTATAAAGAAACCCAATTATTTCAGTCCTTAATTATTTGAAGAATCACAGAGACGGCAATTACTGGTATCAGTGGCTTTCAATTACACCAGAGTGGACATCCTTGGCTAGTCATTAAGTCTGCCAATAGATTATTGATTGGTGCTGATTGTCTGGGAGTAGGTATGGGGTCATTTGCATGAATCTCTGCCGGTTTTAATGGACGAGACGGCTAATTGCACAGTGTAGTGTTAATTCACATTTCAATAATATTTTTTTTTTTGAGAATTGAATGAATAGGTGAATTCGTTTAAACTTTATTACAATATTTACGTAATTTTCTTTCAAAATTATTAGAAAAAAATCTATTCAAGAGACAGAAAAAAAATGTTACTTCAAATATAATCAATGTAATAGCTCATAAGTAAAACATTATGTTTTTTTGGTAAGCATAACTTAATATAAAAGCAGTAAATGATTTTTTTATGATGTATCTACCTTGAATTTAACCAATTGCATACTGTACTTTTATTATGTGCAATAAAATTCAATTAAATAAAAAAAAAAAATTATCTTTGTTTTGTTTGTTTGTAATAACTTATTTGTATAAAATAAACAAAAGTACATTACACAAGATAAATGCGACGGCGTACTTCTATATCTATATATTTATATATAAAAATTGGTTAATTTTGGTCTTGAAAAGAACGTTCAGGCGGTATGGAGTTCGCCGGGACAGCCAGTCTTCTTATAAAACAAAGCAGGATCTGTGAAAATATACTCTGTACAATTAGTGCTCCCGTACAAATTGTCTATTCTATCGTCATACTATCTGCAAGTGCTTCAAATTGCTTCTAATTGATCGCCAATGAGTCCATACTCACATGACAAATAAAATCACATGTTAAAATAACAGGCTTTAAATGAATCTATTTATCTTTAGAAGCAATCAATAGTAATTATAGTGGAAAAAAAAATATTATGTGAAATAAGTTCTAAAAAAATTGTTACTTACTCAATTTTGTAGAATTTTATTTCATTCTATCAAAAAAAAAGGCCGTCTGATGGCAAGTAGTTATCGAAGCCTGTACTACAACACATTTTTGAAGAATCCTTGTGTCAACTTAGCTCTAAGTACGTTTTCATGTTAATGATGCAAAAAGTATATTAAACTAAATTTTTGTATCACTTACAAAAACTTTCCAGAGGAAATTTTTGTCATTTCATTTTTGACCACACTAAGACCTTGGTCATAACTGAAATCGAGTGGGAAGATAATTTTGTACAATAAATATATAAAAAACTAGCTGTTCCCCGCGGCTTCGCCCCGCGTGGGACTCGGTTATATCGCGCCCAAAAGTAGCCTATGTTTGACCTCAGGTCGTTAACTACATCTCTACCAAATTTCATTACAATTGGTCCAGCAGTTTAGCCGTGAAGAGGTGACAGACAGACAGACAGACAGACCGACAGACAGACAGACAGACTTTCGCATTTATAATATTAGTATGGATATGGATGTACTCATTTTATTCATGTCATATTTTTGTTTGTTTTCCTTGTAAGTACACATAAATAAGTAAATAAAAATTTAAATATAATAATACATCAAGTCCATAGGACTAGTTAGCGGCAGTTAAAATTGATGACGTTGTTTATATCATATTGGCCAATAAATCTAAAGTAAACTGGATCGAACTAGAAAATGTTATAAATCCACACGGGCATAGATATTACCATAGATAAGGGTTCATTCACAATATAATTCAAAGACTAACATCTCCATTCAGAAGTAAATATAACCTGATCCACCTATGAAGTAAGGTCATGGTACTCGCCGTAAGTAAACACATAAAAATATGACTTTCTACCTTACAAATTTCTGTTTATAGAGATCATTTTACTCGCTACCTAACAACGAAAGGGAAATAGTAAAAAGGTAAGTTCATTCGTTTTGTATGGTTTACAAAGTCAATTTACCTTGCACACGTCGGTTCAAAATTTCCGAAACCGTCTCTCGGGAAATTAGTAGGAATGTGAAAGAAAGCGTTATTATTAAAATGAAGTGTGAGTTTATTTATAACTAATCTTTCCAAAAATGGAAATCTTATCACAAATTAAATAATGACTAGGCTAAATATTTGAGAAACTAAAACAGTATCATTCCGTGTCAGAGTAAGTAATAAAAAATGAGAATTTTTGTAATTACTTGTTTGGTTCCATTATATTATGACAAATGAAAATCATTCGACACACCGAATTTTAGAGAATTTAGAGATATAAAAGATATGGCTCTCATTAAGCAAAAGTAAAACTCTTGGAGTATTTAATATCAAAATTTGATCTGTCTGTCATCATGTAGCTATTACCCCCATTCCTAGCCCACACCTTGCCGCTCACGCATGGGATGCTATCTTGTCGATCACGTAAATCTCCACGAATTATTTCATTATAAGCCAGCACGTGACTATGTAGCCTACATGCTACTAAGCGGGTGCGGCGACATTTTAATTTCATTAGGTTGGATGCTCAGTGAATAAATTTAGGACATTGCAGGCTTAAATCACCTGATTGTCTGATAACAAAGATGATGAGTAAATAACTCAATCACGAACAGTGAAACACGAATAACTGCATCCCAAATTAACGCTATCACGAATTTTCTTCACACGAAAAAATCTTACCCGAATCAAAGTACCACGAAAACATCCCGCCACGAATAATTTTATCACGAACGATCATCATCATCATCATTATTTCGTGTGTTACAAGGTCAATTGAGAATGCACACCCTGGTGTCAAGACAGACGGACGGAAAGACAGACTTTCACATTTATATTAGTATGGAAGTATGGATACACACTAATATACGGGCGGATGAGCCGTAAGACCGCGGGGAATAGCTGAATTTTAATACAGCTGGTCTCAAATAATCTATACTTATAATAAATCTGTAGAGAGGTCAATTCTGTACATGAAATATATTTTCAAAATAACTATCAGGGGGTGATTAGTGATCGATACTGATGCCAAAAATGCAATCAGTAAAATTTTTGTCTGTCTGTCTGTCTGTATGTATGTTTCTTATAGAAACAAAAACTACTCGACGGATTTTAACGAAACTTGTTACAATTATTCTTCATACTCCTGGGCAGGTTATAGTATACTTTTCATCACGCTACAATCAATAGGAGCAGAGTAGTGAAGGGAAATGTTGGGAAAACGGGAGAAGTTACTCCATTTTTTAAGCTTCCGTCGCGTGTGTAGTTAAAGTTTCTGTTACATAGAAATCATGTATGACGGAAATGCAACAGGATATTGCAAAATTCCCACGGGAACGGGAGTTAGCGGAAAAAAACTTTTGTATGAAAACATCTAAACCGCGTAAGATAGATGATTGAAATTTGGCATGCAGATACCCTAATGAACGTAAAGCTTACTTGCAACGCGATATTGCATAATTCCCACGGGAACAGGAGTTATTGAGAAAAAAAAATTGTATGTAAAAATCACGTAAGATGTTTTCAACTTCAACCTAGCATGCAAACCGTAGTAAATATAAAGTTTAGTTATGGCTGTATTTTCAAAATTAAGTTAGCGGGAAAAAAAAATTGCATGAAAAAATCTAAACTGGGTAAGTTAGATGCTTGAAATATGATACCTTAGTGTATGCAAAGTTAAAAATTCCCCTGGGAACGGGAAGCGAGTTAGAGGCTTGAAATTTATTGCTCGCGGTAGTGGCAACTAAGGAACGTCGCGGCCGCGGCGGCGGTTGTAGGGCGTTGACAGCGGTGAGGCGCGTTGGGGCAGATACCCGAGTGAGCAACCGGAACACGACAGACGCGTGAGGGCAGACGTCGTTGATGGTCGTGTCAAATATTGAATTTTGCGGGCGAACTTTTCACTATTCTTGGACGGTTTAAATCTTTAGTAGGTAGTTTTCTGTTGTAGATTACTGTTAAATTTTCCAGGCGGACGTTTCACGGCCCTTGAATTATCTTATAATTTTCCTTGTAATTTCTAAATTTTGTTTAAATAATTGAAGTAATAAGTCTTTACGATGATTTTTGGTTAATTTTGTACGGAATTTTTCGTGCGCGAGTCCGATTCGCACATGGCCGATTTTAGTTTTCATGTGGTCAAACTTTTACTATTATACCGACTGTCATCCATATTTTTATCTCTGAATTCCAGAAAGCCTAAAGGTACTTTAGGGTTTGCCTCCACTGATCGTATTTTCCTAAATTTATATCAAACCAAATTATCATAAACTAATAATTTTAAACTTTCAAACAATTCATTATTCAACTGAGCTACTTATACTTTAACCGCATTTTTAACCTTTGTCCCACACACACAAAGATCTCTCTTTTATAACACGCCACGCGGACGAAGTCGCAGGCAAAAGCTAGTAGTAGTAATAAGTAACAGTAAATAATAAACAAAAAAACTTGATTTTCACCGCGCGATTTATAAAGGTCGATCATGGAATAAGCGGCACGTCGGGGATGGGCTTGTTATGTCAATTTTCTGATCTCTGTTTTTCTTCCACTTTCTTTTTACACTATGGGTGGGTGCGATTCCTTTTTTTTTTCAACTCGACTTTTGTGTGTAGTGGTGGCGTTAATTCGGGATGCAATTAGGTATTCGTATTTTATCGTTCGTGTGTCAGAGGTCAAGAGGCGGTTTCGAAGAACTCTGCCACCAGGGTGTGCATTCTCAATTGACCTTGTAACACACGAAATAATGATAATGATGATGATCGTTCGTGATAAAATTATTCGTGGCGGGATGTTTTCGTGGTACTTTGATTCGGGTAAGATTTTTTCGTGTGAAGAAAATTCGTGATAGCGTTAATTTGGGATGCAGTTATTCGTGTTTCACTGTTCGTGATTGAGTTATTTACTCAAAGATGATTCCGTGCTTCGGAAGGCAGGTTAAGCCGTTGGTCCGGGCTACCATCTGGTAGTCATTAAAGGATTCACGTCAGAGACCGAGAGGATTAATAAATAACACTTTATTTTTCAGACAACTTTGATCTATAGTAAATAGAAATACACGTGGCAAAAGTTTATTTTCCATACAACATGTAAGTATGGGTACTCTACATACGAGTAAACTTCACATTAAGTAAAAGGTAAATTAAATAACCAACCCCCTCTCCTTCCTAAAGAAAATTAAGAGGTCTAATTTTACTCTTTGTCTCACTGGATTTCTCCAAAAACAGCATTGCCAAGGAAGATTAAATTCAAGGAGGAGGTGGCAGGTTATAAAAAAAATAGTTTATGATTTAAATTATGTGTGTAATATTAACGTTGCTGTTGGTCTTCCTATAAATAAATAAATCGGTATCCATGGAGATAACAGTTAGTTTGAGCAGACCTTGAACACTCCACTTGCAGTAGGTACAGTGCACTCTCCCGAGATTCGGCTCGTTAAACGGTTGGTAGAGCTACGAGAGGTGAAGACTTAGGGTGGGTTGCACCAAAGTACCAGTTATCGTAACAGTTAAAGTCAAATCTAACAGTAACATTACTGCTAACTATAACCGTTGAAGCGACATAGGTTGCACCGTCGTATTTTGTAGCATATTTAATTGCCACTGTTACAAGTATGATGACGTCCGTGGAGGTTATTCGACCCGTCTGACAGATAAGTTAATAATATCAATAGCGCTAACGGTTCAAGTTTGGGCGGTTACGGTTAGCGTAAAAGTTATGACGTATTTTGACGATTGTCAAAATGGTGCAACCCATGTTTCACCTAACTGGTACATTGACTATACAGTTATTGTTAAAGTAAGTTGGTATAACCCAGCCTTAAGCTCTACTTTAGACGTAACCAGAAAGTCACTGGAATTATATTGGTATAATATAATAGAAGTAAATAAATTTTTTAAGTATATTTCGCAAAAATAAAGAGAAAACGGAGACTCCTCAAAGACTAAGCTTATAAATAAATTTACTTCACCGTTTCCCTTTTAGTTTCTCATAAGTATATCGTATCACAAATATCAAGTTATATTATAAATTCGATGCACGTAACCTACTCCCGTGTATGACTACTACTGGTAATATGCGGCGTGGGAACTAAGGAAATTATACTTGAAGGAAAGGCTTTGTTTTCTGAGGTGTTTTTTGTAAGTAAATAAATTTACAACAACACCAATTTCTGAATTCAATAATGTAATAAAAGTAGAATGTTAAATTTTGAAGTTTTGAGTATACTTACCTAGTTTGAAATAAAAGAAATAGCAAAATGCATATTAATTAACTACCAGATTAAACATTTATGTCATATGTCCATAATCAAGATACAGACGAACAGACAGATACGCGACGCGATGACCTGAGAATGTATTTTTACACTAGATTATAGATTACACTACTTCGCGCGTCACCTTGTCGAACGAGGTTTAGACCTTTCTTCTCGCTTACTTGCCTCCTTCAATATCCACGAGAATACTATGAGTAATCTTTTATAAAACAGGAAACATGGTTGCTTTAAAATTTAGTGTTTAGGTAGCACGTTCTTATAAACTTGTAACAAATTTTTTATTTATTAATTACCTAAGTTAACCCTCTCTTTTTAATTTCCCATATGTGGTACAAAGGATTCCTGGTGTTTCAATTAAGGACTTTGCGGTTTCGTTAAACTCGGTTTAAAGTTTAACATGTGATCATTGGAAGGTAGCGAATAAGGGTCGTTTGAAGTTTCCTTTATGAGAATTCTGAAGTGTTTAATTGGGATGATGTGGGTCGCAATTAAAATGAAGCTAACCTTATTTACACAACACATATGTGGAAGAGAGAGTGCAATTTGTTCAATCATATAAATGGATATGGTAAATTTATATTAATTGACTACTTAGGATCCCCAATAAACATTTGGCACAAGCTATCACTATCAACATAGAACTAGGTATCGCGAGTGGCGCAATTTTTTTTTTTAAATCTATGACTATCAACATAGGTGTTACATTTTTTAGTAGTTACTGTATCTAGTTGTTCGCCACGAAGATCTCCATTGTCTAACCATAAAAATTTCGATTTGTTAAAAAGCTGTTAATCCTATCACAGATTTAAGTAATAAAATTGTATGTAACCTAAATGATAAGTTAAAATAGAAAATTTAAGTCAATTATCTTCAATTCGCCAAATCCTACATTTCCAGGTGTACTTATCGAATAAGAATAGATTGAAAAATGCCATAAATATTATGAATTGTTTCCAGTTTGGCCAGGTCATTGTAGGCTTAAACCACCAGAAACAGATGGCTGATGACAGAGAGACATGGAAATTACTCCACCGACAAGAACAATATTCTTAAATAATAGATATAAATATTTAATCATCGTACAATTGTTTTACCTTTCTGTAATTAATTTCTGATACTCTCAGTAGATAGATCTGTATCGCGTTGATTTTATTTTTTTATTTATTTAACTTTATTACACAATTGTAAACGGCGGACTGAAAGCCTGAGGCTTTATCTACCAGTCAACTAAATGAGTGATGCAGAGAAAGGGGTAATTGCAATGCAAAATGCAAAATTTTAATTAATTATGATAATGGGGTCTGATCTCCAATCGAGGCATCCAATTATTTGGATCTGGATACCAAATCTTTAATAACACAGTATCTAAGTATTGTACATTTTTATATTTCAATAGCTGTAAAAACTTAAAAGCATAGCTGAAAATCTCTAATCCTTCTTCTTCATCCTAGCGCATTTCCACTTCAGGTGTAGTCAGCTTTGCTAATAAATTTGCGCCAGGACAATCAGGTAGATAGGTTGTCGGATGCGGTAGGCTTTCTTTTTTTTAAAAGCTTCGTCATGCTATTACACCAGGCATTGGGTAGCGTCCTCTTCCTTTCTCACAAATGAAACCTCTAAACAAACTTCTTAAATGAAGCAAACTGTATAAAGATAATTTGAATCTTCATTTAACAATAAAAATACCTACTTAAACTTCCTCCCACACAAAACTACAACCAATAATTGGCCGACGGCACTAGTTTTCGTGCATCATCGAACCAATAAACACGGAAATTAATGACTCGTGCTACAAGTACACTGATTTTAATGCTTCATGACGTGGCATTGTCTATTTAACTCTCTGAAATACGGGCTCGATGGTAACTAATTTTAATTTTTATTGACCTTCGATTTTACTTTTAATTCGAGCGGTGCTGCGCTTGAAGGGTTACGATTGTTGTTGATTGGTTCTGTTTGTTATAAATTTTGATATCTGTCATAGATTTTTTTTTTGTTGACTTTTATAAATAAATAAGTAAATGACGAAGACTTTATATTTGTAAAAGAAAAAAACAAACTTCGCAAAAGCAACTTAACATAGCAATATAACGATATATATTGTTACGTTAACCCTAAAATCCGATATTACGACGAACATATATTATGTTGTTAAAAATATATTATATGTAAGCATCTACACACTATTTAACTACTTCTTTAAAATAATGTTACTTAATATTCACAACGACAACTATTGGACCAAAGAAAAAAGAAAAATGGAATGCGCTATAAGTATAACGTTGATATCATAGTGTTAGGAAATCGCGCGCGGTCTCTACCAGGCAATTTTTTTTAAATAATAATAAGCATAGGCTTAATATACTTAAAAACTGGCATTTTTAATAGATTTCCGACCGAATTCCTAAAAAGGAGGAGGTTCGAATATATATATTTTTATATTATTATATATAAATGACTAAAATATATTATTAAAAGGAGTCCCTGTAGGCAAGGTTCCGAAGATACTGGCAGCATTCCCCCTTTGAATGGCTAAACTAATTCTTTGTCCGAGGAAGCTGCCAGCTCTTCGGTCTCCAGTGACGTCGACTAACCTTTTAGCAATTTCTTTAAAAAGTCCTATAGCACTAGGACCCCACGGACCAAGGGTCTCGACTCCGAAAGGGACAAAATCATATTCGGAGCCTAGACCCCTGTATTTGCTAGCCTTAAGTTTTTCAGCCGCTTCACAAGCCGCACCAACTCTGTTTTTGGTTCCATGTAGATGGGAAGGGGCCAGCGTGTCTGAACAGGATGCATCCCATACCAGCACCCGGCCCATCTTCCATGGAATCAAACTCATACCGTCCGGTCTCTTGCCATCGTCTCTTGCAACACCAGTCGGCTCAAGAAGACTTGGCACGTTGACGGTGGCAAGGGACCGGCGTATGATATCGTTAAGTGCGGCATGTCTAGAGAAGCGGCCTGCACTTTTTTGGCAAGACAGTCCGTGATGTCCTAGCTTGTCGACATCACTGCCACAGGGACATTTATGAGGAGTGCAGACCGGAACCCCAAGCCGTAGACAGGTTGCAATTCGGAGCGTGACAGGCTCAAGAAAAGTTCCTGTTTTGGATGACGGGTACGCATGAAGCCAGTAGCCGGCCTCATGTGCACACACGGCCAAAAGCCTAGCACGCTCCGAACCTGTACTACAGCTCAAAATATTGTCATATGTTAATTTGCAGTTTATGTCGTCCCAGCTCCTCTGTGAATTTGTAGAAACTGGAAAATTTTGACCTGGGTATGCAATTAAGAAAGCGTTTCTAGCTTCTTCCAAGCCAACAATCTCAAAGTTTGAAGGGTTTAAAATTTTACTTATGAGATTTGCTGAACTATGGACAGAAGATAGGAAGGCTGGTAAAGCGACACTAGAAATTTTGCGAATCCCTAAACCACCATAACGGATGGGAAGGGATGCTTGGGTCCAAGATTGCTCGTTAAGCTGCATATTAATAATCGATTCTAAGCTAGTTTTGATTAAGTCATCGACTTGAGTCAAGAGATCTGGGTGATTCCAAAAGGAGCAGCAACGGAGCGCATACGTAAATTTTGGGACGAAAAGACAGAATTTTAAGATGCAGAGTGCATAATGTGGACTAATTTCAAGGAGACGGTTAGCAGAATTTTGAAATTTAGTAATTGAATTATTAAAATATTCAGAAACTGATTCATCAAAAATAGGAGAACCTAAAAGGTAAAGGGAATTACTGTTAACTATTTTAATATTTGGAGCCAAACTATTATATTTTTTTTTTACATCATTTAAATTTAAGTTGCAGTTATTTATAAAAAGTTCGCATTTGCTAAAATTAAGCTCCAATCCAATGGCTTCAAATTTATTTTTGATCAAAACAAGATCTGAAAACACAGTATCCACGTCACCTCCTAGGGTTCCGTCGTCCAAATACCAAACGTTGAATTTAGAATTTAAATTTTTGATTATCGGATTTATAGCCAAACTAAATATTGCAGGCCCAAGGGGATCACCCTGTTGACAACCTACTTCCGAGGACAGTTCATTAGAACGATATAACAATTTTGTTGGGTCAGCGTAACTGAGAAGAAGATAATTGTATATTTCAGGAATGTGTTGTTTTATTTCCGTCAGCAGGGTATCCCTATTTACCGAATTGAATGCATTTTTGACATCAATTTTGAGCAACACATCAGGCTGTCCGTAAGTTAGGAAAGAGCGTAGGGCATGGACGGCTGCCTCACATCCTCCTTTTACACCGAAGCCTAACTGTACGGGTTCAAATTCCGAATTTAACTTTGGTAAAATATGTCGAACAGCAATTTTTGAGGCCAGACGTCGTAGTGTTGATCCAACAGCAATTGGTCTCACCCCTCCGTCCTTTTTGGTTAGGGCAATGAGGTTCGCGCCGAAAAGAATGGGAACGATTTCAGGATTGACATTACCAGAATACATAAAGTTGATCAATTTAGTTATTGAATTTACAAGTTGCTCGCCTGCATCACCCACAGAATGCGATGTTAAGTCTTTCAAATGTTGGGGTGAGATTCCATCCAAACCTGCAGCCGAACCTGGTTTAAAAGATAAAATGGCATCCGTAACATCTTTTTTTTGAATTTGAAGGCATGCTTGCCCTGCTGTTGGTGGGTCAAGGAAATATGGAATTACTGGGGCTGGGGGATGTTTTGTCCGTAAGGCCTGAAGGGTGTCAGGGGTATCTGGTGATAGCACGTCGTTGGAAAACAAAAGGCGAGCGGCACCTTTGAGATCACCGTCACAGATTTTGTTTTCTATGAGTTTATTACGATTACGAGTGGCATTATGTGTGATTAGAGGTGCGGGAGAAGGCGAGGAGCTTACAGCACAGTTATTTTTAATCTTTTGTGTCAAGGATAAAGGTTCATCAGTTTTTAATATATGTAGTGTGCTGTATGAAAATAAAAATAGGTTCAGCCAGTCTTGAGTACAATTGCTAATGTAACATTTCTGGATTATTTGTGATAAATGAGTAGCAACGGTTATTCGGGCACCTCGAAGGATTCTTTTAACTATGGGTACACTATTTTTCAAATTGCTAAGATATTTGTGGAAAGGAGTTTGATCATTGGCTGCATGAGTAGGCGCACTCGAAATAATGGGATGGATGTCTAAAGGTGAACTGTTTTGGCTAATACATTTCCTGTGTGTTTTCGTAATATGTATGTTGAGGCCTTTCAAAGATTTGAAAGACTTGTTGCACTGTGTACATGTATGGGTCACATTCGACGTGCCATCACAAGATTGGGTCACGGACTGCATTCACAACACTTAACTACATTCACAAAAAGAATAACTTAAAACAAATTAAAAAACACAATAAATTAACTTAAAAATTACACTGAAAACATAAAAAAGACAATGTCAAAATATGAAGGCTGCTTTGGTAACAAGACGCATGCGTCGTTACGTAGGTGCATCACACGATGGTCTTGCAATTGGACGCTGCAGTGGAAGAGACCTAGCAACGCATGTCGTCGCTAGGACAACCGATGTCGGCCTTAGCAACCGCGTCTTGAAAATATCACATGCGGATTAAAAAATTTTAAAGACTGAACAGACACTGTATTGGGATAACAAAAAATCCCCATGCGCACATATGAAATATGTTGAATAAATTGTATGCAGGACTGAGCCGTTCTTAGAGCCGTCTGGCATAAATATAATAATATAATTATTTTAAGAGCCTGCTAGTCACTTTTGTTGACTGTTTTTTTTTTTTTTTTTTAAACTTACATTAAAGTCAGTCATCACTACAGCAAAACCACTTTGTGTCTATGTACTCAGTCTTATTTAATAACACTCTTAATTTTCACGAGAAATCATACAATAGACAGACTTCGTGCTATTTTTTATACCGCGTGCATGCCTGACGTCAACCCTCCTAGGATTGGGGGTTGAAAATGATTTCAAAGATCCGCAACCCACCAAATGCTGATCGAATCTGCTGAATAATGTAATGAACATATATGTCATACATCACATACTTAGATATGTACCTCAGATAAGTCATATAGACTATATATATATATATATATATATATATATATATATATATTATTACTATAGAATATATATATTAGTCATATATGTAGAGCTATGGGGTAAGATTAACTAAGCAAGTAGTTAGTACACTGGACTATCAGTGTTGGCATGTACTACATATCAGCTTATAACGATCCCCAAAAATCAGGCTATCATATACAGAAATAATTTTTTATATCGGACCAGTAGTTCTAAAGTATTAAGCGTTCAAACAAACAAACGCTTCAGCTTTATATAATACTAGCTGTTCCCCGCGGTTTCACCCCCACGGTTTAACTCGCCCTTGGCGTGTATGTACTATAGCTTATAATCTTCCCCAAGAATCAGGATATCATATACAGTAGTTTTCAAGTTATAAGCGTTCAAACAAACAAACAAACAAACTCGTCAGCTTTATATTAGTATATCCATACTAATATTATAAATGCGAAAGTCTGTCTGTCTATCTGTCTGTTACCTCTTCATGGCTAAACTGCTGGACCGCTTGTGATGAAATTTGGTATGGATATAGTTATGCACTAGGAGTCAAACATAGTCTACTTTCGGGCGCGATATAACCGAGGCGCACGCGGGTGGAGCCGCGGGCAACAGCTAGTATTATTATATACAGATTAGTATTAGTATAGAAGTAAAGATTTCTCGTTTGAAACATTACGAGGTCCAATACTATGCCACTTCTACTCATTGTTATTCCTTGCTGTAACATTATTCATGCTGCTCGCTATTTGTATTAGTCACAAATGAACGGTTACCGAAATAATTTAAATGCTAATTCAATAATTAAGGCCCGCCCAGCCCGCAAACTATCGATTTCAGCCATTGTTGTGTTTGCATGTATTTAAATAGCGTTACTGCGGGTACTTGTGTGTAATGAGCCATTACTACATAAGTAAGTATATGCAGGTGTATATACATAACATATATAGAGTATTTATAGTTACAAAAATGAAAATGATGGGTACTTTAAATAGTTTTGAGCCATAATGCAGGAAAATTAAATAGCTCAGTTTTTAGTGAAGAGGCCACCAGCAAAATATTCTGTACAAACATTTGTGGAACTTTTAGTTATTAGTAAATAAATATTTATTATTCTTATTCTGTTAGTATATACTCAAACGTTGAATATTAGAGAAAATATATAAGTTTATACGAAGCACAAAAACATAATCTTGAAAAAGTACAAAAATATCAATTAGCCGCATAAATCAAGTAAGTAACTCAGAATAAATAATCAAACAAATCGACCCGTTTAATGCAACTATCTTAAAGTCTTAAACATTTCTAAAATACCTAAAACCCAAAAACCAATTACACCGTACCCGAAATGTTACTGGCCAGCGCAATTACCAACTCCGAAGTTACCACTTCGCATCAAATTAAATGGATCGCGGACAGAGTCGCGGGGGCGAATTAGTTCGCTCTTTGTGCAATCAAGCGAGCCCTTCGCGCCCTAATGAATATGAATACGGCTGAATACGCTCGGAATACTGGAACCCGCAACTCATTACACTTTCTGACGCTCACACCGTCACGACACATGAACGATCCCTAAAATAAAATGAATGTCTTTAACTTACGTGATGGAGGATCAGTTATTTTGGCTTCCATTTCGATTACTATGTTGACCATATATACCTGATGTATATTGATAAAGTATAAAAATGCTGAACTAAAGCTAGTTGGATACAAGAAAGGTGCGTATGGCGATCTCTCTCTCTCTTAAAGCATTTTTTATTACATCCTCTGATGGGTATTTTTGCTTATCGTTTCTCTCCTGTTACAACAGCAATTAAGTAACATTTACAGCAAAAATCACAGTTACACTGAGTGTCAAAATTAAAATGATTCAAATCTCAAACTAGAAAAAGGCTATAAAAGTTTAAATTTATAGATAATCTGTCATATCCTTACTTACTTATAAATAACTAAAAATAAAAATAACTTGTATATAGTCCCTGCAATTGGTCACATCGTGTTAATGTGCCTGTAAAGGCTAGCAGCATTGCCATGTTGATAGCATTGCTGATCTTATGTGCGAGAATATTTAAAAAAAAGAGGCTTTAAATACTCGTATAATAAACTACTTACCATACTCATTATATAATTTCCTAATATCCTCTAAAGATTAAAAAGAAATAACGAACTTATTTTTTATGCTAATATTTTAAAAAAATATTCTTTATTTTCTTTTTTCAATTCGTTACATAATATAAACCTATGTATTTACGAGTTATGAGTACATTTAGTATGTATGTTAACATGAATGTTAAAATTATTCTCTTCTGTGTAATTGCAACCTTCTTATAGTTATGAATACGCAAATTCAACTTCTGTTTGACTGTACCTACTGTCTGTTCATTTTAAGTGGTGACGGGAACAAAGTTATTTTAGTTAGTGAACAAAATATAAATGAACATTATTAACATTTTCAGTGTTGAAATAAATTTGTGCTTTCTGGTGCACGCAGTACTTTATCGTTATTACTTACTGCTTTATGTTAGAGATAACCATACAATTTTTATTTATAAATTAAACCATTTATTGAAAATGAGAACAAATATTTGAACTTTAGTAACTTTGAGTGGGTTTTTTATTTTAATTTTTGTGTACTTACTCGCTGTTTATTTTTTGATTTTATAAAGGTTATTGTGTCGAAAAATCCTACTTATCAATCGACTTATCAACGAGTGAGCAACACTTTTCAATGACCTTCAAACTATTATGATAATTATACGGTGACCGCGCAGGCTGTATTGCGTGTTTTGCATCCTATTTGTATAAAAAATTGTTTTGTTTTAAAAATTTAAAACAACAAAGTACTAAACTGGGTACCTATTAAAACTGTAACTTCAAGCGGCATAAAATTAATAAAGAATTTGAAGTAAAAATGCCTTTGTGTTCTCAGACATTAACCGCCACGAAAACTGCCTTATCTACAGCCGACGTCATTAAGAACATTCGTGTTAACATTAACAATAGCAATAAACCCAGTAATGACTTACAAACAAACAAAAAAACATGCTACACAATGTTGGCATTATCTCATTCATTTACTCAGAAAACGTTATTTTCCGGACGTGCTTTGAAAATGGCGGAACGGCTAAGTTCCCATGAAGCCATAGATTTAAACGATAGTGACAATACTGACAATTAAACGAAGAAAATAAAGCTGGCAAGAGTGAGAAGTAGTAATAGTTACTGTTCCGTATACATGCCATATTTATTTAGACTCTAAATATTTAGGCTTACAATTATTAGATTTAAAAATATTCCTCGTTAGCTTCCGCTAGTATGGCAGGCAGATGCCCGCGGCTTCGCCCCGTATAAAAGTAGCCTAAATCCATTCTCATAGTTTTTATATAGTGAAGTACACTTATAAGTAAAAAGGGAAATAATAACAAAAAATATCATAAATTAGATTATTTTATGATTTTAATGGTGAATATAAAACAATAAAATTTAATTTCTTCTTTTAGATCTATCGAACGCGACTGTACCTCTTAAAGAGAAAAATTAAGACATCACTTTTTTTTTGTACACTTTGCTCCGAAGCCGTAACTCATAAGGATGGAACTGCAACCAGGAAAGCGCTGAGAAGCCTGTGGTTTATTGATTGGTTTATTAGGAACTATAACAATAAAGATATTAGAAACAAACAAGAACTTATTTATTGATAAGCTCTGTACGCTTAACTTATCCGTTTTTGTAGTCGATTGCGGGATACTAAAAATGAGACCAGTAGCGGCATGGTTAAAACGTTGGTTTAGTTAACAAAGGTTTACACGTTTCTAGTAAAATTAAATCGATGTTATCTGTAATAAGGTTGTCGCACGTGCACTAGTTTTAACGAACTGGCAACGGTTTTTTGTTTTGTTAGTTAACTAAGGCAGCCGGCTACTGAGTCAATTCTAATGTTACTTGGAGAACTTAGGTATGGAAAAATTCATAAATTTGTTTACACGCAAAATTTAAAAAGCCTAATATACATATTACCTTTACTATTTCTTAGTAGGTAGGTTAGTGAAATGAAATGTCCTTATGAAAAGATTTAAAACTCAATCCAACAGGAAATATTACCCTCCAGCACTATTATTAATGCTTATACTTATAGATCATCATTATTCAGTATAATAGTAATATAGCAAATTTTTTTAAAAACTTTGGTTAATAAAATCCAACTACGATACCAACAGATAGATTTACCAGCCCATATATGATTTCTATAATTGTGTACGAATCAAAGTTACTCGAAAATAAATGGTATTTGTCTGGAAACATAGCTATTCCTTTAAAAAAGTTATTTAAATTCACAATTTGATTGAGAACTTCTTCTGGAAATCGGTAGAAAAACTCCTCTTTTTTGGAAGTTAGTAGAAAAACTCCTCTTTTTTGGAAGTTGGTTGAAAACCAGTGTACGTCGGCCCTTACCCACTATGTATGCGCCGGCGCTCATCTCTGTTCCCAGTAGTGTATCGTTATCTCACTTACCATCTGCGACGTGTCTAATGTCTACCCCAACGACTGTGCTACCCCTAATTTTTTCTAACCCACGATGTACTATTTCTTAGTTAAAACTACTGATAGAATGGGTGTCGTGTGTCGTGATTTGATGATAATACGAGTATTTTGTCGTGCGTTGGATTAAGTGAAGTGTAACATCTTACTTTAATCAAAAGCATGATATAAAAGTTTACATAAAAAACTATCAAAGGTGCTGAGTAAATAAAACAAAGTTAGGTAATCATTGCGCATCGGAACCATTACATTTTTAATACAGTTCCTTTTAAGTAGATGTTGTCGATCCTGTCTTCCCAATCGTTTACTTACAAATATTCATCAAAATCGGGTACTATTATAATATTGGGCAATGGCTAAGATCCTATCGGTCTATATTACCTTTTTCCATATAATATATACCATTCTAATATACTTATAGCTAAACCAAAATAGATTATTTTGCGGTTTCTTCGATTTAGGTATGTTAAATAGGAAGATTGTATGACCGACATCGACAAATTGGCATTTGCCTGCAGTTCTGGGGGTCGTGGGTTTAATTTCCACGGGGAATTTTAGTTGTTGCCAGTTTGGTTGGAACATTGCAGGCTTAAATCACCTGATTTTCTGACACTAAAGAAGATTCCGTGATTCGGAAGGGACGTTAAGCCGTAGGTCCCGGCTAACATCTGGTAGTCGTTAAAAGAGAGGCAGTACGAAGAACTCTGACACCAAGGTGCGCATGGACGATTGACCCTGTCACCTACAAGAAATGGTGATAATCGATAAATAGGTACATTTTATTGTAAAGCGTTTCATTGTATTTCATTCATTTTATTGAATAAACAAAAATAAAACAAGTTGTGTCTGATAATTCTAAATAGTTTAATTTCTCAATCTATGTTTTCGATTAACTTATCAAGGTAGAATGGAATTCTAGATATCTTGGGGTGAGTCCACCCCTAAGGTCGTTGCATGCCGTTGCATCTGTAAACAGTGTCACGGAAACGTTTACTTGACACAAGGGTAAGGATAATGCACAATTAACGTTATTATGAGACAAAATATAAGTGCTTACTTTAGAATAGACAGTTGGTTATAGAATATGTCATATTCTAATTAGGAGTTGGTTAATGTTGTTGTCTGGAACTGGAACTCAAACTAAGACTCAATACAAGGCCATCAATTTAGAAGTAATATAAAGTGGAGTACTTTATATTAAGTACTTATAAATTGGGTAAAAATCAATCCTTTGTAGTGTTTATTGAGCAGTGGAAAAAAACAGCCTGATTGGTTAAATAAATATTATGGATGTAGCTGGCAATGAAATAAATAATTTAAATTTAATCCTTATCTTTTCTAATTAATATTATAAATGCGAAAGTTAGTTTGTTTGTTACACTTTCACGCCCTATCTACTGCACCAATCTTCCTGAAATTTTGCATACACATAGATAGAAGTCTTGACATAGAATACGTAAGCACTGTTCCTGTGAGAAATTCACGTGAGCGAATACTAGTCAATTTATATGTACAACTTAATGATGAATAATAAACATAATAGTCGAGGTATTGTACACTTTAATAAGGAATAAATACCTAAATTACGTCTATAATTTATGAGCAAAGTTTGACAATGTAAATGAAATTCCTTCAGCCTTTGTGCAGTCGCAATTAACAGGCATTCCCGGAAATATCGAGACTATCAAACCGGCAGCATCTCAAAGGCAATCACAGACACAAATTAAACTGAGCGAGTGCTCCGGATTTTCAGCGAGTCCCAAATGCCGCCCCGACTTTAATTACAAAATACTGATTTTACAGAAGTTAATGTCAATATATTTTAAATTACTTAGACACAATTACATATTTTTTAATTTACGGCAATAAATTTTTTTAAGTTTTCATAATCAAACTTCAACGGGTATAAACTGGATGCTATTATTACTTGTGTAGTATTATGTAATCTATACAATTATTAACGTCCTATTTTTCTGTTCTGACCTAAAGAGCTGTATAAAAAATAAGAATGTATTAATTTTTATGTTTTTATTTAAGTAGGTACCTATTTTTTAACAATATTTTATACATGCTGGTCTTTATCCTTCCATACTAGTCTGGGAGAAAAATAAATACATAGAAAGTATTTTATACATTTAAACATGCGAAACTTTATGTACTTGTCAGGTCGATCAAAAAGCAATAATTGGTATTATACATACCTAGTCGTATTTTATATAATATTTGCTTTCTTAGGTCATTACGAAACAAATTTTGTACACAACATATTTCTATATCTCTTCTCTCAGTGTTTTGTAACATTGTACCGACTTAACCCTTCCAGTGATTTGCGAAGAACAAATTAATCATCATCATTTACATGCAGCACTGGCCCGATTTGTTGCCACGATTATGTCACCCTCTTGTTAGGGGCGAACGTGTTTTAATATTTTCGGTCTTAATGACGTCACAGATTGAACTGGGAGGCGGTGGAGTGTGAATTTTATGGCTAATAACGTTAATATTGTTAATGGTCAAGCTACATTGATTTTAAATTGGATTTTTAAATTTTTCTCTCTTTTGTTTCTTATCTTCTACAAATAAATGTACAAAATGTATATGATTTATATATTTCAATTTTAATATTAAATTTAAGTATAGTTTTAAGGTTTAATTATAAGCAATTGTAAAGTAAGTTATCATACAAAGTTATTATATAATATTAAATTGAATATTATACAAATGTATGTACTTACAAAATATGGTAATAAATAATTAAAATTATTTTGTAATTATTTCTATTTAAAAATAAAAAAAATATTGTATAGTTTGTACAATAAAACCAAGTTAATATATTGTTTATCGTTGTGACCAGTATTTGTCTTACTTTACCATGTGATGACAGTGACTTGGGCTCTATTTTTTACTTAAATTAAGAGTAGATTTAATTTTAGTTTTATTTTTGTCATAAGTTTATTTATTTTAAATTATATATTAGCTAAATGGATTTGTCTATGTAATCTTCAGGTGTCATTAACCATATTATCATGATAATTTTAGCTGCAGGTTGTCCACTGTTGGACATAATAAGCCCTTATAATACGTAGAATTATAAAAACCATAAATTAATACGCTATAGTATAGGTACCCAATTGTCAATATTTTTGTTAATGTTCTACTGCTGGTTACCTTCTCATTTTGTTTTGCACTCGTCTCTTATTTGTTCACATTGTTTCAGACAGAGAAAACAATTAAAGAAAATATGTTTTGAACAGAAATAATAAAATATCACGAATAGTTATAAAAACCAACATACGCAATTGTAACCCTTTAACTATCGCCCACGGCCATATTGGGCAGTACCAATTATTACGTTCATTTGTATTTGGGCACACTCTGACCCCTGCCGCAGTGAAGGGTTGACGGGGCGCGTGACGTATTGTCCACTCTCACAGAAAATTAGTTAGGATTTTAATGAATTTACTTTGCATGTTTGATCTGTGATTAGTGCGCTCATTTGACAAGGATTTCGGTGACGGCTCATTTGTTTATGGTAGGATTAAAATTTAAAAGATATAGGTATACATTACCTATTATTAATTAAAACTATGAAAAATATCTTTTCACCAAATTGTGAGAATATTTCTGCAAATTTTGAATCTTAGTTCGAAAATCGCAAGTACTTAATGACAAGAATATTAACTACTTATAAGTACCTAGCGCCCGCAGATTTGTATATAACGCTCCGAGTAATATCTTCTCCGATGCAAATATTTACGCATTTATGCTTCTAGCATTAAGTCCTTAAATTGTATAAGTATTTTGTACATATGGAATAATAAAGTTTTAAGAAATAAATAAATAATTATCACTTCATAGTATAAAACAAAGTCGCTTTCTCTGTCCCTTTGTATGCTTAAATCGTTAAAAACTACGCAACGAATTTTGATGCGGTTTTTTTTAATAGATAGAGTGATTCAAGAGGAAGGTTTTTATGCCCATGAGAAGCCGGGGCGGGTCGCTAGTAAAATATATTAATTAAAAGTTAAATTATTAAATATGTACAGCTACGTCCTTATTTGTAATTGGTTTCATCGAATTTGATTTTTGTGGGTTTGACATAAAAAAAAAACAGACTGACTTAAAATATTTTACATAAGTAGGTATTTTAAAATTCCATAGCTACGATTTATAGTTATATTTTTATACTTTTTTTAAACAATGTGAAATATATAAATTCTTAAAAGAAATATGACGAAGTAAAGAGAGCAAAAGTTACTCGCTTCATTAGTTTTCACCCCTCCAGAAATGAAAAGTCTTCGGAAACTCCAAGTTATTTGCTTTACCTTTAATATCGAAGGATTAGCGACACCACGCCAAAATTAAAACCGAACTTACCTCCCTCCATCCTTTGAACATCTTACGAACTTGTTAATACAAAATTTATTACCAAAATTCAAAATTATACCTTCCTATTGTTCCTCAGAAGTGACCCGAACAATGCCTCCATAATTTACTTTTCGATATTCTCTACGCCAGATAAAGTCGTGATAACAAATGGTAACTAAAATAATAAAATAAATCTCATCTCTGTAGCAAGCGACATATTTCATTAATAAACTTAAAACGAACAAGACATCATACGGACTCACTTTGCAGTGTCCATACGTTACTGAGATAAAACAAAGGAATCGAAAACCCGTTGAATTTATGTGTTATCTTTACGAGTGATGTGGTCTCGGAACAATAGGCGATCGTGGCGCCCCATGCGGCGAGGGGCGGAACCTCGCATTCGAGTGGACATACACGTAGCGACATCTATTATTGAATAGTGACAATTATGGCTATTGTTTTAAGAGCTGTAAACAAGAGGTGAGGATAGGTCGCGCATCTGAATAAGCATTTTATCGTTGCAATCTTAGAGGTCATGAGTGTTAAACATTGTTAAAAACATTGTAGATGCAATGTACAATGGAAGTATGGTCACTGAATATTTAAGTATTAAGGTCTTACCCACCATTAAATATTTATCTCCAATAAAAACATTTCTTCATTCCTTCCCTATATTATGAAGCTTGTATTTTACCTTATTACTTAATGAGGTCTGTTTATGTAGAGCCTTAAAATTACTTCGATCCTGTACAATCCAATGATGTATTTATATAATTGGTGCAATAAATTGTTCATTAATACATTCATTCATACCTACTCCGCTGGCTCTGCGACCTGAAGTGGATCTCTCGTCCATGGGCTACGGTATTACTTACCATAGTGCGCCGTATGCCTGTTTGCTTAATGATTTGTATAAAAAAAAATTGGCTTTAGAATTGGAGTACTTTTCCAAACTAACGTTTAGACCAAAATATTTTGCCAAATATAACAACATCATACAAATAATGCGAAACTATTTCCCTCAACAATAACCTAAACTTTAGAATGCAGAACACTATAACAAATTGATTTTATCCCGGAAAAGACAAGACTCCAGACCAAAAAGTTAAATAAGATTGGGGCGGAAAAACTGGTGAATTTTGCCAGAAATATTCATAAGCTGTCATCAGGCTGGACCCTCGCCAGCTGTGGTGGACGAAATATTCCGCTGCGAAATACTAACTCAAGCAAATCACCCCTCTTTAAAATCAGTTTTGAGAAATTGAGCGCCAATGTACTTGAAACTTTGGGTCTATCGTTCAAGTGCTGATTTTTGGATGAAATTTGATTCTGGTAGATTTGTGTTTTATGTGATTAGTTGTATGCAACTTTCTTGTTGTTTTATATGTTATTTTTAATATAATTAATATTCTTAATATACAGTTACGTTAAGAATATGGTCTCAAAAGATATGCGTGCGGTCACCGTACCTATTTACGTTTCTGATACCTTGAGAGTGTCACTAGCGCTCTGCAAACCCTTGGCCTAGGATACTTGGCCATAGTACCCAGTAACTTCACTCTCTTTCTTTTACTTCAATTCAAAACACACAACAATGCAAGTACTGCAGTTTTATATAGGAGCAGACGACCTAAAACAATAATGACATATTCTTGTAACAGCATCTATAGTAATACAATATCCATAAACATCCAGCTAAGGTATCCACTTCACTATTAGGGTCGAGATCGATTAACTGGTAATAGCTGTACATTGTAAAACAAATACTACATTATATGCTTAATAAAGTAAATTAAATATTATGACTTTATTTGATTAAGAGTACTTAGATAATTATTTAGGCGTGCATACAAGATACCTATACAATTCTTCTCTATCATTAGCAATTACTTACAGAATTTACCTCAGAAATTCTTTCCAACGACTTTTTCTATTTTTAATTTTTCCAATACCATTACCCTGACATTCATATGATGAACGTCTTATACAAACTATTCATACAAAATAGTGTTCGCTTCCTTTTCCCTAAACGCGCCATTACTTAAAGTCACTGACTCGTTGCGCGGTTATTTATGCCTCGCATTAAAAACAAAATGATATGCCTTCGCCGCTGAAAATCTAAAAAGAATAAGCAATAAAACGATAAAACCCAAATCTGATACATACTAGGGCCGCAGTATCTCTCCACTAGGAGAAAAGAGACAGCGCTATACATCGACGAAATGAATACGATGCTACTGTTTCATCTCTCACCTCTATCGCGTGGCGATCTCTGAAGCGACCTAACTCTTGCCTCAATAAAACAAATTTCAACCTTAACATCGAGCAATAAACCACGAATTTCGAATGCAGATTACAACAAATGGATTTGAGATTAATATAGTACGAGTGCCACCCCGTCTCATACCACCCCATTCGGCGTTCAGCATTCAAATAGGAATCGAATGGATGACCAAAACATAATATCGGTGGAAGATTCAGCCGCCATAAATCAAATGAGAAATAATCTGTTTCGGGATGAGATAGTCGTCGATGGCATACTACCATAAAAACGCAAAACGTTTCGTCTGATTGAAATCGTTGCGGCTTTTTTCGCGGCTGTGTTTCCATTTTATTTTCGCTGATGTATAATCAATGTGTTAACGGATGGCCGCCAGTCGAGGGCTGGGAGTAGATTTGCCACACAAAAGATTCTGATATTGAGTTTGAAAGTAGTTTCTCTTCTTCCTTTATGTTAATGGCACTTTCAGTGGCGTTCGGTAATGGCTCGTGCGAATAAACGTCCCGCTGTAAGTAAGGGACACAAGGACGGGTTATGTATTGTTTATGGTTCAGTAATTTTTGTGATCAATTCGATTTAGCGCTTTGTTTTCTACTATTTGCAGTAATAAATAGTACGAGTAATTTGGACAGTTCTAACAGAATGTTTCAAATCAGATAATAATATGGATACAATGTTATTTTCTTGCTATGTAAGTAATTATGGCTACTTAGTACTTAGCTAATATTCTGATCGATATGCAATTGTTCGGATATGCAACGACTACAATTTGGGCACATATGTCTTTTAAGTTTGTTTACAGTTTTGTATTATTGCCATTTTACATCATCGCAGTTGTACACCAAGACGTTTTAAACTTACATTTTGAATAATTAAGTAAATAAATATGATAAACGTAGATTGCTTTTTAGCCCTATACATGACACAGCAACAATCTACAGCTAGAAAACAAAATGTATCTTCGGAACCTTGCCTAAAGGGACTTCTTCTAATCCATACTCCATATATACTAATATTATAAATGCGAAAGTCTGTTTGTCTGTCTGTCTGTCTGTCTGTCTGTCTGTCACCTCTTCACGGCTAAACTGCTGGACCGATTGTGATGAAATTTGGTAGAGATGTAGTTAAAGACCTGAGGTCAAACATAGGCTACTTTTTGGCGCGATATAACCGAGTCCCACGCAGGGCGAAGCCGCGGGGAACAGCTAGTACCTAATATATGTTAGCCAATATTTTGTTGTTTTTTTAGCTTTAAACTTCATTTATGTAAATTTAGCTTAATTTTTAATTATTATTTTTTAGATAGTAAGTTCTGTGTACATATTATTGTAAATATTTTCAATTCATGTCAAACTATTTTATTTGTTAAAGTTTCATGTTACAAGTACAGAAGTGTATTAAATAAAAGTCGATAATCTTCAAAATTATTTCTAAAACAAATTTAATTAAACTAATGGCCACAGGCAGTTAACCTGTCATATTACCGTTTAAAACTACCTTAAAAATACAGCAGATTGCACCACATATGGTCAACCTGTCCCATAACCCGGCACATGCCATGCATCGGCGATTATTTTTAAAAAAATCTTAAAGGAATTTCTTATATCATGATTAGTCATCGACTTTACTGCTAAGTATTAAAGTCTTTTTTGGTTTAATAATGATTTGAAGTGACCATCTGTTGCGGATGATGCCTATCAAAAAATTAACAATTTGTTTAATGTAAATTAACGCAGCGCGAGCGTCGATAAATTATTGGCGTTTAGTTGATACCTTTTCAACTTTTATGCTCACCGAATGTCACCTTTCCTGCGTAATCGGATAATCTTGGAACAAATTGTGTATTATTCAAACCAGTTTAGTTTGTATTTGTTTATATCGTTGTTATTTCAAAATCCACGAAAATCAAATAATCGCTGAGATATATAATTAATTACTCATAAGATCAGATCAGCACATGCGAAGTGTATGACATTGAGTTATATAGAGACTATCATATATTTATATATACTATTTAGTTAAGTTACTACTACTACTTTATCTAATTACTTACCCAACAGTGGGATGAAAAGTCTGTTACTGATGATGACTATACCTTTCAACCCATGGCTATATTTTATATAAAAAAAAAATGTTCTTTTCTCATAAAACCCATATTACTACATACTTATTAGTTAAACCTTTTTATCTTTTTATCCATAATATTTTTTCCTTTATTTATTTATTTATTAACACACAAAATAGATTACAATCCATTATTAACAAAATGTAAGAGTACAACATGTGTAGATTCTGATCTTAAACGTAATCCAAAAAGATTTACTCTAATTGATTATTAATTCAACTAAACGTTGGAATAAACATTTCATAATTATTCATTCACGCCTTTGTATCCTATCTTCATGTCTGATAATTATCAGTCAGTTAACTAAACGACGATTACACGGCAATTAAACTTTACACTATGTTAATGAGATGCACCCTTAATTGTAGACTGATAAATTTATCTATTTGTTAGTCTTGGGTATATTACTTGAAATTACACGGTGTTTAGTGAGACTACTTACTCTGTAACACCTGTCATAGTGATGTGAAAGATGGTTTTTACTTTTAATTTTAAAAGATCTGTTTTATTGCATCGACTAAGTTACGTATCAAGACGTAATAGAAAAACTATTGTTATGCGATACCCGGGTACCGCCCGACATCAAGGGGTTAACATCGTTTTGGTATCAATTGCTGTTGCAAGCAATCCTTCGATTTCAAAGGGTTAATTTTCTATCCTCTAAAATATATTACAAAATTTATTTATGACTTAGAGGCGAATATGAATAAAGAGGCGTTTAAAATGTAGATAGGTAATTAGGTATTGACTAAACTAGCTATTCTATAATATTTATTTATTTTTTGATTGATCACAAAACTTCTTATTTAGTCAAAATGGCTCTTTATTGTACTAGGCCTATTGATTTTGCCAAATATTTGACTACTTGATTCTCTATATTTAAATTCTGTTTAATGCAAGAGCAATCTGCGTGGATAGGCTAGTAAGTTACGCAGATTGGCTCACCTTCTTAACATCCATATTATCGCAAAACTAAACAAACTATTTAATTTTGGCTGGTAAGGCGGCTATAATTCAGAACGACAGGCAACTTTAGCCTTGTATACTTTTAACGACTAATTTTCTTTCGTTGAAACTATTGTTAGAGCCGTCCAATTTTTACAAAAATAAAGGATTAATGGTAGTACACTCGCATAAATATCTCATTAGCAAAAGATTTATAGCAAGAAACAGTCACGAACAGAAAAAAAGTTCGGAAGTAAAATTTTGATAATTACTTATCAACATGCAACTGTCTTCCCTTTCTTAATTCTCTATTTTATTTACTGTAATATATCATTTTGTTAATGATACCTAAATGAAGTTATCACGAACTACCCTCATTTGTTTTAGTTAGAATTGAATCTGAATTGAAATGCTTTTTTAAGATATCTTTAAATTAGCGCGTTAAATGAGTTCTCGTTTGTTGTTAAGACAGTACTTACTATAAAACTTGTATCTGTTTTGTCAAATTAGAATAAGTCTAAGTGCGAGTTGAAATTTTATTATTTGTTGTTATATTTGCAACCGGCGAATCAATTGTCAATGATAATTTGAGAAAATAACATTGCCTCTACATAAAGCCTTTCATAAGAAACAGTAGAATAGATGGACAGAGAGACGAGACTTGATAGCAGATAACGGAAGTAATTAATTGGAAGTAAATTTAATTTTAAGAAACCAAACAAATATGATTTTTTTCCAAAAAAAAAATAGTATTATAACGACTATTAAACAAAACGTCAAAATAACAAATATTAGCTTATCCAACTGTTAAATATGTAAGAAAATTCAATTGGCTATCCAAAATAAACAATCGAAATTTAAAAAAAGCCATCAGCATAAAACGTTTAAACGCGCCCATTGGAGCAAACTTCCTCCAATTAACATAAGCGCCTTTTAACATAAACAAATTGATGTCGCGATAACACGTCCTCACGTAATGTTACCTATTCATTACTGCAATTAACACGTGGGCCCATAAATTAGAAGACCAGCGGAGCGTGGCAGCCGCGCCTTGTATTAGGATATTCGATTTTATCTCATCGCTTGCTTTGATCGCCTTTTGTTTTTGTGACAAGCTGTTTTGACAGTTGAATATTTGAATTTGGAATTTGCATAACGGAATTATTTTAGCTAAAGGTGGTAGAGTCATGTAAGTAGTAGGGATGGTAGAGACGAAATATTTAAAAATTTAATTTTTGTTGTCATTTCGTTTATCAATTTCCTTTTTATGCGCTCTTTATACAATTCTTCTATATTGTGATATCCTTCTTTTCCTGCAAATATTGGTAATATATGCTTTCGGGTAAAAAAGATAAAGAAATATGTATTATTAGAATAAGAAACAGTTGCGAAGTTTCCAATTTTATAAATCCATTTTCCAAAACTATTTTTACTCAAACTGTCATTCAAAATCCTAAGTGTCGCTCCGCAATACTATTTTTATTTGATCAATAACAATGATATATTGAACAATTCCTTTAGACTATTATATATCGATAACAGGAAGTAATAAAATACTGCCGCCACCGCGGTCCGCGCCTAGCATTCAATGAAAATTAAAATTAATTGTTTGTTTAATTTATAATTTATTAGCTCTCGCATATCATTGTTAATTTATGAGGGCACTAGCATGCCATCTGGTATCTGTTTTGTTCGACAACCAGAAACGGAGTAGTACTAGTCCATATGTATGGATAGTAATGGAGATATATAAAATAGCCAAGTAACAGAGGTTTCATTCGCGTATATTTAGTACAATACTGATTCCCTGGAATGATTTTTGCTCCTTTTCCAAAAAGAGGCATACAAATGAAAAAATATTTTTTTTTTGCAAATCCGACCAATAGTAAAGTTATAGCGTTCAAAGAACAAACTCTGTTTTATTATATTAGTATGGATAAGTATTAAGTATATATATTGTTCTGTAAATTACCAATTACTTATATTGTTTTTTTTATTTTAATAATAAAACAAAAGATGAAAAGATGATCCTGAAAATCCTTGGAAAAGGCCTTTGTCCACAATGGACAGCCTGCGAAATGGACAGCCTGCGAAATTATGATGATTATAAAACAAAATAGCATATCTATAGTTATATTGACGACCTCCGTGGCGTAATGGTTAACATGCCTGACCGCAACCGGTTTACCAGGAGGTCCCGGGTTCGATCCCTTGTCAGGTTAAGATGAAAACTGATCTTTTTCTGATGGACCTGGGTCTTGGATGTTTATCTATTTAATATAAAATATATTATTGTTGAGTTAGTATCCCATAACACAAGTCTCGAACTTACTTTGGGGCTAACTCAATCTGTGTGATTTGTCCCGATATATTTTTACTAGCTGTTCCCCGCGGCTTCGCCCCGCGTGGGACTCGGTTATATCGCGCCCAAAAGTAGCCTATGTTTGACCTTAGGTCTTTACCTACATCCCTACCAAATTTCATCACAATCGGTCCAGCAGTTTAGCCGTGAAGAGGTGACAGACAGACAGACAGACAGACAGACAGACAGACAGACAGACTTTCGCATTTATAATATTAGTATGGATATGGATTATGACTGTTATATAGGTATAGGTACCTCTCAGATCCCCAAACATTACGAAATTACAGTTATAAATCCAAAAGTGAAATCCCGCTCAGGGTAAACTCAGGTAATTTATGGTGGAGTCGCGAATAATCACGCTGGTGTCGTATAAATTGTGGACCATTTGTAAAATAGGAATTACGAGCCATCCCGCCTATTGTCACCCGTGTTCGGAGGATTGTTTTTATAATTATTTTTTTTAGGTTTCAAGAAATTGAATGGAATTTCAACTTGATTGGTTAGTCTAAACAAGTATATTATTTTTTAATTAGGAATTTTATTCTAGTATTAAACGCGCAGAAACATTAGAAGTGCGGCCGCCCTATGTAGGACGACCTTCCAAATTCTACGGTTTATAGAAAGAATCTTAGAGCAAAAGTTGTATGCAGTAATTTACATCACTGTCAAAGATTATTTTACAAAATTAGGTACTATTATAATTTTTATTTTTTATAAGTTATTTTTACGTAATGTAGGTACTTTATTCTAGGTACCTAACTACCTAAAGTAATTTGAAATTTAAATAAGCCAACGATTAATTAAATTATTGTTCTCGCTTACTTTACGTTAATTTTAACTTTGTTTTCGTTTTCCATAGCAATAATTTATTAACTGGTATCTATTAAGGTGATACCTCAGTAAACACTAGCGCCACCGTCATTTAAAAATCATTACTCACTGAAAACACAAAGTTATCAATAATCCCTCTGCTGTAATTATGGTTCTGGATCTGAAATAATCTGAATAAAAAACTATGAAATCAATAAATCACGAAGTATCATCTTAGTAAGAATCACAGTGTCTCAAGTTAAGATAGATGGCGTCAATATGTATAGGGAGGACTCTACGAGTATTAGTATACTAATAGAGTCCTTCCTATACATATTACCCTAATACTTAATAGGCACATTTGTTTGCATGGCTGCGGCTCTGTATTAGCATAGTATTGTTTAATCTATGCTATTATCTATTCCGTTGCAATGAGCAGAATAGGACTGAGATAAATTACGTACTTAGGAATCGAATGAAAAACTCCAAAATGAAAGAAGTATCTACTAAACCTTGAAAGATTTGAAATCCACGTGTCATGCACTCCACTTTAATACCCGCCACTAGATGTGGCACATTTAAAACCAATATATTAGTATTCATAATAGGTATATAATTCAAGTAATAAGCAATCCATGTTATTTTATTAGTGAAAAGTATGTTACAATTTATGAATGGGCGCCTAACTAACTTTAGACGTTGTACAGTCGGCTGCAGAGAAATCTGACCACCATGCCACAAGTTTCATTACTGAAAGGGGGTCATATTTCTCTGCAGCCGACTGTACTTACCAAATCCATGCGCAAAAGGATTAATAAGCATATTAAAGCATTGTCATTTATTGTCTTTTATATAGCAGGACAAAAAAACTGAATAAATTTTCATACTTAGGAATTAAATAAAACCAACATTAAAGAAGTGCCACCAAAACTCCCTCTACTTCTTATTCGGGTTGAAGAGAGTGATTATAATTCGGCGATAAGACCCACTCTTGTACCATATTATTTATATTTGTCCTAGAATATTAAAAATAATATTTTTATTTCCATTTTGTAAAATCTTTGTGCAACAAAGAACTTTGAATGGCGTGCGGTTTGACGCGAGGCAATTTTCTTTATTAAATCTATGTTGTGCAATAAAGAATAAAAATAAATTGTGTCTTCTAAACCTTGAAAGATTTTAAATACACGTGTCATGCACTCCACTCCGAAATCCGCCACGAGACGTCGCACCGATGGAATTTTTTATAGTTTTACCCCTTCGGTTATCCGAAGCGTCAGTGCCTAATGTATTTGGAATCTGTCTTGGAGCTTTATCTATTGGAAATGGCTGTTTCGAACTGTTGGCCTTCTGAGTTTTAACTACAAGTAATAAATCCAGTGTAAGGCCGGTACGGTCTCTGCCAGTCTGCATAAGGGGAGATCGTAGTCGATTGGCGATTAACACACCATTATTTTTTTTTTAATTCTGTAATAAAACAATATATTTACCTATTGTATCGCTGTTGGTTTTCCAATGAAAAAAAAAAACTATTTTTGTATTTCCCAGGTTTGATCACCGGTCAGTTCAAGATGAAAAAATATCTGATTGGCCTGAGTCTTGGATGTTTATCTATACTTACTAGCGACCCGCCCCGGCTTCGCATGGACATAAAAACCTTCCACTTAAATCATTCTATCTATAAAAAAAAACCGCATCAAAATCCGTTGATGATGCGGTTTTTTTAATAAATAGAGTGATTTATGAGGAAGGTTTTTATACCTATGGGAAGCCGGGGCGGGTCGCTAGTTTATTATAAAATATCATAGATTAAAAAAAAATGCTTAGAGAGACCGCGCGCAATTCCAAATTCTTTGTAAAATATCGTTGAGTTAGTATATCCCATAACAAAAGTCTCGAAATTACTTTGGGGCTAACTGAACTGAGTGATTTGTCAATATATATTTATTTATTAATTATAGTAGTACATATTATACTAGTTTGCAGCTATACAAGGTTTTTATAAAACAATTATGTACTAAATTGTCACCGAAAAAATGGATGAAAATGAGAATAAAAATGATTGGTATATTAATTGTTAAGTTTATAGTTTAGCTACAAACTTAACATAGAACTAAGAACTCATAAAAAAATTACAGTGACATTTCAGATCAAAATAGATACATTTGCACATATAGCACGTTGCGAAAAGACCCGACTCTACATCAAATGAGAAAAAGGCAGAAGGATTTTCATTCAATATTTCAGAGTTATTAAAAGGACATGGTAGACTATATAATCTTTCGGATCTTAGTCAGAATGTTGTAAAAAATGTTCTAGATATTTCAATAATTTCAAACAACACAGACGGTATTGCTACTGAAATATTTTACTTAATACAAAAAAACTAGAAAACCACATTAGAAACAAACCACTTTAAGATGGCGCAATTAAAATTTAAACCCATTGTCCATACGAGCCAGACTTCCCCTTAGTATCGTAGACGGAGCTTTATACGAATCTCTCCACGAAAATGCACATTAATATTAAATGGCTTGGAAATGCTGCGTTGGGTGGGAGGGGGTGCAATAAAAAAGCGGGCGTCGATGATACTTATTGTATCTTATTTTCTAAATGTTTTTTTAGGACATGTGGTTCTTGGCTGTAGAATAGACCACTCCTATGTGACTCTACCTAGGTAGAGACATAAAAAGTTAATAATACAAAAGATGTCTAAAGAATATTGTAGCCTAAAAAGGAACAAGAAACTTATTTCAATTAGAGAAGTATCTATGCTTGCAGTATCGTAGAATAATAATTATAAATCTAATAAATCACACTTTGTTTACGTTAAACTGTACCTTTATTTTTCTTCTTTACGAGTCATAAATATGTCAATCATATAGTTGGAAATTGTATGCTCATTATTACCGAGATAAGAAAGGATGCCAAAATACAACTAACTTAACACATTGCTGGACACACTACGTCTAAAGACGTTATAACAAATTAAACTTCTATTGTTTTCAAAACTGTCCAGCAATGTGTTAATCTGAATTAAAATTCAAATGAAAGTGTGCAGTTATAATAATATCAACAACCCTTCTAAAGTGCACGTATCCATAATACGTTCATATAAGTATCTCGTTACCCTAAGGCGACATACCGAAGCGATTTAGCTTACAACTATCAACTATGAAAATGTCAACCAAGCCATTTTCCTACAAAGCTTGTCGTACGTGTTTTCCTTATATTAACTACGTAACACTATCCCCCAACTCCCCCGTTAGTTCCAGCATCCAATAAGAGATGGCGTTCGTGAGAAACTAGTGTTCTCTCTCACAAGCAATTTACTCCTTACACTAATTAAAAGAGTGAGCGAGAAGCCACGCCTTCTCCCGAGAACAAATAGAAGGGGGATCTTAGGCGGCCAATCAGAGTGCTTGATTATTTGTAATTAGATCCCAGCGCTTCCTCTAAGTGTGATGACCAATGAGATTTTCTGTTTAAGAACCTTCATTTCATCTCCGAAACGAAATTCCCACGGTTGTATAATTAAAATTTTCCATTTTACAAATGCCTCTCATTTGCTCGATATTGGTCGGACGTCAATAATAAAGTAAATTAAATTTTTACAATAACATTTTGCTTTAAATGCCTTTTTCATTACTTAATTAAATTTATGTGGATGAAATAAGACATAAAACTAATTTATGATGGAATGAGAAATTTTTAATACAGTTTTTTTTTCTTTGATCTTTGACCGAAGTGAATTTTGTTATCTTATAAAGGGAATTAAGTCTACATGAATTTATAAAAATGTAAGGAAAACTGTATCTTGAAGAGAACTTCGTTAGACTATTAAATATAAAATAACAAAGGTAAGTATATATGGTACAGCTTGGATAAGTATATCCTGTTAAGGCAGATTAAAATACCCTAAGGAATAAATAAGATATTCTTTATGTTTTTTTAAATAAATTCATACTCATTTATTCCAATAATTTGTCAAATTTACAAATTCACCTATTCAATCTTTTATATATAAGCTTTGATTACATAAATCTAACTAGTTAAGTAGATAAAGAAGGTATTGAACTAAGTATATTGATAGCATTTAATTGTTCTATACAATTTGTCTAATACCTTTTATACACGCAAAAGTAACTTTATTCAATTTAACTTCATCTTCACTCTTCACGTCTCAGATACTGAATAATTACGAAAAGATTAGATAGACATTAATAGGTTTACACGAAACGAATATTGAGTCCCATCCCATGCGTATAGAGTCGTGAATAAAAGTTCATTCTATTTAAAGTAGTTTTGTTCACTCGATCCAAATTATTTAACACTAGCTGTTGCCCGCGGCTCCGCCCGCGTTATATCGCGCCTAAAAGTAGGCTATGTTTGACTCCTAGTGCATAACTATATCCATACCAAATTTCATCACAATCGGTCCAGCAGTTTAGCCGTGAAGAGTTGACAGACATATAGACAGACAGACAGACAGACTTTCGCATTTATAATATTAGTATATTAGTATGGATTACGCTCGAAAAATCCGGTTCAAGATTACAGAATTAAGGAAAACCATCGAAAACCATTCGACAAACTGATTTTTATGGGTACACATTTTGCAAAAATAAAGCTTTAGATTGAAACTGAGATAGTATGATTTAATTGCAAACGCAAAGCCAACGAGGTTTATTGTTGGGTTAACGAAAACATAGCCACCTGCAAACTGCTGATTTGATATATGTTATTAATGAGTTTAATGGTATTGACTGTCTCTGGTATGGTATTTAAATCATCTTCTTTATAGCGTAATTTCAGTCATCAAAATGAAGAAACATTACAATTTCTTGCGTCAAAACTACGTCACAATATATATACTATAATAGCTCTGTAGCTTCAAGGAAAAGGTCGTAATCTAGCTTGGAAAAAACTTCTCATTCCTCCATTGTTACAGCACAATCATTCACTAGCAAAAGTTCTTGAAACCACAATGAGAACTTTGGTCTGCCAGTTTGCATATAGAGATAAAATGAGGAATATTAATGTGAATCGCTAGCCATCCACCCACCACCCCCACCTCTTAAGGGAGAGGAAAAACAATGTCAGTATAGAAACAAAGCTACCTACATTATGTATTTAATGTCAATAATTTTTGATTTTCTCTCAAAAAATGTCTTGATATAGTATTTTTGTATACTGTAATTACGAGATTCGTTATTCAATCGAATAAATCTTGGCATTTAAAATGAATAAGTGAAAGCAAATTGGATCATTCCTTTTTTTTGTGTGGTCATGACAAATTTAGTGTAAAAGAAAAGGGCAATTCCCACGATAACGAGAACGAAGCCCACACGCATTAAATCGCGGGCTACAGCTAGTTGTTAAATATATATTGTAGATATATATTTGTCTCTCATCTAACATTTTCAGGTTACGTCCTCAGCCTTTTCCCTAGGATCGCGTGAGGTAGGTACTTTATAACTAAACAGTATAAAAAATTAACCGTTTAAAATTAGCTTAAGACATAACGATTTAACCCTGCAATTTGCCAATACGTATTTTGTGGGTAAGGATCAAAAGTCATATTTAATAAATAACAATGAAGTAAATAATTTATTTCTATACCCACCATGTTTTGTGGTGGGGGTTTCTTCAAGGAGACCACGGGACAGTCGTGATTTTAATTATATTGCAAGTTGAGAGTTATGGCTCGGTGGGAGCTGGAATTATGTACTTTGGGAATTATCTTTGGAGTAAATAGTGTAAATTTATTACCATACTAATGAGGTCAATTTATTATTTTTACGTTGTTATATTATCAACTAGCTGTTGCCCGCAGCTTCGCCCGCGTGAATATCCTTCGGAAACAACTTTTTCCCGGGATGAAAGGTACTCTATGTCCTTCTTCTGGCTTTAAGCTACCTGCTCACCAATTTTCAAACAAATCAGTTCAGCCTTTCTTGACTTATTAATAGTGTAACTAGCACGACTTTTTTTTATATTATATACCTATATGTATAGAAGATATGGATATACTTAGAAAGAAATATATGTGCTCTACATCCGTATAACTCAATTGTAATATTTGTATATTTATATATTGAAGAAAAGCTAATTTTATTAGACCAAATACAACAATTTTAAGAATGTTTGTCTGTCTCTTTGTATGTTTGTACACCCATTACAAAAACAACTGCATGGAATTAAATGCAGTTCTCACCGATTTAAATAAATCTATACCTAGGCTTTATTAAAGCTGGAATATATTTGTGCCTTGATTTAAGTTTTGGTTTTATAATAATAATTTTCAAATATACCAATCAGCATTTCAACTTTTAATTAACTTGACTTAGGTACTTCTGAAAAAAATCATAAAGTCATTGATTTATTTAGGTACTTAACGTAATGTAGAAACAGTTACACATTTGTAGAGTTGACTCTACGAAACTAATGCGCTTCTGCTACGGCGTAGCACAACCAGCGTTTTTTTAAGCGGTATGGCATGTTACATTCATGAGTAAATAAATGGGGCAGTCTTTATGTTAAATCGGTAGTAGACTTTTTGGCATTTAATTTAGGAGCTTTATTTTCTTACTTTATTCGTGCAATGGCAAAAAGTTAAATCATGCGATTAACCCAGAAAGGCCATCATTTTTTCTCTCTTATCTTAGAGTTTACCAGGTTCCTTCCTCAGCTCACTGCTTCGGAGACCCAGGGCCCGCTTTCCTGCTTTTATATAAAATGCTTAATGTATGTCTATCCTCTTGGTTCAAGGTATCCCCGTGCCAAATTTAATTAAAACCGTCTCTCTGTTTTGACGTGAAAAAATACATACAAACACACGCACTCTCGCACATTTATAACATTAGTATGAATAAAAACTTCATAATAATAAACATAATGCTGAAAATACCATCTAATTCAAAATCAAGCCGTAACCGTTCCGGATTATAAATGGAAGCACATAATTTAAATACTGCCAAATCTATAAATCTCTATTGATAAATAAATTGGAGTTTTTCTCATAAAATAGCGAGTGAAGTTACAACAATACCCTCACATAAACTTAACCCCTTATTCAACTAAACATCCAACTCGCATAAATTTCTTTCGACAAACTAATGTCAATGTAAGAACGCCATTATTTGCCTTAAACAAATTCCAAGAGGCGGTATAGACGTGTGTGTAGGGTTGTATGTGTACATACGTCACGATAAAGGGCGTGATATGCATATGTAGTGTATGGAAATACGTCGTTTCGGGGATGTGTGATGGTATAGATCAGCGTTTCTCAAACTTCATGCAGAAATTATTATGTCTAGTTAACTTTTTTATTGCGATGACGCAGTGTCTCAAAATGTTACGGCTATAGAGCTAACTCAAGTGTGTAGCGACATACTATAAATACAAATAGTTTATTTGCTGTAATAGAATACGATACAGATGTCAACATATAGAAATTAACTATTTTGCTCTATTCACGGTAACATATTTTATTCAGTCACAAGATATCGTCTGACAATACATAAGACGGAGAAAAAGGGTATGAAAATCAAAAAGTAAGTTCTTATTAAAAAAAAAAAAAGTTAGATAAAAACACATTTGTATAAGTTAAATTTTCATTCCTAGATACCATTCTTTGCCGTAACGGGTTATAAAATATCTGTTGATAGGAATTTCATTTTCACAAATTTAAGTGAATACTTATTTAGATGTGTTGACACTTGCATTTTTGAGATGGGAAAAATCATTGAACTCGCGTAAGCATCACCGATACCTGGCTTACTGCACACATATCATACGTTCAAGATTTCTCCTCTGTCAGCACTTCCAGAGTACCGCTATTTTTTTATGAATCGTTTCACGCCCTTTTTGAAAAAGTCTTTTGGGAAAACTGTGCTTTTGTTACAATCTATAAAAATACTGCTGCTGATAATCTTAATGTTGAAGTCCAAATCAGTTCAAAATAATTAAACAATTCCTTAGTTTTTTTTTTAATATTTCGGCAGATCTTGTAGAAATCTCAGAGGTTCTGCCCACTTTAGGAACCACTGGTACAGAGAGAGAAGTCTTTCTCATTATCGACCTCAGCGCGGCGCATGCTCCAAGTCTCAACTCTGCTAACGAACGCCTTATTGCCACAGAGGTTCATCGCAGTAATTGAGTTACGACTTTTTACGTAGCAATTTCGTTTCTCTTAGAACCGGGTCGCACGCTAATTGGAATGGTCTTTTTTCTTCTTCTCTTGAACAAATATTGGATTACGTCTTTGAAGGTTTATTAAGTTTACGTTCGTTTATGCTGGAATCTTAATCCGTTTTCTTTTAAAAAGCATTTCACTGTATTATTAACATGTTTCGTTCAATTGTTCGGCAAATGTTTCCTTGAATTTTCTACAATCATTAAGTAACCAAGGTTACTTTCTAAGCATTTGCAAAAATTAAGAACTAGTATTTAGAAGGTTCTAGAAATGATCGTCTTTCAAATCAATAGACAATTTAAAATTGTTTCCTGGTTTGCCTCGTTTTCTATGTCTAAACAGACACCAGAACAATGGTCTTAACAGAAATTAAAAGCTTCACTTAACACAGAATAGATAATAATACCTACTAACATACTTAATATGATTTTTCCAGAATAAAAGGTACCTACCTAGGAAAAGGTACCTACTTTTTTATTTGAGTGACGCGAAAGAGATCTAGAAAAGATTGTGGCAGCTTGTTAATATACTTTTAGTATTTTTTTGGTATATTCTTCGACGACTTGATCTTGGAAGCCGCAGTCAGTTGTTAAAAATAATCCATCCTTAGATTTCATTTAAACGCTTAAACAGTTTTGTAAAACTGAAATTTAACTTTTTTCCGTTACTGACCAATCGCTGAGAATAGATGCGCAATGCGCTTTGCATTTCGAAATTTCCGGTCGTTCCATATTCAAATTTTCCTTTGCTTCAAGTTAGTATTCAATGGCGGTTGTTGTACAAGCGTACAATTGATTCGAATATGTTCGAAGCTCGCGACCAGTTGCAAGGATCAAATATTCATTAAATGGGCTGGCTTGCCAGGCGTTGGATCTGGCTTCATATTCAGTAGACGTCGTTGTTAATAGTTCGCCGGCTGTCTTATCTTCGACACTCAGACTTAGCGTGAGAAACTAATCTTGATACTTGAAAGATTCCGATCCAATTACATCCATCCAATTAGAACTATGAAACTTTGATCAATCATGTCTAAATTATTTCACTTGTAAAACCTAGTTATCACTATTACATGGTTCTTACTCAGAATTATATTGCAGGACATATCGCACGCAAAACTGATTTTTTTGAACTTTTTTTGGGATTTGGGACGAAAAAGAAAAAGTGACTGTAATAATATACATCTCAGTTAACATCATTTGTTTCTGTTCTATATCTTATCCCCACCCTTTGAATTTCGCAGATTTGTAGTATCATAACTAGCAAAACAAATGACTGAGAACACGTAAACTTACATTTAAATAAATTTTATGATTATATTTATACACAAAAAAAAATCAAGTTTCAAAAGAAATTAGTTTTATATAAAACACAATTCGACTTTGGTTATTTTTAGGGTAAGGTCTTAGAGTTTTATAGTCCACAACAGAAAAATAATATTTGAAACATAAAATATTTTCATGATTTGCTCTAGCAATTTCGGTCCAGCTAAATTACTCTTTTCCTTACCTTACCTACCAAGAAGGCTCCAAGGGTAGCGAGAGATGGGGTTGTTCGTTTGTTACCCGCTACCATAAGATTAGTGTGGATACTTTTGTTGTAACATAATATCAATAATTATTTTAATTATTTATCAAAAACGGTACAACGTCAAAAAAAGCACTAGTTAGCTAATAACCCAACATAAGTCGATTCAAAAAATAAAATATTATCTATTCATCGGAGTTTCATAGGCACTGGTCATGAAGGGTTTAAGACAGCGTTCAAGCTTCGAGCAAAACAGCTTCCTTACCGGAAAGAAGTAGCCATGCGCTGCCTTCAGTGTTATCATTACAGTCAGGTAACAGTATAAGTTTTGTATGTTGATATGCAGAACTATACTTGTGTGTATATAGTTTTTTTTTTACCCTCGCAAAAAAAGTCAGATCTATTAGAATAGTAAAATATTCCTTCCCTTAAGGAAGACGTTTTGCTCGAAGGGTTCAAGCGTACTCAAAGTTCTTACTAGTAAGCTGTGGCTATCAGAAGATATCTAGGATGATGATAATAAGTGCAGTAAAAATAATTGGAGTATCCATACTAAGCGAGTAGGGCGGGTAGGGTGTCCAGCGGGGCCGCGTCGAGTAGCGCAAATTAATCTCCATACGTCGTATCTCACTGAAATTGTTGAATTTATTATTCAGTTATAACTTTTAATATAGGCCAAAAGATATTTGCTTAGTATGTGTGTACATCCATCAGACTATCTTTGTCTTGGGCTACAATTTTCTGAACTTACATACTTCTTATACTTACACCAGATCAGAAATAATATTGATTCTGATATTTTACTGCTAATAAAAGCTTACTTTCAGATTACTTATTAATTTTATTTATTTACTATGGAAGGGAAAAGTCACGAATTTTACTAAACAGGAAAATACAAATAAACAAATGAACTCGCCTACTTGTTACTTATTATGGTTGATTGTTTATTTACTTGTAGCATAAAAAGCAGATGCCAAGACAGCTAATGTTACACATTTTATTACTTAATTCAATTCACTCTTACAGCAAATTCTACATAAACACGGTGAAAAACTTCTAAACAATCATTAGACACTCCAAAGCGCCCCTGTCAAAACTTAAGTCTCAAGTACCATTTATTTGGACAATACCGAGCAATAATGTATGGAGATTAGGCTGTGGACAGACGCGCTCAGCCGCCGGTTGATCCGACATGATACATCAACGTCGCGGTGGACAGTGGACACTCCCCTTTGCATGATCCAGGGCTGGCTAATATAGAGATGCTTGTGATGATTTTTGATGACGATTTCATTTATGTACGAACTTATTAGTTAAAAAAAAGTTCAAAAGTTTTTTTGGGTTATTTTTAATCTGTTTGTTTTCGCAAAGCAAAGATCAAAATTAAACTAGCACTTTCAAATCTAAATAAACAACTTTTTAATATTGAAAGTGTATGTATTATTTATGAAAAACTAGCTTTCCCACGGGTGAACTTCCCATAGGGGAACAGTGCTTTTTCCCGGGACGAAAATTATCCTATGTCCTTCTCAATACTTCTATCTATGTGTTGTGTATGCGAAATTTCAGGAAGATTAGTGCAGTAAATAGAGCGTGAAAGTGTAATAAACAAACAAACAAACTCACTTTCGCATTTATAATATTAGTTAAAATAGTTAGGATAAAACCTTAAAAAACTAGTAGACTTTACTAAACAAAACGTAATACAGTTCCTTATTTATATGATCAAATCTCAACTACAAACAGAAGCCGTTTCCAACTTATTTAGCATTCAAAGAGTAATATGCGCAATATGTTTACTCATCAGATTTACATGCAGACTTGTTAACTAACAAATTAACAACGACCACGACTGATGACCGGTATTTATTTTATGTAAAGTTGAATATTATAACGTAGGTGGAATTTACTAATTACTTAAGGTATGTGTGAGGAGAGAAGATAAATCCAGGTTTCAGCGAATCGCACAATATTTATTATTTGTACTTTACAAAAGGTTAGACTCTTAAAGATAACCGTTAATGAGAGATTATAGGGGTCGTGAGATCAAAGTAGGCACGAAATCCAGTCAGGCAGCCGCTATGAAATAGCCAGCCACTTAACTTGAGATGGTGAGGTCAGCCGAAAGAGAGCTTCCAGTGGACGCGCGCAGCCTTATATATGGCCGTCGGGGGTGATGCGGTGCGGGGCAGCGAGGAAGGACCGCCGTAGGAGAATGCGCGACGTCACAATATAGAGGGATATAGTCAAATGTTTTGTATGTATAGATAGATAGATATACTCTTTATTGTACCATTATCATACAAATTATACATGTTGAATACAAATACAAACAATGTGTACAAAGGCGGACTTATCGCTAATGCAATTTCTTCCAGCCAACCTTAGGGTGGATAGGAACAACGTGAAAAAAAATGATGTGGGTATATTATGTTAATACATTGTATTAGCTTAAGAATAGAATTTTATAGTAGATAAGTAATTGTGGCTTTGTTTTCGTGTACGGCTATGTATGTAGCAAAGGCAAAGGCTTTGAGATATTAAAGATCTTATTTTTTTTATACCTTCCTCCAACTGTTGGAGGAATCTTTAAGAAGTAATTACTAAGGTAGATCAGGCAGACTGCCGGTCTAAAATAGCATTGCCAAATATGCCAATAATATGTATTGAAGGTAAAAGTTTAAGTAACATTTTTGTAGACAACAGACGAAAGCCTTTAAAAAAATTGTCTTTTACGATTTACATGAGAAGAAATGGAGTAAAATTGTAACGACTATGATACAAAATTTTGGTTATTTAAAAAAATACTGTTCTTGCTCAGTCTTCATTAGATCCCAAAAATATCAATTTAAACCATATGAAGGCTGTATTATAGATGCCATCTGAAAAGATGATTCCATACCACGAGGAGCTTGGGGTAATCGCAACACCTGTTATGCAAAATAAGGTGAACGTTGACTTTCAGCGTTGAAGAGCTTAAAAGCTTTCAGCCCGCGCTGTATATAAGCGCTTTATTAATAAAAATACACCTTGACTACACGTCAGGAAACGTCGAGGATCATAGAATACTAAATACTGAATGTGAAATATCTAGAGGTTCTTACAAAAACATGTCAATTAGCTTGATAACTGAACCTTATTATTTTAGGCAAACAAAAATTTGTGTTATTCTAAAACATTATAATTATGCGTTTCTTACTTTTCGATTCCAGTCACTAGTGAAGATGACACGCACCTGAATCTCATTCAAAATTTCACACATCAATTATTCTAAGCTGCGTAATAATAGCTGACGTCATCAAACTACAGTTCATTTTCCTTGGAAATTCAAAATAAATTTTATTTTTATTTATTTTCAAATTACTTAGCTACTTTAGAGCTGAAGGAAAAGCCCGACACTAATAGTACAAAATCAAAACAAGAACTTGATGATGGTACCTATTGAAATATATTGGCTATCACCAGAGTCATAGTTTAAAATTTAACAACATTAGCCTATCCAGCAGCCAACTATCCTTGTTCAGAGTAGGCAACAATGTTTTCGTTCGATCAGAGGCTCGTGCTCCTGAAATGAAGTCGCGCATTAGACCCCTTCTCCCCACTATACCCAATTTGTTTGTTAGTATTACTAAAGAGATAGTTCTACGGTAGGTTTACGTCAATATTTGTACTGTTAATACGGAAATATATACAGTGGCACGGAATTATAAATAAAAGCCTAAATTCGGCTTGGGTAGTAAGTAAAATTTGCCAGACTACGTGCAAGAACTCACTAAATCTTCCATGGTCACTTTCATACTTTACAAACAAAATATGATTAACTAGCTGTTCCCTGCGGTGTCACTCGCCATTAGTGGTATGTACTATACCCTATAACCTTCCCCAAGAATCAGGCTTTCATATACAAAAATAATTTTGCAAATCTGTTCACAGGTCCCCTGCGTACGGGGATAAAATAAAAGGGCGCCTACGCGACCGTCAGCTCGTCGCGTCAAGACAGAAGAAAAAGAAGAAAATAGTGCTCGGAAAACAGTGCTCGGAAAATAGTGCTCAAGAAAATAGTGCTTAGAAATGGAAAATTGGGGAAATTCTGAAACGCGTCGTGCTCGCTCTGGCTCGCCATACATCAGGCAATTACTTCAAAACCTGTGTTTCTTTGACCTTATCTTGTTTCTTTCTTTGTTGTGTGGCTCTGAGCCCCATCCGCGTCGGTCCGTGCGCCCAGGAAAAGGATGCAGAGGCGCTGCTAACAGTGCAGGTTGAACAGCGCAAGACGTGTACCTACCCTAGTCCAGTACAAAATCCAGTAGTTTTAAAGTTATAAGCGTTCAAACAAACAAACAAACTCTTCAGCTTTATTATATTATGATAGATTTTATTAGGGCTTTCTTTTGATGTTATTTTCTATGTAAGTACATATAACAATATCCAAATAAATCTGATTCAGTATCATTGTCACTGCACAAGCAAAGACATAAAAGATACACATTATACTAAAATAGGTAGGCATGTCTGCCCTCATCTGAACATTTGCTCAAGAACAATTTGTCCTAAATATCTCTATAATGTCTTTAAAGTTGATTAGATTTACGATTGTAGGCTTTGGGAATATATAACCAAAGATCGGTAGGTAATCTTGACAAGTAAGCCAGCGCCTAATAAACCTACTCTAGTTGCCGCTCAAACATACAAGCTGTATCCTACATACGATATTGCACATCATTTCCAATAGCTACTACCTTTTAACCTAATTTATTTTAGTTATCACCGTCACAAATAATCGAAATTATAATTTATTATAACACGAGGGGTTGTGTGGCAATAATGCGTAAAAAACTCATCTCCGTCCCTCCCGGCCTCACCTCCGGGTCGGTGAAATATGATGTTTTTCCACCGGGGTATTGTACACTCACAGTTAATATAATTTAATATCGTAAATATGAAAAACATCAATGTTATTCAATACATGCCCGTCTATGAATATTCTCTTAGTAGAAACTCTATATCTCACATGTCCCTAAGGATAATGGCAAGTGGAAAATTGGTCTTTTCCAAGAGGACTGAAGACCTTGAGATGAGAGCAGGATTCACGGAATTCATTCCTCTAGCTACTTTTATAGTCCCAAGTAGAGTAGATCTGGCAGCGTACTGTGGCGGAGAGTTTACAAAAGTTAATCCCATTCTATTCCATCTCAGGCTATCTCCTCGGTTTCACTCGCCATAAGTGTGTATATGCTAAAGCCTATAACCTTTCGCAATAATCAGGCTTCAGCAGTTTTCAAGTTATAAGCGTTCAAACAAACAAACAATTTATATTAGTATAGATTGTCTATTGAGAAATACATTAATAGGACGTGAGTCATTTCAGACGTTTTCAGGAGATCATTAAACATTGTCAGCGTGTCAAATACTTGAAGTACATACATAGAAGTAAATTTTCACTTTGGCTTAGTGTAAAATACCCTTTTCTATCTACCACGAACGCGATTAGAAAATTCGTCGCAGGCCTCATGCTAGAGTGATGATAGTTTTCATATGTAAGTAGGTAGGCATGAATACGAGATGAAGATTACTTGGGAAACCTTTCGACGGAATTCGGGTCGTGTTTTTGTATGATCAAATACCTATTATAGTGAAAGGTATCCAGAGATGAGATCGTGATGAGATGAGTAGTTTTTTTGGGTATGGGAGTGGAATTGTCGCAGTTTTCAACTAAATTTATATGAATTTGAATAATTAAATAACTGAATTGATGTTAATATGTATGTACATAATTAACTAATTGTGGGACAATCCTGCAGATCTAGAGATAAAAGACTTAATTAAAAAATTTTATCCCACTAATATTATAAAGGCTAAAGTTGGCATGTTTTACTTATTTACGCTCGAACGGCTGGGAAACTTTTATGAAATTTGGTATGGAGCTGGCTGCTACTTTGAATTAGTACATAGGCAATACTTTTTAAAGTAGGCTATTCCCGTAGGTTTGGTCAAAAATATGACACTATATAAAATCAATGGCACTGCTGTGTAATGATAAACCGCAGATATTACCGCGGGGTGGAGATAGTTAAGATAATTTTTTTTTATTTATTCTATATATTTTTTTTCCTATCAGAATTTAAAGAAGTTCCTATAAGCTTCGCGCCAGGTTAATTTATTTGAGAGCGTTGATGTAAGTTTTTGCATAGGTATTTTATTTTATTCGCCGAATGGGGAAATCATTACATAGGCGATTCGGCTAGCAACCCATCACTATTGATTTCCTGTTTCAACTACCATTATGCTAAACGTGGCCTTAGGTCTTATGGCTCTAGGCTCTGTCTACCCCGCATGGGATAAATACGTGATTATATGTATGTATGTATTTTATTTTACATTGTATAAGTTTGTCCGATATAAAACCTACTAAATCAATAAGATACTGCGCAAAGAGAGAAAAGTTTTTTTGTGGATAAAAAGAAATACTTTTTCCTTCTATCGTAGGTAGAAAGAATTTTTATACTCAAAGACCCAAAGTAGATGCTAGTTTCGGAAACGACAACAAAATAAATAAATAAATAAAACAAATACTAAACAAATAAAAAATTGGGCATAACCTTTCATTCTTCGTGATAATGTAAGCATAAATCAGGATGGCCAGCCTTGGGAGGATCGCAATATATCAGACTAATGCTGATATGATATGTTAAATAAATAGAGACAGGGTGTTGAGGGCGGAATCGAAGATGTGACGAGCAAACAAAGTGGTACGTGTGGTCGAATTGGACTTTTGTACGGACAAAGTGTATTTTACGTGACTATAAAATGTAACTTAATTATACAATCGAAATATTTTCTTAAAATTTTCAGATTACTTACCTGAATATTCAGTAAAAAAATAATTCAGGAAATTTTCATTCAAATACTGATATTTTTGGTTTAATAAAGTTTGAGATTTTACAAATAAGTAAGTACATACATCACAATTTGGTTCACGCATAATTCATCAAAAAGATACCTTATTTGATTACTTAGTACCGTAGAATTTTTATGTTACTGGATAAAAAAATGAAATTAACAAAAAAGCAATTATAATCACTTATTTTATAGAAATATCATCTTCTTAATTTATACTTGTATTTAAAGATTTGAGCGAAATTTTGCTTACAGGTAGAGCTTTATTTTTTCCTTTTTTTCAATTCTATACAAAATTAATTAATTAAATAGTAAAAAAAAGGTTTCGGCAAAATATTCTATCTTCACATGATACATTTTAAACGCATGAATTTCAATTTGTAAGATATTTACGTGTGATATGTATCACATTACCTCTAAATTTTCCCGACCTCGAGAACATTCTTTAATGATATTATTGGGAAATAGGCTCACACATCCCTCTTATGTTGACAAAAATTCAGTATCACTACAACACATCAGCACAAAAAATAAGGAATGTACAAAATTCGCACCAAAAAAAAATTTTATGTATTCAACGTGTACGATGAAACCACAGCTTGTGGGGACGGACGAACGTGCCAGACATATAATCACTACATAGTATAAAACAAAGTCGCTTTCTCTGTCCCTATGTCCCCATGTATGCTTAAATCTTTAAAACTACACAATGGATTTTGATGCGATTTTTTTAATAAATAGAGCGATTTAATAGGAAGGTTTTTATGCCCATACCGGACAGGTCGCTAGTTATTTTATATAATCAAGAAGTTTGCCCCGTACGCAGTTCATATTTTATAGTGCAAGGGTAAATATACTAAGAATAATATGTGAGCTGAAGGGCTCATAATGACTGAACCCTTAACGTTTATCGACCACACAGTATTTCCATACAGGCTTAGAACGTTTGGCTATTAGGTACCTCGTGCCGCTCTACATCTCAGAAAGCATTATTTAAAAATATATATAGGTACATCAAGTTTATGTCCTGTGCTAATATTATTTTCTGCCATCAGCCAATGGGGTGTGTCGTTTCACACTATCTACAAAAGAAATTACATGTTGCTATCTAGGAAGGGAGTAGGGGGGTGACGTCACTACATCGAATAATGTGATGGAAATTGGAGGATTTGTTTGCCCATATTCTTGTGAGACTTTTGACACTAAAAGGTAGAACGGGTTACGCCTTGTTTGTGTGGTGTGAGAATAATGGCTGAAGCATAAACGCAGAAAAAATATTTTCTTTATGACTTTATGGACTGAAATAAACGGACATTAGAGTACATTGAACTGTACTGTATTAGAGTAATATTGAAGGAACATATTCTAATATAGTAATGGGCGGTATTGAAATAATCATATTGACAATACCATTTAATCTATAGGTACTGATATAATAAAACAAGAACACAATTTTTTGAGCACACGAAAAAAAATTCACCATTGTTAGGTTTGCATTGTTGGTATATAACCTGATAGTTAAGTATTACGCAAAGAAATCCGTTTGCAACAGATAGTATTTCATAAAACACGTATTTATCTCGTCCAATGTGCTGAATTCACAAAAAAATGTTCTAATGGAGGGACGGGCACAAGTCCAAGCTTATCTAAGAAGGCATAAAATTTATGTTAATGACACTAGCGTAGGAAATAACATAACGCTAAACCAAGGATAGAATATCCCACTTATCGTACCCACTTCTCCATTATATGAACAGGAATATTCTGACATTGTGCGAAAATTAAAGAACCTGATGATATTTCACATGTTTTATTAACGTTTGGGAAAAACCTGATTTATGAAAGCCACATTTTTGAAAGTTACTAAACAATACAACTCTCATTTCATTCTGTTTATTTCATAATAAATAAACTTTGAGCAGCCACACGATATACATTTAACACATAAGCGGACACACGACTGCTATAGCAATTATAACAAAGTTTGTTTGTATAATTTTCAAAAAAGTCGAGCGCGCTTTTATACTCAACTAGCGACCCGTCCCGGCTTCGCATGGGCATAAAAACCTTCCTCTTGAATCACTCTATCTATTAAAAAAACAGCATCAACATTCGTTGCGTTTTATAGATTTAAGCATACAAAGGGACATAGGGACAGAGAAAGCGAGTTTGTTTTATACTATGTAGTGATCACACAACAGTGATCATCCATATTTAACTAACTAGGCTAATTTCAATACATCACTTTTGTTTTAACTCATCATCATTTCAGCCGCAGGCCATAGGTCCAGTGCTGGATAGGCCTCCCCCAAGGATTTCCAAAATGACCGATTAGAAGCGGCTTGCATCCAGCGCCTGCCCGCGACCTTCTTCAGGTCATCCGACCATCTGGTCGGTGGGTGTTCGATGCTGCGCTTGCCGATGCGTGGTCGCCATTCGAGAACCTTTCTGCCCATCGGCCATCGGCTGTCGCGCTATGTTGTTTTAACTATAATATGATTATCTGAAACCAATCCTTAAAAAAAACTCCTCTAAGAATTACCCCTCAAAAAGTACAGCATCACGCAAAAAACATAGCTCCCAGCGAACAATTCGTTCGCCCTCATATCCTCATATCGGCTGTTTATCATACGCCCGGGGCCCACTGTAACGCCTCACAAGATTATTTTAAGCCTCCACCCTTAAAACGTTTGATTATACTATTTCTAACAGACCCTTTGCGGAAACTGTCACTGGGCTACTAAAAGGGTACCATCGCCATTACTTTTTGTTGTGCAAGTTAGCATTACACATATCATATTCAGTGGTGGCTTATACTTAGTGGTCGCAGTACTTGTGGAGAGGTCCCTGGCTCGAATATTGGTAAGATTCAGGTACCTAGTATTAGGAATGTATTTGTTCAATTTAATTTAAGAGTCAAGCCATTTCGACTCGACAAGAAGATTTTGTTTAATTTAAAATTGAGTATCGTTGAATTAAATCCGTATTTTGTTAAAAACCCAACAGTTCGCACATGTGTACGGCAAAGGAGATGTAATTTTAATCGGCTGACATATTTTGAATCTTTTGAAAAGATTTTTGAGACTAGACTAAATAATATACTATTGATAAACCAGCGCGCTCTATCTAAGAACACATCTGCACAATTAGGTACTACTAGGTGGAATCGCAGATTAATACTTAAAATTCTTTGTAGAATCGTGATCAATTGTTTCTCATGTGGGACATAAAAAAATTTCCATTATAAAAGTAAGTAATTTGAAACTAATTCATTTTACATATTCTTATGTCATTAGTTTTTATATTGTTTATATTTTTTTTATACAGGCGTCATTGATATTTTTAGGATTTGATTAATTTTATTTTATTTTTAAGTATTTACTTATTTTTTTATTTATAGGAAGACCAACAGCTACAATAATATTACAATAGTAAATTGACTGTTATATAAAACAGATGAGCCACTACAGGTCCTCACAAGTAGATACATGATAAGGTAAAAAGGAAGTTGATAGTTATGGATATATTGATCCAGTTTTAATATAAAATAGGCAAATTAAGTATTTAAAATGAAACCGAAGGCACTTAAACACCCTTCAATAGTGTAAGCACGCGACTGTGACCAACATTCTCCTTTTTTATAATTTCGCTAGACCCTCCAAAAAGGTTCCGCAGTCGGTCCCGATGCAATTTTTACTCGGATGGCGGGAAGACGAATGTCCGGGTCCCCTTTCTCATTTGTGCAAATTCCGTATTTAGAGAATGGTTTGTTTAAACCACGTACGAGGTTCGCAGTGTTCGAATTTTCAATTTTTTTTTAACAGGAATCTTTTGGAAAAAAAACTTATGGTATTATTATTCTGTAGTATGCTATAACTGTAAAGGTTTTAGTTCGCGTAGTGTATATTTTTTTGGTGTTAGCGAAATCATTCAATTGGTGAGATGATATTTCTAAATATTTGTTTTTCATTCGATTTGATGGAGATGTTATAATTTTGTATTGTAATCTCAAGAACATAGTAAACTTCAAACTATGATGAGAGAAAGAAGATTATACCTATTTATATGATTTCATAATAAACTAGCTGTTTTGGCTCCGCCCGCTATACTATTAGTACTAGAGACTACTTTTTGGCGCTTTTTGAATGTGGCCTGTGTTTGACCCCCAGTCGTCTACTATATCCATATCAAATTTCATCAAATTTAGTCAAGCCTGAAGCGAAGCGAGATAGACACACATACTTTTGCATTTATTCGCATTTATAATATTAAGTATAGATGTACATTTAGACACCTATATGACATTATCAAAAAGATTTTTTCAAAGTAATGAGAAAAAGAAATAAAACACACTTTTTGCAAAACAAACTAATCTATTTACAAATAATACAATATTGGCATCCTAAGAATTTAAGAGTTATTAAAGTCCACCTAAAAGTTATTATACTCGTATAAAAAAATAATCTGATCATACAAACACTATAATTCCTAATTACATTTGCTTTCAGAACTATAAACAAAAATCACTATACTGCCGTGGCACCATAAAAGTAGGCAAAAACTGTATTTACGGGGCACAGGGGGTAGGTGTGGATGCGGGAGTAATATTCTAATGTCGGTAAGAGCGACCGCCATCCATAATAATATAACCCTACCCTTATAAGTAAAACTATGGCAGGAAAACGAATGAGCCTTCGCATAGGTATGTCGCAGTTTTTGTGTGGCACTTTTGTAATGTTAGACTTTGCCAACGACTTCGCTCGCGAGGTTGTCATTGCACAAAAAAAATATATATTTAAGTCACGGACTTAAGTATTTTTATTCCAGAAAAAATACGAAATTTAAAGCGTTCCTTGGAAATGCTGGTATTATATTCCACCACCAGTCAGACAGTGGTGTAATAATTACCTACTGTAATTAAAACTCGTTATTTCCATAGAAAATGGGAAATTTCCATTATTTTTCATTCTATTAAAGTATAATAATATCATCCAAGGAACCATAACATAGAAAATAGGAAGCGCACGCGGCCGGCAATTTTTTTTTAATAGGGAACATTTGACATAAGCTGAAGCATCATATTTTTTTGACTGAAGTCAACTCATCGATAATAAAATACCGAGTTGTCACACATTTGAAATTATTTTTCACGCCATCTACCTTTTTATCGACAAACTCCCAATCTTTTTACTCAACGATAAGCGTGTATTGCTCGTAAATACATACCGCAACGCTAGATGGCGGTGTCTTACTTTTGAAAAACTGTATCTTATTGATAGTTACAGGTCAAGAGTATAGATGGCGCTACCAAAAAAATTATGTTAACCAGGTTTACGGTTTGCCTTCTAAAAATCCATAAGTACTATAAATTGCTTTTCTAGAAAATTCATGCTTATTGGTTAACGTCTTATTAAAATCCTCTGGTAGATGATCAAAAGACAGGCGGAGGCTTTGAAATAGTGTCTGGTTTTCATTGTTTATTGTATTCTATTACAAAGTAGGTATCTTAGATATTTTAATTTTTACTTACGATAGCAAGGATGCCAGTTAGGGCGCTGGCGACAGACCCTGGGTTACGTGCCATAGGTACTGGGACCCTGGGTCAGTTGGCGCGTGAATTAATAGATTTAAGTTTGAGTAGGCTTTTTAAACTGTACTTAGTACAGTTGTCTGCCATTCTAGTCTGCCTTCCTGAAAATGGCTTGTCAGAGTAAATAAAATTATATGATAGTGTAGGTTCATTATCTGTTGGCACAATATTTATTAACATTTGCTTTATGATATGACATAAGTAAGTATTAATGTATTTATTTAATTTTAATACTTAATGTATTGATAGCGTGAAATTGTAGTAAGTTATGTCAATAGAATGGGTAGATTAGTAATAATAGGTTTTTGAATATACGTAATATAATGAAATTTTAAAAAGATATTTTAATTACAAGTCTTTAAAGTGCGCTTTACTTAATTAATTGACGGTCTTGCTTCAAAAATGTCACAGTAGCGCACATTATAAACTTCATTGTACCTAGTTTGAACTGACTTTTTCAATATTGTTTAGATAATAACTGATACTCCTTAGGGGTTAAGACTTACAATTTATTTATAGTAACACCTCAACACTCAAGCGGTGACTGGGTTTACTATGTCAACAAAGTTGCTTCAAATCATCTTTTTATTTCCTTAATTTTACACGACATAATTTAGCCTAAGTGCATTCAATGACTAATCAGGCACCGAGCAGGGCAAAGCGTGCAGACTGAAATGACAGTTGGATTTGTGACTCTACCACAAGATTTTTTTTTGTAGCAACTGCGATATGATTTATATGGAATTTATTAGTTACCCTTATTTTCACCAGAGGTGCCAAACGGATTTGGCCAAGGGTATCAATAGTGACTTGTATATAATAAGATGTGTGTAAGTACCAAATGTGCACGCCTCTTTTTGGCAAAATGTAATGGCACTCTAAACATTGTTACATAACTATTATCCACTGTATTACCTACATTTATGCAAATAAAGAAATAAATGATAAATCACGTGTGACTAAGGTCCATATTTTAACTAAGATAAAGTGTAGAGTTAGGGCGAATGTTTGGCTCTACCTGAGATCTGGTAACATTTTGACAGTGCGAGACTAGCAACGTTTTACGTCAAAATTTGTTTGGTGGGATTTATTTAAACTTAATTATACAAAGATGACGAACTCGTCTGTGTTTATATGACCAACTATTGTTACTGGCATGAAAGTAGGTAGGTACTTAATTTAATTAAAGTATATGTTTTTGTACTTAGACAGAAAAATAATAGTAAATTTGCTTATTTAGTTAGAAATAATTCCTATGCAGCAATTTCAAGTTCGTTAACCCATTGCAGAACTGACATTTCCTTGAAAGCAGTAGTTTTGATTCAACTGTTATGTGCTCGTGTTTGTAGAAAGATTGAAGGCAAATCCAGTTTATCTTACTCTATCTTTTATTGTTGTATTAAGGCACTGATATCAATTCTACTCTGTTATTTGCGCGACACTTAACTGAAGACACGTTTCTAGTTTTTCTTAAACAAAAATGAGAAATTCAACTAAAGTTCCATTTTCACCAATTTATTTCAATCTAGCTGAATATTGTTTATTCGGTATTAATTTGGGTGTTTTTATAGGCATAATTCTTTATTACAATGTTTTAAATAGAAAATATAATACTGTGAACGGATTTCTGTTTGGTGGTAAAAATATGTCAGTGACTTCAATTTCATTAGCTCTTATTGCAAGGTGAGTTTGTATTGGTAAGTATTTAGCGTAAATTGCTTTTGCTTTTTACCCGACTACCAAGGAAGGGTTAAGTTTTCGCGCCTAATTTTCATGTAAGTATATTTGTTTGTAATTTGTTATAACCTCGTATCTTAGATTAAGATTTGTTGCCTTGAACTAAATAAAAAGATAGGATTAAAAAAAAAGTCAAAATGGTGTTTTTCTGGTGCCAAACTAGTGTATCTAATATTTTCTATGACCAAATAGAATAGAACTTTTTTTTTCTAAAATCCTGCTTATCTAAAATTTAATTTCATATTACAGTCTGTGATTAATATACTGATATTATTAACCTTCATTTAATCTTAGCCACTAACTATTAAATTTTTTTGACATTGCCTGATTATAGGTTGTACAAACCAAACTCAGAAACACGATAGAAAACAGCTCATTATTGTTTGCATTATCAATAAATAACAAAATCAAAACCTACAAATTAATTGGTGAAAATAAATGGGTTATTATAAGATTGCCATTTTAAAGTTTCAACAAAACATAATAATATAAGTGTCTGTGGTGCTGTTGTGGTTTCATTTATACTCTATTGTAATATATTAATCTATATTTGAATAATATAAAAAGATTCTTGTAATTAATGAGATTATAAAAAGTGACTGCACAATTATAGATAACGATGACTAAACAAGATCAACATCATCACTTTCTAAAAACAAAGTTGTTAAATAATAAAGCCTATCATATTCTTAGAGCAAAGAAAATTTCCGTTGATTATTTAGATACGATTACAGAAAATTTTAAATTTATAAGTAATTTAAATATATAACCTAATATTCGCAAGTGGAGCCTTTAACGGGACTGTACAATTTAAGTTAATAATTTATTTGTTTATTTATTATTATTTTTAAGTATATGTATAGTCAGTTAAAACTCCTCATGTATAAAGTAATATAACCTAATTTATACAGTCCGAAACATACAAGAAACTCGATTACTTTCTAATGGATTATTATACGAAAAACGTTTCTTTTTAAATAACTAGTACCACTGGAAGGAACTTCACCGACAAGAACCTCGCACATAAATTTATGTTGATGATACAGCATGCGGTGATCAGCTTACGGGCCTAAAAAAGTATGGAATTCAAAAAATATCTTAAAAATACCGTTTTAGTAAATAGTCGAGTTTTACGTATTCAATACATTGTAAAAATTATACTGTTTTTTTTACGTCACTATACAATCGATTGTGCTTATTAACCATTTCAGCCATTTAACAAGTATCACCCTTCTTGGAGTGCCAGTAGAGATCTACCTCAGAGGGACGCAGTACTGGGCTTCAGCGCTCTCCTTGATTGTGGTGACTTTCCTCACCGCTGTCATTTACTTACCAGGTATTGACGTTGCCTTACTTAAGTCTTATCTAATCTGGCACTAATATCGATAATGACTACCTAAGTAAGTTTACTCATATATGTATGTCTTGGTTCTACTTACACTGAGTAACTTTTGTGAAAAATTACTGTTAATAGACTCTTCACCACATCACCAGCTGGTTGTTCTGTGTTCGTCCTATGACGTATTATCTAATTTCTTTACTCATCCCATATTACCTAGCTTACCTTGAACTTCTTTTTAACCAACTTTAGCTCGTTCCGCTCAAGCACGGTATAGACTCCCTTCTCTCCCCAAAATAAATATCAATACACGAATTTGGTCTAATTTCTATTGTTTATTAATTTTAAACTGATAATATTTTCGTAGTCCTAAAGCCTGTTTTCCTACATAATGTCATGTCAGTCTAATTGTTACCATCATCAATGAAAATATTTAGAATATTATTGGTACATCTATAGTTACTTTGATTCAATAATAAAATATTCAAGAATTAATAAATAAATAATATCGAAAGACAATCAGTTAATACATTAATACATAATTTATTTAAATTCATATACTATTTATATCTAATTAAAAATATTATAACAAGCAATAAATATTTATCTACATTTATATGCAATAATCATCTGCCCTTTTCAACACTGTTTTGTTTATTTTATGCTTTTCAGTATTTCACAAATTGCAACTATCGTCGAGTTTCGAGTACCTCGAGATAAGGTTTTCCTCCCATACGAGGACAGTGGCTGCTGTATTGTTTGTCATCAGTAAGCTGATGCTGCTTCCCATTGTACCTTATGTTCCACTGTTGGCATTTAGATTAGGTAAGATTGATTTTTATTAGGTTTGTTCAGTTTAGGTTTTATAGCATCTACATTATCACAAACAGTTTTAAAATTAAATAACATTTTAAAACTTAATAACGGTTTTTGAAAAAGTAAGTGGCTGACCAATCTTCTTTTTGGTGTATTAAAACTGATTTTGTTATGTTGTTTTTCAAAACTATCATATTTATTAAGAATTTATTTTCTAACTTTATTATTCATCTTCAAAGCTGAAAGACTTATAGACTAGATATGCACTGCATAGACAATTTTATAAAGTTGACATTTTTATACCTTGTAATTTTTCCTATTGGGTTAATCGCCTGCATGAATAATTCGGTATTTAAGTTAACCTTTATATTATACGTACATATTTCTTCTTTCTTTTCAGTCCCTATATCTTTATAAGATGGTTTTTTAACTTCTTTTTCAGTAACGAATCCACTGGCTGGTCGTATAACAGCAGTAATATGTGTAGTATGTGCTACACTTAGTGCTATTGGAGGCTTACGAGCCATTGTTAGCATTGGCATAGTGACGTCATTTCTGGCAGTTGCCGGTTCTGCTCTGCCAAGCGGCCTGGCTTTGTTGCCAATGGGATTTAAACGAATGTGGGAAATTGCAAGTCATGGTGGACGACTTGTACTATATGAGTAAGATTTTGTATCATTGATTTTATTAATCGCCTTTCATTAGTTCATTTGGTTTGATTGGTTAAAAAAGATAAGACATGTTAATTAATTACTTTTAACATGTCTTCTATTTAGATTGCAAATAGTTTAGAGAGTGAATTGAATTTTATATTGCATAGTGAATTTGGCTTATGGTTCAACTTGAAAGAATAAGTAGATAATAACTGCAATCAATAGACACAAAACCATTTATGTCTTTAATTGATGTAAGATATATTGAAATTGATCCCTTTTTTAGTCCAGATCCTGAACTCGAACACCACACTTCGTTTTTTGCCGTCACAATAGCCCTTAGTACAAACTGGCTTTGGAAGATAGCATTAAGCCAGTCTTCACTTCAGAAGCTCTTAGCTGTATCATCAATAAAGGAGGCGAGGTTATGTCTAGCCATCTCTTGTATTGGAGTCATATTAATGAAACTGTTGTCGTGTTTTCTTGGACTGGCGCTGTATGCTTGGTTTGCTGGATGCGATCCATTGTTATCTGGAGCAATAAAGAAACATGAACAAGTGAGTATCTATGGTATCAAAATAAATACTTAAATATTGTCAATATACATATTAATCAGAGAATATAAAATCTATCTTAGAATATGAAACATTGTTTAATCTATGATATTCATATTTAATAATTTAATAATACTTAGCACTACCTAGTTGCTGTACCTACTATTTCTGTAACTGCTGTTTCACTTATATAGAACTCTTTTAAATGATTACGATTAAATAGTTAAGTATTATTTGATTACTTTTTCAGTTGGTGCCACAATTCCTCAACAGTTTATCAGTTATGTTCCCTGGAATTTGTGGAATTTTTATTATTTCAATATTCAGCGCTACGACAGGGTAATGTATTGAATGTTTTAAATAAGAGTACTTCTGTAATAAAAATTATAAGTCATTACATTATTAATTTAAACTATTACATAAAAAAATTAATATCAACTGTTATATTTTAAATTCCATTGCATCTTAAAACTCCTACGTAGGTATTTAAAATAATAATATTCCAGGTGCCTTGCCTCAATTGTCAATTCGATCTCAGGAGTGTTATTTGAGGAGTTTATAAGGCCATGGATGCCACAAAGCACAAATGAACTCACTTGTTGCAAAGCAATGAAGGTACGTGATAATATAACTTATATATCCCCAATTACCCATTTACTTACTTTTATCTAAAAAATAACAGTGAATTTCAACTTCTACTCGTAGCAATGTAAAAATTTGATCCACTGCTCATTTAATTAAGATAAGTCGAAACTTATTACAGTAAATGTTTATTTATTAAATCAAAGTTACAATGCAAGAATAAATACAAAAATGAATCCACTAAATTAATACAGTAAATTAGTAACAAACAGTATTTTCATCTGCCAAATATTATGCCGAAGAGCTCCCGTAGTATGTTTAACAACATCATAGAACAAAGATTCCCACAGGAAGTATACTTTGTTTTATTGCTGGCTGGAATCATCTGATTGGCTGAAAAAAAAGCTCATTAAGTCGTTATTCCTTCGTCTTTTTACTCTTCTTCAGAAGCCAATAGGCGGTTTCGATAATCTCTGACATCAGGGTGTGTGAGATCAATCGGCTTTGTAACCTACACGATATGATGATTATGATGGTAGAGCAAAGACCAATAATACTTTTGTCCTATATCTTTGCTATATCAAAACCGGACGCAGTTCCTCATTCTATATAATGAGTACAAACCAAATTTCAGTTTTTAAAAATTAAGTTTTTGACCTAACACTATTGAAATATGATCCTGATCGCACAAGGAATCGCAAAGGCAATTAAATTGGAATCGTGATAATAAAATTGAGTTTACCTATTAAATTTCAGCTACTTTGCTTGCTCGTGGGAGGATATTGCGGGTGCGTGGTCTGGTTTGCCAAAGAACTGGATCGACTGCAGCACGTGGCTTCAGGGGTCACGGGAGTTACTGCCGGGACTTTGTTGGGACTTTTTACTCTTGGAATTGTTTTTTCAAGAGCTAATTGTTCAGTAAGTCATAATATTATGTATAGTTAATTACAAAGCAAGGCAAGAACTAACCTTTATTAGAAGTAATCAAAACTTCTTTATTAAATAAGTCAACGCATTAGTATATTTAATTAAAATAACGCATTATTATATTTTATTATAATCTAGATTAATAGCGTACCCTGGGAAGCGGAAGCTGAAGATGCAACCGGGAAACACGACCGGACGAAGATATTCTATAATTTGTGATTTTATTCACTAGCAACTACCATCGACAAGCGCCATCTATTAAAATTGTAAGCAACTATTAAAATAATGTGTAGCGCCATCTATTTGTTAGAACTTGTATTTTTTCAACAAACAAAGCATTCCTTGGGTGTAAAACCAAATTTACTTCGTGGTGTTTGTTAATTTTTCTATATGGCAGCAAGGGGTATTTCGTATAATATAATATCTTTTCTAATTTTTATTTGATTTTATTTTGGTTTTTGAGCACCAGTATTCCGACTATTTCATCTGTTTCTAATATATATTTTTAAAATTAATTTATGGACGTCTACTTTCGAACCTACACATTACCAGAGAGAGTCTGTGCCCCTAGTATGAGTTTAGCGACTGCGTTAGGATTTTGTATGGAATTTCTTAGTTCCCTTACTATCCGCCAGAGGCGCTGTACAGGTTTGCCATACTAAATCGCTAACGCAGTCGCTAGCGTCTGCGTTAAGAAAACTCATACTAGGGGCACTGAACCTTCATCATCTCGCGTAAAATGTAATAAATTGCGCTTATGTAAATGAAACGAATGCCTAGGCCATATTTTGACTAAGGTTTAGAGTTACTTGGCCAAACTCACGAAATCTGTTTCATAGTCCGAGCCATTGGTCTCGTCTTGGCAACATTTCACATGAAAGTTTTTTGGTGGGATAGATTTACTTAGGTGCCTACTATTTTCACATGAAAAAATGCCATCCTCGGGAATTCTAATTTATGTATGATACTCGTATTCATATTTGGTAAAGCAACTCAAAATGGCCACCCTAAAAGGGTTTAAGCTCCCAACAACATTTACTATTATCTTTAAGCTGGAATTTTAGGGGTCCCTCCCCGAATTCCTTCTAAATCTCATTTATCTTGTGGTATTTTATGTTCTCATATTAACAGTAATAATGTTGTAGGCAGTAAATGTTTATCTTATATTGAGTTTACTTACGCTCTGTCTCACTTCAATTTTAGTTTTTTTTTAGAACATTAGTATTAATTATGTGATAGTCATAGATTTAAAAAAAAAATTGCGTCACTTAAGATAGATGTAACATATGACATTAAATGTATGGGAACCTAGCGCGCCGTTTGCGGGGGGTAAGGGCTGAGGTAAGGGAGGGTAGGAGGGGGGGTCCGTCATCAAATACACACATTATGGAATGAGTTCACAAACTTTTCTTATTGCAAAATCAAACAAAAAAGACTTTATGACACAGGATTAAGGCTTAGTACAAATGCACTGTATTTCCACTCCGACCAACTAAGCAGTCTGAGCCTGTTAGACCCAGGGGTCGTGGGAGCTTATTTAGTTGTTTCCAGTTTGGTTAGGACATTGCAGGCTTGAATCACCTGACTGTCTGATAATAAAGATGATTCTGTGCTTCGGAATGCACGTTAAGCCGTTGGTCCCAGCTGCCCTCTGGTAGTCGTTAAAGGAACCATGTCAGAGGCCGGGAAAGCCTTCCGACGAACTCTGACACTAGGGTATGCATGGCCGATTGACCGTGTCACCTACACAAAAAGATGAGTCTGAGCAGGAAAAGTTTCCATGTATATTCCATGTATTCTCGAGCAATAGAAAAAAGTTCACATTCGTAAAAAAGTTCGAAGTGTACGTACGGTATTGCCGTTTGTAATGTTTGAGCGTAGGTTTTGTTCTGATCTGGACATAAAGATACCTTCTCGTTCTCAATACGACTGTTATTTACCAAGTACATACTATTTTTTTATTTATAATTACTATTATATATAAATAAATATGACACATAGGTCAGACGTCAATCGCTTCATTGAACCATGATTAATAGCGTACCCTGGGCTCTGAAGCCTAAGCTGAATAGATAATAGTACTGATACATGGAGTATCACTAGCGTGATATTACTAGTAATTACTATTATTTATTATGTTTGAATACATGATCTAATTAAATAGATAGACAGGAAAACGAAGCCATTTCATCCTCGAATTTATATGTACCTACTTATAGACGAGTGTACTTACAATAAAATTCTCTTTTGAAATTCTGACTGGAAAATTGGTATAAATTTATGCCCGATATATGTCTTATCTATTAGTCACAGTTTACTTAATTTCCATAAACTAGAGCAACATTATAAAATTGTTTTTACTCGCTCTATCAAATAACAGCACTGAATATGATAAACTGAACTAATCTTAATGAGCTGATATCCATAGGTCATCTAGGCTATGGCCAAATGTTAAGTACCAAATCTGTTAATAGATTTGCAGTTATATCATAAAATTGCGTTGTTGCAGTCAGAGCAAGAATCTTGGAGCGCGGTAGTGGCACTGCAGCATATACATAAGCTTCAAAGAGTCATGGCGAAACTCCATACATCGTTTGTACGAATAAAAAATTGAAATACAGATAACATAAAATAAATCGAATTAGTAAGAATACATAACTAGTAACATGTTTACCACCACAAAAAAAATTTAAACCCCGGGGTTTTTTTAATATTTAATTTTTTTAAAGTTGTAGAAGGTGGCGTGTGGGTTTCCACTAAACCAACTTCTAACAAGATCGGCATTCAGTCGCACACGATGTGTAGTTAAGTATAGCAGTAGGAAGCAGGCGAAGCAGTAGTAGGTAGAAAGCGTAAAAGGTATAGAGAGGAACTTGATAGCAAAAGAGGATAGTATATACAGATAGATATATTACAATTTTACAACACAGTTTACAATATAAGAATATCGACACCAGAGACGCGTGTCATGTGGTAGAGAACCGACGAATGAAGAAGGCCGCGATCCGTCGATGTTTTTCATTGCGCGCGCAGCCGTTGCCAAACGATAGGTTGAGGTTTGTTATGAGTGGCGAGTGTCTCGCTACACCACTCCCCCAACCAGACCGTAACTACGGTCGATAGTAATTCGGAAACCTTACTCGTCTGCCGCTCCGGGTTGTTTTAACCTCTTGTTGTCCCTCTGTTTGAGATGTTGTCGTCGTCGTCGGTGGCATCGTTATAGGACTATGTACATCTTTTGTCAAATAAGCTGGCTTCAGTCTGTCAATAGTGACGTTGGATGGTTTACCTCGGACATCTATCTTGAAAAATTTCTCCTGCCTCTCGAGGACTTTGAAAGGTCCGGCATAGGGTGGTTCGAGTGATGCCCTTACGTGATCTTGCCGAAGAAAGACATGGGATGCGGTATGAAGATCGCGTGGAATGTAAAATGGAGAAGTACCATGCCATGAAGCAGGTTTTGGAGAAAGCTTAGCCATATTCGTTCGAAGTCGGGTTACATACTGGGTGATATCTGCTGTCGTGTAATCTTTGGGAGATAGAAATTGACCAGGTAGCTGGAGTGGCTCACCATAGACAAGCTCAGCTGGACTGGCTTGTAGATCTTCTTTCCAGGTATTTCGGATCCCCAGTAACACCAGTGGAAGCGATTCGGTCCACTGTGAAGAGTCATGGCACATTATGGCAGCCTTGAGCTGGCGATGGAGACGTTCTACCATGCCATTAGCAGCTGGATGGTACGCTGTAGTACGAAGATGTCGCGCGCCGATCATAGACGTGAGTGCATTGAAAAGGTGGCTCTCGAATTGACGACCACGGTCCGTAGTCACGCGAGCGGGACAGCCGAATCTAGCTATCCAGCCAGACACGAGGGCAGCTGCGCAGGTCTCTGCTGTGATGTCCTGTAGGGGGATAGCCTCAGGCCATCGAGTAAATCTGTCGATGACAGTGAGGCAGTATCTGTAACCACAAGACAATGGTAAAGGTCCTACGAGGTCAATGTGAATATGAGAAAACCTCGCAGATGGAGTAATGAAAGATGAGAGATGAGAATGAGTATGACGGGTGACTTTGTTTTTCTGGCAATTTAAACATTGCCTAGACCACTCTCTACAGTCCTCACGAATCCCTGGCCATACGAATCTTTGTGTAACCAGTCGTACTGTAGCTGTATTCCCTGGGTGATTCCAGTTATGCACCATATTGAAGACTTGCCTTCTTAAGTTCGGAGTGATGTATGGTCGAGGTGGCTGAACAGAAGTGTCGCAGAATATTGGTAAGTTAATGTGTGCTGTTCGTATCTTCCTTAGCTTCAGAGCGGTACCATGTTTAAGAAGGCCTTGCAGCTCAGGATCAGCTTCCTGGGATCGTGCAAGTTCTTGGTAGTCGATGGCCACGGAGATCTCATCTAGGCGCGAGAGAGCATCAGCAACCACATTCTCGGGTCCAGGTATGTATCGAACGTCTGTTGTAAATTGAGCTATGTAGTCTAGATATCTGAACTGGCGAGGTGAACATTGGTCTCTATTCTTTGTGAAGGCAAAGGTGAGTGGTTTATGATCAGTTAGTATGGCAAATGTCCTCGCCTCGACCATGTGGCGGAAGTACTTAATGGCCTCGTAAACAGCTAACAGCTCCCGGTCGTATGGGCTATACTTTTTTTGAGATGGGCTCAGTTTATGCGAATAAAAGGCCAAAGGTTGCCACTCCTTTCCTTTTCGCTGTTGCAAGACTGCACCAATACCCAAATCTGATGCATCAGCCACGATGGCTAAATCTGCAGTTGGGTTTGGATGGGCAAGTAGTGTGGCATTTGACAATGAGGTCTTACAATCTTCAAACGCTTTAAGCATATCAGGTGTCATATTCACTGGATGTGAACCTTTAACTTTAGGGCCAGATAGTACTGCGTGCAGCGGTGCTTGAAGTTGAGCAGCGTTTCGTACGAAGCGACGGTAAAAATTCAGCATGCCCAAGAATCTTCGAAGCTCTTTAATAGTTTTGGGAACAGTGTACTCCTGAAGCGCTTGGACTTTAGTAGCGAGGGGTTTAGTACCGGCAGCTGAAACTGAGTATCCTAGAAAGGTTACCTCTTCTTTTCCAAGGAAACATTTTGATGTGTTCACCCATATGCCATATTGTTTGAGGCGCCCGAAGAGTATGCGAAGATGAGCTTTGTGTTGTTCCACGGAATTTGAGAAAATCAAGATATCGTCGATGTACCCATAGCAGAAATCAAGGCCCAGGAGCACTTCATCAAGGAACCTTTGAAAAGTTTGGGCAGCGTTTCTTAAGCCAAAAGTCATGAACGGAAATTCAAAGAGTCCGAACGGTGTAGTAATCGCTGTTTTGGGAATATCAGCAGGATTTACAGCTATTTGATGGTAGGCCTTAACTAAATCGATGGTGGAGAAGATGGAACATCCAGAAAGTTGATGTGAGAAGTCATGAATGTGTCGTATAGGGTAGCGATCAGGTATAGTGCGGGAATTCAGAGCTCGGTAGTCCCCACAAGGTCGCCATGAATTGTTCTTCTTTCTCACCATGTGCAAAGCCGAAGACCATGGACTCTCCGAACGGCGAGCAATGCCACTGGCAAGCATGAACTCAAACTCCTTCTTGGCAGTCTGAAGTCGAGCTGGATCTAGACGTCGTGGTTTACAAGATACTGGAGGTCCTGGCGTAGTCTTAATATAGTGTAGTGTGCTGTGCTGTGGCGGTGAATGCACACCAGCAGGCCTTGTAATCTCCGGAAACTCTCGAAGTATTTGATGGAATTCTGACTCACCATTAACAGATTTCACAGAGGCGATATCGTCAGTGGTTCCTGTTCTTTCTGAAATGGCGGCGACATGTAAAGTTGTAGTACCGTCAACCAGACGTTGATTCCTGCAATCAACTAGTAAATTGTAGTGGCTAAGCAGATCAACACCAATGATGGGTTTTGACACGTCGGCTATTGTGAAGCTCCAAGAAAATATGCGTCTGAGTCCTAAATTGAGATGAAGCTGTATAGGCCCGTAAGTATGGATGATACTGCCGTTTGCCGCTATTAGATCATACTTGGAACGAGCGCAGGACGTCTTGACTGCTGATCGTGGGAAAACGCACAAGTCTGAGCCAGTATCCACAAGGAATTGCATTTTCGTGGCGCGGTCGGTGACAAAAAGACGGCCTGTAGATGGAGGGCAGTCGTTGGCCGCTACTTCCGACCGCCCTGGGCGTTTCCCGACTCAAATGTGCAGGGCTGCCTACACTTCTTCGCCTGAGCTCCAAAAGTATAGTGGTAGAAACAGTGCGGGTGGTCTGGCGGTGGCTGTGTGTAATTCGAGCGACTGCTTGAGCGGTTTCTCTGAAAACTAGGCTTGGAACGTGAGTGACTTCTGTTATTCCTGTCATTAGTAAGGGCTGCTACTTGCCTGGTTAGCTCATTGACCTGCCTTGTTAGCTCTTCCATAGGCGAAGATGGTGCGATGACAGTAGAAGTGCTAGCCATGGAGACCTGAGGTATAGCAGGAGCAATTTCGTACACTTTATCAGCCAATTCTCCCAGTTTATCTAAAGAAAGATCCATCTGTGAAGCAATAACAGTCTGTATATTCTGTGGCAGTCGACTAGTCCATAAAGTGGCCAAAAAATCACTGGGTATTGAAGGACCCGCTAAACTCTCCAAGTGACGCAGGAATTGCGAGGGCTTTCGGTCGCCAAGCTCCTCGTGCATAAGTAATTGTTTCACGCGCTTTTCCTGTGAAGCGGACAGACGCCTTATAAGCTCGGTCTTCAATTTCAAATATTTGTTCTTTTCAGGAGGCCTAGTAATGATATCTTTCACTTCGATGGCGTATTGGTGATCAAGCTGTGCTACGAGATAATTGAATTTTGTATCATCAGTAGTAATTCGGGAAAGATCAAATTGACACTCTAATTGGGCAAACCATAAAGCCGGTTCTTCTGGCCAAAATGGTGGTACTTTTACACCAACTCTCAATACTTCATCAATTTTAATCACCTTTTCGGACTCGCACATTTTAAAAACAAAAGTCGCTCACCACTCGTGTAAGTAAGGCCACGGCCAACCTCTTTGTTGCTATTGGCAACGAAGTTTGTTTGACAGGGAAAAATTTTTATTCAAAATTATTTTTATTTTATGCTCACGATTTCCAGGTCACAAATCAGCGCAAAAGGTGCTTCTTGTTCGTAGTCGGTGGTCACCAGTGTAGAAGGTGGCGTGTGGGTTTCCACTAAACCAACTTCTAACAAGATCGGCATTCAGTCGCACACGATGTGTAGTTAAGTATAGCAGTAGGAAGCAGGCGAAGCAGTAGTAGGTAGAAAGCGTAAAAGGTATAGAGAGGAACTTGATAGCAAAAGAGGATAGTATATACAGATAGATATATTACAATTTTACAACACAGTTTACAATATAAGAATATCGACACCAGAGACGCGTGTCATGTGGTAGAGAACCGACGAATGAAGAAGGCCGCGATCCGTCGATGTTTTTCATTGCGCGCGCAGCCGTTGCCAAACGATAGGTTGAGGTTTGTTATGAGTGGCGAGTGTCTCGCTACAAAGTCGACCTTTAGCTTCGTTTTCATTCGCCATTATTGTCGCAACTGAAGCATCATGTCATCCTGACAGTTGTTAGCATTGTCAAAACGGTATTGATAGTTCATTATGGTAGGTTAGGTTCATAGATTAAGTAGTTGTACCTGTGATTAAGCAATTAATTTTTACTTGGTGAAAAAGTGAGATGGCGAAATAGGGATGTCCATGAGTAAGAACTGGACCAACGATATTTTTTATATTTTTGTCTCTTTCAACGTGGCAATTTTTTCTTTGTTTGGCCAATTCGACGCCAAACAAAATCTTACACCAAACTAACAGTGAAAATATTTATTTTTTGTATTCAGAAAAATATTCATTTTAAGTAGTAGAATTGTACGAAAGATATACAAAAAATAAGGGCATTTGTTACATAAATTGTATGGCTCAGGAACACATTCCAGGGTGCCTACCACCATCTCTTAAAACCATGCAAGATCCAGTGAGTAAGCGAGATGTCGCCTTACATTATGTATTGGGCTGTCTCACTTACTCATTGGATCTGGACAGCGTAATATATGATTTAAGGCGACATCTCTCTTACTCAATCGTTCTTGCATGGTTTTAAGAGATGGTAGTAAGCCCCCAGGGGGGTTACTATATACAGTCTCTTAAAACCATGCAAGATCCAGTGAGTAAGTGAGCAATACATGATGTAAGGTGACATCTCCCTTACTCAGTCGTTCTTGCATGGTTATTGGAGATGGTGGTAGGCACCATCTCTTAAAGCGTAATACATGATGAAAGGAGATGACGTCTTACTGTGTCACTCTGTCTCGCCTACTCACTCGTTCTTGTATGGTTTTAAGAGATGGTAGTAAACCATTTGATAGTGAGCCTGCTACTTAAAAAGTTGATGGTAACCCCCCCGGTGGCTTACTTACCATCTCTTAAAAACACGCAAGATCCAGTGAGAAAGCGGGACAGCGCAATACATCATGTAAGGCGACATCTCATTCACTCACTGGATCTTGCATGGTTTTAAGAGATGGTATACCCCCCAGGTACTAAATCGATGAATCTAACCTACCATAATGAACTGTCAATATCGCTTTGACAATGCTAACAACTGTCAAGGTGACATATTGTTTCAGTTGCGTTAAAAATGGCGAATGAAAACGAAACTAAAGGTCGACTTTTATAAAATGAAATATTAAAATAACCCCGGGGTTTAAATTTTTTTTGAGGTGGTAAAAATGTTACTAGTGAAGTATTCTTACTAATGCGATTTATTTTAAGTTCTCTATATTTAATTTTTTTATTCGTACAAATTCCGCCATCATTCTTTAGAATGTAATTAATGTTTAGTATATAACCCAAGGGAAAACTAAAATATTTTGCAATTTCGGTCCAGTTTTCTAGATACACCAACTGCATAAATAACTTTGTAATCCCATATAAATATATAGGATAAAAAAGTTACATTCGCAGTGAACGAATCAGTGTACCTGCATACTTATACTTCGCCCGCGTTATCAAGAGGCAATATGTATGTCGTAAAGTAGTTCTCTGTAATCTACAAAAAGAAATGAGATACCATCAAAAACAAAACTTATAAAAATTCCAAGTCTCGCTTAGTTGTTCTACCGTCAAAAGTTATGAGATCCATGTAATACCAAGCCGGTTAATTTATTCAGTCCCTTCTTAAGCGGACCTCTTGTCTTCGGTTATCACTGTCCTATATCCCTTTGTAAGCTTAAATCTTTAAAACTTAGCAACGGATTTTGATGCGTTTTTTTTTAAATAGATAGAGTGATTTAAGAGCAAGGTTATTATGCCCATGCAAAGCCGGGCGGGTTGCTAGTTGCATAATAAGCTAACCTAATAACATCTTATAGTGACTATATCCATATTAAAAATCTGTTATGTTTTAAATAACCAGGACGACTTGCCAATCGCACGAAACCATATAATTAATTATAATTAATAGGTATGTATCATTAGTGAGATAATAATGTGTTTTCACGCGATGGCCATATATATATATATATTTCAGTGACAGAGACACGATGTTCAATGCTTATCGTCACTCTAAAAAGTAATAACTCATTCCATTCGTAAAATTATTACGTCTATTTGTTGCCATTCTGACATGACAGCAGGCAAAATTAGTGAAGTAACAGATTCGCGTAGCATCGATATATCGAGAATACGTTAAATTATTATTGTTATTTTTTTATTGGTTTTTATTAATATTTGATTTCATTTCACTATTTAAATTTAATCATAATGTAAGGTTTATATCTGTATGGGCTAGCATGGTCCGACTTGAAGAATTCTATTTATTAAACTATTAAATCACTAACAATGCATTGTCAGTTCCGGAGTACTAGTTTTGGCGGTGGTGGTAATTAGCCAGACTCGACACGATAAGTATATCATGAAACAATATGAAAAAATAACCAGAAGTTGAAGCAAACAGGAGCATGAGCAAAATAGCCTGAGATGGCTGGTTTCACTTGTGATTCCAGACTGCCCGCCGCACTGGATGTGTAAAATATCGGGGAAAGACCGCGTTAGAAACTCCCACCACGTTCGGGACAGCCTTCATGTCCATGACATAACAGATAGATAGCTTCTAAAGAGTAGCCTGCGATGGTACGATCACGTCTCGTGGAAACAGGTGTCTTGACCATGCCACCTCCCCCGAGGCTTGGTATGGTAGAAGGGGCAAACCCTACGCGTGCCGGTTTGACGTCGTGGGGCATATTAGTCATGCTTGATTTAAGAAGAAGTTGCTTGCATAATGTATTAGTGGCTTCTAAAGTCAATATACTGTAGAGCTAATATTTAATAGCTGCTGTAATGTTTTATTTGGCGTCCGTTTCCTTTTTTGATTATTAATTCATATCAAGTGGGTACAAGCTCAATTCACCCTGCACACTCTTGCGTCACAGAGGTCATTGGACCCTCTAAGGCCTGACATCATTGTTTTGATATTTTTTTATTATATATCAATTTTGTCTGTAGTTAGACTTATTTCTCCCCCTCTACCCCTCACCCATATATTTTCCAGGCATTAGGTGTTTTCCCCACTAATACCTCTAGAGCTTTTTCACAGCTTAACCTATTTTCATTGAACATTTTATTTTGTACTGTGGACGTGATGCGTTTTCATTTCAGACCCCACTCGAGTATATATTTGCAGGCATGCGGTTATTCTTTTCCCTTTTCACCCCCACAAGTTACAAACGACTCAACCGATTTTCGTCAAACATATATCTAAAAACACTCGCCCATAAGTCACCGTTAATACAAAAAAAACTAAACTGAAATCGCTTTATACATTACTACAGACAGATACGTCAAACTTATAATACCCCTCTTTTTGGGTTAAAAATAGCGTGAATGCCACTATTATGATTTTGTAGTCCATTGTACTTTGAAAATCCAATTATCTGATTTTTCTTAACCATCTCTCTGGGTTTGACGTTAAAACCCACGTCTAGTTTTACTTCAACAGATGTCACAGGGAGATAAGAAAACCAGGCATTTCGTTTTTTCTTTTCGATCCCGAAGATTGTCATTTAATAAGTAAACATTTTTAGTAAGACGTTACAAACAAGAATAATTGGCATCTTCCGGAATTTAATGGTAACACTAGCAATTTCGGAAACTGGTTTCTTCATTCATTTCCCGTTGACATTTATAATTAAACCCGAATTTTACTCCAAACTTGCCTTCTAACTTCGTTTATCGATACTTGACAAAAGAAACGTAAGAGCAACAACACTATGCATAGCACATGTTCTTGACTGAATAATATTTTTTTCATTCAAAATGGCGTTGAATTTGCTGTAGTATTTTACATAATATAAGGCTTTTACTTGTATAAAACGTAAAAAGAAGTATCAGGAGAACTCATATTTGGATTTATACAATTATTTTTACATATTTTGAAGGCATAAATCGGCATTAATACCCAAAATTGATTTTTTTTGTTGTCCTGGTATATACTCCGCAATAGACATTAGTAGACTGTGAACCCAAGGATGGCATACACGTAAATATCGTGTATGAGTGGTAAGACAGTTTAGCTTGTCATGCTACTTCTATTAGAGCGTTCCTAGTTCTATGGTGATAGTAAAGGTATAAAACTTCATTTTTATAATAACTTGCTATTGCATGTAACTCTGCACATTGTCTCTTTATTGATAGTTCAGTCTCTCTCTTTCATTCTCATCTTAGCTCTATTCCGGTTACGTCCTCAGTAGTGTTAGAATCTTCTATTAGATAGGTACTCTTGGTAACATTTTTCAGTCAGATAATGCTTACAAAGGCTTCTAAAAGCATAAAATATTTAATCCACAACGCAAAAAATCCTTTTAGGTTTGAGGATTAAAACATACCTACCTACTTTTAGGCGCACCACTCACACTAAAGGTTGTTGCGATACTTATATGTGTGAATTTGAACTTTTGAACCGAAGCCAACCAAATGTTCATACAGTTTAGTACGCGACACTATTTGACTTATGTCTTACAATCATATATTTGTTACAAAGTTGTTGTTTTTAAGTCTATTAAATAAAAAAAATAAAAATTAAACTTTTTTCTTTTAGTGATTTTGTTTAGTTCTTGTAATAATGCAGTTGTAAAAAAATAACTGTACAATGCCATAAGAATTAAACACATGTGCTGGGTGATTAACACTACACAACACAACATGTTTTGGTATACGTTGTCCCTTAAATTTTCCGTGACTAAACATGATAAAATACAAATTCCAGGGTGCACTAAGCGGGTGCGTGCTAAGCCTCTTGCTTTGCGGTTGGCTCCTCATAGGAGCTGAGAACGCTCTTGCTACAGGGGCATTGACCTTCCAAGGGAAACCGCTAGCAATTTCAGGTTGCGGCAAAGACAACTTTACTTATCTGCAGGAAAATGTGAATATTGCTAAGGGAGTCATGTGAGTATATTATTAAAATACTAGCTGATCCGGCGAACTCCGTACCGCCTGAACGCACTTTTTAGCGTTCAACCTTCCCTGAACTTCCACAAACATTTCGAGATCAAAATTAGCCAAAACGGTCCAGCCATTCTGGAGTTTTAGCCAGACTAATGAACAGCAATTGATTTATATATATATATATATATATATATATGTATGTATGTAAAGATGTATAGATGAAAATATAATTTAAAACACTGAAACAGGCTCCAAAGCCTGTTATTTTTTATGTTTTGTAGAGGTCTACGTCCAGCAGTGGACGGCCTGCGGCTGAAATTATGATGATGATGTTTGGTAGAAGCGTTTTATCAACCTAGCTTTAAAAGACTAGGTATTCCTTCTATTCTGTCAGAAAAATGACCCAACGGCGATATATCAGCCTGTCTCTAAGAAGCTATGTACCTATTTTATTTCATACAAAGGTCGTTTGCTTAGATACCTATTCTATTTTACCACAAAACAGGATAAACAGCAGCTTTTTCATTGTTGTGTAGTGAGAGAGATAGTAAAATTATTGTGAAAGACATTACAGCCTTTCTCAAGGTATCACTCATCCCATCTCTTAAGGACCGTATGCTTGACTGTCGATGTTATATTTTAAAATAACCTGAGTAAGAGAGGGAGAGAGAGAGAGAAATTGCTGTATTATGTTATGAAGTTTAAAAGATTGTAAGATATAAAAGGGTTACTAAAATAAAAATTAAGTCAACTGTTTGTTATAAACAGATCTGATCCAAAAAAGTATAGTTTGAATAGTGGTATTAAACATACACATTAGCAGGATAAAATGGACATAAAAATGTATAGTTTAACTTCAATAACTTTCAACTTATATAGGTTGCCACCAAAATCTGGATTTCATTTCCAAACCCCATATTATACATTCTAACGATCTCCAGTCACGCTTCGCCGATTTTTTACGCTCCCAAATGACTTCACACTTGGTAAGAAAACTTGTAATCTTCCAGAACTTGGCCGATATCGGTTCTTGGCTTTTATTTCCCCTTGATAAAACTTTTCCCATGCCACGCTATTACTCGGTTCTTACTCTTTTATGACTTTTCTTACTCTTATCTTCTTGAATGATGAATACATAATATCCTCATTTACTTATTGATAACATAAATAAAATTAGTAGTATTAGTTGACGCTCCTTTTATAGGGGCTAAATTTACTTATGCCATTATTTTGGAAAACATCGGTTCACATGTAACTTAATGATATGGCATTGAGTCCACTTATTCTGTTTTTTTAAAGTTCAATAGTTTAAATAAATATACTAGAATATGCTATTCAAAATCGTTTTTTATACAATAATTTATATTAAGGCCGGGGTGTAAAAGACGTGCGGTCACCGTAGCCTAAAGCTCCTGACACCTTGAGAACATTGGCGACTTCTTTCGCCACAGCTACCCATATGTCACTGCATCTCTCACCCTTCAAACGGTAACACAATCATGATAGCAATGATGTATAGGCATAGAAATAGTTAAGTGATTACCCAAAATGTTGACCTCTGCACAAAAATCAAATTTGATAATTTGGTTTAGTGATGATATTGTGCGAAGAATTTTTACTAATACGTTAATAAGCTTGTATGGTAACGAGTGCGCATAACGTTTTGGATTATCTTCGGTTAATTTGATTTTATTAGGATTGTTGTATTTGTCAACCAATAAACATATTTTTTTTTCCTTTCAGCACCCATCTTTCAACGAAACCCCTCCAATCTCTATTTAGAATCTCATTTACTTACTGTCCGTTAGTTGGCGCTATGACGGTCCTTCTCATTGGAGTACCGATGAGTTACCTCACAGGCAAATCCAGGACTGACTCTATGAATCCTGATGTCTTTTGTCCTCTTACAAAAAGCATCATCAATAAATCTGAAACGAGAAGCAACACAGAGTCCATGGAAATTGGACCTCCAGATACTCAAGAAGTTTATATGGCCCTCGATGAAGCTCTAAAGCATTTAAAAGAAGTTATTGAGCGATAAATAAAATTTTTACTGTTTTTTATTAATTGTTTTTTTTTTCTTCCTTGCTGGCCTAAGCAAAAGAGAATATTCAGAATTTTCCAGCTGCTTGTTTTTTCTCATTCAGCTTAAAACATTTCTTTAGAAACAATGGTCGGTCTAGCCTGTTGGGTTATGGGCTAAATCAAAGATAACAGTTAGATTAACAGAGATTTTTATTTCCGTAAAACAAATTACAACCGACGGCCATTCAGTGCAATGGGCAAGAGAGTGAACAAAGACAAAAGACAGTTTGACAGATGAACACGCAATATGATATGACATTGACGTTCAGTTTATTTTACCAACACTAGCCCTTAAACTAATATACAATGTAATAAAACATATTAATCAACATTATCATGTAAAGATATGAAACCAGATGCTCATACTATCTGAAATAACAAAGTGGAAAAAACATATCTAAACATAAGTCTATATTTCCTATGTTAACCATATATGTAAGCACTTAATATACAGCCACTGATACAATTTAGGAAGAGGACATTTTATTACCTTAATAAAACAAAATTACATAAACAACTGAGACACAAACTTTAAATGTTTCTCCTTTGTTAAAGACTTAGTTAGTACATCAGCTAACATTTCTTCAGTAGGAATGTAACATAAATTAATTAATTTCTTATTTACCAAATCTCTTACAAAATGATGCCTTATATCTATATGTTTTGTCCTGGAATGACAAACAGAATTATGACAAAGTTTTTGAGCAGATTGGTTATCATTAAACAAATTTATTTTACATTTAATTCCACCACATTCGTTAACAAAAGTCTGTATAAACAATGCTTCTTTGCTAGAGTCGGAGATTGCCATATACTCAGCCTCAGTACTTGAAAGAGCTACTGTACGCTGCTTTCTACTTTCCCAAGATATTATAGAACCGCCAAGACTGAATACATACCCTGTGTAAGACCTGCGATCTAGCTGATCCCCTCCCCAGTCAGCATCTGTGAATCCTGTAATTTCAAATACACCTTTTTTAAAGATTAGTTTATAATCTTGTGTAGCTTGTAAATAACGCAAAATTCTTTTCGCAGCTTTCCAATGACTTTCACCGTAGCAGTTGTTAAATTGGCTTAAATAGCTCACACTGTGTGCTATATCCGGTCTGGAACATACAGTTAAATACATTAAGTAACCTATAAGACTTCTATAGTCAAAATTACATTGTGATATCTCTTCCTTTTGTAACTTTAGGCCAACTTCCATAGGGGTCTTCATCGGTTTGCAATCTGTCATCTTGAACTTTGCTAGAACACGCTTAATGTAACTTGATTGATCCAGTGTTATATTGCCATCTTGTAATTTAGTAATTTTCATACCTAAAATTGAATTGGCTGGGCCCAAATCTTTCATTTTGAATTCCTCCATAAGTTTATTCTTGATAGTATTCTTAGTTTGCGATGACAGTGATGAAAACAGAATAATATCGTCAACATATAATGCAATGATAATAATTTCATTATCTTGACCATAGATAAACACACATGGTTCTGAAGACAACCTTTTGAAATGCAATTTGTGGATTAAAACATAATTAATTTTCTCATACCATGCTTTTGCCGCCTGTTTTAGGCCATAAATTGCTTTATTCAGTTTGTAAACTTTATTTTCATTACCTGGTATTATATCCTTCAGGCTGTTCCATGTACACGGTCTCAGATAAATTTCCATTTAAAAATGCTGTTTTTACATCTAGATGTTCTATAGACATATCTAATTGAGCAGCCAGGGCCAGCAAAATTCTTATGGTTGAATATCTTACAACGGGTGCAAAAGTTTCATGGAAATCGATTCCATATTTTTGGGTGTATCCTTTTGCTACTAATCGTGCCTTGTATTTGAGTAATTCACCATTTATACCTCTCTTTTTGCTAAAGACCCATTTACATTTTATTAGTTTCTGTCCCTCAGGCAAATCCACTATAGTCCAACATTTATTTGTAAGAAAAGAGTTATACTCATCGTCAATAGCTTCTTTCCATTGAATGGCCTCTCTGCTGTCCAATGCCTGTTTCACCGTAGTTGGGATGCCCTCCTCATTCATTATCTCAGCTAGCCCCAGGAACAGAGACTTGTCACTGACAGCGTCCTCAAAGGATGTTGTCGTATCTGTCTCGCTCATGCTTTCTGGAACGTAAGTTAAGTCGGACAAATTATCTGGGCTTACACTCTCTACAGTATCATCCAGCTGAAACATTGTCTGCCTACGGATATTTATTGTGTCATCAGACAGTGTGCTCTCATCCATAGATAAATCCAATGCTAAAGAAGATCGATTTGAATCTTCTCTGTTATTTCCAACAGATGGACTATTGGGCAATAACACAGTATCTTGCTTATCATCATGTGACACCTTTTTAAATATAAACTCATTTTCCATAAATGTTACATGTCTTGCACTGACACATTTCTCTGGACATGCTGGATCAATTAATCTGAAGCCTTTAGAGTTTTCACAATAGCCTACTGATAATTTAATGAGATTTTAATTAAAACAACGCACGTATTCTGTGAACACTGACAAAGTGAGTTTTATTCGAAGCCCATTGCCATATATAAAAATTACACAAAATCAGGGATAAGTTTATTTGATGTTGCCATTAGAAATAACAAATTATTTCCAACACCCCAACTACAGCAAATAAACCTAACTTTATAAAAATAACAGTTTTATTTAAACTAACTGGCTAACTCTTTGAACCTCTATACATAACACCCCAACTATAGTAAATAAACTTAATGCTTCATAACATTAACAGTGTTTTATTTAAATTATCTGGCTAATTCCTAGACCCTTTACACATTTATCATGACTAACAGGATTTAAAGCTTTTGTAAGAACATCAGCAGGCATATCAGTTGTTGGCAAATATTTTAAATTTATAATATTATTGTTAACTGCATCCTTTATGAAATGATATCTAATGTCAATGTGTTTACTTTTTCTATTACATGCATAATTTGCCACCAATTTCTGTGCACTCTGGCTGTCATTATACAATACTACACTACATTGATTAGTAGTAAGTTCACATAATAAAGATTTCAAATACATAGCTTCCTTGCATGCCTCAGCTATAGCCATATATTCAGACTCCATGGTTGACAATGCTACAGTTTTTTGTTTTCTACTTTCCCACGAAATAGGTGAGCCTGACATTACAAAACAAAAACCAGTATATGCTTTGCGATCTAAAGTGTTACTTGCCCAATCAGCATCAACATATCCCACAAGTTCAGCTGTTTCCTTTACATACTTCAAACAATATTTTTTTGTTTTCTTTAAGTACCTAAGTATTCTTTTTGCATAATTCCAATGAACACTTGTGTGACATTTATTGAATTGACTAAGGAAACTGACACTGTAAGATAAATCAGGCCTAGTAAGAACACACAAATACATTAAACTTCCAATTAATTGTTGATATGGAACTTCTTGATCACATTGTTCAGATTTATTTATATCTAATTTGCATTCCATTGGTGTACTAGCAACTTTGCAATTTGACATATTGAATTTTTCCAATAACTGATCTATATACTGTTCCTGATCCAAAGTAATAACATTTAATTCTTTATCAATTACCACCCTCATGCCTAAACATTGTTGAATCTGACCCAAATTTTTAATCTTAAATTTGGAACTCAATACACTTATTAACTTATCAGTCTCATTTTGATTATTCGAGTAAATAAAAAAATCATCGACATATAAGGCAATAATGATTTTTACATCAGCACACATTTTTGTAAATAAACATGCCTCTATAAGACTCTTTTTAAAATTGAGCTCATATAAACATTGTTCTACTCTCTCATACCAAGACCTAGAAGACTGTTTTAAACCATAAATTGCTTTATTCAATTTTACAATTACTTTCTTTTTATTTGAATCAAAATTAATGTCTGGTTGAACCATATAAATATCCTCCTTAAGAAAACCATTTAAGAAGGCCGTTTTAACGTCTAAGTGAGTGACATCCAAATTTAACTGAACAGAGAGAGCAAATAATAATTTTAAAGTGGAATGTCTGACCACAGGAGAAAAGGTTTCTTGATAGTCAATACCAGGTTTCTGCGTGAAACCTTTGGCCACTAATCGGGCTCTGTAACGTACATTGTTATCACTATTCACCTTTTTTTTAAAAACCCACTTGCACTGCACTAAAGTTTTATTAGAAGGTAATTCACTCACTTGAACCCAAGCATCATTTTCTTCAAAAGCCTGCAGCTCATCCTTCATGGCATCTATCCACTTATCCTTATCTGGGCTATTCAGGGCTTCTAGGAGACTGACTGGATCATTAGTGACATTTGGACTTGACATTTCACAGAAGTTAGAAAAACCATAACGCTCTGGTGGTTTCCTAATACGTTTAGTAACTACTGGTTGTGGTTCTTGTTGTTCATCCTCATCAGATTGCTGTAAAACAGAATCCAAGTCAGTTGTTGAATCGTAACTATCTGAATCTGAAGACACACTTGAAATGGGAAGGGATATATTTTTCGATTCTTTGGCATCATGATCATCCAATTGTTTTAATTCATTATCCCCAACTGAAACTGACACATCCCCAACTGAAACTGACACAACTGCTTCATTTGTGCAGTTTCTTTCTATATTTTCATGGATAATCACATCTCTGCTAGTTACAACACACTTCTTGTGCGGATCATAAACACGGTAACCTTTTACATTTTCAGAAAATCCAACTAAAATATGTTTCTTTGACTTAGAATCCCATTTAAGCCGTTTCTCTTTTGGCACATGGACCATCACTTGACTGCCAAATATGCGGATATGACTAAGATCTGGTTTTTTATTTGTCCAAAGCTCATATGGAGTTTTATTATCCAATCCGGAAGCAACAGATCTATTCCTAAGGTAAACAGCAGTATTAGTAGCCTCTGCCCAAAACTTCTTATCTAGTCCGGCATCAAATAATAAACAGCGAGCTCTTTCAACAATTGTTCGATTAATACGTTCACTCATACCATTTTGTTCTGGTGTATAAATATTAGTTTTTTGATGAACAATACCCGCCTGTTTCAAATAATTTTCAAAATCATTGTTGCAAAACTCTAAGCCATTATCTGTCCTGAAAACTTTGATTTTCCTGTCTTGTTGATTTTCTGCCATACTTTTAAACTCCTCAAAGTATTTAAAAACTTGACTTTTAGCTTTAAGAAAATAAACAAAGGCCATACGGGTAAAGTCGTCAACAAATATTAAGAAATACCTGGATCCACCAATCGAAATATCCTCCATCGGTCCACAGACATCAGCATGGATTACGTCTAGTGGTTTGCTGCTCCTTGTACCAGCATGACCAAATGGATGACGCGATTGTTTCCCTTCACAACACACCATGCATGTATTTTTGTTGATCAATGACTTATCTGTGTATGATATTCCCGTTACTGCTCCACTTTTCATTTTATTCTGATCATTTATATTTAAATGGCCTAATCTTCTATGCCACACTTCACTACTGACTGCAGAAGTAGATGTAAACAAACATTGTTTGTGTTCCATAATTAACTTATAAACACCATCTTCTTGAATTGCAACAGCTACTAAATTTTTATTTTTGTTGTAAACATAGCAGTATTTCTCTTTAAACTCCACACTGTTTCCATTTTTAATAAGTTGACTAATGGAAATCAAATTTGTTGAGAGGTTAGGAACGCACAAAACATCTTTCAAGGTGACCTCATACTTGCAACTTGGAGTAACTGTTATGATATCCACATCTCCTGAACACAACACTGGCATGGCATTTTTATCAGCTGCCATAATCGCCTTGATATTCGCTGATGATGCATTCTGTATCATGTTTACATCCGTCGTCATGTGCATACTTGCGCCGCTATCCAAGTAAAAATCCTGTTTACTATATGTTCCACTCAAAAAAACAGCAGAAAAAGCATTAGTTTTCTTAACTTGATGCTGATCATTTTGATTACATTGAGATTTGTAATGTCCAAATTGCTTACAACGGTAGCATTGAATGTTTGCTTTCTTCTGCCTAGACATTTCGCCGCCATGATGATTTGAGCTGTCATTTGCACTGATGCCAACATTATAATTTTGGCGATTGTGCTGCTCTCTGCTCAAAAAAGCACTTCCTTGGTCGGCATCTGAACTGTCATTTGCAGCAAGATCAATCAACTTTGTCTTCACCACGTCAGCCGTAATGGAAATTCCAGAATGTTCTATTGCTAAAATCATAGGATAATATTTTTCAGGCAAACCTGCTAGCATTAAACAACCGATCCATTCATCGTTTACTGAGAAACCTGTTCCTGATAATTTCGAAGCTGTATTCATGATTTGCGTTACGTAGTTCGTCATCGAATCACAATTTTCTAAACGAATCGATATTAAATTCCGCAGCAAGGTTATTCTTCGAGAAAAACCAGAATCATCAAACATAGTCTGTAGTTTCAGCCACAAGTTCCTTGTATTCGAAGCATCTTTGATGTGAACATACAATGACGGGTCGATGGTTAAAATTAATTTGGCTTTCGCTTTTGCATCTTCGGCAGCTGCATCTTGAGTACACTCCTGCTTTATATAACTAGCTGTACCTTCCAAAACTAGCAGACTTTCCGCCGCAAACGCCCATTCATGATAATTCTCGCGCCCTTTTAACTTTGGCACGTTAGTCAAAAATGAGTTGGAAGCCATTGTTGTAAATTTCTTTTTTTGCGAAGAATTGCTATTTAACACAATGTATATACCTATGCTAGCTAAACTAACTAATTTAACTGAGAAATTCCCTATTTGGGCATAAGCGGGCCCATAACCTGATAATTTAATGAGATTTTAATTAAAACAACGCACGTATTCTGTGAACACTGACAAAGTGAGTTTTATTCGAAGCCCATTGCCATATATAAAAATTACACAAAATCAGGGATAAGTTTATTTGATGTTGCCATTAGAAATAACAAATTATTTCCAACACCTACAAAGACCATTTTCTTACACTTTGAATCAAGTTTTCGACAATTTTCTATTAGAGAATATGCTGTGCAACCAAAAATACGTAAATGACTCACATCAACTTTCCTTGAGGTCCACATTTCTTCTGGAGTCGCTCCTCTCACTGCTTTCGATGGAGATAAGTTTTTCAAGTAGGTAGCCGTGTTAGCAGCTTCAGCCCAAAACTTTTTACTGAGACCAGCCTCTTCCAGCATACAGCGAGCCTTATCCATGATTGTTCGGTGAGCTCGTTCCGCTACACCATTTTGCTGGCTACAATGTGGAACTGTGGTTTGATGCACTATTCCGCATGTCTTCATAAATTCCTGAAAAGCATAGTTAATATATTCTCCACCATTGTCACTCCGTAATACTTTAATTTTCCTACTAAGTTGATTTTCTACCAAAGCTTTAAACTCTTTAAATTTTTGAAACACTTCACTTTTATTTTTCATAAAGTATATAAATGTTTTTCTAGAAAAATCATCTACAAAAATCACAAAATAACGAGCACCACTAAAAGAAGGTGTCTGCATAGGACCACACACATCTGTGTGAATCACTCCTAATAATACTGAGCTTCTACTCTGACTTTTCTTAGGAAATGGTAATTTTGTTTGTTTACCTAAGACACATGATACACAAGATTTAAATGTAGTAGAATCAAAATTCATACCTGTTGCCAATTCATTTTTCAATAGATTCATACTCCTTGAGTTGAGGTGACCCAGCCGCCTGTGCCAAACATCTTGTGAAGCCTTGTTCTCCGCAGACACTAGTGCAACCTGTTCGATACCCTCCTGCATTACTGCACCTGCTGTAGGACTCTCACAAACTGAGTTCATGGCAACCACACAACTCATAGCTTTTTCTATAGTATCTAACTGAAAAATACCATTTGACAAAGTACCTGTGGCTATGACTTCACTACCATCATAAATTTTACAACCATCTGATCCAAAAAATACATTATAACCCTTCCTAATTAGTTCACTAACTGATAATAAATTTGCAGATAGCTGAGGTACGAAATAAACATTACTTATTGTCTTTAAACCTGATTTTAACATGACTTGCACACTGCCATGTCCGCTGGTCATCACTTTATCACCATTTGCTACATTAATCTCTAACGGTTTTGAGCACTGCATGTTACACATCAAATGTTTGTTGTTACACATATGATTTGTAGCACCGGAGTCTATATACCATACATCTTTCCGAACATTTACCGACAACGCTGTCAATAAAGTCTTATCCTGGTGTATAGGTAAAGGCTTTATATTGCCGTTCTGGTTGTTTGGACAGTCCTTCTTCAGGTGTCCTGCCTTCTTGCATCTAAAGCACTTGAAAATCTTCTTTGTGATTAAAGCATTCATGTCACAATGTTCTGATTTGTCATCTCTCCGCTGTTGCTCCTGTAATAGTTTTGTTTTGACTGTTTCACAGGTAAGTTTCACACTTGAGTTCTCCAGAGCCATTATAAGCGGGTCGTAATCCGTTGTCAAACCGCTCAACATAATTACAGCCAGAAATTCATCATCAAGTTTTGATCCGATGTCATCCAACTGTTGTCCAAGCTCTAAAATTCGTGAAATATAATTTTGCATGCACTCCGCCTCGTTCAACTTCATCCCAAATAGTGATCTCAAAAGGCCCAGACGCCTACAGAGACCTTTGTCTTCGTATGCACGCTGCAAACTCGTCCATGCCTCAAAAGCTGTTGTAGCTTTGCGAACATGCTGCAATGCTGACGGCCCCACAGACAAGCAAATCTTAGCTAAAGCCTTCTGTTGTTTTTTCTCATCTTTGCAATCTGCAGCCGACTCTGCTGACGCCACGCAGTCATACAAGTCTTCATGCACGAGTACCATTTTAATCATAAACTTCCAATTATTATAGTCCTTGATACCTTTCAGTTTTTCCACGGGAATGCCGACAGGAAATCCAGATACAGCCATGGTTAGTACGATATATATGGGTTGATGTCGCCTCAAGACCAGCCGGTGTCACGCCACGACACGATCCACGAATATGTTGTGTGGATGAATCACTGCATATTTTATCGAAATAATTACGTTGCAGGGCGCAGCAAACGTCCCTGGGCCCATAACCTGTTGGGTTATGGGCTAAATCAAAGATAACAGTTAGATTAACAGAGATTTTTATTTCCGTAAAACAAATTACAACCGACGGCCATTCAGTGCAATGGGCAAGAGAGTGAACAAAGACAAAAGACAGTTTGACAGATGAACACGCAATATGATATGACATTGACGTTCAGTTTATTTTACCAACATAGCCAACCTAGGTAATGCTTTTCCAGAATTTCCTTTTTCATCTATCCTATTTTTTCAGTTATAGGGGTAACTCCTTTATTCATATTCGTCTATCTCGTCTATCGAAATCATTGATAGAATAGATTGAAACTTTTTATTCACAAAGAAACATAGATGAGTAAGTGAAACCCAAGTCAAACTGCCGTTTTATGTGAATAACTTTAAAACCAAATTATAAGTATAATAATCTATTGTAGAAAAAAAATAAAAAACATTTTTTAGTAAACCATCAGGTAATAATTTACAAAGATAACTTTTCTATAACAAACAATTCTATTTAATTTAAAATTGTGTCAAAATCCTGTAAGCTACAAAATTACAAATTTACTAACATTTTGCTTTTTTGATCAATCGATAATCAATAATTTATCAATGGAATTTGAGGAATGGGTGATTTGTCGTCTGAATGCCCATGAATCCCCCATCATCCTACATTATTCATGTGACATCGATGATATATTGGGTGGCATTAAGTCGTTCACCTTATCGGTATTCTGGCGTAAATATTTTCATTTCTCATCTTTGCAAAGTAAGCGATCATTATCACCATTCATTTTGAAGTCTAGGCAAAGCCAAAGAATGTATACTACAGTTTTAATTTTAAATATATTCTGAAAACTTATTTGTATTGGGTGGCATTATGTTGCCGAATGGAGAGACAATTTTAATTTTAATTTTGTTAATTTTATTTTAATTTTATTTCAATTTTATTTTAATTTTATTTCAATTTTATTTCAATTTTATTTTAATTTTATTTTAATTGTATTTTAATCGTATTTTATTTTATTTTGTTAATTTATTTGTCTACTTCGATTTTTTTAATTTAAATTTCGTTTTATGTATAATTTAATGTTGAATATGGGTTTTAATTACCTGAAATAAATGAATTTTAATTTTAATTTTTTAATTTTTAATTAAGTCGTTCACCTTATCGGTATTCTGACGTAAATATTTTCATTTCTCATTTTTGCAAAGTAAGCGATAATTATCACCATTAATTTCAATTCTAGGCAAAGCCAAAGAATGTATACTAGTTTTAATTTTGAATTTATTCAGAAAACTTATTTGTAACTTGATAGTTATAAAAAATACTTGTTATAAAAGCAGAAAGCATTATTTACTTTTTTAAATTTTGAGTTCTTTATAATTTTCAAAACATTTCGACTAAAAAAGGTTCAATATCTGGTTTCTGCAATTCGAATACATTCTGCATTTCAGTTGTATGTATGTTTATAAATCAAAGAATTTGGAATCACGCGACGCCAGGCAAATTTCTCTAATCTGTTGTATGAAATGATTTATGGATTACCTTAAGGTACTATATCTTTTGTGTTACTGAATTTACAAGTAATAAAGTCAAGTTGGCTAGTTACACGAAATGTCAAAGTTCATTTTATTGTGGAATGTTTGTGAAATTCTATTTTTTATCAAAGTTTATTTTAGAATAAATATATTAGCAAAACATGGATCATGAAATTGTTATGACAAAGGTCCAAGAATACAAAGACTCCATAATGCAGAAAGCAGAACATTTAATAAACATAGGTTCTCCTGAAAAAATAATACAGTTGAATGAACTGTTAGATACACGAAATTTCCGAAATAGAAATATAGCTGAGGTTTACCAGGAATTAAATATTCCAACGTCTCCACCAACTGATGTTTCCGATGAACCAAATGCAAAGCGTGGTCGATTAGAACCGTCTACATCAAGCGAAATCACTATTAAGAACTCAAAAGTTTGTTTTTCTGGATGGAACAATTCCATGTAACAAAAATCTGTGTGACCTTATACAGCTCGTTAAACCGCATATAAGACGGCTGGTTGTTCAATCTGCTGAAAATGTGGATCACATTTATGCTTCCTAAAGTCAAAGATGGCAATCATTTTGGTGTATCGATACAAGAGAACTTCCTATTAGGGATAGATTCAGTTAAGTCAGCTGCGACTACATTTTTCGACCAAATCTCATAGTATTTCGTATTAAGGGCGAAAATAATTTCGAAAGTCGTTAAATATCCTCATGTTGATGACTATAGGAGATCTGTTAAAGAAATGGACGAGAAGGAATATGTTTCTCTATGGCTGATGGCGTGCGAGATCCGTAACCGTTACTGTGCCCTTCATGACTTTATCATCAAGAATCTTGAGAAGATCAAAAAACCTCGATCAACTAATATTGAATCACTTTACTAATCTTCATAATATTATTGAATCAATTACAACCTTATTTCTATCATGGGTTTATTAGGAATATATAATATATTCCTCAACTACTTATATCAAAGTTATCATTTGGTTTCATAGAGAATCATAAAAAATGATAAGTATTTATGAAATACCCTACCCTAAAAACAATATATCAATATATAGTTACACACTATAGTATATACTTTACCTCGATAGATGACAAACAGAACTCAGCGCTAAACCTCCGCAACTGTTGACATTTTATGGCAAAGATTTATCTATACTGTCTCCAGGTAATAACTAATTAAAAACTTTCTTAATGTCTCCATTAACTAAGTATAAAAGCCAGCGATAGAGTACTCCAAGTTTTATGTGACAATGCAGCCGCGCGACGCAACTAGTTAAGTATGTTTGGAAACTTTAACTTCCTAAGATAGTTTTCTATACTTCAAAAAAGAAAGCATGGTTGAATAGCATATTATTTGAATTGAGAAAATTGAAGGCCCATTAATAATTTTATCTAGTCAATGGTTCTGTCCGTTTTTATTGTAATTTTTTATAAGTATTGTACAATTTGTGATTATACTTTTTATTTTATTGCTGTTGTTTTTAATATTTTCGTAAAAGTAATCGAAAATACTAGTAACATATAACGACTGTTAATAAACATTTTCTGAACGCAGTGACTAAAAAAGTGCAAATATCAAAGAGTTTCAGTTTACCTCACATTTTTAATTCCGATCTGAATATTCAATTTTTTCAGTTGATGGATGCGCTTTTACCAGGAGAACGTAGACCGTAAAATCCATCAATTCTAGCACTGAAAAACATGTTCGATACACTAAAATTTCTAGTAAATAGAAAAATGCCGAAGTATATTTCAAAATATTCGAAAGCGAACTGACGTAGTTATTCTTTTAAAATAATATGAGTAGATAACTTTAAATAGTATTGTTACGTTTAACTTATTGTGGTTCGAAATCCTCTGTCGTATAGAATTACATTTCTTCGTTTATTGTCACTACTCACATTTTCGTTTTACGGCTTACATAAAGCCACTCAATTTCCTTGCAAAAAATAACAAATACAGTTGCATCTTGAAAGTAACTATTTAATTTCTACCACAACTATTTCTCATAGGGTTGAATTTCGAATGAAAATTTTGTAGAGGTTAAGTTGTTTCGGTTTTCAGTCTAGTCCTCGAGACTGTGGGCACTTGTATGGAGTCTAGGAATTAATGTAGCATGACTAAAGCGTAGCACGCACCTCTCTCTTTTTCCCTTTGTTTAGACACGTTTCCGGCTACGGCGATGAAGAGACGGCCCCGCATATTGTAAACAGTTTCAGGATGTGGGAAAGTTTGATGTTTGAGTTGGGTTTTGTTTAAAATATAACGCTGAAAAAAAAAATACATTACTGTATACGACTTTCTGCTTTTTTATTTTTCTCTTTTAATTAAAACTGTTGTAGACTTAAGTCATAATAACTTAATGCTTTCTAGGATAAAATTCCTTGTGCTCCTTTCTGACAGGTGCAGTATTTAACTAGCAAAAGCATTTTTAAAGATTGATGTGAAGCAGGCATCCAGCAATTAAAATAGTTGAAGTATCTAAAATAATTGAGTACTGGCTCCGTAAAAATCAGTTGGAGTTAGGATGATAGGTACAAATAAAAAAGTATACAACCTCATGTATAAATTTAATGGTACAGTAACTTTTTTCTGGCCCACTGTATACGTAAATGGTTACCTTGCCATCCATAGCTTTAAAAGATTTGCCTGCGTGCGATTGCGTAATTCATATTTAATATTAATTACGCAATCGCACGCAGGCAAATCTTTTAAAATTCGAAAGTCTCTCTGTTTGTCTATTATAATAACACTTTCACGGCTAAATCGCTGGACCGATTGTGATGAAATTTGGTATGAATATAGTTAAAAACCAGAGGTCTAACATAGGCTACTTTTGGGCGTGATATAACCTAGTCCCGCGCAGGTGGAGCCGTTGGCAACAGCTAGTTTTTTATACTCGTATGTTGCCATAACTTGTTTTTCCATAGAGTAAATAATAGTAGTAACGACGTAGTTATGCAATGAATATATAATCCACTGTCGGTTTTATATGACAGGGTTGAAAAGATCGAAGCGGCTAGACGCATACGTCATATTAGCCGCTGAAAGCTCGACGTGGCTAAACGTGGCCATTAAAATTTATGATACATGGCCAGGTTACAACCCTATCGTCACTTGTTGTGGTTAATAGACTGCACAATGATAATCGTTATTTTACGGTCTATTTTTATATTTATACACAGTGATCAATATCTTTTTATAACAGACATAGCCCGCATTTCTTTTATCTGACCACGACGACGATTTCGTATGGAGCTAAAACTTGAATTAAAACCAATAAGTTGTAGGTTTATTTAATTTAAAGATTAGACGCAAGTTTCACGCTCTATATATTCTAAATATTTATTCTAAAGTTTAGATGTTGTCATGTGTGTTAAATGAAATATAGTTATTTACGTAAATCCTAAAATCTACAGTGATTTAAATCTGCAGTACAGAGTTTAACAAAATTGCAAGAATCGCGTTTGACGTCGTATTTCTGAGCTGTTGTTTAAGTTGTTTAAGCTGAAATGTGAGAACATTTTACAGTCAGAATACACACTTAAGAAATTGGATTTATTAAAATGTGTTAGTTATATCTTCAGTAATTTTACAATGTAAGAAGGCATAGTCCTATTATTACCTGGGCGACCGAGCTCTCGTTTTATATGCAGAAAATCTTATTGCGTGAAAATATGGGTAAAATGAATTTTCCCAAATATGGAACCTAGCTAGATTATCTTTTTGACTATGTAAGAACTTATGATTAACATTCCAAAGAAATCTTTACAAATAAATTCGAATGAATAATTCATAAACACTACCTATTAAGCGTGGTGCTAATTTGGTAAGTATTTTGCTAAAGCATTTAACATACAAAATTGATTCTCTTTGCAACTTGCAACGCCACTTAAAACTCATTTAACAGTTAAAAGCATAATCGACTTAGATAAAAATATTACAGAGACCAAATTTCTATAAACAAGCGACATACTAAACGCTCGTTTTACAAAATTTATTCGGATGATATGCTCAAATTATTCTCTTAGGCATTTTAAAATGTCATGAAAATGGTTCTGGAGACAGTCGGGTTTTATATTGGAGTAACGTGCAAATACGCCATTTTGTAATTCACTTGAAGGCTTTTGTTCTTTTTTTTTATTGTCCCCTATTATCGAGCTGGTGTTTCTACTACTTCTGTATGTTAGTGACAACATAGAAAAAATCTTAGGTTTTAATGCATTCATACTAAAAGTTGATTGAAATATTAAGATCTTTTCAGTTTTGGCCAAACTTTACCTATGGTATAAAACAAAATTCCAGGTAGACTTTAGACATGGAAACCCGATTGGTGGCTGATTCCACCAAAATCAGCAACCTTAAAAGACTTTAAAGTCAGGTAGGCGACCGGTCATAAAAATACCGAATTAAAAAATGTCTCAAGTAGATATAAATCCACACACATAAAATGAAAAAAAAAAACTGAGTCTCCCCTTTTAACAGCTGACTAGCTCTAATCCTATTAGGTTAATCCTTAGATACTTTGGGCTATAAAGCACTAAATCAATTTGTGGTAGTCGTGTTTTTATAGTAACGCTATTTTTTTGCTAAAAACAAACAAGATCTTAGCTAAATTGTAATAGCGCCACATATTAGCAAGAAAAAGGACTAAATCTTGTACTTGCTTATATTATGTATTGGGATGCAACTGGAGAAATAAAGAGACCTAATGCTGGGAAAAAGCACTGTTCTCGAGGGATTACACTCGGGCGAAGACGCGAGCAAAAGCTATAAAGAAATAGTTGTAGAAAATTAAGTAAGTACATGTCATTTTCAGTCCAGAAAAGGTTTTCTATTGTGTCTTGTTCATTAAACCTCATCCGTGAGGGGAATTATAAATGGGTAGAAATATGCTTACCGAACTGTTTTGTACGTGCCTTCATTTCTTTGGCCTACCTATATTTCTTTTGTTTCTAATAAGTGAGATTAAAGAATTGTTCTTATATATAAGTAGTACCTGTACCTTACATGCTTTCATACATATTTATGTTACTTTTTAACTCTCCAACAGTAAATTAAAATAGTTACAAGTAGACGGTATAATGACCTGGATTAATAGATAGGTATATTATTCTTACGGAACTCTAATATTCCCGTAGGAGAAACATGGCGGAAAAAAATCTTGCTGGGTATATAAATAGATAGCCTTGCTTATATCAAACTTGTATTGGGTTATGAAAGTGTGTTTTAAGTTACAAAGTATCTATATTGAGACTGGTTAAAAAATAATTATCACCTATAGAAAAATTTAAAGAAAAAAAGATAATTCGCACAAAATATAAAAGTTGTCTCACTTTACTACGTCACGGCACTCGTCTGTTAAAGTTGACCGCAGTGTTATTTGTATAATGATAAAATCCGGTTAGTAACCAGTTGTCAGACAGCGGCTGCGCAGGAGTGTAAGGCCGTTCCATTGTCTTTGTGACAGTTTATGTTTTATCTTGTTTATAATGGAGTGGTATACATCAGAATGCGGTAAGTTATTTTATTTATTAGATAAATATATTAATTTTAATTAAGTACTTACTTAGATGTTTTTATCCATGTGTCTAAATATATAAGCAAAACATGTTTTAATTCTCTTACTTAATCAGACTTGATTTCTCAGTCTTCGTCTGACTCAGGCGTACTTGATAATATATTTGGTCTTTTAAAAAATATATTTAATGAAAACAACAAGATACATACTATTCTTAATGACATTAATGACAAACACATTATTTACTACTCGTATTTACCTACTTCAAAAATGTAAATTTTTACTAAAAGTGACGCTTTTACAACAGTAAAATTGTAAAAAACATTGCTTTTTGGCCAAACCATTACTTGGACTGACTTGACTAATAAGTAATCGCCTAGGTAATTGCATAAATTATAACTACTTAGTCGATAATAACTTGAATTTGAATAAGTTCTCGGTTCTTTTTGAATTCTTTGCAACGCATTTTTCTTGTACTTCTTTTTTAGGGTTTACTGCTGAAAATGCATTTAGTACAGTTAAATGAATAAATATGTGTATTAATAAAATGTAAAAAATCTGACAAAATTTAATCTTTAAAACTATATTTACTACTTCTTATTTTATTACAACTAATTACTCGTAACATAGACGACAAATTAGTCTCGAACTATGTCAAAAAAAAAACACACCATCACATAAAAAGATTTTATGAAGTATTGTTTAAATGAATGTTCTTCTTTTTATTCCAGGAAAATACAGAATAGAGTCCCTATCAGCTGCTACTTTCCCGGGTGCAATGGAGGTATAAACTAAGTACTTGTAAATAGTATCTGTTTATTTAAGCTGTTTTGTGTTTAGTAAACGGCTGGATCTGGGTCGTTATTGACATTACTGCGTTTCGTTTTTAATATATTTTAAATATTTTATGATTTCTTTCATACTTGCTAATTCTGCGGTTTTACCCACCCGTATATAACTAGCTGTTGCCCGCGGCTCTGGCCGCGTGGTACTCGCGGTTATAACGCGGTTAAGAGTAGCCTATGTTTGTCCCCACAGTTTTCAAGTACATATTAAGAAATTTTGTCCAAATCAGTCCAGCGGTTTAGCCGTGTAATCGTTACAGGCAGACACACAGACAGACACACAGACAGACACATGGTCAGACTTTGTATTTGTCATTTTAAATATGGAAGTATGGATTCATATAAAAGTATCGATTTGAATATGGCTTTTGTTACAGAACAGAGAAATTATCAGAATAGAAATGTTTTGACGCGGACTTAGTTCCAGGGTAATATTTCTAAATTCTGTGGCTTTAGTACTACAAAAATCAAGTATCTGAAAAAACAAAGATATTAAAATCTTTAACTTTACTGTAATTGAAAATTGTTCTAGTACGTTTTTTATTCAGGTCTTTATAATAAAGACTTCTTTTAAATTCAGGTATTAAGAACATCGTTTTTCCAAGATGAAGCAGTTTCGATAGCATGTGAAGTAAACAAGAATCCAGTGGCAGCTGAAGAGTTGTTGGAGCTATGTGCTGATGCTGCGCTAGATGGCGTTTCACTGGTTGCCGTCGAAATCAGCAGTGGGAATGTTGTATCAGTTACATTTAATAAAATACAGGTAAACCTATTGATCATCATCCTAACGTTTTCCCAGTTGCATCCTCAGCCGGTTGCCTCTGAGTCTAGGGTCCGCTTTCCTACTTTTTCTACTCCACTTCACCCGGATTTCGGCATCCTTGTTCGTGAGTCCGTTTTAGTTTAGCTAAGAACATAATTATATGAAATCGCGCGTGGTTTGACGTGAGGAAGTTTTTTTATCTATGTTATTAAGATTCCTTGTATACATATAACGGTTCCTTTTATCACCGAGTGTTGCCAATTATTGGCTGATTGGATAATATTATAATGTTATGATCGTCACTGTTTTACATGGTAGACAAAGCCTAAGGCTGTTAAACCCTGTACTGTATTACTCTTTGGCATTTGTTTATTTAACTAGATGTAAACTACATTTAGCTGGCTTGTAAATGGGATATTATTAATTGCACATCAAATAAATAATCACCCATCAATTTCTGTATATCAAATAAATTATTTTACTTTCAATTAAATTAAAAACTTGGTGACAGAAGCAACTAACGGTCAAAAGACGACTTTGTGACAGAAGGTAGGTTAGGTTATGGTTATACAGTGACCTTAACAGTGAGCGAGCGAGCGAAGCGAGCGAGTGTCACACTTGGTGACAGAAGCAAAACAAATTTTGCTGTGCAATCAGTAATTTTGATATGTATTTAGGTTATTTTTGCATACAAAAATTGTTTTTATTGATTTCCGTTTAAATACTACCCATAAATTCAATCCTTATATCTTGTAATATAAAATATCTACCAACTTGTCTAAGTAGTCTTGTCTCGGTAGGTATTTTATTTTTAAGTGAATACGTCATTATTATTCTCTACTAATAGGAAATAATGATTATGTTTTTTTAGAATTACATTTACTTGGAGTGTATTCTTCTTTACAGAGAATAAGACCTGAATATATGCAAACGCAATGGTTTTAAATTGGAAATTTTTTGTTATGTATTTTTTTGTTGTTGTTAAGTACCTACTTTTATTTTATTGATAAGTATATTTAAAACTATGAAAATAATTTGCAATTTATATTAATTTCAGGTTGCAACTGCGACAGAAAAACCATTTTTTGAAATATTTGCTGAAGAGAGATGCACGCAAGCATCGTCTCGCGCACTCGTGTGTCTTATGGCGGATGTCGATGGGAAATGCAACTTATTTAATAAGTGAGTATACCTAAATACAAGCTCTCATTACCGTCTCGTTATTTTTTTTTGCTAATAAGTTGCGCCACATGAGATAAATAACTTCAATTTAGAAAAACCCTTCTTATATTTGACGATAAAGAACTGTAAATTATAGAGCACGATTTTAAATTAATCGTCGTCCTACCACAAATAAAGCTATCAAAATTCATTTTTTTTACAGGTACAATGTAGACTGCAGTCTTGAAATTATGTTTTTGGGTACATTACGCGAACACAGAAATAAGAAATTAGGAACAAATTTAGGCAGAATTTCAATAGATCTAGCGAGAAAACTGAAAAACGGACCAATTACCAAGATAACATTACAAGATTTGGGACCAAAGTACTCAAAGATGACCGAAAGATCAATACCGAGCGAGTATCCAAAGATATGTCAAGCAATATGGACTGCAGAAGGTACAAGAAAAATAGGAAAACGGTTAAATTTTACTGTACATCTGACAGTTCCTTTTAAAGAATATGTTTACAATGGAAAATCGTACGCTGAAATACTTGGAAATGACTCTGAAATTGAATTAGCCGCACTAGCGCTTTATTGAATTCAATGTTCTCCTCTTAGATCATATATCTATAATATGGACGCTCCCATACAAAATCTGTCATCGCATATAGTCACATACATTAATTCACCATATAGTATAAAGTATTTTTTTAAAACCATGTTTTATTTGCATCGACCTGGCTTGAAGGGAGCGCAATTTCACGTTAACAAAATAGATTAAAATTCCTTACGAATATTTTATTTTTGAAATTGTATAAGTATTACAAAATATACTTACAAATACCTACTAAAAATAAGAGACACACCAGGTAGGTACATAAAAAAAAACTCATTGTAAATTATTTTCCATATCTATATATACTTAAAGGAATCGTATCATTATTTTTTCAGTTCGGCTATGATATTTATTTAAACTGTTTCATCATCATCATTATCTCAGCGGATTGGAAGCGGCCTGCATACAGCGCCTGCCTGCGACCTTCTTTAGGTCGTCTGACCAAGTGCACACCAAGGGGTAAACAGTTCACAGACTCCCGCCGATGTGTCCTCATTAAGTATATATTTGAAATACAAATAATTTGTATGTACTAATATTAATTAAATAGCAGAACAAAATCTGGTTCATATTTCAAGGAATCTTTATGAATCTGAATGAAAAGAATAAATAAAGAGGTAGAAAAAATCTATCGAAGCGAAGAGGACATAAAGCACCTAAATCAATTACTGGCTCCAATTCGATTTCTTTAGTCTTTCGAAACGAATTCCATCCAGTAGAAGCTTTTCAAGATAATTTTCTTACCTGAGGAAATGGCAAATGGATCGAGAAATTTGTTTTATTTTTCTAATATAGTACTGATGTTAATTATTAAGCAACTTTTTTAAATTGTCATCGATGAAAGAGAGTGAGAGGACCTTTAACATGATATACGAGTATAACATAAATACCACTTGCTACATCCAAAAACCGTAAAATATGGCTTTTAAATTTTTTGTAGGCAAACTATCTTTATAAAAATTAAAAGTGTACATGTACAGGTAAATTTTTCAGTGATTATGTTTAGTTTTCATATTTTAATAGTAAACTTATCAAAATGAGATTTCATTTCACTGAAATTCCTTTCTTTCTTTTTTCTTTGACTGAAATTAGTACATACTGCAAAAATAAGAAAAGTTAGACTAATGTATCTATCAAAATAAAATATTGGAATTGTCATCGTCCTCATTCTAAAGCAGTCTTTTCGAGAATTAAATTTTCACTTTAATATTTAAAATTGCCTGTAACAATAGCGATTGTTACAAGTAGCTAAATTTATATTTTCATGTTTCTCTTACAAGGGCAATGTTTATTTCTTCATTACGCACAAATTATTCGGAGAATATTTCTGCCTGTCAATTTTTACTTAGAAGGAAAATCGTCATATTTTATCTTTTGAAATTATTATTGTGTTGTATTCGGCAGGGATCATTTTCTGACCTTTGAGCGAAAATAATATAAAAATAAGTGACAATATCTTATCTTTTATTATTAGACAAAATTTAGTTATTGGAAGAAATTCGAAGAAAGTACCAAACTAATAATCCTTTTTGGCGTAGCTAGAAAAGAAGCCTTAGTGATATTTTTTTTTTTTAAAGTAGAGTACATGATTAAAAAAACGAGTAGTTTCTTTAAATTTAATATCATATCTAGTCCAAGACAGGTTCATATTTTTTATTTTATTTTATAATAAAAAGTTGTAAGTATATTATGGTAAATATGGTATATTTGGTCATAAAATAAATTAAATCTAATTAAAACTTTACAATAAAATAAACAATAATGTGATCTTATAAATAATATGTCCAGCTTTGGACTTCTTACGGTTGAAATGATGATGGTAAAAAGTCTGACAAATGTTGTTTAGATTCTTTGTTTAAAATTTGCAGATATTTTTTTTTTCTAAACTATGAATTTATTTCTACCTAAAACATTTAAGTGCATTAAGGACACTGTATAGTAATGTGCTTACCTAAATTATTTAAAAAGAAACAAGCCTTTATATAATAAGTCCTCTCTTAAAGAGTGCTTCCTCTAAAACCAAGTACAATGTCTGCACGGATGACAGGTTTTTCTTTGATGAAGAAACATTTGAAACAAATCTGTTTCGCACCTTGATACATTTTGTCCGTCTCATTGTTTTGCTTTCAAGATATAAAATAATTTATACATATGTTTCTTCGTTTAAAAAATTCAAGCACCTCGATCCAGAAACTTTTTGCTTCTAAGTACATCAAATTTTTCTTTTTTCATAAATAATTAAATTTATCAATTTTTTAAACCGATGTATGTAATTTTTTTTTTTTTTACATTTTTATTCAAATGTAAATAAGGCACCCTCGTCATGATAAGACAGGCATGTACTGAGGCCTTTTCTTTTCATAATATTTATAATTCCCGACGATTTTCTCTGAATAAAACCCTGAATACGAAGGCCGTTTTAGGCACAGTATTGTTATAAACGATTGCTCTTTTGCCTTTCAAGTGAAAAAATGTTTGAATGATAAAATCTTGCTGGTAGGAAATCTTGGCATTTTTATGATACAAGTAAGTATATAATAACATATTTCTCACTATTTCCAATTCATACTTGTAAAGTTCTAGTGGTCTTAAAAATGAAACAAACGTAAATAAATAAATACACGAATGACGGTACAAAAAAATTCATCTGATTTAAAAAAATGGTAGTTAGCAAAACTCATGTTTCAGTTCCTTTGAAACTATTGGGAATAAAAAGTGTTATGTTTAAATGAAACACCATGAGTGCAAGACAACAACTGATTTATTTTATACCACCTTCATAACATCATGTGAATATTATTGACAGTTCATGTCGGTAGGTACACATATAACATCTTCCCCTTAAATTAAAACAAAGATATTCTAAGTACATTTAATTTCCCTTTTTAAAAAAAATAAATCCATCACCTGTTTAACTAAGACTTATGTACTAATCTATAACCTTATAATTTAAATATATGCAAACCTGAATCCTATATGTATGCAAATATGATTACATATTAAGACTAGGTATTACATGTTACAATAACTGCTCTGCAGCTTGCTTGGCTCGTCGGCGTGTAAGCATTGGTGAAATAGGTCTATTAGCTACATCTCTAGGTGGTATAATAGCATCTTTATTAGTCAGCTCATTTTTAAAACCTATATCCTCACTCGCATCTACATATTTGTCCTCAATAAAATCTTCATGTTTGTCTTGTAATTGACACTTAATTAAATGCCTGCGATTGCGTCTATAACGATTGCCTAATCTGTTTTGCACAATATATGACCTAGGTGTATGTGCTTTACTTACGATTGTGCCTCTGGTTTTTTGTTTCCCCTCAACACAAATAACCTCATCACCCTGTTCAAGTTCAGGTAATTTTTTACAATGTTTATCATAATATTGTTTCGTCTGAAGCTGTTTTTGAAGTAATCGAGAATGTTCAAAGTCCTCTGCAGTTTTTGGTATTAACAATTTAGAGGAAACTGGTAATTTACAACGTAACCTACGACTCATTAGGAGTTGTGCCGGAGAGCTTAATCCGTCCCTAGGTGTATTCCTATAGTTAAGCAAAGATAAGTAAAAATCACCATTACTTCTAACAGATTTAATGAGTAATGATTTGACTGTTTGCACAGCACGCTCGCTCTTACCATTTGCTTGTGGATAATGCGGTGATGATGTCACATGAGTGAAACCCCATTCATCTGCAAACTTTTTAAATTCTCGGCTACTATATTGCGTTCCATTATCACTTATCAATATCTCAGGGATTCCGTGACGTGCAAATATTTCTTTCATGCTTTGAATAACAACGCTTGAAGTCAGATTATTTAATTTGCTTACTTCTACATAGCTTGAATAGTAATCAACTACAATAAGAAAATATTTTTTCTGAAATTCAAAAATGTCTGATCCTACTTTGTTCCAGGGAAGCTTGGGGATTTCTATAGTAATTAATGGCTCTTTTGTGGGCGCGTTTAAACTCTCCTGACAAACTCGGCATTGTCTTACATAATTTTCAATCTCACTTGACATATTAGGCCAGAACATCACTTGTCTCGCGCGTCGCTTGCATCGATCTATACCTAAATGCCCTTCATGCACAATATAAATCATATCTTTTCTTAACGCCTTTGGTATAAGTACCAAGTTTTCCTTAAATATTATATTGTCTATTTCAAATAAATCTTCTTTCATCGACCAATACTCCCGTAAGTTAATTTGCAATTTACATTTATGATCAGGCCATCCGCTTTTTATGTAGTTTAATAATTCACTCAGGTCTGAATCCTGCGAAATTTCCTTTCTTATTAGCTCTAACTTATTTTTTGACATTGGTAAATTATTAACTATCATTTGTATTTGATATAAAATGTTTTCATGTACTTCCTCGCTATATAACTCTGGGAGGGGTGCACGAGACAAGGTGTCTGGAATATACATATATTTACCAGGCTTATAACTAACCACTAAATCATAGCCCTGTATGCGCAACATCATGCGTTGCAAGCGGGCTGGGACGGACATTAAAGGCTTTTTGAAAATACTCTCAAGCGGCTTGTGATCCGATTCTACTATTATTTTCTCTCTTCCAAACACGTACTGGTGGAATCTTTCGCATGCAAAAACAATAGCTAACAATTCCTTCTCGATTTGCGCGTATCGTCTCTGTGCGTCCGTCAGAGTCCGCGACGCATATTCGACCGGCCGCCCGCCCTGCATTAACACCGCGCCTAAAGCGTCTCGGGACGCATCCACGGACAGTACCACGGGACAAGTACCATCATATAAAGCCAGCACGGGTGCGCTACATACTCGTTGTTTTAAGATCTCAAAGGCTTGTTGGGCACTTTCATCCCAACCCCACTCAACATCTTTTTTTAAGAGGCTTGTTAGAGGAATAGCCAGCTCCGAATAGTTAGGTATGAATTTGGATAGGTAGTTAATTACTCCTAAAAATCTCTCTAGCCCTTTCCTATCTTTTGGTATAGGCATCTCTTTTACAGCTTTTATCTTATTGTAGTCTGGGCGCATTCCTTCGGCATCAAATACATGGCCTAAATATGTGACTTGTTGAACTCCAATTCTACACTTCTCTTTATTAAATTTTAAGTTAATTTCTCTTGCTCTTATCATTAAATTATTGAGTCTAGCATCATGTTGCTGCCGATTAGAGCCCCATACAATAATATCGTCCACAAAACTCTCTACCCCTTCCAAACCTTCTAATAACTGACGCATTTTCCCATGAAAAACTTCTGAAGCACAAGATATGCCAAAGGGAAGCCTCAGAAATTGATAGCGGCCAAAGGGAGTCGCAAATGTACAGAGATCAGCGCTCTGTTCGTCTAATAAAACCATCCAAAATCCAGAATTTGCATCTAATACTGAGAACACACGAGCGCCATGCAATCTCGCAGCCAACTCTGATACCGTCGGAAGTTGGAAATGAGCACGTTGAACCGCGCGGTTTAGTTCACGTGGATCGAGGCATACGCGAATACCGTTGTTCTTTTTTGCAGCTATTACTAATGGGTGCACCCATGGGGTTGGGTGGGTGACTTTCCTTATAACTCCCAAACCTTCCATTCTTTTGAGTTCCTCCGCTAAACGATCGCGGAGACCCAGGGGAACCTTCCGCGCGGCGCACACTACCGGACGCACAGATTCGTCTGTTACTATGTGATATTCACCTGGGAGGCAGCCCAATCCTCTAAATAAATCTTTATAATCAGATAATTTAATTGAGTGAATACGTTGCACTAAACCTAGTTCTTCACAACATTTCCGTCCCAACACGCTTTGACAAATCATATTTGCTATAGCAAACTTAAGGTTATAACTTTTATTTTTATATACACAAGGCAAATAACAAATGCCTTTTATTGGAATCGAATCGCCACTATACGATTCTAATTTTATTCTATCGGGCTTAATTATTTCTGATTTAAAACCTAACAACAAAAATCTTTCATATGACAATACGTTTATATCGGCGCCAGTATCCAGTTTAAATTTTTCTACGCCGTTACCGCAAATTATTTTTTCACACCATTCATCTGTTCTATTTTTCTGACCCTTAATTACCGAAACATAAAACAGCTCACAGTCAGAATCACTACTTTGATAATCCTCGATGTCGTAAACTCGTTTGATTCTCTCACTATTATTAGAATTAAATTTTGACTTACATGTACGTGCAAAATGACCCCTTTTCCCACATACAAAGCAATCTACTTGCTGTGCCGGACACTCGACGTCAACGCAGCGCGCGCTGCCACAGCGCTGACATGCCGCACGGGCCGCGGCCGCCGCGCGCCGCCCGCCACGCGCCGCTTGCGCCGAGCCGCGCCCGCGCGCGCCTGCCGCGCTCGCACCGACGTCACCGCGCCACTGAACACTACGCTTGTTATACGCACTTCGACGTTCTACCACATTCACATTCACTGAACTATTGCCATTTAACTGTAATCCACTTTCCTGCGATAGTTCCTCGGCCTGGCACAGCTTCATAGCTTTATCCAAATTGAGATCCTCACATCGCAATAATCTATCTCTTAATGTTGTATTGCGTACACCACAAACAATTCTATCCTTAATCAAATCGTCTTCGAGATTTGAGAATTCACAGTCTTTGCTTAGTAACCGCAAGGCTGTCACATATTGTTGTATCGATTCACCATCTTCTTGATTGCGCGTAAAAAACTTATAACGCCTAAGCGTCTTATTAACTTTGGTGCCAAAGTAGCTATCAAATTTTTTAATGACAACTTGCACGTCCTCCTTTTCAGCCTCTGAATCAAAAGTAAATGCTTGGTAGATATCGAAACCATCGGCGCCGATTAGGTTAATCAGCAGACTAGCTTGTACGCTTGACGGCTCAGAATGCGCTCCTGACGCCTTTATAAACAGCATGAATTGTTGTCTCCACTTTTTCCACGCGTTAGCCCTGCTAACGGGACCGCCGTCCATATTTAATTCCGGTGGAGGTCGGGCGTGCTCCATCGTTCACAACAAATCACCTCTTTACTTCCGATAATAGCTAATTTTATATTTCTAAACACACTGTACACTTTATTATAATAATTGTGATGACTATAATCCCGTAATTACTTGTATTTATTCGCCACCGCTGTCACCATGTTATGTTTAAATGAAACACCATGAGTGCAAGACAACAACTGATTTATTTTATACCACCTTCATAACATCATGTGAATATTATTGACAGTTCATGTCGGTAGGTACACATATAACAAAAAGTATTAATAATTTCATAGAATAAATATGCACTGAAATTAGACGCCTATTTTGTCCTATTCCAGACGAAGTTAGTATGTATTAAATGCGAAAGTTTGTATATCTGTTATGGTTCACGCTAAACCGCTGGACCGATTTTGACGAAATTTAGTGTGGATATAGTTAAAGACCGGGATTCAAACCATGGCTACTTTTTGATATAAACAAGTACCACACGGGCGGAGCCACGAACAATAGCTATTAATCCATACTTATATATAATACCATACTGTGTCTGTCGTGTAACCCTTGTCGTGGCTCCGTCCGCATCTACAAGCTGTATTAAAAAACAAAAACAGTGACCAACGGTCAGATAGAATCATGAGTAATCTTATAAGGATTAGTTATTTTACCTACGTACGGAACTCTAAAAGCAACACTTCTGGTAAATAACAAAGACACATTATTTTATTAGTACTACGGTGTACTAAACAGAACGAATGGTCCCAAAAAGGAAGGGATGCTCTTAGCAGTCCCTCGTGGCCGTCCATTATGCCTTCCTGTTTTGGTCAGGTAACATTTGAATTTGCACGGTTGTAAGTATGTTACATATTTATTTTCGGTTAAACATTTGTGATAAAAGAAATTAGAAAATGGAGAAGTTTTATTTTGTTGATTTTTATTTTATTAATCTCATCACTCATTACTATGGTGGCAAATAATAATACATACATGACTTATAGTGAGACTATATGAATATCATGCAGCGACTTTAAAAGGTTATTAATTCGACCGGTATGTATGTTAAACTTACAGAATTGCTGATTTTTCTACTATAATACATAACCAGATTAGATTTAGATTAGAACACACTAAGTACCAAATTTAATAAGCGTATCACAGTTGCACACGTATTTCAAAATCTGTAAACTAAATAAAGATAATTAATTAACTGCAACTATTATGTAATGCATTTCCATGTTTTTTCGTTAAATCTGTTACCCTCCTTTTGCGACATAGAATATTAATTTATTCTAGAATATGGTGTTATTTCTGAACTGCAAATTTAAATTATCACATTTCATAGCAGGTCTCAAATTCTAAACGTAATAACATTTCTATCGCTAGTTATCCCTCTCTCGGCTCTCTGATAGGTGGCACTTTGTAGGGATTTACGGATACATCGGTCCTTTCGACCGGCAGCTACGAAAAATTAACGGCTATGCATTAGGTGTGGGGTTGAATGGTTTATTCCTTTTTGCTCCAATAAAGAAATACCTAGTCTTTTTTAAAATTAGAGTAGAAGTAACACGTCTGAATTATCGCAAGTATGAGGGTATTTTACACGCTTTATCCTGTTATTTTTTCTGTTTAATATGATTCAACTATATATAACTAACGCTGCAGTATGAGGAAGTCTACGGGATTTTCAACTTCTCAGCAAAGAAGATGCAGTGCGTTCAGGTATAAACCAAAGAAGGGAAAAGGTGCTAAGTCATAGACATATGAAATAGGTACATATTGGAAGTTTTAGTAAATTTTGCAATTTATAACTGTTACTTAGTAAGTTTTCCTCGTTCTCTCTTATTCTAACGCTTCCTAGTTGCATACTTAGCTAGCTGCTTTGGAGTATAGGCTTTACTTCTTTTTCTTCTCTGCTTCACACGGTTGTTAGACCATTTGTCGTTTATTTACTTTACACACTGCTCGTATAAACTTGCAGTTTTCCGACCACAAAGAATTGTTAGTACTAAAAATTGTGACCGAACCAATTTCACCCTTTACGATCAAATCGTAAAATAAATTTCAATGATCCACTGAAAATGTCCAAGTTATGCGACCATTAAAACTGTCTTTATATATATTAACTCTTATGTTTAATTTTATATGGCAAAAAATAAAATAAATTTGTTGCGAACATAATTAAATAAGTATACTTTTAGTTTGGCATTTTCGACAAAGTACATAGGGTATATCTTCTTTTATGCTGATCTGAGAGGAAAAGAAAGACATTGAAAGTACCAGCTGTTTTTCTTCCCGCGCAGTTCGTAAAAGCCGACTAAGTGAATCGGCAAATGGGGGAATCATGACATAGGCGATGCGGCTAGCAACCCATCACTATTGATTTCCTGTTTCAACTACCATCATGCTAAATGTGGCCTAAGGTCTTACGGGGTCATAGGCTCTGTCTACTCCCTATGGGATAAAAACATGATTAAATGTATGTATTTACATAGGGTACAAAGGGTACTTATCTTTTGACGCTGGAAGCGATACTCACTTTTAAAAAATGGGTTATAATTGTTTTAAAGAGCTCTTACATAGAAATCCAAAAATCGATCCTTATAGTACCTACAGTAATGATACTTATCTGTGATTATCTTCCCAATGATTTGTAAGTTAATGGATTACTAACTAATTTTATCTTTGAATACTGTCCTAATAACGTCGATACTGCGAGCTATAAAATTAATGATCAGCACACGAAACTTAGAATCGACTAATGGAATAATCGAGACAGAGAGTCGATTCTGAATCAATTAACAAGAACCAATTTGGGCGAAGTCGTACGACGCAATCAGAGCTGTCGCCTATTTGCTAGATTGTTGAAACGGTATTATAAATTGCTGTGTGGCTTGTAGTAATTATAACCAATGAAAATGTTAAGTTTAATAGCAGATTTTTGACATTTCTTTAGTTTTTTTTTTATGTTTAGGTCCTAAACATTACACTTTAGTTTTTTGGTATAAGGGGTCTTTTCAGGAGACTTTAAAACAAACGCAACGCTTTTTTCTTATTTTTTTACTAGCCCTTATTATGGAGGGTTGATGTCAGGTAGTATGTACCATAATAGTTTGAGGTAAAATCTACAATCATTTGAAATAGGTGCAGATATAGATATACACACAAGACCCAGGTCAAACTAAAAAGATAATTTACCAACTGGACCTGATCGGAGATCGAGCCTAAAGAAGAAAGAGCATAAAGAAAATGCCACAGAGGTCGTCAATAATAGCAAAAATAGAAGCAAGCAAGCATCTTTGATCTGACAACTGTTGCCAATATCATAAAAATTTACTTAAAGTAAGTAAACTACGAGTACCTGAATGCAATAAACAAACTAATTTATTTGTAGACCTCTTACAAAAACCTTCTTCAAAGATATCGAGGAAATGTCAAAACTCTTTTTGTTAGTAAGCAATACAGCAAAAGATTTGCACAAAGGTTTCCTAATTGATCATTAAAGAGAAGCGGTATACCATAAAACATTGATAGTATAGAAATAACACGTTCATAATGTGCGAATTTAATGTGGCTAGATATTTAATGAATTTTGTTACAGCAACATTCAGGTAAATATTTTACATAACTACAAAGTATAAAACAAAGTCGCTTTCTCTGTCTCTATGTCCCTATGTATGCTTTAATCTTTTAAAATACGCAACAGATTTTTATGCGGTTTTTTAATAGATAGTGATTCAAGAGGAAGGTTTTTGCGCCCATGCTAAGCTGGGGTGGGTCGCTAGTATATTTATAAAATAATATTACCGGGTATTTTTTCTGTATAATTTTTCAATGATTTTTCTATTTAATGCGAATTTCCTTAGAGTTGATAAATTCACCTTTTATTTTTGATCTCCTGTAAGTTTTACACGTTGTGCAAGTTAAGAGGTGGGTCAACCTAATAAGCCGCAGTGTATATCAGGGTTTGCCTCGTTCAAGTCCTCCATGGTGCAGGAGATACTGGAGATAGCAGCTAGGGCACGACAGAAGGTCAGTTCAAAAAATTGATTCAATATGAAACGGAGTGTTATGATTACATCACAAATTTTGACAACTACGAGTACGTACGCTGCCACCAGTTTCTTTAAGTGTATAGCGTGGCAGGCGTATATATGTAAGCAATCCTACCTTGCTAATTCCAAAGCTTCGGCGTAGGAGTGAAAGCAGCTAGGTCCAGCGGGTGTAGTAGGTGGCAATAAAATCCAGGTATACAAAACAGGGTTTATTGTTCACTACACAGAAGTAACACACAAGCGAAGCAAAGTCAGAAGGAGAAAGTATGAAGGGACACAAGATGAAAGTTTATAGAATAGATCACACAAGCACAGCGGACGTAAGATGGCTAAAAATCAGCACATACAATAAATCGTAGGTTACGCGTCGGTAGCAAATCTCAACTGTTATTTTTCTACCCGCTTTTGTACGCAGCGGAGGCGAAACTACGACGGGCGCAATTACGATTCTTGTGTACGGTCCGGCACGACACGACATTATCCGACCATGTTCAGTATTTTGTGTATGTAAATGTGTGTTTTGTAAATATGTAAATATATTATTATAATAATTATAAAAGTAAATATAAATAGTTTTAAGTATAAATATAATATTATGTAAGTACATATAAAATAATATTGTTGTAAATATAAATATATAATGTACATATATATTTATATAGGGAAAGTCACCTACAAGTGTCTTAATTTCTTCACTCTCTATGTTTTGTGGAGGGCCTGAATGCTTCGAGTTTATCGAACTTAGGCGTTTGATGTAGTTGACTCGATAACCAGTAATTGAATTCCCGAACCACTAGGATTCTAGAGTTAAAGTCGATTGAATGCACTTCAAGAATCTTATTATTGCCTTCATATTGAAACCAATGTGCAAGAGGAATCGATTGTTGAGTCAATCAGCGTAATTTTAAAATTTAAATTCAACGGTAATGAAAAGCATTGTAATTGGAAGTTTCGTTTCTGGAATATTGTATCAAATAATCGATCTCATATGAAAACGCTTCATATTATGCTACTAGTGTGTAATATGAATAAACAAATAAATACTCAAGCGATACCTGGCTGTTTGCCATTTATTGTTCCCTACGGTAGTTGAAGGATTAATAAGTAGTCTAAATCAGTGTTTTATATGTCGCGGGACATATAAAAAAAGGACAAAATAGGTATCCACGTACTACCCAAATTGTCAATACATGAGGCATTCCTTTTTATGAGAGAGAAGGCTATGTTAATTTCAGTTAATTATTTAATCCCTAATGAAAATAAAATGACTGTGACATACGGACAGACGGACAGACCATTTTTATAATGAATCTTAAAATAGAAGTTCACCAGAAAATAGGGGTGATATCTCTAAAACCAAATAGCTATTTAGTGGCTGCCGGTAGCATTCCGACCTCGAGCAATTTAATTAAAACACCCAGAGAATTCAGTGCAAACTAGTATTGAGGATTTTAGCGGGTAAATTGCGATTTAAAAAGGCGGTAATTAATGGAACATTTCTTCGTAAACTAATAAAATTGAGATTGTTAATATGATTTTATTCTTAATTTGAAATTTTACACACACATTCAAATCCTATTTCTTTGTAGAGTCATAATAGCCATGGACTACACTACTCCGTCGCTAAATATCATATTCTCAAAAGACCATATTCGTAAAATACCACATGCACAAAACATCGTATTCAACATCATTTTCTCAAAATATCATGATCTTATAATACCACATTCGGAAAACAAAACATTATTGGGATATCACATTCAAAGTACTTACAGATTGAATTTGTCAATACCTCTATTGCACTGTGATTCGCCATGTTTAAAATCCTCCATAACCAAAGAGGCTAGGCTATTGGGATATGACTGGACTTTTTCCTAGGAAATGTACTTATAAAATTCCTAGGATATAAAACATTGAAACAATATTTTATACTTAGCTTTTGTAATATATACATACACGATTTCTAAGGGTTTTTCCTATATTTCCGATAACATATTTTGCACTACCCCTTACCTTCTCTGCATCACTCATTTGGTTGACTGCTGTATAAAGACTCATGCTTTAAGACCGCCGTTATAATTGTATAATAAAGTTAAATAAATAAACATAGACATACAAGCCATTTTTATGTTTGAAATTGTACAAAATTATAGAATTTATTCTCTGGGCTCACACGAAATAAAGAAAATGCAAAGTTTATTTCTCAAAAGAGTACTTATTTGTTTGAGAATGCAGTAAATATTTGTACTACTCTTTTCTAATTTTCTGAGCCATTGAAGTATGAAATAAGTCCTTTAAATAAATATTTCTGAGGTTCACCGTACCTTCTTAATGTGTGAAAAGGGTCCCTTTGTTGTATGATATATCTGTAAGCTGGCTATATATTATTGACTTTTCAACTACATTTTTATATTTTTAATAAGAAAACAAAAATTATTTCTGAATAGTTATACTGTTTATGACCTAAAAATATTGTTCTATAACAATGTCTTAGATTTAAAAATGATTACCGTCAGGTAGATAGAATTGTAGACTAGGTCGCAAATATAATAGATTCAGGCGTTACTTTACCCCCACTATCGTTAGTTCCAATATGCCCACCACCATTAGTTTACACACACATTCCTTACGACACGTGTTGCACCTCTACGCGAGGCACCCTTACACCAATTATTATTGTTATATTGTGCGATGAACGACACAAAACCAACATAGCACCGCTGCCCATTCTTTCACTTTTCACAAATGTGGTGGGGAAAAACTTCAACCCGACTTAGATAAACTTAGGTAGCAACTTTGGTAGTAAGTGATTGACTAACCTTCTAAGTTACTTTTAAGACTAACCGGAGCCAGTATCTAGCTCTGTACTAAATAAACAAATAAATATATATGTATTGCAATGGTTAGAACAGTGCAGAAATAGCACCATATTTATTTCCATTTATAGGCGAATATTAAACCAATCTCAATGGATTTGAAGACGGACTCGCTTTGCATAGCTCTTCAAATTCAAATGGTGCAGTTATTGAGCCTCCCCTGTCTAAGTGCTAACGGTTGCCACGGTAACCGTAACCTCGCTGTATACTAGTACCATGGTTTATTGTCAAATTTTACAGATTATTTTATTTATAGTTTTTAATTTAAAGATCAATTGTTACAATAAATAAAAGTATTTAGCAGATATAATAGTTAAATTTTACAATTATCGACGGAAGAATATTAGCTATGAACGAATTACCTATTCGTGTCTAAGCTTTGGCACTAATCACGGTAAAGATAGGAGCACCAACCCCGCTCCTATCACTGGGATCCAGCCTGAAGCGTACCAATCCCTCGTCCGTGCCTACCTATGCTAAACTACAGTTACATTTGAACACATATTAAAATTATCAACAGCAATATCATATCAATATCAAATACTAATAAAGGCCATGTTAAATCACTAGAGCACAATACACGTCTGCACCGCTCGGCGAACCCAAGGAGAAGAGAGAGCGTTACACTCATACTCACCCCGACACTACTACTGCCAAGAGGGGTTTACCTGTAGTGGGGCGATACCTGTCACGTGATGTTACCGGGCGCTAACAAGAATTAATTATAAATTTAAGTTTTTACTTAGGAAGTACCAACTAGAAGTGTCAATGTAGCCTGTGGGTCTAAAAACGCCACTTTGAGCAACTTATCGAATTGAATTCATATTACGAATTCCTTAGCAATTCTTTAGCAATTCAGCAGGTCTTGTTCTAAATAAGTGTCATTTTCTTATGTTCTATGTCTACACAAAAATGTAAAATATATTTTCGTTTTTCAGACACATTTGTAAAATTGACAATGAATACAGAGAATTGTATTGAATATAATGCCTTCAGTCTCTTCGTTGTAAATCCTATCGGTGTTAAGGTATTTATGTATCTTTATGAATCATAAAATACAGCAGGTACTTATTCATTACGTGGACAGAACAGAACACAACACAACTAATACGACAACTGTAGTCTACATACATAAGTAATACCTACATAATATTATGATTTGTGGTCAAAGAAGTTCTTTATAGTTTTGGTGGTTGACTGATTAGAGAAAGCTCTTAGGAGAAGTCTTCCAACTGTATAAATATATTTACTTTCAGAACAATCAATAAAATAAAAAAATAATTTTATATAAAAAGTTTTCTTTGAATTTCATTCGATCTGTGAATTAAGTTAATTGAATTTGGATTAGGAATTCCATATTTTCCTTAATTCGTTACTATCTAGTACAAGAAAGTACTCTTTCTAAAATATTTGAATCACATCTGGGTCACACTCAAAAACGCTAACAAGCCATTTGGCTTTTACCAATCACAACCCTTTGGGAGCATCCTTCAAAGCTCACTCTCACTGAAACTCCACTAGGGGACATTCAACCCCTCACTTAGGGAATGCGGACTGAATAATTCACCAGGTAATTTTAAATTGAGCTAAAAGTACAGATTTAAAATTCTAGTGATGTACACTGCTCATTTATAATTTTGTAACTTTAATTTTCTTTTGAAAGAAATACTTTTGAAGAGAACTTGTTGAATACGCTGACAAAATACGAGAATAAATTGACTTAACAATTTTTAATTGAAAGATAGAAATTGGTTTATTTATATCCTAAGCTGTATGATAAAAAAAAATGTGTCCCTTGCTGTATAACGACCCTAATTAAAAGATGAACGATAAGTGATGTGGTCAAGGAAATATTGATACAATACAAAACCCTTTATTGCACATAGATTACGTATTAATGCGGCTATATAAAATAAAACATAATATATATTAAGCAAATTAATCCTAATTGCAAATTCGTCGCGTCACGTCTGGCTAATACGTATTATTAGTCTTTAGTATTTGTATTAAATACCTAGTTATTTTGTTTATATTATGCAATCGTCGAGAGAATAAAATTATATTAGTACACACTTCACCTCGTGTCTCATTTCCTGCCATCTGCAATCTAAATTAAATTAACGCAATTTAAATAATTACCTATAAATTATTAAGTAGCTTCTACCATGTCAAAAATACTGTCCAATATACTTTAAAACTATCTAAAATATATATGGTGTTCTGGCAGACACAAGGAAATCTCATCAGTATCCTTAAGGATTTTTATATCAGACTTGTTAACCCATTGTGTCTGCTACGTATACTTGCTTGAAAGGTAAAGAAAAAGCTTACTCAATAATAGCACTTTAATGCAATTTGTCGGCATCATTTAAATGTCTTAGCGACTGCTCCTAATCAGGTTAAAATTTGTAAATGCTTTTCTTTATTAATTGGTTTATGTAACTTTTATTGTGTTATAAGTTACTGCAGCATTTACACTCCTGTAACTGCGGTCAATAATTTTGAAAATCATCGAAACATAATTTAAAAACCAAATAGGAAGGAAAATCACGGAAAAATATAATCTTGATATAGGTAGGTATTTGAATGAGGAAATGGGTATTAATTCGTACTTAAGAATATTTTTACGAAATCTCAAAGGATTCTTGCGCAAATAGGCTCGGATCCTTTGATTTCTGGCTTCCATTTCAATCTATTGACTCTCCCTCCAAAATAAAGGGTAGGAATTTTAATCTGGAATTCTTTTCCTTCTTCAATTTCATGCGTCTCGTATTTGCCTATCGTTCCTGATAAATAATTCCAGAAAAATTTACATTTATTTGCATATTTGAGTGGAAGCTGTTCAATATTTTTGTTAGTGATTTAATGGTATTCTAATCACTTATCAAAGTACTTTTTACACAAAGCTCAACATACTATCTAACCTTTGTCAATGGACGAATTGCAGAATGAAATTTTGATTAATTTTGTTTTTCTGCGTTTCGTCCCAAATGGGCCGTAGGTACATGTGACGAATTACTGAATTAATCGTTTAAACAAATAATATTTAATTCCAAACAAATGATGCATGAGGCTCTTAGAGAATTAAACACCATTTATAAGAAAATATATATTGTACTATTTTACTCACCAAAACATAAAAAATAAAACAAATTAACAAATAAACCTCTCATCATAATAATTCTTAAAATCGGTCTGAAAGATAATAGATAAATTCTTGAAAGGCAATACTTGTAATACATCGAATATATCTATATTACTTACTAGCTGTTCCCCGCGGCTTCGCCCCGCGTGGGACTCGGTTATATCGCGCACAAAACTAGCCTATGTTTGACCTCAGGTCGTTAACTACATCCCTACCAAATTCATCACAATCGGTCCAGCAGTTTAGCCGTGAAGAGGTGACAGACAGACAGACAGACAGACTTTCGCATTTATAATATTAGTATGGAAGTATGGATATGGAAGTATGGATTTAAATTTTTGTGTATAATAGTTTAAAATAAAATGGGCTAGAAAAATGTATATTTTCGATTTTAGAGCTTTTGTTTCAAACATGGAAGTACCACATAAGTCCACGTGGGGCCGTTCAGCAGCAGCTAACCTCATTACGCCTCCCTGTTTCGCTTCAATTTTGGCAACTGCGCCCAGGAGGGTTCACCCTTGCGGTAAGAAACCTATTTTGCATACAAGAGCAGGTTAATCAATATGCTCCTTGAAAGGTGAAACGCACGGTTTTTGGGTGGATTTTGATACAGCGTAGGTAACACATTCAATTTTTTTACAGAAAAAATACTATTGTATGATACAATATTTTTTATTTTAAATTTAAACTTCCTATTTTTTGAGCATTATTTAAATAAATAAAAAAATAAAATAGTGTTTAAATTTATAGTAAAAACGCCTTGATCAACTAAAAGTACTGATTAAAATAAAAACAATCACAACTGCCACCTATGTTAATTTTTATGAAATAACTTTAGTAGATAGTACATAGTTGTTTTTTTTTGTATAGTGTATTTCGTCAAATCTCAAAAACTTAGATGTACTTAAAAGCAGATTGCGACAACATTTGCTAATATAAAACTTAATCACTTTTATCATATTTAGTAACTTTTATTTATTATTTACTAGCTGTTGCCCGCGGCTCCGCCCGCGTGCGCCTCGGTTATATCGCGCCCGAAAGTAGGCTATGTTTGACTCCTAGTGCATAACTATATCCATACCAAATTTCATCACAATCGGTCCAGCAGTTTAGCCGTGAAGAGGTGACAGACAGACAGACAGACAGACTTTCGCATTTATAATATTAAGTAAGTATACTCAGTGACCCAAAGATCTTGGCCTCCGAAACGAGAGAGAGCGCCACAGTTCTCTACTTTGCAATAGCTCGACAGTTTATAGCGCCCATAGATTAAATAAGAAAATTGCATGGGTAAGAGGCCGCACGCGATTCCAAATTCTATGATAGCGCCCATTTTATTTATGTTAATTATTAAAATTCACGCATTCATTCATATCATCGTGTATGGAAAGGAAGGCCAGGATCATGATGGATGTATTCCCTAGCAGGTTAAACAGATATGACGTTTATGTAATTTATGTGACGTTTAATCCGAAGTGGGAAATGAATATTTATTAGGAATAGTTAGAAGTTTTGGCACTAGAAGGTTGATCTGTTCATTAACTATTCACTAGGTTAACTACTGGAACACAAAGGCGATTAACGAAATAGGGTTAAACTTAACGAATTATTATTTAACTCTCTGAGCCATGCGTATAATGTATTCTTACTATACATAATTAATTAACTTGTAATTGCTTTACTAGGCTTCTGAAAAAGCTTTTCATATGAAGATTAAAAGGGCCAGCTAATCCTGGTTATAACCCCTCCTAATTAAGATGTAACTGTATATCTGAGTTGTGATTACAGGACCAAACTTAGGTAGGTTTACTACAAATAAATGATGATGGTTATATGTTTATGATTTAAAAAACTCATTGGTTATCAATGATAAAATCAAAATCAATTATAAAATCAATATCAATTATAATTTATTGAAGTTTCAGTAATTGAGCTTTATTAAATTCAATAGACAAATTTTACAGGTACTAAATACCAATTATGTATACTATTTACTTTTCATATAAATCTTGATATAACTTAATGATTACATAATTTCCAACCATATCTTATAACCTTAAATGACGGAGGCACCATGCACTTTTTATACCGTTGTTCAACGGTGGCATCATCTTCTCTAATGATCCAGGGAATAGAGCGAATGCGTTCATGACAGAAAGAAAAAGATCACATTCAAATCACTCAAAATTATTCTTTCCTAATTCGGCCCTGGATAATCTTCAGATGCATTAATGGCTTAAGCTATAAAGAGAATACTTGAGAGGCTCTGTCTGCCTGTAATAGACTTAGCCTTACTAACTGTTTGTTATACGGTTTTAATATTAATGACAGTCGTAGACAAAACTATGTAATTAATTTGCTTTATTTGTGATCGTGCTGTTTTTACTGATCACATCTTGTACTTCTTTGACAAAACAAAAACGAAAAAACAAATGTTTTCTTCTAATTGTTTTAGAAATAAATATTATTCAATATGTATACACATTGAATTCTAGCCTTAAATAGCCAATTTTGCTGGAGGATTGCAAAATCCATCTTTTACAGAATTTTCAAGGTCTATTAAAATTAGTAGGTATATATACTAGATTTTATAAATCCAGTGCCAGATTTAATTCAGACCCGTCAGCCTTTTAGTTGATAGAGTAACAAACATACATTTATCCATGCTTTCAAAGTCATAAGAAAGAAAGAAAATTATTCATTACATAATATTAAATAAGTTCTTGCTATTGGCCACGGCTCCAACTACGCGGTACTCTTTCTAAATGTCTACTATCTACATAAAGATCTAAATCGTTGAACGAGACGCGAAACCTTTAAAAACAAATACATTTTTAATAGCAGTTAGTTAAGTTGTTCTTGTAAAAAAAGAAGACTATTTTCATAGCAACAAACATGTGCATAACAGCTGCTAAGGAAAGAAAACTAAATAAAATCATTTTAACGTTTTTCCGCGAAACCTTCGTCGTTTTCGCGCCTCTAAAGGCTTTTAATTAAACTTGTCGGCGGGAAAACGCGTCGACGCGATTTAAAAAATTCATTTAAATCTGTAACCGGAAAATGTGAACGACTAATTTAATTTTATTGCCAGCGATGACTGCTTTGTTGATTGTTATGTCATTTTTTATTTTAATAATGTCAACCTTAATTTCAATACAATTACTTAAAGAAAGACGAGCTGCTTCTGATTTGGGCTCTACTCCCGTTTCCAAGGAAATTACGAGAAATTGGTCTTTGAAGTGTTCTCATAACTGTCTAATTTCAGTTTCGAAGCTTCAGTAGGTATTGAGATTTTATGTTTACTACATGAGTAAATCAGTGACTATTTGCTTTTACAAATTTACGTTTTTCTTTAACAGAGGTTGTCAAAATAAGAATTCTAACTTGGCAATGGGTTTGTACATAGATTACATCAGGTACTAAATCTATTTGCTTAAAAGTCAGAAAAGTAATCCGATTTTATAGAATAGTAGAATTTCTAGTCCATTCCTTTTAGTTTACTGCTATTAAATATATTACTTAACATCAAAAAAACAGATCTTAAATATCTGTAGAGTAAAATATATTGTGTCTAGAACCGAAGATCTGTAATGAAATTTGGCTAGTAATAAGACATTTTTAATCAGCTATTTATCTGGCATGACTAAGTACGTTACTTATATTATTCAGATTACAATAGATCAAGTAAATGTAAAAGCTTATCTTAAACCGAAACCAACTTACTTTTTTTTCAATTTGAGAGAATACTCTTGACTGATTGTTTGTTTTTCTATTACAAGAGTACAGATAAATTTAGCACCATCCTAATACAGGCTTAATAAAATCTGTTTCCGTTGCCTGATCCCATATACAAGTAATACGCGTCATGAATACAATATACAGGCAACATCACACCAACAGGGTCAATCAAAGCAATTTAGTTGTTATTACTGCAACTTAGAGATCCATTTGGCTGGGCATTTTATGCTAGCTTGTTCTAGAAGGTAGGTAAGTAGCTAAGGTGGATTGATAGATTACTTTTGCCTTTCTAAATTGAACAGTTCTTTATATTCAAGCAAGTTGATAGTGTTTAACTATTCCAGTCATTTACTTTTGTGGTACGGCCGGTACGGCCGTCGCCTTATTTACTGAAATTTTAGTATGTCTAGCTACATACAAAGTGACCGCCAGTAACAACTCCAAAAATAAAATCAAAAAATAAAATCATTTTTCCTCATAAATAAATTAATCTAAAGGCGAATTTACATTCAAAGATTTCATCAAAGGTAAATTGATAAATATTCAGACAATTTCCAATGCAAATAGAACACTGGCAACCCTAATTCACATAGGGCGACGCGACGGGTATACGCAATCACTTTTACAAGCTGCCAAATCGTGTACCCCATTACGGCTGTATGTTAACGAGAAACACTGTCGTTTCGTTTGTAATATTCCATCTCATGACACAGTAATGACTCAATGATTCATTACTATGTAACAATAAATTTTGTGAGGCGATAATGAAATCTTAATCAAAGAATGAAACAGATTATTTATTTATTTATTTAAACCTTTATTGCACATAATACAATGTATCGCACAATAGGCGGACTTAATGCTAGGAGCATTGTCTAACAGTCAACCTTTGGGTTAAGCAGATAATGCATGTGGGTGCACTGTATATACACAAACAAATAACCTACATACATACATATACCTACATATACCATACATATAAATACAGTATCATATATACATAATATATATATACATCTATATACATATATTCACTAAATAAATAATATATATGCAACATTTGAAATAGTGTTCTACTTTTGTGACTGTTCGAGATAGTATTTATAGACTAGCGTTTTGAAGCTAGCGCGACTCCGGGCAGTTCTTATGGATTCAGGGAGTGCATTCCAAAGTTTTACTGCAGTGACAGCGAAAGAATTTGCGTAAAAACCTGTACGGTGAGAAGGAGTTGCCAAAATCAAACGATTTGAAGAACGCAGGACTCTTTCATGAGTGGCACTTAATAAGCAGAAATCCTGTTTAAGGTAGATAGGGGCAAGCGGATTATTAAGAATGTTATAGAGTAGACATAAAATATGGAGGTTCCTGCGTTGACGGATAGGTAGCCATTTCAGCTGAGAGCGATATTGGGATACATGATCATATTTTCTTAGACAATATATAAATCTGATACAATTATTAAGTAGCCGTTCAAGTTTATTAAGTAGTTCTTCAGTTATATCCGGACTACACACATCAGCATAATCAAGGAGGGGCAATAAGAGTGAATGGACCAGCATAGTTTTGGTCTTTAATGGCAAAAAGTTTTTCAAACGCCGTAAATAGTGTAATGATCCGTACACCTTTCGACATACTTCAACGATATGAGTGTTCCAGGAGAGTTTACTATCAATATGAAGACCAAGATCTTTAACTGAAGGGCTAAATGGAATCACGATACCGTCAAATAGCAGAGGCTGCGTGGTATTAAAATCGATGTTATTGATTTGGTAAGAACTTCCCACTACGGTTGCCTGGCATTTTTTAGGATTCACGCGAATCCCGAAATTATTTGACCATCCCAAAATGCTTCGCAAATTCTCGTTTAGCAATGAAACCGACTCATTTATGTCATTTACATTCGCTCGTGTATAAAGCTGCAAGTCATCGGCATAAAAATGATAGGAGCAAGTGATACAAGATGAGAGGAGATTTATGAAGATCGAAAATAAAATGGGAGACAAAATACCGCCTTGCGGTACACCGGCCTTCAGGTCGCACCAATCTGATGTATCCGTACCATGGCGAACTTGTTGCCGGCGACCGCGAAGATAACTAGAAAACCAGTCAATCACCGAGGATGAGACGTTGCATCGGGTAAGGATGGCCAGCAGAATGTCTATATCGACAGTGTTAAAAGCGTTACTGAAATCAATTAGAACTAACACAGTGACTTCTTGATTTTCCATTCCCATTCTAATATCGTCTGTAATACGAAGCAGTGCGGTAGAGGTACTATGGCCTGGCCTAAAACCAGACTGTTTGGCATTGAGGAGGTTATTGTCCAACAGATATTTAGAGAACTGATTAAAGGCCATCGCTTCTAAAATTTTGGATAAAAAGGAAAGGATGGAAATGGGACGAATATCATTCGGCTGGAGAGGATCAGGAATCTTAGGGAGAGGACGAACATAGGCAAGTAACCATGAGGAAGGAAAATGATGCTCCGTGAAACTGGAGTTAATAATATGCGTGATGATTGGGAGGACCAGTTTAAGTATAGGGGTCAGCATTACGCGACTTACTTGATCAGGCCCAGTGGCATTAGACGTTATGGACTGGATGGTCTTGCAAACGTCATCCTCAGTGACAACAGAGAACTCAAAAGAACTACCGTCAGGGACAGGCAAAGCAAGAATAGAAGAAATAGTGGATGTTTTAACACTGTTATCTAACACTGGAACTGACGTGAAATGGTTGTTGAGAGCGTTCAAAGTGACAGGTAATTCCAACAATTCTTTCTGTACCTTGCCTATGCCCTGAGAATTAAGAAATTTCCAGAGATTGGCCGGAGAAACATTTTCAATGTGATCTGTGAAATAGCGGCGTTTAGCATTACGACAGATTTGATTGCAACGATTCCTTGCAGTCTTATACAATGACCAATGCTCTTATATTATTATTAATTTTATTATTAATTATATTATTGATCTACAAATTCAGGAGCTGGGATAATGTGGTGTCGTGACACGCTCTCTAGAAATAGGCTACAGGTACAATTTATGAATGTGGTGAAAGAGAGTTGTCTTCAAAGAACTAACTATTAAATAGTACAATACAGTATACACACAATATCTGGAAAGATCATTCATCCCAATACCTTTCTACATGCTTTTGATACCCCGATATTGGAGGCGTTTGTAGGTTACAAACGATATCGATATCTATTAACGTACTTATAAATACACTTAGTGTCTCGTTGCTGGGAAAATATATCCCTCTTATTTCTCCACTTTCTTAAGCATTCCTTTTTAAGAGCAGTTGGGGTCGTTAATCCATCTCCCCCATGGTTTGTCTCTACTTCGGTAGACCTATGAAATGCAGCAGGAAAATCCATGGAAAATACATATGATATCTGGCTATATAATGAGAAATCATCATCATCATTTCGTGTAGGTGACACAGTCAATCGACCATGCATACCCTGCTGGCAGAGATTTTCGGAACCGCCTTTCGGACTCTAAGATGGTTCCTTTAACGACTACCAGATAGCAGCCGGTACCAACAGCTTTTAACGTGCCTTCCAAAGCACATCTTTATTATCAGACCACCGGGTGATTCAGGCCTGCAATAACCAAACTGGAAACAACTAACCAAAGTATGCTTTTCGTGGGAATCGAACTTATGACCCCCGGGTCTACAGGCAAACTCCTTAACCACTGGACCACGGAGGCAGTTATAATGAGAAATAGTAAGTGACAAATACAATTCACAACAAGCATTATCAATTTCACAACACGACACAGCAATTTGTGTCTAATACGAGCGAAACATCTCTTGTATAATTCAATTCGCACCTTTACAATCCGGCCCCTGTTTAATATTCGACCCATTTCAGCCTAAATGGTAATGAGGTACCCTGTTTTAGCACATATTTAGTAAGAGTATAGAAATATAGCTTAGTTTTGTCTGAGATTATCGGCTTGCGATTAGAAAAATCTATTTTCTCGTAGTTCTAAAAACGCATTCAATTCTGACAGTAGAAAATCTTTAATGAAAAGGTCGGCATTTTTGTTTATAAATTAAATTCCAAGAATTTGTTCTAACTTTTATAAATTTCTCAGTAAAAGTTGTTCTCGTTTCAATCGGTGAACAATACAACTTTAAGTTTACAACTGGTAGTTTACATAAAATTGCTTGCAACCGACGATATTTATGAAAAGTTATATTACGGTTCAACTACGCCAAGGAAAGTCGTGAAAATGTACTTATGTGTGAAACTCTAAGTGGTTAAGGCATGACTCAGAACTCGTGGGGATTACTCCCACACGAAGCATAATTTGTTTAGCTTTTCTAGTTTGGTTAGGACATTAGGGTTGAATCATCAGGTTTTTGGTAATCGATAAAAGAATCACGTCAGGGGCCGAGTGGTGGTTTCGAAAAACTTTGATAGCAGATTGTAAATTGGTTCTACAACCCACATGATATGATGATGATTATGTATGAAATTATGAATATCAATCTAGCATTACTTAGTATAAATTAGTCGTTATCCCAGTCTTTACGCTTACTTCTTCTGAATCACACAACGAACTGTGACGCAATTTTCGCCATAATTTGAAGAAAAAAAATGCGGTTTTAAAGTACTTAAGGCCTTGTGTAGTTTAGTAAGAGCGTGTAGTTGGCTCTACATGATATAAGTTTTTGACAGTGCGAGCCATATGATATCATTTAGGCAATACTTTACATGAAAATGGTTTTGGAGGCATTTAATATTTCAACTTTGTCTCTTTTCTGTCTTTCGTTATTTTGTTGTTTTAGCTAAATGAAGATCTGTTTATACGATCGTAATATTGTGGTTATCCAGTTAATCTCCCCTGTGGCAATTGAAAACTCATTTAGTGCCCCGTGAGACGTTTACGGCCGTATCAATTTATGGTGAGCAACAGCCATTAGGGAGTTATTTTATGGCTAAAACAGTAAGTATATCTTAGATGTAAACATAATACTGTTAAATATAGATAATATGATGATATTATTAATTTTTAATTTTTTTTTTACTGGATAAATAAAACGAACGAAGACTAAGTTTCTTCTTCAATTTCAGTATCAATTTCAACCGGTCCCAGGACCGGTTGAAATTCTAATATTTCGTTTATCATTATTATACATACAAATACCATAATATGTGCATATAGGTTGTATTTGCACATATTCCTGTCAACCTACGCGACATTTCCGCTTACTCTTGGAGGTAGAGCGTAAAGATAAACAGGTCTGTGTTGCCTTGTGTGAATTAATCCCGTCCTATTATTTGGATTAACCGGGATTGGGTCGTCATTTAGCATGCAAAACCCAACTGTAGCAGGAAGTGGTACGTTAGATACAAGGGTTTTGAGAGATATAGGGACGTGATAGAAGTGCCCTCGTATGGGATGTCATCAAAGACCCGGGGGCTAAAATCCTTAGTCACACACAATTATTCTAATTTTTTTTAAAATGAGTTTTGAAATTTTAGTGCTACGCTTAAAACTTTTTTGGATACAGGTTCATTCAAAATTCTAATGTGTGAAAAAGATGTGATTAAAATGTGTCGCATTACAATGTACAGTACTATGCAGGTTATGCCACGGAAAATTGCGTCTTAAACGATAACATTTTGCCTTTTGAGCAACGATCAGTGCGGATGAAGGATAATAACGGCTTCATAAAATACATTTAGCACCCTTTCCCCAAAAACTTCACAAAAGAGCATCCACAATCCCTGCTGCACACAAAGATGGGTAAGCATAAAGACTGCTTACATAACAGCTGTTACCACTACAATAGATGATCACGCCTTTTCAGTCATCTTGCAACTTGTGTCATCTATAGAAAATATGACATCCAATACACCCCTATTGTAAGCGGAGTATAGACCCTCCGAGCATTCTACAACCCTATCATGTTCAAACGATGAAACCCATAGTGTTGGCCAAGCAAATGTGATTCTTTGCGAGTTTGGAATAAAGACTACAATGTAATGCGTGGTGTCAAAGGTTTTACCAATTTTAATAATAATAACAGTATGTTAGAGAAAACGGCGCTCTGTGTACAATAAAGGTACCTCTACTTAATATATTATTATCATTGATATGTATTTTTTTCATGGAAATCATTTTCTTTTTCAGGTTTTCGTAACATTTCATGTTTAATTTCTGAGTAGAATCTTATGTAACAATCGAAGTCATACAAAGCACGTATTGGCTAGGTGGCAAATGTTTTTAATTTCTCACCCTACTAATCGTATCATATAATAAATAGATGACTCCGTCTATCCAATGGTATATCCGTGACATAGGGAACAAGCTACACAAAGTTGCTTATATGATAACACAATATCGTTTTGCGGTAATCGGCAAGTTACGTGATAACATGCATGCCAAAGGTCTCACAACTAGGCATGAACAAAAATCCGTGCTAGAAAATTTTCCCTTAGTTCTAAAAAACCAAGTTCAGGTTGTAAACATGGAAATACTATTTAGATTTTATATATGAATTTGCTTTTTAATAATCAGTATTTAAAAAGACAATATAACGAAACTGCTTATAACAATATCAACACGTTACTCTACCTCATTTGTCTCTGCCTTATATTTACAGTTAATATTTTACACAAGTCCAGTGATATTATACTGGCCGTAGATATGTTGTAAGTTAAATATAAAACACCTGAGGAGCGGTAAATAAATGTAAGGTAGTTAGAAATTTATCAATGGTAAGAGATTGTTTGATGAAGAAAAAACAAGTTAGTTATATTTCTTACTAGCTGTTTCCCGCGGCTTCGCCCCGCGTGGGACTCGGTTATATCGCGCCCAAAAGTAGCCTATGTTTGACCTCAGGTCGTTAACTACATCCCTACCAAATTTCATCACAATCGGTCCAGCAGTTTAGCCGTGAAGAGGTGACAGACAGACAGACAGACAGACAGACAGACAGACAGACTTTCGCATTTATAATATTAGTAGGGATGTTAAAAGTCAATAATTATTTTTATCCATTCACAAATAAATATCATAATAAATGAACATTGCTTGATTGAGAATATTTAATTAGTAAAATACAGAATTCTTCGTGTGGTCTTACATGTATAGAAAATTAATTACGCGTAAAAAAATAATACAATCTCATAAGAGAACGTTCTTTTTTTCTGCGTGGGCCAACAAGGGTTATATTTGTTTGACTTTATTTATTTATTATTTAAGCATAAAACATTTTGTTTTTAAAGTATTGCAAAGTAATTTTTTTTATAAATACATTCACAAATACAACGTGTTTTGGTGCAATAAAGAAACTACCAATTAACGTAACAAACACTACAAAACGTCTAATCTATCTTAATAAAAAGTCTTTGTTTCTACTAGAATCAAATTACGCAAGTCGTAAGCCTGGAAACATATTGGGCGTCGGATGGAGGGACCGATGATGCCGCGATGTTATGTGAAATACGCGGGAAGTCGTCTTATGGACTATTTGAGGACATTCCCAAGAGCTTTCTCATTCCTAATAGCTGGATTTGTAGTTGTTTTAGCACAATTTCTCGGTTTTACTAGCTTTCTTTTTGTTGTTGAGTTCGATGCTGATATTCTTTTTTCATGTGCTTTGCCCCTAGTATGAGTTTTTCTTAACGCAGACGCTAGCGACTGCGTTGGCCATTTAGTATGGCAAACCTGTACAGCGCCTCTGGCGGATAGTAAGACAACTAAGAAATTCCATTCAAAATCATCAAAGAAAAACTCATACTAGGGGCACTTGTTACATTAAACGCTGAATAAATTACATCTTAAGGCCTTCCTTCGGTCTCACTAGCTCTACTTCGCAAAAATTTTTTTTTTCTGTACGTGAGCTTATCAGAAATACTCGCGCAACTTTTTTGCTAGTATCCTTAACTTATATTAGAACCTCGAAAGTCATTGAAATACTATATTATCCGCTTTAGTTTTCTTAGTAAAAATTACTAAAAACGGCCTTTTTTGACACATTGTAAAGGTTTCTAAAGGGGAGTCCTTCGAGCAAGGTGACTAGAGTTTTTGCTGTTAGGCCTTGCAGAGTTAAGGCTTGGCTATTCAGGAAATCTAATCCCATTTTTTTCCACGTTGTTCCTATCCACCCTAAGGTTGGCTGGAAGAAATTGCATTAGCGATAAGTCCGCCTTTGTACACATTCTTTGTATTTGTATTCAACAATGTATAATTTGTATGATAATGGTACAATAAAGAGTATATCTATCTAATAACTTTTAGATGATGCAGACAGAGGTGAAATGATGTCAATTATTTAGTTTTTATTAGAGTACATTCTAAGCGATTTCAATACCCAGAAGCACGGCAAAAAATTTCATTTCAACTGTTGCGTGAAACAGATAAAATATTATCTTTCGTAAACTCTTTGCCGTATTGTTGGCTCCTTTGTATTACTTTTTCTTTGTGCGTCCTTTTCACTCCTCACAAATATTATAACTAAAGAAAACAGGAAAGGAGTGCTAATCTGATTAATATCCTTTCATCCATAGATAAAGAAAATGAGAAACAATGAGCCCCTTTCTGTCTATAATTTATTTTGCTTTTATCTCCGGATTTATTGAGCCGTTTTTAGGCCATTAGATTTACTTACTAAGTAAAAGGATTAAAGTCACCGTTGAATTTAGGTCAGTTTTTATGGATCAATTTTTTTTGTTTACCTTATTTTGGTCTCTGTTTCCTTTGAAATAAGGTTGAATTGGTCAGTTGTGACCCAGGCTGGTCGTTGTAGCTCAGCAGTGTACCATAAGGCAGAGAAATAAATCAGTACAGTTTCATAACTCAATTTCTTTAGTTTCAGCGAGACACAACAAAAGTTATTTCAACTTTGTCTATAAGATTTATGTCTTTTGTACTTATGGATTTATGGTTATGTTGATTATTAAAACAACAATTTATTTTCGTCACTTTTTAATCCTCTCTTTATTATACATTAACATCACATACTTTTATAAGTGAACTAGCTCTAGCACATGGTCTCGATTGCGTTTTACTCTTTTATCGTGGTACAAAACAAATATTATTTACTCAAACCTATTTCTGTGCTAAATTTATTTGGATCCATTCAGCCATTCTGTCGTCAATCAGCATACATACTCATCCGAAATTTTACATTCATTTTCAATATTCATGTACTTCCTGTGTATGAAATAAATAAGGCATTTTACCAAAATTTAATTAATAACTCAGATTTATAGAATAAATAAATCACAGGACTCCTTTCAGCGTATCGTATCGAAAAAACTGGAACCAATCGCTAAAGTGCCCATCAAAGGGAAGCGAAATGAATATTTAAATTTTCTTATTGCTAAGACCGGTAATGGTTACGACTACCCTTAATGCTACTTGGACATTTCTGGACCCTTTTAAGATTCTTTCATTATCATGAAAGCAATCTCTATTTTGGGTCTTTCATCGATCTATGAGCGAGATTAGAATCCGGATCTGTGAGGCCATAAACTCGGAGAAATGGCCTCTTCAAGCTTCTGAACGTATAATTAGGGAGGTGATCGGAAGTAACGCTTTGCTTAATGGTAATTAGCCGAGTCTGGGTTCATCTTGTTACTTTTTCAATAAATCTTTGATAGAGCTGAGTAAGTATTTTGTAAGTTAGCATTTTAGGGGCTCGGTATTCCAACTAAAACTGTTAGATATAATAAATTTATTTGGTCTATTCTTTTAGGTATATCAAGTAGATAAAAAATGATTTAGAGTTTACTTAGTTTTACTCTGTACTACTGTTTAGAAGATTCTGTTATTAACTAATAAAGCAAGTATAAAAAGAAGAATATACCTACTCGTATCTCAGCGTTTTCTAACTATCAACCTGCTACTTATATATTCACACAAAATATTTCCACATTTCATATAAAAAATATAAAAATCTAATGCTAATGAAGTGCTAATGCTGAAGTGTACGAGTATGTTTGCTAATCGTAAACTACTAGCTGGATCTTTTATTCATTAGAGAGAGAAATACTTAAAGGTTTAAGTTATTAGTCTTGTCTAGAAGTTTCAATTATCGTCAGTAAAACTATCGATGGTAAGATTAAAGGCACGGCTATTAGGTAAAGTAGCTTTAAAGTTAAATATTGCAGATCTCTTCGGCAGGACCATCAATCTTTAAGGTTTGCATCTGATACTACATTGATACGAGCTTTTAATCTGAATTAAACCTTTCCATAAAAATTTCTTAGACTGTACCAATCGTGTTTGTAAATATTTGTAAATATACCTAAAATATTTTTATAGAAGAAAAATAACTCTTCCCTCATGACATCTGTGGTCTAGGTTGTCTTCAAACCAGGCTTTCAAACTTAATTGAAGCTTCAGGTTCTTTCTCTGTTAAAGGTCATAATGGATACTTAGTTGATCTTTTTCAGATTGACCTGGGTCTTGGTTATGTACAAATTCCTACAATAAAATATAAATAAGTAGAATTCAAGTGCATTTCCAATAGATTCTCATACAACTTATTGTGATATACAGCTGTATTTTGTACAATAAAAGTTCAATAAAGTAATAAATGAATTTGAATAAATAAATAAACTTACGTATACAAGAATGTTTTCAGTTCTGGAAGCGGAAATAAAACTGCTTATTTATTTTATTACACCTGTGAAGCATGTGTAGTGTTGAAGTTTACATATTATTGTCCTCGTAACGCTTTAGTGAAGAATTTACTGCCAGGTGCAAAGAATCCCATATGTACACATTTCCACTGCCTAGACATGATGTTTTATAGCACTTCCGTTCAGCTACTTTGTAATATTGTGAGAAAACAGAATCGCAGAATTCTTGAATGGTTTGACTTTTTTTTACATTAGAATTGCAGAAATATTTTTTGGTATTATGGTGTTTTAGAACGAACGTAATATTGGATTACCCAAATAAAAACCTTCATAATCTCAAATTTTCATTACACTCAATTAATTTTTCATTTTTTTATCTATATATATAAAAGCGAAAAACACTCACTCACTCATCACGAAATCTCCAAAACTGCTGAGCCGATGAAGATGAAATTTGGCAGGAAGGTAGATTGTGACTAAGAGACGTCCGCTAAGAAAGGACTTTTGGGAATTTTACCCCTAAAGGGGTGAAAAAGGGGTTGCCGGTTTGTATGAAACTTCGTCATTTTTGAAGTGAGATACATGAAATTATTAATTTATATTTGAAGTTGGTAAACAATAAGAATGCACCAATCAGATTTTGAAAATTACATCCCTAAAGGGGTGAAATAGGGGTTGCCATTTTGTATGAAACTTTGTCATTATTGAAGTGAGACACATGAAATTTTTAATTTGAATTTGTAATTGGTAAAAAATAATAATGCATCAATCTGATTTTGAAAATAACATCCCTATAGGAGTGAAATAGGGGTTGCCAGTTTGTATGAAACTTTGTCATTTTTGAAGTGAGATACATGGAATTAAAATTGAAAATGTCTTGGTGTAATATTTTGTATTGTATTGTATTGAATTGTATTGTATGTACACAACATATTGTAATAGGATACAATACATAATAGAAGATAGAGTGCAAAGGTTTTATTTATTTGTTAATATTATAAGTTCAGTAATGTGTCAATAGATGGCACCACCATACATTTTAAAAGTCGATATGGTTTGTCGTTCGCATTTAATCATCATGTGTAGTAATTGAGATTTCAAAATAAATTAACATGTTTTTGCTTTTCTAACGATTTGATTGTGTGTTTAGACGATTTGGTACCTGCTAAATTATAATAATAAAATTAAATTAGAATTGATTGGAGTATGGAGTGGTAATTGCGGCATTATATGATATGGTATGTATGCGTTTTGGGCTACTCATTGATTCGTTTAGTTTAAGTTTGAAAAGTATTTTTCCGGATTTCGGATTTCGAATAGTAGTTTGAAAATAGGTAAATCTTTGTGTTATTTTCCATAAGTTAGTTGCATATCTTAAATATATTGTAAGGTTTCTCAAATAAATTGTAGGTCTTTAAGTATATTTGTATTCATTTCTAATTAGTTAGTAGATTATTATAATTTCTATATATATAAAAGAACAAGGGCAATTGATAAATCAACGCCCAGCCTAAACCATAAAAGCTATAAACTTGAAATTTGGACCGAAGTCTTATGTTAATACGTAGTGCTCAGATAAGAAAGGATTTTTCAAAATTAGACCCCTAAAAGAGTTAAAATTGAGGGCAAATTTGTATGAAAAAAAAATTAAAATCTACACTGATGTACTTGAAACTTGGCAAGAATGCTTCTCAACAAAAATAACTAATGGCGTGTTTCAGCGTTTTTTGAAATTCAACCTCTAAAGGGGTAAAAAGGGGGAGGTTAACTAATTTATCATCACAAAACCGAAACTATAAAAGCCATAAACGTTAAATTTGGTAAGTGTCTTCATTATAATATATGCTGCCCACATAAGAATGGGTTGTTCACAATTTCAAACCTTACATCCAAAAAAGGGGTGAATTTGCGTACCTATAGACAAATTCCATTTGAAATTTCGCCAATTACTAACAACGCATGTTGGCCTATCGGTATAGGTCACGGTTTATTTTTTTGAGTAGAGGGTTCTAATCCTGCTAAACATGACTTTTTTTACTTACTTCTATTTCGTTTTGTATTAGTTTTTTAGAAGTCTATATTTTTGCTTTTAATATTTTAGTAAAGAAATGTTTTAAGAAATAGCTGGAAGTAGCTGGATCGAATCCTGCCACAAACAATAATTTTCTGTTTCGTTTTTTTAATTTGTTTTCTATAATTATTTTCTTTTTTATTTTAATTTTGAAAAGGAACGAATAAATTCATTTGCAAATTTATTTCCGGATAGACGATATCGCAACCCCAATCATTTGCGAGTGATTGATTCGAGTGTTTTCTAATAGTACACACACCACAAGTGGATGAAATCGAGGAGCAAAATTAGCTAATTTATAACAAAAACACATCATCATTTTCTTCCAACACGAATTATGATGGCTTAAATCAACAACAAACGATATTATTTTATTTTACTCCGTTGTTCACTTATCTACTCAACTTATATTCAATCCAATCCAACTAATCCAACTAATATTAAAAATGCGAAAGTGAGTTTGTAGATTTGTTTGCTTGTTTGTTACCTTTTCAAGCCCTATCTACTGAACCAATCTTCCTGAAATTTTGCATACATATAGCTAAGAAGTATTGAGAAGGACATAAGATACCTTTCATCCCAGGAAACAGCACTGTTCTCGAGGGAATCTCAAGCGGGCGAAAGCTAATCTATACTTATAATAATACTTATGATAAATCTGTAGAGAGGTCAATTCTGTACATAAAATATATTTTCAAAATACCTATCAGGGGGTGATTAGTGATCGATACTGATGCCAAAAATGCAATCAGTAAAATTTTTGTCTGTCTGTCTGTATGTTCCTTATAGAAACAAAAACTACTCGACGGATTTTAACGAAACTTGGTACAATAATTCTTCATACTCCTGGGCAGGTTATAATATACTTTTCATCACGCTACAATCAATAGGAGCAGAGTAGTGAAGGGAAATGTTGGAAAAACGGGAGAAGTTACTCCATTTTTTAAGCTTCCGTCGCGTGTGCAGTCTTAATGGTTAAAATTACATAGAAATCAGGATAATAGAAACTAGGAAACCAGAAAATAGGATATTGCAAAATTCCCACGGGAACGGGTTTTAGCGGGAAAAAACTAGAAGCAGATACCCGAGTGAGCAACCGGAACACGACAGACGCGTGAGGGCAGACGTCGTTGATGGTCGTGTCAAATATTGAATTTTGCGGGCGAACTTTTCACTATTCTTGGACGGTTTAAATCTTTAGTAGGTAGTTTTCTGTTGTAGATTACTGTTAAATTTTCCAGGCGGACGTTTCACGGCCCTTGAATTATCTCATAATTTTCTTTTGTAATTTCTAAATTTTGTTTAAATAATTGTAGGTTATAAGTCTTTACGATGATTTTTTGTTAATTTTATACGGAACTCGGCGAGTCCGACTGGCACTTGGCCGGTTTTTAGTTTTTATGTGGTCAAACTTTTACTTTCATTCCGACTGACATCCACATTCTCACCTCTAAATTTCAGAAAGCCTATAGGTACTTTAGGGTTAGCCTCCACTGATCGTATTTTCCTAAATTTATATCAAACCAAATTATCATAAAGTAATAATCTTTAAATTAATAACAATTCATTATTCAACTGAGCTACTTATCCTATAACCTCTTTTAAAAATAATAAAATTAAGAATTTTTTAACCTTTATCCCACACACACAAAGATCTCTCTTTTATAACACGCCACGCGGACGAAGTCGCGGGCAAAAGCTAGTACATTTTATATGTTCGAAACTATGCAAATTTTCAAAGTACTAGGAGTTAATGGTAACAGGTTTAATAAAAATTCCCAAATTTTTGTTATTAAATATAATAATATTACTTACGTATTTTATTCACAATGTTATTTTTGTACAAAATTTGCTTTCAAATTCGTATTATATCAATTTTAACGATGTTAGTAGCGATACATTTAACTGATAGACTAAATACGTATAGATACATCGATAATTAAGATTCGAGAAAAACTTGGCACAATTTTCTTGAAAGCTTAAGCATCTTGAGCCAACCAAATGTCTGAAGTACAGTCTCCTCCGGGATATCTGTAACAATTTTTTTTTATATATAATTATAGGCAATTAAATAAAAAAAGCCTTAATCGTTTCGAGGTTTTATAAAAATAGTCTTAGTTTACATTGAACATGATACTTTTTTTTATAAAAAAATTTTTATAAGTTACTATAGGTAACAAAGTTAACAACTATAATAAATTAATATTTTTTTCTTATACATATATTTAAGATAATATCTAAAATATATGTATAAGAAAAAAATTAAGATAATATCTTAAATATATGTATAAGAAAAAAATATTAATAATAAATAAATTAATAGATCTTATCAGATAATTCGGTGATTAATATATTTCGCTGAAATTGCAATTTAATAAATGTACAAAATCTTCAAGAAAAGAAAAGAATGTTGCTTAAATCCAGATAAATTTTTAAATTAAATGCATTTCAAACCGACGAAGAAAAATAGCTGACACGAACCCTTCTTCTTTTCTGTGGAATGCTTTTCGGACTTTCCCCTAACTAATAAAACCTGAATAATAAAAATGTAATTTATTTCTGTAGTCGTACTGATAAGATTTTATTTTAGTTAGAATTGAGAAGCTCAACAGTCCGGTGGTACGCATATTTTTTAACGTAAACATTAACCACCAGGATTAGGAAGTGCATTATTCGCCCCGTTTTTGTATCATCGCTCAACGTATTCCTTTTAGATTCTATGTACTTATTTATCGGCATACCCGATTTAAAACTGTTTTTTTATAATGTCAGGCAGGATGTGTGTATATAGACTATTGTTTATAGTATAGTACATATTTGATTTGAAGTACATGACTGACTGTCAAACTTACTACGATAAACTACTGATACTGATAACTACTCCGGACATTGACAGCTGTCAGTTTTGTAATGTTTTTCGGCAATGGCTGCGAGCTCTGTAGGGCCTTTTATTTTATCTTCATTTATTTTTAGATCTTCAGATCTACTTATTTCAGACATGTCTGTTTAGCAACTTTTGCCTCAGAACATATGTACTTAGTGTTGTTTTTTTTTTGTTAATAAGGCTTTATATATTATAATCTCTCTGGCAACTGGCAGGACAAGCAAAATAATCATAAATTATATATTAAGGATATAGATATTGGTGTAAGTATATTTATTATATATACATTTTGTATTATTATTATAAATATTTTATTTTATATATTATTATGTCTGATGATGAATCGTTTCACTCTTGTTATTCCAGCAACGACTCTTTTCAAGAAACGGAGACTTTACATACTATATTGCAAAACAAAATGTCAGGAACATCTTTTTTCTTTAATGTCTGTCACTTAAATGCACAAAGTGTTCCAGCTCACCATGCAGATCTTCTCGATACGTTTTCTTCTTCCTGTTTCGATGCCATACTGGTCTCTGAGAGTTGGTTTAGGCCATCCCATTCTTCTTTACATTTTCCTTTACCAGGCTATATATTGATACGCAACGATCGTGAAGATAAATACGGTGGAGGTGTTGCTATTTATCTCCGTAGTCACATACCCTACAAAATTTTAGTTTCATCACCTCCTGTTTATTCTTGTGAAGCTGAATATATTTTTCTTGAGATCTGCGTCAACGGAGCAAAAGCACTTCTTGGAGTCATTTATAGCCCGCCTTCTGTCAATTATTTCTCTCAAATTGAATCTGTTTTTGACTCTCTATGTTCGGATTACACGCATCACATAGTTTTAGGTGATTTGAATACTAATCTGAGGCGTAGTGATGATCCCCGCTCTTAAAAATTGCTTAATATTCTCAACTCAGTGAACCTCTCTGTTTTACCACTTGAGCCTACTCATGTTAATCTTTACACTGATGATACATGGCTAGACTTGATTCTGACATCATCTCCTGATTTAGTTATGAGGTTTGGTCAAGAACCAGCACCTGCCTTCTCGAGACATGATATTCTTTATCTGTCTTATAAATTAAAATCTCCCAAACCTAAGCCTACCATCATTTGGATGCGTAACCTAGCAAATATTGACCATGACAAACTGCTAAAGGATGCGGCTAAGTTAGATTTCACTCCTATACTTGAGGCTAATTCTATTGACGATAAAGTTTCAAAATTTAATTCTACTGTAATATCCTTATATGACACACACGCTCCTTTAAAAGCAGTCAAAATAAAACGTCCACCGTCTCCGTGGATCACCAAAGGCGTCCGTATGGCGATGTCTAAGAGGGATCGAGCTTTTCGTGATTATAAACGTGACCGCTCTGATGACGCTTGGTCTCTTTACAAGAAAGCCCGAAATCGCTGCAATGGAATGGTAAGAACAGCGAAGCGGAAGTATTTCTGCGAAAACCTGTCTGAATCCTCATCTGCTGATATTTGGAAATTCCCCCGCTCTCAAGGACTCTCAAAAAGTAAAAACAGTTGCTCAACTACTTCTGCCTTTTCACTGAATGATTTCAACAACCATTTCTCTACTTCCTCATCTCTGGACCCAGCTCGTAAATCGGCGACTATTTCTCAGATTTCCGCTATGCCCCAATCTATACAAATTTCTTTTTCTTTTACACCTGCAACTGAAGATGACATCTGCAAAATTATAAAAGGCATTAAATCCAAAGCTGTAGGATGTGATGCTGTGAGCCGGCAAATGATCACAGACATACTTCATATAGTTCTGCCTATTCTGACTCATATAATCAATTTTTCTCTCGTCACTGGCAACTTTCCCTCCATTTGGCGGAAAGCGTTTGTTATCCCTCTTCCTAAAATTTCATCCCCTCAAGCTTTAAATAATTTCAGGCCTATTTCCATTCTCCCTTTTCTTTCCAAAGTTCAAGAAGCCGTAGTGCATGCTCAAATATCTTCATTTATTTTTTCTAACTCTCTTCTTACTCCTTTTCAGTCTGGCTTTCGTCCTGGTCACAGCACTGCTACTGCACTGCTCAAAGTCACTGAAGATATCCGTTTAGGAATGGAGAGTACGATGGTCACCATACTTGTTTTAATTGATTTCTCGAACGCTTTCAATATGGTTGATCACGATATTCTCCTTGCTATCCTTCAACATCTGCGATTCTCTCCCTGTGTAGTAAATTGGTTTTCTGATTACCTCCGTGGCCGCCAACAAGCAGTTCGCATGGACCGTGAATTGTCAGACTGGAATACCCTCTCTACCGGTGTACCGCAAGGTGGCATTCTCTCACCTTTACTTTTCTCTATTTTTATAAACCTTCTTTCTTCTCTCATTGGCTGTTCTTACCATTTCTATGCCGACGATCTACAAGTTTACACACAGTCTTCAGTTGAGGATATTGATCTGGCAATCGCCAGGATGAACTCAGCGCTGTTAGCTGTCTCATCGTGGTCCGCTGACTTTGGAATCAGTGTCAACCCCACCAAATGTCAGGCAATAATTATCGGTAGTAGTAGACAAATTAATCAGCTTGATCTTAGTTCTATTTCATCAATCACCTATAATGGCAACGTTATCCCTTTCCATAATTCTGTAAAAAATCTTGGCCTCTATATTGATTCCACTCTCAGTTGGACCGCTCATGTCACTGAAATCAGTCGCTCTATAAATATTACTCTCCAGCAACTGAATCGGCTCAGAAACTTCTTACCCATCAAGACTAAGATTCTATTAATCCAAACGTTAGTTTTCCCTGTTCTGGACTATGCTGATGTATGTTATCCGGACCTTAATCAAGATCTCCTCAATAAGCTAGACCGTCTCATAAATAATTGTATTCGCTTCATCTTTTGCCTCCGTAAATATGACCACATATCGTCTTATCGTTCCGAGCTTAGATGGCTGCAAATTCGTCAACGTAGACAACTTAGGCTTCTGTGTACACTTTTTTCGATTATTACGAATCCTCAGTCACCTGAATACTTAAAATGTAAGTTCAAATTTCTTGCAGACTCTCACGACCGACAGCTTCGTTCTTCTAACTCTCATTTGCTGTTTATTCCTTTATTTCGCAGTAGTTTTATGGCAAATTCCTACACATTACAATCCATCCGACTCTGGAATGCTTTGCCTGCCGATATATTTAAAGAAATTTCTTCTAAATTTACCTTTAAAAAAAGAGTTTATGCTCACTTCTGCGTGTGAAAGTTCTTTGTGAAAGTTTTCGTAAAAGTATTTATGTAGGCTTATATAATGTATATTTATATACTCGTATGTATGTGCATAGATATATATATATTTTTTTTAAATATATTTAGATATATAAGTAAGGGTATAAGTATGTATATTTATGTATTGTGTATGTATGTTTACGTAGTTTAGTATGATATGCATTAAAATACCCATCGTGGTAAATTTGTTTATTTTTAAGTACCTATTTTCCCTTGTAACTTTTTTGCGCCGCACAGTTTTTCTGTTTCTCCCAATGGTTGACTGGTAGAGAATGCTTTTAGCATTAAGTCCGCCAATTGTATAAGTATTTTGTACTTATGGAACAATAAAGTTTTAATAAATAAATAAATAAATTAGGGGCTTAGCCCTTAAATAGTAGGTAATGTCGAAGGGTCACATTGTGTCGTGCTCTAGTTGCTCTGTCTTTTGCACAATACTAAACCTGAGCTAGACAAACGACCCGGCAGTAGAGATGGTCAAGTACAATTCAGTCCATAAAACCATCATGTTCTTTTATGTTCATAAATGGTTGAATGTCCATGTTTAATTATGATTCAAGAAAGAGAAGCCCTAATTATGATAGATCTCCACCATCTGTATACCACACAGTGGTATATAATCCTGAGATTTTCCGTCTTTCGCGACGTAAAAGCTGTTGATGTTAAAAGATTAACTAATTATGCTAAATAGCAGACTTCTTCTTCTTCTTTTCGTGTCAATGACAATCCATTAGATATGATTAGCCCAGTGCGAGGCCACCTCAATCGCCTTCTGATTTGCCTTCATCAAGTCGTTCACTGAACAGGATGCGGCAGAGGTGGGACACGACAGCAATAGTAGACTTAAAGCATATACTTTAAGACTATCTTGCTGAGAAATGCTATCTATGCCCATTTAGGCAGTATGCTAGTCCAGATCTAGAGAAGTGTAAGTGGCCATCAACTAATCTATCGCCCAATATACAATAAGATAAATTTATTTAAAGGCCTTGGAACTCAAAGTCCGATTTCGATCTCAAAAAATTGTGCTCTCTTATCACATATAAAATTTCCTTTTCCTTACCTCATTTCATGTGGCAGCGCAGGTCCTTTCGGTTCGTCACCGAAGTGGACCAAAAACTCTGGATCCAACTTCATACCTCCATTTACGATGTCAACATCTAACTTCACTATCCAACCGCCCTACAAAACACAAACAAAGCTAAACAACTTTTTACAATAAACTAATAATAAATTTGTCAGAAAAGCGTGTAAGCTGAATTGACACAAGTCGTATGGTACATTTAAAATATTTCTTTACTATTAATTATGTAGATTCCAGATTGAATACTTGACAAAAGTTAACAGTATTACCTATTTTTGTTAATGTAATTTTTTAATTATAACATCCGTCTTATTTGAGTGCTTTGTAAATTTGAATACAGGCATATTGGTCTACAATTTAACGGATGTAGTTGTTTGTTCAAACGCAATACAAAGAGTCTTATGAATAATTCAGCTAGCACAGGTGACACGGGCTTGCATAATGTACGTAAGAAAAATAACTGTAGCCCACAAAGGAAAATGCATAAATAAGGGTAGTTTGATATAGGAGATAAAGACTCTTTATTGCGGTCTGTTAGGGGTCACTGAGGGTGCACCCCTATAAAGTATGTAATTTATCTATACCACTTTAAGTGCATGTCGATGTCGAAGGAAAGAAAATGTTTCTTTGTTTCGTACTTTTTATTTTAATTCGAATAAAAACCTGTCTCTGCGATGCTACTATATGAAAGTGTGTGTGTCACATACAATGTTAAGAGATATAATATTTTTAATGAGTTGTCATAAAATGGAAAATTATAAAATCATCATCATTTATCATCTTAGCCGCAAGATTTTTCATAATTATAAGGGGCAAATGATTTCATTCAACCTTGCTTGTCTTTTTTAAAACCTCACTTAATAGGATCAATAAATAGATGGGAAGAAAAGTACTTAAAAAAAATATTTTTAAGGTGACTTTGCTTTCAAATACTACTTTGATGTAGCAGGCGTTCACATCCTACTTTCCATTAGGCGGTCCATGTGCTTGTTTGTTGTCTACTCCATGGTATAAAACAATTTGCAAACCTCTTGAATCATCTTTGAGTAAATCTGTTTGTCCCACGGTGAGAAAAGGGAAGACGACACGTATAGGCGTTTCCCATCTAAAGATAGTTGAAGCATTTGAGGAGCACCCTGTAGCCGCTTGCCTTTGACAACCATCGCAGGCGCAGGTTCCTGTGGGAATCATTGGTTTAATAATAAGGAGTCTTAGCCAAAGTCACAGTTTCGAAACCCATATGAATGTCGATAAGAACAAATGTATGGAATTGACATAAGCCGCGGTAAATCACGTGGTCAATCTTATGTCAATTCAATACATTTTGTTCTTGTCGAACTTCGTTAAGTTTTGACATTGTGACTTTGAGGTTTGAATTTTTATCAGTACATGTACTAATTGTATAAAATTATGAAACTAACAGCATAATTTTATACTGATATTCATTGAATAACAACGTAAACAATTTTGGGATATTAAAAAAATGATAACGACAAAAACATTGATATGTAAGTCAAACGTGAAATGTCGTTCATTTCTTATCAAGGACAAAACGAGCACACCATAAATATAGATAACTCACGATTGAAACTCAACAACATTGTTTAATTTATGATAATTAAGTGGTGTTGTTCAATTAAGTTTAAAATAATTAAATAAAAGACGTAAATTTCCAAAAAAGGTTTAGAAATATCGCAACGAAATAACGAAACATTAAACAAACGTATAAATATTTGAAAGTAATTTAACAAACAACCGAAAGCATAAACTCAAATGAAAAGGGTGACACAGCATAAAAATAATTGTGTTTAGTCATGAAACATTAATTTGAAACGTTACTATTGGAAATTCTTGGGCGACTTATTCTGATTGAGTTGCTTTGTAGAACAGCAATTAGAAGTATTAACACAGTTTGGCTAAATTAAACAAAAATCTTCGAGATCTCCTTAAACTTATTCTCATTATCAAAAGATTCAGTATAATTACTGGGTACTGTGGTGAAACATTAAGCCAACAAAGTTGTCAGCACGCTAGTACACCACAAGGTATTAACAGTGTAAATAGGCTATGGTGACCATCAGCCATCTTTCGTAGACCGTATGCTTCACCGCCAACGTTATCGTATAAAAATATCCTCAGTGCTCAGTTATTTAAAGCACATATTGATAAAATTATATCGAACTAGCTGCACCCCGCAATGATACCCGCAAAAAAAAAACTAATACGAATCACGTACTTTTCAGGAAAGAAGTAGGGGATGTGTTAATCCAAGGTATCAGCTAAGTACCTCCATACTCGTACTAAATTTCACACAAATTGGCCCAGTCGTTTGAGCGTTAAGAAGTAACAAACATAATCACCTTATAGCGAATGAGAATACGAGTCTGCTGTTTTGTATCGCTATTTATTTTGATCTTTTAACTATTATTTCACAATAAATTGACTCCACAATTAATAATGATAGATTGGATTTTCTTGACAGAAGACACAACACTTTTTGAATTCGCAGTTTCTTTTTCATGCGTCGAGTTCATGTTCTGAAGAGGTCGGTACGTGCCGCCACATCACCCCCCTTGGAGTGATGATGTTCCTGATGATGATAATGATGATGTCTGTAAAATAATTATAAAAATTTGGGATTAAACCTAACAACTCGCCCAGATCTCGTGGTGATGGGCGGAGGAACATTGTTCTGAGATGTCCTTTCGCAGTAGTCATCTGAGTCAGACATTGAATAGGCTGGTTTTGCTCTGTCTATAGATATTTTAACCGGGCCTCTATTTAAATCAACGGTTATTGTCTTCTCAGTTCGGCTAAGAACCTTATGTGGACCTGTATAAGGTGGTTCTAAAGATTTCTTTACACCGTCCTTCCTTATAAATATGTATTTTGCGGATTTAAGATCATCATGCAAAAATATTGCTTTTGGTGAGTGTCGAGATGCATGTTGAGGTTGTAAACGAGTGAAATGTCTTTTAAGCTGCTCTGTAAAATCTTCAGGTTTGACTTCTTTGTTAGATGACGGATGAAGGAATTCGCTAGGTAACCTTAATGGTTCACCGTAAACTAACTCCGCTGCAGAACATTTTATATCCTCTTTCCATGCTGCTCTTATTCCAAGAAGTACGACAGGTAAAATGTCCGTCCATCTCTGTTCGCCGTGGGCCATGATTGCAGCCTTTAACGTCCGATGAAATCGTTCCACCATACCATTGGCTGCTGGGTGATAAGCAGTTGTGTGACGAAGTTGGGTACCGCAAAGATTAGTGAGAGCTTTGTAAAGGTTTGATGTAAATTGGCGTCCTTGATCCGTAGTAACAGTCTCAGGACAACCAAAACGTGAAATCCACATGTCGTAGAAAGCTTTTGCTACTGTTTCAGCAGAAATATCTTGAAGAGGTTGGACTTCAGGCCATCTAGTGAATCTATCCACAGCTGTCAAACAGTATTTAAAATCACGGGATGGTGGTAATGGACCTATTAGGTCGATGTGAACATGACTGAATCTTGATGATGGAAGTTTAAAAGTACCTAATGGTGCAGATGTATGACGCTGTATCTTTGACTTCTGACAAGATTCACAAGTTTGTACCCAAGTACGACAATCTTTGCGTATCGAGGGCCATACAAACCGGTCAGTGACCATCTTGGTGGTTGACTTTACTCCAGGATGATTAAGAGAATGAATTGAATTGAAGATCTGTCGACGCCATTCCTTGGTAATAAAGGGTCGTGGCTTAGACAGAGAGACATCACAATATATGAAGATGTTTGATCCTGGAATGGGTGTGTGGATCAACCGTAAGGATGAAGATGGGTGAGTAAGTAAGTCTTGTAGTTCAGGATCTGCTTGTTGAGATTCAGCTAGTTTCTGATAACTAGGAGGCAAACAAACAGCTTCAATGCGTGAAAGTGTATCTGCAGTAAGATTTTCTTTTCCCGAAATGTGCCTGATGTCTGTTGTGAATTGCGATATGAAGTCCAAATGGTTGAATTGTCTTGGCGAACATTGTTGTTGCTTTTTCTGGAATGCGTAGATGAGAGGTTTGTGATCCGTATATATGACAAAGTGTCTACCTTCAATCATATAACGGAAATGTTTGATACTTTCATAAATAGCTAGTAGTTCTCTATCGTAGGCGCTATATAATTTTTGAGCATTATTCAACTTCTTTGAAAAGAAAGCGAGTGGTTGCCATTCTTTGTTAACCAACTGTTGAAGTACCGCACCCAAAGCTGTGTTTGAGGCATCAGTCACAAGGGCTAGTGGTGCATCTAGCACAGGATGAGCTAGAAGTGTACATTTTATAATACTTTCCTTGCAGTCGTTGAAAGCTTTGAGTAGTGCTGGTGTCCATATAAGAGAATTAGTACCTTTAACTTTAGGACCAGAAAGCATATCATGTAGTGGGGCTTGATCGTCGGCAGCATTTGGTATGAATCTTCTATAAAAATTTAACATGCCAAGAAACCTGCGTAAGCCATTAACCGTTTTTGGAGGATCAAACTCTTTTATTGCTGTAATTTTATCTGGTAATGGATGAGTACCTTGTTCAGTGATCTGGAATCCGAGAAAAGTTACTTCATTTATGCCGAATTCACATTTGCCAACATTGATGCGTAGACCATATGTCTCAAGTCTTTTGAATACAAGCTCCAGATGTTCCAGGTGTTGTGATTCTTCTCTGGAAAATATTAAAATGTCATCCAAATATGAGAAACAAAAATCTAGGCCACGTAGTACCTCGTCGAGAAATCTTTGAAAGGTTTGAGCTGCATTTCTGAGTCCAAAAGGCATGTACGGAAACTCAAATAATCCAAATGGTGTCGTAATTGCCGTTTTAGCTACATCTTCAGGAGCCATAGGAATTTGATTATATGCTTTTAGTAAATCAATTTTGGAAAATATAGTGCAACCAGATAGTCTGTGTGAAAAATCTTGAATGTGACGAATGGGATATCAGTCTGGTATAGTGCGGGCGTTTAATGCACGATAGTCGCCGCAAGGTCTCCAACCATTCTTCTTAGGTGCTAGGTGAAGTGCCGAGGCCCAAGGTGATTTTGAAGGGCGAGCAGTGCCATCTCGAACCATATCCTCGAAATGTTCCTTCGCAATTCGAAGGCGATCAGGTGCCAGTCTGCGTGGTCTGCAAAAAACTGGAGGTCCTGGAGAAGTATTAATGAAATGGGTGGTAGAGTGCTTGATTTCTCGATGGATGCCAGGGGGTTTGACCAAATCAGGAAATTTATCTAGTAATTTATGAAAAACGGTATTACCAGTAATTGCTTTGATGCTTGTTTGATTGCAGTCTCTAATTGTGCCAAATGATGAGAGAGTAGTGGTACAATCTAATAAACGTCTGTTTTTACAGTCGACTAAAAGGCCATAATGTGCGATAAAGTCAGCTCCAATTATAGGTCTTTCGACGTCAGCAACAACAAAATTCCACGAAAAGTCTCGTCTCAATCCTAGATCCAAATGCATAGTCATTGTTCCAAAAGTATTTATTTTTGTTCCATTTGCAGCTGTTAAAACGTAGTCTACTGGTTGTCTAGATTGACGTAAGAAACGTTGTGGTAAAACGCACAAATCAGATCCTGTGTCAATTAAAAATTTAACTTTTGTCTTTCTATCTGAGATAAAGAGGCGACTCATGGGTGTAACTTGGCAGTTGTCGGTCGCGGTTACAGACTGCCGCTGGAGTTTTCCTGCTTGTTTTTTAAGTAATTGCATGGCTGTGTGCATTTTTGTGCTTTCTCACCAAAGTTGTCATGATACCAACATACTCCTGGTGTTCGGCTTCCGTTGCGGCTGTGAGATTGAAATCTTTCTCGAGAATGACTGCGTCCACGAAATCGTTGATTAATTTGATTAATTTTGAGTTGGGCTATTTCCTTTTGTAGTTCACTAATTTGTTTAAATAAATCATAATAATTATTTGATGTGTAAGAACATGAGGCGGTCGATAGAACAGATGTTTGTTGAAAATTTCCTTCTGACGAAACGCTCATTTTTAAGTTTTTTTTTACGTCGTTGTAAATAAAATTTTAGGTCACCAATATAGCGAATGAGAATACGAGTCTGCTGTTTTGTATCGCTATTTATTTTGATCTTTTAACTATTATTTCACAATAAATTGACTCCACAATTAATAATGATAGATTGGATTTTCTTGACAGAAGACACAACACTTTTTGAATTCGCAGTTTCTTTTTCATGCGTCGAGTTCATGTTCTGAAGAGGTCGGTACGTGCCGCCACAACCTTTATAATTGTAGTGGGATAAATACTAGGTGTGTTAATGAATTGAAATTGAAATTAAACATCTTTCTTATCAAATGGGCAAAGAACAAGGTTAATCGTTCCTACACTCTTGTTACACATATTTTTATAATCATATTATTACTTTAACATACGCACCTTAAACTCCTTATCTTCCAAAACTTTGAGATTATCATGTTGAACCAGTCCACCAAATCGAACAATTCCAGTTAACTTCGGGTTTTTCCGGTCCGAAATATCATACTGCCTCACATCGCCGTGAAGCCAGCACGACAAATACAAGAACTTATCATCCAGGGAAATGAGAATGTCCGACATTAAACCTGGAGAAAAAAGTTAATAGCACTGTCATGTTTCAAAGGCAAGAGATTGAAACGAAATCAAGAATATAGACTTTCGGTTCCGTAACGATAATAACGAATGTAAAATTTTATATTCTGTTTGATTGGAACATGATGTGCATTTTTAAATCAAACTTAAGAATGGGATGTAGTTTCAAAGACTACCTACCCATTTTGTTAAATCAAACGACACGATAACGTTAATCCGAACCGATTAAAGATGGTATGTAATGAATGTATGTCATCGTCTACACATCATGTCAATTCTCGAATTGAACTTAAACCCGTTCTTGAATATAAAAAAAGCGAGTTTACAAGTTATTGATGGCAGTCTTCTTCCTATTGAACTGAAGGTTAGACAATATCATGGCAATCAAAAATTTTGAAGTCGCTCATGGTATGGCTCTACTAAAATAAGTATGGCAGTATTTTATTTTGTGAAACTTTGATTTATTTATTTTTGAAATAGAGCACTTTAAAAGCTGCACATACTCTATGTAAAAGATTTTTATTTTTATTTGGCGGCTGGAATATACGGTTAGCTATTGCTAAGATAGATTCAAAAGAATATTTGAAGATTGGACTAAAATGTTTAGACTAAGAAACGTAGCAGTTCGGCCTGATCCGACTTTAGCAAAGTAATTTTCGAACGAGCAACGCTAATATTCAAGAAAAATGGAAGGTGTCAAGAGAAGGAAATTATTTTTAGAAGAAAAATGCGTCAATGCGTAATGACCTAACTTGAGATTGGTCGCAACAAAAGTGTTCTCGCCGAAAAGTTAATGTTTGATAAACTTAAGATATAAAATATCGAGAGTAAATATACTCAACTTAGAACAAATTAATCCTATCAGTTAGTTTATGAATAAAATCTGTAACTTCAATTTTAGCTGTTTTGTATTTTTCATTACTATTTATTACCTTTGTTGTTTGAATTATGTTACAGAATTGAAATATACTTAATATAACGTAGACATTGAGTACAATCCGATAAATAGAAGTGGTCCACCCAGGTTAATTCTACCTTAGGTTAGTCTACCTACAAACGGATAATTTGTATCTCTCTTACCATATATATTTTATTTTTTTGTATTCCATTCTTTTGTATTGCTTCGACGTCTTTTATCAGCTAGATGATTTCTACATATATTCGTTATTTTGTGATGCCAGAAACAAGGAAAGTAGGAAAGTTACCGTTAAGCTGGGACTCGACACCGCCTTTAGAAACTTTTTTAGCTGGTATGTCGATGACTTTGTCGGCTTTCCACGTCCCATTCCCAGTTTTGTAGAACCTGAGAAGATAATTTATATGATATTCAAAAGCATTCACTCAACTATTCTTCAATGTTTTACGTTTTTTCAATCACTACACAAATTTTATGTTTTTGTCTCTGTCTGTCTTAAGGGTATTGGCTTCAATAGTAGGTACATACACACCACACTACCGAATGGGTAGAAAAGCTCGTTACCACTAAATACTTAGATGATTGACAAATAAAAATAAATTTATTATATGTATTTTTTCGATTTAGTTTGTATACTAGTGTGATACTTAAAAAATATCTTAATCAAAAATATAATAAAATTACCATCCTAAATAGTTTATCTTCAACAGTTATCTGAAATGATTCTTGACATATGTTCTGTAAGTAAAATACATCACCACAAATCTCATACCTGTAAACATTAGCCTCTAGAGCACACCCGACAAATCCTTCGGCGGCTTTAGGATCGTGGAGGAACCTGATCTCGAGGGGAGCGATGCCTTCTTTGCCCAGATCTATAACTTGTTGCAACTCGTGAGTCGACCATTTATACACATTAAGTGAGCTGCCATAGCGATCTTTATTATTTACATCTTCTGCATGAAATCCGCTGTCAAAAAGAGTAAAGTCAGATATTTCACTAACAAACTTCCTAATGATGTTATGAAATATACTTAATATCAGTCACACGATTATCGGTATTGATTTTAAACTGATTGATTTCAACCATATTTAATAAAGTACGGTATCTCAAATACTACTAGACCATTTAACTATCACAGTCTACCTTGGTTTTATTTTTATTTTTATACTGTAAATAGGTTAACGGTCTACTTAATAAGCTGAAGAGTCGGTACAATAATGGAAACCAGAACTATATTTAAAGATACCATATATATTCATAATACATTTCATCTCTTGAGTGTTACATAATCTGAGCGCACGATGTAAGTAATTCCTTCAAGAGTGGGGCTTCAAGGGCGCTGACTCTACTAAATTAGTGGATACTGCGTAATCTATTAGTTTATGCTCCGTCCTATGTATGTACTTAAGTACTTTGGGGCGGAAAACTTAAGTTTAGACATACTTGTTTATAGGAATTTGCATGATATTTAATATAGACATTGTTTAACTTGTATGAAGCCTTTGATCTCATTTTCATTAAATTTGATAGTTATACACTAGGTACTAAAAAATTAGAAGCAGTAGATTAATAGGTACTAAATTTTATGTCTCTTTAATAGAGTATATTTTTCTTTAAATTCGTCACTTTAAATTAATTGGTTCTACGTCTAGTTACTAACTTAAACAGTTCTTAGATGACTAATTGGCTATACAGCTAACAGGTTTGTTTTCGTAATATTTTTAATTTAAAAAATAATGTAAGTAGGCACCTATATGATAATCAGGTGATCACCCACTGAGACCTGAGTACACCAACATTAAAATAATTATTATTAGGTGTAAAACACCTAAAACGGCCGTTTATTTGTATTATTAAACTGCTGTTTGATAATATGAATTTTAATAATACTTTTAGCAGTGGTATCGTCTTAAACGATTGTTTTATATTGGTGAACTCAGACCTGAGTCTTAAGAAGAGACAAATTATGTAATCATCTAAACGGCACGAACTCAATGAGTGCCTTTTCTGTTAACAGTAATGCACAAATTAAAATACTTACGATTTAAAATATTTCGGAGTACCCCATTCACTAGCAACCATTACATCATGGTAGGGTTGGTACCAAAAATCGTATCCGAACTTGGCCGGTTTACCCTTCGTCCACGTCCCTAAAATTCAATCAAGCGTTAAAGTTATTTAAAAAGGTAATCTTCCTTCGTCAAAGTGTATAAAGGCCGTTATTCACCTGTCATTCTCAAAGTCTTGGAATCGATGAGCACAAAATCCCCCTTTCCGTTTTCGTCTTTATCTCCCATCGTGGAAATCATGATTTCGCCAGTCGAGAGGCAGTGCGCCGTATGGGGGAAACTGCAGTTGAATGACCTCATCTCACTGCCGTCGATTACCTGGTAATGAGATTTTCGTAGACTCGATAAAAGGGACGTAACCTTTGCGTTTTCTTATGTGTTTAGATGGTAATAGAAGTGAGACTGCGACAGTTTCCTATCTTAACAGCTTTACTTTCTGTTTTAAGTACATTAACAAAGTTTAGGTCAAGCGCATGAAGTATACTTTTATTATTTGCTGTAAAATATATTTTTTTTAAATATCTTGTGATTGTTTGATAACGTCGATATTTCGAATAGCTATGTCAATGCAATAAATAAACGACTTAATACACAGATGTATAAAAAATTGACCTTAAATTGATTTTTTAAATGTATCTTTTTATTTAGGTGTTGTACAGATTGTATTTTAAACCTTTGTTAGATAGTAGATATTAAGGTTTTTGGTGTTAGTCATATAAAAAATAAATCAAAAACACTGGTATTTTTTGCTGAATTCAAAAAGGTATATAAAGTAACTCAATTATGAAAAAATGACAGATATCTGTATCATTTTATATATGACAATAGTATTCACAAATGGAACGAAAACTTGTAACTGTATTTTTCATTCACGGATCAACACAGGATGTGCGAAAAAGGCCAATAGAGCCAATAACGAGTTCAGAAACTGTCTGCAAGTTGGAATGTGCGAAGTACCAAGTTTCCCTACAGAATTGGGATGAGTTCGGCACTAGTTGTGCAAACTATGTGCCAATAATTATCCTACGCTTCAATCGATAGCGCTGAGGTCTGCCTGCAATTTCGAATTTCGAAAATTCCTAAATAGTTTACTAGCTAAAGTATATCACTACAATATTATAGAAGAGTTTGCTCAGTTAGAATTACGTTTTGTACTATGTAATAAGTAAAGTAAATGGTTTTAAAGCTTATACATAATATAAGCTACATTTTCTTTTTTGGCACAGGCCCTCTATACGCATGCGATTCGAGTTCCTTTATAAATCTAAGAATGCAATGAAAAATTATTGTCGATGAAATAAATTTAGTACCTAGTTATGTAGTCATATTTTTATCAAGAAATGAGTTGAAATATGAGCAGCTCTAAAATACATTTTTAAGGCACTTCTTATCTCAGACTTCTTTGATCAATTGAAATATTTCGTGGTGAAAGGATTAGGCATGTTTCCGACTAGATTTTCCACACCGATTGTTTCATTAAGTCACATGGGTTGGCAAAGAGCCTGCCCGTATGTCCGAACAAAAACTAGGCAGGATAACGGGCACACCTCAGATATCTACAGTGAGTCTGAAGTGACTTACTATCAGCGTCTTCAGATCTTTCTCCTCAAACAAAATACAAAAAAAATAGCCTAAATACAATAAATAGTTGTTAGCGCCCGGTAACATCACGTGACAGGTATCGCCCCACTACAGGTAAACCCCTCTTGGCAGTAGTAGTGTCGGGGTGAGTATGAGTATAACGCTCTCTTCTCCTTGGGTTCGCCGAGCGGTGCAGACGTGTATTGTGCTCTAGTGGTTTAACATGGCCTTTATTAGTATTTGATATTGATATGATATTGCTGTTGATAATTTTAATATGTGTTCAAATGTAACTGTAGATTAACATAGGTAGGCACGGACGAGGGATTGGTACGCTTCAGGCTGGATCCCAGTGATAGGAGCGGGGTTGGTGCTCCTATCTTTACCGTGATTAGTGCCAAAGCTTAGACACGAATGGGTAATTAGGTCGGATAGCTAATATAGTTTACAAAACATTACATCAGATGGCAGCCCAGACCGACGTGACATCTGGTAGTCGTTAAACGAGTCATGTCAGAGGTCGAGTGGTGGTTCCGAAGAAATCCGACAACAGTCTGCATTGACTGGGAAACCGCTACGCAACGATCAGATCTCTATTAAAAGTCCGCATAGGCCTCGGTTATTGCATTTTGCACGAAATTATATTAAAAAAAAAACGCGCTGTCTATACAATGTAGAAAACCTTAAAATTATAATCTTCGCATAAAAATAATATCTGTTTCTAATCTGTTTTGATACAGTTAACATATCAATAACAAAAAATAAGCATAAGTGATGTATCAAACTATTTGAACTACTGCCTTTCAGCCTTACTTGCAAAGTGCAGTTCAGATTGGCTGCCAGGAATTTCAATTCAGTTCTGTTCGACAAAATATTAGTTCTCGAAATGCAGGAAATGTTTCCTTGTAAATAAAGTCCCCCCAGCTAGATTTAAATAAATTTTCTGATAATACGCTTACATATATACTTATAAAATTAATATGAGTTTTAAGGAGCCCATGATGATTTAAAGCGTATCATCACACTAGTGTAAAATAAGTAAGTATACTTAATGATAAAGCAGTGAGTAGAAAGAGATAGTATAATGTTGAAAAGTCTTCTCTCAGAGTTCAAATCACAGATATTTTTGTTTTCCTGTCTTTATAACTAAATAAAAAATAATTATTTATAAAACAGTTCATAAAAAATTCTAAAAACAAAATTTACTTATAAAACTCTAAACTTTGTATAAGTTCTCAACTATTTGTTATCGTAACAGTGAATAAGGAAAGTCAAAATTCCCAAATTTACGATGCAAATAACTCTTATAACTACAAATCCACCCCTGTAATAAAGTTGTGAAAAACAGCGCAAAATATAGTCGAGAGCAGAAGCTAAGCTCAGCTATATTCGAAAAATATTTTTGACTAAATAGACGGGTTCGTAGTCGCGAGTCGACACGACAGAGACGATTGATTTTAATAAAACTACTGCACGTGCGAAAAAGAATAATAGAAAAGTATGAAAAATACATAATTAATTCTTAACTTCCATTACGTATTCCAGTTATTTTCATTTTACCAGCAAACTACTGTATCGTTTCTTTTAATACCAAAATATATCCTTTCAATGAAAAAATTACAACTTAACTGCCGGAGTCACAAGGTAACAGGAAAAATGAGACCCTTCTTCTTTTTTGATGTTACTTGAAAATATTAAATGTATTACTTGATTGTGTTTACTTATTCAAATCCTCAACAAACTATTGTTTTGTGTAAATAAATCTTCTGTATTTCTTTATTTTGTGCACCAAAGCATAAAATGCGAGAAATTAAAAAACTTTGCGAAGCGTTGACATAAAAATTCAGTTTACGAGTTGGGCGACCAACACGGCTGTACTCGACTGGTATCTTAAATCAGAAAGCTTGCATAATTTAAGCACAAAGGAGAAATTTTCAACATGTACCTAACTCGCGATTTCGGTAATAGTAAACTAGCCATTCTACTAAAATAGTCTAGTAATAAATAGTGTCTGGTGACTTTAACATAATTAATTTTACAGATATTACTAGTTGTAATCGAGTAGAGTCGAATAAATATTTAAATACCTGCTTACTTAGTAATTGCGGCTTTTGATATAGCTGGAAAAAATTGGCATAAGAATGATCAGCCAAATATTGTTTCAAATAAGAATTCAGAAATTATGATTTTTAGTGTAGGTATTAATTAGGAGTAGGATCATAAAACTCGTAGAGATTTGGGAGAACTAATATAGGACATCGATATTAGCGCAACAGAAGCCAAAACAAAATAAAACAATGTAATAATATAACTAGTGTGTAAACAACAATAAACAAGTTTTTCTTTCCACGTACTGAAAGAAGAAACTACTATTTTTAGCTCTATTTATTATTGATTCGATTACAAATCACACCAAAAAAACTATCATTTTCAAATATTACAATAGCCGAGAAGAAAGCACCATCTCCGGATATATTTTCCTATATAAAATACAAAGTAGTCGTTACGAATGTAAATTTTCTTTGAGAAAGTCGTTTTACCCTAATTTACAGGTCACTATTTTTACGGACTTGCAAAAGTAAAAAAGGGGAAAATTTAAAACTTGATATACTATTTATAGTATACTAACTTTCACCCGCATGAATTTCGCGCAGAACAGAGCTTTCGCCCGGGATGAAAGGTACCGTCCTTCTAAATACTCCTAGCTTGTGTATGCGAAATTTCAGAAAGATTGGTTCAGTAGATAGGGCGAGAAGAGGTCACAAAAATACCAACAAATATACTAACTCACTTTCGCATATTTAATATTAGTTGAGATTTTTTGCCGAGAAGGTTCAAGATTAAGACCACAACAGGCACTCCATTTTCTTCAAAAAGATGACAAAACGACAAACGCAGGACCGAATTTTCTAACTTTACTCTCGACGATATACTTAACTACTGACTATTGTATCTTTTTAGGTAAAGAAAGATAAAACTACTATATTACTACTCATTTGAATCTACAATTTTAATACAAATAATTTGCTAAAATACATACGACTTGCGAAAATGGACTACGGCTCGATTACCTCCAAACAATCTAAATTTTGTTACTCCAGAAATTTGCCATTTCTATGCCACTTTTGTGGCCGACAGTAGGTACTGTCACAGGGCAAGAAGAACGACAGAAGACAAGAGATTTCCCTCTATGATACCTAGGGTGCCACTTGCATAATAAATTTTATTGTGCCCTAGATTTTTTTACAGTACCCAATAATGTTATACTGTCTCTCACTTTTCAAACTGGAAAACAACAAGCACTTATATTGGTCCAAGAATTTGAGAGCTGAGAGTGAGGTTCTCAAGAAACAAGTACAAGGGTCAACGTGTAGATGCTAATGCTACAATTTTATTCATGAATTTCGACGAAATAAAAATAATCAATTATACAGATAGTTTCAGTCAGCCAGTGAATGTTTCAACTCAGTTCCGCAACAGTTTACGGGAACATAAAAGTTTTATGGTATGACATCCACGCTGTAACTTTTTATTGAAGACTAAATTTTAAGTCTGAATTTTCAGGTACGTGGCTGTAGTCCAAAAATGGTAAAACCGTAGATAGTTTCAGTTAAATAACAGAGATTTACTGGTTTATTTATGCTAACATTGTTTAAGAATGACAAAGTAATGTGGTATGGGCGAATATAATATGTTTGATTTGTATCTGTTCTGGTGTGTTTGAAACCTTATGAAGGTACTTTAATATAGATTTTTTTTTCCAAACTGTCGGCGACGGGCATGCTGTGACTAACAATAGTGAGAAAGTATGAGCACCTGTCTGCCGTTTAGTGAAAGCACGCAAGAAACTTGCACAAGTCCTAGCATTAAGTTTTTCTTTCTTATCTTTCTTATAAATAAAAATCAATTGCTGTTCGTTAGTCTCCCTAAAACTCGAGAATGGCTGGACCGATTTCGTTAATTTTGGTCTTGAAATTTTTAGGAAGGTCAGGAAAGCCGGGTCAGCAAGTTCGTTTATTAGTTTTGAATTAGCAGGAACAGTAACACAGAAGCGAAGGCTGTTGGGACAGAAAGATGGCAATATTGGACCTACGTACTAACTTAGTGGTCTATACTGAAAGTACTAAAACTCATAAAAACAACATAATATATAGTGATGAGCATAAAAATAATAAAAGGTACCTTATAAATCTCTGGCTTCCTGGGATCAGTTCCAACGTCAACAGCGTAGACATTGCAAGATCCTAAAGCAGGCAAAATGAGGAGATCTCTTTTCAGGTCGGGGTTCTCATGACAACTGGAACACACGTTCCACCCGCTGTGGTGAAGCTCATCTTCCACATTCCCAGTGTAAGTACGGTGAATGACCTGGTTGAACAAAAAACAAAAGTAGGCATAGATATATATTTGAAAAATATGGCAGATCCCTGAGTTAGTGAACTGTCAAAATTTGTTTATGAAGGTAAATGACCAATAAAACAGTATGCACTTGAAATTGATTACTGAACTATATTTACTGGTTACACTTAATACATTACATCTACATTAATAAGTATTCTTTTATTTATATTGGTTAAATGAACTTATACGAAAAACATGCTCTTGTATTGCGCGCCAATGTTCTTATCAATTTTTAAAGTAACTTTTTTGAATAGTGGCCAGTATTTACTTTTTCACAGCCAGCTGCAATAACGCAGAGCTGTAGCATAGCTTTTTTATACATCCTGGCAAATTTTGCAGCATCCATGCAGTCTCTCCATGTAATTGTTAGTAGCATCTAAGTATTTTTCGTTATAGTTTGTTTATTAACTATACTCCTACTAATTCTACTAATATTATAAATGCGAAAGTCTGTCTGTCTGTCTGTCACCTCTTCACGGCTGAACTACTGGACCGATTGTGATGAAATTTGGTATGAATATAGTTATGCACTAGGAGTCAAACATAGCCTACTTTCGGGAGCGATATAACCGAGGCGCAAACGGACGGAGCCGCGGGCAACAGCTAGTCCTATATAAGATTGAAAAGAAAAATACATCCTATAAATTGGTGTGAAAACAGCACAAAAAGTGTTCTAAAAGCAATAACTATGGCGAAAAATCCTGCAATGAATCCTGTCGGACGATATATTGCATTTCGCCTGTTAATTTACTTCCGAAATAGGTACGAAGCACAATAATACGGACGTGGGTTGGGATCTTTTAGGATTAGGGTACACAATTGCCTGGACATATACATAAAACTGACCAATAAAGGGAAATTGAAATTTGTCTTGGTAGATATTTTTATACCTTTAAGTTTTTTGGTAGTTAGGGATCAGCGGCCAGCAGTCAGATTGACTATAACTATTTTTTTATTGATTCAATGCATGTAAGTTCTATTTAAGATGGAGAGGTGCAGTCTCTTCCAGGTAAGCAGGTTTGTTATTTTTTAAGCAACATGAATAATATAAGAGATTAAAGATACCTATCTACATATTTAAAAGACGATTCTTTAGTATATAGACCCGTCCATTCTCGTTTCCTATTGCTTCAAATAACAAACAGAGAATGTTATATCATTTGTTACCTTTTTTAATAATATAGTGTTTTCCATCAACAATGGCGTTAAAGAAACGCAAAGGTAGAAAAATAACGCTAAATCCAAAAATAGTCGTTTTTAGTTCTTAAAATTATTGCTACTGATGGACTCCAGAGAAACATAGCTGTGAATGCAACTACTGATGTATTCATATAATTAATTTGCAAGCAAGAAACAATCTAAGATACATAATGTATTAAACACTTAGGAGAGACCTTTGCCCAGCAAAGGGACAATATAGGTTACAAAAAAGACTAAAGAGATTTTAAGCATGTAACCACTAGGTCAAATCAAAACTTTCTTGTACACACCTGCGCGAAGAAAGTATAAAACACGTCTTTTAGGGAAGTTCCGACATTCTGAATCCTTTGAATTCCTTTTAGAACCCGAAGTTATTTACCGATTTGTACGCCAGTAAGTAAGTTTACCAAACTACTTACATAAATTCGTTTAGAAGTTTGCACGCGCCTTTGAACGAATACGTACTTATTGTTTGTGATACAGTCTGTTAAAAATATATACATGAATTCATACGCTACATGGTTTCTTTTTTTTCTAAATAGTCATGAGTGGTATTGGGTAAGACTCGTGAATGCATCGATCCCGAAAGATGAGCAGAAATTGCTAAAAATTGGACTTTAAATGGGCGAAGGAAGAACCTAGAAAAAACCAAGATAGAGAAATGCACGCAGTTTAAGAGACTTTGAAAAACATTGGAAGGATATTATACTCGGACAGATATTAACTGCCTCTGTAGTCCAGTGGTTAAAGCGTTTGCCTTTAGATCTGGGGATCGTGGGTTCGATTCCCACGGAAAGCATACGTAGTTAAGTTGTTTCCAGTTTGGTTAGGATATAACAGGCTTGAATCACCTGACTGTATGACAATAAATATGATTCCGTGCTTCGTAAAGTACGTTAAGCCGTTGGTCCCGGCTGCCATCTGTATAATAGTCTGTATAATAACTGAATAATAGTCGTTAAAGGAACACGTCAGAGGCGGTTCTTAGGTATTCTGACACCAGGGTGTACATAGTCAATTGATTTGCACAAAGATGGACATATCACCGCATCCAATAGATATAAAACACACCTTAAAGATACTTGGTGGTCTGTCGATCACAAAGCATTAATTTTTTTTTTTTTCGGCAGATACACTTCATTCAATATTCAAATGATTAGTGTCAGAATGTCAGGTACATAATAAATAAAAGGAATGTATTATAACAATGAGATGTTACTTATTATTAATGTTAGTCACTGTATTTCCATTAGGTTGGTAAGTTAATCAACTCACGCTCTCTCGTGAAAGAAAGGCGGAAGGTTACCACACATCTATATACAATTTTCGGAATAATGCTATGGAAGTCCTCTTAGAATATTTTTTATAGTTCAATTATGTTTTATTGACTTCATTATTAGATCTTTTTCTACAATTAAGTATGAAGATTGAAATGTTTATATACTTATCTAAAATATCCAAATAGTGACGTTTGACTTTTTATAGATTGTATGGCAGCGATTTATAATGAACTACGTACGTTTAATGATGAAAACAGAAATATTCAAGAAAAATATCACCATACCTTACAATAAGTCGGCGAAGAAGGATCCACGTCAATTGTAGCCAAGTAATCCTGTTTTGCTCGGTCCGGTTGCACGCAGACCACGTACAAGAGCTGCTCCCGAGTTCCCTTTGTGAAAGCTTCTAAAGGCGACGAGTAACCCGGTCCTTTGCCTGTCACAGGATTTTGTTAAATTAATTTGTTTTTGCATATATAATATAATAATAATATAATAATAATAATAATAATCTTTATTCATTCATTTCCACAAACTTTAGCTTACTTCACTAAGTGTTACAAACTATGGAAAACCCACCACCAGAAGTAATATCACTGGCATCTAAACTAGGCTTAGCCTGTAACTTAGGTGCCAGTTTCTTCCCATGACTTATCATAATACTCGTATCTTATAACTAATACAGTGAACAGAGACAGTGCACTCGTCCGCCGCGGTCCGAGAAATTTCTGTCTACCTACATGCATTCAAACAAATCACTATGCGCGTGGACAGCTAGTGCAAGACTGGTATTTGCGACTACTTAAACTGTGGACATGAGTAAATATAATATGCATTAGTGACTAAATTATTTAGTACGTAACTGTAGAACTGTAGAACTGTTGAAAATTGAATTCAATCTTGAACTTATCCGTGCTTTTTAATATCAATCTTGGCTGTTATTGCTACATGGCATTCGTTTAGTTTGTGTCAGATGCCTATAGGTAGGCTGTCAAAATCTGTCATGTTGGCCATAAGCACACCCGAAACGAATACTATTGGGTTGGCCTTGTAATTATGTAATAAATGTTGTGTTTTATGTTCCGGTTGTAATAACTAGCGCTACTTTATTTACAACCATCTTTTTTATTTTTTATTTTATTTCAGTTTTTTTTTATTTTTGTAATTACTCTAATGTACCAAATAAACGTGTTTTTTTTCTTTCTTTCTTAAAAACTTTAGAGTTTTGAGCCGCAGTGTATTCGGGCTCTGAAGCTGGAGGTGTAATAGGGAGATACGCTCAGGTGAAGATGAAGTTAAGGTAGAGAGTATTGTCTTCATTTTCGAATTGACACAAATTCAATCAATCATATTTTAATATATCAATAGTCTGGCAAAGGCTTTTATGTCGGTCGACGAAAATTGAGAAAAAAAACACTACCTCAATTTTCTCAAAAGCACTTATGGGAACATTAAATTTCATTTCATACTTAATTTCCTCCTACTCTCTTGGGCATCCTCAATTTTTCTCACAAATAAATTGATTGCTGAAAAACGAACTGTCACTCCCAATAAATTGTCGATGTGCATCATAACATTATTTTTCCGTTGCATAAACGAGGGTTGCGGGCAAACACCGAGGGATGCCACCCCTCTCAATTTAGTAATCACGTCAGGTATTGGCTGCATATAAATTACTCCTTTGTAGCCTGTAATCCCGTCAATCGGCTATTGTTTGGTCCTCATTTCGCCTATAACTTTCCGCGGTTAATTGGACAAAGCAGGACAAGATATTTTAATCAGAGCTATATTAAAATCGATATTTATATACGATATTATTAATAATTTGGGTTTTTTGTATTGGTATAAACCTTTCAAAATAACGGTAGTACAGATTTTATTTTCCCAGTTTTCAACAAGAACGTTATTGTAGTAAGCAAATTGTGAAGTAAGTATATTGCACAAATAAAAACATCATTTTTTAACTAACTGCCGCCCGGGATTTACTCAAGATTTCGCAGAAATTAAAAAAAAATCCGTATAAATTTGTTATTAATACTTTGTGTTTATATTAGTACTTATACAAACAGGCGTGGGAATTCTAATTAATCTAAAATGCTTTTAAAATTTCGACTTAATAACTCATAAAAAACCGCAAATAAACCTACATTGCACTCACTGCATCTAAGTATCGCAAAAAAAAAAAACACTATATCTATGGCTTGAATATTCCTTAAATATAAAAAATAATTTCATTTGTACGATCTAATTTTAATTATTATCAAAAAAAATACATATTCTATCTATCTGAAATTTATTTATTTTGTGTTATTCATCTCTTCATTTCGATCGATCGTGAAAAACGAGTGGTCGTAAAGCTGTATTTATTTTTATTTTAGAATATTAATCAGGATGATTGACGGTCGCCTATCTCCCATGTGGTTCCAATTTTATGGCCGAGCCGAAAAGGCGATGAATTTAGCCATTTTCATTCTATTTTCGGCCAATGATACTGTAAAAGCTACACGTAATCGTATATGGCATGATCAAAAATAGTTTGCGTAGGTATAACTTGCAACTATAGTTATTCTATAGAGTCAGCGGTTCTTTTTGCTTTTAATATAATTTTACCAGCAAAAATGTACAGAAATATACAAAAAATAAACGAGTTTCGTTGGTAACGATATATTTATCAGCAATCAGTCGGGCGAACGTCCGGTTAAGTGATAGAAACATTATTTTCGCATCTATATAATATAATTTACCTTCCATGCTGGTCTGGGAGAAAAAGAAAAACATAGAATGTACCAGCTGCTTCTCTTCCCGTGCAAGCCGTAAAACTGACGATCTGAGGGACTCGGCGAATGGGGGAATCATAACATAGGCGATGCGGCTAGTAACCCATCACTATTGATTTCCTGTTTCAACTGTCATCATGCTAAACGTGGTCTAAGGTCTTATGGTCTATTATATATATGTATGTATGTAATAAAATCTAAGCTATTTTTATAAGGACTTGTTTTTACCCTTGGCTTCGTTTGCATGTAATTGAGAGTGGAGAAGAAGAGTGTTTTTTCTCTTTGTCTTTCTTAGAACTCGTAACTATGTGTTTATGTATTATTTTAATGAATATTATAATAATAATATTCATTAAAATATAAATAAATCGTGAAAAGGTAATGTTAAAATAAAAAAAAAACTTTCGCATTCATAATATTAGTAAGAAATATAAATTCTGACCTAAACTAAAACTCATATTACCTTTACTTAATACTCATCTAGAAAAGTCATAAGTTTAAATATTACTTATTTCTTCTCACTTTCAACCTCTTAAATACAATGATCGCTTATTACTTAATATAAAATGTAAATATTTCAGTTAGCGCACGCGTTACGTATAAGGTATTTTCAGTCCTTTTCATATATTTAAAAACTTTTCCAGGAATAACAGAAGCTTTATAAGTAAATCTACAAAGCCTTTATAACTTTTCATCTGAAAGTAAACTCAAGAATCCCGATTAATATTCCAACTAAAGGTTGGTACAGAAAGTTAAGTATAACCACAACGGAAAACTCTAATATATTTAGAATATATATTCGTTATTATAAGTATATCAAAAGTAATAGGTACGTTCGGTTTATAAAAAATAAAAAATGTGTACTTAAAAAAAAAATATAGAAATCTTTTTTTACTATTTCGGCTTATTACCATCGATAAATGATCGAATTTCGTCTATGTGTTTAAAATTTACGTTATAAAAAGCATTTGTTACTTTAAAAATTGTTTTAAGTGAAAACTTACTTGATAAGGTAAAACACTTGTAAGATAAGGTAACCTTTTCATATAAAACCAATAAAAAAAACATTTTTAATACCCAGGAACCTCATGTCTGTACCCGCCCTACGAAAAATTCTCGATCTGTATAACCATCAGAGATTAAAGTATTCGCTGGACCCGTTTAGTCCCGCTTTGATGCCAGCCCCGAGGCAAGGATGATAAATTGCACAGAGGTTGATGTGTCTGACAGTTTTTTTGACCTTTGGCTCCTTTATTTTACTTATCATGTGACGCGAACGAATGAGTTTCTTACCACTGACAAATTCGCGTGTCATTCTTCGAAGCAATTGCAAAAATCTTTTGAGGAAAGAAATTTATAGGTCTTTAAAATCTATATATATAGAAGAAAGTCGTGTTAGTTACTCCACTTATAACTCAAGAACGGCTGAACCGATTTAGCTGAAAATTGTCAGGGAGGTAGTTTAGAGCCAGGAGAAGGACATAGGGTACCTTTCATCCCGGGAAAAAGCACTGTTCCCGAGGGAAGTACACGCGGGCGAAGCCGCGGGCAAAAGCTAGTATTTTTGTATAGACAACTTTGATCCAAGTTTTTAACGGCCAATTTCAACTTAGTATTCGTATAAGAGGTACTCCACTTGTACTTTAGCTCACAAAAGTTGTTTTCTTTACCAGTGCCTAGATAAAATCGAAGGGTGAGGTCGAAAAAAGATGGCTGTGAAAAGATTTTTCAGAGTCGGCATAGGTTACGATAACCACTTTCCAAAAGGTAGGCCGTAGACTGCTTAGACCCTATTTCACCAACAAATGTTAAAATTGAAAAGAACGCTTACTCATTTCATAATTGAACTATATTATTAAACGCCATTTTAAGTATAAACGGTTGTGTTAGTGAACTCGGTTCTTATCAGTATAAAGAAGTCATCAATCATTTTGAACAAAATATCAACAGATCCAATGAGAGAAAAAGTTAGCTACAAATTGACTTCATTTATAGATTTTAATTAATAGATTTTAATTAAACATACCTACCTAACTTGATATGCGTCTCTGTTCAGGAATGTCATTTACTTGTCTAGACAAAATAAAGACGGTATTTGTGTACAATACAAGTGAAAGATCCAATTAGAGAAAAAATATTAATAAGATATTATTAGTTACACATTAGATAAGACCAACATTTTAAAGATTCACAAACTAAAATGTACAACAACATAACACATAAATAGCTATTTAAAATGTAACTTACTGGTAGGACTAGTTAACCTTATAGTGGCTACCGACAAATTAGGTTGAATATAAACTTAATTGAATCAATATAATTTTTACTGGTACTTACAGCACGACATTTCACAAAAAAATCTACAATATTTAACACATGAGAATCGCAGACAACCGGTCACTGCGCAGCGATAATACACTCTGAACTAGTGATGTTGTTCGTTTCCACACTATCGATAGGAAGTATAGTTCTAAATCACTACATAGTATAAAACAAAGTCGCTTTCTCTGTCCCTATATTCCTTTGTATGCTTAAATCTTTAAAACTACGCAATAGATTTTGATGCGGTTTTTTTTTGATAGATAGAGTGATTCAAGAGGAAGGTTTTTATGCCATGCCGGGGAGGTTCGCTAGTATATGATAAAGTAAAGCAATGCATCGATAGATTAGTAATTAGTAATGTTAAGCCACTATAAGACCATTTTAAATCAAAATTTTTTGTAAGTCACAATGTGTAGATTTTCAAAGTGTCATAGATATTATACCTACTATATATATAGTTATTATATATACTGATAAAAATGAAAAATAGTTACTTACTGCTGAAGAATAACAAATATTATATATTTTCATAAACTGTTGAATAACTGGCAAAAATTTGGAGTAATAAACTTCAATTGTAATGATAATTCACAATAGCTATTATCAATAGCCAAAACCATGAAAATTATCGATATTGTAGTCATGTCGATAGTTCAGCTCATCGCACTACTTACTTCAAAACGCGAAGTAGTAAACATTTGCTCTGTCTCTTTCTATCTCGTCGCTAAATAGAAACACGCCAGTTTTTTTTATTCAAGCAAGTTACAAAGCAGCATGGTAACTGACTGGTAGGTAAAGTATTATTAGGCCATTTAGAGATATGATCGTCTCTTCGATTCGATCGTTCTATATTTATTGGTAACTTTGGTGTCTCATCTTATTAGAACATTTGTAGGTAGGTATTGATTATTTACCATTAAATATGAAGACAAATCAAACATATAAACTGATAATATTTATGGTATTTTTTAAACTAACCATTTTTTTTTATATTAGTGTACACTACAGGTACTGTTCATACAAAAATATAGAATATGCCTTACCTTATTGGTTATATACTTTGAAAATGGTGACTTAAAAATTTTGTGCTCATTAATGGTTCCATTCTTTTTCATTTTGTATAAAAAAACAATAGATTATTATAGCCGCAGGCTGTCCACTTGTGGACATAGGCCTCATCGTATCGTAGGGAGAGTAAAAAAGTAGGTATAAATTTGTTGTTTTGACGGCAAATATATATAATGAGTGAAAGTTTCAAGTCTCTACCTGTCACGGTTCTTGAGAAACCTACAGCAGGCTAGTAGACAGAAAGAAGTAAAGACGGATAACTGAGGTAATAAAGATAATAATTAACTTGGTTCTGTAGTTATTAGACTTCTAAATACTATTGACTCAACTAACCATTTCACAATTAGCTTAGCTGATTAATGACTAGGATGTGTGCAAAACGTAGCAAGACAAAAACAAATTGCGTTTCCTACGAAATATATACGAGCAATAATACCATTCAGTGAGCGTGCCATCGTTAAGACTCCCCGACCAGAATATATATCGCAACACAATAAAATTGTAGCAAAAGAAATAAGCTAGACATGTGGTACGTACGTGCTTCGAGATGCTCAGGCTGCATCAACTAAATTCTTTATATACAAAATAAAAATTATTGTCAATTGTCTTCACACTAAAACAGTCTATCTGCGTAGGAAAACTTTTCTACGACCGTGATGAATATGTTTATCCTGCATTATTCTATGCAAGCTAGCATGTTGGTGGAATTCGTGACGGATTGAAATATGTCTGCTTATATTCTTGAACAAAATATGCCACAACGCTTTGTCCTTATTCTTCCACAATAAATCTGCAGTCTTCTCCTTAATCCTACGCATATTTTCCTCGAGTCTCCGTGCTTTTATTTCCATTTGTATGAGAGAACGGGTCGTATTTGTCAAAAGACGGTACAGGTATTCTTTTCTTTTTGTATTCCCCGGCGGATCCACCGTCGTCGCATTTATTACGAGCTCATATTCCGTCTCGTTGCGGATATCCTCTGTAATAACAGAGCGATTAGTTGTACGTAATAATATTCCGACCACTAATATCGCTAAAGCAAAGCTTAGGAGCATGAATAGTCTTGCATGGTTATATAGAGGTTTTGTTATAAAATTCATGTCAAAGTATATTGTCATTGCACTTAATACGTTTGCTGGATACGTGACATGTTTTGGTGTTTGCGATTCAACAAGTCACGTGGTCGGAAGTTGGGCGGCAGAGGCGCCCTCTCGCGGCGTGGTCGAAAACGACACTGGCTCTGAAAACACGCCGGTGCCGGTGCGTCGCACCCCACAAATTTCCCCAATGACTTTTCTTCTCGGATGTATGAATTTGTTTGGATGTGGTTGAGTATTAGAGGAATTTTAGTATACATAGGTTTTTTATCTAAAAGGTAGTTGAATTAAAAACAGTATTTTTATCTTTCTCTTTCTTGCGCTGTTACGGTCGCATCTTCTGTTGATTGCTTAAAAGCACAATGTGTGCTTTTTACTTTTTCTCCTCAACTTTGCATAACCTTAAATTCTTTAGATATTCTTAGCAAACGAAAATAGTTATTTAGTTATTTATCAGTAGGCCAAATTAAGCTTCTCGTTTTTTTATCATGTAACTTTTCTAACTTTCCCAATATACGTTAAGTCGTTGGTCCTGGCTGCCATCTGGTAGTCGTTAAAGGAACCATGTCTGAGGCCGACTGGCGGTTCCGAAGAACTCTGAAACCAAAGTTTGCATGGTCGATTGACCATATCACCTCCATGAAAGTATAATGATAATTTTCTAAATTCAAAACTATTTTAAACTATATTACTAAGTGTTACTTTAATACAAACTAATCCCACTAAAGGTAGGTTATAATATAACTGTTATCTTTTAGTATCTCAATGTTCAGAGTGCGTAAGTGGTAAGGGGTGGAGGGTGATTCGTCCGATTCTCACCTTGTCCTAAATCATTATCTCAACCCTTGGATGTATTTTTATTTCATGAAATAATGTTAGTCGCCTTAAGATATTGAATATAAGCGACATAAATATGTATGAAAAATTCAAAAGTAATACTCAGCCCTTAAGAATGAAGATCAAGTTACCTTTTGATAAATTTTGTACTTACTAACTACCAACAAAATGATTACCTAGGAGGGTTGACGTCGGACAGGCGGCTATTATACACCATATGTCATTATAAAATAAATCTGGGACCAAAGATTTGAACTTAAGGGGCTTACATCAGCCAACTACTTAGCGCAACCAATCATTTAATTTCTTTTTCTCTAAAATTAGGACATTTATTCTCAATACAAAGGAAAAAAAACTTATAAACGGAAAAATAATGAATAGTATTAACCAAAAATACTAGAAGTTATTTATTAGCGAAGTGCTGTCTTACATTTTCAATTTGGCCTGATTTCAAAGTAAAAAAATAAATAAAATGATTGGTGGCGCCAATAGGCTGATGTGGCCCCTTAACTGATTTGAATAATTTTATGTTATTTTACAAATGTTTCAGCACAGGCAAAATATGTATATCAATTTAGAATAAAAATCTCAAATAAAATAATCTGTTATCTGAATATTTAACAAAAACAAAAGACTTCCTAAAAGATTTGAAGTCAGTTCGACCCCTTTTCTGTTGTTACGTAGCATCTGTTGGCTAGAGATAAGAGACCCCTTTTAAGTTTCCCATCTTAAATCGATTTTTGGACATGGCTTGTAAATATAATAAAAGCGAAACTTTTTCTAAATCCATCTACTTAGCCGTCTATTTGTTTATTTAGCTACTTAATTCGCGCCTACTAGTTAGTTATAATATTGCGCTCAAAAGTAGCCTATTTGACCCCTGGTACTAAACTATATCCATACCATATTTCATCATCATCAAGGATGGATGGAAATATGGATATTAGTATGAATTGTTACCTTTTCTACCAGCTTATCGTGTCCCACTGCTAAATAAAAGCTTCCTTTCCTATCTTCCATACCTGCCAATCTTTTGTTACTTTTTACAATCTTTATTGAAGACCCTTAGGTCATACCGAACATATTTTTGACCTCCTTTCTTTCTATCCCGATCAGTTAGGTCACAGGCTTTTTTATATTTCAGCCTAATTTTCCATCAAGCGGCATCATCATCACTATCACTACATAGTATAAAACAAATCCGCTTCCCGCTATCTGTCCCTATGTATGCTTAGGTCTTTGAAACTGCGCAACGGAATTCGATGCGGTGTTTTTAATATAACGACTAAGGAGGAAGGTTTATATGTATAAAACATGCATTATATAGCATTGCGCCCGTGCAAAGCCGGGGCATAAAAACCTTCCTCTTGAATCACTCTATCTATTAAAAAAACCGCATTAAAATCCGTTGCGTAGTTTTAAAGATTTAAGCATACAAAGGGACATAGGGACAGAGAAAGCGACTTTGTTTTATTAACCCCCGCAAAAACCCGACGCAAAAAGAGGGGTGTTATAAGTTTGACGTGTCTGTCTGTCTGTCTGTCTGTCTCTGGCATCATAGCTCCCGAACGGATGAAGTGATTTCAATTTAGTTTTTTTCGTATTGAAGGTGACATACGGGCGAATGTTCTTAGACATGTTTGATGAAAATCGGATGAGCCGTTTAGAAGATGTAGGGGTGAAAGTGGAGAAAAACAACCGAATGTCTGCACTTGAGTGGGGTCTCAAATGAAAGCGCATCACGTGCACATTACAAAATAATGTTTAATGAAAATCGGTTGAGCTGTTACAAAGCTCTGGGGGTGTAAGTGGGGTAAATACCTAACGTCTGCAAATAATATGTGGGGGGTAAATCAAACGACCGTCACCACTAAAAAGAAAATGTATCGTGGGTTTTTTTAAATTATAAATTGAATGTTATACTATGTAGTGATGATAGTGATGGGCAGTGGGCCACATAGAAAAGAATACCAAATAAAATTACTTATAGGATGCTTATAGGTAAATAAAGTTCTTAGTCTAGTGTAGTAAGTAATATGTAGATTTAAATATACAATATTTATGATTTCATCAATATCAACAGCTTTATAAATAAAGTAGGACCAACGTTGTCACTCAAAGCATATTTATACCAACTTTAAATAGTATTTGTTTTCTGAAATATCAATATTATCCAACGGGGACTAATTAGAGTTGAGCTTGATTCAATTAGTCTAAAATAACAGTGTTTCGAAATTAGTTTGTTATTTTAGACTATTTGACGTGTCCAAGCTTAAATTCCTTTCATTTGTGTTATAAACTTATAAAATAAACCGAATGTTTTTTAAATTTAAGGTGTACTTAAATACTTTCTGACTTTATAAACCTGTTAAATAAATTAGTATATGCTTATATTTATAAGTGTAGTGGTTATATAATTCTATAGTCTAGGTCGTCTGACACTTTTTAAAGAATTCAATCATATCCTATACTATTAAACGAGCAATATATTTATTTGTACTCGCGTTTTCGAAAACGGCTCTAACGATTTATTTGAAATTTTAAACGTATGTTCTAACATAGTCAAACAGATAATTTAGCTAGGTTCCATGTTTGGGAAAATACATTTTCACGCTAAAAGACTTTTAGCATAAAACGAGCGAAGCTCGCTCGCCCAGCTGCTTATAAATATTATTCAATAAACTTATTTAAAAAAAAAAGTATGACGAATATTGCTATCTCCAAAGACATGACGTAGAAAAAAATTAATTTAATTACACAGACAATATAAGGTACCTTTCTTGCAAAGACTTATAATAAGTTCATTCAATCACCTGTTAGTAAAATTGATTAGTATCATACAAAGTTTAATTGTACCTCTAATACAAACAAGAAAATAAACGCTAATCATTAATTGCACCTAACTAGTATTATCAGAAATTATATGGCGTAACTAAGTATTTAAATAATAGCACCTTAGTACAGTTGTAGCGAAAACGATTTATTTCCACTTTGGGAGGGACGGTTGTAATCAAGTATGTTTTGTCAATTAGGCCGCTTTTTGGGAATCTAAATTCCTATTTACTTCAGAATAGTCCGCCTGATTATCCTTTCAGAACGGGGCTGGAATTTATGGATCTCTGGTAAGTCCATTACGTCTTTTACGTCACTCATTATGCCTGTTAATTAAGTTGGTACTAATGGAAATGTTGTCAAAACGTATGTTCTATTTAATAGGTACTGAACTTTTTTTTACTCACATACTTACTGCGATAGCTAGACAAGAGCTCTTCACCCACCCCCCTCCCCCCCATTCTGCGATACCTCTTGCCAGTCGCCTCTTTGAGGGGCTTCCAGGTCTTTGGTCCAGGACCAAGCCAGCCTTTTTTACTACTTACTACTATATCTCTACTACAAACTTTGCATTATAAAATTCAACAATTTGTTCTATTGCCTGTAAAATTTAGGCCAATGTGTTGTGTAGATTCCGGGACGCTGAAGATACAACGGGAAAAGAAAAAAAAAATAAGTGGCAAAGGATTCTATTTTTAAAATAAAGCCCATATTCCAGCGTCATGGCGCTACAATATACCTATTTCAATTATTTTATGTTCAGTTCTTACGCTCTTTTTATTAAGTGCGATAAGTTAGATCAAGTGTTGAATACCATCGGAGAATAAGAGAAACTCTTGAGACTTCTTAACATATCCTGATAATATCTCACCGCCAAATGCAGACAAAGAAAGATAGTAGAAAGTAAAGTATTACTAAATTGAGTGACCTGCTTTTTATCAAAAGATTCAAAACTTTTCCGCATATAAACCGGGGACCATATTCGTAAACTCCACTTGGGCCCAAATGGGAATAAATCAGACCTCCGTCACATTGAAAACGTGGCCGACCGAGGCCCCTTAGCGCCGAACTTTTTACAAAATATTTAAAATATAGAAGGATGAATTTTAAGTACTTAGGTATCTTTATCTGTTCTGTGGCATTTTTGACCTAAACAAATTGGCTGACTTATATTTCTTTTTGTTTGAAAGCTGACTTGATGAAGATGGTTTTAAGTCCTCATTTATTGAGATTTATTTAGCCGTTTAAAGATAATCATTTCATATCACTAGGCTGTGCTGTATCTCATAAACCGTGACAGCTAGGTAGTTGTTGTTAGTTTGTTAAGGTTTCGTAATTTTGTATGGAGATAGTGAGAGAGCCAAAAAGTAACATAGGCTAAAAGCGTTTAGTCGCATTATGCCTAATTCGCAAAATGGCACCTTAGTCTCAAAAAGGCTAATTCGCGAAATGACTAATTCTCAAAGGGACTAATTCGCGAAAAGCTTAATTCTCAAAAGGACTAATTCGCGAAATGACTAATTCTCAAAAGGGCCAATTCGCAAAATGGCCAACTTTTACCAAGCCACGCCTAGATAAATAATTAAGTAATTTGGATGTTATGGTATAAATTTTTTTCTCTATGTCATCAGAGTTACGCGGGCAATAGCTATTTATTTTATCCATTACATAAACAATACTAAGGCTGGGTTGCACGAACTTACTATAACAATAACTGTGTAGTCAAAGTACCGGTTAGCTGAAAAATGGGTTGCATTATTTTGTCAATCGTCAAAATACGTCATAACTTTTACGCTAACCGCCCAAACTTGACTGGTTAGCGCTATTGCTATTGTCAACTTATCTGTCAGATTGGTCGAATAACCTCCACAGACGTCATTATACTTGTAACCCTGGTAACTAACTATGCTACAAAATACGACGGTGCAACCTATGTCGCTTCAACGGTTATAGTTAGCAGTAATGTTACTGCTGTTACAATAACTGGTACTTTGGTGCAACCCACCCTAAGATAGTTATCGACGCGAAGTATAATCATGAATTCCATATTTTTAGCAAACTATGAAGGAGATCTAAGTTAAGCAATGGACTTATTTAAAACTAAAAATGTATTGTTATTTACATATTTGTTTGCTTTGTCAGATCTGAAATAATGCCGTCATAATAAATGGTGTTCAATATTGACAAATACGGTACTGAAAAGAATAACAAAAGTTGTGTCGTTATAACTAGTATATGGGATAAGTGAAAAGTTCTTCCGTTAAGTTGAATACGCAGTCCCTTAGGGCCTGAAGTACCAAAGGCTGTATTCAATTACTTAGTCAATATTTAAACTACATAAACAAAGTAATAAATACTATAGGTATTTTTATGCTTTAAGTTGTCTTAGATTCTTAAAGCATAAAACATTTAATTATTTTATTTATTACTTATGTATAAGTTAGTCTTATAAATAAATAAATATTTATTATTTATCAAGATTTTTTCAACTTCAGAAGTAAGTTTTTATTCTTCAATCAACAAAAAACACAGAAGCATACAAAGAAGTAAATTTGGAAAAATCTTGATATAAATACTTTAATATTTATATTGTAATATATTTTTATATTATACTACTAGCTGTTCCCCGCGGCTTCGCCCCGCGTGGGACTCGGTTATATCGCGCCCAAAAGTAGCCTATGTTTGACCTCAGGTCGTTAAAAACATCCCTACCAAATTTCATCACAATCGGTCCAGCAGTTTAGCCGTGAAGAGGTGACAGACAGACAGACAGACAGACAGACAGACTTTCGCATTTATAATATTAGTATGGATTATTATTTTTTGTACTTATCAATGGATTTTGAATGTATGAATTGTGACTACAAGCATCGCTATTGCTTACAAATCAGTAAGTACTTATTAGTAAATTGGGTAAGGGTATTTTTAAATATTTTGCCTTACTTTCTTTTCAATACACATAAAATCTTAGATGTACTCTTTATGCAGCGAGGGTTAAGGGATTCCAGTTACTGTTTAACAGTTGAGTGCGTTCGACCGCGTATTTCGTGACAAGACCCTTTAGGAATTCACCGCTGAGGTGAAAGTAATGCAATTTTTTGGCCTTTTTTAAAGCGAATTATTATTATGTTCTTCTCTATCTTCCTTATTCATAAAAAAATACTTTACTTTTGTTAAGCCTATTTAAACTAAAATATATTTTATTCTTTCTCTCTTAGTGAAATTTACCGTGTAAGAAAGAGCCAAGACACATTTTAGTTAAAAGCGGCTCACCAAACGTTTAATATATATTTTTTTCATACAAAAGGCCAACAGGCATATTTTAGTACTCAATTTTGGGGGAGAGGTCTGAAGCTAGAGAATTAAATTATCTAAGGTCTGAAACAATTCGTTTTGTAATTTTTTAATTAAGTCAATAGCCTAGCGCGGCACGCGTGTTCGTAACGATAGTGCGCGTCAAGCGAAGGCGACGGCGACGGCGAGGGCGCGGCCATGTTTGGATTGGTCGCCATTAGTGGCATTTCTATCTTGAGCTCCTCCGTGCTTCGGAAGGTATGTTAAGCCTATGGTCCCGGCTGTTATCGGTAGATGGCAGTCTTTGGGCTATGTCAGATGCCTTTAGGCAGCCAGAAAAATCTGACAGTGTTGCCCACTATATAACACTCCCGGGTCATGTTCCTGTGGGTCTGGTTTCCCAGTAAAAAGGTTACGGAGATCAGACGGCAGTCGCTTCATTGTAATAACCTGGGCTCTGAAGCGTAAGCTGAAGATGTAACCGGGAAACACCCTCGGATAAAGAATATTATCGATAAATAAATCGACTTTATCTATTATCGAATAAAATACCGATGTTTTACTACCTCCGTGGTCCAGTGGTTAAGGCTCGAATCCCACGGGAAACATACTTTGTTTAGTGGTTTCCAGTTTGGTTAGGACATTGCGCAGGCTTGAATCACCTGATTATCTGATAATAAAGATGATTCCGTGCTTCGGAAGGCACGTTAAGCCGTTGGTCCCGGCTGCCATCTGGTAGTCGTTAAAGGAACCACGTCAGAGGCCGAGAGGCGGTTTCGAAGAACTCTGACACCAGGGTGTGCATGTTCGATTGACCGTGACGCCTACTCAAAATGATGATGATTTCACTCTAATCCACATGTATATTTTATATACCTCTATAATATGTATCAAGTTCTTTATATATTACGGCTCCTACAGGGGAGAATATAGTTACACTATTCATTTTACTCTATGACGGCTACGAATTTAATTTTACATCAGCATAGGTCAAATCAAGAATGTTTTAAGTTACCTATATACTACTAGCCCATTTGATTCAATTTTCGGTCCCCTCGGCACACCAACAGAGGACTCGAATTAGGGACTCAGTAACAGAGTTATCGTGCCTTTCGAGAGTGGCCTAGAATCCCAAAGTAACCATTTCTTGGTTGAAAATGTCAACGTGAATAAAATACTAGACACTCAAGTAGGCAGTTACTTTGTATATTTTTTTACGATTTGTTAGTTTATTAGATGTTTGGTCCAAGTTTATAGCGTTATAAATTCACTATTTTTTTTAATTTATTGCATAAGTCTATGAATGAGCCATATCTTACCAAAATAATGCACACAAAGAATTTTAAGAATTCGCTAAATACTTTTCGGAATAATCCATGGTTTAGATGCTATTAAGTCAACTGTAAGTTTTTCAAATAAAATATAATAAATAAATACTATAAATGTCATTATATTAGGATATTCAGGGCTTAATGAGTTGACGACTAGGCTTATTATTGTAATCAGCGTAGTATAAAGGGCTTCTATAACGTAATTTTCACTACCTTTAAGCATTATCGATTTTTCTAGAATAAAACCTGGTCATTTAATATAAAATTGCAAAACTATAGATTGTTCTTTAATAACAGTGCAATGGCGTATTAAAAGTGCATAGCTATTACTGTAGGCACAAATAAACAAGAGTACAGAAAGATATTTTTTGTATAAATTAACATTCGATAGGCCAAAATAATTAAATTATTAATATAGTATATAAGGTGAATTTAAATCAACTGCAAATATTTTAAAAGCAGTGTCAGAACACAAAACTGAACAACTTTCCCAAATAAACTTATGTCGAAATAGGAAAAAATTTTTTTGACCTCGCATACAAATTGAGAATCAGCTGATCTAGTTTAGTATGCAGAGTGAAAAATAAAATTTCGTATTTCGCTATAAGTTTATTTAGAAAAGTTGTTCAGTATAGTGGTCTGTAACTGCCCTTAAAATATTTGCAGTTGATTTGTGTCCACCTTATATATAACATTAAAATCGTTAATATTTTTCATTTGTTTTTGTAAATTATAACAAATGTTTCAGGTAAGTATAAAAAAATTATCAAATTAAGTTTTCTTTCATGTCATGATTTGGATGAAGCTGTACTTTACAATGGACTAGCTGTACTAGTAACCTCCGTTATTTAGTTAATAGGTTTATTTTTATTAATAATTTATTTTTAGGAAAAAAACAGGTTTATTTTCCAGAAACTTGCTTAAAATTAATTAAGTATACTGAGTTGTTTAAAATAAAAAATTAATAACGTGTCTTCGTTATTTTGTGATCAGGGCAATGACTGTGTGGGAATCAATGGGATGCATTTTATGCACCCTCAGACGTTATAAAAGTATACGAGGGAAAGCATGAGCACCACTATAAGTACGTATAAATTCTACTTGGAACTTATCAGGCTTTATGCGTAGGTGCTTGGATTGCATATAAGCTAATACTTCCTTAGATGTCTATAGATATAGAAACTTGAGCTCTTATTATTATTAGTTTTTGGCACTAATCTTCGTTGTCGTAATTTTTAATAGAAGTACGCTATGACATAGGTAATATGTTCATACATGAATAATAGCACAGCTTAAGTCTGCCATTTACATATTTTGTCATAAAATTAAGTAGGTAAATAGCTAAATTAATTCCTTAAAAATGTAAATCGTTCAACCATAGAATTTGGACTCACGCGGGATGCTAGGCAAATTTCTTTTTTAATCTATTCGTTTAACCGCCGCCAAAAATTGAATACTTACTTGTGGTTAGATCACTATTGTAGGTTGCAGCAGTTGGGAATCAGGGATTCAAAAACACCATAAAAAGTGTAACACTTTCATGTGGGTTACCCATGAAATCTGTTAAAGAAATATTCCTGTAACACTTATTTTGGTGTTTGGCTTCAAACACTTCAAACACAAACTGTAACATATATACTTTTCCTGTTTGAACCTGTTTGTAAATGGTTTCATTTTTTATATCAAAACAGTGTTTAATAGGTTCAAAACAGACCGCTAAAATTCCTGTTTACAAAAACTGTTTAGGCATAAACATGCATAAACAAACTTAAAAACGGATCGAAAATGTTACAGGTTTAAAAAACAGAAATGGAAAACAGTGTTCAAAACCTTTATTCGGTTACCGCTAAAGTAATAGAAAAAATAATAGAACCTGCCACAAAGTATTATAAAAAAAAAATATAATTAGATATAATTCTCGATTAGTTTTAATTTTCCGAGTGGACAGTGTTTCAATATACAGTAAACAATGACGTTATGACGTCATTGCACGATCTAGTCATTATGAACATTGAATAGGCCTTAATGAAATTCCCCACCACGTCAGGTATCACAGATTGCGTCCAATATGCCCTGTAGGGTAACATCGATGCTCACATAAATGTACAACTGCACCAGTATTCATTGACCCCTCGAAATTTAATAAGCCTCCTTTTAAACCACGGGGTATGTTGCACAGGAGAGCAGAGAAGTGGTTCATTGTAAAATGGTTGCGTAACGTAGATGTATTTCATGCAATTTCTTGCGCCTGCAGGCAGCGAAAATGACATGTGGGATGCTCCGTGTTATATCGACGCCAATAATGTTAGCCCCTGAATGAACTCGAATATAAAGCGGAAAATATGAGTCAGGGGAAATGGCATTTGGGAAAACATATCAAAGCATAATTCTGTTTGTGCCAACAGGATTTAGTTTTCATATTTCATATCATTACTTTTGTATTTTTATATGAATACTTTAATTGCTTTTTCGTAGATATAATTTCGTAGGTATTTATTTATATAATCATCATTCATTTACCATTTTAGCCGGAGATTTCTCACTGCTAGACATAGGCCTTTCTCAATTAATTTCATAATGACCGTTTGCCTACGATCTTCTTCAGGCCATCCGACCATTTGGTTGGGAATGCATCTACTTACACTTTTACAACTTATTTTTCACGGACAAGTTTAGATATTGTGTTAAAACTCTTCAAAAGGCCTAATTATAGTCCCAAAACTAAGTAAGGGAGTTCCAATGAAAACTTGAAAAAGGAGTTAGTGCATTTGTCTTGGACTAAAAGTTAGTGGGCAGCGTTCAGCTCTTTGGTAAAAAGTTCAAAAGTCCCATTGAGAGCTCTGGACGGCGGAGATAAACTTAGTCTCAGTAGGGGTACCGCAATACGTGTACGCTTGTGGATTTATTAGAATCATATTACTTGCAAAATGTTATTTGATTTAGGAAATGGCTCTACAAGTGAATTTCAATTTATTCATTCATTCATTCATTTCGTGTAAGTGTCATGTTCAATTGACCATGCACACCCTGGTGTCAGAGTTATTCGGAACCGCCTCTCGACCTTTGACGTGGTTCCTTTAACGACTACTAGATGGCAGCCGGGACCAACGGCTTAACGTGTCTTCCGATGCACGGAATTATCTTTTTTGTCAGACAATCAGGTTATTCAAGCCCGCAATGTCCTAACCAAACTGGAAACTAGACCCCCGGGTCTACAAGCAAACGCCTTAACCACTGAACCACGGAGGAGTTAATTTTACTGGAATCAAACAAGATAATTCCGGAGTTTTACCGGACCGAAGTCATGGACCATGATGGTGGCTGTGATACGCTGATTCCAAGGAAATTAGAGACGATAGACCTTGCATACAAGCAACTTAAAATATATCAATCAATCAATCCAATTTTGAGAGCCTAGAGCAACATACTTATCTTACTTACTTTTAAACTGCTTTCATTTGGCTCGTAGAATCCAATAGGGTATGAGTGAAAATTTTTGAAACGCTTGAATTTTTTTCTGTCGGTAGGAATAAGGTTCCTTGATACTAAATCTCAGATTTTTAGAATCAGCCAATTATTTTAAATAAAATATTATATTTTAATGACGAATTAATGGCGTCGCTACATGACATTTGTTTATTTTACCGAAGCAAACGAAGTTTACGACGAAGTTTTTTTTAAGGAACCTTATTCCTACCGACAGAAAAAAATTCAAGCGTTTCAAAAATTTTCACTCATTCCCTATTACTATAGAAAAAATATTGTGATGTGACAATTATGTTTGCTACATTAACAAATAATTTTAAATTGTATAATTCATGGTTAACTTCTATCAAATTGTCACGGATCAACAAACTCAGTAAGAACGTTAAATATGTAACTTTATCTTTGTTTCGGACAGTAAGAACAACAGCAATAAATCCATTTAAAGTTTATTTACAAGTTGTGAGGTATTTGCTATGTTTTTATTACGAGCCTCTTTGTCCATGAGTTTCATGTAGGAACATCTCTGTTTTAATACTTAGCCTCATATAAAACTAATGTTACGAAAATTCTATATTTGTATTTTGTCATTAGATACTTAAGTACTACTAATCGCAACATATATCTTTTTATTAAACCTTTCTGCCAACCTTAAGAGGATCGTGTTTGCTACATATTCGGGTTGGGAAACCTTATCGCCGTTTGTATAAAGACCACGTGAGTACAGGATAACGCTACGCCTCATTTTTTTTTTGCAATTAAATTTGAATAATTAGGATTGTTTGTGAGCAGTATTAGAGTACTGATCTAATTAACTCTCTTAACTAAACTAGAAACTTCACAAATTCCCCTTGGGATATAAATCCTATTGACTAAACCACCAAACAATAAACCTAGAAAATATTAAACCGTCTAACTAAGCCATTATCTTGCTGATAGATTGTTCGCAAGTCTATTGGGAGTCTGCCTAGATTTACCGTGATTGCGGTCATTGCAGTACATAACCTATTATTCATGCTGGCTACAGAGCACTTCCCTCCACCTCCCATGGCTCTACCAACCTCTCGGTTATACGAGCCGAATCTCGGGAGAGTGCGCTGTACTAGCATTTCGCATCTCTTTCCAGTCGCACCTGCTTGATCTCCCTACAAGTTCTCTATAGTGTCGCCTATCTATGCAATCATTGCATTTTAATAACTCTCCCCCATCCTTAGGGGGCTTACGTTCACAAGTACGCCTCGCTTGCCTTCTCGGCCAGAGGCCAGCTTCTGTCTTCTAGGTCTTTGAGTTTGTCACAGTTTCAGTTTTTCTCTTCGTCTTCTTTGTCTGCTTGTGGCAGTATTCTTAATGTGCACCTACTTTTCAAGTTATGCCCCTCTCGAGGCCGCTTCGAATTTTATGCCACCGATGCGAGAATTCTTTTAGCCGCTTAAAGTTCGCCTCAGATCCCACGAGATCGCAATAGTAGACTGGGCCCACCCCGAGCGGGACAACATTATTTAATAGTTCCCTACGCGCCTCCTCATAAATCGGGCATTCCCAAAGTACGTGATGGACGTCCTCAGTGACCGCTTCCTCGCAGAAGCAGGCTGAGGTGTCCGAAAGCTTCATGCGATGGAGCCTACCCCTGAAGCAGCCGTGTCCGGACAAGATCTGAGAGGTTTCATAGTCCGGTTCGACCCAAGTTGCCTTGAGCCGACCCGCCACATCCGGGAAAAATCGATATGTTTCCCTACCATCGGTCGACGCGTCCCAACGCGATTGCCATGTGGCCAGTGCGGTCTCCGCAATGCTACGTTTCGCGCGCTGTAGCTCCTCCCGGGTAACCGCGGATTCGCGTGCTTCCCCTAACCTACCAGCACGGCCCACCTCGATGTCGGCCGGCAGAACACCAGCCAATACTGGTAGAGCGGCAGTACTTGTCGAACGATACGCCTTGGTCAGAAGGATCAAGGCGGGTCTCTGGGTGCGCAGGAGCGCGCTCCGCACAACGTGCAGTGACGCACGATGGAACCAGCTCGCCGCAGCATACGTTACCGTGGCGATGTAAGTGCCTTTGTACAGGACCCGGAGTGCCCTGTACCGAATACCCCATGAGGTTGCCGATACCCGTGACATCTTGCCGAAGCAATTTGCCGCGCGCATCCCTATCGACAACGCATGCTGCGCGAACGAGAGACTCGAGTCGACCACCACTCCCAAGACCGTAGCCGACGTGACGTTCTTGATAGAAGCTCCACCGAACCTGATGACAGGTGGCCGCTGGAATTTCCCCTTGATTGTCATAGTGGCGGACTTACTCGACGAGAACTCCAGTCGGTTCCTCTCCCCCCATTGGCCAACGAGCTTCAAAGTAGCAGAGGCAGAGGTCTCTATGCTCGCTCGGGATTGAGCTTCGATCAAGATGGTCACGTCGTCGGCATACGCCACAATCCTAACCCCCGCCGGAAGCGGGAGCCGAAGCAAGTCGTCCATGAGCAGGTTCCATAACATGGGCCCCAGCACCGATCCCTGCGGGCAACCCATTGTTGCTGTCTTCCACAAGGCCCTTCCTCCAACGAACATGCCGATACGGCGTCCAGTGAAGTAGCCCACCAGCATCTTATAGATGTTTGGTGGGCACCCTCCCCTTTTTGCCTTCAGCAGGATCATCGGCCACCAGGCGTTGTCAAAGGCACCAGAGATATCTAAGAAGATCACTTGAACGTACTTAGACGAGCTATCCCGAGCCGCGCCAAAGATGGAATTTAGCGCGGTTACCGTCGACCGACCTCGCGTGAAGCCATGCTGACATTCTGAAAGACCTCTGGTCATCTGCGGAGCGCATTTTATCAAGATACGTTCTAAAACCTTACCTAGAATCGGCAACAGCGCGATGGGGCGGTACGCTTTCGGGTCGGTAAGCCGCTTGCCGTTGCCCTTGGGCAAGACAATTAGCCTACCGTCCTTCCATACGTTCGGAAAGCAGCCCTCCTTGACACATCGCCTATACATTTCCTAGAACTCTACGGACGCGGCTTTCCAGACATGCTGGATAATACGTGCGCTGATCCCATCGATCCCCGGAGCAGTGCTGGGAAGTTCTCTAACTATGTCCCCTATGTCCTCATCCGATGGCGAAGGCGCATCTTCTCCTGACGGTATGAACGAAGCCACACGACGCACCTGTCTGTGGTACGCGGAGTCCTTAGACACGTCGTCATCCGGGTTCAGCGCACACATGAGACCGTGCATGGCCCCGTCCACATCCTCAGCATAACCTTGTGCGTATTCCGTACCATTAATTACATTACTGGGCGGTCTGTGCCGCCCGCTCGCGACCCGGTACGCTTGTCCCCAGGGGTCCAAGTCACCGGAGTCAGCGATCTTCCTGAAATGCAAAAGCTGCGCCTCCTCCATGGCCGCCCTATACCTACTCCTATGCGCATGGAACTCGTCTCGTGCAGTTTCCTCTCTATGCCCCCCCACCCTACGGAGGGACTGCCAACGTTTCCGTAATTTATTGTTCTTCGCGCGCAGACCGCTTAGCGTCGGAGTCCACCATTCATACCCCTTACCTGTCTTTCTCGATTTAACCACGCCTAACGTCTCTCTCGCTGCGCGTAGTATCAAATTAGTAAATTGCTCGCAGACCTCTCCCGCTGGGCAATTCCATTTTATGTCTCCTACACGCCCATGTATGACACGCTCGAAGCGCTCCCAGCACACACCACGATCCCGTAGTCTTATGGGCTCTTCTAGAGGCTCGTCGTTTGAAGCGACCTCGCTTGCCACGACAAATGTAATTAGTCGGTGATCACTCTCAATCAACCCCACCCTCACCTTCCATTCTGCCACCGGAATACCTCTGGTAGTAAGCGTAAGATCTATATTTGACGCTCCGTTCGATGTCTGAAATGTGTGCGGTTCTCCCTCCACATTGGCCACTTCTAGACCTCTCGCCAGGATAAACGCCTCCACAGACTCCTTGCGGTGCGTGACGTCTGGCCCGCGTCCTGTGTATTGTCTCTCGTTGGAGAACCACATTGGTGAGTGGGCGTTAGAATCCACACCTATGATGACATTTTTCCCTTTAAGGGCGTCCAAAACTTTACCCAGATGTTCAAGATGCACATCCACATCGTCGCTGTACTGGAAATACGCGGACACCACGTACACGCCCCCACCGCCAACCTGCAAGTGACACACAGTACAGTGTGTCCCCGACAGGTGGCGGAGGAAGGCGCAAGGGATGTCCGCGCGCCGAATGTAGATACACGCCTTGGCACCCGTGCCGCCGCACTGGAGGAACCTACTCGCTTCTTCTTCCCGAAGTCGGGAGTAATGCTCTTGAATTAGTATTACATCTAAATCCAGTTCTTCGGCTACCTGTGGAATCTCGGTCGTGGCAAGCATACCCCCGCCCAGGTTCACCTGGCCTAGCTTGAGTTTTGTAGGTTTCATATTTGGGCCGTAATCCATTAATAGGATGAAGTGTCCTCCTTCATCCTGTTCTCCGCATGAATGCGGGCTGGGCAATCTCTAGAGCCAGTCTCATGACTGTGCAGCTCGCCTCTGCCAAATCGCTTGCAAGTAGCGCACACGGTGTTCTTTTCGTTGCACCCTTTGCTATCATGGCCTACAATTCCGCACTTAGCACACACCTTATCGCCTTTGCAGCGTTTCTCTGGGTGGCCGTATTGTTGGCACCTATGGCACCTTATCGCCGTTGTGAAGTCATCGACTGGGCACACATCCCAGCCTATGGCTAGTTTGCCCATCACCTTCAGCGTAGAGCGCAGGGCCGGGGAGCATGCAAGGACGAACGTCGTCATCCTGCCTCCGAGTTTGCTCTTCTTGAAGGCCAGGCGGCAGTTGTCCTTCAACTTTTGAAGGGTCCAAGTGGAGTCGTTCCTAAAGTTTTGGTCATGAACCATCGGCAGCAACTCGTCGAGTTTTAGATCCTTCCCGTCAACATTCCTGATACACAGGAGCGGGGTCCGATGTTGAAGCTCATTGGCCTTAAGGGTAGCCGGGAGTGCGGTCCTCAATTTGGCCATATCCTCTTTTGTTCTCGTTTGCACGAGAACGCCCGCGTTGCCGACCCTGCGCACTTTGTCCACATGTATCTGCAGCTGGGCGGGGGTAACGGAGCTTTTCAGAATCTTCTTTGTCTCCTCTGCGCTCTTGATATCCGCGTCTGTAGGGTATATAGCAATAATTGGTCCTGCCGGTTTCTTCTTCGCCTTCTCGGCGTAGGAAGTCCCGTCACCGCTTGCTGACGCTGCAGTGATGGCCGCGGCAGCCCTGTCCGCCGCCGCCTGCTCCTCTGCGCGAGCCTTGGCTGCCTCCGCTTCGATTCTGGCCGCCTCTGCTTGGGCGGCCCTTTGTTTCTCGCGCTCTCGCGCTTCATCAATGGCCTTCTTCTCCGTTTGGGCCACCTTGATGTCCTTCTTGCCCTCTTCAGCTACGAGCGCCAGGTGGGCAACGATTTCCAGCCTATTGACTAAACCACCAAACAATAAACCTAGAAAATATTAAACCGTCTAACTAAGCCATTATCTTGCTGATAGATTGTTCGCAAGTCTATTGGGAGTCTGCCTAGATTTACCGTGATTGCGGTCATTGCAGTACATAACCTATTATTCATGCTGGCTACAGAGCAATCTAGTATATATACCTAATAATCTGTGCACCATATTTACGTGTCGATGATTTTTGTTGTTCTATATCATATCTTTATCATGAAGGCGGGCAAAAGGCACGTTTATCCTTTAAATGTCAAATATGATAATTCTGATTATACGCCAGTACATTTATATATACTATACGATTACCATGAGTTCGATTACCGTAGTAAGCACGTCGTGAAGATTGTGCGGGTCAAGCGACGGCGAGCGTGGCTGTACTTGGAACGGTCATTACTGTTGTGGCTGTTATTGCTAGATGGAAGTAGTTAGGCGGTTTTCATATTCCTTTAGGTGATCTGAAATTTTTCTGACAGAGAGCCACTAACAAACCCGGATCATGATTGATTTGGTTTGTATATAAGAAAGGTCACGGAGCTCATTTGCCAGTCGCTCCATTATAATATATATAACCGTAGACACTATAAGTAGGACCATGTTAAACTTGAATTCAATTGCGAAATAAGTTCTCACGAAGAAGAAGAGATACATTTATGCGATAAAGCAAAAGAAATTAGTTTAAAAATAACATTACCATATTTTTTTCCGTTCGGCAACAGCTGTATTTGAAAAACAGCTGTTACGAAACTACCATCAGTTCACAATTTAATTTCACAACAACCTCTGTCCGATAAAGTTTCTTATAACTCCATTTGTTAGTAATGAACCCAGCTTTCAGCGTAAATAGTGTTAAAACAGGGAGTTATTACCCTTTGGGGACCGCCATGTCGGCCATAGAAATTATGATGAATTCCCTTCGACCGGTATTGCTTTTAATTTCTATATTTAAGTGTACTTCATACATAATTTGTTAACATTTTGATTGGTTTTTAACATTGAAATAACAAAAATTGAAAAAAAAACCCTTTCTTAAATACTTGGGGACCATTCATCAGTTTGTCTACTAATGGGATCACAGATTATAGAATGCTGTGGTGGACAGTGCCACCGGTGCTCAGTCACAGGGTGAGACTCTAGGGTGCAAGAATGGCCAGACCAGGCTATAATTTTTTAGGATTACTCCTGATAAGTTACCGTTGCACCCCCTAATCCCAACACATACTATATATGGGAATTTTTTGTCAGTTATAAAAGCTCGTGAGGGCGCAGAAAATAGAATATTTCGCAGTTATAGAAGGTCGCACAGGGCGCAGTAAGAGTTTTTGAGGGCACTGGCGGGTTGGTAGAACGGTTCATAAATTGTTTTAGCTAAAGATTTGAAGTGTTCACTGATTGTACTTCTTTGCCCTAGCGTACTTCCTAAGTATGATTGTTGAAGCTTCAATCGTTATTAGACTTAAAAGTACTTTCTTCCCTTTTTCAGTTGATAGAAAGACTCTAGTTCTACAAAATGCCTCAAAATTAATTTCCTAAGAAATTTAACATACCTACGTATATTAAATTTCTTAGGAAATTTATTTCATATTACCTACGTATCTTACATAAAATGTACTATCTGACCTCGTAAATGTGAGTCGATTTCTCATTATCTAAATTATTAACACGTGTCAGCCTCAGATACTAAAGCTATGTTTAATCGGGAATAACATACTGTAAATTAAATGTCAAGATTTCGAAGCTAAGACAAGTTGAGTCGCTCATAAGTATTGATAATAAGCGCAGAACTAGTATGAATAATATTATATGTATTATTAAAGAAAGACAATAGTATTAAGACCAGTTAAGACTTACCTACTTAACTAGGTTCGACATAAAAGAAATTTTGAGTTTGAGAGAGTTTGCTACAGGTCGCAATATAAATAATAGAATATAAAAACGCACACCGTGTATTGTCATCATAATACCCTCATGAACTATCTGTAAGCCTTAGTATGTATGTATACCTAGTTGAATTTTTCTTATCAGGGTTGTAATGCGTCGGTTCCAAACTGTATGAAAAAACACTTACTTAATTTGATTTGAGAAAATATTATTTTAATAAATGTTGATACGCGATATATACCTATGCTTCCTGATGTTGTTTGAAGCAGGGTGAGTATTGTAGTTTCGGTTTAAAAGATCAAATACTCGTAAGTACTGTGGCGAAAGATCTTAGTCTTAGACGATGTGTTGGTAGCTATCAATGTGTAACACATGCAAGCATTTTACCTACGTAAAATAGACGGACGACAAATAAAATCCTATACTGTTTAACAAGCAATATTTGTATATATATATAAATTTATTTGTACTTTCGTTTTCGAAAACTGCTCTAACGATTTTTTTGAAATTTTTTAAATAAGTTCTTACATAGACAAAAAGATAATCTAGCTTGGTTTCATGTCTGGGTAAATTCATTTTACCCATATTTTCAAGCAAAAGGATTTTCTGCAGAAAGCGCGCGAAGCTCGGTCGCACAGGTACTAATATAATAATATCTCATATTGGCGCATACCCTATGTTACTTAAAATGTCTTAAAATGCCAATAAGATATCTAATACTATTCCTAAAGTAGTTGATGTGTTTGGAAATCGATTGAGGAATATCCAATATTTCTTCAAGGCAAAGCTGGATTCTCATATCGGATGACGTGATGCGCGACAGGTACGGGAAAAATCTTATGATTTTTATGACATTTTATACGTCAATACCAAATTGGTATTTTGATACGAATCCTTCGAATTTAATTTATTTATCTACAAATAAAAACATATAACCCAAGGAAACAGTATAAGTAGCAAAGTATATTAGGTACCTAAGTATTGTCAATCAGTAGCTTATTCCAATTAACAATGTGTATATATAGGTTGGAATCAAATCAACTGCAAATATTTTAAGAGTAGATTCAGACCACTATACTGAACAACTTTTCCAAATAAACTTATGTATAAATATGAAATTATTATTTTTTCACTCTCCATACTTAAACAGATCAGCTGATTCTCAATTTGTATGGGAGGTCAAAAAATTTTTTTCGTGTTTCGATATAAGTTTATTTGGAAAAGTTGTTCAGTTTAGTGGTCTGAATCTGCCCTTAAAATATTTGCAGTTGATTTGAGTCCACCTTGTAAAGATATATAGCAGGAGATGCTGTTGGTCTTTCTTTTAAATCTAGCAAACAACTTGTGAATACATGAAAAATCGAAAATTTCACTGTCGATTTAATTATTCCTGATAATTTGATTGAGATATTGCACCGATAAACGGCCATTTAAAATAAAAACCCCAGTAAACCAATGAAGTAGATTTTTACTTCCAGTCTTTTTTTGTGTTAAGATAACTAAAAAAACTTCATATTAATTGAGAAATTACCTACGTAACATATACGATAACATACACATAATTACTATCTTAACTAAATTAGTAAACAGCAGTAAAATGTGTTGAGATTAAAAAATGGGACTGCAACTTTACTAGTAAATAATACGCACTATATGCGTTTTGATAACATTATCACCGTTATTGCTGTTACTTCATAAATATTTTTTTGTTTTTCTGTTACCGTTTACGTAAAAATATTAATTAGATAAAGTAAATGTGTCAAGTTGGGGACTATGTCTACTTTGTATTCCAAAGTAAGAAGTTCCAAAAGACTGCGTGGCCACAGTGCAGATAGAGCCATCAACGAGCTTTTATTAGCTTTAGCAAGATTTATTTCTCCCCCTTTTGCCAGAACTAAAAAAGTAGTACACAGAAAAGTTTTTGAATTGTTTATAGAGCCAAGTAGATTTTTGCATGGCGTAAAGACTTAGTAAAATTTGACAACAATCAGAAACGTCCATTCTAAATTATTTAAAAAATTAATATTTAATATTAAAAAAAAAATGCTATTCATATAGTTATTGGAAAACATAAAAATATCTTTTTGATAAAAGAAATAATCATAGAATTAGAAAATCACGCGCGGTTTCTATGCATTTTTTTTTATCTATGCAAATAATGTAGTATCTGGTACAGTCTTCCTAGATATCAATTTTAACTAAACTGATTGTTTAAATGTCAACATTTTTCAAATATAACAAGTTTAGATTATTAGCTTTCTAGCTCATCATTAAATAATATTTTTTATATAAAGTCTGTTTGTCAAAAATATCAGAAGTAGGTAGCACAGTTTTCATAGACCTTCTGTACTCTATTTATTGTTTACTTTACCATAGCTATTCCTGTTACCATAAATCCCACGTCTCCTTTTGCTAAGCGTTTTATCGGCCGACCATTCCCCGCGCAAATCAAATTAAGGCTAGATTAGACTATACTAGTATATGACCCAGATATCATACATGGACGACTTAAATATAGGCCGTTTGTGATATAAATTTGTTTGTGAACTATTGATCTCATAGTTTTCAATGATGGATGAATCACTTAAATAACAAGTGTTCGATAAATAGCGAGGTAAAGTTATAAAAATATAATTAAAAACTGAAAGTGACAAACATTATGTTTATCTCAATAAGAAACAAGAAAGTAACCCTAGCGAGATAAAATTTAGCAGAAATAGGTAAAACCAATGAGGCTGTCATAAACTAATAAATTAACAGCTCACCTCGTATTAATCAATTAGTATCTATATTATCTGTATCCTAACTAATCCCTACTAATATTATAAATGCGAGAGTGAGATATTTGTTTGTTTGTTACCTATTCACGCTCTATCTGATGAACCAATCTTCCTGAAATTTCGTATACACAGCCAGGAGTATTGATAAGGACATAGGGTACCTTTCATCCCTGGAAAAATCAATGTTCCCGTAGAAAATTCATGCGGGCGAAGCTGCGGGCGGAAGCTAGTATTATATACTTAAATGCGAAAGTGAGTTTGTTTATTTGTTACCTTTCACGCTCTATCTACTGCATCTATATATCTGAAATTTCGCATACACAAAGATAGAAGTATTGATAAGGACATAGGACACCTTTCATCCCGGGGGGGTGAAATTTCCCCCATTCACTGTTCCCGTGGGAAATTCACGTGGGCAAAGCCGCTGGCGAAAGCTAGTATTGTAAGTATAACAAAATAAGTAGTTTTTCTCGACTTGAAATAGATCTTAATAAAGATAATATTTAAAATCATAAAATATTAAGTAGAAAATACCCTACTGGTTTTGATGAAAACCCCACATGTTTCTCATTTTTTTAAATATTCTTAAATTATTAATTATCTATTATAATTGTAGGAAAAAAATGTAGGAAAACATATGAAAACTAATTAAGTAAAAAGGTAAGTCAATTTCCTTTTTCCTATGTTTTCTGTCTTTGAATATTTGATTAGGTTACACTTTTAAAACTTAACCTCTCGATTTCCGTTTAATAACGTTGATATATTTCGTAATCATTTGAGGCAAACACGGTATCTCCGTGTTTTTTATTTTTTATTATATATGCATTTATCTACTAATCTCATTTCAATAACAAGGTAAAGTTCTTGTTTTTATTCATTATTTTTTTAAGCAACAAAACGCATTGTGGCGTCAAATACCGCACTTGTGGATACAGATAAAGAATGAGTATCAAGTGGTTGGGATAGTAAGTGCCAAGTTTATACAAGCAATTTATCTAAAACACTATTTGTCGTAAACTTTTGTCGAAATTTCATAATCTGGACATATTTATTTATTTATTTATTAAAACTTTATTGTTCCATAAGTACAAAATACTTATACAATTGGCGGACTTAATGCTAAAAGCATTCTCTACCAGTCAACCATTGGGAGAAACTGAAAAACTGTGCGGCGCAAAAAAGTTACAAGGGAAAATAGATACTTAAAAATAAACAAATTTACCACGATGGGTATTTAAATGCATATCATATCATACTAAACTACGTAAACATACATACACAATACATAAATATACATACTTATACCCTTACTTATATATCTAAATATATTTAAAAAATATATATATATATATATACTAGCTTTTGCCCGCGGCTTCGCCCGCGTGTACTTCCCTCGGGAACAGTGCTTTTTCCCGGGATGAAAGGTACCCTATGTCCTTCTCCTGGCTCTAAACTACCTCCCTGACAATGTTCAGCTAAATCGGTTCAGCCGTTCTTGAGTTATAAGTGGAGTAACTAACACGACTTTCTTTTATATATATAGATATATATATATATCTATGCACATACATACGACTATATAAATATACATTATATAAGCCTACATAAATACTTTTACGAAAACTTTCACAAAGAACTTTCACACGCAGAAGTGTGCATGAACTCTTTTTTTAATTGTAAATTTAAAAGAAATTTCTTTAAATATATCGGAAGGCAAAGCATTTCAGAGTCGGCAGTTGACATAGGCTTTCCCCTCTATCTAATCTAATCTAATCTAGCGCTTGCCTGCGACTTTTTTCGATCGTCTGATCATTTAATCGGTAGTTGTCCAAAGTTGCACTTATCGATGTGTGGTCGCCATTCGAGAACCTCACTGTCCCATAGAAATTTTCATTTGAAATGTCCAAAAAACGTTGAAAAATATTTGGTCGTCTATATAATACATTGGCAATCACTAATGCAATGGCAATTTATCTTAATGCCTATTCTAATTAAAACAGTCTAAAAGAATGGTCATCCAAAGGGCCCGATAGGCCCGCATCATGGGCTACCATACAGCAGCCGTTCATGACGACACAGCTGGGATCAACTCGGAATATGAGGAATATGTCTGCTCTAATAACCATGGGACTAACAGAAATGGGTGGTGACCGGCAGTTGTTTGCATGGACTTAACTGGTGACGAAAGCACGCAAAGTAATTTGGTAAGTACTAAACTTGTAAGTTTGACTTCCGCAAAGGTTGAATATATTTATTCAACCTTTGCGGAATATTGCTTCGCGGCGTAATAGTAAACATGCCTGTCCACTACTCAGGAGGTCCCGAGTTCGAACCCCGGTAAAAAAATGTTATTTTTCTAAATGACCAGGTTTTGTGATATAAAAAATTATAATTTGTTATATAATTATTTGTACCGTTGAGTTATTCTTCCATAACACAAGTCTTTAATTTCTTTTGGTGCTAACTCAATCTGTGTGATTTGTCCCTACATATTTATTAATTAACTAGCTGACTTGGCAAACACTCTTTTCTCATCATTTAAACCTTCCCTTGACTTTCACAAATATTTCTAGACCAAAATTTACTAAATCGATTTAACCATTCACGAGTTTTAACGAGATTAACAAACAGCAAACCAGCATGAGATCGAGGCGCCCTTCTGTCCCGCCTCCGATGAAGAGTTAGGGCTCTTATAATCTTAATGGTTTCCATTCTGACCTAGGCACTGTAAGGTCAAAGATAATTGTTTATATTTGACTTTGAAATTATATTGATAGATAATGTGTTCGTCTAATTCGCCCCCCTACAGATTTTCGATAATGATGGTGACCCCTGCTGCTATTATTAACACACATATTATATTTATTTCTCGTTCATTTGTTTATATTGTTTACTCAGTAATTTTCCTTCAGACGAAGATAATAGAGACATAACATAGGTACTTAAAGAAGGAATGCACCTTAAGAAATTATCTTCGAGTATGTAAACATACAAATGACCTCACGCACTTTACTCTGGCGCCTACTTAGGGATTCCTTGCACAGTGTGCAGTGACGAGCTAGCAATCTATTTTATAGTAAAGTGTGTAGTATTCAGAATATGTAATTTCCAACTAAGTCACTACTTACCTCTATATTTAAAAGGGTTCCTATCCTACTTTTGTTATCGCACGCACCTCACATGGCTTTTAAAGATAACTAATATTTGCAAGGTGCTATAGATTTCAGTGTGACTCTTAGCTTTTTCTTTCCTACTTCAGTCTTCGTGATTCTTCTGTCTTAAATTTAATATTATCGACAAGATTTACTTTTATCTCCGCAGCCTTTGAAAATGTGTGTGTTACTTCTCAGACGAATTTACTAGTGGCTTGTAGTTGTAGTCAACTACAAGAACTAGTAAATTTGTCTGAGACTAAAGATATATTATGATACCATTTGGTGCGTGTAATGTAATATTTGTTTAGGTACGAATATATGAAGCAGAAATGAAAAACAGTTACAGTTATATTTACTTTTATTACATATTTCATTCATAGTTCACTTTGTTATAAGGTTATTAAATAAAATATAATATAATTTCAATCATCTCTATGCTCTCGGATCATGCCTAAAATAGTTCTTCGATCGACCCGTTCTTAGATAGTCGCTTTTAATGGACGGAAATTACTAGGGTCATCGGTCAAGAGAATAGACCCCGTTCAATAAAGTTCACAGTTCCACACGCGTGAGATAAGTGCGACCCAGTGCTCGTGTCCTTAGTTTAATAGTCACAAACAATCTAAATAGGACAATATCCCCAAAACATAAAACACACTTGGTAATAAATAGTAATACAGTTATCTCAGTCAAGTTTAATATAAAAACTCTACAACACAAGGAAGGGATACAGAAACTCATGTTCTCCGTGCCGTTCTGCTTGTCAGCTGAACGTTTTAAAAAAAGTGAAGTCACCAATTTTTATCCAAAAAATGTTATATTCTTCTTCACCAATTTTCTGGGCAGTATTGAAATAACTGTGTTATGGAACATGGATGAGCACAACACTCATCGACTAAACGATCAAGTCTCTCAGTCGTTAAAAACAATGAAGGTCTCTTTCCCCTTAGTTTTGAAATAAAATCATCACTTCCAAAATCTCCGTAACAAATTTGGTATATAATTCTTGATAGCGATATGCTGCAGACTTCCCTCGATTCACTATATGTTTCACAGTCGACAATTTCTGCGTACAGAAACATCACACAAAGAACCCAGCGGAGTAAATAAACTTTAGAACACATTTTTATTTTATATAATGTTGCTTAGGTGCTGTCTGGCGTCTGACTGGAAGAGAAGCTTCCGTCTAGTGAATAATCTGGCGATGCCTCTCAATAAATAGAAACGATAACCTATGTCAATGATGACTACTGCAAATCGTAAAGTTCAAAACAACAAGTGGGAGGGCTCTCGGAGTCAATATAAGACACCCATTTGGTATTTATAGAACGCTGATAAAATCTGTTTTCAGATGTTGATTATACACGAGACTTATTTTTAATATATTTTTTCAGATATACTACCGTAAAAATTAAATCTAAAATATATTAAATAAATTAAATTGTTAATGGATAAAAAAAATTATAAATAACATAACTACTGATAAACAAGTATTAAGCTATATATAAAAAAAAACTTAACTAAGTACTATTTACACTTAATATTTATAAACGAAATTAAAATAATATATACAATCATTTATACATATTACAGTTAATCTTTTATTCTGTAATTCTAATAAAGTAGTAACTGTTGTAATTTTAAGATACTTATTAAAAAAAAAACTAAAACTAGACTAAAAACTAACTTAAATCAAGAATATAACACATTTTTTCTAAAAAAGCTAAGGATTCTCGTTTATATAATATAATTTGTAGAACTCTTTCTATTGACAATTCTCATTATTTTCCATAACGTCAAATTGCTATAGACTGCACTTTATTGAATTTGCCAAGTCACTTAAAGACAAGGAGCAGCTGAAAATGCTGAAATACAACCAGAAATCTCAATTAAATTAACACATTGACTTCTAAATTAAAGCATTGCAGTGTGAAAGGTCTCTTAGACTACTACACACATAACAACTAACAAACATTTTAATGAAGGGCGCCCAATTAGAAAAACACGTTATCTTGTTTACAGATATTATGTATACTTTATTTGTTTTTATAAACAGTATTGTAGATATCTGAAGTTGTTTTTATTTCTAGGTCAAATTAGTGCTGAGTACTGCTGAGTCTTACCTGCCATTGATGATTATTTGGTTTCTATAGACAATTAATTCTCGAAATCTAATGAGACTGAGCCATAAATCTATGGTCGTAATTCAATGCTAGAAGTGAGTTACATCTGGCAGAAGAGGAAGCTGAAATAAATAAAGAAATAGTCTATTGCATACCATATGATATTGTACATTTAAAACAATCAAATACTAAATATAGGGGGATTAGAAAAGCCAAGCCCCAAGGGCAATAGATTAAGTATCAACATAGGAATAATCTATTATACTAATATAATTATACTAATATAATAAAGCTGAAGAGTTTTTTAATTGTTTAAATGCTTATAACTTTAGAAAAACTGGTCCGATAAAAAAAACTTAGCATATAATAGCCGATTATTGGAGATGTTTATAGGCTATAGTGCATACACTACGGGCGAGTAAAACCGCGGGGAACAGCTAGTATTATAATATAAAAGTCCGGAAATTTAGGCATCTACAATACTTTAAAAACGCGAGATCCCTTATTCACAAATAATTAATACACTGTTTTATACAAATCGTCAAGAATAAAAAAATAAGTTGATAGTCTACAACGCAAAAGTGCCTAAAACATTGGCCGCGTTACTGCGCTCAATTGCTAAGCCATTCTTTGCACCAGGAATATATCTCAACTATCCCATCCCAACTAATATTACAAATGTGAAAGTAAGTTTGTATATTTGTTTGTTTGTTTCCTCTTCACGACCTATCTTCTGAACCGATCTTTCTGAAATTTCGCATACACATAGCTAGGAGTATTGAAAATTATATTGAGTACCTCTCATCCCGGGAAAAGCTCTGTTCCCGTGGGAAAATTACGCGGCCAAAGCCGTGGGCGAAAGCTAGTAACATATATTTTTTTAATATATAAATTGTTTAATGCAAATTTCCACACGTGTAGCTAAACATTTCAAAATCGATCTTCTATTTGTACTGGTAAGTTATTTACTAGTGATGAAGACTGGTAAAGAATAAAACAAAATTACATACCCCAACCAATTGCGGCACCCATAGAAGAATCAATGTACATACATAATCCATTTATCCGTTCTATTTAAAAAGACAATATTTCATGCAAGCAAAGCCACGGATTACGACAAGTATCTTAAATTATGATTACTACTATTATACAAGGTTCACTGTCTGTTAACTTTTTGAACAACAAAGATACTAAAATTATTGCACTATAAATTAACAAAACCAAAGATGAAGGTAGAAAAATTAAAAAAAATAATATGATGTTCAACGTGCCGGTAGTTGCAAAATGTTGCTGGGAATTAAACCATAAGCTTGCTTATAGCGGGAAGCAAGATCTAAAAATACCTAACACTGATGATATTAATGTATTAACGTAACGTAACTATAAACTATTTATTTTGAATCATTTGGATTCAAAATAAATTGTATATAATTTACCGTGTTAGTACAGTCGGGGGCAGATAAATCTGACCCCTCCCCCCCCAAATCACTATTAGTAAGTACGATAAGGTCACTATTGCCTCCACTGTACAGTACATGAATTCAGTTTAGAAAGTTAACCATTAAAGAACTTATCGCAAAGTAAAAAAAACACCCGATAGAAGCTTCTCAATAGGTGGATGATGTTTCTTCACCTCTGCTCTCATCATCACCATCATCATGAGGTGCTATCATCGAATTGAAGTTTGGAGGTCAGCAATAGGAAACCCTCGTGGCTATGGGCCGCTATTTTCAGTTGGTTCTATCTAAGTCCGGTCCAATCCTTTCATCAAACCACTTTCGTCCAGGCGTACAGGAGATTTTGCCATTAATTTTGCCTTTAAAAATAAGTTTTATAAAATTCAAACTTGGGTCCTCTTTGTATGTGGCCAAAGAAAGCAAATTTCCTGTTCCAAATAATAGTTATAAGTTCGAGTTTACACTTGGCTCGCTCCAGAACATTGGTTATCTACATTTTTTTTTTATTATTACACTCGTAGTACCTATTTAGATTTCACTGGAAATTATTAGAAATTTTCATTAGAAATTAAAGCGGACGCAAAGGTTAAGAAAATTTTCCCTACTCTCTCTAGCAACGGTTTTATTAGTAATAAATGTATATAACAAATATATCTATAAATTATATACTGAACAAGCAAAGCACGTGTCGAGTGACTGATAAGAATATTTTATTTATTATGTTATATTTACAGTGTTTAATATAAAATTAACAATGTATCTTAGTGAAATATGTGTTGATAGGCTTTGTTATAATGGAATCTTAACTATTTATAATTAATTATCTATTGTTGTATAGTAATTAGTCTATCATTGTTGTGCGCAGTTTGTACTTACTTATGACCGGAATAGAATGTGTTTCTGAACTATATAATGTGGTATGTGTAGTTGTAGTTCTAATAGAGTATATCGCATAGACAATAAAAATATAAATAAAGAAGCAGCCAATCCTGTGAAGAGATAGATCTCTTCCAGCAAACTGGCAAGCTTTAATTTTAGCAGTAGATGAAACTGAAAAGCAATATTTAGATTTACACATATAGGTATTCAATCTTGCATATAGCTAGACAAATAAAAAGTTTGTTGTTCAGAAGCTCCCTTTAAATATTTATTTTATTCTGTTTTAGTATTTGTTTATAGTGGCAACAGAAATAAATCCTCTGTGAAAATTGCAACTATCTATAGCTTATATGTCTAACTATCACGGTTCGTTGAGATAGGATACAGCCTGCTGTCAAACAGACTGTCGGATGGACGGACGGACAGTGGCGTCTTTGTAATAGGGTCCCGTTTGTACCCTTTGGGTACGGGACCCAAATAGAGCATAGAATTTTCACATCGCTCGGACGCTAGCGAAATTTATCAAGCTCTGTGCTTAAAACTCATAATGCTTAAGAAGAAAAAAGGCAGGTAGTTATAGTTTAATCTTAGCATTTCTCTCTCTTCTTAGAGTTTTTCCTTCTACAGCTGTAGAAGGAAAGGTTGCTTCAAAGTCCATTCCCGCTTTCCTGGAGGCCTTTATCTTCCGTGAAGTTATCCGATTAATATAAAAAACCTGAAACTGACCTATAATATACAAGAAACCGTAAGCATATGAGTTTCAAGCTAATTTAAGCCTTAACACATCAGTTACATAGATCATATTTACGTTGACACAGCTTCATGTGTCAGGAGTTGATGTAGTGTGGCAATATATTTTGGTGAGACATTCCCTTGCATGCACGCGTAGATAACGTGTACATTATACGTCATTGTAGGTGAATATTACTGCTGTTGCAAAAGGTATTTGACCTGTTATGACAGATACTTGTAGACAATATTGTTATTAGTCATTCTTCCTGGCCAAAATGATAATGTTTCTGTCAGATATCTATATAATATACTTAAGAAACAAAAATATAATCTGGAAAGTCATAGATTAAAAAAAAAATGCCTCGCCTCAAACCGCGCGTGATTCGAAATTCTTTATGTAAAGTACAATATAGGTAATCATCAAACATCTTTGAGACGGAAACCGATTTCACGTCGTTAAAATAATCCACTTTATCGATGTTTAGTAACATTTATTTACTTAGATAAATAAATATGTTTGTTGGTTTAAATCGTAAGTGCGTAAACGTGAGCAAACATGCATGCTGTTTCCGAAGATTTATTTACAGTTTAAATGCGATGATAATTGAATTAGAGTATGAAAAAGAGTACCGGTATCGGTACCCATGGAAAAGGTCGCAGGCAGGCGCTAGATGCATAGAACGAGTAGAAATAAAGTTACTAAGTGTTATACTCGTATTAATATAATAAAGTTGAAGAGTTTGTTTGTTTATTTGCACGCTTATAACTTTAACTATGGGCGGATTTCAAAAAAATATTTCTGCCGGCTATCATGAGCCTGATTCTTGGAGAAGATTATACAATACACAGCAAGGGGTGAGTGAAACCACGAAGAACAGCTAGTATATAATAATTTGACTACAATAAGTCTAAAAGGAACCTAGAAGATTCATATGATGATTCATATATTCATATATTCGTTTTATGACAATGTATTTTCCACACACAGAAAATAAATGGTTACTGTGACACCTGCATGACTTTACTCACAATATGTTTTTATACCAACTAATATTATAAATGCGAAAGTATGTTTATTTGTAATGCTTTCATGCCCTATCTACTGAACTTCCTGAAATTTCGCATACACATAGAAGGTACCTTTCATCCTAGGAAAAAGCACTGTTATCGAGGGACATTAACGCATTCATTCAAATAATATAATTGTTTGTATGAAAACCGTTGGAGATTTTTTTATTTATTTTATACGATTACTGACTGATCTTCGTAACCCTTTTCACAGCTAAAGCAGAATATGATTCGGATATTTTAGTGGCTAATACTGTCAGATTTCAGGCTGCCTAGAGGTATCTATCTGACACAGCCTAACGCAGCCACTAGTGGACATTATGTCCAGTGCTTTTTTTTAATAAAAAATTGCTTTATTCGTGTACTATGAAACCCTCATGAATGAGCAAAACCTCGCATGACCGTTTTACTTTAATTCAAATATGAACGAACATTAATGCTACTTACAAGTAGCCACACTAATTACATTTTATTTTATATAAAAAAATAAGACACATTTCAGCACTCTCAGCTAGGGCCTTTAGACGAAATGGCGACCGTAAAAAACCCGAGATCCTTTTATAAGCTAACATAATTGGATTAAAAGGGACAAAGTGCTCATTTACACCGCAAAGAAAACAGTATAACTTACCTACTGTTAGTACGGGTACCTTTTAGAAACGCTCCCCTTGGATAAAAACAATAAAAGTTACCGCCTCATGATCCAACAGATTAACGGACGGATTAAAACTTTTTGAATGTCCAAAGCTGCAAAATATAGAAAGCTTTGCGAAGTTAACAGGTAGGTATTAAGCGTAATGGTACTCATAACTTTCTAATTATTTGGTCTACATATTGATTTTACGTTTATTTTTTTAATTAGTAAAAATACTTAGGTATCTATCGAGGAAAATTAAGAATAATTCGAAATCTGAGAATCAGACAATATGGAATTAGAGTGTGTAATTCATGACTAGTTATATCCTTCACGATTATGAAGGTATAAAAAATGATAAGCAATAAAATACTCTTCATTGCATTAAATTACAGGCAATTTTCTTATCAAAGAACATTCCGGTAGTTTCTAATAAGGGTCAAGAAAGTTGTGAGGATATCAAACTCTTACAACATTTGATTTGCGTTTGGCACCTACAAACCTAACTTGTTTAACCGAAGCCTTGTTTGTTTTACAATCTTAACCTCATATCTAGATTTTCATTGTTGATTCAAGTCTGTATCACTGAGTTCAGCTGCCTGGCCGTCTGTTTATCAGCTGGCTGTAGGTATTTTAGGAACGGAAAGCTGAAGAATTAAAGCTTTTACTTTAACCGCTTTTATTTTACTCTTTGCTCTGCTGCTTGCAACTGGGGATGTCCTAGTCTAAAATCCACTGAATAGAGAATGCCATCAGATGTCATCTTTTGAAAAAGATTTCTTTTCCTATAACAAATAATGTGAAAATATGACAAGAATAACATACACACTAACTAACTAACCGTTCTATATTAGATTTACATGTATTTCTACTTTCCAGCGAGACCTTTTTTTAGATTATATCATCTATTAAGGTTTTGGCAGAAGAACAATATAACATCAAATATGCCCTCTACGTGTTGAATCAATATCTTCTGGCAAGTCCTTAAAAGCCCAGGATGTGGAATAACGAAATTTTGATGCCTATTAAACCTTTTTCTCTGTCTTGGACTGGACACCAAGAAAGAGAGGATCGATGTGTCAAGCCAGCTTATCTGGGAAGGATACCAGTAAAACGGCCATTCGGCCTCCCCACAAATCACTGGAGCGATGCTGTGGAGGACTGCATGAGATGGGCGCTGTATATGGATGGCGAGCCATCGCGCAGAATACAAAACTGAGCTATCAGAGAATGTAAATATTATAATTTATCTACCTTAGAAAAATTTGTGTATCACTAATACAGTAAAAAGTTAGGACGGTTCTAAAATTAGTTACCTATCGTAAAAGTTTTTTTTTATAGAATTATATATTTCTGCCAGTATTATATGGTATAACACATTATAATCATAAGTAGAAAGAAAATTAATAATCCTGTTAAATACGTTTAAAACATGAGTATTGTTTTTTTGTCAGCCCATCTGTACAGATCCTGCTCATAAATCCCTTCGGAAAGAAACTTTTTCCTTTTTTACCCTTATAATTAACCTTATAATAGTCAATATTTGCTATTTCTACCAGTATATCCATTCATATTTGTTAACTGTCGCCATTCTATACCATCTAAATAAACCGAGTCTCTGGCGACTATCTATCAAATCACGCCACTCAAACTCATTATGAACCTCTTTCCAGTTCACTGTTTTTACCTGAATTTGCGAAATCCTAAGAAAACAAAGCCCCGAGTTTTGAGTTTGTAAAGTTGACGATGGATAGACGCTTTTGTTCGTCTCCAGTAATGCTGTTTCCAACTTTTTCGTCTCCCAGAGCCCCGAAACTTATATAGATATAATTTATTCATAAACAATGACATTAAAAAGTTTTAATAACTCTTGTAAGCGATTTGTAACGTAAGACTGGAAGGATCTGAAGAGTTTTGCTTTTAGAATTTGTTTATTATACGACTGTCCAAAAATGTGCCATTGTATTTGTAATATTTTTCATCAATTTATTTTTATGTAGAAAGTGGTGTCTTAGATTTTTTACTTTAAGCATGAGATAGTGGTTAGCTTATCAAAACAAAGTATCTTTGATCTTTGATCTGTGGTATTAAAATAAGAAGCGAATATCGAATAATAAAAGGCATGTTGCATTTTAATTTTACACTCGCTAGATCTCATACATGAAATCTATTAAGAAAAATTTGAAAGACATACTTAAATAACATTATTCGCATACAAACATTTTCCCCAAATAATTTCGTCAAAATGACTCCTCTTATTTCACTAGGGCTGCATGCATATACGAAATGACAAGAAAAATGAACTTCAATTTTATGATTCTGTCTTTTCAACCTGGAATTTTAATGAGGGCTTTACAGAGATCCCGTCAATGATTTATTATCATCCCTTAAATCCTGCTGTTATAGGTGATACAGTCTGATGACTGCGCTCCCCTTTTGTGACCACCAAATATGGGATTTGTTCATTTTTTGGAATGTACTTAAACTTCGTAGAAATTTGAAATTTATTGACTGTTCTCAAAAAACTATGTGAAAATTTAAATAGTATCGATCATCTTTATAATCATTTCTACAATTTATATAGATGGATACGCTATATTTTTAAAAAGATATGAGTAATGTGCCGACAATTGACACTCACTCTCTTTTTTTTTACCTCTGTATGCTTTTTTGTTAGAAACTTAATATTACTGTTAGTCCCAATTCGACTATTATGTTACACACAGTCAAATTGTTACTTCTAAAATGGTTTACATTCGTCATATATAGAGAACTAGCGACCCACCCTGGCTTCGCATGGGCATAAAAACATTCCTCTTGAATCACTTTTTCTATAAAAAAAACCGCATCAAAATCCGTTGCGTAGTTTTAAAGATTTTAGCATACAACGGGACATAGGGACAGAGAAAGTGACTCAGTTTTATACTATGCAGTGATAGTGATAGCGAAGACAACGTCACATAACGCTGTATTCCAGAGTTTATTTCCACACAGAATTTTCTTTACAATGTATTTTCCAACAATCGGAAATAGCTGGGAATTCGTCCTCGATCCACATTTTTTCCCGCAATGCAAAAAGCGCAACAATCGAATGGGACTTGCATTCAACAGTGTCAAATTGTGTACAAAGCGTAAACTGGTGGCGTCAGCGAATTTATTTGAGAATCAAAATCAATTTCTATTTAGGTATTTCAGGTTTCGACATTTTCCTAGATTTACATTGTTTTCAGTTATGGAATATCTGTAGTATAATTGCATACGAGAGTACTTTCGTTTTGGATCGTTCATTTTGTCCAATGCAATGGAATATACTTACCTACAACTTGTTTAATAATATGATTTTGCCTTATGCAATAAAATAAAATAAATCAATTAAGGATAAATAATAGTCGTACGTAGGATAAATAAATAACGTTTTGTGTAACATGTATGTTGGTCACTGAATGAAGTCTGACAGAAAAAAATTTTTTACTTAACTTCTTCGGCTATTTGAGAAAAAAGTGATTTACAAAAAAAAACACAAAAGGTTTGGTTACATACTGCAAAGGGTTATGTAGTCACTTTTTTGTGTTATAGATTGACGAAAGTTTGGTTGTGTATAAGTAAGTATTTTTTTCAGGCTTTTGCTTATACAACATTTTATTTTATTGTAAACAAATGAAGCTAAGAAGGGCTGACATAGTTGAGGGGTATAAATCTACCAAGAGCTGAAATTAGCAGGGGCAAAGCTATAAAGACGAATGACTGGACATTTGTACCTCAATTAGAAGCGGCCGGCTCTGAAATCCTAATCGCGATAAGGTTGATACGATTCTAGGTGATAAATTACGTTTTAAGAGTTGGGTTTAATTGCTTTGTATCGATTTATTAGTACTGAAATTATATCATTTTATGCTTTACTTAATTTATAAAAGAAATAGACCAAAAATAGCAGCAAAACTAGGGACACCCCCTTTGGCTAATTTCTGGTACAAAGAATTTCTATAGCTACCCAGAAAGGTAACGTGGTGTCCTGGACACCTTTGCACTAGAAACGGATAGGGGCGGGTTTCATTTGATTGTTATTTTGAAGAAATAAAATAAATACTTATTATTATTCAAAAAGTAAATTTATAGCTCGCTGGGTCAGCGACTACGAAATGGATCTTAGCCTCAAAAACATCAATGTTTAAAATTTAATACAGGACTAATTATTTCATTGTATTATAAAATAATTGTAGTATCTACCATAATCACAATCGCTAACAAATAATCGCTAGATAATTTATTTACGTAAATACAATGCGGTATTTTGTATCGAGATAACGTTATCTATTTAATCGATATTCAATATGTAGATAGGTTCAGTAAAATCGATTTGACAAGGAACTGCTAGGAATTAGGTAAACGTAACAGTTCATGTGTGCCACAGACACGAGAAGTTAATTCAGGAATAGCCACCCATCCATTATGATTGTATGCAGTGGTTGAAGTTTAGTGATAATATGACTGAGTCATATGAATTAGGTAATAAAATTATTGTACTTATCTACTACTTAAATATTTTTTCATGAAAGTAATTTTATTCGTTTGAATTTCTTATAGTGACTTGATCTTAGTTACAGATTTCCCAAGAAAGTAAAACAGCAATATTATTATTCTCTAATGCAAATATTTGGTTTTTTTCGTCTTCTTTTTTTCATTCTATACTGCTTCCAATTTTTTTTATTGTTTAGATTGCAATATAATATATTGGAAAGTTTACTGTTATTGCTTTTTGTATAAACCAATAAATGAACTTTTCTAAATCCTACGTATTAGCCGAAACCATCCATGCATACATTTTTTTTTCTTCTCATCGAGCCGAAATCGTTAGCTTCGTCTCATACAATACTCATAGCTGCTAGACTATCGCAATTGGTCGAGACGAGACGCGGCCCTTCTGTTCCGACCTTGTCATTAAAATAGAAACTACGGCAGTGTCGCCAACTCGCAATCATAACAGTTGTCTTATCACTGAAAATGGTGCTTCGATTATCGAGTAATCGTTTCGCATTCACAAATCAAGTGTTTATAAATCATATTACAGTGTATAGTTAGTTGAAGTGGTCTAGTTGCATCGTGTGCGTTATTTTGAGAATGTCCTCGACGTCGCTTTCGCAGAAGAAGTGTTAGTGTATTATTATTAGTTGTTATATTGTGAGCGTCTAAATTTGTTCCGTAGATATCCACATTTTTATTGTTAATCTGACTGTGTATTGTGGCATTAGATATTTGTTGTAGTGTCTGATAATTTGAAAGTATTCAGCGTGTTTACTTATAGTTATTGTGTATCAAATCTCCTTGAGAAAGCTGTTACTGATGAAAATTGCCATGTATCGGAAAGAGGTTTTGCGATATCTACGGGAAGAAATGGAGTGGTCTTTTCTTTAGCCGGAACCTTCTTACCAAATACGCCCCCTTTTTTCTGGTTTATAAAACCATATATTGCATAGTGACAGGACTATCTCCTTATCTAATTCAGAATTCTTATAATGAATAAAATAAATAATTATTGGATTGAAGCGTTCAGCCGAAATGTTGTTCAAAAATTATTACTGATTTTATATTTCGACCACTTTGACACATCTGCAGTTGTGGCTTAAAATTGTATTATGGTAGAAATAAGCGAACGTGCATTTTGAGGAATTATAAAATATTGTTCGCCAAAGTTGTATTTACGAACTTAGAACATATTGTATATCTGGCTAATAGATGTGCTCGCATGATGTCAAATGAAATGTGGGGCAAATACACACACACACAACACTGAAAAAATATCTTAGAAGACATGTATCCAGATACGGACCTAATCACATAAAATTATGCCTTAGATACTTGCACTATGTGATATTTTCAGTTTATTTCAGTAGCGCTCAGCAATTTGTTGGAGACAGACCATTATGAGAGCCTCATAAAAGACCTGACCTGCACAAAATGCAACAAGTACATGAAACCGCCCATATACCTGTGTGTGGACGGTCACAGTATCTGCGGAGTATGTTTCGAAAAGAGTTACCAGTGCCACCTTTGCAAAGTGAGTTCCTAATTTAGGCATTATCTTCTGATTTCATTCCATTAGATGTTTCAACCTAATTAATTCATAGTGCATTCCCAAATGAAAATTTGGATAAATTGGGATTTTATTTGAGAAATATTTATCACGTAAGGTGCATAATTTAAAAGTGATCGTACTGAATTATACTAGTATTATTGATAAAGATAATATATTCCCATTATTATCATTTTTATCAAAAAAATATTATCTTTCATAAAAATAACCTAATTTTTTATGTGATTTGATACAGATCAGATTTTTATGAAGATAATATTTCCTTATCGTTCTAATTTTATATATTTTTTAACAAACTGAATGCACTGAAATAGTCACCAAAAGTCTCAGCATTTATACTTGGTATATATCATTATCTACATTTACTGTAAAGACAAAAGCATAAATCACTTTCGGTAGTAGGTAATTTCTTTAATTTGTTCCAATTCATTGCGAGTTTGTATGATTTATGATACTACGCAAAAAAATATTTTCTTTAAAGTATTTATTCATTTTTTTAACAGAAAGAATTCTCCCAAATCCGGCCCATGGTTTTAGAGTCCCTTGCAAACAAAGTGTTGTTCCCGTGCACGAATCCAGGATGTCCGAAACACGCGACCTTGCCTCATTTGGAGAAGCACGCGCCGCACTGTCAGTTCCGCATCATAAACTGTTTCATGTCCAGAGTTTATGGTAAGTAAATAAATCCATACTAATATTATAAATGCGAAAGTCTGTCTGTCTGTCTGGCTAAACTGCTGGACCGATTGTGATGAAATTTGGTAGGGATGTAGTTAACGACCTGAGGTCAAACAGGCTACTTTTGGGCGCGATATAACCGAGTCCCACGCGGGGCGAAGCCGCGGGGAACAGCTAGTAAATTAATAAATAAATAAATATATAGGGACAAATCACACAGATTGAGTTAGCCCTAAAGTAAGTTCGAGACTTGTGTTATGGGATACTGACTCAACGATTCTATATTTTATAACAAATACATATATAGATAAACATCCAAGACCCAGGTAAATCAGAAAAATATCATTTTTCATCTTGACCTGACCTGAAGTGAATGAATAAATTTTATGGATTGAGAAAGTGGATAACAGTAATCACGACAATCATGCCATAATTACTGTTTTCCACGTTTGCATCCAAAATTTTGACTAAGATGCGCCAAATCTAAAATTTTCTTCTAATGAGGATAGTCTTTGTTACAAGGTTTGTTAAATAAACAAAATACTTAGTTTTTTTCCAATTCACAAAATTTTGCAACATTTGTAAGATTGAGGATTCATACCTTAGTCGTATTTGAAATCAATCCTGTAAAGATAAAACTAAGCAAAAATCGTACCTACAATAATAATTTAAATACAATATATTTAAATTATTATCATCATTTGTAACATATTTAATAGTTTAAGCGATGATATATTTCAATGTAAATTGCTTTTTACGTTATCGTTTATTTTTCTTTTTGTTCTGGGTGTGTACATAATTTTTAATAATTGACTAAATTTTCCAGGTGAATGCCAGTGGGAAGGTCGCGCTGGTGATTGGATGGACCACTGCTTCACCAATCACAAGAAAAGGGTCACCGAACTTCCTTTCATCACTGTCAAAGACACGTGGGATGCAAAGAGAACAGAACCTGTCCTTAACTATTTCTTACTCAAATGTTATGAAAGAGTGTTCAATGTTTACCAAATCTATGATAAGCGGGGAGGTGAGCTGTTCACTTATTATTTAAAAAAGTATTGCATACTGAGATTTATATACCAAATCTTCTTTTTCATTTTGCCAAATTACTTTATTATCGTAGTATAAAAAAGTAGCTTTCTCTATCCCTATATCCCTATGCTTAAATCTTTAAAACTACGCAACAGATTTTGATGCGGTTTTATTTAATAGATATATGAATTCAAGAGGAAGGTTTTTATGCCCATGCGAAGCTGGGGCGGGTCGCTAGTTTTATTATATTTTGGTATATTTATTACCTACAAACTCACGCAAGTTTTCTTCAAATATATAAAATGTATCTTTGGTAGATATACAATATAATAAGAACGTCAAGAACGTATTTCATTTTGAGCATGAAATTAATACCACATACCAAAGAGAATATAATCACCCACATGATTTCTTCAAATGGTAATATTTCGAAGAAAGACCGCAAATTACGACGATATTAACAGTATTTTGTAGTCAGATTATTTGTAACATAATACAACGAAGTTCATTATCTTATGTAACTAATAATGTATTCTTGGAAATTATTATAATCCGTTATTAAAGTCAATATTCGAAAATAATATGATGAATACATGTGATGTAACTCTAAAAGTCTAAACTATTTCTCATGTTTTTCGTCAACTTGATTCTAGGCAGGATGATGTGGACTGTGCTTGTAAATGACGATCACGCTGACAAATTCTACTTCGAAGTCGACCTGTTTCTCCCAAATATTCCAAGTAAAAGGATCGTGTACAGGCAAGTAATATTATTTGTTTAGTCTATCTATATATATAAAAATGAAACCCGTTTTCCGTTGTCACGACATAGCATGAAAACGGCTTGACCGATTTGGCTGATTTTTTTTTTGTAGTTTTCTAATACTCTGTACAATGTTCTTACGGAAAAAATATTAAGAAAGGCGGTACGAAGTTCGCCGGGTCAGCTAGTATTTAATAAATAGCTAGTTGTTCTTTCTGTATGATCAATGTCTTAGTTCTGTATGGTTTCCTACCTGTCAGTTGGAGCTTGTATTTTCAAAATCCATCTAAAAACAGTTGAAATCAAATGGTAATTTTCAAATTTTCAGTATTTCAAGAGATGGAAAAGTGTTAGTGAAACAAATTCTTCCGCTTTAGACATCCTAAAGTCAAGTCTCTCATATTCTAAATCTCCAAAAAACTTACATCATAGACTTAGTTCATGTTATCAAAAATATTCCCTTCTCATGATTGCACAAAGGTTGCCAAAACACATTTATATTCCAGGGAGAATTACAAATTGGACAATTTATGTATAAACATGTTAGGAAATATTTCATATGGTATAATTTCTTAGGGATGATATAGCGAGAAGCTTGTAATGTTGAGATTGGAGTTAAAATAACGCGTGTTGCTGTAATTTTCACACATCTAATAAAAACATAAATTGTCGTATGCAAAGCTGTATCTAAACAAAATAAACGCTTATTAAACCTAATATAAATTACAAAAATCCGTTTTGTTTCGCTCTATCAAATACAAAACTCATTAGAGACACAAGAACGGAAGATATTTTAAACCAAATAAGGTGAAACATTTGTTAATATCACTACATAGTATAAAACAAAGTCGCATTTTCGGTCCTTATGTATGCTTAAATCTTTAAACTACGCAACGGATTTTGATGCGTTTTTTTTTTTTTAATAGATAGAGTGAAGGAAGGTTTTTATGCCCATGCGAAGCTAGGGCGGGTCGCTAGCTATGAATAAGTCCGAAATCATGAATTTGATGAGCCTAAATGAGTGTGACGAATCAACTTTTACTCGAACCAACTTTGGGTCAAATCGACAACAACTCAAATTTTTTACAATTTTATTTGAAATTATTAGCTTAACAAAAACTTTTTAATTACAGACGTCCATGTAAATGTGAAAAAGACGCAGATTTTCTTGAACACACACAAAATGTATACATTCCAGTGGAAAACGTATTCTCCATGCTGGATGATAGCGAATCTATGAATTTCACTGTCAGAATTGGTGAGTCATTATTAAAAATCCATTTAAGTCCTCTTTACATTAATACAATTCTAAAACCCAGAATCAATGTAATGGAAACCTAATTCTAATTTGTAATATAACGTTTCTGTGGTTTATAAAGTATGTGATTTGTACTAAACAGACCCCTCGACTGTCTCTAGTACCTATTTATCTATACACGTGAGCATTTCATTTTCAAATTCTCTAACTTGTGTATGTAAGTAGTTAGCAAATTACTAGCATGAGTTCTTTATAAAGTTTGAAGTTACCCAAATATTTAAATACCTTAATACTAAAAAATTAAGTAGTACTTAAACTAAATGCTCACTCATGCATAAATAGGTATTGATGTCGATTACTAGAAGTAAAATAAATTCGTTAATTACATGTCGTATAAATATTTGTTTTCATGTTATTTTTCAGGTGAGGTTGAAAATTTGCCACTTCTTGATGGCACGCCAACGGGGAGTGAGAGCCTCATCCTGTTACATAACGAAGATGTCAGAGAAGATGAACATTAATTGATAAAAACATTTAAAATGTTTTAAAATAATATTTTAAATAATAAGCAACTGTTGTAATTTCATTCAAGCTGGGTTTTACTATTAAGCACCGAGAGAGGACGCAAATTGAAAAAAAAAATTGACTGTTTTTGAATGGACCTTGAATGGTATCCAGCTGTGAATACACTTATATGAGAGATATAAAATATACAAAAATAGATGTAAAATATACAAAACAAGAAATGTCAATATGTCCCTTGCATAAAGTATGTAGTCCCACTACCTAAGTAGTGAGACTACAATGAACGCTTATGTTTAAGGTTCATCGTCATTTCGTGTGGGTATCACGGTCAATCGGCCATGCACACCCTGATGTCAGAGTTCTTCGGAACCGCCTCTTGGAATCTGACATGGTTCCTTTAACGACTACCAGATGGTAGCCGAGACTAACGGCTTAACGTGCCAAAGTTTTCGTTTGTTTTCAAGCTTTAGGGTTAGTGGGAACACGAGTAATAAGTAGTTGGACAAAGTCTATGGGGTCACGAATCAAAAATCAATATATTCAATCGAACTAATTGGTAGTAAGTATGTAGGTACATGAACTCGAAAACAGTACAATTTATAACCAATACAAAGAAATCAATTGTTAAATAATAATATGTACTTCCTACTATTCTAGCTAAAAGTGCAACCTTAAATTGGTAAGTAAAAAAAACTTTAAATGAGTTCCTATGTTCATTGATATGTTCTCAAATAAACATACTTAATAAACACTATCGCTACTCAGAGTAAAGTGAGCCACTTAAAGTAATATACATGTGGTATACATTACTATGTGGGCCACAGTACCTATTTATTTAGTTTCAGCAAAGAACTCTTTAAGAGTTTTCTCCTGGGTAAGTAAATAAAACAAGTCTTTTCAGTCAGAACTAAGTGGCAAGTTCTCAGCTTTTGTTTCCCTCTCGATCGAAGTTACTTGATTAAATAATCACTAAAGCTCTTAATGACTGCACAAAATTGTTCACCGTTATTATGAAAGTGACAGAATTATAAACACATTTATTATGACCATAGATATTGATAACAGACGAGATATAGGTTCTTAAATAAGTCATAAGTATATATGTTTGAAAGCAGGGCACTTAACGCGACGAACCGATGGCTAATGGGGCAGAAAGGTTCTTGAATGGCGACCACGCACCGGCAAGCGCAGCGTCAGACACCCGCCGACCGGTCGGATGGCCTGAAGAAGGTCGCAGGCAGACGCTGGTTGCAGGCTGCTTCCAACCGGTCGTTCTGGAAATCTTTAGGGGAGGTCTATGTCCAGCAGTGACAAGGCAACACAAAGATTCTTTATTGCACCAGTAAAAATATACAATAAAGAAATCACAAACATAGATAATACAATAGGCGGCCTTATCGCTAATGAAATCTCTTCCAGACAACCTTAATACAGAGTGATAGCTGACAAAAAAAGCAGCAGTGGACAGCTTGTGGCTGAAATGATGACGATGTTTGAAAGACGTTTAGATTCGATTCGATCTATCTGTAGTAATCTATACAAACATCGAATAGGCTTTGTAACTAATGGCCCGATTTGAAAAATTCTTTCGCTGTTGGAAAGCCACACTATCCCCGAGTGACATAGGCTATGTGTGTACCACGGTCAAAGTCGGGATGGACTGCTATTTAAGTCTCTAATAAATAACTATGCTTAGTGCAATACATAAATTTTGCATTATTTTATACCATTTTTCAAAGCAGATAATACATAACTTACCGACTTTAATTTAGCGTACATAAGCTACATACGTGGCATGTACTACGTATGTAGGTGTACACTACACCCACGTACATTCTCTGCTTAACCAATTTTAGTTATTATTAAAGTTGACTGTTACACAATCCTCTTTGCATTCAGGATATTGTATATTATAACACAATAAATGTGTAATAAAGATAAAATAAATATATCATATTTTTATTGTAAAAACAAGTTATATTTATAAATAGATCTATGACGCTTTGATCTTTCTAGGGTTCCGTACACAAATGAAATAACGGAAACCTTATAGGATCACTCATGCGTCTGTGTGTCCGTCCGTCCGTCTGTCATGTACCACAATTAAATATAAAAACGGACATTGGCATTGTACGGAACCCTCTCCACGCGAGTTCAACTCGCAGTTGACCGGGTTTTTTCTAAGCAGTTTTACACTTTAGATTTTTTTCAGAAACTTTATGCTCAAACGCAATTGAATTCCCAGTTATTATTCCAAAAACTTACTGATACAGAACCCTTACTGCGCAAGTCTGTTTCGCGCTTGTCCGTTTTTAGGGTTCCGTACCTCAAAAGGAAAAAACGGAACCCTTATAGGATCACTCGCGTATCTGTCCGTCTGTCTGTCCGTCCGTCTGTCACAGCCGATTACTCTGAAACGACTGGACCAATTGAGATGAAATTTGGTACACATATGTAAGTTAAAGACCCAAAGGTGCATGTGTAACGTAAATAAATAAATTATGAATTTGGGGGTCACTTTTGGAGGGTAAATCACAACATTAAAAAAAAAAGATTCGCTAACCATATCTTTTGACATATCAAATGAAAGAGCTCGTTATGAGGATCTCAAATATATTTTTGTTATTATTGTAATATAAATAGTATTCATTTTATTCAGGAAAGAAGACGAAAATTGACCATTCCCCCCCCTGATCTCCGAAACTACTGAGCCTAAAATTTGGAAAAAATTACGGAATATAGGTCATTGCCTGTAGATTACAGGAAAACCTACAAGAACTCTGTCAATTGACAATTAAGTGGTAAATTCAATATAAAACGTTTTAGTTCACTAAATCACCACTAGATGGCGATAGTAGTAGTTAGTTGAAATACCACAATTGAATTTAAAAACTGACATTGGCATTGTACGGAACCCTCTACACGCGAGTTCAACTCGCACTTGACCGGTTTTTTATTTCTTATGAAGTGCAACCATAAAATATCGCAGGATCTCGAACCACCAAATCTCCGTTAACATCATTATAATTCAAATATTTATGTGGTGTGGTAGAAAACAGGGTAATACCCATATTTTAAATTGTCTTCCTCAAGGGATCCTAAAGTGGGATAAGTTTTGCACTTTTTGGGGTGGCGGCGGTATGAATTAATAGGGGTGATTTTGCCATCTCATTTCAAATTTTTAAGACGGGACCGCAATGTTTACTTTTTCGTGTACGTTTCGGTAAACAGCGTGCCATAATTTTGTATGATGGGAATTACCTTTTTTTTCATACCAATCAGTAGGCAAACATGCTTACGGCCCACCTGATGGAAAGCGGTTACCGTAGCCTATGGACGCCTGGAACACCAGGGGTGTAACGTGCGTCTTTCGTTCTTTTCACGCCCTTTTGTAAAACCCCATGTTGTAGTCCTTTGGGAAAACCGTGGCAAGGAGTTGATTCCACAGTACCAGCGTATGTTGGAGGAAATTCCTTCATAATCCGTTGAAAATCTCTATGCAGTGGCCTCTTCAAACTGGTAACTAACCAGTAGGTCGCATTACGTATCTCTGAGGCGATAAAGTGCTGGAAGATTTGCGGAGCCAGGTGGTTGGCGATTGGTAATGACTGGTACAAGATCACAAGAAATGGCGTCATCTCGTCAAGGTAAGACTTGGGATCTTAAATAGTTTATTATTATGTATTGGAAACAAATGTTTACTTTAAAAGCATCTTCTTATTTATAGCCATATTGATATGATAAAATAGCACCAAAATAGTATGACAACATAAAAACAGCTTATTGCTATATAAAAGCCGCTGACTATTATTTATTTTACAGAGTTGTACGTTGAAGATCAGATTTTGATGCTAGCGATCTTTTAAAATAATATATTTTGACATCGTATTTGAAGTCAGCGAAGCTTGAACTAACAATACTAACGTCCTATGTCCTGATAACGTAATCCAACACACAAAATGAAGAGTATAGAAAAGAAGTTCTTAAGCAAAGAAAACTACGCTGATTTATGTTGCTGCTAAGAATATTAATCATCGTTTGTTTTCAATTCATATATTAGAAACTAGCTGTTACCCGCGGCACCGCCCGCGTGTAGGTCGCTTTTCGCGTAACCTGTGTTACATTGAAATGAAATAACGCAATCGAAGTAGCCAGGACATTACTCAAATATAAACAAATATCATGTTTCAGAGTTAAGTTCAAAGAATCCTTTGTAGACAACATTAGCAGTTCTTCCCTCAGAGGCTAATAAAAATAGATTTTCGGCGCTACTGACCCCCGAGCAAGCCACATACAGTTGTCCATGCGAGAAATGTCTTGTTGACTTGTTCTTAGGTCGATGCCAGCTGCTTTTACGGTTTGTCCCTGCGACTTATTTATCGTCATGGCAAAGCATACAGCAACTGGAAACTGGGTGCGTTAGTAATTGTTGGGGATGAGTGGTATTCGAGGTATGTACACCGTTTCGCCTGAACCACACCCTGTGAGAATTTCGGCCTGTATTAAGTTGCGCTGCAAAACCGTTACTTTGAGTCGGGTCCCGTTGCATAGTTTAGGCGGAGAAAGATTTCTTAGGAGCATAATGGGAACGCCGACTTTAAGGGTAATGTTATGAGCAGGTAGACCACTTGCAGCCAATGAAAATCGATAGCTTAGGTGGTAGCATCATCCTGATGCACAACACTGTTATATGAAGTGTAAATCACTTCATCCCCGACAATTTCCGCCAAAACCTTGAGTTTCGGTAAACGCTTCCGAAGCCCGAGATGACGCATGACGCTCGCGGTCAGCGGACAACCGAGACTCTCTGTCAGAAGTAAAGACCGAGACAATGCATGGCGTTGCCTATCTTCATCGAGTCGCATCTGTCTATCCGCATTCGATTCTTGAGATCTAGCTAACCTTCTGCTTTTAGCTATTCTGGAATGATGCGACAGATTAGATCGTTTCCTCCTAGGCATTATTTAAAATAATTAAAATCCATACTTCCATATCCATACTAATATTATAAATGCGAAAGTCTGTCTGTCTGTCACCTCTTCATAGCTAAACTGCTGGACCGATTGTGATGAAATTTGGTAGGGATGTAGTTAACGACCTGAGGTCAAACATAGGCTACTTTTGGGCGCGATATAACCGAGTCCCACGCGGGGCGAAGCCGCGGGGAACAGCTAGTTCTTTATATAAGGTGAATTTAAATCAACTGCAATGCAAATATTTTAAGGGCAGATTCAGACCACTCAACTGAACAACTTTCCTAAATAAACTTATGTCGAAATAGGAAAAAACCAATCAATAGACAGACAACAACCAAAGAACCAAATCAAAAGAACCACAAGGACAAAGCCCAACAAATTTTTTAATTTAATTTGCTAGGGTTAATTTCAATCTGCTATACCATAATGCGAAACCATAGCGAGTTGTTAAGTAAGTAAGCGCCATCTATTGAGATTTCATGTTACTAAATTTACGATCAAATTCAATGTGTTATTTTATTAAAATAAATAGGTGCAGTGCGTGTTTTCGTCTTAGTGATATGGATAATAGAAAGTAGAAATCCTAGCCTTATCTAAATTAAATTAAACGTAAGTAAACGCATTAACAGTTTTAAGCAGTGTTTGAAGTAAATTTTCAATCGACCATAACTTCTTTTTCCCTTAACCGATTTTGACGAAACAAAGTTTTGACAACGCTCCTAACTATATGTAATCCAACTGTGAAAACCGCGTTTAAATCCATTGAGTATTTTCGAAGTTATAACGTACCAGACAGACATACATACATACATACAGACAGACAAAAATTCCAAAAACTGTCTTTTTGGTTTCTGTTACTCTTTTTTAATCGCACTCAATCAGTTTTTTTGAAAAATATTAAATGTACAGACACTCGCATTTTAGTGTCTTATTATATGTATAGATAATACATCATCATCATCATCACCATAGCAGTAATTTAAAATATACAATAGTGTTTTAAATGGTGGAATGAAGAGTTTTTACTTATTTACTATACTTTTATTACCCATATAAAAAAAAAATTATGAACAAGACAGTTTATTCCAAAGAAGTTCGAATAGCGCGCGGTTTCTTTAAAGTGACGCAATTTTTTTTTAAATCTATGATTTATTCGCTAAGTAATATTTACAAAATTATGAATGTATTTTCCTGATCGACAGACCCGTCAAATCATAAATTTTTCTTAACATTGAAGTCTATTACAGTAAGTCATAATAATCATAATAATATGATGAAACATCAAAATCTATGGACGGAACCCTTTTTGTACTCTTTTTAATTTGTGCGCATAGTGTCTCGATGTATGCTTTCTTTTATATTTCAAATCGTAACAAGCGAAGCGAAAATTTTCTACTGAAATAAAAATATATTGGTCGCGCAATCGATCTCTCACACAAACCATTAAACTTAAGCGTACCGATAGAAAATATCGGAAATAGCACGGACAAAGCAAAATATTCCTTTGAAAACTATTCCGTTCAGACTTCATTTGCGAATCTTTGCTGAAGTTTTATTTCTGTTTTTCCCTGTTTGATGAACGCTTCGCTCTATTTGTTTGTGGGTTTTAATGGTCTTGCTGTTTTGTAAAATTATTATTTTTCAATACTTACACCATAATCGAAAGGTGACTTATCTTCTTTTTAAAATCTTTTTGACGCCTGTGATTTTATACATTTATTATAAATTTGAATCATTATAGTTATAGATAATTATGATGCACATCCTGGATACTCAAAATATTGAACTTTGGGTCGCTATCTGAATTCTTTTCTTTCTACCAGCTGCTTAGTACAGATGACTGTCATTGTGTATGTTGTGCCCCTTACGTTTTGCATATGCAGCGTTTTTGAGTGACGCGCAATGTTAGGCTAGTCAGTCCCTAAGCAACGATTGTAGATTGTGTACGTGTACCGAGTTAGTTGTAAGGAAATAAAAACTAACCTTACAAAATCCTTATATACGTAATCGCTAGCTTCTGCGTTTATGAAATGTTGTGATAGACACACAGGAGCTTATTTCAGCTTTAGGTGCATCTGTTGTTGCATGACTAAACAACCTTAACTACTACGCTTTATACATAAACCATTATTAACATTCTAAGCTGTAAAAACACGTCGCTAGATCCATGGTATCCCTACACCGCATCTCGACTACAGGGAAGTTCTTTGTGTAGATAGAGATAAGATCGTAATTATTCTTTTGACTTAATTAAATTAGACTAAACTTATATTTTGAAAGATATTTTAGATCGGTACGAAACAGTTTTTGCGTAGATTCACTGCTGTAAATCACTTTGGAATCACGAGAGCATGAAATTTATTGCCCCGCGTCCGGTAGCAAATTTTCATCACGGCGTAATTTTCTACACAATACAAATTTATTTATTACAGTCGAATAATCAGGCTCATCTAGTTGTTTTGATGAAACAGGGATAATTATTGTAACAGTTACTTTAAAACTAATCTTTATTTTAATTTGTTGTGATTGTCGTCACAAAACTCTAGTCTAAACTTATACCTGACTGAACTTATAATATAATTCATAATTCATTTATTTTATGTCAGACATGGGTACATCTAAGGGTGTTAGTATTAAATTAGTTACAGTGCGCCATGCTGCGCCGTCAGGCATACAAAATTGGTATTAGTTTTTTAAAATAATGGTATACTCGTAAATAACATTCATGCAATGCAACTTGGCCCTACCATAAAATTTCACAAAAACAGTCAATACATAGCAATTAAATATTTAAATCACATCATTTTATTTATTAACTGAGTCACTGTTCTTTTTTAATTATCTTGGATCATAAATGCACTATCGTGGAGTATAACAGTTTCAAAAGTCTTTTTAGACTAGCCTAAAAACATCTGAATGATTTTTATTGAAATAATTAAAGTAAAGAAATTTAAAAATATTATATTCACGATAGTTTTTAACCAACATTTTTATCCACAGATATTCATAAAGCAAATTTCCATTTTTCCAGTGTAATCAATTCGCAATACGATACTAATTGAGGAATAAATCGTTATTATCGCCACAAATTTGAATTTCAAACTCAAAGCCCGATCACGATTATATTAATAAGTGTGTCGGTTATACAAGTACAATGACATAAAACTGCCTAAAATAGACTCTATATCCTGGTAAATAGTTGCTAAATTGTAAAAGATGTGGTACGAGTATTAACGTATATATTGCGAATTTGAAGAAACATGCCTCATTTACAAACTGGTTCTAACTGTTTTGTAATTTGGATAATAAAAATCTATTATTTAACAGCTAGTTGATTCATTTACTAATATTAATAAATTGCCAACATGAACAAATAGTTCAACAAACAGCTTTTAATATTTAAAATCGATACTGTATAATTAGATGAATATTGTAATGATACATAACATTTTCTCAGAATTGCTGTTTAATTTGCGACATCAAAGCTTGGTTCCAGTAGGTACCTAGTTTATATTCTAGGTAGTACTCGAAATAAAAGTATTAGGTATTTAATAGTAATTTTAAGCTAGTTAATTTTTCAGTAGCTATTTATTTTTCTTTCCATTCGTCTCGTGAAGTGTAGAATATATTATTTACAATTTATATAACCAAACACAGCACCCTTAGTCCCATTTCGTAGCCAGATTTCGTAGCTGGCTTCGAAATGGGAAATAAAATTCCCATTTCGAAGCTGGCTTCGAAACGGGAATAAATTGATACCATTACGAAGCTGGCTTCGAAATGGGAATAAATTAGTCCCATTACGAAGCTGTCTTCGAAATGGGAGTAAAGCAATCCCATTTCGTAGATGGCTATGAAATATGACAAATTTAAAAATCTATCTAACTTCACCTCCTTCCTAGAGTTGATGTAAGGCAGCATTGATAATTATCAATGCCGCCTTATTAGGTACTATTGTACAGTACAGTACAGCTTCAATACTATCGTACTGCAGCAAATACATATATAAATAGTGAAATAACCTAACTTCCCATTCAAAATTAAATTATCACAATTGTTTGTTATAAATAGTTTGTAAATAATAGTAAAAAACTGTCAAATTTCACCCCTTGATCACCACGATAGGGCACAGAAGGAGAATTAACTTTATTTATCTGCCACTGACTGTACTATAACTTATGATCTACATAGGAGATGGCTACGAAATGGGATTATTTTCTTCCCATTTTGAAGCCGGTTTCAAAATGGGAATAAAACGGTCCCATTTCGTAGCTGGCTTCGAAATGGGAATAAAACAGTCCCATTACGAAGCCGGCTTCCAAATGGGAATAAAACGGTCCCATTACGAAGCCAACTTCGAAATGGGAATTTAATTTCCCATTTCGAAGCCAGCTACGAAATCTGGCTACGAAATGGGACTAAGGGACACAGCACAGGTACAAAAAAACCATACGAGACCCAATTCTGCTCATGAAAGATATTCTCTTAAAAGTACACTTTGACAACTACGCACGGATTTTTGTGATGTTTATGTTGTTACGTACAAGGGTCAATGCATGAATAGACCGGATCACATTTTTTTATTATTAATAATTTATATAATTTCCTAAGCACTATGTTTTAGAAGCAACATTGTGATTGCTTATTATAATATCTTTGTACCAATTTTTGTCAATTTATATATCAAACTAGTTATGAATTATATTTCCATACAAACCTCAGTAGTTTCACAATTTTGTATAAATCTAATGTATATTGTAATATATTTCCATTAGTAAGAATAAAACATGATACCAAAACTAAACCTACGCACAATTTGTCAATACTAAAAGTAGCATGTCTGTTTTAACCCTTTAGAAGCGGTACGCCAGAGAGGGATTTAGACGTTTGACAACTCATTAAACGAGACAGTGCTGGAATGTGCTTCATTATTTCTTGGCTTTCTCAAATTATGCGACTGCTTTTCGCAGCTGTTGAAATGTTTTTAATTTGAATACTCGACCCTCTGTAGTGATGAAACGAAACTGCTGCAAGAAATTCTCTGAGAATTTAAGAGACGAAACTTTTGATTTATAAACTAGGTTTTAACTTTAAAGAATTTTGAAGATGGCTTCTGTGCCGCAGTTTTAATTCTTCCATTTTAAGTCAGCTGCAAGGTTAATTGACCCTGTGCACTCTGGCACCAAGTTTAATTTATTTAGAATTAGTTTTCCACTGCACCATAAAATTATTTTTAGTTTACCTCCTCAAAACCTCCTTGAAAACTATTATATGCTTATAATTCGTCATCGAATGATGTCCTTTGCTAAAATTTAGCAAAATGATTTTCATGTCATAAAAGCTTGAATGTTTTCCACAGTAAAATAGTTGTTAAAAAAATATTTGTTGACAAATTTCTTACGTATGTTCGTGAAACGTAAATAGCAACCATTGTCGGCAACTTCACTCGCATGGTTTATTTTTCAGTTCCTTTGTTCTTACTGCTTATACATCACTGTTATTACGCATACCCAGAGCTGGGTAGCTTTTTTCGTGATACAGCAAAAAATGAGCTATTTTCCGGTGGCATATCTTAGGTACTGAGTTGAATAGGTTTTCCTGTTCAAAAATGGTATGGTAGTCCTTAAATACATGCGATATATAGAACCAAATAGAAATATTTAAGCTAGAGAGTAAACGTACTTGTTCAATAGTAAAAAATACACTATCGTGTTTTTAAAGCTAATGTTGTAACGTTTTGGATGGATTTAAATAATCCAATTTGCTATTGAAAAAAGTCACTACTCCTACGTCTATTTTACAGCTCTGAACATTACTAATAACGGTATTAACAAGTAGGCAGTAAATCTATTATAGGACGTTGGATCCAGGGGATTTACTACCGTCTCTTAAAACCATGCAAGTTCCAGTGAGTAAGCGAGACAGCGCGATACACGATGTAAGGCGACATCCCCCTTACTCATTGGATCTTGCATGGTTTTAAGAGATGGTGGTAAGCTACCAGGTTTCCAAACGGTCATTCTAGGAATCCTTAGTGGGAGTCCAACTGTGAATTGCTGCTGAAATGATGATGATGATAAGTGCGTTAATAGGACCGAACTAGCATGTTAATTGATTATTGATTAGTTGACCCTTCAAATAAGCCAATGGCATTAGGTATTTCCGTACCGACTCTGTCACTCTAACGTCCAATTGCATACTGAAGCCGACGGTAATGCAGAGGATGGACATTCGCATTCCATGTATTAATAATAGCTTCCGATTGGATAATTTCATCTATGAAATGTCTGAGTACATTATTTGATTGGATAGTCGATGCTGCGTCAAGCCAAACATTTTGAATTTTCCATGCTGTTCTGAGATTCGAAGTTCAGTAGCAAGAGAGTTCAACTTCTTTTTCGGTCAAATTAGCTATAAGCTGCACTGCACCTGCCCTTTATTACATTGAATCCAGTATTTAGTTACTCTCTAAATCATAGTTTTTAGTAAAAAAAAGTAACCTATCTAATGTTATTAATGCGAAAATGAGTTTGTATATTTGTTTGTTTGTTACCTCTTCACGCCCTATCTACTGAGCCAATCTTCCTGATGGAGTATAGAGAAGGACATAGGGTACCTTTTATCAAGGGAAATAGCACTCTTCCCGAAGGAATATCATGCGGGCTAAAGCTAGTATATTATAATATATTATAACACTAGTATATTATAATAGACGGACTTAATTTTTAGAAATTCAATTTGCTCGGTCTGTGACGTCGCGCATTCTCCTACGGCGGTCCTTCCTCGCTGCCCCGCACCGCATCACCCCGAGGGCCATATATAAGGCTGCGCGCGTCCACTGGAAGACCTCTTTCGGCTGATCTCATCATCTTAAGTTAAGTGGCTGGCTATTTCATAGCGGCTGCTTGACTGGATCTCGTGCCTACTTTGATCTCACTACCCCTATAATCTCTCATTAACGGTTATCCTTAAGAGTCTAACCTTTTGTAAAGTACAAATAATAAATATTGTGCGATTCGCTGAAACCTGGATTTATCTTCTCTCCTCACACATACCTTAAGTAATTAGTAAATTCAACCTTCGTTATAGGTCTTTGTTTTATTTTTTTGTCGTCTTTTACGACATCTATCTTCACAGTTAACTCTAGCCAATGATGTACCGACAGATTAACATCTCTTCTTATTCGTCTAGAGTTAATTTCATTTGAATTAATCCAACTGAAGTGCACCTCGCGGGACTTGATTCTTATTGCAATGCCGCAATACTTAAAATACATTGTCTCAGAAAATTAATTTTGCTTTGCCACATGAGTACTTTTACTATGTTTTACTAAAACTGTAGTAGTAATATAAAAATGTAGTCAGTGGTTTTTCCCTCCCATTGTGTGTATGTTTTAGCCTTTAATGCTACAGTTAAAGACGTTCAAACAAATACGCTTACAGTCGCTTTAGCTTTATTCTATATAATATAATATATTTTCGTATTATGTAGTAAAAAAACATTGATAAGATTTTAATAATATAAGAAGCATATAGTAAGAAGCATTTTATTTCTCTCTACCCTTAGGTTGGCTGGGAGAAATTGCATTAGCGCTAAGTCCGCCTTTGTACTAATTTTCATCTTCCTTCCTGTACAATCCAATGATGTATTTATGTAATTGGTGCAATAAACTGTTTATTCATTCATTCATATAGTTTTTAACGAAACTATCAAGTCAATTCCTAAGATTTATATCATGGTGTGTGTTAAATTTTATTTTTATCATTTACACTACCTATAACATTATTAAATAAATATTTTTATACATTTAACAAAAAATGAGAATTATTGGCATGAAAATCAAACATGAATTAATCATCTTTCAGCTACCATAGCCGCCATTAAAATAAGTGGGAGCCCATAAAGTCCATTAGGGGAGGCCTAAGATAATGTTTTTAAAATTGAGTGGAGGTCACTTGAGCACAAATTGTGAATTTCATAATTAAATTAAGTCCATCCTGCAGCAATGATCAATCGTCTCCCCGGGGATTATCACATTTTTTTCATATTGGTCGAGTTTGTTGGAACAATTTGTCTAGCTCTAAAATCTCGCTCCAAATATTCAAGAAGGCTCTTCGTACAATCTTACTTTCAATATAAAAATAACAGTTTGTAGGAATGGATAAACGTATGGTTACATAGATAATTATGAAGTAACAAAAAACTTAAACAGAAAAATCGGCTGAAATCATATACATGGACACATATTTTAGTCTTTTTCTTTCGTGTCAATAACTCAAAACTATAAAATTTTGGCCCAATAAGTTGCAACCTCCACGGCAAAGTCAGAGGCAACAACTAAATCACCACTTTGTCACTGATAAGAGGCAGTTGCGGCTGAATAGCTTGAAAAAATAAAAAACTGAAATAAAAACATGTTATTAAGGCTGTCAGCGTGTTTGATTACTAACCTAACTCGTATTATGAAACACTAAATGTGAACTTTGTGTTATGAGCTGAGCGGAAGCAAATTAATTATCTGGACGAAGGCACCCGAGTCACTAGACAAGATTACACACAATTTAATAACAAGATTTTCGAAAATATTACAATGTTTTAGAACTTAATTTTATGTTGAGTAGAAGTAATCTCTATTAGGGATTATTCCGCTATTATCATATAACCTAAGTAATCGAATATATCTAGAATAACCTCTACTAGATATAAAAATATGTAATTCATCTCAACCATTACTATGCATCACCTCCACACGGTAATGCTGTACTGCTGTACAAACTCAGTGAAAGCAATTTGATGTGAATGTTCCTACTTCCACGTGTATCACATTTCGTATTCATACCGAGCGCCCCGTTTGTATGTGACATGTACTAAGAGTAATTGTTAGCAGTATTTGTGTATTATTTGGGTTTGTGGTGGATTCTGCTCTGTTTTTTGCATAAAGAAAAGTCACAGGCCATAAAGAAATATTTAATCTTTTTTTAGGTTCAGTAAAACCCTTATATTTTCACCCCATCTGTCTGTTGAAATTAAATTTTATGTTTTGCTTTTACTTACACCTGGTCTCGCGGTCTCATGAGACCCCGCAATGTTATAAAAGATTATAAGATGATCGAATTCCTTTGATGTTTTGACGACTTAGTTGTTGTATTTTAAAAATATCAATAAATTGACAATAAGTAAGACAAAGTAATATTGCTCCCTTTTAGAACCTTCAATGAAAAATTTAGATGTGATCATAAAAATGATATTGAAAATATATTTAAAAAAAATTGTCGAAATTCTAAAATTGACATAAGCTATGCACTGGAGGCAAGAACCACCTGGACGAGTTTGCTTCCGAATTCTAAATTACCTGTTTCTCCGTCTTCGCAAAGACAATGGGATGAGCCGCTTTGCAGAGTTGCAAAAGATAATTTATTACAAACATCTAGCAACTTTGTAGACCGTGCTCGCCTATTGGCTGTGGCGGAATGGGAATCTGGGCTTTGGTTGCAGGCTTTACCATCTGCCAACTTGGGTATGCTGATGCACGATGATGCCTTCCGTTTAGCAACATCCTTGCGGCTAGGCGCTAATTGTACGGTTCCACATCGCTGTCCCTGCGGGGATATCATCGATGCCCTTGGACATCACGGTCTTTCATGCCCGAGAAGTGCTGGCCGTTTAGAGCGTCATGCTGCCCTAAATAACATAATCCACCGGACTCTTGCCACCATCCACTTTCCTGCTGTCCAGGAACCCAGCGGCCTGGCTCGGGATGATGGCAAGAGACCGGATGGAATGACACTGGTGCCTTGGAGATTGGGACGTCCGCTTGTGTGGGACGCAACTTGTGTCGACACTCTGGCTCCGTCCCATCTCCAGGTCACCAAGTCAAAGGCCGGTGCTGCTGAAGCTGAGGCAGAGAACCTCAAAAGGCGTAAATATGTACGTATAAGTAATAACTACATATTTGAGCCTTTTGGGGTAGAAACACTCGGCCCGTGGGGTCCATCGGCTCATCAGCTTTTCGTCTTATGTCGAAAAAGCTGATAGACGTATCTCGTGACCAGAAGGCTGTAACCTACCTGGCACAGAGGTTTAGTATCGCCATACAACTCGGCAATGCTGCCAGCCTTCTGGGTACGTTACCGCGGTGTGACACTTTGGCGGGACTGTACAATTTGTAAATCATTATTTTAGTTATATTTATGTTAGTTTATTTATTTGTTTAGTTTATAATTTAGTTTGTTATAAATAGATATTGAATAAACGTTACTATCATAAAAATAATAGTAAAAGTTTGGAGAAATTAAGGCTTTCGTGCAGTAGCTATATCTTCATCCTCTAAGTAAATAATCTTGTCGAAGATTATAAGGGACTCGTCTTGGGAATCCCGAGCTACAAGAAGTAGAGACCCAAAGCGATAAAAGACCAATATTTGTTATACTTTTCCATATGACTTCCTAAATTTATTCCGCTTTGGAAATTATGTTTCATCAATTTTCGACTACAAATGCTACATTAAAGGGACGTTGAGGTTTTAACCGAATTTGGTACTATTCAATTACATAATTACGTTCGATATAAGCTCGCATAATTAGGTAATAAGTATATTTTATGAAAACCAATTGATTTATTTTAGTCAATAGTTATAATATGTTCACATAAACTAGTAAGCCCTTAAAATAACTAGACTTGAAAAAAAAAACACTGAAAATAACGTATTTATGAGAACTTAACTAAATGAAAATATTTTTTTCATTTCGTTCTTATGCTAACCCCATCAAAGTTATAGAATATTAATTTGCCAAAGTTTGTCCATTAAAATTTCAAAAACTTGTTAAAAAATTGATTAAAACGAATACTTTCGGTCCTTACCTTTTCTGAGCCTGAAGAATTTATTCCCAAAAAATAATTAGATTTTTAATTTAATGTTACTATATTTATGACAGTCTTGTAAATGAGTATCTTTGTCCTTCTACTTAAGAGCCTGGACGTCAACACCTTGTGCAGAGCCGAACTACACCTAAGAGCCTCTGGATGCGGGTTGGTATTTCACTTCTCCTCCTCGCGTGTGTTCGTATCATTCTATCCTATGGTCTATATCTCTAAATTCTTCCACAAAATCTTTGGTCCGATCAAAAAACTCCGATGGTGGCTGGAGAGTTTGGTAAAACTCAGAAATAAAAGATCTGGTCAAGGAGCCAAACATGTTGTGTTAAATCTACAAAAAATTGCAGGGACTGCACTGGCTTGCCCACCTGTGGGACTGGGAGGCCGGTAGGACATTATTGGTGGGACCACAAGTCAAAAATCCTGGAAAGAATGGGAGAGGATCGTTGCGTCAAAACAGCCTATCTGGGAAAGATATCAGGAAGACGGCCAGTCGGCTGCCCCAGATATAGCTGGAGCGATGCTTTGCAATCTGACCTGCGTGAGAGCGCTGTAAACTGGCGAACCATCTCGCAGATAGAAAACTGTGGCGTTCTCTCGTCTCGGTGGCCAAGATCCACTTCGGGTCGCTGAGCCAGTAATTTTATTATATTTCAAATAAAAAACTTGTTTTTTCCGTAAATTGTATTATTTTATTTAAGTAAAAACCTCTTTTACTCGTAATAGATTTAAAATAGTAACTTACATTCTATTACCAACTTATTTGCCTACTAGTATTAACTTATCGCTAGATATTAAACCGCATACGCTAACTGTGGACGAAAACTAGTATTTCATAAAATATATTTACCATGTTACAAATTACTAAATTTTATGAACAAAATTTAAATGTACGTTCGATATTCCTTCGTTATCAAAACTAATTCCTCTAAATAATAAATTGTAAACCTTGAGTTATGAAATATGCTTTGAATTTAAACATTTGTTCAAACTGTGTCTTTTAAGGGTTTTAATAGAGAAAAACTTTCTTAAAAATATTATTCCGAACTAATTACTTAGTATTATAAATGTTTTGAAACGAACGTCTATACATTAAATTCTTCCTCACAAAATAAATGATATCTACACATTTTATTAGACATGGCTTTAAACAATATTCTTATTATAAAAATAACAAAAACTAGTATTTATTTATATAATCCTCTGAAGAAATGACTTTTCTTGTACTTACTTCATAATACCTACTCAATAAGCTGCTGCTTCATTATAAACAGTTTAATATTACCAGTACTGGTTAGTCCTGTCCACAGAGGTCCTGTCAAAGTTACTTCAGTTTCCTTTTTAACCCCCGACGCAAAAAGAGGGGTGTCATAAGTTTGACGTGTCTGTCTGTATGTCTGTCTGTCTGTCTGTCTGTCTGTCTGTCTCTGGCATCATAGGTCCCGAACGGGAGGAACGGGGGTGAAAGTGGGGAAGAACAACCGGATGTCTGCAAATATACTTATGTGTCTCAAATGAAAGCGCATCACGTGCACATTACAAAATAATATGTTTAATGAAAATCGGTTGTGCTGTTACAAAGCTCTGGGGACGTAAGTGGGAAAAATACCTAATGTCTGCAAATAATATGTAGGTAAATCAGTCGACTAAAAATAAAATGTGTCGTGGGTTTTTCAAATTTAATTTTTTACTCTTTTTACTAACTTAATTAATTTATTCAAACCACATGCAAACAACGTTTTCAACAACGCTGCTTTTTAGTGTTCCCAGAACTGCTTTTGATTTAATTTTGAATATTTAATTAATGTTTTCGAGCATAAGGTGATTCCCAGAAATTCTAATTGCTACCTGAAAGACTGTTGTCGTGTTTGTCCCACTTAAGAAAACATCCACTTTCTTTGTTGATGTTGTCATTGGCAACGAAGGGTTTGAAGAGAGGTCTTAATTTTTATTTATTTATTTATATTTCGCAGGTCTTACAGCAAAATATGATAATTATTTGAATGCATAAATATACTTATGACAAGACTATACGTAATTATGAACCTCTTTTCGATAATTATCGTTTACAATAACAACAGGCCCAAGAAAGTTTGGTTAGTAGATACGACTAAAACATTGCTTTGAGCAACTCCGAAATCGCTAAGGATTCTACCGAGAAAGCATTATAATATCAGAGAGAGACCTAGCTAGGGTATTACCCAAAGATTTAAAAAAAAAATTGCCTGTAGAGAGAACGCGCGCGATTCGAAATTCTTTGGTATTACCGAATCATATCAAATTCTTATGGTTGTGTTATTGAAAATTTAATGAGTATATTATGTACAGTGTTCGTCCTTGCATAAATAAATGACACGTACCTTCATTTATCAATCTGGTACATGCCGAAATTTGCCAAATATATAAATCATTAATCATAGATCGTAGCCGTGTTACATGACAGAAGCAGAGCGGGTGTGATTGGCATTGCACTGACATCCACTTAAGGCCTGAATGGTCTCGATAATATGTTAATGTAATTAGTGTAGTTATCATCGTCATTAAAAACAAATTGTAAATGTATGTTCTTTGCAGATTGATAAATAAGGACATTGCAGGCATGGAACCAGGGACAATGCTAAGATGATGATTCCAGGCTTGAATCAATTGATTGTTATTACAAATATATACTAAGCCGTACACTCAGAATACCCAGATGTCAATTGGCAGTTACCAAATAACTATATCAATAGGAACAGGATTGACCACCCCATCTAAACTTACGAGATAAAGTTAAAAAAAAGAAAATACTTGGTAATTCTATTTAACTCCACTATTCTAATACTAATGTTGTTAACTAATAGAAACCTTTTTGATATGTTTTATTTTTTATATTGAATTTGTTTATATTTGACTTTGTCAGTTGTAAAAATAAAAGAAATTATAAGATACCTTATTTGAGTTTGCTGATTTTACTAAAATACTAAAAATTCATTAATAACATTCATTTCCCATTATAATAATAAAATACAGTCCATTTTACTTTCATTCACAACAACTAATTTCTATAAAATTCAGGGATTACATATGCATAGCTACGTAACACCCAAGACGATCTAAAATTGTCACGTCACAGATGATTGAATGGTAGATGGAATGGTGATATTGAAATGGATTGAACAGATGGACCGTAATAGTGACTCAATCGCTTTTCTCGTCTGCAAATTGAGCGGTCAATGAAAGATCACGGAAACCGTTTACCTCATCATTTATTTGATAAACTATGTGGTATAATAGTTAAATAGTCCGCTATTGTGAAGGTTCTGGATACGATTCTAGGGCAAGTAAAAAATAGAAGTTACAAAATATTCCTGATATTTTTACAAAATGTACAAATTGACGATCTTATTTACTAATTATTTCAAAGATGGAATTATATAACTAATAAAGCAATAGGAAGAAGTTTTACAAACAATAAAAGAAACCTACATTAAAAATAAATGTTCATACTCGTTACATTTCAAATGAAGTGAAAAAAAACTTTATCAACAAAATACCAGTCAGACCAATTAAGAGATCGCAATGGCGTGGCGATCTCAATAGCTGTTTGGAAAAGTGACCATAGTCTGCCTTAGATAATGGAGAATCAGGGGAATGCTTTTGCTACAATACTAACAGGCTACAAAATTCCAAAAAATATTAAATTGTTTTTAATAACGAATAATAATTTTAACAAGTGTATAAAATAATAACATCATGCATGAAAGTAATCTACAAATACAAACTAGCTGCTTTAGTTACTTCAGTAGACAGGTGCGACTACGACCTTATGAATAATTCCTATGCAATGCAGAAATTTAAGGTGTCTATCCATTGTTACACGAAAATATACCTATTGTGATTGGTTTCATTTTTATTAATATAGAATTGAGAGACTACGTCTTCGTAACAGTCACGTTTTATCAAAATCGACCAGTTGCTTGGGAAAATATCTGCCTATGCCATCTGTGCCAAAACCCGTCGACGGGTTACCAAAAAAAATACAAATTGAACCTCGTGGAGGCTGATATGCGTGCGAATAACCTTATATAAACAAAACTAGCGACCCGCCCGGGCTTCGCATGGGCATAACTTTCTTGTGGAGATCTTTAATGTGGAGAAAGCTGCTTCTGTTTGGCTGTACGAGTCTAGTAGCAAAGTATTTTTTATTTTTAACCAGTAGACGATTCCTGCTGTATTTGGGCATTCTTGATCGTTGGGATGTAATTCTCTATGTATATTTTCGTTTGCAAGAAGGTGCCTATGAAGCGAAAGCTGAAAAAATAAGTAAGTAACTGGTCAAACCTGCAGCTGAAAAAAAAATACTTAGCTCAGCTATGACATGATCCTGTGCGTAGTTTTAAGCGCAGCGATGGATTCGCAGCGTAATATCTAAGCAATGTAGCATTTACCTAGGAACACACGAGTAGCAACAAGTCCGAGAGCGGATTGTTTGCGTGCAGTTGCATTCATACGACTGCATGAGTAGCGCATTTCAAATTTCTGTGTTGTCTGTGTACTCTCAACAAAAACTCTGGCTTAGTTGTGTTTCAGTTTTAGACTCGATGGTTTTGCTCAATACGTATTTTATTCTATAAACATAATAATGTATATTTACGTAAAGGTAATAAAATCGAGTGCGAGTTGCTCTTAGAAATAATGACAGTTTTAAGGTTAGAAAATGTTGAAGGTGGTAATTGAAATAAATCTGTAAAAAAAATCAAATCTCTAGCTATTATTGTTCATGGGATTCATTCAGCCCGCTGACCAATAAACTGCCAGAGCGCAGGATTTCTAGCAATTAAAACCTTTTTTCGCGTATATATGAGACGTTTCGTTCATATTGGGATATGGAATATGAACGAAATATAGATATATGGATTTATAGGTATATATATACATATGGACGAAACTTTCACGTCTTTATCACTTTTGAGAAATACAAATATAGAAACCATTTTAAGTATGTATAGCCTTTAGGTATTCGGAAATATTAATTCTGTGAAAGTGACACAGGGATTTGCTAATCCATTGCTTATTTAGTAGACTAATCAGGTCAGCTGGTTTTCTCGATTAATTTTGATACCTTTTTACTTGTATTATACAATGTGGGCATGAAGTCCACCTGATCTATACTTACTTAAAAAAAGCGCAATAAAATTTCCATAAATACTTAAAACAAATATTGCATAATTTTTGACCACCAACCATAAAAGTAATAAAAAAATAGTCAACCAACTCAAAATTTTGAAAAAAAATCCTTGAAAACGATAATAGATACTTTTGTTAATAAACTGCCAATATATATGTCAAGCTCTGCGTACCTTTAGCAACATTGTCATGTTCAAAGGTAGAGAAAGAGAGATGCATTGAAAAAATTAAGTCCTGTGTAGGTATATAATAGAAAAAAAGAAAGAAAGAAAGAAAGAAAGAAAGAAAGAAAAGCTGTTTATTTGGTACCACAAAATCAGCACAACAGCATAACAATTATGTAATCAAAGGTACTGTGGTGGAAAATCCTAGCTCAGGAGTTACTACAGCAATTAGTGTCAATAAATAGCCTGCTGCGGTTACCGGGCGCCACTTTTGCTGGTTGCCAAGATAAATATATCTGAAAAAGACAATAGAGAATTTTGTTAATAAACCGCCAATATATACCAAGGTCTGCGTACCTTTACAAACATCGTCATGTCGAAAGTCAACATTCGTTAGTGTTCCACATGTCTCATCTTTGACAAACGTGCTTGGCCTAGGAATGAGTCGGCACATCAAATTGAGCAAGCTGCAAACATGCTGTGTTTATTTCTGGTTATTACCAGCTTGAAAGAAGTAAGAATGATTTATAGTTTGGATATCTAGGAAAGATTTAAGTAAAGATTTAAGTATAAATTCCAAGACAATTCTAATAATAAACGAAAATTTTATATAAGGCCTATATTTCTACCAGCTGTGTTTCTCGATTTCACCCATCCGTAGTGGGTATGTACTTAATACCTTCTCTAAAAAAAGGGCTATCAAATAAAAAAGTTAGTTCCAAAGTTATAAGCATTCAAACAAACAAACTCTTAAGCTTTGTTATCTGAATATAGAATAACACTTGCAAATTTTTTGCAATTCAAATGTTCCAAATTGGTAATTTTGATAATAGTATTCAGTCCGCAACATGTCACCTCGCCATGTTTGATTGCGACCTAATTTGCGGTCCATCGTACATTCGCTGAAAAGAGCAATGTCATTTTGTTCGTTAATCATCCCAATGGAACAATGCTGCGCCATATTCGTAATTTTTAACTCACAATAAAAAAGGAGTGTTATATTTAATGGGACTGTTGACGTGCTGAGTGACATTTTTTTTTTTCAAAACTATACTTAAAAACTGCGTGTCGCGCGACGAACTTTTTACTTCTATAATACTTAAGTGAGTAAACAGAGTAAGGTATACTACTAGCTAGAGGTGGCGTTTGAGACATTGATTTGATATTCCTTGAATGCAAATAGGAGCTAATCAAAGATATGTCTAATTGCACAGAAGTGGGCAGAAACAGAAATTATCACTAGACTAAGTGGTTGTAAAACAACAGAGAAAAAGTAAAACAATCGCAGTAGCGGTATTAAAGCGCGTATCTACTTATTCCTGAACTTTTCCATAAAATGTATATTTATTTTCACTTCCTACTAGGTATATAAAACATGTTTATTGCACCAAGGAATAAATTGCGAAGCAACCCTAAGCTTTATAGCTCATATTCTTGAGCTGCAAGCGACGCTAGACGATAAATAGTCATTTTAAATGAAAATGCTATTCCTTTCACAGCTGCAATATAACTATAAACCCCACTTAAAGTAGTTCTTATTGTTGGAATAAAGAGTGAATATTCATTCATTTTAATTTAAAAGCAATATTATTTTACAGTAGGTAAGTTGCATTATTTAAAAGAAATAGCACAAAATGATGGTAACCATTTTTTTTCGGTCAAGGTCCTGCTTCTATGAAAAACTTGGGGGTAAGAAGTTGGATATATAGTAAGTACGTATTGAATTTTTCATTGAACTTCATAACTCCTTCAAAAAAATATGTAGCCACATTAAGTCAAACAACTTAATTCGAACACTACATAACATAGCCCGAGGTGTATTTGCAACAAATATTTACGTACTCTCAAAACGTTGGTTAGACGGAGAGCCGGAGCCAGACAAGCCAAATAAAAGTCAAAAGTCTTTACATATCTAAACTGAAAAAATGTTTGGCTCTATTTCCAAATATTGCCTTGTTGGTAGGTTGTAATTTATTTGTAAAATGTTTTACTTTAATAATTTGCTATTTGGTGGGCTGCAGATAAATCTGACCCCCTTTCAATAGCGATACTTGAGGCATGGGGGCCAGATTTCTCTGCAGCCCACTGTACATCGAAATTTAATTTGATTAAAGTTTTAGAACAATGATTACGACTAAGTTATGCTCTATATTAGCAGAAAAAGCTAACAATCATACACATTTAACATATATATTCGCAATTTAATTAATTATTTATAATAACATAGTATTAACAAGTGTAAAAAATTAGATTCGCTTTTTAATGGTGTTGTGATGTCATTTTTGCAATTTCAGGATTTGACTCATCATCATTTCAAGTAGGCAGTGTCAGAGTTCTTGGAACCGCCTCTCGGTTTCTGACGTGGTTCCTTTAAGGACTACCAGATGGCAGCCGCTACCAACGGCCGGCTTAACGTGCCTTCCGAAGCACGGAACGATTTGGCTTAAATCTGGTAGTAAACATTTTTAGGCTTCAGATGATTAATTTTTGATTCTGTAGGTTTTTATTTTTAACTGTTTTACTTTCTCTTAGCGCAAAAATATTTTGTTTTAAATCGCTTGGAATTGATAGCCTCAGATTTTTTACAAGGAGCTATTTAAAAAAGACAATTCTTCTAGTGACAACCAGTCATTCAACACTATAATTCCTACTTTAGTAGTTTACAACTGAACTAGGTCTAAGGCAACTCAATACACTTTCTACAACACATCACATACTACAAAGATATATCTTACAATATCAAGAGATGCACCAAAGATCCATTCAGCATACAATCTGAATTACAATGCAGTTGTATCGTATCTCGTATCTCAAGGACTACACTGCATTCACTACACGACACTAAGAGGACAGTTCTGTTGATTGATACATGACCCGTTACGAGTACCAATTTGTGTGCCGATAGCTCAGCCTACTCGTATTCAGTCTCCATAATGGATGTGTGACGATTGCTAGGCTGCACATAGGCTTAGAATTTTAGTAAGATTTTCATTTAATTTACGAGTTTGGTTTCAAGTCACTCGAAGACAAAGTTCGGTATTTTTTAATTGGTTCTCATTTATTAACATGATTTAAAAAATACTACTTACTAATCTAGTCCTATGATTTAAAAAATACTACTTACTAATCTAGTACTACTAATCTAGTCCTATGGCCCCCAGGTGAGGCTCTGCCGTCTACAGTGCTTCGCCATTTCGTTCGGTATTGGGTACGCGTTGACAAAGACCTGGATCGGTCGTATAATCTTATTTGTGACCTTCCACGTTTCGCATCCATACAACAAGACTGACTTTACATTACCGAAAGATCTAAAAAATTACTATATCTTTTGATAGTGACTGATTGGTCATTTGACAAATAAGTATAGTAATTAATTCAAAGTTAATTTTATAACACTGGAGGAAATCGAGGAATGCACAACAACAATTATTCTTAGGTAACAAAATGAGATCAGCAATCTTTTAAAATGTTTTGTATTTGTCATTAATTTGCTACTACATACATACAAACATATTATAACACCTGTCTCCCGCAGGAGTATGCAAAGACTAGAGATTTCCTTTACAGACCTCCCTCGCTTCCTATTATTTGCGACTATTTGTTTTGTTATTTCAATTAACAGTTGAAATCTTAGTATTAAAAATAAAATATAATTTTGATGATAAAAGAATAGAGATATAATATTTCCGGGTTCAGGATTAAGAAAAATAAAGACCAAGCCTGTGTGCTGTTTCATAGTGCTCAGTGAGCATGCAGAAATAACTAGAATTCTAGACTTGTGTGATTTGAAAACTCTCGTATGTATGCTTCATGTTTTCAACCTACTTCAAGAAAGGAGGTTATCTGTTTGTTACCGCTTAAAATTCGACCGATTTTCGAAAACGAAATGAAGTTTATTAAATGAACCTTTTGTAATCAATTACATCAATAAATCATATAATTGACATGTTATTACATCAAAACGATAAAGAAATTTAAACGGAGTGAGGGAACAGCAACTGATTCGAAGTATAATTTAGTCCAAACCATTTTATATTTGTTACTGAATATAAAAACTAATAAAAAAACCTAAATATAAAATTTTATGAAAAATCTGTGTGTCGCGAAATGACTCCATGTAGGTACTTACGAATAGCACAGAAATAAATATGAACATTTTCATAGATCGTGCAGCTGTGAATCGGCGATGCGATTTGAAAATTCCACTTGCATGTGAATAACTTTGAGACCGAACACACGTGATACTTGTTACGAACTTAAATGTGTTTTTTTTAATATGATTACTCACGCTTTAAGTTCTTATTTTAAGAAAGAGAGAAAAATTGCTTTTAGAGAATAACTAAATACTAGGTTTAGAATACTTTTAACGGATACTTTTTACTATTGACTTAAATTATTATAGCATATACTTTATAAGATGAATAGGGTAGAGTCACTTTAAAATAAGTAGTACTAAGAAGCGAAAAAATTTATGCCAAAAACCTGCGAAGCTAGTTTTTTGAGAGCATCAATGCTATTTCTTAGCAAACGCTGTATCAATCAAGTACCTCGTAGGTATCAATGCTTACTTCTAAGATGTAACCAACAGCCGTCAGGAAATCTATCTCTCTCATTTCACCATAATATTCCAATATTAGACTATTTTTTTCGGAAACCAGTGTTTTCCACATCACATTTAATTAAAAAAATATTGATATAGGCCAGAATACGGTGTATTTTACGCAGTAAGTATAATATGACATCTGCAGTATTAAGTATGGCTGTAACATTAAATGTACAAATATGGTATATTATGTAACCCACTACTGTTAGTCCCAGTATTACAATATGAACTAAACTGGTGGCGAAAGAAAGCAAAGCAAATAAGCAAAGTAAATACTTACTTATGTAACTGAGTTTCGCAAAGTAGGTAACATCTGAATTTATTACTTAGTAGATTCTGTAGACAAACCTCTGTGCTTTAAACAGTGTCCTTTATTTTTACCTTTTCTTGTACTACTGTGTATGTATCACTATCCCTTTCCCTATGTCCCTTTGTATGCTTAAATCTTTAAAACTACGCAATGGATTTTGATGCGGTATTTTAATAGATAGAGTGATGTAAGAGAAAGGTTTTTATGCCCATGCGAAGCAGAAGCGGTGCTAGTTGTGAAATAAATAAATAAAAATAAAAACAATACCAACAATAAGAAATTGCTATTATTTATGTGCATTGAAGTATCCAGTCTGCCTGAACCCATCGTGTTGCAGTGCTTTACTTCATGACCTCTCTGGATTTGTTTTGCCTTGTTGTCACGTACACTCGTTCTCGGGTTATTTTGTTTATTCACCTAGTACATCGATTATATTTTATCTCGATGTAGTGTTTATTTACTCTGACCAATGCTGAAAAATATACTATTTTTTGTGATGAAATATTTTTTCAAGTAAACCCATGAATTAGGTGTAATTTTAAGAATTCTTTGACTATGTAGAAAATTATCTATATCACTGTTTACTAAGCAATAGTTTAGTCGAATTAAATAGTGAGACCAAAGATAACTAAATTTAAACTAAAGTCAGTCAGAGAGTCATCATTGATCGTAAAATCCACGGGTAAGATTATATATAGATTTATTAGGGCATATATGTTGAACATTTACGAGTAAGAAAATAATTCCGAATGAAATATTGAAGACTAGTTAATGCTCGCGGCTTCTCCGGCGTGCATTTCCCTTGGGAATACTTGTAGTGCTTTTTCCCGGGATGAAAGGTGTGTATGAATACTTCCCACTACATCTATACAAAGTTTCAAGAAGATTGGTATAGTAGATAGGGCATGAAAGCGTAACAAAAAAAACAAGCAAACAAATGAACAAACTAACTTTCACTTTTAGAATATTAGTTAGGATAGTCCACACATAATACACCACATTACGAACTCTGCTTGACCCAAAGTTTAACTGTTAGATAATGCTTTGGGCATTAAGTTAGCTACTGTGCTATACGACTGTATTTTGTACAATAAAGTTTAAATAAATAAATAATATCACTACTATATCTTCTGTACAGCAGATGTGTACGAATATTAGGCAGAGGGTCGGGTAAATATTCGTTAACTATTCCTTTGTCTCGTTGCGTTCGTGTGATGAGCTAGATGTCAAAGCCACGCTATTCCATTGACATGGCAAATGTGAGTCGCAATATACGAGATATCTTTGCAGTAGATGAGACATTTTCATTTCGCTATAAAAAGAGCTGTGTTCAGTTGGTCGTTTTCTGTATGGCGTAAATTCATGGCAGTGATATTTAGGATGGTGAAATTTAGTTCCAAATTAAAGGAAAATGAGTTGCAGACACTAATGTAACCATTATGGATAATTTTAAAATATTTCTACTGACACCATTTTACAGTTACTTGCATCATTTTAATGTGTTACTTTTAGTTTAAATCTAAAACTGACTAGAACCACACGACTTTGTGTATACTGTATAGGTATCTAACTTATTTATTATTTATTTAACGCCATTACATACAAATGTAAATGGCGGACTTAACCTTTATGTACTTAGGCAAATATATCAAAGAGAATGAGAAACTATACTTGCTTGACCTTTCAATAGCGGATAAACAGCAGATTAGTCAGATGGGTTGATATCGTCCGTGTTAAAATATTTAATAGATTCAGGTTTTACTTTGTGGAAGCATGTAAAGTAATTTGGTAAGAACTTGTACCTTATGAAGCATATAACGAAGGGAAATAGAGAGAAAAAACGCTAAGGATATAGTCATCATTAAATCCGAACTTCTGCAAATAATATCGCAAGCCTTTATCGAACCAAAAATCAGACTTTTCCTCATTACCCTTATTTCCGACACAATTACTACACAAATAACTCGCTTAACGAGAACAAAGGACAGGACACAACATGGTTTATATGTAGGAAAACAAGTAAAGAGCCCCGATAGGCCAATAAAGGGCCTATTCAGGCGGTGCCGTACGCACAGTAGACCTAATAGGAGCAAATGACCTTCATTTGGACAGAACTATCACCGTACACTCCATTATAAATTTAAACTTAATAGTATTAAGATCTTAAATTCAACTGAATTGAAAATAGTGTGAACCTAAAGACCATAAAAGTAAACCAAGCCCAGTATACTGATAGAGATGTAATTGAAAATGGTATATAAACATTTGTCCTAATTTACTTAAAACGATCTCGAAGCTTTTGCAGAATAATTTTGTCGTAGAATATCAGATATGTATATTTGAATTATGAGATACTTTTAGGAAAAAATTGAGATTTTTCACAGTTTTTTTAATTTCTAAAGAAAGATAATGTATAGCAGTGGTTTAAAAGAATTGAGATGAAAATGCGCGAGAGAATTATAAAGTTACATAAGCGTAAATCTCATCTATATTTGACGAGAAATTATCCCATTAAAAATGATTGAGCATTGCGGTACCCTGGCTACAGGCCTATGAATATTGTAACACTACACTGTAAGTGAATAATCGGAGATACCAAGATTAATCTATCAAATATTCAGCTTTACTTATCTATCAAATATTCAACTTACACGACTTTTTAAATGACATAATGAAAACATGTTTAAGCAACCATTTAAGGTTTCGATGAACTCTGACACTAGAATATGCATGGTCAATTGACTTTGTAACCCACATGATACGATGATATTGATATTTACAAAAATAAACTTTAAAATATATTCTCATCTGCTTTTATACACTTAAAAAAATCTTAAGTGTACTGTATTGTTGTTATTAGATTATGTGCCAAAAAGTTTATTTTCTGTCGTTTTTCTGCATTAAAAGTACATAAATGAGAGTCATGAAATCTAATAAATATCTTATTCTAGACACGACTCGAACACGATCGATGTAGAATTGAAATCGTTTCTAGAATATCTAAAATCATATCTCTAGATCGAATGAAAATATCTTTAAATTATATTAGATGCTCTTTTGCTATGTCATTTTCAGCGTTTTGTGTTCTCTCAATATCATGTTATACACATAGGTACCTATCTAAATTCCTTAGTGCACACAACTAGTTTCGTATCACGTTTTTAAGCCATTCAAGAGCTCTGACACCGTGCCCTTTGGGGAAATGACACTGTTATGAGGATTTAAATCCAATTTCGATACCCGAAAGGAGGTTTCAAATATTGTTTTAAAAACAATTCAGAAAATTTTCTACTTGTATTTTGAGCTTTTTTTAATTATTTTTTTACAGTTAACTGAATAAATAAATCTCTGTGGAGGTGATTTTGTAAACACACATGCATGCATTTCAAACTAAGAGTACACGGTGTTAATAATACATTTCTCAGACCATTTGAATCTTCATTATGTTACACGCATTTATTTCCCGAATTGCTGTTCTAAAATATATAAGGTCGAATTGTGAATCCTCCTCCTTTTTAGAAGTCAGTTAAAAATATAGACACAATTCCCGAGCATATTACGAAGTAGTAAAACATAGAAGTCACAATCAAAAATTATGTCGCCTTCCATAAAAATTGACAGCAGAAATTCCAATATGCAGCAATTCGCTTTATTTGGGATACGAGTATAAGCACATTTCTGTATATTGCTCTCCAGACAAGAAAAACCGTATCTCCGCCAATAACACTGATACCTTAAAAGTAATACGTTTCGTTTCAACATAAACCTATTCTCAGGAATCGCTGAAATACGTTCATTCCGTACCATAGATCATTTAGACACATAGATAACTCATAATTATTAAAACCGGAAGCTACAAGCCCAAGTAACAAGAAGCTGAGGGCGCAACCGGAATACTGTTATAATGAGAAAGAGAAATAATTTAGTATATACTTCTAACAAAAAAAAAACCTTTTGTGTTGTTTGATCTTTCCTACGTCACCTTATAACGTTATTGTTATGAACCTGCTAACCGTTTCCGCGTATTCGTGTTTATCTTGTCAATCCAGCGATATGTTTAACGACCAACCGGACGCCGCTGACTGCGACCGTCCCTTCGGCCTTATCATATACTCATTTTTTACTCGATCCTCCTCTATTATCTCCAGGTGGCCGAGCCAGCGAAGTATATGAGCTTTTGGCGTAGCAACCAATGTCAATATAATAACAATCATTTGATTACTTAGTGCTGGTCATTAAGTTGCACTCTTGTAAATAGTTAGAATTTATACCATGAAACATTCTAGTGCCAAGTTAAACAACACAATTGACAATGCATCTCCTGTGTTTTAGACTGGGTTTGATTCCCACGAGAAGCATAATTCGTTTAGTTTTTACCAGTTTAGTTAGGACATGCAGATGTGAATCACGTGATTGTATGATAATAATGATGATTCGTGCTTTGAAGGCACGTTAAGTCATTGGTCCCAGCAGCCATCTGGTAGTCGATAAAGATTAAAAAGCAGTTCCGAAAGACTGACACCAGGGTGTCGCACCTACCCAATGAATGTACAATTAAATTTTTGATGCGGGATGAGTAAGGAGTTAAAATAGGATGAGATGTCATAGGATGAATACGTAACAACCAAAGTTATGATGCGCCCGGCCACAACTACAAATTCATCAATCTACTCGCCTCCAATAAGTACTACTGCTTACTTTGTTGTGTAGTGACCATAATCATATTGATTAACTTAATGGAAATTCCAAAATTTTTAAGATCTTTAACAAGGTATTTCAATAACACAGAATATATTGCAAGTGTCTATTTTTATAAATATCAATTCCAATCCCTTTAATGAAACTATATGAAAGGATAAAGTACAATATTTACGAAAGCGAATCCAATACGATTTTCCATTGACCTACATCGATAGCCTTTGAACAAAGACTGAAACAGAGACCATATATTTTGCAAAGAATTCTTTAGAAGTTGTTAGTGAAAATATTCATTCGTTATAATATTCTCATTTTTTCTTTTTATTTCGATCTTCATTGTGGTATAAAACATTTAAAAAAAGATGAATGAAACGTTATGACGTGACCAATGAAGATTCCAATTATAATGAAAATTGCGCTATGTGCAGACAATTTCGTTAATTATAGTTGCTGATAACAACTTTTTATACTCTTAGAGGTAAGGTTTAACTACGGGACGCAACTAAAGGAATAATAGGGAACTCAATTTACTTGTATTTCTGTTTCCCCGGTAGCAGTTGCCTCTGTATAATGCTAAGTTTATGTGCTCACATTTAAACTTAATATTACAAGGATCCCTGAATTAAAACTAACCAAAAATATTTCATAGATACCGATACAAAGACTCTTTAGACTATGGACAGACGCGAAAAAAACCGGCCGGCGGATAACTTCAAAAAAAACTTAAGGCTGGACAGACACACTGCTACTTGTAGTTTTCAACGGAACCCTAAATAGAAGATTCATCTTAACTGAAGCCAACACAAAGAAAACAAGTTGCTTGCTATTCAGTCAAGCACAATAGGCTATATATAGACAATAAATGGTAGCTTTTACATCGTAGAAGAAATACTGAAAGTAATCCAATACAGTCACCTGCAAACATCGTCCATTGCGTAAACATTGGAATGAAAAGAGAACAGTGAACATTTACAAAGAATAAACATTCGTAGGCACTAAACGAACGAGAAATAACAATATCCTTTATTCAAGCTACAAAGGACTTCAGTTCAAACAGACGATGGCGGTGACAATAGGGCGCATGTCAACACTTTCAACTATTGTTTAAATTGGGCTGACCTAAAAATTCTAAAGAAAATTCAAAGTTAACTTTTGTATCGTTATGCATAAGATGAAGATTGTTCTCAGTTTTTTAAGGCAAACGAAGACAAAGTAATTATTTCTGCTCCAATAGCTTCTCAATGGAAATGGAAATACATAATATATTCCCTTCAACCATGGATACACGCGTGATGAATGAAAAAGCCCAAAATTAGCCGACATTTGATCCCGGGCTCATAACTTTATCCATACCAAATTTATTCAAAATCGGTCCATCGGTTTATCCGGGAAGCGTAATAGACAGACTTCGCATTTATAATATTAGTATGTAGTATGGATGTACTTCTTTAAACTTGTATTATTATTTACTATAAACATAATAATATGTCATGTGACTAATGAGTAACTAAATAGTTTTTTCTAGCATCGTCATTTAGTGTAGGTGTCACGGTTAATTGACCATACACAACCTGGTATCAGAGTTCTTCTATGTGTTGTTATTTTATTATATAAATTGTGTTTTTTGTTTTAATGGGTAAGTACTAAATTGTCAAAATCACACAGCCAATGCTAATTTACAAAGCTCAGAAATTATAGTGCAATTACTATCTAGGAAAAAAGGAAAAAGCAATTCATAATAATTACTCAGTGCGGACTAGACCGTGGAAAAGTGCTATGAAATATTTTCATGTCTTGCCGGCACTTATTAAATCTTTTAAAAATGGTGTCGCTATTTTTTCAGTGGAAATTTTAATATGCACAGAAACGCTACCAAATTGCATTCTCTCGTAGTCCAAAAAGTACGCAATTACCGAGTTAAAGGCGCCTTAAAAGGATATTTATTGTACAATTCCGTGTTGATAGGGTTAGCAACGAGTCCGAATTTTAATGGCGTGTTTTGTTACAACGTTAATTTAAATATTTCGTTTAATTAAAACTGTTAAGTTATCTTTAATAAATGTCAGGATTTGCAAAAGAAGCTTTATGTATTTGTACATAACGTTCACTTGTAAATAAACTCACTCTGTCTCTAGAACCGAATGTTTTTATTAAGATGTTCTATCTTGTCTTTAATTAAAGAGTATTAAATTTCGATGACTTATTTTGTTTCACAATTATACAATTTAGTTTCAACGATTTTGTCTTCGTTGAAACATTGATGCCAAAGGTATCATATTTCCTTTCTCTGTTTTCATTGTGAATCTTATTCACGAAGAATTCAAGCGTCAAAATCGACTTGGATTTATCATTTGGGGGGTACCAGAAGCTTGAAATCCAAATAAAATAGTTTTATATATGGATTGAGAAGCATGGGTGTCTTAGCGAAATGTCCTGTTGTATAAATCCTTTTTTATCTTTAGTAGCACTGAGCAAGATGAGCAAGGCAAGCGCTGGAAGCAGGCCGCTTCCAACCAGCAGTGGACAGTCTGCGGCTGAGACGATGATGAAGATAGTAAGATGTGTAAACACTATACAGGTATCTCTACGAATAATTTTAAAGACAAACATTCACTTTTTACATTGTAAACCACAGCAATCAAAAATCACGAATTCCAATTTCCTTATTCCAAACAGATGGAATATTCGGTTTGCTTTATTACTTAAATATAACAAAACAAATGGGATTAATTGTACCGAATGTTTATTTTGACGGGTTCGATATTCAAATAAACCGATACGGATACGTCTAAAAATGTATTGGCACTGCCCTTTATTGTAGTGGGTCACGGTTTCGATACGTTGAAAGTATAATTTTAGACTTCAGAGTACCTCTATCTTTCCTATGTTATACCAAAATTGATTCCAAATGTTTACCCATTTCAACGTTTCATTCAAGTCAAGGACGTATTTTCAGTTATGGCATAGGCACATCCAAACTCTCCGTACCTCTTTAGGGTTCCGTAAAGTAAAAAAGAATAAGTCAAACTTATAATTTTCAAATCTGTAAAGTTAAATAAAGTTTCTATTGAAAAGTTTTAGATTTTTTTATTAATTATTTTGATTGGGCATCAAGGCAAGGCAAGTCATGTCCATTCATATTTTTTATTCATTCAAGTCATTTATAAAGTAATGATTATTTATGAAATTTATGTTTTTAGGCAGCCCCACAGCGGTTTTATGAAGTGCTCATGAAACGGCTGCGCATAGCTATGCTTATGCTATATGCTAGTTAGGTAGATTATCGAGCCAGCTCTCGCATGTATCGGGATCATTATTCACATTTGAATCCCGGTCGCGTCGATAACAGCACCCTATCTATTTGTCACACATCCCACGCATTATGTAATCCGCTCATTGATAAACGATCTGTAGATAGAATACGGAAGTTATAAATAAGTCTACTTTGGAAATGCACCCTAAGGTTGGCTAGAAGAAATTGCATTAGCGATAGGTCCTACTTTGCACACATTGTTTGTATTTGTATCAACATGTATAATTTGTATGTTAACTAGCGACCCGCCCCGGCTGCGCACGGGTGCAATGCTATAAAATACATGTATTATACACATAATCCTCCATCCATTAAAAAAACCGCATCAAAATCCATTGCGTAGTTTTAAAGATCTAAGTATACATAGGGGCAGACAGCGGAAAGCTACTTTATTTTATACTATGTAGTGATGGTACAATGAAGAGTATATCTATCAATCTACAGCAGTATAGTCGTATCTATATATCACCATGCCTGTCTTCCCCAGTGGTAGGCATAGATATTTGTCTTTTACAATAGTAAAATAACAAAATGCGCTTATAGTAGAGCTTAGAATATTCCTAGCTAGAATATCCTAAATTCCTAACTTCATATAGATAGTATTGAGAAGGACATAGGATACCTTTCATGCCGGGAAAAAGTACTATTCCCGTGGGAAATTAATGCGGGCGAAGCCGCGGAAGCGGAAGTTAGTGCAGTATATTTTATATTCTAATATCCAGATATTTAAAAAAAATATTCAAGTAATTATTAATTTTAGGTCACTAATTCTTCTGTTCAGAGTTCAAAAAAACTTTTATTAGTAGATTTCTGAAATCTCCTTTTTAGATCACTGTTAACCATTAAAGAAGTATCAATCATGTCATTTTCTAGCTGTAAAGTAAGAAAAAAAGACTTCATCGACTTCGAACTAAAATCTTATGAAGTAGAGAATAAATGGAGTTTACAATAAACAATTTTTTAAACTTCGAATATATCGTATTCTCATTTTAGTCTGTTGAACCTCAAAATTATACCTATTAGTATTAAAAACTTTACAAGTGTCAGGCTATTCAGTTTTTAATTCTCCAAATAAAATAAAATGTAAAGTCAAATTATTTGAGCTCCTTGTTTAACACTAAGACCAGTGTCATTAATCATTAACCAAGACCGGCTTATTTATTATGATATCATTGGTTTTTGAACTTAGTTTTACAAATAATATGAAAGTCTTAAAAATTGTGCTTCAGGAAGACGTTAGGTTTAAATAAAAATAATAAGGCATTTAATTGTTATATTGAATTTTTTTATTCTTCACGACGTACACAGATTCGCAGGTTGCCAAACCTTAAATTTTAATATTAATAATGTAGTTAGATATAAAAGCAATACTTACTGAAATGTTGTTAGTTGTCTTTAATATTTGTTATTAATTAAAACAACATTAAGGTACTAATTCGCTAAGCTAATTAAATTTATATAGTTTGTGATCATATTTGTGAGCATAGTCTAAGTAATATGTCAAATATTTTAAAAACCATTTTTACGGTAGCAAAACAATCTAACATATCGTATTATTTTGAATATTTCTTTTCCGATATCTCCCTACTATAATGGAACTACGAAACGTAATGAAACTACTCTCTGGGAGGAAATAATGGGGTGTCAGACCATTATCTCGCCCGTTTCCCACATCTGGTTATTTTTAAGTGTTTTTATAACCAATGCCGAAAGTTTGAGAACATTTTGCTATTGCCGATGAGAGGAGAGTATTATTTTTATTTTGGGTTATTTGCAGTTTATTAATTTATGTGAAGCGCTTTTAGAAAGTTACTTTGGCACACTACATTTGGTAGGACAGTAAAAAAACAGATAGCATCAAATTACTGGGTACTATGTTCAAACGTCAGGTCACCGCTGTGGTGATTTCCTTAATCCCCATTTATGGAGTTGTGGAAATGGAAGTTTTCTCTTGGTTTGAACGAAGTCGATTCAATCGGATGCTGGTTTTACGGTCCTCGGACCGTCTGCCAAAGCTGGTTAACCTCTTAGTGGGGTCCTATACCTACGAGATTCGAGATTATGTTTTTAAAGAGGCCCCACTCCGCATGTTTTGGTCAAACTGGTTTTCATAAACCTGCTTGTCTGTCCAGATCAGAGTCCTTAAGCCAAGAAGAGAAAATGGAGGTTCATCCAGTACCAACTTAATAAGCATGGGCTCGGAGCGGTTTGGCTGAAAACATTTCTCCCATTCGTTTGGTAGCTGCTCGGCATCTACGAAGCTCTGGAGGACGAATAAGAAAGACATGGAAGTGGGGTTGATTTACTCCCGATATTAGTCGCATGACTTCGTTTAGTAGACCTCCTTGTTTCTGTGAGTACTATGGTACCATACCGATGCACATATAGATTTACACCTATAGGTATTTTTGGTGATGTTGTGATTTCGTGTTTTACCGAAGCGCCTTAACTAAGTACACATACAGAAAAAAATATTTTTTTTATCATACTCATGTGTCTGAAGCAAGTGGGAAAATATTAATTGGAAGTTTTATGATATTCTACTAGTATTAAATGTTTATAGAATATATCTCAAAACTGTAACGAACACCAACATAATGTTTACTAAATTCAATCAAAGTACCACCATTTACTCCAATTTTCCGCTAAAAGCACTTTACTCGTGATACGCGAATAATACCTACGTTCACTGTAAACAAAATCATCTAAATGGATTTATAAAATACATTACTTTGTTCCCATTTTAGTGAAAAGTGTTCAGATGAAGTGAAAGTTAAACTAAGTCTACTCACTAGAAGTCTGTACAGTCGGCATACAACGCGTGGACAAAATTATTTTTAATCCGATAAGAAAAAATATAAACCCTTATAAACCTTTATTAGTTTAAAGTTCTGAAGCAATATAAATTACCTAACTTCGTGCATAATTAAAATATTGCTGCAAATATTATTTGCACAAAAAAATGCAGTGCGAATATAATAGACATAATCCAATTAAAAGTTAAAAATATGCACATGAATAAATCACATTGCGATTCAGCAGTGCATTGAAAGCCATAGATATTGTGCGTTTGTTGAAATTTGCAAGCTAGAGAGCCGCATTCATTGCGTATTACTGGAACTTTTAAAAAAAATGTTGCTTGAAATAACTAGTAAAATGTATGTTACTTACGAATAGGTATGTATACAACATCCATCCATACTTACATACCTACTAATTTAATAAATGCGAAAGTCTCTATCTGTTGCATTTTATTTTTATGAAATTTGGTATGAATATAGATAAAAACCGGGGTAAAACATAAGCTTTTTGGCGTGATACAATCGAGTACTACGCAGGTGGAGCTGCGGAGAATAGCTAGTATAATATAAATATAATATATTAACCGAGTCGAGTGATTTAAAAATAGACTACTGTTTCGCTCAAATGCGACAATGAGTTAGGTAGAGGTTCAAATATTCTTGTATCTCTTGTCACTGGGGATTCTACCAACAACAATTATCCCCAAGGAATCTTGAGTTGGCAGGTCTGGACATAAAATAAGCCGATTATTATTTACATGCATCTCATTAAGTGGGAAAAAAATCGTATTTGAGAAGTCCTTGGATTCCAAATGCTTAGGATATAGCCATAATCATCGGACTGACCGTCCCCTCTCTGTCTCTTAGCTGACTATTTCATACCTTTTATTTATTTCTTTTGGCAGCTGCAAAACAGTGCAAAACTGTTTTTATCTGTCATAGAATTCCTGGAAATTTTTATTAACTATTAGCGATTATGATCCACAGCCATGAGAATAACCACTCCGAATAATGTAAGTACTTTTAAAAATATCTGAAATTTATTTATTTTGTACTAGCTTTCGCCTGTGGCTTTGCCCGCATGAATTTCTTTCGGGAACAGTGCTTTATCCCGTTATAAAAGGTTTTTTCTGAGATTAAAAAGGTACCCTATGTCCTTCTTAATATTCCTAGCTGTGTGTATGCGAAATTTTAGGAAGATTGGTTCAGAAGATAGGGCGTGAAGAGGTAACAAACAAACGAATATACAAACTCAATTTCGCATTTATAATATTAGTTGGGATGGGATTAGCAAGACAGTCAATCCCTCCTGGCCACGAGTTAATTATCTAGAGCTCAGTCTAGTCTTCAGAGCGCAAAAATACAATCTCTAGGTTGTAGTTTTTTTTTATTACGGTGTATTTAGCATTTAACATATTTTAAAAACATCGTATTTACTAGGTGGGAATATTTCCCATATCGAAGCCATATTCGAAAGGGGTATATGTTCTTTGATAAAGGTTAGTTAAATTATTTTAAATTTAAAAGTTTATTCAAAATAGTAGAATTCTAATTTTTACTTGATAAAAATGAAGTGTGAGTTGTAAAAATTTTCGTTACCAATTAATACCAAAAATATATACGGGTAATCCACAACGCGATTCAGCGGTGCATTGAATACCATAAATATTGTGCGTTTGTCGAAATCTGCTGCATCCGACCGAGAGCCGTTGCGTTCTTTACGATCCATTGAATCTTTAGTGCACAAATAAATGCTCTTTTGTATACTGAAAAATTAAATTGCGGAAATAAACATATATTCCATCTACTCTTTTCTCTGCGAAAGTATTTTGAATTGTCTGTTTTTGACGATTACTTTCATTTTAATGAGTAACAATGTGTTATTCGGATTTTATAAATAATATGTAGGTAGTTACTTTCGTTATTTAAATTAAATTGAAATAATTCAATCGCAAAAATATTCACATTTTTTTTGTATGTGTGGTTTTTTTTATTACGCTAGAAATATAGAATATGTTATTCTTTCCTTGAATAATTAATAAAGGAACAAGGATAAGGAATAGCTAGTGCCGCTGAGCCACCTATATGTAAGGAATAATAAGTCAGTAAATCATGTTTGGAAAAATTAAATAATTACTTCTCTAAATTTCACTGGCGTAGATTATCTAGTTATATACTTAATGGCCGTGAATTGTTTTATATTTTTTATCATTGATAATGAAATTGAAAATGTATAACTCATAAACGCTACTTATACTAACTGTATAACTTTATTTTAAACGGTAAGTTAAAGCCACATAAAATAGCATAATGCTTTACATGTGAATGGTAGAATACACTTTTCTCTTTGGCCCACTGTACATAATTATTTATGTTATTGATATTTAAATTGATGACAGTAACTGTCATCAATTTAAATATTGAAACCCTCTTAACTGTTAAGAGGGTTTCAATATTTACAGCACGTATAACCTAACATACATATGTGCATACATACATACATATCATCACGCCTGTCTCCCGTAGGTGTAGGCAGAGACTAGAGATTTCTATTGGCTACGATCCTTACATAACTCTCTCGCTTCCTCCACACTCATCACTCTCGTCATACACGCTCGCCGATTTTCGGTACTCCAAATGTCTCCCTTTTTCAAAAGGTCTGCGATTTGGTCGCAGTATGTTTTACGAGGCATAAATCTAACATGCAAAATAAATATCAAAGTCAACTAACGATAATAAATCGGTAACAATCGATAAGATACTCTGACATAACAGTCGTTATTTCTCGATGGCTCTACTTACAATCTAGGCAGACTAAGGCTTTATTCATATTGACGTGATAAAGCGGAAACTGAGACATTGAAATTTGAGACATTTATTGCCATGTTATAATTAAACTTCTAACAATAGGTGGAGTTGGTTATTAACCGTATAGTTTTCGGATTAGTAAAAGATCAATCCTATACTTGTTATAAATATTGTAGACTAAGCTTAGTCCATTTGAGAATTTCCGTTCTTGAGAAGTTTCTTTCTAAATTTATATACTTGGTAGTCCGTTTTATAACAAAAAAAACCGGTCAAGTGCGAGTTGAACTCGCGTGGAGAGGGTTCCGTACAATGCCAAGTCAGTTTTCAATTGTGGTATGTCAACTAACTACTACTATCGCCATCTAGTGGTGTTTTAGTGAATTCTTTTCCGTGAACGTTTTATATTGAATTTACCACTTAATTGTCAATTGACAGAGTTCTTGTAGGTTTTCCTGTAATCTACAGGCAATGAACTATAGTTGGTATTTTTTTTCAAAATTTTACATTCGGTATTTTTGGAGATCAGGGGCGTCAATATTCGTCTTCTTTCAATAATAAAATCGAAACTATTTATGTTACAATAATAACACAAATATATTTGAAATCCTCATAACGAGCCCTTTCTTTTGATATATAACACGGTAAGATTTCCTAACCTTTTTTTTTAAATTCCTAATTTGTTTACCGAAAATGGTACTTATTTTATAAAATATTTATTTACTTTGCACATCTGTGTTTGGGTCACAGAATCACGCCATCCTACCAAATTTCAGCTGTTTTAGTCCAGTAGGTTCGGAGAAAATTGGCTGTGACAGGCGGACGGACGGACAGACAGACGCACGAGTGATCCTATAAGGGTTCCGTTTTTACATTTTTGTACGGAACCCTAAAAATCAAGTTAAACAAAACAGTGAAATTCTCTTTGATAATGAGCCAGTAACATTCGAGAAGCCTAATACTAAGGTACTCTTATAAGGATTTATCAGTTATTATCGTGTGGATATGTGTAATAAACAGTGAACATCTGTGAAACATCGTGCTGGCTATTAAGTTACTCAAAAGGTATTAATTAAAATAAAACAATCAGCTTCGATTTTCCGCGCAATCCTATTTACGCTTCTGCCGCCGGCGCCGTGAAGATTGCCTTATCTCTATAAAAGAGGTTTTCGTCTAATATAAGGAAGAAATATTAGGAATTATCTGCGCTTATCCCCTCACTTCATCCAATCATAGGATCTGATGTATCAATGCAAAATACACGAAAATAGACTTTTACTATATGGATTTACACTATATCAGCATTAATGTAATATTCGTTTTCACATTGAATATATTCAGCTATCTTTATGATTCAGTGGTTAAGGCGATTGCCTGAGGACCAAGAGTTCATGGGTTCGATTCCCATGGTAATAATACTTTTTTAAGTTTCTTTCAGTTTGGCTAAAACATTACGAGTTTGATCACTTGTATGTACACAATAATTTTATCTGTGGATCTCAAAAGATTCTCTTTCAGGTAAGACTAAACATACAAACAAACTTAACAATCAACAAACGAGTATACCAAAAACCAGTAAATCCTAATAAAGTCCTAATAACCTCCTAAATTCCAATTTCACCGCCCATTTTTTCAATTCCCCAGCGTTCACGTGCATGTGTACACCTGTGCTAATAATTTTGGGGGAAATAACTATCTCCCAGTAAACATGGGGTGTCGGAAGTAATAGCTGCAATCTGCGACGAATTCGTCTCGTCTATTTCCCGAGGGAAAACTGGGTGCGGTTTCCGTCGTGTCGATAAAAGTGGCTCTTGTTTTTTTAAGTGCAATTCTTAGAGTTTTGGGGGTTCTGACTTCTTTTATTTAATATAAATAAGAATGAGAGGCGTCGTAACACAACCTGGCGTCGTAAGTCGTAAAACATTTTGCACTGTCTCATACACACATAGTTAGTTACTCATACATACCTCTTGGATTATTTAACAAATGTTTCACATCATTGAAAACCCAAGTTTTTGTTAAAATAATATTGTTATTTGTCATAATTGAATAAACACAATAGTTAAGGCCTCACATCCGCTGAACTTAGAAGTAACTTAGAAAACAGTGTAAGATTTTTACAGATGTCTATAAATTTGCAAGCATACTTTAACTCGTGGTCAGTACTGAAACAAGCGACGGAAGGTGCAATCTATACATATAATAAGACACTAAAATGCGAGTGTCTGTACATTTAATATTTTAAAAAAAAACTGATTGAGTGCGGTTCAAAAAGAGTAACAGAAACCAAAAAGACAGTTTTTGGAATTTTTGTCTGTCTGTATGTATGTATGTCTGTCTGGTACGTTATAACTTCGAAAATACTCAATGGATTTAAACGCGGTTTTCACAGTTGGATTACATATAGTTAGGAGCGTTGTCAAAACTTTGTTTCGTCAAAATCGGTTAAGGGAAAAAGAAGTTATGGTCGATTGAAAATTTACTTCAAACACTGCTTAAAACTGTTAATGCATTTACTTACGTTTAATTTATTTTAGATAAGGCTAGGATTTCTACTTTCTATTGTCCATATCAATTATGACGAAAACACGCACTGCACCTATTAATTTTAATAAAATAACACATTGAATTTGGTAACACATTGAATTAAATTTAGTAACATGAAATCTCAATAGATGGTGCTTACTTACTTAACAACTCGCTATGGTTTCGCATTATGGTATAGCAGATTGAAATTAACCCTAGCAAATTAAGGTGATACCTCGGTGAACACTAGCGCCACCGTCATTTAAAAATCATTACTCACTGAAAACACAAGTTATCAAAAATCCCTCTGCTGTAATTATGGTTCTGGATCTGAAGTTAATTTTAATCATATTCAATTATTAAATTATAGTTCCATCTAGTTTCAAATTGCAAAACTGCTAAAAGTGGCCGTTTTAAGCAATAATGCAATTTGTAACTATAGGGAATTAAAATTTAATAATTTAATATGTATAAAATTAACTTCAGATCCAGAACCTTAATTACAGCAGAGGTATTTTTGATAACTTGTGTTTTCAGTGAGTTATGATTTTTAAATGACGGTGGCGCTAGTGTTCACTGTGGTATCACCTTAAAAAATTTGTTGGGCTTTGTCTTTGTTGTTCTTTTGATTTGGTTTTTGGTTGTTGTCTATTGATTGGTTTTTTCCTATTTGGACATAAGTTTATTTAGGAAAGTTGTTCAGTTGAGTGGTCTGAATCTGCCCTTAAAATATTTGCATTGCAGTTGATTTAAATTCACCTTATATAAAGAACTAGCTGTTCCCCGCGGCTTCGCCCCGCGTGGGACTCGGTTATATCGCGCCCAAAAGTGTCTTATGTTTGACCTCAGGTCGTTAACTACATCCCTACCAAATTTCATCACAATCGGTCCAGCAGTTTAGCCATGAAGAGGTGACAGACAGACAGACAGACAGACTTTCGCATTTATAATATTAGTATGGATATGGAAGTATGGATTTTAATTATTTTAAATAATGCCTAGGAGGAAACGATCTAATCTGTCGCATCATTCCAGAATAGCTAAAAGCAGAAGGTTAGCTAGATCTCAAGAATCGAATGCGGATAGACAGATGCGACTCGATGAAGATAGGCAACGCCATGCATTGTCTCGGTCTTTACTTCTGACAGAAAGTCTCGGTTGTCCGCTGACCGCGAGCGTCATGTGTCATCTCGGGCTTCGGAAACGTTTACCGAAACTCAAGGTTTTGGCGGAAATTGTCGGGGATGAAGTGATTTACACTTCATATAACAGTGTTGTGCATCAGGGTGATGCTACCACCTACCCTATCGATTTTCATTGGCTGCAAGTGGTCTTCCTGCTCATAACATAACATTACCCTTAAAGTCGGCGTTCCCATTATGCTCCTAAGAAATCTTTCTCCGCCTAAACTATGCAACGGGACCCGACTCAAACTAACGGTTTTGCAGCGCAACTTAATACAGGCCGAAATTCTCACAGGGTGTGGTTCACCACTCATCCCCAACAATTACCCCTTTCAATTTAAACGCACCCAGTTTCCAGTTGCTGTATGCTTTGCCATGACGATAAATAAGTCGCAGAGACAAACCTTAAAAGCAGCTGGCATCGACCTAAGAACAAGTCAACAAGACGTTTCTCGCATGGACAACTGTATGTGGCTTGCTCGCGGGTTAGTAGCGCCGAAAATCTATTTTTATTAGCCTCTGAGGGAAGAACTGCTAATGTTGTCTACAAAGAGATTCTTTGAACTTAACTCTGAAACATGATATTTGTTTATATTTGAATAATGTCCTGGCTACTACGATTGCGTCATTTCATTTCAATGTAACACAGGTTACGCGAAAAGCGACCTACACGCGGGCGGAGCCGCGGGTAACAGCTAGTCAAAAAATAAAGGGCTACAAATACTAAGGTCTAAACATTTGTATCACATAATTTTAGCTTAAGCGTAAGGTAGTACTAATTCAGATTGGTTGACGGTTTCTCATAGACTAGCGAATCTTCCTTTCTATTTATAGTTTTCTTTTGTTTTCATTAAGTTCTTACGAGTATGTTAAACTTCTCTGAAGTAAAACTGTAATATTTTTATGGTTTAGAAATGTGATACGTAGAAATGTGATATGGCATAGAGTAAAAAAGGGTTGAGCTTTGATTGCCGCCGAGTCAAAAGAAAACATTAATCAAAAGTCGTATAATCTTGAACAAAAAACATGACGTCACGAGATGTCACTGAAGAAATCCCCACAACATCTGACTGGGCAAATGAAAGCGGTAATGTATAATTAGAACGTGATAAGGGTCTGACAGTTGTATTTGGGGCAAGCACGCTTCTCCTTGGCAATTTGGAAAGCACCTGCGTTGAACTAGGTACCTTTGTACAGTTTCATTAAATTACAATATTAATTAGTGATACACGACGAGTACGAGTGGTTTGGGAAAGAAGCACAGCAGTAGTGATGTCATTAACCTTCGATATTTTAAGATTGAGAGCCTAACATCATAAACTAGGTATACTAACACTTGGCCTTGGGGCCGTATTGTTTTGTGTCCTTAAGGTAAGTAATGCACTCAATTAATAAGGCATTGTTGAATATTTTAAAGACTTAATACTTATACAAATATTGATATATTATATGGATTTCACAAATCTATATATATAAAACAAAGACGGGTTTGTTACAACACTTATTACTCAAGAACGGCTAAACGGATTTGGCTGAAGTTTGAAATGGAAATTGCTTAGACCCTGGAACAACACATAGGCTATATATTATCCCGGAATTCCTACGGGAGCGAAGCCCCGGGCAACAGCTAGTAATGAATAATATATATAAAACAAAGACGGGTTTGTTACAACACTTATAACTCAAGAATGGTTAACGGATTTGGCTGAAGTTTGAAATGGAAATTGCTTAGACCCTGGAACAACACATAGGCTATATATTATCCCGGAATTCCCACGGAAGCGAAGCCCCGGGCAACAGCTAGTAATGAATAAAATAAATGATAGGACTTCGACGTGTGGACCGATTCTGATGAAATTTGGCATAGATTTAGTTAAGGTCTTTAACTGGGGTCATATACAAAAAGGCACCTTTTTGGTGCGACAAAGCCGAGTGCCAGTTGCTACAGTACAATGTATTTGATAATTGGAGTTTGACAACAGTTCCAATTCGTCCAATATTTATTAGGCTGTTTTATGGTTATGATTGCGTTTCTAATGAATATATCGGGAGGGGGTCTGACATATTAATAATAGAACAGTATAACTATTAATACTGATTTTTATTAGACAATTATTTATTAATGACTATGATATAACATATAATGTTAGATTAGAATCAGTATAAACTGTCGAGACAGTATTAAACAACATATAATTAATTATTGGGAATAATAATTATTCACGAGAATAATTATTATAGAGTCGAGGATAAGTCAGTAGCTAAGTACAACATGTGCACCGTGCCACGCCAGAGCCAAGACTCCCGATCCGTTTGAATGCCCACCTTTTATATCTGTGAGGCTAGAGTAGAGGGGTAGAAACGGCCGGGGGCTAAATTGCTGTCAGGCGTCAGGTGTCCGGTGCACGTGTTGTTTACAAGTTTCTTTGCTGAATCATCCTCACTCCGGCTTACTGTGCGAGGACGCCGACACGGCCATGCTGACATGCGTACGTCCTCGTACGCGCCAGCCATACAATGTAAATTTAATCTGAAACCAAACTATTGCTCGTTTATCCTGACAAAAACTAGTTAACATTAGTGTAATTATTGTTTCTGGTCCGGCACTAAGCCCTTCAGAATTACTGGTCCGATCTTTAAGATCCTTCAGTATAATTATGGTTTCTGGTCCGGCGCTAAGCCCTTCAGAACTACTGGTCCGATCCTTAAGATCCTACAGTATATTTATGGTTTCTGGTCCGGCGCTAAGCCCTACAGAAATACTGGTCTGATCCTTAAGATCCTACAGTATATTTATTGGTTCTGGTCCGGCACTTAGCCCTTCAGAAATACTGGTCTGATCCTTAAGATCCTACAGTATATTTATTGGTTCTGGTCCGGCACTTAGCCCTTCAGAACTTGCTAGTCCGGATTTCTCCCTATAGCATTTTTTTTTTTTTTTTTATTATTATTATTATTTTTTTTTTTTTTTAATGATCCTTTTCTTTATGAACATCGGCTTGAACTATTATATTTAGTTGTTCAGAACACATAGGAAAATCATCTTTAGAATCAACTGAAACAGAGCTATTGGCATGATAATTATTATCGGATTCTGCGAGCAGTTTCAGTTTCACTGCCAGTTTTAGAAATATTATCAAATTCTTTATCGATTTCATGAACAACATCATAATCCGCCGACACGGTATCATTGATAGAATGTTCGGCTATTTCCAAAAGTCCAGAAGGACCATGCAGTACTTCTCTTAAATTTTCGTGTGAATACTTATAAACCCTGTTTGACCCATTAATATGTTTAAATTCGTAACGATCTCCGGGAAAAATTGCAGTTATTTTAAATGGACCTTTATATTTCCTGTCTAACTTAGTTTGGTGTCTTTCTTGGGATTTAACAAACACAAAGTCTCCTATGGAAAACGGTCTAACTTTAGCTTTACCTCTATTAAACCTATGAGCATCGGCACGAGACAACTTGATTATATTCTCTTGCGCACTATTTCTAATTTCATTTAAGTCGAGTCTGCCTGATTCTTTATCAGAAGAATTAGCTAATTTTAATAGTCCTAAAGAATGACCTTGTATCCCAAACATAAGTTCAATAGGGATAAAACCGGTCCCTTCACAGCGCGTACTATTAAGGGCTAGCTGTATTTCTCCCAATTGGTCCTGCCAGGAGTTATCAGAATCACTTCCAACTATAGTAAGAGGATTTTTTAGTGTTCGCATTACTGTCTCAACTTGACCATTAGCCCTACTTGTTCCCGTAGCTATAAGATGTAAAATTATGTTGATCTTCACAAAAAATCTTAAAATCGGTATTGTCATATGAGCGTCCATGGTCGGTAATTTTTTTTTTTTTTTTGGGGCACCAAATAAATTAACAAGATTTTTCACAGCTTGAATAGCATGACTTGAATCTAAAGAAGTAATATGTTCTAAAAGCACAAATTTTGTGAAGGCATCTATTGCAACGGAACAATATTCCTTTCTGACGCTTTTGCCACTAAGTTTATCAGTTAAATCCTAATGAATAGTATGCCACGGAATAGCTGATTTTGGAATTGTATGTAACTGTACTTGTTGAGCACCTGATGGACCTTTGGATGCTTTACAAATTACACAGGAATCAACATACTTTTTTACATATTTTGCCATGTTCGGGAACCAGTATAGATCATACAACTTGTCAAGAGTTTTTTTCATATCCAAGATGTTTTATTTCGTTGTGAATGTGACTAATTAGGGTCCATGCTAGAGATCTTGGGATGAATGGGAGCCATTTTAAAAGTTTGCTACGTATTATTTTACGGTAAAGTAAGCCCTGTCTTATATCGTATGTGTGTGATATTTCATTAGGATAACTGTTAGCTTCTAGGTTGGAAATAAGTTCTGAGATTTCAGGATCACGCCTTTGCTCTACTAATAGCCAATCTTTTTCTAATTCTGAGAAGTTTACAATTTTAGGTTCCAATTCAAGTTTTTGTGGAGGTGTTTGTTGGGAAATGAACCCATTTTGAGAAAAATTGCTAGAGAGAAATTCGGCATGAGCCATATTTTTTCCTTCCTTGTAAATGACATCAAAGTCATCGGATTGCAGAATAGCCCACCATCTGTGAACTCTTGGTGTCAAATCTTTTTTTGAATGAGAAGCTTTTAAGGAGTTGCAATCAGTAAAAACAGTAAATTTACGCCCAAAAAGATAATGTCGGAAATGTTCTACAGCCTTAACTACTGCTAAGGTTTCGAGTTCGTACGAGTGATAACGACTTTCTGCATCAGTTGTGCGGTGACTAAAATAGGCTATTACGTATGGTAAATTATCGGCTTTTTGTATTAAAACTACTCCATAACCATTACTACTAGCATCAGTATGCAGTTCTATTGGCAAGTCAAAATATTTTAAGGACAGGCTCGGTTGTAAGATGCTCAATAATAGTTTTAAGTATTTGGTTATGTTCAGAAGTCCAAGTTATTTTACCTTTACCCCCAGCCGTTAAGGGGTATAAAGGTTTCAGTAATTTTGAAAAATTTGGAATAAATTTACGAAAATAGGAAGCTAAACCAATTAGTTGTCTTACATGTGTTAGTACTTGGAGTTGGCAATTTTTGCAAAGCTTTAATTTTACTATCATTTAGTTCTTTTAATGCACAGTGAATAGCTCTTTGGAAGACTTGTGGAGCATTTCGTAGTCCGAAAGTCATAGTCAAGTATTCAAAATGACCGGTAGGAGTAACGAATGCAGTTTTTTCAATAGAATCTTTAAACTAAAATTTGGTGAAAACCAGAAGCCATATCAATAGTTGAAAAGAAATTTGTTCCATGTAATTTATCAATTTAATCACTAATCAGGGGAAGAGGATAATTATCTAGGCGCGTATTGCTCTCACTACCATATTTTTTTTTTTTTTTTACTAATAAGATAGGACTTGCAAAAGGGGACGCACTTTCTCTAATGATATTAACTATTTCTAACTCTGAGGGGGACAATCTGTATGGACGTCTGTGTACAGTTTTATTTGCATCAATTAGTTCTATTTTTAATTTACCAGTTGAAACACGTGTAATGGGTAAGGTATCAATAAAATTATAGAAATATTTTTTTTTTAAATATATTAATAAGTATAGTTTTGTCATTACTAATTAAGTCGATATCAATTGTATCAATGTCAAATGACTGTTTAGTATTATTCACTTTGACGCAAGAATTATTAACTTGTTTTTTTTTTTTTTTTTTAAAGAAATTGAATTAGGATTAATTTCGACTGAAATCCCATTTTGTAAAATATCACGTCCTAACAGGATCTCCTCACTCAAATGGTTGTCAGGTAAAACATGGAAAGTCACGTCTATTTGTATATTTTGTATAACTACTGGACACTTAATTTGTAAATAAGAAGTTATACTGTCGCAACTAATTCCCTTTAAAATGATTTGTTCATGAAATCGTTCACCTACAAGTAATTCTACTTTATTTTGCCTGATCTGGCTACATTCTGACCCAGAATCAAAAATAAATGATAACTTCATACCACTAGTCTCCAAAACGCCACGAGCTATTGAAGTGCAGAGGTTGACCTGCTTGATGCGCGAGGCGACGTCTTCTTTCTTCTTATAGTTCTTCGGACAGGCGCTGGCTATGTGGCCGGCGTCGGAGCAGATGTAGCAGGTCGTCTTCGTTGAATCTGCTTTAACAGGAGCGGTAAAGATTTTATTAGTAAAACAGTATTTGTTATGAGCGTTACGGCACTCGCTACCACGATGACCAATTTTACCACAAAAGTGGCAGAAGCCTTTATACGCAGCTGTTGGTGTACGATATTTCTTGGAGTCGATCCCTGAGGAACAAGATTCTTCATGACGCCTTTTAAGAGAAAAGCCTCTTAAGGTTCGAAAAAGTTGATACTTGTGCTAAATGACAGAAGAGTTCAATTCACGGCGAATTTTATCATCACATTGTGATAATACTGAAATTACAAAGCCCGTTATAACATCTTCGGGTAAATTGGAATTAGGTATTTTTTCTATTAATTGCCATAAACGAATGCCTGTCTCGGCGAGATTCTCTTTACTTTCAATTTGGAATTTAATAACCTTATCAAAGTGATATTGCATTGTCATAGGTTTCGAAAATTTAGATAAAAGCATGTCTTTTATAGTAGGCCAAGAAATTTTATCAGGTTGTATTTTGGTAAGACATGTAGCGGCGCTTCCTTTGAGGGAGTGGCTTAATGCGATTATCAGGTCAGCACCATTAATTTTTTTTTTTTTTTTCATTAATAATCATTTCACTTAGTGCACACCAGTGGGTAATGTCAGGTTCAGGCTCATCAGGATCAAAAGATACCAAAATGGCTGGCGGAAATAAAGCGCCATGGCGTGCATCCATGCTGTTGGCTATTTTTTTTAAGATGGCTTCCATACCAGAAGAAAAGAGGAACATTTGATGGTCTGCGTCACTGACCATGGGCGGGGAAAGTGGATCCGATCCCACTTCTGATATCGGGAGGGGGTCTGACATATTAATAATAGAACAGTATAACTATTAATACTGATTTTTATTAGACAATTATTTATTAATGACTATGATATAACATATAATGTTAGATTAGAATCAGTATAAACTGTCGAGACAGTATTAAACAACATATAATTAATTATTGGGAATAATAATTATTCACGAGAATAATTATTATAGAGTCGAGGATAAGTCAGTAGCTAAGTACAACATGTGCACCGTGCCACGCCAGAGCCAAGACTCCCGATCCGTTTGAATGCCCACCTTTTATATCTGTGAGGCTAGAGTAGAGGGGTAGAAACGGCCGGGGGCTAAATTGCTGTCAGGCGTCAGGTGTCCGGTGCACGTGTTGTTTACAAGTTTCTTTGCTGAATCATCCTCACTCCGGCTTACTGTGCGAGGACGCCGACAAATACTTAATTAAATAATTGTTGACCTTTTGGTTTGGCATGAACTGAATTGTATTTGCAAAGCCTCCTTTTGTTTGAGTTTTCATTAAGGGTCTTCTAACGTCTAACTTAGACCCGCAGAAAACATTACATTGTTCGTTTATTTCTTATTCACTTTGCCCTTTTACCCTTTGAATATTGCGACATTGTTTAGAAATTATTTTATTTGTACAGTTTTAGCGGTTTTAACTATTAAGGCCCAGGTTAGGAATTATTATGAATTTTTCCCGTATATCATTATATAAGGTGAATTTAAATCAACTGCAAATATTTTAAGGGCAGATTCAGACCACTAAACTAAACAACTTTCCAAAATAAACTTATGTCGAAATATGAAAAAAAAAATTTGACCTCCCATACAAATTGAGAATCAGACCTACATATATATTGCTAGATCAGTCTAGTTTAGTATGGAAAGTGAAAAATAAAATTTCGTATTTCGATATAAGTTTATTTGGAAAAGTTGTTCATTATAGTGGTCTGTATCTGCCCTTAAAATATTTGCAGTTGATTTGTGTCCACCTTGTATACGTTACAAAATTCATCCTAGACTCCCCATCTAAGCCTAGAGGGGCGGGTGTGTTCGTTACGATAGCGCCGGCAAGTACACGGCCTATATTGGATTGGTCGCCATTAGTGGCATTTCTATTTGGAGTTTCTACCTTAAAAAATAGGTCCTGGCTGTTATTGCTAGATGGCAATCATTAGGCTATGTCAGATGTCTTAAAATGAGAAAACCTGAAAATTCTGACAGTGTTAGCCACTAACACACCTGGATCATGTTCCTATTGGTTTAATTTCTCTTAAAAAGGGGTAACGGAGGTTAGGTGGCAATCACTTCAATGTTATAACCAGGGGGCTTAACCAAAGTCACAATCTCAAAATGTTTACGAATTACGACAAGAACAAAATGTATGGAATTGACACGAGATTGCCTATTGATTTACCGCAGCTTATGTCAATCCCATACATTTTGTTATTGTCGATATTAGTAAGCGTTTTGAAATTGTGACTTTGGCTACACCCCCAGTACCGGAAAATCAGGAATATGATTTAAAAGCGTATATACCCTGGATTCTGAAGCGCAAGCTAGCAACTAGGAAATACAATCAGGTAGAAGCTATATTAAGATAAGGGGATTATTTTTACAGAATTTTAGGCACCAAAATTCAAGTTAAACTAATTCTAAACTTCTGAAAATCAATGCAATTTGTACACACTACTCCAAAATATAGCCCTCATACTCTTCCCAGAGTCTATGAAAACGGCTGATGCAAAATAAAGAATTCAGCAAGTTGTTGAACTTTTAAAAATATTTTCCAAATGATCCTCTTAGTGAATCCTTAATAATTCAAAAATAATAATACCGCGATAGCAAGGACTGAACAAACTTTTAAAGAAACTTAGAGATTAGCTGAAAAACCTTGATAACTTTTAAAATGGTTTCTGAGATTGTCGGCGAAGAGATGATAAGGCTGCTGATCGGTCAAGACAAAGTTCTCGTTTTTTTATGCCAAATATAGGTTGGTAGAATTAGTACTTAGTCGATCAGCAAAATATTTAGTGGTTTTAGAATATTTTTAAATAAATTAAATAAATATAAAGGTTACAAATCACACAGACAAATTGAATTAGCCCTAAAGTAAGTTCAAGACTTGTGTTATGGAATACTTATGTTAACTCAACGATACTATATTTTCTAACTAATACATTACATATATTGATAAACATCCAAGAAAAAACCAATCAGAAAAAAATATAATTATTCGTCTTAGCCCGACCGAAGATCGAACCCGGTACCAACTGAGTAGGCATGTTAACCATTATATATAGTAAAATGAATAAAAATAATAGCAACGTATTTGCTTATTTAGTACAGTGTTTATGCGTTAATCTAATGGACGAGGACTTAGATTGTTTGAGCATGATAAACATATTCTTTGAAGTTATTTTAGGTTTGATGAAAGCAGTACGACGATTTTTGGCTTAAATAAACCATCTCTGACGCCACTAGTTACTGCGTTGGCTCGACGATCCAAAGGGGATCCTGGCCTCCGACACAAAACTTCTCCTCTCTTCTCCATTCTGCACCACCTCTTGCCAGTCGGCTCTTTGTGGTGGACTTCCAGCTCTACACACTTCATTTTTCTACCGATACCTGGGATGAACCACCGGCCGCCGCAATTTAATAAAAAAAATATTGCACAAAGCGTACAAGGTCGATTGACGTTTAATCTAAGAGAAAAATGGGAAGAAATCAAAATCTTACATACGTAACCAGCAGAATTGGTAATGAATGGGTTATTCTTGTCTAGAGGAGAAAGAGCGGTAAAAACATTTCAATGGCAAATGGTTAAAGCAATTGATCAGTGATAATACACAGTAATTACATAAAAGCCTGCCTGAATTCATTTGGAAGAGCCAAGGACACTTGTTCGTCAATAAAAAGCATTACATATCTATTAATATCTATTTGGTATCAGCTTTTTGTTTGGTATGAGTGATACTTAACTGTATTCGATTTCATAGATTTCATACAAAGTATGTGAAGGTTTTATTAATTTTATAAGTATTCATTATCATTCTGGCGTTTTCCTGGTTACATACAATTTTGGAGCACGGAATCCGCTTAAACGTGATTTCGATATGCAAAATGGGGTGGTCTATTCTTGAGCTGGAGATCACAAGTTATCATAAATGTTGATTCTTAAATTATTGCTATGCTAATATACTGACTGACCTTTACCTGAAACACTAAACTAAATATTATTTGGCATGCACTAAACAATAGATTATTGAATCAGCTGAATTTAAAAATTCAGTGGATTAAAATCAAGTTTTATCAATCAACACAATTAATGTGGCAATATTTAAAAATAAGGCATAATTAACACAAAAATAAGTAAATAAAATAAATGAGAAGATTCTTTCTGCTCGTTAAGAGAATTTATGTTGAAAGTTTAGTGATTACGAGTAGATAATCTCAGCAGAAAAGTTTATCAAAACATTTGGGTTATACTATTAAAACTTGGTAATGTCATTACCCATTCACTTTTACAACCGCACCACACGTCTGCTGAACTATCACATTCATACCCGTGACTTCATTAGCGTATGAAAAAATAATTTTACCAAGTGCAAACCTGGCTTGCTCTTACCTAACTTAATTAAAAAAAACTGTATGAATTTTACACAACTTTATATACCTAGATAATATTAGATGCTTTATCACCGTCTAAATGTAAATCATCTTGAAAAAAACGGAGCAGTGAAAGTGGTCATATACTGGTCAAAACATATCATTTTGAATCTAAATGAAAAAGAAAAAAGAGTTTAATTACTTTTACTTACCTTTGGTTTTATGGTTCACGCATAATAAAATACTTGATACAAAATTGTCTCAGGATTGAGTTTTGACTTTGACAAAATACAATTATCCTCATAACTCTTCTAAAAATTTTAACTAATTAATATTAAAACTAAATACTTCTATAAAATTAAATATAAAACCCAAATTATAATAAAAGATAATATTAACTTATTAGAAAAGAACGATGTAACGTCGATTTTTATCTTTCTATAATCTTCGAATATTCAAAGAGAACCCTAAAATAAGATTACAGGGTGCAGATTTTTTTGACACTTTTATTATCAAGTCACGGCGGAACTCCACTTTATCCCTGTCCATCTGGGGCGTGTTTAAACGGCACTTCATTTACTTTTTAATATTGGCCCCCATCCATCACCCCTGACAGGTACCCACTCAGGACGTCGATAACATAAGTCAAGGTGATAATGTTTGTTTTCGCAGTACAGGGCAGTACTCTTGTTTGGTATAAGCTAGAAATAATGTAGAGCTATAAGGCAATATAAAAATTAATATATCAATCTTTTGAACAAATATTTCTATAATTGCTTCTTTTTACCAAATTATACATGTATACCAATTTCCTAAATATTCAGGATGACTGATGAATTTGTGCAGCGATAGTAACCTAGGTTAAATATTGATAGAGCAACAATAAAATTCTATCATATATAACCCATTAACTGAATTAAATCATACATAGGCCAAGTTACTTTACCAATCAATAAATGATGTCTTAATTCTTTGCAGAGCTTTATTCTAACATGTCAAACTCTCTTCATTCAATCGATTTAATCAAGCAAAGTCGTGAGAGACGATGGAAAAATCTGTATAAATATCGAATTTAATGAAACCTGTCAGGATACGTAAGATACTTAATATCATTTATTTCCGAATTTATTATAAGTGCATCTGAATCGATATGAATACTTGTACTGCACTTGATCACCACTCATATAATTTCTAAAAATAGCTCTGAACGGTACCTACTTTCATGTCGGATGTGCGAGCGTCAACTCTGAAAATTGACGCTTTAATATCAGAGTAGACGTGGCGGCGACTCGACGTAACGGGTCTCGACATCGAGGGAACAAATCATTTTTTAATCTGATTTGTATCTATAATATATAAAAAGTAAATCTTAGCTTAAGCCTTTATATTCATTCTTAATAATGTGTATTACAAAAAGTTTGACAGCCATTTGACAGTTTGATAGAATAAAAAAATAAAATAAAATAAAAAGCTATACCATGGTGAGTATATTGGATAGACTAGTCAATAACACCCATCATGCATGTCAGTAATCGATATTATTCGTAGTATATTTTTTCCTAGTCACAGAAACTCATCAATATTCGGTCGCATCACTCGGATATTAGCTCTGGAAAAGCGACTCCCATTTTGCTCGCCCATTATAGAAATAGTGTTATTTTCTATATTTTTTGCCTCATTTTTGAGCACCATTTTGTTTTATTTACCTACTTTTAAAATCTTTACAGTAGCTAGAACGTGGATGCAAAATTTTTAAGTCAGTATTAATGTTGGATTAACTAAAATATCAATAGCCAATCCCTCTGCTACAGCCGGGAATAAGGGAAAGCGTCATCATTTCGTGTAGGTGACATGGTCAATTATCTATCGATCAATGACAAAGATCTTCGGAGCTACCTCTCGGACTAACGTGGTTCCTTTAACGACTACCAGATGGCAACCGGGATCACAACAACAGGCTTAACCTAACATCTTTACTTTTGGGTGATTCAAGCCTGCAATGTCCTTATCAAACTGTAAACAACTAAACAAAGTATGCTCTTCTCGAACTCCAATCGAATTCAAAACCCCCCGGTCTTCAGGCCAACGCCTTAACCACTATACCACCAAAGCAATTGAGTGAAAAGTAAGGCATAAAGGCAAATAAGTAATCTGTCTATCAATTTCATTAAAGCTTAATATTTTATCACTCATAGAACCAAAAAACAAACCTCTTTCATGTTTATAATATTATTTTATAGTTATACCATCAAAGTAATTGAAAATGAGTGTACATGTTATAAATAACAATCAATCAGGCTTGTCATCGGGTGCGTTATAAATCATTTATTTATTAACTTAGTTTCCGCTCTGCGGGCAGCAGACACGCTAACGTCGCGTTATCTGTCACTGAATGTATTATGAAAGATCTCGCTTCTTTTATTCTATACACGAACTTTATGTTACAGATATCTTTTTATTTTATTTTGAACTAGCGAACAGCTTGGCATGGGCATAAAAACCTTCCTCTTGAATCTATCTATTAAAAAAAACCGCATCAAAATCCCTTGCGTAGGTTTAAAGATTTAAGCATACATACGGATTCAGGGACAGCAAAATGCCACTTTGTTTTATACTATGTAGTGATAGTGATGTGATATGTACTCAAAATAGGTGACAGTGAGGTACTGGAGAAGACGACTATTGTGCAAATCAGTTTTTGTAGGTACATTTCGAATCGGTGCTGACAGAATTTAATGTTGGGTCTTAAAGGACATAGCTTTTTATTCTGGAATTCCAATAAGAACTACTTACGTATACGACGATAACAAATAAAAATATTAATGATGTCGGAAACGAAACGATTTATTAGAGCTAGTTCATATGAATAAAGTACGCACAGCCGAAGGGACAGCCTTTATCGCAAGAGAACTGATGGAGTTATATGGTTTCTGGCTTAAGAATAGACCACCTTGGATGTAACAAGAATAAATTGTAAGGTTCACCTTTTTTCTTTCTCTGTGGCATTAAAACTTCTTCATAAAAGTTTTTTTTATGTTAGTGTCGAGTTTTCTTGTAATTCAATTTATTGATCGTCATTTAGTCGAGTCAAATAAGTCAAGTCCGTCGTAACGTCAGTCAAGTTTAGTCTAGTCATAGGGCTAAAATTAAAGAGGTGGAAAAATTTCACTTAGCATTATCTTGGATATTTTGGTGACAAAGATTAAAGTCACTTAAACTGCACTGTACCACTTCCCAACACTTACGCTTGTTCATGAACACTTAGCGAATAATAATCAACAATTATTATGCACAAATGGTCGAAAAGACACAAATATTAGAACTTTGACTTTCCCGCCAAAACCAAGGTTCAGCTTTATTTATCAAAATGGCTGCAAAAAAATATTACACAAAAGGATATTGATTGAATTTGTTAACAGAGTCATCAAGTTTGACTTTGTTTATTTTGTATTTATATAGATTATGTGCATTTATATTTTACCATTATTCATATGATTTCTTTTCACTAACTATTTAGGCCTCACTGCTGGGCAAAGCCTTTTCTTGTTGACTCCATTCCTCTCGATTCTGTGATGTTAGGTACCCTTCACTCCTTGTCAAAATCCCAATAATCATCTGTTCATATCTATCTGGGTCTCCCTCTCTTTCTTAAAAATATAAATGGAATTTCAAATTGACTCAAAATTGATGTGGCTTAGCAATAAATAATACTCATCACAATATACTTTAAATCAAGTCACAAATTAAATTGAAAATGATTAATGATTAATATTACTCGTACAAAGCGTGTGAAATAACAGTTGGGTTTTAGATAAGGGTTAATTACAACAGTGTCATGTACAATAAATAACACTTGAAAAGCATTTTGTCAATTATTTTTACTTTATAAATTTTATGGACTCCTTTTTTGATATTGATTCTTTTACTGCCATTTGTATCAATATCAGAATTAATTTCCTAGTTGAATTTTTTTTTGGAACTTTCTACCGATCGATTTAAAATGTTCGCTAGTGGCTAGTGGCAACATCCACGAATTATTTTACATCTTTTTACCATTCTATGCAAATAAATATATTCTTTCTTCTTTCTTTCTTTCCCGTATTCACTAGTACCACGTAGTTCCATCCAAATATTGTTCACAGTAACGAATGTCAAAATATAAGAAATTTCAGCTAATATTGTCGTCAACGCCAGTTACCTTTACTGTTATAATTGTTAAATGTAATAATTTGCCAGTAAAATAACATATGATTACAATTTGACTATATTTATATAATTAATTGTGTAATTTGACAATTAAATTGATATTACCTTTATTTTGTATTATTAATATTGTATAATTTTAATGACTTTTTGTATGTTACTGCCAAATAAACTAGTAGGTTATTTTAATGGTCCTAAATTTATGTTTTTAGTTTACAGAAATAACAAGCTCTTTTTAGCAAAAGACAAGCCGAATAGTACGGAAATAAATTAGGGATTTCACATTTAAAGTATTTTTATAACGTTTTTGTAATTTTCATTTAAAATACTTTACTTTTATACCCTACTTGATAGGAAAAATAATATCAATATAAACTTAAACCAAAAGCACTAAATGCCAAAAAATAAATCTGCATTGATCAATAAAATGTAATTGTATTTTGAATACACAAACAACATTTTTGGTACAAATATTGACTAGATTATTTATACTTGTAATATATTACATATAAACAAGCAGCTGTATAATTATATTGTCACTTTAATACTTAGTTTGTTTGCTTGTTTTTAATAACTTTATTGTACTAAACAAAAGTAAATACAAAAGCATAGAAATAGAACAAAAGTACTTATCCCAGTAAGGGATCTGTCACAGTCAACCAGCTAGTTAGTAGTAGTAACTTGAATATTTGCTAATATGTTTACTACATATTAGCAAATATTATTACCATTTTGTTTTAATCCCGTTAGCATATTGAAATATCGTAGAAATTTACACATTTTTATAACCATTATTCTGTTACGAACTGTTCCTATACCTGTGTACCTGGATAACTTTATTAGTGGATATTTAATCTCTACTTCATTGAAACAAAATATTAAAATGACAACATATTATATGTAGCTGAATCTTTGTTATTATTTTCTTTGGTTTGTAGAAAAATATGATGTCACATATTTACAGAAAATTTGTAAAAACATAATATTTAAAAAATTCTTACCTATACCATATTTGGACCTCTGGATTAGTCCTGATTCTATTGGATTTGCCATATTATATTATTTTTAATTACAAGAATAAGTTTGTAATTATTTATGAAATTTTTGCAATGAACTTGGAGAAGCAGGACTAACCCATATTTGGTGATGTTAAAAGAACTAGGTATGAAAAATCTCAGATTTCAATAATAAAATACAATTCATTTAGTTTAAAAATAATAATCCACCATAATTCAGTTAAACGTTTACAAAATATAAAACTAGTGTAAACATAAATTTATGATAAAAATAATGCATCTTACAAAATATATACAGTTGTTCAATAATATTTACAATTTAATTTTGTTTAAACTAATGAATTTTTATTTAATATACGGCAAATTCGGAACATCCTGTCTATGCCGATGATGGCCGCCATGGTGCCGCAACCGAATAATGGACTTATTCGCTTGTTCCTTTAAAAATTGAATATAATTTTCCTCTATTACCTTCTTATGTTTCCCGCCATCTAACACAGACTTATCCACCCTCTCACCCTCTTTGAACAACACACACCACAAAGACTTATCCTTGTTGTCCCATAACAATGACTTGGTGTACTCTTTTAATCTCCGACTATTTTCCTCAACACGGCGCATTGCTATTTCTATTTTAATTAAGTCTTTGTAATGATCCGGCACTGGAGCGTTAGTGGAGTTCATTTCACTTCGCGCACTTATATTAATTCGCGACAAGTAATAATTTTCATATTGACTGGAAGAGCTTCTCGTCCGTATTAACCACACAACACTGGCGATAAACGTGCACGATATGATGAAAGTTAGTATGAGAAGCGTGAGCCTGACAAGAGTTGAGGATGCACAGCTCATATCACTATTTGTTTTTGTTGTGTTAGTACGAGTATTGCTCGATCGTACATAACGGGCCGGCGGATCCTCAGCACGGGACGTCCGCTTTCGTGGACTGACGCCTCCAGACTGGAGTGGCGCGTCGTTTGCCATACCGTACCGTACAGATTTCAGTACGAAGTCTACTGTTTATCTCAGTTGTAATTTCGCAGTCCAAAGCAGTATCCGAGCTGCAGATGCTTTCAAATCTCTTTGTGCGGGTCCTTTGCACTTTTGTGCATTCATTGTACTGGAATTTTTAAATTCGTAACTACAGTTCGTAATTGCTATCGGAGAATTTGTTTTTACATTTTGGCTATTGAATTTAGTTGGGAAATCACAAAAGTCTGTTGTTATAGGATTTTACTTTTCAAAAGTCTAAATCCTATGATTAAGCTCTGGAAGCTATCTTTCACACTTGGCTAGAAACAATATAAAATTATATAGTTTTCTTGCTGTTTTATTATGATTTGTCTATTTCCTGACGACAACTATCACGAAATTGATTCTTCTATTTATCTTATCGTATGCTAAAGGAACAATAAGGTATACTTATAAAATTACTACGGAAATCTTTCAACCATCTGATATAATCTCTAATATCTTAATGATTCTGAAGCAACTTTAACAAAATGCTTCTTGTAGGATTTTTACCCATAACCTTCGGATCTAATGCCTAGACCATAAGACAGCGGAAGTAGAATAGAAAAAAAGTAAAAAAACAAATAAAAAAACTATTGAAAAAACCTATCGTGAATTCCCAGACAAAAAACGTGTACAAACAAACAGAAATACGGATAACAGCAGCATAAACAAACTCCGCCTGCGGCTGCTTGTCCAACTCCGGATAGAACTGAACTCACAGACAAACATAACAATCTTCCATTGAGTTTAAAATGAAGAGGAAAACGTTTGTTTTTTATTCAAAGGTATGCAACGATTTAAAAATGGCATATTTATTTATATAATATCGTATAGAAACCATATCAGATTCAGTTGTTTTTTTTTTTTAAACGGTAATACTTTTCCACCTTACGAGTATATTAGAAAAAAATTAGTGAAATGTGTGAACTTTAAATTCTATATTGTTATGTTTTAAATAATAATCTACATAACCTCAAGCAAACGCCCAAGCTTTGATTCAGATCATTTGCTACGCAACGTCTACGGTTCGTAGATGTCGTAGCGCTCGTAGCCTAGCCGTAGTACATAGCTACGAGTAGCGTAATGGACTCTGCATAACTCGGAAAATTCCTAACATTTACTGCGTGGAATAAATTATTGTAGCATTCTATACATATATATTTAGTAGTTTCATTTTATACAGCTCATATTATATTCAAATTCGGTTCTGCAAAATAACAAAGTATGAGTTAAAATAGGACATTATTTTAAGAGTGCAAAGTATAAATATAGCCAATATTTATAAACATTTTAAAACAACTTCCTTTATATATCTACTTACTCGAAATAATTTTATTTTCCTTCAACCAAAAGTTTTTTATTTTTCTATCCTTGTAAATCCAGGTGCCTTTGGTTATATATATGCTTTACAAAATTCCATCATAATACATTTTTAATGATACAAAGCGGCTTTTCAGAAATTGTTACTGCAAAACAGAACCGTGTTTTATTACCCCGAGGAGAGAAAAATATCATTTTAAACGAAGTACACCGCGGCCATCGCATGTTAAACGAACAGAGGAAATGAAATTACGTGGTTTTCACAGCCACAAAAATATTGTGCATTTTCCTTAATTTTTATTATTGCTGAAAGTAACCTTAACATTTTGCAGCTACTGTATTACTACCTACCACAATATGCGATTGACGGATGGAAATAAATGGTAATTTCCAACTGCATTCTTAGTTAAGCATTCTGACCCAATTTATTTATTATTTACCCAATTAACGCTTGTGATTATAGTCCTACTGCTATTTGAACTACGTTACCCTTTTTCCCAAAATAATACGGAAAATGCGTTCTAAGCTGACATCTCCTTATATACTCATCATCATCATCATTTCGTGTACGTGTCACGGTCACTCGACCATGTACACCCTGGTGTCAGAGTTCTTCGGAACCGCCTCTCGGCCTCTGACATGGTTCCTTTAACGACTACCAGGTGGCTGCCGGGACCAACGGCCTAACGTGCCTTCCGAAGCACGGAATCATCTTTATTATCAGACAATCAGGTGATTCCTGATTGTCTGATAATGATGTCTGATGAGTCCCGAGGGCTGATTCCCGTGAGAATCAGCCCTCGGGACTACAGGCAAACTCATTGGACCACGGAGGCTGTCAAAACTCCTTAATAATAACTTTCAACCTGTATAAAATCAGTTTCTTAGGCCAAGTAGTTGTTAATATTTTGTGCAAAATCACTTTTACTTTTGCAAGGCTATCGAGTCCCTATTGCGCAAGCTACTCTTAGCTATAACCAGGTTATCTATGAATTATCGCAATCACTTCAGTTGATATTGTGCAACGGGATAATGTCTCCCACGGGTGGATGGCCAGAGGAATCATTAATCGAGATTGGTACGTGTGTAATCGATTTATTGATCAGTGTGACTAGAGCAAGGGGTTATGCATACATACAGCTTACTGTATCTTAAATTATTTTCTTGGTTTGATTCCAAGCTAGGCCGGGATCTTATTTCCACCTTACCTCTACTTAACACTTTCACTAAGAAGTTAAATAACTACTAGCAAGGGTTTACAACATTTGATAACCGTTTTTTCTTTTTCATTCTTAATACCATAATGTAACTAACAGAAAACAATGGGCTATTGTTGTTGTGTCGTTGACTCTCAGGGACTTATTCATGTATCATAGAATTCAACACTTGTATAGGACATAGATCAATATAGAATTAGAAAGTTTGTGCTCACATAATTTCTAATTCTATCCGCATTTTCTAATTCTATATAGGTAGGTAAGAACGTAACTTTTTACTAATACCACCTACTACTATGGTGTCGAATGGAGACACGGTTATCTGTCGTCATTCGACACTATTATTTATTTGTAGGCATTTTTATGATCCGTATCCAAAAAGAGATCCTGGAATCTATCTGTCAGTTGGCTTTATCTCATAAACCGCAACTAGTTACATTTAAAAAAAAAATGCTACTGTAACAACAACTAATAAAGCCTTAAAATTTCTCAGAGTAGTGGTTTTGTTCTAATGCGGTACCTATTCTGTGTCTATGATTTTACTATAATTACTCCTAAATTCCAGAAAACTATTTTTAGTTGCAAATTACACAGAAGTAAACAAGTATACTTTGGTAAATATCTCGATCAATCTGAGCGCATATACTCAGTAATTTTGGTTAAGTATAGCTTTTGGTTTGACACAAAGGGCCCGATAATTGCAGTGGCGACGAGATATTATCGGCAAGGCTTTTCGGAATTAACCCTTCGAACATCGACCCATTATGCTTATCACTGCCGTCGGTTAAAATTGGGCCTTTTGTAATTTATTATTATCGACATTATAGCTGAATTAACATTAGCATCGTGTACCAAAACGCCAAGAATTAGCTTTTCCATATAACCTAAAATAAAATATTTATCGAAAGATTGCCACGTCATCTTTAGCTTTTCTTTACATATTACAAAACAAAGTCGGTTTTTGGCTGTCTGTCCCTATGTATGCTTAAATCTTTAAAACTACGCAACGAATTTTGATGCTTTTTTTTAATAGATTGATGGAGTGATTCAAGAGGAAGGTTTTATGTAAGTAAAACCTATAATACTGCACCCGTGCGAAGCCGGGGCCGGTCGCTAGTATACTTATAATATTAAAAAGCACATCTTGCTTATTATTCAAAGAATTAGTACTACATTGTTGTATAACTCTGTTAGTAATATTGTTAAGTTTGAATTTCATATATTTTACTTATAATTATTTTATTTAATGTCTTTAGTTTTTGTTTTGGTTTAAGTTAATATATATACGGAAAAAATATTTTTCTCTATTTACCATTAAGTGTTCTTATATACATATTTAATAGAACCGATTAAAAGTTTTAAAATAACAAATAGAAAGTTAAAAAAGGTTTTTGGTGTAATTTGAATATAATAACACATTTGACACCTTTACACTCACAAGCATATATTTACTGCCACAAAAATGATAATTGAAATATCAGGGGACACATAGTGTATTGATATTTTTAACCGACTTCAAAAAAAAGGAGGAGATTCTCTATTCGTCGGAATGTTTTTTTTTAATGTATGTTAACGGACTACTCGAAGACGGCTGGACCGATTTGATATTTGTTTTTTATTATGGGTATTTAATTGCTAAAAATGAAATGTGAAGTCACTGTCCTATATTAATAATCCTAGATAAGTTGAGAATTAAATAAGCTTAAATTCTGACACATTTCTTTCAATCGATAAATTTTATGAAACCTTAATCCATTTTCATTAGTAATTTAGGATTTAAAACAAGCAAGAAATTATTAGTCCCTGCTTACTCTATATATACAACCTGTAGAACCAATAGCCCTCTAGGGTCCCATATGTTTTCTAGGTTACATTTGTTACGAAGTAGGTCCGAAACCTCAATAAATCTTGAGGTCATGTAGAGTGCCTTCCCATTAGCATCTGTAGGTACATAATTGCCGAATACCTCTTAAATTCGAATATTAACTGTCTGTTCATCTATAGACTTTTTTACCAGATGAGTACTTAGTGGTAGGCGACATAAGTAACTTGCAATTCCCTCATCGCACACTGTTGGTCGAGCACAGTCTCCTGTGCTAGTTGGACTTACGTGACTTAACGCGTACCTGTCATTAGTATAAGGCGCTGAATGTGATCTTTTTTTGACTTTTTGTGCATTCGATGACAGAAATATTATCAATTTGTCTAAGAAATGGATGAATCTGTGTCCTACTTAATGTTGTGCAAGGTTGTTGAAATAAAAATAATAATAATAAATAATATTTTTATTTTATTTTTATTTTATATATTTGGGAAACATACAATTATGTTCTTATTATACATAATTAAATTTACAATAATACAGAAACCAATTAAGTTTCCACAGATTATTTTTGCAAAAACAACGACAAGACAAGACTAAAAATAATATAAGTATCTAATATAAAAAAATTAGGTAAACAAAGAATACAGTGGATTCCAATAACTTTTAAATTGAAACATTACGTGATTTAATATTACTTTTGAAAGAAGCAATATAGTGCCTATATGATGAATCACCAAGAGTTCTAAATTTCACTTTCCGACTGGTAGTGGATTCCATCAAAATCGGCATCTTCAAAGCGAGCGTCAGTCATGCGACCGATCATAAAAATAATACAAATCATATTCTATGTAAATATTTTTATGGATTGAAATAAAAAATAAGATATCGCATTTTAGCGCAACGTATGCTCCAAAGCTTTGTATTCAACCGGCAAAGTGCTGACAGAAGGAATTACTTACTAAAGAATGGATTACTTATCCATGCGATATAATTTATTAAGAACCTTAATAGAGAAAAAACACTCAATTACTTGATCATATCTGGCAATCACATTATCTGACGAAAAACACCTAAAGCGTTCAATAATATACTGACAATTTGTATCTGTAATCAGTCGAAAACAATGAGGGCTTAATCGGACGAGCGTCGACGGAACAATGACCGGTGGATATTTGAATATTCAATGCTATTCGCTATTAATCCAATTTTCATTGGCGGTTTTCACCCGGCGAGTTGATTTCGGTTCATTTGTCACCTTTCATATGAATAAATGCAGAGGTCTGCGGTTCGGAGAGAAGCGATTGATAGACTTCATAACTTATGCGATCCATTCGTAAAAGAAAAATATATGAGACGATAGATTTATCAGTGGTTAGATAGGGTTGGATACAACTATTTTATACTTAAGTGTATTGCACTTATGCGAAAAAATGATTTGATTTGATTTTAAACGAAATTTCTGTGATAGGATGCCATTTGTTATATTTAATTTATCCACCATTTTGAATGAAATCTAGTTTTCAAACATCTTTGAACTTGGTATTTCCATAGTTATTGGATATAAGACGTCAATTCGGGCAACAAAAAACTGCGTTCCCGAGATTACTACTTTTAAGATTTGATGCCGTCTTTTCGGGCAAAATTACTGCGAAATTGCCCGAAAAGACGACTTCAGCTAATCTTATTCTACACATAAATTATCTTAGCCACCCGGTTTTGAAAGACTAACATCAAAGCGACCAGGATCTATTAACTTTATAACCCACACAGTATGAATGAATGAAGCTACTTTTAGATTGTAGTAAACTATTTATAAGCCATCTTAAATTCATGGACACTTCACGTAAAGGCGCAGGGTCCGTCACGTCGGTTGTACATAAATTGTGTAATTTAATATTGTAATAATCCGTTATTTATATTGGATGGGTTTGCTGTGTAAGAAAGAAGAGCAATAGAATAACAGACTTACCCATAGAGCGTTATCTAATGTTATTGTAATGTTGGCCCTATGTGAAAAACTCACTTTTGAGCCCAGATTACGCTCGTAAATCATGGTTCTGATTTGGTGGTACTTACTGGTTATTTAAATAAAACCAGCGGCCGCAGTGTGACATCCGTAACCTTTTTACAAGGAAACCAGACCAATATGAACATGATCCGAACGTGTTAGTGGCAAATTTTTTCAGGCTGCCTTAAGGCATATGACATAGCCTAATAACTGTCATGTATCGATAACAGCCGGTAATAACGGTTTAGTTTAGTACCTATGCCTTCTGAACACAAGTTTTTAATTTTTATTCTTAAAAACTGGTGGCGCGCGTGTTATTTTAGCCAAAAGCTATACTAACCCCTTTGAACCCGTATCATTCTAAGTTATGCCAACCGTTTGTCATGCAACAACAGTGACCGAGATATTTTGGAGCATCTGTGCTAAAAGGCAACTTCGAGTATTCGTTTCAATTTTTCCCCGTCATTTTATAGTTACACCTATTATGTTTTAAGCGTGGGCCTTCATTCTGTAAACTTTCATTTTAAACTTAGAATCTGAATCCGCTGTGAGTTTCTTGATTGGCATTTTAAAAACTCTGTTGATAATTCGAATCTATACCAGCGCTACTTTTGCGAGCGTGTCATCGATATAAAATAAATTGGACGTGAGATTTTGTATGAGACGACGTAAGATATGGCATTCTGTATAGTAATTTCCCGTCACTGTGAAGCTCACTTCTCACTTGTCATTTTGAAGAGTTGTTGTTTGAAATTTATAGAATCGACAGGCTGATCGAAAAACTGTTACAATGTTATTGAAGCCACCGCGCAGCGAAAATGTGTGATACCTACTTATTCAAGTTTTCACTTCGGTTGGCACTCCCAGAGCAACAACCGCTGCAACCCGTTGTTTTTTATTCATTTTGTATAAACGTGATAATTATACTCGATGAACAAACATGAAAGTTATTCATCAAGAGTGAATCTATTACATCTCAAAGTTTATCTTCATTTTCAAATCTTTTTATTTCAGCGACCTTTACTTAATTAATATATATATATTTATAAGTTATACTTACTGAAGATATAAAGTCGTCTCCTATCCTGAAGTCAATGCTTTTGATCGTTTTAATTTTCAAATAAGTATTAAAGCCGACTTTCCCGTGATACTTTTCGAGTATATGTAGAAAATAATTGTTATATTGTATGTAATGTTCATACAAAATTATTTTATATAAATACCCGGCCAACTTTGAGTTTCAAACAACGATGGCTAAGTAAGTTAAGATTTGAAGTAGGTAAATAAGATTTGAGAGCCGCAATTAATTTTCTGATTATAAAACGCGAAATTCGTTATTCATTTTGGATTTACTCAAACGCAAAACACAATTTGAGGCTTTCCGGATGAAATTGAAAAAGTTTTATGTTATTTATTTGGAACGGTTGGCGGGACTAAGCATTAAATTATTTTCGAACTGAGAACTTTCTTATAAATAACACAGAACCAGCCTGTGTGGTCTCATGCCCGCAGGCTTAGAGTCAAGGTTTGATATTAATACTTATTTAATTATACCCAATCTTAGTTAACAAATTTTCGAATATAATTTAGATTCTTCTTTTTCTAAGAATGTATCTGGATATTAAAAGTTAAATTGTTTATTAAATAATCATATTGTAACAAATCAATATTTTATAATTTTATTCTTGCTAGTAAAATAAATATATACGAACTAATATAGTACAACTTTATTTGTTAGTTTATTTGAACGTTTATAACTTTAGAATTGCTGGCCGGATCTCAAAAGATCTTCCTGCATTATCTTTACATAATATAAAACAAAGTCGCTACCCACGATGCCGGGGCGGGTCGCTAGTTAATAATATGATTCTTGAGGAAGGTTATAAGCTATATATAGTATACATACATGAAAAGTGCGCAAGAAACAAGGTAGGCTAGGCTTGACATTTTTTTTAATTAAAAGAAGTTTGTAAGGACGGATTTTCTGACATTCCCTTGGGAGCGAAAGTAAATCCCCAAGTGACCGCTAGTGCGTGGTTGGGGGGGAGACAAACCTCACCCCCCTACCTTACTTACTGTAAAGGCTAGATTGAGCGACTGTACATTTATAAGTATAATTGTATCTTAAAAATTCTAAATATTACCTTGTAGAACCGTAGCGAAGATAAATTCATTATGTCCCGCTTGCTGTAACTACCCTGCATTGCTTGTCAAGAATATTGGCAGGAACACCAACACAGCCAGGAAATTAGAACAAGCGTCGCCCAGCCGGTCGATAGTACGGTCATATTCTGGAATCATCCCGCATTAAGACCTTCTGATAAAATTTATCAATTTTGTTATCTTCCGAAGAGTAATTAGCTTACATTCGATCATCATGTTATTTATCCTAACTGCGCTGACCCTGCGAACTCCGTACTGCCTGAGTGCACGTTTCTCACCTTTTAATCCTTCCCTGAACTTCCACAAATATTTCAAGACCAAAATTAGCCAAAGCCACTCTCGAGTTTTACCGAGACTAACGAACAGCAATTGATTATTATATATCTATATATAGATAAATAAATAAATAAATAAATAAATATATAGGGACAAATCACACAGATTGAGTTAGCCCCAAAGTAAGAAGATGACTTCAGACTCTATAAGACTTCGTAGTGCTCACGCATGAGTAACAAACGGAATTGGTTGCGTAAGTCATCATCATCTAACGTTCCCTGTGTTTTACCTATTTGTAACTCGATTATATCGCGCCCAAAAGTAGCCTATGTTTGACCTCAGGTCGTTAACTACATCAATACCAAATTTCATCACAATCGGTCCAGCAGTTTAGCCGTGAAGAGGTGACAGACAGACAGACAGACAGACAGACTTTCGCATTTATAATATCAGTATGGATGAATATGGATATGGAAGTATGGATATGGATTACTTTGTTTTGTTTTCATTAAATCTTTAAAAAAATACTTTATTATAGAAGTGCTCTGACGCTAGCACGATAAAGACACATTTTGTAGACTCAATACTGCTTGATACACATAGATTAAAAAAAAAGAAAATTGCCTAGAAAGACCTCGCGCGATTTCATTCTTTATTGACACATTATATTATCGTCGCATTATTTAAAACAAGAGAAATGCATCAATACCTTAATTGTTTCCTAACGCAAGTATAATCTGAGCAACTATCAGGGTAGTAAAGCCGAATCAAATTCTGATTATGCTAACTTAGTACAAACTTAGCGTTACTCATCCTTGGAAATGGACTAACTTGAATATCTTAAAGTAAACACATCATTGTAATGAAGTTTGTTTAATAACTCTCATTGCGGTTACAATTAATTTTGAAGTCTGTTATGGTTATGTCACCTGAATGTTCAATGTGTAACATTAAAATAATTTACCGTAACCAAAGTTTGGTAACTGTCGTAAAGCAAATGTAACATAATGAAACAACGGATGTAACATTCAAGACATGGGGGTAAACTTTATTACAGAAATTTTATCAACGTTTTAAATGCATCCACCTATTGCGTGAGAATGTAATTTATATATGTAGCTTGAAGATGAAGATTATTCTTCTAATGGCTCTTACATTTTTGTATATTTTGCGAAGGTATGTTTAATGTTTGTTTGTTTGTAATAACTTTATTGAACCAAAAAATAGAAAGTAAAAAACAAAAGCATACAATTAAAAACATATATAATTATATATATATTATTAATAAGATATATAATTATATAATAATTGTATTTAATATTTAGTTGTGAGTAGAAAAGGAGGAGTATTATACATATAAATATGTATAATAATTCTATATGGGTCTTTGCGTTCGATGTTGAAAATATAATAAGATCATGATGGCCTTCCTTATGACTGCAAACAGTAATAAACATTTAAAGTCACTGCAATAGTATCAGTATCATTAAATTAAAAAGTAAGGACTATTAATTAATAAGCATATGTGTCTACTTATTTTCAGAATACACAAGAACTAAATATTTGCTTTGGCTTCGTTGAAGGTTTAAATATTACCTTTATAATCTCATTGTTATATTGGTTTGAATATTTTGGGATGATATTCCACAGTTACCGTTGTAAGTACTTATTGGTGAAAAGTCATATTGTATTATTGTCTTGTTATTTTTTCCCAAAATAAACTCACTTGAATTGTACATTATTTTATATTCCTACTCCAATATTGTACAGAAATAAATATCTTACAGTTTTACAAACATTTACTAATAATTCAGAATACTATCTCAGATATACTCAATAACAATAAAGGTTTTTCAGCTTGATTCCCCGAATAACATTGCAAAAAAATTTCATGTTTTTTTGGATAATTTTGGCATCATTTCTTCAGTTCTTGACAGTTATGACAGCGGAAATCTTCTCGTCTGAAATTCCTGTGGGAATACATCCACTTTACTATGTCTCGAAATAAGTATTGTACAGAAGTATATCTCATATAAATAATAACGCTGGTCAGTTGAATTTTACGTAAAAATAATATTATTTTTAGCAACTTATAAGTTGCTTTAACTTATCAAACTTCATAATTTGACAATTCAGGGAAGTGAAATAAATAAATTTACTCAGTTCGGTGGTTTCTTATCATCTTCGAATTTGTTTTAAATCCTAAATCCATAAATATCATCCAACAAAATCGCAGGATCTAACGCAGGATTAACAATAACTGATACTTGCGAGCCGCTTTATATTGGCCAAAATTTAAAATTATAAGGGAGTCCTATATTCAAGTAGTGGTTCTTGCTGCTGAAATGGTGATCTGATGGTAAACTGAAACTTTCGATAAACGCGGCTTTTAGCGGAATTTGGCGTTATTCTATTACTGAAACAACCTAAATTAACCAGAATTTAAAAACTTTCTACCTTCATCAGGTTGCAATTAGGCTTAAAATTAGGTACTATATTAGTACCAACGACCAAATTTCATTCAAAGCACATAAGTAACACAAATTTACTATGGATTGATATGGTCAGGTAGGTATGTATTGAGTACATACCTCAAACACAGTAGACCACATAGAAAAGTGTACCACTTTACTGTTATACTTACATCTTAGGTAGTAGGTACACTATTTTACGTGGCCACTGAACTTTGCTTAAGCACTTGCACAAAGCGATACGTTTGTGCTTTACTCATTTTCTTATTTCGTCCCTGTCACAGGTGAAATGCGAATATAATTTTACGTCAAGGACGGGTTTTCTCTGCGTAATTTAACCGCGTCGTATAATTTCATAACATTTTTTACTCTCTATTTGTTTTTACTACCAGGCGTTTTATTCATACACGAGCTTTGTATTTAGTCTATATTTTGTTAAACAAGGAAATGATGACTCAAATTCATTCAGAAACTTGTTATCAATTTCATAAGGTAATTTGTTAAATTAGAATTATATCTGCTTATTCTTAATTATTTTTTATATTTTATTTATTCTGATACATTCTGGGAACGTTTCTTACGTTATTATATTAATTTTGTGTGAATAGCCTAAGTCTCCTAGTACACTTTATTTTAAATAGGTTCGATTTTCTTGGAATACTAAATCTACGCGCTTGTTAACCAACGCCAAGCACGGCGCGTATTACCAAACCTCCCTCAAGACTAAAAATACTTTAAAATTAACTAGCTTTTGCCCGCGGCTTCGCCCGCGTGAACTTCCCTCGGGATCTTTTTCCCGGGATAAAAAGTATCCTATGTCCTTCTCCTGGCTCTAAACTACCTCCCTGACAATTTTCAGCTAAATCGGTTCAGCCGTTCTTGAGTTATAAGTGAAGTAACTAACACGACTTTCTTTTATATATATATATATATATATATATAGATTGAACACTTTTTGTTTTAGTGAGGTTTCATTGAAAAGAAAAGTCGAAGTTCGCTTGTAAGAAATTGACCTGGGTGGGTGCCTCCTTCACTCTTTGTATTCTTACAATCCTTTAAGCTCAATTTGCTTCATCAAAATTCCTACAAATCGAAACTGCTGAAATCGAACAGACTGTGTGGTCCGAGATACAAAATCGAACGTATAACATAAAAAATCTAGTAACAAAATCATGAAAATATTCATCGTCAGTTCTAGCCATTACCCATTTCAATGGGGGTCGGCTTTATGTGCCGCTTCTGTATTAGAAACCACTTCATCGGTTACCTCCATTATATTCGTTTGTGTTCGACCAAGTTGTGTGAAAAATTTATACTGAAAATTAAGATATTGTTTTACGCTAAAAATATGACCATACAGGTCTATAATAGATCTGTTCAATTTTAGAATTTTATTTTTGTTTTATATGATAATTATGAGTGAAGGCAGAGACGTAAAATATGCAGCGCGATCGTATTCTCCTAGCACGGGTACAGGTAGTATGACAAATCGCTCTAGATGTGTGGTATGAATTATGTTTCTATGGAGGAAGCTTAGCCTAACATGTAACTTTATTTAATTTGTGTTTTAATTACATACTAGAAATACAGAGAGAGGTCGATCGTCGGTATTAAAAGTCGAGCTGTTTCTTGCTATGGTCACCTTCTCATGCCATTTCAGCAATCACCTTTATTTAAATCTGTTTTCCCGCTATTTCCTGTTACTTATTCCTAACGCAATCACTTGGAGTACACCCATCGATGAAAGCCAGCCTGCCTAATCGATTTATAGCAACTCCTGATTCAAAGAAAAATATATATTTAGAATGAAACAAAATATCGCCGCGTCTTCCATTAGATAAATCGAAGAAACGGTGCTAGCGTTGAATTTCTTCAGGTGAATAAGTCACGAAACGTTAATTTTATTACGAGTTTTGCGAAGGGAATCTTTATGCATAATGATGAGCGAACTACAGTGAAGTACGTAAGATTTCTTTTTGGTACCTTTGGAATACAAATTGTTAAAATATTTCTTGCGGATTTTCATTACATTTCTGTTCATTGAAAATTTCCTTGAGGTACTGCCTTTTTATATCTACTTAATTATAGAGGTATAATACGCTAAGAAATTAAAGAATTAATGAACTTCCTAAATATAGGTATTATAATGTAAGAGCGCTTATGTCTAATTATCTATATGTTACAGAGAAAAAAATGGACCTTGGGAAAGAACATAATTGAGTAATTTGCTCGAGTATAACGGCCTTTGTAGACGATCTCAAAAATGCATTTATACCGCAATTTTTTCACCTACATTCACCGATTGTTGACGCAAACTACTTCACTGATCATTAGTGCGATTTTTTCCGCAGTAAAATGGACTCCGGATTTAGCGTAGACTTTCAATACTATAAGTATTTTTTCGTGGGTGTAATTATTAGAGATGACTAAGAGAATAAAAGAGGTTTAAACTTACTTGTCATATTATATCTAAGTGAAGGCAGATGCCACCAGAAATTCCCAAGGTGGGTAAAAAGGTGGGTGGGTCTTTCAGTCACAAAAATAATACGGAATCTTTAGTGGATAAGTTATTGTTAAAATATTGGCATGAACTAACTGAGAACGGAAGCACGAAAAGTTATTTGGTAAGTACTTGAAAATTATTGCGCTCGAGCGGATTCTAAGGTTCCAAGCTATATATTATTTAGATTATACCTTGGACTACTACCGGCAAAAGGCTTATTATGATGATGATGATGAGAATTAAAATATCCATATCCATACTAATATTATAAATGCGAAAGTCTGTCTTTCTGTCTGTCACCTCTTCACGGCTAAACTGCTGGGCCGATTGTAATGAAATTTTGTAGGGATGTAGTTAACGACCTGAGGTCAAACATAGGCTACTTTTGGAAGCGATATAACCAAGTCCCACGCGGGGCGAAGCCGCAGGGAAAAGCTAGTAGTTATATAAATATCTTAAAAGCTTGGATAAGAGATAAGTAGCCAAATACTTAATATAAAGTAGAACACGGTCCAGCTTTTAGTGTCAGCAAACATTACTCAAACGCCATCCGGTGTCGACGGCGTCACGAACACATTAGACTCACTCAAAATAAACACCATTTGATACTATAGGTATAATAGACTTAATAAATTTCAGGATGCAAGTACCTATTCTAAGTACATGCATTATACTAACCCACTTAACAAAGACCCTTCCCCCTTTTGAAATAAACAAAAAGTTGAGGTGCATATTTATCTATATACACTTCATTGTACAATTAACAGAGAAAAATAAAATTGATTACAAAGACTGGCTTATTGACATTGCAATTTATTTCAGCCATCCTTAATGCCTAATCTGAAATCTTAATTTTTCGTACCTCTTTCCGCGGATTGAATCCGCAACTGATTCTCCAAAGAGGGTTTATGTCAGACAGACAGAAATTCTAAAAATAATGCTCCACTTATATTATATTTTCCATGTATAGAAAACATACATTCGATTTTAGCAAACATTTTTTGGGTATTAAAAATGCTAGGATATTGCCCAAAGAGATAATAGTGGGAACGAGAAACGAATAAACACATTCTATTTATCAACCTCACAAAATCTGGTATTTAAAATTATAGTTATAGAAAGAACGATAAGTATTGTATAAATATATGACGAATGCAGTTAAACTAATATTTATATAAATTTAATTAATATATATAAATTTAATACTAATATATATATTAGCTATCCGACCGAATTACCCATTCGTGTCTAAGCTTTGGCACTAATCACGGTAAAGATAGGAGCACCAACCCCGCTCCTATCACTGGGATCCAGCCTGAAGCGTACCAATCCCTTGTCCGTGCCTACCTATGTTAATCTACAGTTACATTTGAACACATACTAAAATTATCAACAACAATATCATATCAATATCAAATACTAATAAAGGCCATGTTAAATCACTAGAGCACAATACACGTCTGCACCGCTCGGCGAACCCAAGGAGAAGAGAGCGTTACACTCATACTCACCCCGACACTACTACTGCCAAGAGGGGTTTACCTGTAGTGGGGCGGTACCTGTCACGTGATGTTACCGGGCGCTAACATATAATTAAGTTATATATGCGTTTAAGTGTATTTTTTCTATGATTAATGAGAACACAGGTTAAACTTTGTAAGTTATTTATTTTTTTTACGACGCTGTCATCAGTAATTATCTATTAAAACTTAAATCATTTTCCTCGTGACACAATTTACTACTTTTTACGATAATATAAAATTACATGTTTCAAAGTGACATGGAAATTAGAAGAATTATATATTACGAGTATGCTTTTTATTTTAGAATTAAATTATTTATTTTTATTCAGAATTTATATGCTTCCAGCATAAAAAAAACTATAACTACCAATTAGGATTTAGCATTGAATTTGGCGACAACCAGACTTAAAAGAAAAATAATAAATTATTCATGTTTACTTATTGTGTACCACGAGGTATACTGTAAAATATGTAATATTATCTTTAAATTCAAACATTCAAACTAAGTATACAGCATGCTAACTTGTCATTAATATGGTGTAAAGCCATCCTTGTTCGTACATTTTATTTAGCACAGCTGATTGCTTCATATGTTTTTAATTTCGTTCTTTTTCTACAATCTAATTCAAACACCCCATATGACGCGTATTGCACCAACATACAAAATGTTAAAAAAAGGTGTCCACAATAAAATCTACGATAGTACCTATCTGGTTAATAGGTTCGATGCCTAATTGAATTGAAATAAATTGATGTGGCTGTGTGGTACGGACTATCCTTGACATATCGTTAAGTAGGACATTATACATAAAACATAGTAGCATATATAAGATTATTTTGTTGTCTGTATGAATATAAAAAATTTGTAACTTATACTCAAGTTTACGATCTCTTCGCCTGTAATATATTCAAAAATGTATGTCAACGCGATCAAAAGATATGACCGTATGTTGCAAGTTTTCGTAAGTATTGCGATTTCTTATGGCAATCAAAACCTATAACCGTCGAACTATAGTCATGAAATTTGGTAAGAGAGAAGCTATATCATAGCACATAATAAGAAGGAAAATCTAAAAATTGTAAAAATGTTGTTAAATTTAAATAAATAAAGTTAATGCGGCACGTCAGTTGAGAAGGTGGAATACGCTAGTAGTTCTAAATGATCCTCGCTTTCTGTGAAATTTATAATATGGCGGGTGATATGCTTTAAAGGTTTAATACAGAAATTTCTGACGAATACAATTTGTGGGTTGACTTCCGTGTCAAAGGAAATATAGCTAGCAGGATTCTCAAAGCGAAACAAATTAGTGCACTAAGTCTTTAAAGAGTAGTATGTATTTATATCAAAATCTTAACTAGAGATTATGTCTTTTACGCATACATCGTCATTGTTTAACTATTTATCTCACCTGTGTGGAGTTAGTTTTCGTAAAGGAACTCTTGCTCCCTTTTGTTTTGATTAGTTTCCGAAACCTATGCCTCGTAGCCACAGAGACGTTCGTCGCAATCTTATTCATTATTTGTACATCAAGAAATTAATATATCTTGGTATAAGATGTAAAGCCATTTTGTATCGACAATAAAAAATGACAACTAAATCCGCAAACTCCACAATGCATACTTATCACACCACAACACAGCACTTCGCAATTTATCCATAAAAATCGTAATAATAAACCAATACCAATCCAAAATAACTGCACACATAAAACTTTACTATTAATACCTCTCTTTAAAAGATTTTCGACATCGAACTTCCTTGTCGATTGTTCGATTCGGAGAGTAATGACAACTAAATCTGCAATCTCCACAATGCTTACTTATCACACCACAACACTACACCGCACTTCACTATTCATCCAAAAAAATCAGAATAATAAACCAATACCAACCCAAAATAACTGCACACATAAAACTTTACTATTAATACCTCTCTTAAAAAGATTTTCGACATCGAACTTCCTTGTCGATTGTTCGATTCGGAGAGTAGTAACACGTACGAAAAAGACGGTGGGCCTTCTCGTCATCCCTTCAACGCCAAATTGAGTTACCCAACAGAGTTAATAAAGAGGCCTGGTCGTGTCTTGAATTACAATAGCGCAATAATAGCTAAGTCTTTAGGGACTAATCATAGAACGGACGCAGCGTTGCGACCGCTTATGAAGTATAACACGACGGATTTATATAGGTACTTACTTATATATTTTCCAGTAGTAACAGGTTCTTGTAATTTTATTTCTTGTCATTTTAATTTATTGATTTTGTCTGGGTATTCAGTTCAAGAATAGGACGCTCAATCTTTCCGTGGTTTTCACAAATGACTACTAAGGCACAAAATAGATGTCTCAATTTTGGTAAAGAATTCCACTGGCAATACTTCTAAAAATAGTTCTAAAAGGCAAGCTATCGGTTCATAGCGCATGTATGTATGTAATTATTTATTTGTTTTTAAAAATACAGAAAAATAAAAACGTACACTTACAATAAGTTACAAATGTACATTATCAAATATCTCATTATAACACAAAAGCAGAAGTAAAGATATTCCGTTTCAGAACACAAGGAAGCCAAAAAAAAACGCTATGGTGAAAGCACTTTTATACTATGAAAGGTACAATGTAATGGTATATACTTACATTACAAATAAAAGTTGTTTAGAGAATTGGATGAAACACTACCAGTCTCTAAACACATCCATAAGCGATTAAATTGCTACTAGCAGTGGGCGTTCAATCTAACCAAACTGTGAAATGTTCACTTTGTAGTTACTATTTCTGTTCTATTAGAAACTTCATCATATTATGCTTACCATTTGGTCAAAACTTTCAAGCGAAAAGGCTGAACCATATTTTCGTTACTAATGAAGTAGATGACGATAAGGGTAGAGATTTTTAAAAGCTTTTGCTAATGTGGGGCACTCGTATTTCGAATTCACCTCATTCATCTCTTCAATTGCTATACGAAAACTTTACAGAAATCGTTAGGTTTAATTTATGTCATCAATTATCTTTCTCTCTCTCTTTCTCTCATTTTAGCGTTTATCCGGTTGCGTCTTCAGCTAGTTCTTTCAGAGTTCAGTGTCCACTTTTCTGATTTTGCTTCTGAACTTCATCCGGTGTGCGTCATAATTCAATTTTTTATTATAAACGTCGGCTTAATTAACTATTTAACTAAGAAAATGCATCTGTCTTGAAGTGCTCGTGTGTTATAGTCAATTTCTCTTCCTCCCTGTAAATTAGCTAAATGAGCGACTTAGAGATAAAGCTCTGTATCATCATTCGGAAGAGGAGTGACGTCAGACTAGCAGGCCACCGGTTTAAATAAAAGGCCAAATATTTAAAAATTTGATGTAACTGTAACCTAATAAAGTCGAATCATTCTAACTAGTTCCATGGAATCTGTCCCGATCGCACTAGTGAGAATTATCCCCAAGGTCCATAATAATATAATAAAAACTGGATGGCTAAAACCCATTGTTTTCCATTTACCAATTGTTACGAAATTTTAGATATATCACTTAGTAAACTAAAACCCAAATATTTTATTAGTGGTACTCTAAGCCAGATTTCGCTAGCTACAAAATGGGACTAAGGGAACTTACAACGCTACAATGAGGCTGTAATAAAGGCAGATTCTCATCTAAAAATGAAGCGGAAACCATTCTCGAGCGCGTCGCCAAAATTAACGACGCACATAAAAACGTGTGTACATTTTTATAGTACGTAAAATACTTTCCATACGATTATGGCAGTAGTTAAAATAAAGGAGATGAGGCTTTTTATACTCGACAATTTATATAATTTATGTCACGTTTGTGTTAATGAATCAGAGTTTTAGCAACTATTTTCATAGCTTTAAAATATGAAGGTTTGAGTGTGGTATTTGTGCATATTTTTTTTATTTATTTAAAACTATTGTACAAATTGAAAATAAAGTGTACAAACGGTGAACCTAATAAAATAAATAAAAATAAAATAAAATAATGCCATATGGCATTCTCTACCAGTCAACCATTTGGACCAAGCAGAAAATGTGATTGTCGGCGACTAATGAATTACAAACCTACATATTTTACTTACTGCACACAGCTGAAATTTGTTAATATACTTAATAATAATAATATATTTACTGTTAGATTAATAATAATCAAATCATATTCGTTATCACTACGTAGTCGCACAAGCAGGTAAGGCGTCAAAGTTCTAGCGATGGTAAATTATTTGATACCTTTTATTTGGCAGTGTTAGTATATACAATAAATAAGAAACAAAATATTGTTCGTATTTTTATTTACAACTTTAAAAAGCCAGTCACACTCGAAGTTGTAAACAAAGGAAATATAACTGACATAAAGATATTCTTGACTTTCTTTTTTGTTGAATTATTTTCTTATGAAAAGAAAAAATCAGTATTTTTTTTTAACTTATTTATCTCTACAGTGTGTCTACTGTGTCTACCTACTTATATTACTTTTCCTCGAATATAGAGACGGTTTTAGATAAATCCGTCCTTTACTCCACGAATATCGCTATACTTAATAACAATACTAATATGGCTATACTTCTACATTATGTATATTTAAGTCTTCCAAAAACAGGTCTCACCTCAGTATATACTGGCAGTATAAAACTGCTATGCCTGGTCTCCCGTTGGCACCTATTTTCATCTCTATTTTCCTTCTTTATTATCACAACATGTCTTCTTTCAATACATCAGAAGAATACAAATCGGTTACTCTGTCAAATTAATTAAAATTAAAAAAAATTAAAATTCAAATTATAAAAACAAATGAAAACGATTGTCTCCTAAACGTAATTGTGAATTAATGAAGCTCGGTTCAAAACCCTACCACAAACTACGCTTACGTACAAAGTAGCTCTTATTAAGAGAAGCTGTGTTACAAACTTAGATGGGAGCCCTGACAAATACGGGGCAGTTTATAAACTAGGAGCTCAACTTAGTCAACGTTATTAATAGGTGTTGTATATCGATTCCCAATGAACGCGAGCGAACGAGTTGAAAGTACTAATATTGCTTTATTAGGTTTTGCCCTGGACTTTTGAAATGGATCTGTTTTTATGACTATTATGCGTGGAAGAAATTGATTTTCAATAAGGCTGTCATACAGTCTTAGATAATTTTTATACGGTTTTTTCTTTGGTGTAAATACTACTAATGATTATATACATTTCCCTGGCAATGTAACAGTAAAATGAAAATACAATTAAATTCAAAATACAAGTACAAGAAAGCTGATACTTGAGTTTATTGTATATAGCTGCTGCCGCTTCGCTGATCTCTCTGCCTTCATAATGAAGGTAAATTAAATAATAACCTTATTGTATGCTTTCTACACAAGACTATAAATTGAAGAGATTGCAGTACAGATATATTGAAAAATGTGACAGTGTTAGCCACTAACACACCTCCATACTGATTTCCTTGTAAAAATAGTACGACAAACCTATAGTGTACTTTGATTATCAGCTGAGGATGCAACTGGGAAACACATTAGGTATGATGATGATATTGATACACTATATGACGACCTAATAGTTAACATGCCTGCCCGCTACTCAAAAGGTCTCGGGTTCGATATCAATATAGTATCTTTGATTTGTCCCTATAAATATATATTACATTTACTATTCATATTAGGTTAATTAAATAAAGGTTATATACAAAACCTTCAACTTTGAGATATCATAATAATGATTATAATAGCACTTTGTTGTCCGTCTATTGGTCTATCTAACGTATAAGATGACTATTTTTGTGTGTACATTTTTTTTTTATTTGCACAAACGCATAAAGGATCAATTTGAATTATATATAATAGTTATAATTTTGCCTGCAGCTTCGCCCGCATGAATTTCCTTTCCCACAAGAACAGTTCTTTTTTCCGGGATGAATGGTACACATCATACTTCTCAATGCTTCTATATGTATGCGAAATTTCAGGAAGATCGGTTCAGTAGATAGTGAGTAAAAGCTTTACAAACAAATAAGTAAACAAACAAACTCACTTTCGCTTTTATAATTATTATTTGAATTGAATAGATGGACTGGATAAAAAAAACTATTATTCTGATTCTGTATTCTATATATTTTGTAACTAGGACTCCACTTCTAGCATCTGGGTTGCCTCGCCTCTCATTTACTAATTATGAATAATTTCAAAGGAGACGGTTTTCGCATAATGAACGTTTTAGGATTGTTTATAAAATTTGTGATAAAATTTAACTAAGGAAAGTACGTAAAGAAATAAGGATTCTAGCTAAACGGAAAACGTTATATTATCTTTATTGCTACTCAGATTTATACATCTTCCACGTTGACCAATTAAAAGAAGCATGCTTCCAACATCTTCTTATGACATTAAATATTTAAAAGGTGGATAAAGTAGTTTTTTTTTTGTTTAGTTTAAAAAACTAGCTTTACATATATTATCACCTTCGCTTTTGGGGCATCATATTGTAAATTCCCGGGACAAAATTATTTTTATTCATATATATTTTATGGCTTTTTGTAAAGTGGGCTTTACTTTACTTTTATACTTTCACCTTTGTACCTTTATATGTATTTTACTCTACAAAATGAAAGTAAGTGTACAAATGGTGGACTTGATGCATACATATGACATTATTTTCAGTACCTATATCACCTAAATAGAGTAGGAAAGAAAAGAAGCATTTTAAATATAATTGAGAACAGACGAGGAAACATGTTGGGACACTTGATACGACACGATGATTTGATGAAGAACATCATTAAAGGAAAGATAGAAGGAAGAAGGGGTCCAGGTAGACCAAGGCATAGTTTATGAAACAAATAAAAGAGATGAAACAAACGTCGTGTCGTATCAAGAAATAAAGGAACTTGCTAAAGATAGACAAAAATGGAAGGAACTCCACCGACAAGAGCCTAGCTCTTAAATATAAGATGATATCAGGTGATATCATATAGGTATATGACTAAGACAATGGCATTTCGTCATACTAGTGATAAATATAAAATTAGGTTTATTTTCTTTACTCTATAGAAATTTTAGGAATTGATATTTATTTCTGTCATCGATTAATATTTTCCAGATGTTCAATATCAGAAAAATTGAAGAAAAAAAAACTATGTAGTTAAGTACATATAAGTATATGTTTTTTTTGGTTATATATAATTTAAAATGATGATGATGTATAAAATAGATATATGTATATATCATCATCATTATAAATTATTCGGTACAAACTTAGAATTAGGAAATCACGCGCGGTCAGTCTGAGATCAGTCTAAGTCCTGGCAACTTTTTTTAATCTATGGGTACAAAGTTAAGGAGCATTATTTCAATAAAAATAAAAGAAGCGCTCTTGCGTGCTCTGAGCTGTTAATTAACTAAGAACTGAAAGGTTTGTTAACAACTTTTACTCAAGATGTACTTTACCAACTAATTACAACAGTTTCCATAAATCTTTTGTGTTTATACACTGTTAATGTTTCTGTTTTACATTATGAAGCAACTAAATTTATGAAATCTGGTGTTAGAGTTTATTATTTATTTATTATTAATACAAAAATTGTGTAAACAAAAAGTTAAACCTTACGGAAAATCACTGATAGACGTCGTTTTTATACCACACGGGTGGAGCTATTATGGGATCTAAGTAATTTCTCTGTAAGAAAGTTATTAAATTATTTAGGCAGTTCAATAAAATTTTGTGACAGTATCTTGTATAAATAAAGTTAATTCAATATTATGTTTTGTAATCTTATTACTTACAAAAAAAAATGTGATATATTAAAAATATATATATTTATACGTACAATTTGCCCTTTGCTTCACTCCTAACTTGTTACTTAGTATAAAGGAGTGTTGTCGCCGAATTGACAAAACTTTTTAATTGAGGAATAAATACCTACAATAACAAAGTTCATGGACGGTTAATAATATAACGAAGAATTTATAAATAGTATTTTTATTCGGTTTGGGTAGGTGGGAGCGGCAGAAGCCTCTCGCTCTTTGATAATAAGGATGATTTTAATATTCAAAACATAAGTAAGAAACTAATTGAAAATTTTCTAGCTACATTTTTATAATTTTAGAATTTGAATGCGTATGCGAACTGCCTCCGTGGTCCAGTGGTTAAGACGTTTGCCTGTAGAGCCGGGGGTCGAGGGTTCGATTCCCACGGGAAGCAAACTTTGTTTAGTTGTTTCCAATTTGGTTAGGACATTGCAGGCTTGAACCACCTGATTATCTGACAAAAAAGATGATTCCGTGCTTCGGAAAGTACGTTAAGCCGTTGGTCCGGCTGTCATCTGGTATTCGTTAAAGGAACCACGTCAGAGGCCGAGAGGCGGTTCCGAAGAACTCTGACACCAGGGAGTGCATGGTCCATTGACCATGACACCTCATGGGGTATTCGGTACAGGGCACTCCGGGTCCTGTACAAAGGCACTTACATCGCCACGGTAACGTATGCTGCGGCGAGCTGGTTCCATCGTGCGTCACTGCACGTTGTGCGGAGCGGGCTCCTGCGCACCCAGAGACCCGCCTTGATCCTTCTGACTAAGGCGTATCGTTCGACAAGTACTGCCGCTCTACCAGTATTGGCCGGTGTTCTGCCGGCCGATATCGAGGTGGGCCGTGCTGGTAGGTTAGGGGAAGCACGCGAATCCGCGGTTACCCGGGAGGAGCTACAGCGCGCGAAACGTAGCATTGCGCACTGGCCACATGGCAATCGCGTTGGGACGCGTCGACCGATGGCAGGGAAACATATCGATTTTTCCCGGACGTGGCGGGTCGGCTCAAGGCAACTTGGGTCGAACCGGACTATATGAGTCCTCTCAGATCTTGTCCGGACACGGCTGCTTCAGGGGTAGGCTCCATCGCATGAAGCTTTTAGGCACCTCAGCCTGCTTCTGCGAGGAAGCGGTCACTGAGGACGTCCCATCACGTACTTTGGGAATGCCCGATTTATGAGGAGGCGCGTAGGGGACTATTAGATAATGTTGTCCCGCTCGGGGTGGGCCCGGTCTACTATTGCGATCTCGTGGGATCTAAGGCGAACTTTAAGCGGCTAAAAGAATTCTTACATCGGTGGCATAAAATCCGAAGCGGCCTCGAGAGGGGCATAACTTGAAAAGTAGGAGCACATCAAAAATACTGCTACAAGAAGACAAAGAAGACGAAGAGAAAAACTGAAACTGAGACAAACTCAAAGACCTGAAGGCAGAAACTGGCCTCTGGCCGAGAAGGCGAGCAAGGCGTACGTGTGAACGTAAGCCCCCTTAAGATGGGGGAGAGTTATTAAAATGCAATGATTGCATAGATAGGCGACACTATAGAGAACTTGTAGGGAGATCAAGCAGGTGCGACTGGAAAGAGATGCGAAATGCTAGTACAGCGCACTCTCCCGAGATTCGGCTCGTATAACCGAGAGTAGAGCCATGGGAGGTGGAGGGAAGTGACCATGATACCTACACGAAATGAATGAATGATTAATTTTAGAGCTCTAACTTCACCTGCGCTGGCTCGTACTCTTGTTTTATGACAGACTCAGAAAAATAACAAAAAAGTGGACTCAAACTAACGCAACCAGCTTAGGATGTACCTTTATGGGAAAATCTTAATAATCCGCTTGCCCCTATCTACCTTAAACAGGATTTCCGCTTATTAAGTGCCACTCATGAAAGAGTCCTGCGTTCTTCAAATCGTTTGATTTTGGCAACTCCTTCTCACCGTACAGGTTTTTACGCAAATTCTTTCGCTGTCACTGCAGTAAAACTTTGGAATGCACTCCCTGAATCCATAAGAACTGCCCGGAGTCGCGCTAGCTTCAAAACGCTAGTCTATAAATACTATCTCGAACTGTCACAAAAGTAGAACACTATTTCAAATGTTGCATATATATTATTTATTTAGTGAATATATGTATATAGATGTATATATATATTATGTATATATGATACTGTATTTATATGTATGGTATATGTAGGTATATGTATGTATGTAGGTTATTTGTTTGTGTATATACAGTGCACCCACATGCATTCTCTGCTTAACCCAAAGGTTGACTGTTAGACAATGCTCCTAGCATTAAGTCCGCCTATTGTGCGATACATTGTATTATGTGCAATAAAGGTTTAAATAAATAAATAAAAATCATAGATATGATTAAAAATCTATGCCACTTTTCGTTGTTATTTCATAACCAAAAATGGCTTTGTTCGGACTATTAAGTAGATGGTTTATGTGAAGTTTGCATAAAATCGGTTCGTGCGGCTCTTCATTTTTTTATTATCACTACATGGTATAAAACAAAATCGCTTTCTCTGTCCCTATGTCCCTTTGTATGCTTAAATCTTTAATATATACGCAACGGATTTTGACGCGGTTTTTTTTAATAGATAGAGTGATTCAAGAGGAAGGTTTTTATGCCCACGCGAAGCCGGGGCGGGTCGCTAGTTTCACTATAAACGTAGCAAAGCACGTACCGGGCCGCTAGTTTCTTAAAAAAGGTAGTAACGTTATGATAAATCTATGGGAAAATGTTATAAAGAGATATAGAAAATTAAATAATTTACTTTGCGTAAGTGTTTAGTGTTGTTTGCTGAGTCTGCTTAATTGTTATGCCCAGTAATTATCGAGGAAAAACTTAAAACTTCCGAAAAGTCAGAAATTAGTACCTGAGGGCTTTGAAATTGAGTTCATATTGAACGAAATTTCTCTTCCAGGGAACTGTTTCTGAAGCGGTCGAAGTTGGTGTAGGGGAAACAAGTAGCGCCTCAGGTATTCAATTTAAGTCTGAGATACACGGTTTCGATGGTTTATTTATGAGATGAAAGTTGTTTAATTTAAAATTATTTTTGGTAAAAAAATCAATATAATAAATCGCACGACTAAGTACTAATCTTCTCTTATATATAAAAATCAATTGATGTTCGTTACTCTCGCTAAAACTCGAGAATCGCTGGACCGATTTGGGCTACTAAGTTTGGGATGCAAAAGATGTCAGCACGTAAGTTTGTGAATGAATGCCTACCTAGTTGTATATTTTCAGTAGTAGTTGAGTTGCAGGCAGCAGTTTACCATTGAGTTTTATATAATACTAGCTTTCACCCGCAAAAAATTCCCTCGGGAACAGTGCTTTTTCCCGAGATGAAAGGTACCCTATGTCCTTCCCAATACTCCTAGCTATGTGCACATACGTGAAACTTCAAGATGATTGGTTCAGTAGATAGGGCGTGAAAAGGTAACAAACAAACAAATAAACAAAAATACAAACTCACTTTCGCATTTATAATATTAGTTGGATGAAGTGAAGCTTTAAATATTAGAAAAAAGCCCCTAGGCAGCATAAAATTCTGATTCTGTTATTGCCAACTCGTATACCAAAAAAACTAGGAGCGTTTTTAAGATCTGTGGGTAGCACACTTTAAATTGACGTCTGGCGTATCGAACGTACTAAAATAATTTAGAAGTGGATACAGAGTGCAACCGGGAAAAATGTGATTTATCCCGAACTCGTAGCCCGCGCGTTCATTAGACGTCCCTGTGAGTTCGGGCGGGTAATATAAAAGGGTAACACGTGACTTGAGGATAATAAGTTAGCTTCTTCTACAAATCGCTTGAATTAATCAAAGATGTACTGTTTTTTATGTGATTTTTTATCTTTTTTTAGGTTATGCCATTTAAATATATTAGTTTCTAGTTTTGTTACATATACGTATCATAATTGGACATTTCACACAATTTTAGATTGGACAAACTCATTTTCATTTTAGTTTAGTTAGTAAACAATCTTCAGGTACAAACTAAAGCTGATTTAAGTCATTTTTGGACTAAACCTTAAAAACAATACAGGAAAGCTAGTTAAATAATTTATTAAATAAGTACACGTAAATAAATAAGATTGGAAAAACCATGTTAGTTTTTTTAACAGAAAATTTATCGTTAACTAGATGTTCCCCGCGGCTTCGCCCTGCGTTGGACTCGGTTATATCGCGCCGAAAAGTATATGTTTGACCTCAGGTCGTTAACTACATCCCTACCAAATTTCATCACAATCGGTCCAGCAGTTTAGCCGTAAAGAGGTGACAGACAGACAGACAGACTTTCGCATTTATAATATTAGTATGGAAGTATGGAAGTATGGATACAAATATGGTCTAATCACAAACTTTACTCACAAATTTTTAAAATACAAAGTCTCCCTTTACAACGGTGAATTTTAACGGTATAAAGGTATAATTATTAGCTACCTTGGTACTATTATTTTGTACTCTGTTACACTGTGTTTATGGATAGATCTTCTGTAATTCCCAACGAGTCACCAGACGCCTTTAACTAATATCTATTTTATATAAAAAAACGTTTCATGTTATGTATGTAGTTGTGTAGTATATTTAATTTCCGCCAGCAAAGACTTGGAGTGATGTAATGCCGACGCGTGACTTCTGCCCTCTTTAATAAGTTATTTCGACAAATCGTGAGGGATTTTTCTTCGGGCATCTTGAAGTATATTGACTTACTGTAATTTACTGATGTTTATTTAAGTTAGAACAAATTTGATATTTTTGTAAGTATTAGTGCATAGTCATCAAAGGAACTGCCTCTGTGGTCCAGTGGTTAAGGCGTTTGCCTGTAGACCCGGAGTTCGTGGGTTCGAATCCCACGGGAAGCATACTTTGTTTAGTTGTTTCCAGTTTGGTTAGGACATTGCAGGCTTGAATCACCTGATTGTCTGATAAAAAAGATGATTCCGTGCTTCGGAGGCACGTTAAGCCGTTGGTCCCGGCTGCCATCTGGTAGTCGTTAAAGGAACACCATCAGAGGCCGAGAGGCGGTTCCGAAGAACTCGGATACCAGGGTGTGCATGGTAGATTGACCGTGACGCCTACTCGAAATGATGATGTTGATGAAAGGGTTACTAACGCATGTCATATAAATTATTACGGGGAATCTTACAACGTTTATAATAGGTATGTGACTTTATTGCCCATTAATGATCATATAGCAGAAGTAAATATTTTTGAGGTCAATAGTAATAAGCGCGCAAGATTGTGCGAAATCTAATAAAGTCTTAGTTTACTGAGTATGGAGACTAGTTGAACCTTTCTAAATAGGTCTATTTAGAAAGGTTCAACTAGTCTCCATACAGCGGTAAATACCCTAGAGTCATTTACTCTTATGAGAGATAGTCAGAAAACTATAAGATAAAAATATGTTAAAAGTTCTTTATAATACCTATCTGTTCGTACTAATAATAATATGTGCGTCATTTGAATATTTATTTTAAGTACGTCTATTGTATTTAGCATTTATATACCCTAATAGTAAAAATCGCATTCACGTACTTATACCATTAATATTTTCTCCTCACCACTACTAGTATAAGCATTCTATAATCTGTGTCATCACTTTTAAATAATGGAAAAAGCCTTCGGCTTGGCATTATGTAATGAAGACAAATCCTAAATAACAAAAAAATAAATTGTTTAACAAAATAACATAAAAATTTTAAAGGATATGCGACGGTCTTTAACGAGGGTTAAAAATAACATTGTCAAGATGGCATACAAAATGCAAATTACATAAATAAATGAGATGACACTGAAAGCAACAGGGAAGGTTACTTAAAATTTCACTTTTGCCATTTCAAGGCTCGTTAGAAAACCGCGAAAAATTATGTTAATTATGTTAATACAAAATGGGGGGGAACCTTAGAGTATAAAATCTCTAAAGATCATGTCTACAAACGTTTTGTGTGTAACTTATTAACACGTATTGAAAATTAAATTCTTTTGCTAGGACATGAAAATAGATTGACATGCCTGAACGAGAGAGGGAAGGGCTGCTGCGGGCGTTTAAATTACAAAACATTTAACAACCAAGGTCATAGGTTTCTCGCTTAACTTTTTTGACTAAATAAGTTATTGTACTGTACTAGGTAAAATAATTAAAAAAGTATACTCCCACATAGTCCAATAAACTTAGATGATGACAAAAAACGTGTAGTAAGGACACACTTAAACACTTCATTTACTCTTAAATGTAAATTTAATTTTAACTTTTTCCATCCTCTACACAGCACATGTACAGAACAAAAAACTTATAACTAAGAATATTTAATAGTAAGCATATTTCGTAGTAACAGTATGCGTAGTTATATAATGCTACATACAAAGCTGTTCTAACTCTATAATCTACGAGGATAAAAACACTAAATAAAATGAAACCAAAATCAACAGCAGATGTAATTGAAACGGGGGTGAGCCGAACGTTTAAATTTTCATAAAGTTCATAACAAATTCCGTTTGAGAACATAATATTCGTACCGGAAAGAACTTTTTTCTTCAACATTTAAATTATTTTTCCCCTAAACTCAAGCTAGAATAAGAAAAATATATTTCAAGGTCTTTTCGGTGTCCATTACGGTAAGGGTCCATATACAGCTCTATTGTTCTTATTCATCTGTCTGTCTGTCACTCGGTTACTGTTGATGCTCTTCATTGTGTACTGTTTATGTGTAAGTTAAAAAATAGAGTTTTCAGAACATAAATATTACTACTCTAACACAGCACAATATAGTTTTGCTTACAATATTTAGATCTATTTAAATCAACGTATTATTAATAGTTATTAGATTTAAAGGATCGGAAATAAAATACCGGGATCGTGATTTCTAATTGTATTTGCCGACTTTGCCAACAATGGACTGCCAATATTTAATTAGCTGTATCGATTTACCTCCTTTGCTAGTCATCGAATGAATTAATTGAATTGACTAGGTACATCCATTAGTAGAAATTAATTTCTGTGAAAATGCAATTCATCCTAACCTAACACAAAGGTTACGTAAAATGAGTGTTTTGTTGTATGGTTTCGAGCCCAAGTATATTACTTATTTTTTTGAAGCATTTGCCAGAAATTTTTTACGTTATATATATAGAAAAGTACTGGTCAATTAAAAATCATAAAGACAAACGTGATTGTGTATGATCCTTATACAATAAAGTGTTATTTTATTCATTCAAATGCCACACCACACCACAATAGTGGAAAAGAATTAATTAAAATATAGTATCTATACAAAAGTAGTAAGATAAGATAAATAGTTAATTATTTACACAATTCTTAGTATAAAAACGTCAGACGATGCTAGTGCTTTTTGTGCAAAAAATCGTCATGTTGCATTATAATGCGTAACTTGAAAGGAAAATCGAGAGAAAATGTATACTGAAAATGCGAAACGTAACCATACACAAAATAAAGATATAAGAGAAGAATAACTTCCAAATATTTAATTTATTCCTTTATTTACGAGTGAAGAGGTAGGCTATTAAGTCAGAAACCTTATTTCGTTTAAGTTGTAAAAGGCGACAAATAATATACCTATACTTAATAACATATTTGCTTCTGGTACTTATCTAAAATTATGTTGATGATGATAATATGATGTTATCGAATTTGCATAACTGAGAGATGAAGCATTTATCTACAAATGACAAATTATGCAATCGCTGACACGTGTCTGTTCTGTTTTTATTATATTTCTTGATGAAAGGGTGCCAAAAATGTTCAGGTATTTTTTAAAGCATTGCCCTGATGCGTCAATGATGTTTACTCTCCCTAAAAGCCTACAGTGCGGGTGTATCACCCCATATATGTATTTTATGTAACCGAAAGGGATTTTGATGGAATTTAGGTAGGGATCAATGGATGGACTGGGATGCTTATGTTGTTGTGCTAGCATTGCTTGTATAATGCAGTTAATATTTATAACATGAATTTAAATTTGGCTCTTTAGCTTTTTAGATTATCGTGTGTAAGTTACATTAATTTTTTATACTTACTTTGCTGGCTTAACGACGCATGAAGTGGATATTGGCCTCCCAATCCAAGAGAGCATCAGAGTGTTCTATTCTAAGCGATGATAGTTTAGATTTTTTATTAGATGTTTTTGTATTCGTGATTATTCTGGCTGCCAGTTTACAGCTCTAATATAGCGTACTGCTTATAAAATACACAATAGCCTTACAGCAAAGTGAAATAAGTAAGTGTAAAAACAGAGATACTAAGTGAACCACACCGCCGGTGTTGGAACCTATGAAACAATATGAACAATACAATCAATAAAGACCGCAATGTGGCACCCAGAGCACAGAGGTGTACGATACATCCGAACAAAACTCGCAACAGAATTGAAGTAAAGAAGATATCAATTTTCTCTGTACAAAGAACTTTTCCTTTGTGTTCGCGTCTCGCTATTAGTAACGTGCTGCAGCTCTTGGTGCTTATTACAGGCACACTTAGTTTTGTGTACGTACAGAAACTTGAGATACGTAAAATAGAATCAACATAAGTTGGGAAATCTCAAACACTTTCAACGTACCTAGAGCTAAAAACTTTACGAGAGAAACACGAATTTATTAAAGTAACAAACCAAAACACTTTTAAATTGACTACAGCGAAGTCAAAAGTTTCGTTTTTAATGGGTCTAGTTAGTTTGGGAAAAGCAACTATGACTAATGATAAATAGCCATGAGACACAAAACCATTAAATGTATATCCAAAAGAGGTCTCAATATACCCCATATAATGCTATCCAGAAGTGAAATTGCCACCATTGCAGTTTCTCTTGAAAAACATGCATATTATAACGCCTATCTCCCCCAGGGGTAGGCAGAGACTAGAGATTTCCATTGGCTCCACTCTTATCACTCTCGTCATATTACACGCTAGCCGATTTCAGGTACTCCTAAACTCATGTACCATGAAGATTGGTAAGATTAAAATCAATCTTTAGATTTCTCTTCGTCATCTGTAAGTTAGGCTTAGTGCTATACCCTCACGCTAAAGTCGGCTGACAAGAAATTAAAAATTCTAGCCTCTCGTAACTACTTCGTAATGTAAATCGCTTAGAAAAACTTAGTTTCAGATTCTAAAAACGAGATTGATGTGACATAAAGTGAGAAAACAACCAAGTATGGAATTATTTAAACGATAGCTATTAAAACAAAAATAATCCACATATCCAAATCGCTGTTACTTCATCTTGAACCAAGTGCGCCATATAAATGTAAAAACTCTTGCACGCTCCATAAATTCCCTGTTCACTGTTCGCTTGCTTAAAACTGTTAAAACTCCCTGTATACAGTTTAGTGAAATAGAGTTCTATATGAGTTGGCTCTGAAGTAATAATGCGCCTCCGCGAAGGAAATGTGGAACGGTAAAATTAACTAAGTAAATTTTGAATTAACAAAAGTTTCCACTTGCAGTTGGTTCTACTCTTAAAACTGGTCTTCGGATAGTGAATACTGAAATTCATTACTTCTACTGCAACTTCAGACCACACTGGAAACTTATTGTGTTATTATTATAATTGATCAATGGAATTTATTTTATAATGCAAGAATGAACTTTATATTTAATACATTTAAATCAAAATTACTTAATCGGAAAAAAGTTAATTTGTAGTTTTCCGAAACTATTGAAAACTAGTTTCCGTTCTAAGAAATCTAGTTTGTGGTTTATACTATTTACCTTACGAGTTCAATATTCATTAGGAGAGTTCACTAACTATTATTTAATTGTAATATAGTGATTTATTTTAAATTTTGGTTTACAAACCCGATAAATATATGTAAGTTATACCTACAAAATCAATCCCTCATATTATGTCACCACTCCTATCTTTCGTGGACATCGTAAGTAAAACGCAACAACGAGATAAACAAAGGCATAAATTTTCTATCGTCCGCTTGACGGCATGTCACAATATAATAAAGAATCTCAAATATGATCCGCCAATGACGAGTGAAGCCTCGGAGCACAGTTAGTTAATATTACCTTCGCCATTCTCTGAGTCTTCACAAGTTTGAACAAAACAAGTAAGTGTTGAATGCAGTTGCCACGTTTCCTTTGAAATAAGTCTTTTCGAAAGAAGCAGTTTATAACTATTGAGCTGAAATCAATGTGCCTGCCGCAGACATTGAGCTGCATCATTGATCAGCTATCGAAATAGTCAAGCAAAATGTAATTGATTTGGACGTCTCTGCAAAACAATGCTATGTTTTAGTATTCCTCAAAGTATTTTAAGGGTAGTGCTAACCTAATAGTAAAGCAAAAAAAGATTGTAAATTAAATATTATATGGCCAGTCGGTATAACTAGAAAATAAAGATTTTGAGTTCATGAAAGTAGATATTAGAAAGAAAAGGAAAATGTTGAAATACAAGCCGAAAGAAAAAATCATTATAATCTACTTATAGGTTATTTATTGCAGTTGTAGGTTTAATTGAAGCAATCATTTAAATGACTAATGAATATTTCATAATTGCTGAATGTGTCTTCTATCAAACTGTGCCATTGCCTTAAAATTTGGCCTTAATTTGCACAATAGTTATTCATTTTATTAACCGACTTCAAAAACAAGGAGGAGGTTCTCAATTCGTCGGTATGTTTTATTTTTTTATTTTTTATGGATTACTCGAAGACGGCTGGACCGAATTGAATTTTTTTTTTTAGTTCGAGAGGGTATACTTTCCAATTGGTCCCATATTCAGCAGGTCAGGATCTGATGATGGGATCATGGAGAAATCTCGATTTTAAGTTGGTGCCATTTTTACGAATTCGTTGACTAGCTGCTGGCTCGTTAATTAGCATATTTTATTAAAACAACCGGCACCGACTTCAGATTTATTAAAATGTTTGATATGAAGCATATTTAAACAACAATGTATTAATTATTTCATCCTATTTAGTTGAGGAATTGAAGTCGGTTTCGTTTTTTAGGCAAAAACAATTATTTTGTTAACATATGTTTTGTGGTATTGTATGTATGAAATTCTAAATCGGAATCAAGTATCATTTTCGATAAGTTAATATTAATAATAATAAAAATTAGAAGTGTTTGTCAAACGAAGAATTGTGAAGCTGTGTTAGTGTTGAATTTATTTATACTACAATATGGAGTCACTAGTTCTATCTTCCACTATACAACATTTTATTTTTAATTAATAAAAAAAAATATACTATTGATTGTCTATTTATTTATTTATCTATGACTTGCTAAGATTCGCATGAGTAGGGTTTTAGTCTTACAGTCCATGGAGCGTTGGGGAAATTCGTATCTTCGTTTTGCAGAAAATCAGGCACATCATTCGTCTTGTCTCATGGTTAAGCACTACTCTGGGTAATTGAACGAATTTATTTCGGTTATTTTTGTAGAGATAGTTCTTTTATTATAACAATATATTGCATATTCATATACGACAACGTCTTATATACATACATACATACATATAGTCACGTCTTTATCCCATACGGGGTAGACAGAGGCTAAGACCATAAGACCTTAGACCACGTTTAGTACCTATGATGACAGTTGAAACAGGAAATCAATAGTGATGGGTTGCTAGCCGCATCGCTTATGTTATGATTCCCCATTCGCCGATTCCCTCAGTCGTATATATATTTGTACAATCTAAACTGCTCGCTTGCTTTTCACATTCAAAGCGCTTTACCACAAGCATGGTTGCAACAGGCAAACGGCCGCCTAATCAAACAAATGGAATGGAATGGTGGACTTATCTCTGCTGCTTATTAAGAAGAATTTTGCCAATAATCCCGCCTCTTGTACTAAGGATTTAAATATGGCGAACCAACAGGCAATAAAAGCAAAGCAAATTCAATATAATTAATGCAGTTTATAGCCATTTTGATTCGACAAGAAGCAAAAGAATAGAATATTTACAAAAAGAGAACAAAATTACAAACAATTCAGAAAGAGATAAATAGTTAAGTGCAAATTTCATACAACTAAACTAGTTATTTCATTTTTATCGAGCAAACTGACTGCTAACATAAGTAAATTTTCGAACTTCAACCTCAAGAAGTTCCAGACAATCACACGTGCGACAAATAACATTTCTGATTCATTCGACCATAACTCAGCTCAGCGGATTGTATTATATATAATAGCGTTGTTAATTTCACAGAAGGATAACATTGCTACAGGAATAACAATATAAATCCAAGGACTTATCTTCATCTTTAATACTTCATTGACAAATCATAAGGTTGGTTAGCGCGCAGTCACCTTGTTGTCAATTTATGGATCATTTCCTTAATATTTTTATTCTAAGATCATAAATTTAAATTAAGTTTTGAACGAATGAAAAATTAATTAAAATCATATAAAGGCATCTTTTCTTGAAATATCAAGTGTCAATAAGAAGTAGTTAATAGCGAAGTTTTTTTTTAAGCACACTTTTTTTCAAGCAAATAATATTTTGAGACAATTATTAAAAATAAACATTCAAAAATAATATTATTTGCTGAAATGAAGAAGCCACAAAAATACGTACCTACTCGTTTATATGAAAAAACTAAAAGACCAGTAGGCTAAAGGTAACAGCTGACCTACTTGTCTATTTATATTGCGGTCACAGCTCACTAACTAGTTTCCTCAATAAATCTAGAATGTATGCACTATCAGGAGCACTGTGTTATATATTTTGGCCCTTTGCCACGCTATTTTGAAAAATTAGAAGGTTTCGACCCGACAGTCGGGGTTGGGAACTCGCCAAAAGGAGTGTTACTGTACAGCATGACGGCAGGCAGATAAAACCCACGGTTGTATGAAATGTTTAATTTCTCTTTGTCGAACTTTTGCTGTTTATTCGTATGTCAGTTTCTTTGATCTATGGTCGTTTTCTAGCCAAGATTTTTTAGTTTTGTGAAAAAGTTGATGCTGCATTTTTATTTTGTCATATTTATGTACTGTTATGTTAAAACTATTTGCGTGATAATAGTATCAGTAAGAATTTTGTGATCATCGTGAATTTTCTTTCAATCTATTACGATGGCGTTTCCATAAGCTAAGTATTCAAATAATGTTTATTGAAGAAAAGAAGTCAACATAGCCAAGATATAAAGATTCCAAGAAATAAAACGTAAAAACGATTATTTTCCTCCTTTATCTTGTGGTTACAAAGCTAGTTATTGCCATAACGTCATAGACGCTGTCAGAAATTAAATTGATTTCCTATAAATTTATATAAATTTCGTATATGATCGTTTGTGTTTATATCTGGTTGTTATATATCTTTCATCGTTCGAACATATTTCTTGGTTACGCACTCAGACTTCAGAGCCCAGGATATATCTTTATTGCACCAAAAATAAATAGTAAGTATTACAAATTTATTTAAAAAAATAACTTTGAAGACCCAAACACAGTTATGAAAAACAAAATTTCCATATAGGTACCACACAATCACACATTTCCTTTTCCATTACAACAAACCCCGGGTGACTAAACCGCCACCCGTTCGCGATCCATTGAAAATTTATTCTTATTTTTCTATTTCCCTATAGAATAGACGAACCTTTCAAAATATCCTTTCGAAATATATGAGAGTGAAAGCAATAAAAGTCAAATTACTGCTCGAGTCATGCATCACCGAAGTTTTGGGTTGGAAAGTTGCAAATTGAATAAAATTAAGGTCAGTATTTCGCCCTTCCTGCGTGTGTGAGACCAACTTCTGAACTATCGCGAAACGTGTACCTAACTTTCAAACTATATTTGCTATTGTGATCTTTCACCACCGATAGTTGCCAGTTTACTACAAGTTTCTGCTCTGCAAATTAATTGTTATTTGTGTTGATAAACGAGTTTAAAAATTTATTTCCTTAAAGGTTGAATAAAATTTACAATTAAATCGATATATTCTATTGCTTGTTTCAATGAAACATAACAAATTAGTTTTGATTATCAAAGAAACAGTTTACTAATATAATAATTGCTTAGTGTCGCAATTTTAGTTTCGCTTTTATCAAAACGTAGGTAAATTTTTCACCATTGATATTGTAACTTTCTTAAAGTATAAGATGTGATCATCTAAAATTAATTCAAAAATCTGTCATGTAATGTTACTTTTCAATTGATTACTATACATACACATGGAAAGACCTATGTTTATTTTGCAATTTTGATTTATTTTTTTATACATAAGTACTCATAATTTGCAGTTGTTATAAGTATGTTAAATTGAAATCAGTTTCCATCATATTAATTCTATTAATCTATGTTTATAATTCCATCATTGTATATTTTACTGGTGCAATAAAGAATTTTTGCCTCAGCATCAAAATTCTATTTGTGTCATCTGGTCTGGCTACATATCTAGACAGAGGTAGAGAGGTAATCAAAGTTTACTCTAGAACCTCATGCATAACATGCGGCTTTATTCTAAGCCCTCACCAGTGGCCAAGACCGAGCTGATTCTAACTCTAAGAAGATTATGGATATTTCACTAACTAGTGCATTATGCATCACAAAATTTCACAGGTAACAGGAAATATTTTCAAAAACTTACCCTTACTTCTAATATGTCAACAACCTGTCTTTTTATATTTTTACTAAGGAATTAACAAAAATATAATTCTCAAAATTATTCCCACAATTAGAACTATTCGTTTCATATTCCCTTTGGATATTCGAAAACCAGTCGTATGTTAAAATGAGATGCTATAAATGATTTACGTTTCAGAAATATTAATATGCAAAACTGCGCTCAATGCGGTCAAACAACTGGCGGCAACAGTTGCGTTGGCGACAGAAATTTTCACCAATAGTTTTACAAATCTATACTAACAGGTACTTGTAATAAATCTAAATTTCTCGAGTGTGTTTATACGTAGTTTTTTTTACTTTCTTTATCAGTAGAAGAAAAATAACAGCTAGTTATATCGAGACGTTGTCCTTGTTGAGATGTTACTTCGTTCAATGCTCGGTCCTCCTTCACACCAACCTTATTGCTAAAAGGTTATACTTATAGGATTTGTAGGTTTTAATCTCCTTTAAATACAAATAAAAATTAAAAAATCAGCAATTTTTAGCTTTGACATCGAAACAGCTACGATCGAAACGAAGTGGAAACCAAATTCAGTTCGGAATGATGGAGATATGAGATCACAAACATTTTCAAAACATCAGCTGAAATGAGATCCTCCATCTTTTTTGGAAGTTGATTGAAAACAGAAAAACAACTTTATATTAGTGGCAATATACCTCGATATTTTTAGCAAATTAATTGATGCCACTAAAATAGAATTAAAAGTAACAGTAAAAATAATGCGATTTTATTAATTAAGGGCTTACCTTTTTTGTAAAATATTCATATACCTAATAAAAATTTTACACAACAGCGCACTGCGGTCACCAAATTACAAATTTCAAAATGGCGGAGTGCAGTTTAATTTTACAGAAACGCCAAAAGTTGGAAGTTGGGACACGCGACAGCTCACGAGGGCAAACCACACGTTGGCAAAATTTTAACACCCTGTTTACAATGCTTACAATGTTTTCCATGTGCACAGATTTTTGTCTGTACAAATGGGATAATAAAAAGCCTAAGTACACCGTTATATTTTCATTTATTTTGTTTTTTTCGTAGGATCGTATATTCTTCGAGGTAAATAAAGCTAAAAAGATTTTAAGTTTAGAACCACTAACACATGGAAATTTCCACCATTCAAATAAAAAAAAACATCGATAAATTTAGAGGTCTGAGAAAACCAGTGATTAAAAAACTCGCGAACTCTGCGCGCGATTTTATGGAGAAAACAATTAAAAAATTCAACTTTGAAAACATTTATGAAATCGATGTTGATAATGACTGTAGATAAGTGCATGTAGTTATTGTGTGAACACTTCTCTATTATATTGGTGATACGAAACCATTATGACTAGAATTATTGTAGCATTTTACTTTTGGCCCCTTTAGATCTAAAGTATTATATAGCATGGATGCTAAAAACAACCTATAATAATTTATAAAACTGATATTGAAAACCCACGAGAAAAACTTTCGAATTCAGTTAAGGAACTCTTTGGGGGCTTATGTCATCAATTCGTAAACAACCCGTAATAGAGACTCGCGGATCATTCTAAAACGTTCACAAATCTCGTTTCATGTGTAACGAAGCTGCATCACATATTCACGATGTAATTCTGAAAAGAATGAGTTTTCTCGGAAAAAAATTAAATTATAATTTCATGAGGGCGTTTAGACTTTTAATCTAACCGAGCCCCTAACTTTGTCGATATCGAAGCATGTAAATTCAAATTAACTTTATCTCCTCCAGGAAAATCTGCCCGTTTCATACAAATACAGAATGAATTGCTCATTGATGTTTCATACTGAAAATGGTAATTTTGCAGTCGTAATTTAAATGTTGCGTTTCTGATTGGGTATTGAATGGCATTTACGATTCTACTAAATTACTTTTAATGCAACTAGTTTCTGGCGATTCCGTTTTTATCACATAGGAATTTTTGATTATTGCCGTTAATTATTATTTATTCCGCCACTATTTGGTTCAAAATAATTGTTATGAATTTAAACATATGACCTTTTGTTCCTGAAAAAAATCTTAACAAACTGACAGGTGAACAAAAAAAGATACTTTATGGATATATAAGAGTTTTTGGAGGGAAAGTAAACTGTCGCTATGTCCGCGCTGTATTTAATTTCCAAAACTTAAGTTTTTTCGAGTGTTTGTGCATAATATTGGTGGATTATTGTTCGCAAAGTATTCGTGAACAAGCGTGAGTGTTGGGAAGTGATACAATGTCGATTACGTGACTTTTTATCTTTGTCACCAAAATCTCCATGATATAGCTAAGTGAAATTTTTCCACCGCTTCACTTAGCCATCTGACTCAGACTAGACTTACTTACTTGACTGGACTTGACTTTTGACTTGAATTTTTGACTCGACTGACTTAAGTAGGACTGAAGAAGATTAATAAATTGAAGAAAGGCCTTAAAGGACTTGATTCCATGGCCGTATAAACTATTCAAAAAAAAAAAAGATACTTTATGGGTTACGTTTTTGCCTTAGGCACAGAGTTCTAAATATGAGGTCAAAGTGACAAACATCTAAATGATGTGTTTAAAGGTTTACGACAAAACTATAAATCCTATTTTTTTCTTATTACACGAGCAAGTCCTTATGTTTTACGAGGCATTTTCTGCAACTCGTCAACACCCCAATGCTTTTAACGTTATCGATTCGGTCGAGTGAGCATCGTAAAAACGTCGGCCGATTTACTTAACTTGCCTGCGTGTAATACCTACATACGCTGGTAACATTCATACTTTGATGGAATGGTAAATTTCGGCAAGTTGAGCCGTTAAAGGAAAATTCAAACACATTGGCTTGTAACACTAATTTAGTGATTTATATTTGTTCATATCCAACCATATTTGAAAGTAGTTTTGAAATAAGGATGGAAATAGTCTTAGGACGTCTAAAAAAGAAAGATTATATTGGTTTGTATTTTAAAACACGAAATACTATAAACCAATGTAATAAACATTGGTTTAAGTTGCTTCAAAGTCTGCGTACAATCTATATATATAAAAGAAAGTCGTGTTAGTTACTCCATTTATAACTCAAGAACGGCTGAACCGATTTAGCTGAAAATTGTCAGGGAGGTAGTTTAGAGTCAGGAGATGGACATAGGATACTTTTTATCCCGGGAAAAAGATTGCGAGGGAAGTTCACGCGGGCGAAGCCGCGGGCAAAAGCTAGTTTTTGAATAAATTGTGATCAAAATAACTAAACATTACAGTTTCAGATAACTTTTATTAAAAAACCGCTAAATATTAGCCTAAAAGTTTTTTTTTATTTATAACACCCAAATCTGGTACTGTTTCTGGAAGAAGCACTTTTAAAAAAAGCACTTTTGAATCTGTGAAAGCTAAATTAGATATTTTAATATATTCTCATTTAAGGAATAAAACCGTGTAAATTTATATGCAGCTATTTTATTACATATGTTAAGTTTGTACAATATAGCGATTGCAGCTATTCAAGTAATAGCTTGCCAAACGACCGCTCTAACACTACAGCTGGATCCATAAAATATCTTGCAGCTGCAATAATAATTAAGCAAGTTGCAGCTCCCAGTGATTTGGAGCAGTGTTCTGGAAAATGAGCCGTGCAATAATTACCACCATTGTTCCTGCTTTTAAGGGTTGCTGTCCAATTGGGTTCGATGTAAAATATATATCGATGTTATGTCGATGTTTTAAACATGTACCAAATTTTTTTAATCTTTAAAAAAAATGTAGTCAAGTTTTAAATATACTAATTACTATTAGGTATTTTAGATGTCTAATTATTAGATTTTTTAGATACGTAGTGTTTAGCGTTTGTAAATATACCAATTCGAAAATAAAATAATTTCTTTATTTTCTTAATAGAATGATTTATAAAAATACCTGTGCCTTAGCACCTGTGGTCGATAACAGGAATAATTAAAACCCACTCTTTCAAAAACTGAATAAAGACATTTTTATTTCAAAAATATTTTACTGTGTAACAAGACAACAAGTCATCATTATCATTTTATGTAGGTGTCATGGTCAATCAACTGATTAAGTTTTGAGAATGAAAATGTTCGTACGAATGCATGATTGCTCATAGATAAGTAAATCACATACTTATCACATTTTTTGTCATTATAACTATTAAAATCACATTCGAATGGATTAGCACCCTTACCGCAATCATCTGTCTGGCGAGTGAGGAGGATAACATGCTTTGGTCTCTGTCATGGGTCTAAAATGGGTGTATGTGCGAACAATGTGTAAAATTGTGGCCGGAAACATTTGCTGTATCCGCCATTCTGGTGCCTGTTCACTTGCGACACGCGAGTGTAGGGGCGGAGGGTCTTTATGCTTACATGAATATTCATATATATGTTCTTACACCACTTTTTTGGTATACTTCCTTAAAACATGTATGGCAAAGTTTCCTTTGTCATGGATGCCAGGAACACCTTTAAACGAACATTGTTGCGAGCTTCTTCTTTTCGTGTCAATGACAAACTATTAGATATGATTAGCTCAGTGCGAGCCCTCCTCAATGGTACACATACAGTGGATGCGATCACGGCTCTACTATGATCGTTTATGTGTGTACCTATGCATTTCTGGATTTCTATCTAAATTATTTCCTTTGGTCATCCTTATAAGACACCTTATTTAACTTACTAGGTTATAATGCTTTCTTTTTTTTTAAATTTATATCATGTTCGCTCAAATAAAAACATTGAAGCCTATTTCCATTTACCAGGTTATAGACTACTATAGACTATTTTTGGGTCTCGAGAATACTGGGCTCCATGCCTGGACTTGGGTAACCATTTTATTTTTATTAATTATTTTGTCTCTGGGCAAATAGTTAAAATCACCAACGACATATATGTACTCAAAGCATTATTACATAACTCTTTTCATTTTGTGATGTCTTTAAAATTTTAAATTACACACTACACAAACACAATAAAACCAAGATGACTTTTATTAAATTGTAATAGATCATAGCCTAGTTTCTTAGTAGATTCAACAACGCAATAACGTTGCTTAATTAACGACAAGTTTCAAACAACTTCACCTAAATGCTAGTTCAAAATTGGATCAACTGGTGCGTCAATTTTTAATTAACCCGTGCGGTATTCGTGTTATAACCATAATATTTGTTTTTTATGGTTCCTACGCTGCAATCTACAATTCAGTCAAAAGTTTTTCGGAGCACAAATTAAAAAGAGAAATGGATGTCCATGTCCTAGTTTAAGGGGATTGTATAGATCGGAGAGATTTAAGACATAGGTATTTGTAGACATTGCTTTTTGATACACTGTGTAATTAAATATCTCACCTAAAGTGTGCAATAGGATTAAGTATACTTACAATATTCTCGATGAAATCGTTTTGATATTTACCTAAGTTAATTTATGGTATCAACATTCAAAGGAAGAGTACATGCATGCTCGTACGTTTTTTTTTTTATTAAAAACCTTTTTATATACGTGTTTCTAGCAATACGACTTCCGTACCGAAGGTTGTATTCGTCCATGGCAGTAAAAATATTTAGTACAAATTTTTAGGGTTCCGTACCTCAAAAGGCAAAAACAGGACCCTTTTAAGATCAATAAGTAGTATAGTAGTCTATTATTATGTCATTTTAAGTATAATAAGTTTAAAATTTATCATGTTCATATTTATCATTATCCAAGTAATTTGACTCTCACTGCACCACGGATTGGTTGACTAGAAAAAAAAACGACGGTTTTAAGTCTGCCATTTACATGTAATGATGTTAAAAAAAAATACAGCACTTATTTAAAAATAAATCAAAAACTGTGAGTTTGTTATTAAATTTCAAGAAAATAAATAAACAGAAAATTATTTTTGTACAAACAAATTAAAAGAAAACAAAAATCATAAAATAACCCAAGTTGACCAACATGTTTAAATTTATATTTAAAATAAATGTTTCCACTTAAAATGCCAGTTAGATGAATAAATAAATACTATTATAATATAATAATATTAATCATATTATTTAACTGCCGTATTAGCCGAAAAAGGGCATGTACTAAGCTTTGCCGCTGTTAAGCATAAATATATTAATGCAAACGAATCGTCCTGAGCTGTACTAGAGTTTAAAGTTGTCGTTGATTTTCCCCACGGTTGATTATTGTCAAAGTTAGTTGAAACTTGCCGAGTTTCTTCAGTTTACATTTCGCATGGCGAATACTAAAATGCGGGCGTTTTAAACTTCTCAAATTAAGAAAAAACTACAGAAACTCCAATTTTAAAGTCTCATTCGACTTTATCTGGAATCAATACTGCTTTTAACTTTATTTTTTGTGTAAGGGCCACTAGACAACTTTGCAAATGACTCTTTTACATTCGCTTTTAAAAATAGTTCTTGATATATGTGCATTTGGAGAATCTAAATGTAGTAAAAATTTTACCGGAGAATATGTTGAGTTCTACGTATTTGCAGTTTCAAAATATGCCATTGCTATTTTTGATTCAGTACACTATTTATAAGTTTGTACCTCTCTCTCCCTTTTTCACCTCAGCCCTATTAAACCAACAGTTACATTAAGTACTAAAACTCTCTCTCTTGTAATCAATTGTAACAATTGACCTGTTGTACACGCAAATGTATAAACATGCAAAATTATATTCTTTTTTGAGTTTTCAATATCAATCATCAATACGAAAATTGATAAAAAGTTTAATACCTATATTATTGTAGGCGCAATTATCTCTCAATCGGAAAAAAATAATCAACGTTTATATTCAACATGCTAACGTGTTCCCACAAACGTGAATATAATATCAGATTACGCACGAATAATTTTCATTAAAAAACATGCATAAAACACATAGGGGTAGCGCGATAATTCACTTTGCAATGACGCATCCACGGACGAGCTGAATGGACATCCGTGCTAACAGCTCGCTAAATTGGCTGAATTTCACAACCAAACCATTTTCAACCCTATCCTCTTTATAATTAAGATTATAGAAGAGGGGTTTATAAATGGACATGGGGACTTTTGTTTCATCTGCCAGTCGTGCAGAATTTTTTGTTCCTCTCGGTTATTACATAGCTTTGAATTTCAATGCGGATTTGTACGGTCGAAGTCTCGTAGTTGGAAAGTTTTAGCCTTAGACTTGAAATCTAGCAGACTTGGCATAAGCTAAAATTTTTGTGTTCCTTTTAAATTTTAATTGGTAGCTAATTGGGGTCAAGTGAGTGGACTTCATGATAAAAAAAAACTTCTCTACTAGCCATCTTCTCGTAACAAATGAACATTACATATCTCGTTTTTATTTTAGCCGATATGATAATGTTTTTACAGTAAGTGTGGCGTTTTTTTACTCCACTAGGGGATTGTGATAACTAATTTTATTAATAAGCTACCTACTTTTAAAATTTAGAAATACAGACTTCAAATTAAAACATGATCATCAATTTTGATTTGTATGCCATGTCTGTTTAGGGAACGTTTGATAAGACTGTGGTTTTTACAAAAGGCGCCTAATTAATTTCGATATGAATTAGAAAACATATAAAACTTATTTGAAACGAACTATATTAGACGGAATATTACCATTTATGTTCATTCAACCATTTATATAATCACGTCTTTATCCCATACGGGGTAGACAGAGCCTAGAGCCATAAGACCTTAGGCCACCATTTATGTATCGTCATTTTATTAAGAATAAGTTTAATGTCACCGTTCTTCAGCATTTATTTATAGATATATGAAAAGACTAGCGTAAATAGAGTAGGCGAAAAGAGAAGCATTTTAAAAGTAATTGAGAACAGACGAGGAAACATGTTGGGACACTTGATACGACACGATGATTTGATGAAGAACATCAATGAAGGAAAGATAGAAGGAAGAAGAGGTCCAGGTAGATCAAGGCATAGTTAGGTATATGAAACAAATAAAAGAGAAAACAAACGTTGTGTCGTATGAAGAAATAAAGGAACTGGCAAAGGATAGACAAAAATGGAAGGAAATCCACCGACAAGAACCTAGCTCTTAAATTTATAATGATGATGAAAAGACTAGCGGTCACCATTGATCTCAATGACCTGTTCAATGGAAATTCCAGGAGATAAGGAATCTCCTGGAATTCCCATTGAACAGGTTTAGTGGGTAGGTATCTGAGTGAGTGACCTTTCGATAATATATAGATTTCTGTTATACAAGTCACACTTGGCAAAGGTATTGACAAAATCAGCCTCCAATTTTCTGATGTTGTATAATAGTAGTGTAAAAATCAATTACAAATAGGCATTGATTAATATAAAAATACTTTTATGAGAATTTCAATAGGAACTTAGACCCAAAAACGCTTGCAATTAATACAAAATCTTATCAAGTTTTGAGCTTCATTTTTGTTTAAAAACTTAACTACAAAATCAAGTTGTCAGGGACTACCAAAGGCACCATAATAATATTTTATATCGCACATTTATTTTGTTTAACGAGCATAAACAAATATCTGACACAGGCAAGCTTCGAATAAATCTTGAATAAAATGGTTAGGAAGAAAACTGCTGGCGTAGAGGAAGAGACGCTATATATCGTCGCAGTTGTTTTTATTTGTTCCAAGAACTTTTATGTAAGCAACTTTATACTTTAATCTATGATATTTCAGTAAATAAAACTTCAAAATAATTAATATAATGAACTAAATTAACCTGCATCTTCTACTACGTGGACGTTAAAATTAAATTCGGACATAATTTATTGACAAGTAGTAGGTGCCAAGTTCACTAAAGAATAGGATTTTTTTAAAGAGGTTTTATAAAATCACCAGTTTACCATTTAAAAAATCAAATTAAGCATGTAAACTTGTTAACATTAATCAGCTGTTAAATCAATATTACTTTATAGGCTAAGATACACAAAAAAAATATGCCACACAAGATCGCAATCCAAAGAATACTTTAAAAGCTAATTTTCTTAAAATAATAAAACTGACAAAGCAAAAGTTACATTTTGTGTTCGTATACCAACATTAGAACCTTTTATTATTGAGTTACACTGACCCTTGGTGTGTGATGCCCTGTTTGCAACTGAGTTAGTATAATTTGCTGTTTGTTTGTTGAGATGACCCCTTTTATTTTGTTTTTTAAAACTTGATATGAAATTTGAGTGTCTTTGCTATGAACAGGCCTGAAACATTTTGATCTTGACAATTCCGAAAGTTATATTTTCAGGTGCGCGTATTATGCGTGCGGTATTTATTTGTTTCTTTATTGCACAATTGTAAACGGCGGACTTAAAGCTGACCCCGTATTGATAAAAAAATAAACAACAAACGTTCGATAATAATTTTTAATACTTTTGATAATAAAAAAAATGTAATAATGCATTTCTAATATATATTTTATAACTTCTTTTACTAGATATTACATGTTGTTAAAATGACACTACCTGCAGCAAAATAACATACAAAAGAAAAATAGTAGCTCTATTACTTTGAGGTCATATCGGTTTCGTCGTGACGCGCACTCACCCAGCCTTATAGGGGTCAATACGATGTTATCACGTAATTGATTAGGCCTTTTAGCCGTATCTTATATTGGGATCTATTTAATGTGGGCCACGAGGTAATACTTAAGACATTTCCTGTAATGGGCTTATCGAATCTTTATTTACTTAGAATATAAGTCTAAAACGAGAATTTGTTTTCCATTCTCCATGAATTTAGTTATAAAGGACATAGTTCTGATACAAAAAAAGTGATTCCTTTAACTTCCAAAAATTAAATTTAAGATTAATAGCATAAGTATAAAAAAGGTTATAATAAATTTATTTGACGAAGTCCCCCGTTTGAAATTTGAAGATCAAAAGCTTTAAATTTATTTATACAATATCAAAGGCACATCAGACAATAAATAATAAAATCCCACACGAACCCAAGCTTCTTTCCAATATTTTCTAACAAGATAAAGCTATCTATCAGGCTTCAATAAAAATACCGCACAGTTTGTCTCAATAACTACAGCGTACATTCTAGTCGAAGTCCAAAAGAAATCCTGCGACAAAACATGCAAATGGTTGAAGAGAAAATCCGCCAATATCGCTCAAACGCCGCATATTGAACAAGTATTTGTGTCTAGGCTCTTACAAGGATTTATAAAAGTAGGGTGCTTCTATCGAATCTGGGGATAATGATCACAATCCAACCCAAAATCCGTGACAATCCCTACTGTACTTATGTTAGTAAAAAGAGTCTTGTTCAATAGACGAAGCGACTCACAATGTGGCGTAAAATACAGCATGTCGAGGGTATCTCTGACAATCATAAGGCAACATTTGAGCTGGATGAGTAAGGCAAACCAAAAATAAAGAGGGACAAATGCTTCCCCTTACACATGGCTCGACTCAAAATTCTAGCTCATGAATCATTAGGTAATGAAGTTAGTTTATATATCTAAATGGCTAACTACCTATTTAGTTACTAATTAAAATACACAAACTAACTTGATTTGTTTTTTTTTACAGAGAGAGAGGTGTGTTTGAAAAAAATGGTAGAGTCGCGCGTACAAATACTAGTTTAATATAAACAACTTAATCGCTTTTAACTTACACTCACTCTATGCAAACGAAACACCGCATCAAATTTTGAACGTGCTCGCTACTAAAATAATTAAAGTTAGTTACTATTTGACTAGTCACTAAAAGGGTTAAACGTTTTAGTGAAAATTTTCATTTGAACCCGTGGAATTGAAAATGGATAATGTTATTTCAAACTTCTGTAATTCAATATATTTTGTGTAAAGAGAAAATCAAAGATACCGTTTTATTTTTGTTGAAATATTAAACAAAGTTCTCTTAATTGAACTAAATAAATAATTTGGTAACAATTTAATTTAGCCCCCCTTCCCTATGGCATTCAAAGCGATTTGCTACACTAAAGGGAAAGCTTAATTTCAACTGCCTCTTAGCATGTTAATTTTAATGATAACAATACCCACTTGTAATTAAGAAGTCTGCGTAGAAACACCCAGAAACTTAGCGAGTAGATTGGACGAATTAACTCGTATGAATAAATATTTTTTTTTTACATTTCCTTGTTTGGTATATTTATTCCAGTTTATTGTTGCAAACTTAACCAAATACCTAGCTTTAATCAATTTATAGTTTGAACAAACCTTTTTTTTCATATATTCCGTCTTTTCAATCTGTACCTTATTGTCACTTTAGTTTCAAACCTAATGATAATGAAAGAAAGACGGCTTTCGGTGAACTTCGTTGTACTTTCAAAACAAAGAACAATAACCTAAATTAACGGCGAGCGGCACAAAATTGGCAAGTCCATTAATTTCGCGCTAATGAAGTTTGTTCCGTTCCCAGTGCACAATTGGACCCATGAGCTGAATAAATTAGCATGTCGTAAAAATATGCACTATGACGTTAAAAGCTAGTAAAAAATGCTTTGTTATACTTCGAAAATCTATATTAATAATGTAACCCAAGACCCACGGGACTTCAGGTAAACATTTTAACCACTGGGGCATAGAGGCAGTCAAAGAGAATTATTATAAGTACTAGCCGTGGCCCGCGACTTTGTGCGAAAGGGGTTCGCTCCCGTTCTCGTTTGAATATCGGGAATTTCCCGGGAATTTTTTTATACAAAGTTTTTCTTTTATACAAAGTTTGTCATAACAATAATCAACACAAAAAATGAATTATTCAATTTGGTGCATTTGTGCTATATATTTACAGGCAAACATGCCTTGAGTTCATTTAAATGACGATAACTTTTTTTTATTAAACCGACTTTGATGAAACAAGGTTTAGATGTTTTTCTGAGTTAAAACAAAACAGTGAAGTGTGTGAAAGTTTTAATCAAAACGGTTCAGTATTTTCGGAAATAAGCGTTATCTCCGAAAATACTGAACCGTTTTGTACATTACATACAAACAGACAGACAAAAAATTTTACAAAATGTTTTTGCTTTCTATTATTCTTTTTAAGTGTCCATCTATCCACTTGAACCAAAATTCCTAAATGTACAGACAAAATATTGTTACCGTTTTATTATATGTATTGAATAAGTTATGAGGTAAAATTGAAAAAAAAATCGTGTATTTTTTTAATCATTTAAGACAGCATCATCAAACCTATACCAACGATTTTATACCTTTTTCACAATAAAAATCTGCACCCTACCTTCCTGATTCCTTCTACCTGGTTGCCTGGAGGAAATTGCTCTAGCGATAAGGCCTGTACATTAAAGCTGAAAATGTATATCTTGTAATAATTTTGGTGGAATAAATAGTTTTGTTATATTTTTTGTTGTAACAGACATAAAACCTTACGCATAGAGCTGGATCAACGCAATTTAAATTTGCCCTTATTCAGTGTCACGAACTCGATTACGATTTTTCAAAATACTCGACATTTCGAGGCGAGATAAGTATTGCATGTATATCACATATTTATACAGTACTGAAAATACTCTCAGCTCATATGAAATCAGTAACATACTGATTCTTAGTTGACTTTTTTGTGACCTGTTTTGATTTTTGATCACCGCGAACTAGGCTACATTTCCTTATGTATAATCCTACCTAACACCGCTTACTTAATTATAATAAATTATATTATATTAAAAACATCTTAATCCAGTTCCGAATTTAGCGATTGATAAGTCAACAAATGTTTAATGTTAAAATAATGTACAGAAAAGAAAAATACCACTAATCACTACATAGTATAAAACAAAGTCGCTTTCTCTGTCCCTGTGTCCCTTTGTATGCTTAAATCTTTAAAACTGCGCAATGGATTTTGATGCGGTTTTTTTAATAGACGGAGTGATTCAAGAAGTAGGTTTTTATGCTCATGCGAAGCCGGGGCGTGTCATTAGTTACAAATAAATGAACAATGAAATATCCTAACTTCCTAACTAATATTATAAATGCGAAAGTGAGTTTGTATATCTGTTACCTCTTCACACCCTATCTACTGAAATAATCTTCCTGAAATTACCTTTCATCCCGGGAAAATGCACTGTTCCCGAGGGAAATTAATATACATACATACACAATATACAATAAAATATTCTATATAAAACAACTAATAACTAACTAGTTATAATCCAGTTCAGATACTTTATAAGCCTGTGGTACTCTACACGTTAGGGAGCGAATCAGGAAGCCGTTAAAAAGTTGTCAATCCATCCTCAAAAATATTCACCTTCATAATATTCTTGAATTATAAAAAAATAAAAAATAATAATAATAATATTCTTCAATCTTAAAAATATATCGCATTTAATTAGGAACTATGGCTGCTGCGCCGTGAACTAATAACGGTTATAGTTGTTTTTGTTAATTAACTTTAAAAAGTTAAGCGCTATTAAGCTTCAACTAAGATCTATGCTACATCTATTACCTAGTCCACTATTAACGTCATTCGGTCCCTATATTTTAACGTCTGTCAAAGCTTAGGCCGGCTCAGTTCTCTATCATCAATCAAATCGACTTATCGTGTCGGCGCCGACCCACCACACATCTGAAAATGCTCGGGGTGAAATGTTCATTTGTTTTTTTTTTTTTTTCATTTTACTTCCAATGCAATCCAGAAAGCAAAAGGAAAATTGAGCGTAAGCGTAAATTGGATTCGTAATTTGCGTTTCAGCTTTGACAGGCGTCAAATGTGTAATAAATTTAATGGTATTTGATCAAGCTTTCAGTACAAGATGAAATATTCTGTGCAATTCATTTTTACTTATTCAAAAGTTGTATATGGTAAATGCTTCGTATTTCTCTTTGAAATAATGTCTTATGTTTGCGGATTGTTTTATTAATTTAGTAAGTCGTTCGTAAGTAGTTCTGTAGTAGTATAAACAAATCTGGAATTTATAGATTTAGATCCTAATAGTTATTAAGTCTATGCTTGCATTAGTGCAGCCACAAGACCATCAATTTATAGGTTAGATATTTTCTTTTTTTGAAATTTGGAATTTCAAAAATTTGCACTGTTGCTGAACATAATTTTTACATGAGCCAAACAAAAACTCTCATACGACAAGCCACGCCAGTGACAGCAAATAAGCGAAGTTTTCCAATTTCCACTGCATCTCAGGGGTAGCATTTTCCATTGTGTCGCTTCATCCTTGCATGAAATGCCACTTGAGGCTAGCCAATGTGCCTCTGATCTCTAGCTAAAACTTAAAAAATCATTCTTCTGTCTCTATAAATACGGGTTAGTTTTCCTGAATTCATGAATACTTATAGATTGTATTGTGTCAGATAATAACTGTAGAATGTGAATGGAACCCATATTTTTTAGTTCTATGACTGTCTGATGCAGTAAAAGTATTAAACAGAAAATAAGATTCTTCAATTTCACATTGCCCCGTAACGGTAAAATAAAATGATATTTATTCCCATTTCGTCCTCTGGGAAATGTGCTAATACTATTTTCAATCTAATCAAGATACTGCATGCCTGTGTGACGTATAATCTTTAAAAAAATATCGATTTCCGGACGTTTTAGAGCTGTTATAGCTAATTCTTTAGACAAAAGTCAGGGGTAGTAAGTCTTTGAGGTAGTTCGTTTTGAAAGTTTAAAAAACTCTACATTAGCATATACAAACTCTATTTACAGAATTGCTTATCGAGTATAATTTATGACAAATCATGACAGTTATCTGTAGATAACGTTGATAATTAGACTATAACATTGACAAAATTAAATTATAGAAAATTCAAAACCGTTTTGAACAAATATTTCACTCTCTTTGTCTGGATATCTTTGAACAAAACCATTTCATAATCTCAATAAAAACTACATTTTGAAATACACACTTTGTATTACCTTTACAAAGAATACGAAATCACAAGACCCATATAATTTATTATTAAGGGGCAGTCCTTCAGCTTCCTCGTAAAGTAATGGGTAGGTAGCCAGCAAAAGGCCCTCAGAATAATATTCAAATAGTCTTTGTTGGGAAGAGGTCACATTATTAGGCATTGTGTTCCGACCCCTTTTGTCAGAAAACCCCGGGATTACATATTTGCCGATAAATGTTTAATCAAAGAGCGGCTTTGTAATAAGAGTGTTTACCCAATCAAGATATTTAATACCCGTTTGATGTATAGAGGTACAGTCTTTATTCAATGTAACTAATGTATTTCAAGTTTACTTTTCGACTGCTTTCCAGCATACACTACAAAGACCTCAGTCTACTGTCTCTGTTTTCAGCGTAGAGTGTGCAGATGCATATACTGACGTCCTCTGCGGCCTAGTGGTTATCAATCCAGGCTGCTAAGCCCATCCCTTACATTTATATATTTCTATTTAGGTTAATTTTAGATTGACCTGGATCTATATACGTATTTAAAATAAAATATAGTATCGTTGAGTAAGTATCCCAAAACGAAGTCTCGAAGATACTACACACATTCTGTGTGATTTTTCTCTATCTATATATATGGTATTGACATAGGCTGCGGTAAATCACGTGGTCAATCTTATTTTAATCCCATACATTTTGTTCTTGTCGTACCTCGTTAACGTTTTGCGATTGTGACTTTGCCGAAGGCCCCTTTTTACGAAAATAAACGACTTGTACAATTCTTAATTCTAAAACAGGTGCATTATACCGTTAGAAACTAATACAAAATTTAATAATTATTCTTGGTTTGGAAGTGAAATGAAATGTTATTGCATTTTAAATGAAGAAGAGTAATTGCGAACCGCTTAATTAGAGCGTTATAAAACAGCATACTAGATTAAATGAGATAACTAATTCTAGCTCTTCCAAGTTCTTTGTCCATTTACCCTTTTCATGCCGCTCCAGTTTAATATGACCGAGTATATTTTAGTTGTTAATTAATGTTTGTGGAAATAAATGTGTATAAGTACTTAGTCTAAGTGAGAGTAGTTTTATTTTTAAAGAACCACACGGACAGAATTTAACTAACTAGCTTGTAAGAGTGACAGTGTAGTTTTTTTTTAATGAACGCTATAGCTAGTAATTTTTTTTAAAGAATATTTCTCATATTAAAAGGATCTGCTTCCGCTTCAAATTATTATATTAAGAAACACTAATCAAATAAAAAGCGATTTTTTATTTTTACAAGTTTCTGTTTCAACTATTTAAAATGTCATCCATCTAGGTATGAGTATATAAAAGTCGAAAAACTCAATTAATTGTACTTCCATAAATAATAAATAAATCGACCTTTCATAATTAGGTACTTAGGTTTCGTTTAACTCGATAGAAATGCTAAAACGATTACCAAGTGTCGATAATTAGTGAAAAGTGCTAAATTATACATTGCAGGGCAAATGAACGGATTACTGAACTCTAGAGATGTTAAAATTAAATTGTTGGTCCATCTCTGTGATATTTATTTTTGTATAGATGCGCTCTAAAAACCTTTTTTTATTTTGTGGAGCTTATAATCCTGCTTTCTTTGATATTACTTCTAATTATTCTTATTTATCACACAATCCAATCCGTTTTGTAATCTTGTACATGAATCGTTGATGATGATGAAATCGATTTTGTTCGGATGTGACAGTCCCCTAAATGTCCAATATAGTGACGTCAGTTAATGTTAGGAAGGAAATACCTACGATAGCCGCCCCACCAAATATGCCGAAGGAATAAAATATATAAATAGAGCTAAACCAAAATAAAAAAATTCTTATGATCCACGTAGAAAAAAACATGTCTTATCGATAACATAACAAATATATGCTAAGTATGACGTGACGCGTCTATTTATAAAACATCTTTGGTCAATGGGACATGCAAATGAGATGCAATCACGCTGGTGTCCTAGTAGCATTGTTTCGCGTCAGCCTCCGATGCTGATGAATATTTCACATAGTTTTTTTAATTCTTCGTTCGTTCATATTGTTCGCTATGAAAATATTTCATCTGCAGGCAGAAGCCGTCTGGGCTTTGCGTCTCGAAAACTGAACTGATTTCGGTGTAAATTAAAGTTTAAAACGGACTTCTACGGAAGGGTTCCCTATTGTGTAAAGATATTTTTTGTACATATTTTTAGATAGGTAATATTTTTAGGAACATAATTGATACTACAGCAATACTCACTCGGTTTTCCAACAATTCAGCTTAAAGTTTTCAAGTGTGGGAGTAAAAAAACTTACATATCTTTTGAGCCCGAGCCCTAGAATGTAATAACTAAAAATTTTACACAGAAAACACTATCAAATATTTAGTATATATTCACCGGGGCCGGGAATGTGTCTGGCAGCAAGGCAGCATGGTCTAAGATTTAGGTCGACAGCGCGCCTTTACGCATTATAATGCGAAAACAACGTGACATAATTTCTCTAACATTAGAGTTAATGCAAGAATATATAGTAGAAGAAGTTTTTCATTATATTAAATAAAAAGTATTATCTCTTTTAGATTGTAATGAAGTCTTTATTTACTTTTTAGCAATGTGATGCTTGGAATTGACGATTCCCTCATCCCGTGGGTTTCGGTAAGTAAAGACCTTTACAATTTTAGTCGGCGGATTCAACTTACAGCATTTCCAAGTAGTTTCAACGTCAAACAGACGGCCGATCAGAAAATAATATTGAATTTTATAAGCGGTTATTTAGTAACAAATAAAGGGAATCGTAACGGACTCGAGTACGATAGTTAATCTATGCTATGCCCCGGGCTGAAGCTCACGAGCTTGAAATGCAACCGGGACAACATAACATCAAGATAATATTAACTTTTGTATGTTATCAGATATATTTATTATTTGCTGTTAGGAGTCGTATCTTTCAACTGTCAGTAACCAGATTCATGCTGGTCGAAATAGTATCATAAGTTAAAAAGAAGTCAGAAATGAGTTTCACTCCATTATTGTCCTTCTTTTGAAGTCTAGTAATAATATCGAATCAATCTGCATAAGCTCACGTCTCATCTAGCTTCATTTACTCTAACAAGTAAGATCGCCTCAGCCGGGAACATGGTCCGGACCACCGGGTATCGGGAGCGATTATTCCAGAACATAATCTCTGGATTACCAACCGGCATTAAACTAAGATTGAAAACTAGTATCGATCAAAGTACTGTTAAATACTTAATTTAGTTTTAGTGAAATATTTTGGAGAATGATTACCTAAATTAAATAGACCTTGAAAATGGGTATGATAACAATATTATTTTTAATAAATAATCACCTAAATTCCTTGTATTTAACTATCTTAATAATAATCTTTTATTACTTGCCTTTTTTACTAGCAGCATTCGGGCACTGAATTTATGAAAATGAGGGTATTTATTAGAGCAACAGAAAATAATTTTTAGAATGATTTTCTGTCTGTATGTTTGTTCAAGCATCAATATTAGATATTAGCACAATATTTTAAACAAGTTAAATTTATACTGAAAAATTACATAATACAATTTTCACCGAAATTTACTTATTCATAGATATCCTCCAACTTTAAATATACCTACAGATGTAGGGAAAATAAATATAGTCTAGAACTTGATTTTGAATTTCACTCGTATGAAATAGTGGGCAAAATTAATGTAGTTACTTTTAAATGTATTTTTTATTACACACCTCTCTCCTCTCACAAGGATCTAAGATACCTTTCGTATAAGGCACGTCTTCATTTCGTCGTCGGCAGGCACGAGTGTTATGCACCTTTATTAATTATTCGAAATGCTGAGGCATGGAGCCTTGCAGCTGTCCTGCTTGAACTCATTCTTCATTTTGCTGAACATTAATTATTACAAACCAGGGTATGTAAGTTTAATTGACCTGATAACCTGCAAGTTAAGTATTATTAGGTAAGTTTTTTCTATCGAAATCATCATCATCATAAAGCACTAAGGCTGTGGTTGCATCTCATACGGCTTTGGAGCCTGAGGTCTACTAAAACGTGATGACTTTTGGTTTCTCATAATCATCATCATTTGGTTTTCATAAGCTACTAGTTACTTCGGAAATTTTATAATATTTGGCGTAACTTTTATGACCAGCCGCCTGCCTAATTCCAACGTTCCTTGATAATGCTATGGTTGATGAAATACACCATCAGACAAACAGATGTACAATTGAATAAGAACTCTTACGTTACTCATAGAGTATGGTCTATTTTTAAGCCAAAGATTGCTCAGCTAATTTTGTGATTATTCTATTAAAATATATATTTAACATGTTTCATAGCTTTGTCATAATAATCAGCCAATTTTTACAATTACATGTAAGTGAAAGAACCCGTCATCAAAATGTTTGGTAAACGTCAAGAAAGACCCAATGCAGCAGTGGAAAGAAGACAGAAATAATAAATTGAAACGTACTTATATTTTTACTATCCGCCATCGTTTATTTTCTATTTCCAGTGAGTGTAATGGTCAAGATAATATGTTCAGTCTTGGGAGGACATTAATATTTGTCAAAATGTCCTCGGGACGGAGGCTTTGTCAGCCAAATAGCGTTGCGTATTACCGTTTTTACTGGCGATTTGTAACTACCGGGATAACAAGAACGTTACATCTTTTGTATAATCTGAAGATTGATGAGACTTTTATACAAATAGGTATAATAATGGAATTGGGTACAATATTATCATAGAAATAAAATAGGACGTTAACATAACATCATATTATAGTCATTAGCTGCGTGGGCCCAAAGCTTCAGTTGTGTTGTGTAGTTTATCTAGCCATACGTAAATAGGTCACTATCGCACAAAGAAATTGGAATCGCGCGCGGTTTTTTATTTCATACTTATTCTGTTGAAGTAGGTAAGTAAATACGTTGACAACTCTAAATAACGTCTGCTTCGAATATCGGTAACAAAATATTACCCTCGTTAATGTACTCGTATTATTGCATCCAATAAAGTACATGCTTGACCCTTCGCAAACAGACGCTGGCCCGCATAATGCGACACAGAGCCGCGGTTTTTGCTCCTGGCAAACTTATTGCGACCTCTACTCTATATAGGGCAAATAGCTTTGAAAACCCCCGTACTTACTCACATAAAATCTATATTTCCTTCTTTATTATTGAGTCTGTAGTGGTGTTGGCCGTTGGATCATGTAAGCAAGATTCTGATTAAACTCGTATTTATTAATTTTAAGGAATTGCAAGAAGGATAATATTTATGTACCCGAAATTGGCGAGCGTATACAACGAAAGTGATGTGTTGATAAATAGCCTGTAAGGATTGTAGCAGGTAAAAATCTCTTCTCTTTCGCTAATTTTAATACATAAGCGGTGAATAAAAACACTAACATTACAAAAAACTAAATACTACAGACGGATTACAAAGAAATAAATACAACCAGCCATAGGATGCCGGCGGCGTTGCAAACACATGCCCGTATTGTCAACTATTGTGTGCTGATGCTGGCTAGTCTTTGTTTTACGACACGTAATTAGTGGTGTATGTCCGATCACATCGGGAGAGTTTGAAATTGAATTTCATAAAATTAAAATAAGGCTTATTACTATTCCGTTTATTTTTTTTATAGACACATCGACATAAAGGATTAAATGAAATAAATATACTTATATAAAAATAATCATTTGATATTCGAGTCCTTTCGATGCTGGATTCTAAATAAGGCGATTCACTCACAGCATCGCGCAACGTGAAGCAAATCTCATGTCGCATTGGTCTTTATTAAATCATTAAATTTTCAACAACCCACGACACATTTTCTTTTTAGTGGTGACGGTCGACTGATTAACCCTCCACATAGTATTATTTGCAGACATTAGGTATTTTTCCCACTTACAACCCCATAGCTTTGTAACAGCTCAACCGATTTTCATTAAACATGTTATTTTGTAAAGTGCAAGTGATGTGCTTTTATTTGAGACCCCACTTAAGTATATTTGCAGACATACGGTTGTTCTTCCCCACTTTCACCCCCACAACTTCTAAACGGCTCAACCGATTTTCATCAAACATGTCTAAGAACACTCGCCCGTATGTCATCTTTAATACGAAAAAACTAAATAGAAATTGCTTCATCCGTTCGGGAGCTATGATGGCAGAGACAGACAGACAGACACGTCAAACTTATAACACCCCTCTTTTTGCTTCGGTGGTTAAAAAAGCAACCTCACTGCTGAAAAGTTGATTTAGTTCTTGGGTCTAGAAGGCGCACTTAATTTTGGGTGAGGTCTCTTCATCAGAACTCAAGTTACTTTGACCATTAGAATGACACACATAATAATTATTTAATCATTAATATACCTACAACTGATAATTTTTTTCAATGTGGCAGGATATCTATTCTACACTCTCAGTAATGGTATTTTAGCGCCGGTAGACAACAAACAAGGACATTATGTACTGAAGCCTGTTTATTTTGCGACACGTAATTAGGATGCAGAGTATATAAGTGTGTGTAGGATGTACTAATTCATTTATTCATTCAGGGGTGTAAATTTAACATATCTCTGTGCCCCTTGTATGAGTTTTTCTTATACGTAGTCGCTAGCGTCTGCGTTAGCGATTTAGTATGGCAAACCTATACAGCGCCTCTGGCGGATAGTAAGGCAACTAAGAATTTCCATTCAAAATCCTAACGCAGTCGCTAGCGTCTGCGTTAAGAAAAACTCATACTAGGGGCAATGTTTTGAAGCCAGAGGTCCTCTAAATCAGCATTCTTGTGAAGTAAGAAAAAACTTAGACATACAGTTTTCTGCAGTGGAGTTTGTGGCGCCGCTTCTTCTCTACTTGCGCTTTGTAAGTGGTGGTAAACTTAAAATAGGTATGATTGACAAGTGATAAGAATATCCTATATTGAAAATAAACAATTTCATTTCATTTCAGTGTCCCTTTTATGATTCAGCGTTATTTTAATGACCAGCCAACAACAATACGTCAATCTTCATTGGTTATGCTTTTGTTTGGTAAATTCCGCTACTAATCAGAGCACAACAATTTCCATGTTGCAAAATTGGTAACAGAATCGTTAATAGCCAGAATACAATTTCATTTATTCACGGAGCGAGCTGTTAGCTCTGCATTTTATGAGGTTGTTGCCGCAAGCATATAAAGAGTATGTAATTATATCTCGCAAAATGTAAATGACACGAAACAATGAAAATCTCGTTCAAAAGCGACTTTAAGTCTGTCCGCGCTTTGTAAGCGGTTACCTCAGAGTTTCAAATTTTAAATTACACTTAATACCAGTTGCATTAGGTTATACTTCTGCTGTTGCAAACGTCCAAAGGCTGCATTAGGCCTTTTTTGCTTTATGTTTTGCGGCCCTAGATAAATAAGAGAGATTTTTGTCCATATTCTTCAGATCAATTTTAATCAAGTTGAGTTGAAATCGTCCGTAGATAAGTCTAGTCAGAAGGCTTAGTGAAGCGGTGAAAGGACTTCACCTTAGTTATCATCTTGCAGATTTTCCTAACTAATAAAGTCCCTGAATTTTTGACACTGTACCACTTTCCAACACTAACCATAGGTGAAAGGCTAAGGTGTTATACTTTTCTCTTTAGCCCCCTGTACATATATACCAACTCTTAGGTAAGAAGATACAAGCAAGGTCCCGCTTCTAGATTACAGACACAAATTTAAAGGATGTATTTTATTTCCGCTAGGACTATAAATCTCTAGACAATGTTACAACTGTTACATTCAGAATTCAGTTTCATTTATACAAAAAGCGAGTTGTGTTGGTCTTGCATTTTATTATGTTATTCCCGCGAGTACATGGTATGAAAATATATAAATAAATAAATATATAGGGGACAAATATCGCAAAATGTAAATTACGCGTGCAATAGCAAGCTTCACTTAATTCAATATAGTCAAAGCAAATCTCATTAACAAGTTGTTTTAAGTCTGTAAACCATAAATTTGGAAAATGGCAGCCTGGGCTCCGGCCAAGGTTTCGTAATTCTATGCTGTAATTAGAATATCAATTTAAATTATTTTCCTGTTAATATATTTAGATAGGATATTTAATTTATATTAAATTACTAGCTACTAGGATTGCCTCTGTACGCCTACAGAGGGTAATTATTCTACGGAAAACACATTAGTACAATTACTTTCAGTCTGCTCTGTTAGCCCTAGCTGCCATCTGGTGGTTGTTAAAGAAACTGCGTCACAGTCCACTAGGCTAGAAACACTAACACTTACTTGATTCTACAGGAACGACTGATCTTTCAAACTACCCTTTGAGCAAGCCATTTAACCCAGCTACCACTGGAAGTGCTTTAACAAACACTTCAAAGACCTGGACACGGTTTTCGAGACTCAAACACTGAGGTATGCAGAACAACCCTGACAATATGAATGAACCTCCAACTATTCAGAAAGTAAGATGTTAGTTCTGCATTTTATAAGTTGTTCCCGCGAGCGGACTATGTAAATGTATCGGGTAAAATGTAAATGATACGGCAACCGAAGTAGAACACGCTGTGTGTAAGACCTTCATATGCTTTATATATGTAAAAAATGTGTATATATTTAGTGTGTTTTTATTTAGTTATGTTCTTGAAGACCTCAGCAGCTGTGGGTTTCAGAGACGACGTCTACGATAGAGCGAAGTACAAACGAGCAGTTAGAAGAGCGGACCCTGTCGCAAGACGGGACCCTCACTAGGAGTCTAATGATGATAATATCATCATCATCATCACTTCAGTCACAGGCTATCCACTGCTGGACAAAGGTCTCTCCCAAGGATTTCCAAAATGACCGCTTGGAAGTTCATCCAGCGCCTGCCTGCGACCTTCTTCGGTTCATCTGACCAACTGATCGGTAGGTGTCCGATGCTGCGCTTGACGGTGTGATGTTGATATAGATATATTTACTTTCCTCTTGTTCTACCTTTCATTGATAAATACCTTTTAGAGCAAACACTACTTAGTCTAAAATAAGAGGTTTCAACCTTTTAGTTGCAGTAAAAATAAAGCAAAATTCTCTTGTAATATAAAGTACAAGCAAGCGTCGAGTGGTTGTAAAGTTTTGACGTTAGTTTGTGCTAATAGGCACTTTAAACAAAACTGCGACACCTGTTTGACTTAACATAGTTTTTGTTGAAGTGTAGATATCATCTTCATGGTCTCTAAACATTGGCAGGTCATTATTCAATTTATGTTTGTGTCAATATGAATGAAGTTGTTTTCTATCTAGAACTATTACGCTCCAAAATGTTCCTGTAGATATTAATGTGCCGTACAGTTTTAAATATATTTATTATATACTTTTTACTAAAAGCTTCCACATGCGTTTAATGCTCTGCCCCAACCCAGAAACAGATTGCTTAGACGATAAGGCCACCTCTTCCACTTTTTTGTATGTATGTGTCCTATTTGTGAAATATTGGTTCAAGAAAGACTTTTGTTTATTTTATTTTTTGTAATAATAGATAATACAATATTCAATTATCATTATAGACGAGTGGCTTTAAGTACAAGCTGTACCGTAGTGATAAAATTCTTCAACTAAACCTAAAGAAGAAAAAGACCACTTCGCTCAGTATCCATTACCGCTGGATGAGGTGAACTATTTCTTATCTTATACATTCACTTCTAGAGCTACTGTTAGCTCAAGCTTAACACGATAAAATGTACCATATATTTTAATAGCAAGACCCTTATGGTATTTTTAAAAGCACTGACTTGTTTACTTACAAAGTAGGCAAAGAAACTTGAAATTTAAGTACTTCACCTTATCATATTATGCGAAAGTAAGCGAGATGTCTTTTTAAATCATATATTGATCTTTATCTTGCTTACACATTAGTTTTTGGATCGCTAAATAGTCATCACGCAGTAGGGCCTGTGCTAAGATTTGGGAAATACTCGTAGAAATTTTGTAGGTAATTGATCAGCTAACTGTGGACTCCTAATCAAGAATATACCACCCTATCTTCCTATTAAGCCCACGAGAAAAAGACCAGTTTTTTGTACTCTTCTCCTTGTTCTTCTTTTCGAGTCATATGGACCCTATATTGACTTTGACCGGTACTTCACCGCCCAACATTTTTAATATTGATTACTCATCACGTCTTTTTACTTTATGTCGAATTCATCAATTTGCAATACTAATTTAAATAAAGAGAACTGTAAACGATGAAATATTTAAACTGAAATGGTAAACCAAACGGAAATAATTAATATCGGATAAAATAAATAGTTGTTCGGTTCGCAATCACGCAAAATAAACATTTTCATTTACAAAGGACGACTCTGTGGCTATTCTGAGACAACAAACAAAAGACAGCTTAATGGTGTCCTTGCGTGGTTCATTATGTCCATATTGCTTCTTAATGCTTCTTCATATAGTGTCAAAATATATGAATTGAGTCTTGTAAATATTGTTGCAGTTCTTAGAAATAGAGCGGCTGAGTTAACGTGCCTTCCGAAGCTCGGAATAATCTTAATTATCAGACAATCAGTTGGTTCAAGTCTGTAATGTCCCAACCAAACTGGAATTAACATAGTATACTTCCCATGGAAATCGAACTCACGACCTTTTATGGAGCATACGCCTTTATGTGAACCACAAAGGCAGTTATACTTTTAAGTAATTTTTTTCCGTGTAAGTTTTAAAAGAAAGAAAAAGAGGATTAAATTTCTTTTTATCACGTTTAAATAAGTACTGAATATTGTACTACTTACCTAATTTAAAAACATCGCAGAAATAAAAATAGTTACGAATCATAGAGCCAAAACAACGGGGACTTCCTGAAATTCCAAATAAGTTGATGATACGAATAAATTAAGATTAAAAACGGAACATAAACACAATTAAAAAAATAAACAAAGTCATTAAATTTATATTTGTCATTGTTCATAAACAAGGTTAGCATGTTACTAAGAATTATGGACGTTTCAAAATAAATAATTTCTAAACAATCAGGTTAGAAGAAAAACATACTTAGGCATCAAACCCATACTTACTATTTATATAGTAGCAGGTTAAAAATGGATTAACCCTAATGAAGTCTACAGCTCAATCAACTTTTTTGAGTGCAAATAAAAAAGTCTTTCGAGGTCGTTCCTGCTTGTGCCTTAATTGCTCTCCTCCTTTGTTTTCAGCTTATTTGTTTGGCGAGTCCGGAGTTGGGAACAGGGACGCATTCCTGGAAAATCTTTTAATACTCGACCTGTTAATCAGCATAGCCTTTTTTAAATACGTAAAGGTACGTATTTATTAGGTGGACATTTGGAGAATGTGACGGGAGCGACAGGGATATGCTCGACCGCCACAAAGGGAAGATCTTCCCGCCAGGCTAGGGTGTTATGCCTGGGGAACCGCGGCTCCGACGATGTCTTGTCGGAGGTTGTATTTATGCTCCAATCCGTAGAAACTTTGCAAGCGCGATTTAGACTTTCATAGTAATTTGCCATCTTGTATGCAATTCTGAGATTGTTGCTTTTAACGCCATCTGTGGTGCGTCTTTGTAGATATTGTTGTGGCGCTAGTGTCGCCACAGACATATTTTTATAATTATCAAAACTATTCATCATCATTTAAGCCGCAGAAAGGATTTCCAGAGTGATCGGTTGGAAGCTGCCTGCGACCTTCTTCAGATCATGTGCCCCTCTGGTCGGTTGGTATCCGATGCTGCGCTTGCCGATGTATACTCGCAATTCAAGAACCTTTCTGTCTCATTGGTCATCGGTTTTTCGTGCTATTTGCCCCGCTCATATGCCACTTCGGTGGTAACCCGCTTTGTTCTCCTCAGTAATTTATATTATTACAATAAGTAGATATACCCTACGCGGTTTTCGAGGCTCGGTTATTGTAAACTGAATAAAAAAGAAGTTCTGCATCAGTACAAAGAAAAAGCATAAGAATTATTGTCAGTCTGTCTGTCTATCTATTTATTTATTAAGGTATTCACAACAGATTGCAATCAGAAACATAATTCACACGAAAATAAATAACACTATAGGCAAGACTGAACTCCTGTTGCACAAAAAGCATGATAATTATAAACTTAGTTTAAATGCGTAGTCCGTAAGGACCCTTTTTCTTAGGAAAGCGTAGAGGCATATCACCGAATAATGAAAGATTAGTGCATGAGTCTTGCACTAGCCTGAATTTTTTAGGTTGACCAAATTTCAATGTCTTTGAATACAAATCAAATCAATCTCAATGTGGCATGGCCATGAACTTATATGTATCAATAAATAAGCATTTCCTTAATTTGTTTTTAGGTGTAAAACCATATATTCTTGTATCGCTTTTGGTTCTTCTTTTTCTTGTCGAGTCGAAATGGCTTTTGGTTCTTGAAACAAAATAATTGCTTAAGTACGTCATCTTTTATACTTATGTATTTCAGCTTTTTTAGATTCATTAATTAATATTCTGCCCCGTGCCTAACATAAGCGACTGTGGTATCTTTTCGGAGCGTTAATTCTATTTGTGTGAATATTGAATTTTCAAGCATTTCTTCCCTGAGGTAAAATAAGTGGTTTTTTAATTTATTCATCTTTCTCGTTATCATTTCAGTCGTGATAAAAGGGACTTTTGTAATTTATGCTAAAATTTTACTCGAAATTTACATGAGCTAAAAAGAAAGGTTTTCTTTAAAAAATCTCTTCTTCATCATCATCTTTATATTTCACATTTTAAAAAGTGATAAATATAAAATAATCATTATGATAATAAAAAATATAATTTTAAGGTTTTATTATTAGAAATTGTAATATAAATCCAAAGATTTAAAAAAGAAGATTATATTTTCACTGGACCTTATTAAAATAATTTAGTGTGGTTATACTTTAAGAAATTGTATAAAGTAATACAATGACATCATTCTTAGTTGATACAATGGAAAAAGGAAAATAAGGGATAACTACGACAAAAAAAAAACAAACAAACGGACAACACCACTAGAGCAAACTAGAGCGACACCATTCAAACTCATGGCATCGCTCTTTAGTTAGATTGTATGTATTTACTAACAATTTATGGACAAGGTCCAAAATAAATGAATTACATACTTATTTAGTTTAACGCAATTTCGTGTTACGTACTTTTGTGGTGTCGCAACTATGTAGTAAGATAATCAAAGTTAGTAAAATTGTTTATCATTCATAATGCAAGCATATAATCTGAGAAAACGAGGAAAACAATTTATCTAGTGTTAATTTATGGAAAAGTATAAAAAAAATTACAATACAATACAATACAATAAAAAAACCCTTTATTGCACAAAGAAAACAGAAAATAGGTTAACAAGAACTTTAATATAAAATGAAAAAGGCGGCCTTATCGCTAAAAGCAATTTCTTTCAGGCAACCTTTAGAAATGGTGGTAAATAATGAAATTGATAGACGGTAATGCGGGATATATAAACTTACTTAAAGTAGATACATGCCTAATAAGATAAACTTACATATACACATACATTAATACATATTAAAACATATGCCTAGAAGAATATACATACATAAATTCCTTAAACTTACTTGCAATGGGATAGGTGAAAGCTTTTACAATTCAATTATTCTATGCAACAAAGATATTTTTATTAAATTAGATATTTTCTCACTTTGAAGAACCGGTCAAGCGCTTTTTATTCTAAATACAAGGTTTCTACTACCTACAACGATGGAAGATAGTTTCACTTTGCAATATAGCATTCGTATTTGAAACGGATTAAAGTCTGAACTTATTTCCTGTCGATGTTTTACGGCGCCCGGCGCGACTCGGCACAGGAGTTATGACACGGGAATGCTTTTATATCAGCTTTCCTGGCTTTACAGAGATATCCGCGAAAATGTCTTGTTATATGTAAGTAGATATTGGCGTATTCTTCAGGTAAACCTTAATAAAATTTGAGATTGTATGTAACATTAAATACTTTAATTGACGTTTGCAAACGTGGTCTTTATAGAGTTCCTTAGCACACACAAATAACCTTATCTACTACAAATACTTATCTATAGTCTATGTTCATGATTAATTCTTAATTCTAGAAAAAAATACATTAGAACATGGAAAAATCATTTTAGAAACCTTGCACTTATTAGTTTTTAAGGTACATGTTTACAAACTTAACCATTTTTTTATATAATATGTTTTATGTGGTATGTATTTAATTGAATAAATAAATCTTTTAAATGTATTAAGAACTAACACGATACCTAAAACTAATATGAATTTTGCCAATTTATACAATTGCTTTGGGAAAACTGTCTGGTAGAAAAGTAAGTTAATGTTATGTTCCTATGATCAAATTAAATTGTATTCTGTGAACATTTTATCCTTTTACTTATTTTTTATATAATCCTAACTTCTCAACTAATATTATAAATGCGAATGTAAGTTTTTATATTTGTTTATTTGTGACCTCTTCACGCCCTATTTACTGAACCAATCTTCCTGAAATTTAGCGTATACATAGCTAGAAGCATTGAGAAGGACATAGGTTACCTTTCATCCCAGGAAAAAGCTCTGTCCCCGAGGGAAATTCATGCGGGCGAAGCCGCGGGCGAAAGCTAGTATTTATATAATAATTAAAGTCGTTTTATTTTTAAAATATAATTTAACATGCATACTTATACTACATGCAGTCGAAAATAGTTTAATGGAACTTATTAAACGTGAGGGTGTATCATAGATTAAAAAAAAAATCACGCGCGCGTTATTTGAAATTCTTTGGGGTTTATATAATAATACTACCTACTGTATACAGCCATCTCTTAAATTTATCTAGAACTTCTAATAAAAACATCAGCGAGGAAAGAGGGAGAGCCGCGAACAGCGTTAAACCTTGTGAATATCAAGAAGTACATGAAAATTGTGCTAGGTGGCGCTAGCTCGCAATTCAATTTTGTAGAGTTCCGTGCTTTACTATTTTTGTCTTTCATAGATATCCGAGCAGTATGTAATAGATGTCAGCTTACGTATTTCTCTGATAAAAGAACTGTTTATCTTTTTCTTCTTTCTTAATTTTTGAAAAAAAATATTTACTTACCTAAAATCTATCATTTGTAACCTACAATAATAGAGATATAGAGCAAGCTATGTGTATAAGTACTGCGTTTTTTTTAAATTTATTTCAATGACAATTCATTTTTCCGTTTTTCGCATTAAACCAGTGAGGTTAGAACAACGAACTTACATAGGTACTAGAGTTTAAAATTTTAGTTATAGTTCCTTGGGTTGAAAGAAAATGTATGCGGGAGATGAGTATACAGAAGTAATCGTACATCGTCATTTATTTTGTTTGGGAGTGCCATTGTATAATAAGTACCATAATTTTTTACATACATTTTTTCTGAGAAAGAAGGCTAGCGTAAATAGGTTAGATAATTTATTTTCACCTAGTCCGGCCACTACATAAAATTCACATACGTTGTAAATGGGGACGTACGATAAGAGTAGCCACATTCCTAATTCAAGGTAATGTTTTGTACGAAACCACTTGTTTTATGGCTCTTGATGCTGTTATTTGTATTCGTACTAAGAGAATAAAATGTTATCAGTGAAACAATATTATGAAGATTAATTAAATAGGTTTTTTTTTAAAGTACTATACTGAGAAAATGTTTGGGACCTAGAATCCAATAGTTTGATTATAGAAATGATTACTAAATAATAGTTTTTCTTCTTATAAATTGAGCAAAAAGAAGCAACGAATACTTCTAAAGTCATCGAGAGGCGTGATGATAAATGTATGTTTCTGTGATATGAATGTAACATACATTTATTTAGCAACATGGCCTTCCACCAAAAGTCCACGCTGTATGCAACAGACATCATAAGCCAAAGTGCCGATATTTTAAAAGAAATTGCAAGAAAACAGATGAACAATAAACCTATTTCTAGATCATTCAGACCATTCGCCCACTGACGCTTATCAGTGGACCCATTCACGAGTCGCCTTCGGGAGTTTGCCTACATTCTCTACCTTCTCTTTACTGTTCAAAAATTTCACTGTGGCACAAAAACAAAGGCTATAAAGTTCAGAATTGATTCAAAGTTCGTTGGGAAGGTGTGTTGGATGTTGTTTTGTATTTTTAGTACACATGTCACGTGCGCAGGGGTCAGAAGGGACATGCCAAACACTTCAGGAATAAGAGGATCCATTTTCTGAATGTGTTAGTATTTCATTGGCATTAACTTAGCCTTCTGATTGGCCTTTTGGAAGTTTATTTGTTCTCACATTGACCAGAAGTTGACCTGTCAATCATTATTAGATAATACAGCAGCAGGATGTGAACTGTTAAACATCAGGCTTTGTGCAACAATTATCTAACATGTTCGACCTTTACTAGGTCATCTCACTATGCCTCAGCACCCAAGCGGTCACTGGTGGCCACGTCACACTAGACTTCCGTTACCTACGGTAGCTGAAGAATAAATTAAAAAATTTGCTATGCTGCAAAAATGTACGGTTCCTACGTTTTCTGGGCTCACAAATCGGTCTATATGCCCCACCTGACTGCAATTACAGACAGCTAATTCGGTGACTTTACCCACCTAACCTTACTAAGCAAATTTGAGCTTTCTTAAAATCCTATTAAGTTCGTTTATAATATGAATCACTGAAAAGACGTATTGATTATATCTGAATTACTTTTGAAAATGCCACGAGAACAAGCTCCAGCCAGTCGTCAAATCTACCCAATATTTATTCCAATGTTTATAGAAACTCATTCAAACAAGCTGTGATTTATAAATTCATATCCTATCAATATTTAAATTCAGTGAACTGTGATACCCTGTAACTCGTTAAAACGCCAGACAGATATATTGATTTGATCGCGTGTTATTAAAATACGCATGAAGGTAAAAGACTTGTGGATATTTTTAAATCTATTCGCTCCTAAATATATATAGGGAAATAGTAAAAATATTTGGTGTTTGCATTTATCATGGTGCTTCAGCTAAAAGAAAACATTTTTTATTCATTCATCCATTTAATAAAAAGCACTAAGACTAAATAGAGGGAGAGAGATCTAGTAATAAAATGTATTTGGGTCAAAAGCTTCCTTCAAAAGAGATCGTGTCGCATTTGCAGTGTTGGCGAACGTATGTACTACGGTAAAAAAGTACGAATATCTATATCTATATCTTCTATATATTATATATATATATATATATAAGAAAGTCGTGTTAGTTACACTTTTTATAACTCGAGAACGGCTGAAGTGATTTGGCTGAAAATTGGTGTGGAGGTAGCTTAGAACCAGGAGAAGGACATAGGGTACCTTTCATCCGGGAAAAAAATCACTGATCCCGAGGGAAGTTCACGCGGGCAAAGCAGCGGGCATATCTTTATTATATATATAAAAGAAAGTCGTGTTAGTTACTCCACTTATAACTCAAGAACGGCTGAACCGATTTAGCTGAAAATTGTCAGTGAGGTAGTTTAGAGCCAGGAGAAGGACATAGGGTACCTTTCGTCTCGGGAAAAAGTTCCCGAGGGAAGTTCACGCGGGTAAAGTCGCGGGCAAAAGCTAGTAATCAATATTCACCAGCCGTGTAAATACCTGCGAGAAATCTAGCGGAATTTTATTTCTACTTATTTCATGAATGAAGTATTTAATATTTATTATTAAGATGTTTTTAGTAACTTAATATTACAATGAATATAATATATCTAATTACATACTTATTTCCCTATATGTACATTAAAACAAGGGTTGACATTGCAAGATCATATATGGCGAGCTGACGGATATTTTAAATGTTTATAAATGTAAACCAAGTTTTAAATTGTTCTTAAACTAACTTTATATTATTTTATTTTTTAAAAATAATGACAATTTACTTATTTTAATGCGTAATATCGGTTAATACCCGAAATAAATAATTATTATTCATTAAATTTCTTTTGTATTTCTAAATTGTGTTTTACATTTCAGAAATATTGATATTGTGTAAGGATAAATAAAATAAAATCTTGATTCTGAAACCTACCTGTTGGGAATTAATAAAAATATTGGTTATGTCAGGTCTAAACTTAGTCACCTATAGTAACTTTAAAGATCTAACAGGAGACATCTAGCAATTTTATTTTTTAGACATTATTAAGACGATACAAAAATAGAAACCATCACCTGAACCATTAAGCACGCAGCTTATAAACAAACATGTCACTTTTTGCTTATCTTCTAAAATTGGCATGGCAGGTGGGACTTTAAAAATAATGTGCAACCGTCTGCAATTTGGAGTGCGTCTGCGACTGACATTAAAGGCAGGTTGACGACACGCGCCAACCCGCTGATGGAACCGGTACATCCTACAATGGACGAGGTTCAGAGAAACCAAAAAACTGGAATGTTCGTTGGGATACTTAAAATGTCCTGTCATATGCTTGCAAAACTATAAGTAGCCTTACAGACAGCCGAAGTAGGTTCTGTTCAAATCTTTTAATCATTTTCATACAAATATGAACTATGCCCAATGTTATTACACTTTTCGTGCGCCCGAAGGGATCCGAAGTTTTCTCTACCGAGATCGTGGTCATCATTGTGAATCACGATGAGTGATGTTCTTTTTAATAGGGCGTCATTCTTAGCGGACTGCTGCTTTCCGGGTACCACGCGGTCTAGTGCCTTCAACTTTTCCGTGCACTACGATACGCTCTATGGATGTTTTCTCCTCACCCAGGTACAAAAAAAAATTATCTAGATCAAGAAAATAATAAAGAAGGGCGTAAAAAAATTCCTCCAGGGTCGGCAACGCGCTCGCAATGCTCCTGGTATTGCAGGTGTTTCATAGGCTGCGATTACCGCTTCCCATCAGGTGGGCCGTACGTCTGTTTGCCTACTTAATAGTATAAAAAAATCTACATTCTATTATATTCTACCCTAAATTGAAAAGGCCTACATATGTATTTCCTTCACTTAATTACCGCCAGCCGCCTCTGTTTATAGCTGCACATTAATTTAGAGAAGAAAAGATTCATACAGGCATATTTTCTTGAAATTTATTACTCCTATACGATTAAATCTTAATTATATTTTTGATAACTATTCAAATTTTAGTATATAAAACTTAGTTGACATTTAATTCATAATCTATATGTTTCAAAACGACGTAGGTATACAACTTCGACATCTAAGTATAAATTCGAGTTTAGTGTCCTCTGAATGACGTCCGATGTGCCCTCGACCTCAGCGGTCCTATCTCCAGACTTCAGATTCCAGACTGGGTTCATTGTGCCATTTATTTTTACCATAAATCTATTTTTTAATATTGCGTGTACATAAGTATTTTTTATTATATCATAAAAATATTACTTTAGGAACTATACATAAGATTGGCTTTTATACGTTCGTCTGAATGGGTAGCTCTCTCTCGTTTATTTCTGCCTCCCAACAACAATGCTTGTATTGTTGTGTTTTAGTTTTAAAAGTAAGAATCTTATATATATTAATATACTGGATACATCACAATCGTATATTAGATCTAGGAAATCGGACCGTGCTAGTTTGTGGCGTGATTGCCAATCTAATATTAGCTCTTTTAGGCAAAAACGACCCTCATGGAAGTAAATTTGGGATTCCAAAACACATTTTCACTTATGCGAAATAAACGATTTGAAACATATAAGTTGTATAGGTATATGTTAGTAACCGTTTTTCAAACACTTTTATGTTTGATACCACTCGATAGTTTTAGGAGAAAAAATTGTGACACCTAAACTGCCATTCTTATATTTTTCCATTTTAAAATACCCAGTGATACTTGCTCAACAAAGACGACTCTATAACGATGTATCATTTATCAAAATTGGTTAAGTCGTTTTTTGTTACGAGGGATCATAGAGACGTAAAGGTTAAACACCCTCTTTATTTGTTTTCGCTTTATAGTCTGGCGGGTTACTACCGTCTCTTAAAACCATGCAAGTTCCAGTGAGTAAGCGAGACAGCGCGATACAAGATGTAATGCGACATCCCCTTTACTCACTGGGTCTTGCATGGTTTTAAGAGATGGTGGTAAGCCACCTGGTAAAAAAATTTAAAACTTTGACAATATTCGGGGATGCCTTAAGCAGTTGCTTAACTTCTTCATAATCATCCTCGCCATCTGGTAGTTGTTAATCATACCACGTTAGAGGCCGAGAGACGGTTCCGAAGAACTCTGTCACCAGGGCGTGCATGGTCGTTTGACCGTGACGCCTACTCGAAATGATGATGATCCTCGCCACTTCCCGTTCCGCGGGGTCGGCTTTCCCAATCATGCGGCGCCTCTTGCATCGGTGCTAACGCAGTCGCTAGCGTCTGCGTTAGCGATTCAGTGCCCCTAGTATGAGTTTTTCTTAACGCAGACGCTAGCGACTGCGTTAGCGATTTAGTATGGCAAACCTGTACAGTGCTCTCAGTACTTTAAATGAGTGTCCCGAACATGTAACAGAAAATTTTCCACGCAACTTCGCTAGGCTTTGTATATCGATTTTCTTGGGGTTCGCAAGGCATTAAGTTGATTTAACAGAGTCATTATGTTGAACGAACGGCTTGGCTTTATTACAACCGTAAATAGAATATGCCACCCGGAAGGGTCATTTCACAATTTACTTGTCGCGACCTTTCATAGAACTAAATTGTCTTTACCAATTATGAATGAATATTGGAAGTACTAATTAATTTACAGGACGACAGAATATATTTAGCCTTGAGCTTTAGTTTGATAGCATTTTGTATACAACCAACCAACCAACAAAACAATCCAACCAACAAAAATATCCTTTGGACCTTAATTGTTTTATTAAATGACTTTAATTAGATAGTAGGTATAGTAATGGGTATCATCATAGATTAAAAAAAAAATTTGCGTCACTTTCGAACTTCTTCGGGTATCATAAATTTTAAACTTGTAATTTTTCTTGAAATTGAGATATGTAAGAAATAAATTTACATATTTAAATAAAAAATCGATTTAATTTTTATAAAAGCCTTAATTTAGCTTCCACTTTGTGTAATTTTTTAAATAGCCTTTATTGATTTATTTTATTTTCTGCGAAGTAATGTTTTATCATTGTACCCTATATAATAAACATTTCTTTGAAACTTTTAAAGAAGTCAAAAAGCAAATTTATTTACTAACCGGATGACCTTCATTGCGTAATCTTAATCCCACCAAAAACATACCTGTTAAAAAGAGGGCCAAGTTCCTATCAGCTAATTGTTCGCCTAAAAAAGTTTTGAAATCCAATCCAATGCCAAGTTTAGATGCACTTTAAAATAGATTAAAATCATATTCATTAACAGCCTGATCCACAATATTAACATTTACTAAGATAAATTGAACTTGGCAGGATTAATTGTATAATTAAATTAACTTATTTATATAATAAAATTAATTGAAAGAGATCATAAAGAACATAGGTCGAGCCCACACTCGACACTCAATAGTGATCAAACGACTGAAGTAGGAGAAGGGATTTACTAAGTACTAATTTAGATTACTATTAATATATACAAGAAATGATTCATCCAGAACCGCCATGCCATTGAAAAATACTGAAATTTTCCGTCCTTATACAAGACCGATTTTCATTCCTCGGAAAACTTTTATCGCTGTTAATTATCAAAGGTACGGCCGCCATTTCTGTAACCTGGTTTCAAAGTTAATTTCAGGCAATTGGGTCATGTCTAGTGCTCAATAAACTCTTAACGAACGTCTACTTAAGTTGCAGAATGCTCGAATAGTCAGGACGAGTTAAGAGCGTTTACACCGTCCGAAGCTGCCGCTTACTGACTTACTTCCTGCGGCACTACAACCCTTTGTGGGTCTTGGCCACGTATACTAGTTTTTTCCACCTATCACGTTTTCTCGCCTCCTTCCAGTTTCTAGATTTGCCCATCTTTCTAAGGTCTTCCATCACGCAGTCCAACCATGTGAAGCTGCTCCTAATTCATATAAAAAAATATTTCGAACTGCGATGGTTGTTTTTCTATTCCACATCAAAATTTTATCAAATTCGGTCATAAAATATATTGTTTGTTTAGAGTTCCATAGTCATATTAGGTATTTACTACATAAATATCTTTTATGGTTATCCAGAATTACAAATTAAATTATGTGGGTAATACTTAGGTATTTTGTTTGTGATGGGTGTTATGCTAGATTAACTTGACCAATTTATTTCTACCCTATAAAAATATAAAATGAAGGTGTGTTGTGTGTAAAAAATTAATAAAATAAAATTCGGAAATATTATTTTTCTTTTTGTCATTCGATTTTATGTTGTTAAATCTAATCTATGTAATGGAAAATTTGTATCAAATAAATCGAACCCTAAAATCTGAAATCGACGGAAATGAGAAATATAATCATTTTCTTCATTATGATTGGTGTAAGGGGGACAGAGCTGATTTATTTGTTTTTTTCCGCATTATAAAGTAAACACCTGGACTGCATCGGCTTACTTTTTTTTAATGGTTCAATATTACTTCTAGCTCCGAAGAGAACAATAGAACCCACAACGTTACGCGGTCTCATTAGACCTGATGTGATGGTCCAACGTCCTTGTTAAAGTTTAAGTTATATTAGATTGGAGATATAAGGGAGATGCTTATGTTCCGCAGTTGGCTTTTTGTGAATTTAATTATGATGATGTTTGAAATCTTTGAAATCCACTTTGGTTCCTGTTAAAGTCCAGATTCTAAAGGATTTTTTCCAAAGGATTTCAGGATAGCATTTATAACGAGTTGTAATACATGCCATAGAATATGCTAACTACTTTGACGCAGGTAAGAATAAATCTTTTTCTTAATTTCTAAATTATAGAAAACTGAAACAAAAGTCTCTTACATTTTAAACTACTTATTTAATGTTGATCAGTTCTGCTGTAGAATTTAAGAACATATATCAAAATATAGTAACGTTATTCATGATTATTCCGACAAACTTTCAAATAAGTATGTCATAAATTTCCGCTAAATATTTAAAGTTCTGGAGTTTGTATTATAATTTTATTTTTATAAACTTACAATTTTTAGATTACAGAGCTCTCTAGAACTCTTTATACTTCATGTGGTATGTTTATTACCTAAATATTAAATAATTCTACAATATTATTGAAACAAAATAATAAGAAAACCTACCTAAACCTATTTTTATTTGTTTTCAAAATCTTGCCATGTTATTAATAAAAAGTATTCAATTTACAATAACGAAACAAAACAACATGAAAGGCCACTCTAATTTTAAATTAGAAAAAATTGTTTTATTTTGATGTAACAGTATCATGATGAGATGGACATTGTGTTTGCGTTTGTTGTTTGTCCATTAGCCTTCTCTTCACATAATAATACATTATTAGACGATTTAAGCTCTGGGCGTTGATTCATACCGCTTCTACCACGGAGGTAGACCACCCAGGTTGCCCATAGGGTGGGTAGAGTTCTATCGTGATCTAAATATGTTACAGTAATATGTAATTGTATTAATCTGACTATGAGTTGAAAAATCTGATATAAATAGCTTTGACGATCAAAAAGATACTGCTAACCTCAGTGTTTGTATAATAATTAAAATAGGAATTTAACTTGAACATAAATATTATATAATATAAATAGTGACTAACCCCCCCAGCTTCGCATGGGCATAAAAACCTTCAACTTGAATTACTTTATCTTTTAAAAAAACCGTATTCAAATCCGTTGCGTATTAAAGGTTTTAGCATACAAAGGGACATAGGGACAGAAAAAGGGACTTTATTTTATACTATGTAGTGATAGTGCAGTGATACTTACAATTAGCTTAAAAGATTTTTGAATGAAAATATTCATCGATTTATTTCGATACATATAGAGATAAAATTTCATGTGTGTGGATAGAAAAGAGAAATCAAAACTTTACATAATAATTTAACATAAAAATTATATGTTCGTTTCAAGCCATCATAATTATTAACAACTTGGTCGCAGGAAGCCCATTTTACTCATGCCTATTTTATACTAAACAATTTTATACGACATGGATTAGTATTTTTTCTGATACGACACGCTATGACAGGAAGTGTATGTCAAACTCTAATTACATTTTATATCTATTTCAAATTTTGATTAAACTACCTATACGGATGATTTGTAATTGTACCCTAATTTTCTGTACAAATTGTTTTCACAGGTGTGTTGGTTGGGTAGTGTGGGTGAAAAGAGTAATATTTCACGTTTCCATGGCACCTGATTCCTGCAACAAAGGGTAGTACACCCCCCAAGTATAAAATTTCCCAGATCTGATAGTTAAAATAATGGTAGTTCACGTTCAAAATCTTTTTTTGTACTTTAATTTTATGGTTTACTGCCATTGGACATTCATATGTATGAATACCTAAATGAAATGAAATAAGCTCGACATTGCTGTGTTGTTGAAACTTAACGATTTTGCTATGAGTTCTCACTGTTCATCTCTTACTATTGGGCGAAAGCCCCTTTCCAAGCATAATTCTTTACCATGGCTTGACTTTCCTATCATCCGATATCCATCAGTTAGGTTGCGTCCAAAATAAAAAAAAAAGAATAAATCAGCTAGGTTGTAATGAAATGAGATGTAATTAATCACCTATTTTCATTTCAGTCCTTAATAATAATATTTATTTTATTGCAATATTAGTCCTGAAGTCAAACTTACAAAGTTGTCAGAATCACTCGCCTTTATCAGAAAACTAATCTAGAATTGGAAAAAAAGGTTGTTTTATGAATAGGTAGGTGGCGATTTATAACTCCAGTGCAACTGACTTACCTTCCACTGGAGTCACCTCTAGACGAAGAAAATTCTCAACATTCATTCAATATTATTAAGTAGATTATCCTTTGAGTTTCAAGTTTCATTTGATTCAAGAAAGCTCTCTATAGACGAAAGAAAAAAGTTTCACGGTTATAAAAAACCGCTCTCAAGCACCAATATTTATAAAAGCACTATAATTTTATAAATTTGATTAAAATAAATTTAATATCTTTCAATTCCTCTGAAATCACATGAGGCACAGTTCACTTCAAAGAGTTGAGTTAATCGAAACAATAGTATTAGAAATTGTATTTGAAGGGTACGTAATGTCGCCCCCAACCGATAAGGTCCCATTTAACACGAAAGCCTACTAAATAATTGAAAAACGTATAGAGCCCCCTCTCGTATTCGTTTATAAATTAGTCAAAAGAAAAGCGGAGAACCGAGAAATTGGATAAGTATATTTTTACTTCAAATAATATTAACGCTACATTTTACAAACGTAAGTTTAATAATCTAAAAGACACTTAAGGTAGCTTTTCTGTCTATATTTTTATTTTTGTTGGTTTAATTTATGCTTGATGTGTATTAACTATTTATTTTCTGGAATGTATTTTATGTTTATAAAATTATATTGAACTAGCTGTATCCATCCTTAACTATAACCATACCAAATTTCATCAAAATCGGTTCAGCAGTTTAACCGTAAAAGTTTAACAGATAGACTTTCGCGCTATAATATTAGTATGGAAGTATGGATGTATTATTTATTTATTTAAATTACGTCCACTTATGGAAGGAGTATGGACTCCTTTGATATTGATATCGGAAATTGGGTCACAGCACGGTTCCTATCTCAGTCAGCTAATCCCAAGGATTTGTATTCGTTAATTACGGGACCACCCAGGTAGACGCGTCGGGAACACGGTCGTTAGGACCGAATATCTAACATTAAATTAGGACCATTTTAGTGTGATTACTTTTAGGATGTTAGTCTTTACATACTTATGTGTAATCTATTTTAATGTTAAATCTCTCAAAGCTTATAACTGTAGGTTATTTGTTTACTAAATTATTTCCGATACTTAAGTACATGTTGGGCTTGGCGATATTTTTAATGAACAAATCACACAGTTTGAGAAGTAAGTTTTTTAACTTGCGTTATGATTATGATTATTAATACATACAATACATAAACATCCAAAACCCAGAACAATTCGAAAAGAAAAACTCTTTTTTAACTTGCTGTAACTAGGGACTAGTGGTTCTGTGAACAGTAGACCTCGCGAACCACGTCCGTTAACCCAGATTTCCTTTTTTGAAAATATAAATAAAAATAAAAAAACTTATCTATGACCAATAACGAAACTATTACTTTGTAAAAGAAACATCTTGCGGCCAGTGATATAAGCAATATAACAATATAGCAAACTTCCCCCATATTTGCCCCCATTTTCCCCCAATCAAAAAAAAAGCTTTAGCCATAAATTTCAAAAAAAAAACAAAGGAACACGTGTGCTAAGTTTCATTAGGATCCGTTCGTAAACAATGTCACAGAAAACTTTCCTCATTTTTTCCCCCATTTTCCCTCCAATCAAAAAAATCTCTCGACAAAAAATTGCAAATAAATTAAGGAACACGTGTGCCAAGTTTCATTAGGATCCGTTCAGAAATGCGACCTCTAGCCCGGAACAAACAGACAGACAGACAGACATTCGGACAAAAGCAAAATTTGCCAGTCTCGAAATGGAGACTCTCGCTCGCTTCGCTCGCTCGGTCAATTAAACACTAATATCCTCCAGATTTGCGGGGTGTCATCAAGTCAAAAAAAGACTAAAATTTAATGTTTTTTGCAAAATATATATATATATATATATACTTATTTAGCGAATCATGTTCTTACGCCACGTGATCAAATCTCGCACTTAGCCACGTTTTATAAATAGTTTCCAATTAATCTTACTACGAAGGTAATTAAAGTTATACCATCAAAAGTTTTGGTAAAGACAGCTGACAGTGATATGCTCACATGACTGACATATTACCTTGGCATTTTATATATCTCATGAATAAATAACCTTAGTTTATCATTGCCGAAATAATAAAACCTAAGTACAAACAATAGAAGTCTCGTCGCTCTTTCGCACAATAAGGATTAAGTCCAGATTTATACCATGATAATAAATAAGAAATTGGTAATGATGCTAATAGGCAAAATCAATCTTATTTTTAAATATATCAAAAAGACTTATTGGACATGCGAATGTTCAGACACTCCGTGTTTTAAACGATACATTTATACAGGCGCTGGGCTACTGGGATAATGCTATAATAAGAGATTAATAAATTAATGTACATTGACAACATCTATATATATGTATCTAAAAAAAAGTCGTGTTAGTTACACCTTTTATAACTCAAGAACGTCTAAACTGATTTGGCTAAAACTTAGTGGGGAGGTAGCTTAGAACTAGGAGAAGGACAAAGGGTACCCTTCATCCCGGGAAAAAGTTCCCGTGATAAATTCACGCAGACGAAGCCGCGAGCAAAAGCTGCAACTTCATCCGTATAGAAATTAACATAAAAGGTTTTCGTTCATATCGGAATTTATAGAAAAACTAAAATCAATCAGTTTCACTCTTATTTTTATTTCATGGCAAAATATTTTATTTATCTATTATCCAAATAAGCTGCAATTTTTTCACTTCATGGCAAAATAAATGGTACAAAAAAAATGCGCAAAATATACCATTACATTTTCTCTCTGTCTCTTTCGGGCAAGTTTTCGTAATAGCTCACATTATCATTTTCCAGCATTTAATAGCTTAAGTTTCCTGTGATATCTAACAAACTAACCACATTAGATATAGCATTAAGAAGTGGGTTCAACAAATATAACCAAACTTGTCACTTGACAACTAGCGAGGGTGAAAATACCCCTCGGCTATAATGACGAAGTACTTTAGTTATCCCCATTACAAGCCACGAATGAAAATGATATAGGGAAAATATGCTTTTCATGTTCCTTTACGTCGTTTTAATCCTATTTATTACGTTATAGAGCAGTTTTTATTACATCGTGTTATTAATTTGGTCCCTACTCAAGTTTTAATTTTTTTTATTTGAAGTTATTTGAGATTTGTGATTTTTTTTCTTTACACAATTAATTAAAAGTTATGTATAATTTCAGATAATACTTATGTTTATACTTATGTCTTGTAATTTTTGTTTTAATTATTAAGTTTATTTTTACATATTTTAATAACTGTGCAATAACATATTTGGATTTTAAACTAATGCTGTGTAAGACGAATGAAAGTTATTTGCGATGCCTATAGGTACCTACCTATATGTGTTATATGGGTGTTATGTAGAGTAAATTAAATTTCCCAGCTGCTAACGTTGTATATTTGACAATTTTCGAGCTTTCATATTCAATTCAAACCAAAACTAGTAAATTCTCAATGTAGAGATATATATTTTTTACTTGTATTTGTCATAAGACAAATGACAAATACCTAAATTATAAACCACAGAGGTCATAAGCACAAACACTAAAGTGGTTAGGTATAAATTTGGATAAAATTCTTATGGGAACAGGGATTATGATATGGTCAGGTTTTTTTCAGCGACTAAGTAAATAGCGTACTCGCAAACCTAGTATTTATATCGAACCATACACAATCGAATATCATATAATATCAAAGACATTTAAAATATATGCCTAATGCACTCTACCCTCTTACATCTAACGTTTGACGTTTAAAAATGTGCGTGATTTCTCACGAGTTCCATTTAAACGTACAAATAGGTATCGTAACCCTTAAATAGTGGCTATACATCACTGTCACAGAAGGCTACGACGCTCGCTTCCCATAGATAAGCCTGAATAGCCCCTTTAACTACACCTATTTCTGGCGATCCAAAGAATGTTGACTCGGATCTGATTATGATAAATTTATTTTACTTAGAATGGAATAGCTTGTAAGGCTCGAAAGGTTCGTATTATTATACGAAATTAAAAATTTGTGTAGTAAGCAAAGGTTTAGCGTAACTCTACGACGCCTTTTAAACGGACGTCAAGTAAGTAAAGTATTATATAAATACTTTATATACTCTACATCTTCTTACGTTTGAAAGTTGGTTACATTCCAACCTTGACTATTTTATGAAGATGAGAAATAAACTATAAGTCTACATTAATTTACGTAAGTAATCACCAATATTGTTTATGTAATTACGGTCTGCTCTGCGCTGGAGTGTACTTTGTGTAAACTCTCAATCATTAATTTATTTCTGGCTATGATTAACCCTGACCGCATATTACAGGAATAGATCTTTCTGTTTACTTAATAAATAAAGGTGTTATGGTTTAGACTGGATTACAAGTAACTACTTAAAAACAAGTGAAAATACGAAATTCTACATCTAAAACAATGAAATAATTCTAAAACTGAAAAGGTTCAAGAAATGAGAAAGTAATATAGTAAGTACTCATAAATTAAAAAATAAATTATTTATATAGATATATTATAGACAAATTTAAACATTCATGAGAGCCATATTAAAATTATAAATGCAATATGAAGTACCTAACTTGGGATGTATTTACAAATTCACAGTTACATACTGATGATGATTTTAAAATTTGATACAGAGAATATTATGTATTTACATTCATTAACATTAACACGGACGGAGCCGCGAATAGGTTTAAAATCTTTTAAATTAAACTTTGGAACCACTGCTACTAATATTTGAAAAATTATTTAATCATTCAAAAGTTACCTTATTCTGTATGAACATATAAGGCTTATATACTTAGCAGAATTATGCAGACGTAGCCACGAACCTGTCTGATTGTAGAAATTATAAAGTATTTACTGCTATATATTTTTTTTTTTGTTAAAAGGTCTGTCAAGTCGACACAGCGTATCTTATATATAATATGCAACATGTAATCATGCGAAGTGGTTCATTTAACATAATTCATTTAGATACCTGCTAGTGCATTAGCTAATGCATCGAATCTGATTATCTTTCATTCTCTATTGTCCTGCGCAGGTAGAATGCCAGGACAAAGGCATCGGAAGCCGACCGATAATAATGCGGCTTTGCTCTCCTTGCTTCATACAATGAGCATCGTTTTGAAAATAATCTTTTTAATTGGATTATGTCACAGTATTCTATGTAGAAATTTGCATATTATTTATCATAGCCGTTTCTATATATTATTAGACATTTATAATTGTATAATAATAAATAGATTTGAGTATTTAAAAATTGTTTATCCACGTATAATAATCGGAGTATTTTTTTTTTGTATGACTTACCTTTAGAAAAACTGTTGCTATAAATATTATAAGTATAATTAAAATTTTCGTCCTAGCAAATTGCCACTTTTAAGTTAAGATTGGCTCTCATTTTGACGACAACACTTGGATCTCCAATATCCTGTATATATATCTCTTGGATATCCTGGAATATCGAATTGAGAGGATTTTCCACATATATCAATTTTATTCATCATACAATACACCAGGAATTTATAAGTGTAATCGGATTTATTACTTTGTTGATATGAATTAAAGCTGCATTTCCCACAAGATTTATTATTTTATTTAACTTGAAGTATTATAACATCCTAATTGCTATGTCGCCGTCGCGTCGCGTCGTCATGTCGTGTCGTCTTATCGCTCATCGTATCACTGCCAGAAGCAGTAGACGACTCGATAAGGCCGCAAGGAGCTCTCTTCTTGTCCCAACAATTGTAAAGTTGACGTTTATTGTTACTATAGGACATTTATTATATAACGGACTATCAAAATTTTAAAAGCAGTAGTAGATGAAACTAGAATTTTAGCCGTTATTTCAAAATATCAAATCATTTTCTGCACCGCACATATACTCTAAATCATGCTTTGAGTAACAGTTACATTATCATCTTCGGTTTTCCTACGTATTTTTGTGTTAAATAAATAATACATTGTAAAATTCCTGCACTTGCTACTTTGTAATAAAGTAGTTAAATATAGCTACAATATTTTCTAAAAAAAAAAAAGGAAAACAGTATTTCTACCGCCTGTTCATAACGCGCCTAACAAGACCTTCCAATCCAGAACCAGATGTTAACGACCTCTTTACTTTCAGGTACTCTACCGGTGCACAAATCTGCAGAATCTACATAAACATGCCTGCGTCAGACGTGCAGTGGTTTCAAAATAAAAACATCCGTCGTTGAAGGTACCGTGCGGGCAGCGGGAACGCAGCGAACATCGTGCGAATGCAATGAACGCGATCTTTACCTCACCGACTCAACTCGCTCAGTCCGGACATGGCCGCGGGCGGGGCGGCACGTGTCGTGCGCGCCTCGCGATAATTATTGTTTTTATCTGCACCATTGTTTTATTCCATCCGAATACAATCGATACGAGATTCCAGTGTAACCAGATGGCCTAAAAGCGATTTTGATGCAATTTTAGTGGTTAAACTCATATTTGTGACAATACAGTGTTATCTAGATATAGATAGGCACATGAAGGTGGCTTATTGACAAGTGAAACTCTTTATTGTCCCATTGAATACGCCTCTGTTTGCATTTGTTGATGAACTGAAAACGTGCTAGTGGTCCCTGTTGTAAAGAAAAGCATGCAAATCAATAAACGAATGGATACCCAGCTACGAGCAACCGAGAGCTCTTACTGTGCGGTTTATATCTCCGTTGCATATTGATTGCTTCTCAACCAGGATCACTGCAAATTGTCAGTTACGGTGAGTAATGATAGAAATAAGTGAGAATTCTGATGAATGTTTTAAAAGGTAAGATAAAGGTAAAGGTGAGATAACTATTGTCGACACAACAAAATTAGATAGAACTGATTACGATATAGAAACAAAAGAAAATGTAATTTTGAAGAAAAGGAGACTGAAAATCTTTAAAGATATTGATGGACTAGAGGGCATTCTAAGTGTACACAAAACTCCAAAATTCTCTACAGTCTCATTCGTCCATGTAACGTAGAATTACTTAATACCAAGCTGGAATTGACTGTACTAGGTAATTACTTATTTTTTTGAATAGCAAGATCCCATTTAATAATTAATTTCTCATTACATCTTAGTCTTTTCCTATATTCTAATGAAAATGATGGATATGTTTTTATATGATTTGAATTACCTAGATTAAACAAAGATTATTTCATTTCTATTTTTTGCACTTAGGTTGCAGAAAATTAAATAAAATAGAAGTACCTACTTACTACAAAACCTTTAGAAGTTCAAAATAACAGAGATAATTTTGTAAGAGTTTGAAGAAAACAACAACAACAATAATTTACAAACCGTTCAAGGTGTTTTGATCAATTATGAAGCCCATTTATATATACAATTTAAATAATCACTATCAAAAGAAAGGAAATTAAACTGACAAATTTAATACCACTCAAGTTATTAGAAGCTCTAAACTCGATTTGATTTTTTGAAACAAAAACTCATTGGTTGTTTCATTATCTTTGTTGCTAGCGTTTGATGAATATTCACGCCCACCGCAATATACACTTTTTGCACAACTTTTTGTTGATAAAGCAAAAAAAAACTAACGAAGCGAACGTGAGTAGTTTAGGCCAACTGCCAATTGAAGCCGTTAAGAGAAACATTTCCAAGACGAGAGCAGTAAACACAAGAGACATAACGGGCGATGACACATGTCAGTGCTCATGTTGTTTAGAAATCAAAAAATCTGTCAACCATTTGGAGAACAGCAAGGAGAAGCTAAAACACTTCAAAAGATTTATGATGATTCTAAAATAGAACTTAATACAAAATATACACTATCTGATCAGTCAACTACTACACAATTGGCTTGAAAATCTGATAAGTATCTAATAATCACAAGAAGGTGTCACTATGCAGCAATGGACTACTTATTGTTTCGAACCATATAAGGAAATGATTTCAACAGCTCAAATACACGAACTGGTTAGATCTTCTCTCAATGGTACAATGTATTAAGTTTTTTTATAGATGTATCCTCAATAGTAAAGATTAAGATCATTACTTTAATTGTTGACTGGCACAATTTTTTAACATTTTGTAATTTTTGCGATAATTTTTTGAACATAACGTAAGAGGTTAAATGAGGTTATCCGTATTGACTGTAATTTGTAAGGCTACCTGGCCGGCCTCGAGGCCGACCCTCAGTTACGGCCATAACAATGGAACTGGAACCAAGAATGAGGCACAAGTAGTGCACGTTCTTTTACTTTGGAAGTGTTAAAAATGCCTGTATAAATCACTCTTTTCAATATATGTATTACGACTTGCAAGTGCAAGTACTTCATATAAGTCGGCAATTAATTCTCTGGGTCCTATTTAGAATCATATAAAGCATCTTACGTATTACTCGGCTTATAGATAGATAAAAATATATAAGTATTTTTATGTTGTACCTACCTGTCAGTAAAAACAAAAATCACCTATTCCATGTTCACACATCTAGCAAGTCTACATCAAACAACCGCAAAATAACCTTTCTCAGCTGTTTCCTGGTACACATAAAAGACTTCTTGTTCAAAGAATATAGCAGGCAAAATACTAACAAGAAATATGGAAGCGCAGTTGCAGAGCACAGCTGACGGCAGGGGAGCAACCAGTTTTACCACCTGGTCCAAACAAGCTATTTTTTTTATTTTATCCTTACCAAAATTCTGATTCCAATGTTGCAATTTCAAGAGAAGAGAATATGGATACAAATTTACATCATATATTTAACACTAAATGAAAGTTACCATCGATCAATCTTTAAAGCGACTTACGATTACCGCTCTTACTAACGACGCCAACCAATTAATTTCTTCACTTGAGAGCTAGATTCTCGCATACTGCTATGCTCTATTGTTAATTTTTGTACCTACATACACTTTCTATGATGATTTCGAACGAAATAAAAGTTATGTGATTCAATATCCTCTCATTCTCGAGTTTCGTGACTCAGTGGTTTGCAGTTTTACTACTTCAAAGATTTGCATCTGCCTCAGCTAGAAATGATGAAACTTAAAAAAATGACAAAAAGAGATTAATTATATGATAAAACTGAGCAGAACTCTCTTAAGCAGGTAGGTATACGAAGAGAAATAAATCCAAATGAAATGGCTAACGGAATGGAAATAAGAAGTTATAAACTGGTACCGCTGTATGTATATTGAAAATTTTATGTAGTTACAACGAGATACAATAAGCATGCATTGAGTCTACCTATTATATATTTTAATGTAATAATGCTTTGAATACATAGTTTTCTTAGGTAATAATGGTCACATTCACACAAATGTGTAGTAATATTTGCGCAAATGTAGAACAATATTGTAAAGACACTTTCGCTTGGCCGGCGCAGGCTATTTTCGTACTTATGAGAAAATTACAAGCCTTTTTACCAGCCTTTGACAGTAGTTGTCATAATTAGGTACCTTTTGAAACATCCTAACATACCTCCACTTTGATTCATCCTATTGATATTCAAAACTGTTTTGTGGCCAGAAATTCCTGTGGCCTGTGATTCATCACACATTTTTACCCAGGAGGTTTTTCATTCTTTTTTTTATTCATCATAACTATATTCATTTATTTTCAGCTGTGATTCCAAACATTTCTTGTTAACTGATTTACTGTCTATAAAATTGCAAAAGTAGTTATAAAAGTAATTTAATTCAAATTCCTTTTATTTAAATTGTTTTCTCCATATGTGATTCGTTGGTTAAGAACCAGAAAGCTGTCCAGTTAAATGTATCTAAAATACGTAATTTGAACTGTTGAATAGTTGACAGTTATCTGACAAATATTTGCAGCATCAATTACTCCACAATATAGGGAACACTTTACAGCTTTAGGCATGTTCTTTCATTATGTTTATTTAAATTTGCTGCTTAGCGCGAGAGTAATCTTCGATCTTAGTCTAAACTAGCTTAGATTTATAGTTAGTTCAGGAACTTTGTAATTTTAACTTTTAGATATCTGAATTAAAGCCATATATCGTAGATATGGTTGTAATTCAAGTTTGTAGTCCAAGTTCAGAGGCAACTAAATAAATAACAGCCTATTAGTAGATATTTTTTTATTTTAAGTAATTTTAATGAATATTGAGAATAAAACATTTTCAGCTGGGTAATACAGAATTATGTGTTTTTAGTGCAATATATAGTATTTGTATTTAGTAAGCGATTACCCATCAATTTCAATAAAATTAACCTGACTCCCATATGCTAAATTAAAACAGAAACTTCTAATTTCGCTTCTAAATATTCATCATTCAATTTTCAAATTCATAAGGTTGACCTAGTGGCATGGCCGGCTTTAATATTGTACGATTGTGTTTAAGGTTAATTAAACAACTCTCGCACATTTTTATTAAAATACTTTCGCACAAATTTACTTTCGTTTATTGTAATGTTATTAAAATTCTCATTCTTTTGTTTTAAGTGTCTTTTATTGTTAGCCTATTTAGCAGAATGAGTGTTCGTGAAATGGTTTACTTAAAGTATATGCATTTTGTGACTTTGTAATAAAAATATATATATTACCTACTTTTGTAATTAATCATTTTCAGGCTCGTAGAATCCAGTCACAATAGTAAAACTACTGTTAGTTATGTGACAATTTTGTTCGCTACCTGAACGAGGGTATCAAAAATTTTGTTATCACATAATTACTCACTTTTTTATTTGTCCTAACAAAAATGTAAATTTACATAGACAAAATATTTACTTATATTAGTATTTTTATGCTACTGCAAACAGGACTACGATGAAATGTATCAGTATATATTCTAAAAAGTTTGTTTGAACGCTTTATATTAAGAATATTAGTAGGAATAAAAAATGATTTTGCATAAAACCCTATAAGAAAGGTAGGTCATATACACACGACAGGCGTGTGAAATATCAGAGCACAGCTAGTATGTAATAATTATGTACCCGAAATATAAAGCACGAAGATAAATATAGTATGACAACACAGAACCAAGCCATATATGATCAGGCATTACGTGAGCAAATGGCTACAATTAGGTTGCTTTCCCACGCAGAGACAGCGGCCTACGCTATATACTGTGATCTGAGTACAGCGAGAGAAACTAAAAACAATGCAATCATTCGTCTTCTTGTGATAATGTTAGGTAAACTTTAATTAATATCAACTTCCGCTACTGTGATGTACAACAAACTAGTCATTCTAGACAAATATTTATTAAACTAGGGTAAAGTTCAAATAATGTTTGAACTATATTATTTCAGGTTAGGTATTATCTGAATTCCCGCAATAAAATTAGCCAGAGCAAAGTTCAAAGAACGAAAAATTTGTTTTTTAATGATGTCATGTCACTAAGCTATAAAATGTTTATATATGTATATCATTATAATTAATAAATAAATAAAAATTATCGATTCCTGATATAAAACGAGGGTAGCACAAAACCTGATTGATTGTGCTGTAATGAAAATAAAAATTAAGAAAATATTAAAGGAAGTATAAACCTCTACACCAGCCCATGCAGCTTCTGGATGTGACAGTAAAAAAGAAGTAAGTAACGGTCTTAAATATCAAAATGAAAATAATAATTCTCTTAAATTTTCGATAGCACTAAGGCGTGGCCCTCTAACTCTAACCCACGCGGAAACATTCCCGAATTTGTCGATACTTGAAACATTTTGGACAACAGACTGCTTCATGCGATTCCCAGGCCGGCCCTTGACACGCTCTACAAATATTTGGACAACACCTTTGAAGGAGATCGTGGAAAAAAGACAACCTTCAAGCGTCGTTGCCTATTAGAATTTATAGCACTTATATTTATGTTTGTCCCTTTGCGATGACGCAAAAACTGTAGACATTAGGTAATTAAATTACTTCTTTTCAAAGTGGTTTCACGGTCCATGACTGTTATTTATTAACAACCTTTTGCAGTTTAAAAAGGTGAAATATGTATGTCTTGTAAAAGTTCTAAGTGAAAAACAAAGAGTGGAGGACAAAAATGCAATTTTTTTATACGATGAGGTTGGTAATCAATCATACAAGATCAATTAAACCAGCATAGAATAAGCGCTACATCGGACACCCACGTATAATGACCAGATGGTCAGATGACCTAAAGACGGTCGCAGGCAGGCGCTGGGTACAGGCCGCTTCTGGTCATTTTTGAAATCCTTGGGGCAGGCCTATGTCCAGCTGTGGACAGCCTGCGGCTGAAATAATGATGGTGATCTACTGAACCAATCTCTCTAAAATTTTGTATACACTTACAAGTATTGTGAAGGACATACGGTACCTTTCATCCTGGGAAAAAGCACTGATCCCGAAGGAAGTTCACGCGACCAAAAGCTAGTAACTTATACGATACATACAGCAAAGTCATAAGTTTAAATTTATTTTAATGGACCTTAGATTCAGATGGCTCAAGCGATTAATACCCTGAACACCTTGGAGCCTAAGCCTCATAAATGCTACTATCAACAAATCTAATATGTTAATAACGGTATAGTACAATAGGACCATATTTCAATATCGATTTGCATAACTTGAAAATGGGTACTTGGGTATATCCAACAAGGAACGTAAAAGTACTCCAATTATCTTCTTGTAGAGTTTGAATGAATTTAAATACGTTTTAAGTTATGTTTTATTTAACTGACTTACTATACTAATATACATTGTGGTAGTCTTATTTAAAACTATCCTTTCATGTGTCAAATTATTAATGTTTTTTTTATATTGAAATATGCTAATTAAGTCTCTTAAGTAATTTAAATTTAATTAATCAAACATTAATGCATAATATCTAATTTCTAAGCAATTTGGATATACATAAGATTTTACATTGATCAATTATGTGTAATGTAACTGTTAATACCGTAGCTTGTACTGTTAACATCTCAAGTTCTTATGTAATCTATTGTCGTCGTGCCATAGCCCGGGGTGTACCAGAAAAAGCCATGGAGTTTTGCAATCTGACGGTGTCATGAGACTTTCTCTTATAATCTTATTTGCTTATTTATTAAAGGGCTGATGTTGTTTTCATGGCTGACTATGATCTAATATTCTTGTTTTCTCTCAATCAAATCAATGATTGGTTTACCTAGACTGTCAACAAAGAAATAAACAGGTCGCTAATGACGATATTAATCACTAACCTTAAGGCGCATATAAAAACCATATTTGATACTAGCGACCCGCCCGGCTTCGCATGGGCATAAAAACCTTCCTCTTGAATCACACTATCTATAAAAAAAAACCGCATCAAAATCCGTTGCGTAGTTTTTAAGATTTAAGCATACAAAGGGACATAGGGACAGAGAAAGCGACTTTGTTTTATACTGTGTAGTGATGAGAATTTGACCAACTACAAATGCTAAGACTGCATAAATGATATTCATTTTTATGTGGCTAATCAGATCTTTTGCAAATTTTATTTCCACTGGATGTACCCCGCTTCCAGAATGAAATAGATAACAGGGTTTAATTAAATTACCTAGGCAAATCTTGTCAATAAAATAAAGCATCACCTTTTTGGGTAAACCATCACCTTTTTGGGTTTATAGTAGAAAAAAATACAACATTCAAATATTGACCGTCATTGAAGATCGAAATGACTCAGAATACGCTTTTGGTTTTATCGAATTGATTTGCCTCGCTAAATTTTTACCATATAAGAAAGTAGTTCAAATGGTGTGTTCCATGTGTGGGACTTAAAATTTCAGACGCTCACCATTTTTGGTTTGACAGTCATCTCTACCACACCTTCGATAACAAAGAAGTTCGAATCGCGCTGTCTTTTTTTTTAATCTATGTTCGATAAAGTCGACATCACAATATTTACAATTAACCCATTTTTATGTAATATCAAATTAACACGAAAATAAGATAACAGTTAACCTAAATGATTATGAATTGTAAATTAATCGTTCCCCGTAGAGAAAAGTTTCAAACTCAAGATGTTTTATGAGCAAGTCTCTTGTTTATTACACTTCTCAATTAAAGATTTATCACCATGATGATTCTTGTAAAAGATTTTGCAAAGTAATTTGTAATAACTAAAGAATCTCTGAGAACAAATTAAACACTTTAGTTTGCTTAGTCATTGCTTCTTTTACAATATGGTTTGATTCTATTTTAATAATGCATTTTCTTTCATTTGTTAGCTATTTAAAATATACTTTCATTTCATAATAATTCATTTTTTACTAGCTGTTCCCCGCGGCTCCGCCCGCGCGGGACTCGATTATATCGCGCCCAAAAGTAGCCTATGTTTGACCTCGGGTCGTTAACTACATCCCTACCAAATTTCATCACAATCGGTCCAGCAGTTTAGCCGTGAAGATGTGACAGACAGACAGACAGACTTTCGCATTTATAATATTAGTATGGATGGATATGGATAGTATGGATATGGATATGGATTAGTATGGATATTATTTTACTAATATGGTTATTCCCTATATTATAATAAAGCATTGTTTGATTTGTATATAAACTAGACATTAATATACCTATATATTATATATATATATATATATATATATATATATATATATATATATATATAATAGATAGGTACCTTATTAGGTACCTATCTACTATTTGAAATTGTCAAACCATAGCTGTGCCTCTTTTTCTATGAAACTCTTTTCGATCACCATAATTTATGTAATAGCTAGCTGTGTCTGCACTTCATCCGCGTAGAGTCCGATCACTTTTCAGATACAAATAGGTAATTGAAGTAAACATCAGAAAAAAACAAATTCACATTATTACTATTAGAACTTCTGTATCAAAATAAACAGCCCCAATCACATTCAATTCTGTGGCAACTGTAGTAATATTGATTCTATATCTTATAGGCTACTTCAACCTTTGTAATAGTAACTTCACATATTGCGGTTTGTTCTCCTTGCTGATCTTGAATAAAGGTATATTCCTGCAATAATAGGTTAAACTCGGTAAAATGTTTTATAAATAAGATAACCTAACATGGTGATTTAACCACTGTAATCTTCTACATAACATGTAAGAGGCCACGATACTTTGGTCTGTCAATAAATCAGACATAGTTATTTAAAGTTGTAGAGACATTCAGTTCACTTGATGCACCATACAAAGCGCCTATTCATTTATTCAATTAAAATCTCCGTTCTGATTCTGACTTCATAATTGACTTTGAATTATTCAAGTGTTATAACCTAATCACGCTTTAATCTAGAAATAACGTTTTGAACCGAGACTGAGCGTGGGAGTTGTAAACTAAATTTGAGATCAAGGGTGTCTAAATATTAATTTGAGGTCACGTTATATTCACAAGTACTGTCTGTCTATAAGTAAATTTTAGTTGAATAGTCGGAACACTCATTTAAAATTATCGTAAAAGTTAATCAATATTCGTAGTCTCGCTCCGGTAGTCACGTTCACGGGTAGTGTACGCGAGTTGGTTACAAAAGCTTGTTCATTCACTAAATGAGAGCTATGATAGCCAGCCTAAATTATTGTCTTGATTCGATTTCTACTTTATATCCACCTATTTCAAAACTAAATGCACTACGTCGCTACAATTCTTTCCTATGAATATTTCTAATTCTTACCCTTTTACAAAACTAATTTTGTTATATCACTGCACTTTCTTTACATAAGTACACATTTAGTTGAAAACAATATAAGGCTATTTATAGTTTTGTTCGTTTTAGTTGTCCCTGAGCAGTACTGACTACAAAATAATTGCTGGAGCCATTAACATTCCGGAGTGTACCGCTAACGTAACTTTCTAGTGGGTGGAGTGGAACTACGCCAATACAGTATTATATTTTGGAGTCATGAACATCATATCTATACCTTGACATTCTTGCTAGGTATTAGAAATTATATTTCATTTATGGCATTTTATGACCAGAAAGAAAAGTGAAGAGAACATGATGTGGCTTTATGCTATGTTATTTTTGCAATGTTCAAAAACTTAAAAGGAATTTAAGTTTCGTTTCTGAGTACAATTAAAATAATTGCAAAAGTAATATAAATTTTCTTGACATGGAATGCAATTATTATAATTGCATTCCGTGTATATAAAATATATTTTATTTTCTACGTCAATTTATTTATATATTTTATAAAGAGGAAGGTTATTCAATTCTTTGATAACAATACAAAAACTTTTTGAGCATCAGTAAATTTACAACAATAATTACTCTTTGCAAAGAAAGTTTTTTTTTCGCTTTTTTTAAAATGAGCTATAAAATTCACAATAAATCAATTCTCAATAGCTATTCACGCGGAATTCAGCACGCAATAATCCACGGCTTCAGGTTTGGGTAATACTCGCTAATTAGTTTTACCTTCGCTCTAAGTAAACAATGACCTTTACTCATTCTATCAGAATCTCAAACAATAGTACGAGGGAACCTAACACGCTATTCATGTGTCAACAGCTCGCATCCGAACAAGGGGTTATTGATCTGGAAATATAAAAGGTTTTCTCCTGCCATTGTCTTAAACGGCTACGTTTGTAAAATGAAACAAGGAGTACGTGCCCAAGTGGCCAGACGCATGGTTAATAGCTAACTCTGCTGCGGTGTCCCCACTGTAGTACAGTACTGATTATGTAAGATTTTACATGAAAAACCAACATGAAACCTGATTTCAGTCCAAACGTTTTGTATTATCAGCATTAATTAAATCTTTTCTTTAGGATAATGATGATTAATCACTTCTGAAAGCTGTTTTTACAAATATTTTAGCCCTGTAATCTTTACAAGGAAGTGTTAAAAGTTGATTGTTGTTTTATTATATGTATAGATAAAGATTTATTTTATTAATATATAAGAAATTGCTCTTTTTAAAAATATTAGTGTAAAATTAATATTTATAAATAATCTGCATCTATAACTGTATCGCATACTGTATGAGTAAAGAAATAATCTCACTTCGGACAACACAAACACCAAACTTACTATACAAATTTAAAATATATGCTTCTGAGAACCTTTTGCTACAAATCGTCGTCCATATCAATCGACAATAGCGTTATCTCGTTCATAAATTTCGCCTTTCTTTGGCGTGTGTATACAACCGACAGATCCATTGAAAGATGGCAACCCTACTGAGAGCCGCTTGAATCGAATGTATTTTTGAACCGATAGTGATTTCATTGCACAATCTGTATCGTATTTGCCGTTCCCTTTAATATAGATGAGCAATATGGCCTATTAAATCGATTCAGTTTCAAATATAAAAACTACTATTAGAGCAAGTACTTATATCTATTATGATCAATATGAATCACTACCGAATATACTTATAGTATTATATTGTCATTCACGAAATCTTTATTTATATTATGAGAAGGGGCTCTCCTGTGACATACTCCACATAACTCTACATTGTAGAGTTTGATGTTAATTAAACAACTTCTATCTTAACTTACTTAATGTATTTCTTCTAAAGGCGAATAATAAATGAAGATGTAGAAAATTTCCCATAGTTTACGTACAACTGTATTTGAATCAAGGCTACAGTAGCTTTATGTGCACCTGTGGAGTAATTACACAATTTGTTACTTTGATAGTCCAATTCGTTTGTGTCAGTGAAATTAATTCAGTCAAAGCAATGTGAGAGTGAGTAGATATAGACGTATACTCAAATATTTAAGTAAGTTTTAATTTAATTAAGTTCTTTGTAAAATTGATACCCTTCTCCCACATAACTTTATTATAACATGCAGTCGGACCAATTTTAACTTAGCTAATTGATAGGAATGTTTATTAGTAGTAGCAGTAAATTAATATATTGTACAAATAAAACTATCAGAGACCCTTCCTTCAATTAATTAATTGCTCAACTGCTACAAAATCGATAGTCAGTCAGATGTGAACAGAGTCAACGTCAATGGCTTCAACTAAACGTTGATTAAAATGGAATATATACGAATTAAATATTGCACAATAAGTTTTTGGTAAATACTCAAGAATTTAAACATTTCCAAAATAGAGCCCTTAAATAAATAATAAAGAATTTTCATAGGAATTTTTCGTGAAGTAAAAATAACGGTAGTGACATTGAAGCTGAGATCTCTCGGTAGGAGGGTAGTTATTTATAATTTCACACCTACGACCACGGCCGCACCAGGGCGTCAGGGGATAGGAATTTTCTATTTAGAAACTTTACGACAATGGGCACGGATGCTTGATTCATAGTGTAATTATAAGATTTATGGACTAGTCTAGCTTTCGCCCGCGGCTTCGCCCGCATGAATTTAACAATATTAGGTACATTTGATTGTATTTTTTGATATCAGTTTCCGCGTATTTATAATATTGGTAATTACTATAATACTGCATAATATTCGGGAGTACCTACAGACAAAAAATATTGTGTCCCACGGTCGTTCATCATGCCTCGCAATCACGCGATCATCATGCTACTTTGATTGAATCACATCAATCATCCTAAAACCCATTTACCGTAAAGTATGAAACGTATATTGTGTGGTCAGTGAAAAGTATTTCATACAGTAATACAATAGTATTGAAAGAACTCAGTGTATGACAAGGATTCATAGGAATAGCTAAACATAATGCGCGTCCTAAAACTTCAAACTGCGCAGAATGCGATAAACTTGTATCTATTGAAAAGTGAATTTATGCAAGGTTGGGGCAACCTTTGGCAAATATTCTCCTATGAATCCTTGTCATCAAAAATACTATCTACTCATAGCAAGTAAGCAACAAAATAGTCTTAATCTTAAGATCAAAACTTCATTTCAATTTCATAAAATCAATGGTCAGCGGCCAAACGGCTGAATTAGGCTATTTGATAGAAAATCTTATGTTTCTGCTCGACTTTCGAGGTATACTAACTAAAATACGTAACTTTTTCCCTTCTTACAAAACATGGATGATATAACATTTATAGCGGACGCTTCCACTTTACTTGAGATACAATTAACACAAGTTCCAAAACCGCACGCAGTGAAAATAGAATCACGTGTAAGTGTAAATAAGCTGTGAGCACGCTCTGATAAAAATAGCGTTACATAATAGGATGCTATATGAAAAGGCTGTATACACACGCTGTGGTAGACTCAAGCGAGTAGTAGGTATACGATACGTAACATGTTAGACGATACGTACTTTAAATTTGAGAAGAGAACTGGTTATTTGATAAATTATTTATTTACATTAAAATTAGGTATATACGCAAGTTACAAAATTACGAAAAATAACATATACAACAAACTGTCTGTGTCTCTTTAGGGTTGAAGGTAGAGTTTACTTGTACATGCAACTATAATTTACTAATATATATATACTCAACATTTTTCTCTGTTACATTTCAGCTGCTTCGTATATTCATATATCGTATATTTAGCATACTAACTTCGTTTAAAACCACATAATTTAGAAATATTAGGTATACTGATAATTTCTCTGTTCTGTTTTTAGAACTTAAGAAGCCCGCCGCATTTACGCCTATCATTTCAAAGAATAAGAAAACAGGCCACCCTATTTTTCTTGTCTTCTACACAAGAGTGAAAATAATTTCGTAACATCTGCTAATTTCGTATCATCTTATAATGGATGTCCATTATTAGCATTTAGACTTTAGACATTTACACAATTGAACAATGACAGCAGACGAGAGGTCAAAGTCCGCTAATGCAATCATTAACTGAAGCTCTAGCCGACTAGACATTTCTAATAATAGTCAGCAGTTTCATCTTACTGCATATTGCAACATTATTCCATATTGCTGACTCGCAGCAGTTAACGACCTATAAAGTCACAGTTTGAGAAAATAAATAAAATGAAGGAAAATAAAATGTCATGTTTCTATAGGACGGTAATTACCAACCGTCAAATTTAGATTAAAAGCGTACCCTAGACTCTGACAAGTAAAGCGTAAGCTGAAGATGTAAATAGATGAAGTGGTGTCAAAGCAAGTACTTTGTTATATGGGGAACAATAATCATTATCATCATGACAATTTTCGCCACAAGACGTCCACTGCTGGACATAGAAACTGTGATTTCTGTGGCCGTCAGACCATCTGGTAGGTGGGTGTCCCACACTGTGTTAGCCAGTCCATGGTCAAAACAATACTCCGCTCTATTATACTTTAAATAATCCTACGAGGCAATACAGTATACCAAATTATTAACTTTATCTAAAAATAGTCGAATTTACGTCAACACAATAAATGTCGGACATGTAAGTATTACGTTGGTAGGTTGGCATTATTTATTATGATTGATATCGTATTAGGCCACGGTTATATTTCTTTAAGAGACTATTTGTAACTACGTGAGAGATAAGTCAAAGCTTTCATTATTTAGTAACTTACTTTAGTACTTATAATAATATTATGAGATCTTAATGTTTATTTCCCTTAATATTTTATACATAAATATATATTTTTAAGAAGATAGGTAAATTTCATGATTTCAAGAGAGATATACTATTTACAATTGGTATGTTACCTATCAGTTCGAATATTTTGCAATTCGATATAAAACCTAATCCATCAAAATATAAAGTTTTAAAAGAAATGTTGTCTATATGTCAGAAAAAAAAACATAATATTCTTAACGTGAATAAAGTGCTTCTTAGGTAATAAACATCATCAAATAACCATTTCATCATTTCACAGCGAATTTCTCATTATAAGGAAATATCTATCGTTACCGTAACATGCGTTATTCCGTGAGATTGCATCTATGGTACATTCCTAGAATACTCGTGTTATAGTGGCACGCGTATCCACTATTATGTTATCATCATTAGATATGATATAAGTAGAGTATACTAAGCATGCAGCACGCTTTTCTATAAATCTACCTATAGCCTACCACTTGTATGTAGAGTCTGCTTTTATTTTTATTCGGTAAACCGAACAAATACACAAAAACATTATTAATGGTTTGAAAGTAGTGTGGTTTATATATTTTTAAGTCAGGCGCAGGCGTAATAATCTTAATATTTTAACTCATCGCCTAAAACGTTCTCATAAAAAGGGATAAAACAAAACAATCACAGAAGTAAATCACGGATCACACACGAGACTGTAGCGGCAATAAGTCGTAAAAAGCTATTTTCTACTTGGAAGCGATAAAACGCGTCGTTGATACCTTCTATCCTCAACCTATCTTGGCTTAAGGTGACTTACACAGGTTATAATATCTCAGGGTTGGATTGCTGCCATTCCATTTTTGATCCTGTCAATAATTTATGCTTTTATTAATTGCCGTGTTGATGTTTACCCTTTATGTGTAGTTCATTGAAGTAGACGTAACATCACTCATTTTTTTTTTTATGTCGCACAAAGTAACCTTCTTCATTTCTATAAAAACTAAGGAAAGCACTTTTAATTTATACGTTAGAAGATGACTTCTTTCTGGATTTATAAGTCTGTAATTATCCAAAAATAAACATTTCTTAAGTATTAAAAGCTAAAAGTGAAGTTTTTTCTCCTTTAACTAATGCACCAAAAACAATTATCTAAGTTTGGCACCAAATTATGTAGTCGTAGTCTTAATATTTGTAATAATAGCTCTATAATTTACCACTAATTATAAAGAAAAATGAAAGTAGTTTTAGTACTCAATATTTGAAAAAATATATTTCAAATTCAATGTAGAGTTAAAGAAAATATTATTTCAATAAAATATTGCAATCTTCCCGTACGAATCCGTTCAAATGAAGCCGTTAACCCCTAATATCCTATTTTAGGAGGCAATCGGCCTTTTGTTTACATTTAACCTAAACAGAACAGCAAACATAATGTACATTATGTTCATGAATTAATTTCTTCGACCGAATAATGATCAAAGATTAATTATTTTATTATAATTAATCAATTTTTTGGTAACACGAAGTAAGCAATGGATTTAAAAATATTTATTCTAGTAAAATAATACAAAATCACGAGTATAAAATAAACCCGTGACCATTCTCAATCGATAACACAGTTTAATTCGTAACAAATCGATTTTCAATGGCGATATTTACTTTTTTCATATGAATTTTCCTTGAACGTGTACGAATTACCGAATTATATTAAAATTATCGAGAGGTAAACTAATAGTTGACAGCAACTTTTTAACGTAGTTTAAGTGTACTAACGACCTCTATAGAATAATGTAAATTCGCTTTTCTTTAATCTGAAAATTGTTTGGATTTTTGTTTGGTTATAATTTACAAGGCAAACTAACATCTTTGTTTTTTCATGAATTGATAGGAAATTTTAATTGTGAAATTCCATTTTGTCTCTCAATATTATCAAACTAGCTATGCCCCGCGGTTTCAACCGGTCATGTTCATATAGCATCCACAAAAAAGTCTGTTTGACAGTTATAAAGTTAAAGACTAAAAGTTTAGATATTCAGAGTAGATACTTATTCATAAAACCACGCTTTCTCCAGACGCTTATATCAGTTCTGCCGAGTCTTTGTTTGATTGCCTAATCTTAATGAGATCTGGCGAAATTACGAGTAACTACATTTGGATCACAAATAAAAGAGTTATTTACATTCCTGAGAAATCCGTACGATATACTTAATGATATATACAAGCATCAGCCTTTAAAAAAATCAAATATTGTTTAAATGTTTATTTATTTAATAAAGAGGCTTTTGCACAGCAGTGGAACATAAATAAACTAAAAAAAAATAAACTTAAACTAATAACTAATGCAGAAACTTGGGATCCTACTAAAGCGGAAGTCGTTAGTAAAAAATAGAAGACATTTTGCAAATATTTTTACTTATGAGTTGCCAGTTTACATGAACATAAAGATGATGAGTTCTAAAAACAAATTTGAATACTCTACCATAGAGACTGCCTAAAAGCTTCTTCGTGAGTCAATTTAATGAATATAAAAATAAATTACTTTTAAATGATTCGCATGTCTGGTTTTGCAATCGCAACAAAATGTTAATGGAAAGTCAAAGATAATTAAAATGCTAAATAATTACAAGCTATTGCACTCCTGTCCAGTTTTAGATGGACATCAGATTCACTTGTGTTTATTTTGTATGGAACTATAAATAATTTTTTTTTTTCCTATTGCCAATAAACATTAGTTGCTTTAAATTATTATATTCTATTCTGTTGACACAACCATACATGGAAGGTGCCTTAAAAGTAATGAACAGACAGACCAAACAGATAACGCTTATATTGAAATAAGAACTATCCAACTGTACATTATTTATTTCGTACGAACGCTAAAACGAAACATATAAATAAACATTGTTTTTTAGAGGAAACAAAATGAAACACGTTCCGATTACAAACAAAGAGTTAACACAATGTATACCGGAACGACGCTCCAATTATTATTTACGAATGTCGGTAAACCATTTCAAAAATGCTATCTCAAATTAGACCTTGTTTGTTTGTGATAAGAGTGACATTGAATAATTTAGGAAGCAAAAACTGGTGAGTATAGGTACCTGGAAGGTAATTCCATGTGGATTTAGTCAATATGGGAGTGCGTGCCGCAAATAGCCAGAGGTTCAAATAGAACGGGATCTGATTTTGATTTTCAAATCAACATAACCAATTAAAAAAGGATTATGGCAATTAAGGCATAATATAATATATTCACTGGCAAATGCTTATTTACGCTAGATTTACGCTGCATCCATACGATAGGCATGACATGTGATCAAGCCTGTGCAAATGCAAACGAATGTCACCAATAAAATAATATCCGAGCTTCCGTCGACGCTCTTGATTGGACCAAAGATTTTCCAGAGCATTTTGAGGTCGTCAATTTTCTCCTTCATTCGTTTCGATGATATTATTTTTTTCCGCCACGTATAAATCATTAAGACCCGAGTTCACCTAAATGATTTAAAACAGGCGTTTACACAAGTCGGCAGTTTCACCATATTATTAAACTGTCTTTTAAGTATAAAAGATTGTTTTATGTTGGTGGACTCAGGTTTACACCTGAGGCTCTTCATGTATATGATATCTGATCTGATAGATCATAACTTAAGAAGAGAAGCCGTTTTACGAATTATTTCCCATTCGGTTGTCACTGTTAAATCACTTTTTCTTAAAAAAAAACCATTCATTAGGTATAGTAAAATATACACAAAACATAAGCTTTTAGAATTCATTAATCTGAATTGGCATGCTTCACTTAGAGAATAAAGGCGTTTAGATACCACGAGAATTCTTTTATCGTTATTATTATCACTTCTTTATCGTTGAAACATGCGAAGTTATGGTAATAACCATGAAGTGCAATAGCAAGATCGAATCTTCTCTTCCGGCTACACAAAGTGGACCGGAAGCGTCGCTCGTGCCCCGCTCGCATCCGCTCCGCTAATAATGGACTATGAGCTTTTGTAGAACCATTTTGGGAAATAACTACTACTATAAGTACATATAAGGACCATATCTACAACATACTATACTGCTTCCGATACGGTATTTAGTACTGTAAAATTGATTAAAAGCAGGCAAACATTTTTTTTAGGATTTTTTTTTATTGTTATATTATATCACATATTATATATTATATTGACTTAGTTATTTAAACTTTCATGTTCAATATACAATTTCCTAAATACTTTTTTTTATATTTATTCAACAAACTTACATTGCAAATAAAATACAATCATATAAGTACTAAAAATACATGCTATTTTAGCACAGTAATTATAGAGTACCACCATATCATTCATTTCAATAGTTCACAATTCACATTAGACTGACGAAACAGCGTAAAGAAGGTGGCACGAACCGTGGAACCGGCCTGAAATAGCGGGTGTACAGATTATTACAGTATTTCTTATGTGAAAAAAAAAATTGTTGAACAAAAGCTTCTGTACATAGATTAGTTAATGAATAAATAAAAATAAATCTATTGATTAGTTAAAGAATAAATAAATCTATTTATATATTCGATTTGACTAACAAGCCTTTTTTGAAATAACCTACTATTTTGTATGACAACCCGGTTGTTGAAGTTTGTTTTAGTTTAATTACTAACACTAGCACACACATATTTTTATCCCTTATATTGAACCTATGAACAACCTCAATTAACACTTTCGCTGACAGTAACGTCACTCGACGTACTAGATAACAATTGACTGCCATTATTATTTCGATTACTGTCAGCGAAAGTGTTGTTATTGTTCTTATTATTCTAATTATAATAATGCAGTGTAGAGTTGACTTATTTTTTCACCTCATTTTACTTTAAATTCACATTTTTTTTCTATTATTTCTCACGATCTAAGAAAAACCACTAACCCGTTATACCAACCCTCTCCTTAAAGCTTTGAAATGCAACACCCAAGAAGCCATAAATTTGGATTACGGTGGGCACGACCTTCAACTATAAGGCAATTGGCAAAAGTAGCAAGAAGTTAATTTTCTGTAGTGTCGGTATTTTATGCCGGTACGTTCCACTGGCTGGCTCTCTATGAATACGCCATTGTTGGGTCCCATTGATTGGTGTATAATTAGCGTGTGCTTTACCGCAATCATCGCTCGTGTGTAATGCTGGTTTTGGTACTATGTATACTCGTTATCGAAACTTTATTCGCAAGAAAACTCATAAAATGAGTAAACAAATAGATACATACAAGAAAAACATAAGAGTTCGAGGAAATAGTATAAAGTAGGTTTCCTTGCATGTTGTGAGATATTATTTCATCTGTAGATGCTACATTTTACTAGCGTACACTAGAAATATAAAGGCTATTGATTACTATATTATGCTATATGCTGATTAGATCAATTTAAATGCCTACTCCTAGCAAATACTGACCGACATTCAATCACTTAACACAGAATTTTAACGTAGTAGGTACCTACAATCGTATTGTTTATTGTGATGTATTTTATTTTTTCAATTTATCGCTTGTTTTGCCAGTGAATACGTGACCAATGACCATGTCCCATTGTTTTACAAAATGGGTTACGCAAGCATATCCCAAAATGCGTCATCTCCCTCGCACTTGTGACTATTGTCCTTTTCTAACATGGAATATATTAAGAGCAATAATAAACCGGGACAGTTCCTCGTAAATAATAATTGAGTTGAGAGTTACTAGTCGTGTTAACCCTGTAACTTTCCTACAATTCGTATCGTAATTTATTCGGGTAAAGTAATACGATATTTTTGTTACATTTCATGACCCGCAGGCATAATTTGAGTTTATTTACTGTTGTTTATTCTCTTTTGTATATTATTTTCTTCTTTTCGTGTTTATAACTATTAAGCCGTGTACCTACTTTAAATAGTTAATACAGAACACTAGTATTTTTACTAGTTATATAGATTTTATGTGTATGTATGTGTGTCAAGAACAAGGTTCCGCCAGACATTTCAGAACTTAAAAACATCAAACCATTAAGCATATGTGCAATTCAATCATTGCCACTTATTAGATACCGAAAAACTTTCTTATGGTATTGGATATATGTTCTTTGTTTTCTAAGTTGACCATTGTTCTTAAAATGGAGTAATATTTTAGCGTTATATGCGCCTATATGATATTTTATCTCATGGTGTGGGTGTAAATTAAAACCATAGACATTTTATGATTAAGCTGCCTACACACGCGGTCGTCGCCATTTTAATCTAATTACCCAAAAAAAGGCAGCAATGAAATCTGATACTAACAGTCATCCGCATAGCCTTTATGCCAAGATGACAGATACACTGGCCTAAGAACTCTCTTGTTTAGATTATAGAATCAAATGAAATTCAAAGTCAAAAAACAAACAAAAGTAAATAAACATTTGTTAAATCGATCGTTTATCCAATTAAGCCAATCAACACACATCAATATTTCACGTGCATGGTACGAAGTTATTTTGAGAACAAACGTAAACTATTTTCATCCTTGTCTTTAACGACACCCACACAAAACAGTAAGAGTACACATTAAAGAACTGTTTCCTTATTAGGGGCTCAAACAACAAAAACTGAGCTTCTATTAAATATACTAAGTCCTAGATATGCAAACGTACCAGATATACTTGTATTTAAGAATAATAAATGTCTAACATTTGTATGGATTAAGGTCGTTCTGGAGCTCAGCACTTGCTAATCGGAACGCCCAGTGGGTAAGTGCTTAGGCTTTAGCTTATATTTACAGTTTTATATTTTTTAAAATTTTATACTATAATGGTTGCTGCTGCTGCATTTCTTCCCAAGGTAATAAGACTGCTCTGGTAGAGATCGAACCTCGGGCTCTAAAGCAATATTTCCGAATAAGCTAAAACGAACGAAAGACTATGTGTAAGATTGCCATCGCCGGTAACGACTTGCTTGCAAATGGCTTTACTATTAGAAATCGGAAGACTGTGGAAGTGAACACGTCGTAAAAATTTTGAATTTATTTGAAGATCAAAAGACGTGTTCGGTACACCTTTAACTGAAAGCCCTCTAACAAGAGATCAATAAATTTTTAGAAATTATTTATTCTTTACTAGTATCTAAAACAACTTGCATCAATCAGTAAATGACGGTTTAATAAAATTTTATTATATTTATTTATTTCATTTGATTCGAAATAATTATCACGTTAACTTAGATGTCCAAATGTCGAAAAAACATAAAAAGTAATAAAGAAAGTTTACTTTTAGTTTTTTGTACATTTAACTTGTTTATCTGGCAGCAGTTTTTGTAGCGATAAAACGGGGATAAAACAGTCTTCAAAAGGAGAACATTAAAAAGAAATCACTGTTTGAAATGAGCTTAGTTAAATTTCGATTTCACAGATTTTCTAAAGAAGAAAGAAGTTAGCACTATTGTAGGTGTAAGTTAAAATAACTAATTTAGGAACATTTTTGTAGTTATGGATTTGGATTGTTAAACAATTTTTATCTTATTTTTATTTCTAGCTCTATCTGAAATCAAACTAAATTAAATCTAAAAATTCTGTAATTACATTATTAACTTTTTTTCTTTTAAATAGAGAATATAGTTTTAAATTATTTCTTTTTTTATCTTTTGCTTTAGGAACAACAAATTTAAAGATTCCCACAGAGTAAATGAAGCGGGAACTGCAAAACACATGGCTTTTATAAAACTCACAGCTTTATAGATAAAACTCACAGCTTTATACTAAATAACAATGCACAATATGTTTACTCTATGGCCTACAGAAACTGTTGTTGATAAAAACAAATGAATAACATTCAGAGGGTAAGTTTTCCACTTTAATTCATACCATGCCTTGCACATACAGCAAGTGCTTGACTTGCACAGTATGACGATGATAACGATAATGACCTACTATGGACCTCTTTGACATGGTATTTTACAATGTTTACGAAATATTTTTCTGCAATTTTGCTAGTACACCTTTATTTATTAATGTAACAGATTATTTACATATCATTATAATAACAACAAAACCCTATTAATCATGCCCGTGGCCCCGTGAGGCAAATTAGCAAGAATGCTGGCTGTATTTAGTTATATTAGTGCACTTTTTTTTTATTTATTTTCTTTAACCATTTGGCTTTTAGAATCCAGACAATAAAAAAAACAATTTACAATTTTGTTCGCTTCCTGAAATTAAATTAGTCAAAATATAAAAAAGTAAGTAGATCTCGCATAATATTAAAGGATAAAATATAAGTTTTAATTTTTGAGAATTTGGATATTAGTTGATAAAACACGCTTTAAGCTCTAATAATGTAAGATAAAGTTTACTAGTAGGATATTTTCAGACCTGAAAAAGGATATGGCAAGAAAATGTCAGAAAATGTCTCACAGTTACAAAGATATATACACCGCTACTCTAAAAAATGCTACGTTTATATAAGTAAATATACTTCGTAGACAAAGTACCTGTCTTCGAATTCGTTCTGTCTGAACGAACGCATGAAATAAAAGACCACATAAATTTTCACTTATTTCAGATGCTTTCAGAGTAATTGAGCTTTTACGTTTCATAAACACTTTGAAGTTTACTAAGATTTTGGCTCGCTCAATTCTACACAGGTAAATTGCGTAACCGCAATTTAATTTGAATATGTTGTATTCATAAGGTTTTGTTATATTTCTTACCTATTAACTGTATATCTATATTTTATTCCTTATAACTTATTTTCTTATAAAGTAAGCTACAAGGAATAAAATATAGAATAGGTAGTTGTTGTTTTCTTAACGTGGACCAGTAGTTTTCCGCAATAACATTTCTAGGGCAGGGTGATATGCAGGCAGTCGGGCTTAAAACGTAATAAACATGGCGAATATATATACTACCTGTTGCCTCATATGTTGTACTCGGATATAGCGCGCCAAAAAGGAGCCTACGTTTATCCCCCGGTCTTTAGCTATATCCATGCCAAAGGTTTAGCCGTAAAAGCGTAACAGACAGAAAGACAGACATACAGACTTTCGCATTTATAATAGTGGTATGGATCTAGACACGCGGCAGCGTGTCAAGCCAAGTTCAAGCAAAGGAACTGGCTAGCCAGCGCCGAGTGTAATATTACACGAACCACTTGGTGCCACTTTTGACCCTTCTATAACTCGAAACCTCTTCAATGTAAATACATAAAACTACGTGTGTTTAATAAGATCCATCAGGACATGTAGAAGCCCAAATTTCATGAAGCTAGCTCAAACGGTTATAAAGATATGAAGGTCAAAAAGTTGTAAATTTTAGCACTGACTGACTGACTTATAGTACCTAAACCTAACCTACTTCCAGATGACCTAGAAGGATGAAATTTGGAATCCAGCTCGGAAATTTTGTGTAAGCGTAGGAAAAAATCAAAAAATAAAAAAAAGTCAAAAAATAAGTGGTGTCCCCATACAAAAAACTTGTAATACCTACGCGCTAAACAACCGGCCAACAACGGTGTGTCGTCAGCGGCGCGCGGCAGCACACCAGCCAATCAGCGTCACGCTCTGACTTATGGTACAAAATTATAAGCGGTAGCGATTTACTTAAAATTTAGCGGGTCGGTTGGTTTATACCTGCATAGTAGTTATCTTATAGTCCACGGCTCACTAAATTAACAAAGATCAGTGCCCAAGGTTCGTTTCTCTGATTTCTTTTGAAAATAAGAAATAATATTTTAAGGTATAAATTTGTTAGTTCGAACTCTTTGTACCCTAAAAGAAACTCCAATGTGTATGTATACCAAGGTCAAGGCAATAGCGAAGTCTTATTGGTACCGATATATGTATGTATTGACTAGTCTAAGAATGCTGCTTGAACTCGCTCGCGCCTTACACTTGTGCGCGGCTCACAGCGCTATACGACTTAAAATGCGAACGAACCAAAGTATGCTCTTAGCGGCGCTCATTCGCGCCAGCGTCCTCGTTATGCCCGGTTGTTTAGCGGAAACCCACCTATTAGATTGCGTTTAATGCTGCGTCGTTCGACTAAATTTATTTGAGTTATAGCTGGAATAGTCCAGATATAAATTATTCCTTTTTAGTATTGTACTTTAACGGCATTTGTGAGTTATTTAATATTACGTAAATCGTTTCTTTCAAAACCTCATTTGTTTGTAGCTCTTTTAGGTTAATTTGTCACGCAATAAAAACCATTAAATAGGAATACTTGCCTAGTTTTCTTTACAAAAAGTAATGATATCCCACCAAAAACATAAATGTAAAAACGAGAGCCAAGTTCAATACAAAAATTATGCTTGGCGGTGAGCTTCGCCGCAAAAAGAATGGCGATCTAAATGAGTGCTAAGTTCTATGCAAAATCGAAATATGTTTTTATAGGAACAAAATAACATTATGAACAAGTATTAAACTCTATTTCTTTGCTTTATTAGATATCTATAACAATTGCTGTTATTTAAAAATGTGAGATCTTGAAGTAGGTCAGATTTGACTTGGCCAGTTTTCATTACATAAGTCATTTTATAAAGTTATTCAACATTTTAATTGTGTTAAAAACTGGCCAAGTCAAATCTGACCTACTTCAAGATCTCACATTTTTAAATAACAGCAATTGTTATAGGTATCTAATAAAGCAAAGAAATAGAGTTTAATACTTGTTCATAATGTTATTTTGTTCCTATAAAAACATATTTCGATTTTGCATAGAACTTGGCACTCATTTAGATCGCCATTCTTTTTGCGGCGAAGCTCACCGCCAAGCATAATTTTTGTATTGAACTTGGCTCTCGTTTTTACATTTATGTTTTTGGTGGGATATGGAAATACGGAAGTATGGAGCATGGAATAATCCGTAACTTATATTCCTTTCGTCAACAATCTCCAAATAAAGTATAAAAATATGACGTCTTTTCGTGGTTTTCGACAAGCCAAATGATATACTTAGAATAAAAATGTGTTTTCTCTTTCCAGATTGCAGACAGTCGAGTACGTGGAGAGGTATGTGGCGTTGTGTTTATTTTTTTCAATACATATTTCCTCATTTCCCCTGCAGTTTTATACAAAAAGTCTGCCACAGAATAAATTAAAACAGAAAACCAACTTCAAGAAAGTCAAATCTTTTATTTGTTTGTTACTCATGTCACCATTTATTTATTATTTTGAAATAGGTGTTTTTAACATAAGTATTTCTACCGAAAATTGTCAGTTATATACAGATACCTTTATGTTGTTTTGTGATGGTGGATATATAGAGTATGATGTTATTATCTTTACTATGTAATTCCTCTGTGCAGTAACCTCTTGTACGCAATCTGAGATCATTAAAGTTGACAATATAAAATTCATAAATATTATTCGATTTTAATTTAGCATTTATTGACAGTAAAATTAAATATGCCTTCTGCGCTAACTTATCTTTTGGAGAGGCGCTCAAGCGTCTTTCATGAAATATTCACGTAGAAGCTTTTTATTACAATTTGTTTTCACATTTGTAATCATCCATCATACGATTATATGTTTACGATGTATAATTTAACTCGTCACAAAAAGACTGCATGCAATGTTAAGTCAGTAATTAATTGTTGAATTCTCACTTTTCTTGGAGCTAATAGATGTGTAATCGTCCAGTTATCACGCACTGTGTGTAATAACCATGAAGCAAGTGAGGTGACCTATATATCGCCCCATCGAGCCATGAAACCCCCTAACAATGCGCAATTGGCTTTGAGTGTAGATTTATAACTGCTGATACACACGAGCTAATAGATAGATTTCCATTCACCATAATATACCTAGTCCATTTTATATATTCGTGAATACGTATTTTACTCACTTCATTGCTGAATTGAAACTTGGATATCTATAATATCATTATTGGATATAAGAGAGTATATATGCTTTATATTGCATTTTGAGATTGCGTTAGTTAGATGAAAATAATTGTATTAAACTTTATCAAACATTATTCTGAGATATCTAAACATTAAATAACAAGAAGTTCGTTTATTATTTATTTGGTAAGGTTAAGTAGCGGTTACTTCAAGAATTATTTTTAAGGTGATACCTCGGTAAACACTAGCGCCACCAAATTTAAAAATCATTATTTACTTAAAACACAAGTTATTAAAAATCCGTGTTATGTAATTAAAGTTCTGGATCTGAAGTTAATTTTAAACTTATGTTATTTTTTTGAAAATATCGCTAAAGTACATTTCCGTGTGTAGTAAAAATGATGAACCAGGGTGCGTGCGAACACGTAGGCGGAATCTTCACATGACTACAACCACTGTATAAGACCCCAGCCTCTTCAAAGCACCGAGATTTTCACGGAACTGATCTAAAAGGTAGTCTAGGGGAGGGAGGGTCAACTTTCACTGGTTGCCGCCCAAGGAACCCACACATGTGGGGTGTGGGAACTCTCCCTCATGCAAGGTGCAGCTGCATCGAGAGTTATGAGAACTCACTGCAGCCAGTATAATAAACGCGGTTAAATGAACCACTAATTGGACGCAAGGCGTAAGTGAATGAACATTAAAATTTAATGCACATAAATAAATAGAGATTTCGTATAGAAAGTCTGCGTTTACATTGATTTATGATATTTTCAAGTTACGGTAGAAAGCGAACAATAGGTTATTTAAAATGTATAAAGTGAAGGTGCAAATACATATAAGATTATTTATCAGTTTGAATTGAATCAATTTAACGTAAATAAATACTTCTTTACTTCAGTAGTCTTAGTAGTAGTAGTCTTTACTTTTAAGTTTTCTTTCACTTTTCATTTTTTTATGTTATTGTTAATAACTAAATCATTGTTAAAATAAGTAAACTTTTACTTACTTATAACAATAGTAAACTTCAATAGTTTCATTTGTAGTTAAGATTCATGTCATAATTGTTTTTAATAAAATACAAGCTTATGAACTATAATTTGTATTAGTATCAATTAAGAAATTAAGAAGTAGAAAGAACGATAAGAATATAATACTAAGATGATAATATAATTTTTTAAGGCAAAAAAGAAAATTCTCTCAAAATAGTTAACCTATATTCAGAAAATAGATTATAGTCTGCCGACGTTAGTAGAAAAGTTTAAAATACGTTATTTGGCAAATATTTACAAACAACGATCATTTGCTTGTTCATCTGTCCCACAAGAAAAAACACAATGTGTGTCATGTCATGTGTGATGTGACGCCACCTGTCCGCGCCACCGACCGCACCGGAAGGAAAAAAAAGTACGACACGTGCAAAACACCATTAGGTGCCCTTTATTGACTCTCACTCTTATGTCATATCCTATAGCAATTATATATTATAAAATACAAAACTTTGTGAGGAAGGCATCTCACAAGTCCACTCAAAAGTACATCATCCATAAGTCTCATAGGAAGGGACTAAGGGAATTTATTAGTCTCATCTTTTAGCTTTGTATGTCTGTTGGTAAGGCTTCCCATGGAAGTTGACGTAAACCGGTGTATACTTCTCACACTCTGATTACTGAATGATTTGATTGAAATTTCATAAACGGGAGACCGTGTCCTAGACCTGAATAAGCACATGGTATACTATGCCTACGGTCCAGTGCACTGTAGATACATTTTTTTTAATCGTAGTTTATAAGTATTAATTATAATCCTGGTATATTATGTTGCAATTTGTAATGCACATATGTGATTATCAAATAAATCTACAAAGAATAGAATAATAATTACAGACATCAGATGGTAGACCTTGGTATAAAGGTCATCTGCTTGAGTAAGTACCTCATTCTCATCTATTTCTGCCGCCAAATAGCAGGTATGATTGTTATGTTCCGGTTTGAATGGTGAAAGATTTAATTTAATTACAGTGTGCTGTGGCGAAAGAACCTAGGTCACATTAGCACGCGAATTTAATCAAGGTTTTATAAGAGTCTAGAATCCATGTGCCAACCTACTCAAATAAATACATTTTTCCACTTTACATGACTCGATATTATAACACAACATGACTCGATATGAAACAAAGAATTTGGTTCGGGCTTTTTTTTTTAATCTATGCTGTGAAAAAAATCTAGATATGGAAAAATTGCTGTGTGTGTAGCACACACGTATAACACAGTAGGATTAATCCCGTAGCGTATAATAAATCTATGCCACTCTGATCACGCGATTATTGCAAGTGAAATTTATATCGGTACCTAGTCTACTCTGTAATGGATATTACGATGGTCCAATAAAAGAACATTGGAATATTTTATAATTCATGAAAATACAAAGATGTGTTTTCTATATTGCAGTTGATTTCAACTTTAACGATGATGTCATGAAGTTGAAACCACACTATTTTTTGTGGTAACGAGTGTTATTATTTTTACTGGATGATATCATGGTTTATATTGTATTTTTCTTGAACTGGAAATATATAAACGCAAGAAATATAAATATAAACACTTCTACGCTTTCTTCTAAACATTTATGTTTTTGGATAGTGAGAGTTTGGAGTGAGAATACCTTTAGCACATACTCGTAGAATTTGCAATTGCTTGCTGTAGGCGCTCCAACAATCTTCCTAAGTATGTTTTTGTTTTATAGGTACAGTTTATAAGTGACTGTCGGACTGATTATCTATTCTATTTCCACACCTTATGGTATAACTTCAGATGATTGGGTTTCATGCAAAATATTTACTTACTTTACTTTCTAACCAAAATTTCGTTACCGACACAATAAATACTTCCCTTTGATCTCGAACATCCACTGCAATATTAACTCCACCGCGTTATTAGGTAACTTATTGCATGTCTGACTGGGGGACTGATGGCTGGTGTAAGTAGGTCGGATATTAGGGGACAGAAATGAGAGCGGCCAAATGGGACGCAGACTCACCGTTCCAAGGGCCTAGGGATGGTATTAAAAAATAAATAAACTAATTGTATTATCAGCAGGAGTATTATAATTTTAATTCAATATATCATTCAAGGTACTCTCATAGACTCCAATCTGACCAAATTAAAGTAATCCAATGTTTACCTGCGATCTTAACTAGATTTTCGTACAATTAGGTGAATGTCAAACGCTGCGCTTACCATATAACCAACATTTCTACCGAACTCGTACTCGTAGTACAGGATAGATACTAAAAGTAGAGTCCGGTATAAATTATTAATAATAATGATATATGCAATAAGTTAATAATAAATTATTATAAACGTACGATATAATGCAGAGCCATTGGGTTGGCAACTAATTTCAAATAGATTTTGGTAGGATAAGGGAATAATTTATTCTACCTGCATGGCAATGATAGAGACGGTTTCTCTTATCATAAATACATGTTGCATGTTGACTTACGAAATAACATAATTCTACCTATTCTTTTGAAAACATGTAAATTCAAATGAAATGCGTGTACAGTGCTTATCGTTATTTTCATCAGATATCGCGTTACAACATCTACACATAACAGTTTTATCGTGATTCAGTCTAATAAAGAACGTTTAAATTTTTTTTTCTCATATTGAACCGGATCTACACGAATTGAGGTAATATACTTTCTTTCTTTGCAAGCCATTACTTCAGACAACCAATGCAGAGATAAATATAAAATCAGTTATTATTATACAATTATCCTAAATCTAATAGGCTGTTCTGAAGTTTTCGAAATAATGGAGATTCTTTTTTTTTTTCAAGTTAGATTCTTTAACTTGCAGAAGCAAAACACAATTGAAGTTCGGTTTCATCAGTATGTATTTGTAATTCGGATATTTCAGAGAGAAACTTCTTATTTTATGGCCATAACATGGGGTGACAACCCTAACTTGTTCGAATTCTACGCCTCCCTGACTTTATAAATTACCATCACGCATAACTGCTGATACTACACGCGAATCCCATTACAGTTAGACACATACACCTGACATAGATTTTATTACATAACTTGATGTAAAATACCTAAATATAATCTACGTTTCAATTGTTATTCTTTCTTTATAAATAATTTAAAAACTCTTTTGAAATTAAATACATACTTTATATACTGCAATTGTTTTCAAAATATGCAAAGTAATTTTTAAAAAGACAAATTAAATGTAAAAGCTGTTGATATGTGACTCAAAGGAACTTTCTCTGAACGAATATTACTCGTCATTTTCTTTAATAATTAAAAGTTAAACAATTTTGTGCTTATACTCAATAATAATACGATAGTCATCATGGCCATTGTTTATTACGTAGTAAATTTATAATCCAATTATTATTTTGCACGTGTAATTTATTTTATACGTATTTGTAGGACTTTCTGTGTGGGAAAGTTATGTAGAATGACAACTTCTTTTGAGATAATTAGCCACCACTTTGATTTTTTTAACTAAGGTTTGCTTCCAAGTTTTGGCAAGAATATGACTGTACCTATTTATATTTGTAAATTACTAAAAAAAAACCGACTGCATTTTAATACCCAGTGTCACCCTCACAGTTAATACAAATCTAACAACACCTCTCAAGATAGAGCCATACAACCGTAAACAATAATACATTATACATACTCTTGAAAAACATATCCTTCCTTCTGGTGCAGTCGGGTAAATACCAACGAGCGCTAAATATATGTATATTGTCATTGATTGTATTTTTTTACTTCCTGGCAAAAAATTCATTATGTCTGTAATACTTTGATTCATAAATTTGTAGGTCACTACTACTGAAAAATGTGGAACTACTACACCTTGGCTTGAAATCAAAGTAATAAATGTTTAATTAGTGTACAGTATTACTTACCGTAGTGAAAAGGTTTTAAGATTCAAAATAAGTTATGCAAACCTTAAGCCAGTCAGGCAGGATAGGAGAGTCGAAGGACACTGTTAATAGCCCCATTAAACTATGTAACGGATCTTGCTTACAGGCTAGACTCGGTAATTGCTGCGTAGATTACTTTTTAGTTTCTTTATGGTTTCAAATTAGGACATAGACATAAAGTTTGCTAAATCACGGAAAAGGTATATCGATTTGGTTAATGAGGCTGCGTGGTGTTCCTCAGGGGCTAAAAGGTGACACATAGCAGTCGTAGTTGGACAATAACAAAAAAATAAGGTTTAGAGTTTAGAACTGCGCCGCTAAAGGCTCGCGTCGCTAATAAAAGACGAAAATCAGACTTTATCACGATCTAAATAATTATAGTCATTAACTCATTACTTGTGCGTATTTGTAATATGAAATGCGCAATATGATTAATAACTAGGCTACCGGCTACAATAATGTCATATAAATTGATACTTCTATCAATACACCACTTGAACTTGCTTATCTTTCAACAACACATTACTAATATGTCTTTATTATTACAAACACAGACCCACAGATAGACGACAGTTTATAACTATGCTGGGATTCAATATATTATTTTTCGTGAATCATATTATATGCTCACATTCATAGTAATAAAAGATAATGTGATATAACAGATACATATCATAAATAAATTTTTCTTTTGTATATTTTTCTGTGTACATGAATTTGAAAATAAATAAAAAATAAGTTTATTTTTATTTTATTTAAATGTATGTTCTTGAAAGATTTTTAACTCAGCAAAAAGAGCGTCTTAGTTAAACCAGGCAATACCTAAATTAAAGCGTAGCTAAGACCGAGAATAAGGAAAACTACGAGTTTCCCAAGCCTAGAAAAACATGTCATACGTAATCCAATAGATGATCGAGTTATGTAAGAGATACTTCTCATATAGTCTGCTCTAAGTCATAGTTATGTGGACCCGTAATGAAATGTGGCTTCCTGAGATGTGATGACTACGATTTTGCATCAAATTATAGATTCATCAAATCTTGAATGATTATTATAATTTGATGTCTATTTCGGATGCCGTGCCGGATATGTTTCGTAATGGTAATCGTAGTTTAGATCATTGTTAGAGACCTACTTGATTCATTGTAGTAGATTAGTACTATTATCTATTCCAAGGACCTACCGAAAGTCGGTCCAGTCAAACTGAACACAAAAACAAGTGACGAATAAACACAACTCACAAACTCATAGCTAAATTTTTTCTATAAGGTCGGATTTCAATTGTTTTTTACATTTGTTAGCCATAATCTTGACGACAATGACGGCCACCTTAGCCCCCTACTCAGGAGGTCCCGGGTTTCTTCCCCGGTCAAGTCAAGATGAAAAATGATATTTTCTAGATTAATCTGGGTTTTGGATGTTTATCTATATATGAATTTGTTATGAAATATAGCATCGTTGCGTTAGTATCCCATAACACAAGTTTCGAACTTACGTTGGGGCTCAATTTGTGTGATTAGTCCCAATATATTTATTTATTCTTAGATAAGGTTTAGGCTTTATAGTTTATACATTCACGCAACGGCGGGTGAAACTACGGTGCATATCTAATACCTTAAATTACCCTATTACATAAAGCGACAGCTACTAATGTTACATTTAATGAATATAATATTGAACGTCGTGTGATAACAACCAAACATCAACAAAATAAGTGGTAATCTTATCATTCTTCAAAAACAATTCTTATGTACCTTTATGAAATTGTCTAGATTTCATCGCATGATATTTTCGAAGATAATAACTAATCACCGGCTTTCTATATCAATCTTTAAGTCCTTACTGTCTTTCAGATTTGAAATACGATTAGGCATCTTCTATAATAATATTACTTTGCAACTTCTATGCATCGCTACGGCTTTCTGTATAAAACTTTCAAACAAGTACAATTGTATTAGTACTGTACATAGGTTACTAGTCATTCCTATCAGGAAGTATCAGAGTCAAATGGCAAGGTCAAATGATAAAACGAAACTCGATAAAATAACCTACTGAACGTAGATTAGACAACTTTGCGTTTGACTCTTACCGAAATGGGTTAATAAAACATTTAAATACTTACACCATTATAACACCAAGTACTCCTTCACGAAATACCTATTTGAGAAATTTAAAACAAAACTTTCTTTTTGTGTAAATTTCCTATTTCATTCAGATTGTTTTTTCATGATCTCATTTTTATGCACTCTGTTCTAAATAACTTCGTGCATGTTAGGTTTAACAGTGGTGGGTTAGTACGAGCCGGTAGTTTGTAGTTTGTATTAGGTACACTTACTAACTGGTAGTGGAAGTACTTTTTACTTGTTTGTATGTTAGTTAGATAAAGTGCAGTAACTTACACTTCCGCTAAGTAGCAACTGAATCAATTAACTATCTATAGTTTCATCGTCAGATTTCATCAATTTTTACGCTCCCATCTCTTATCTAAGCTTTTTCCCAATTGTATCTCTTTGGATACCAGAGTCTGCCTCTCTACTTTGAGTAGGGATGTACGGCATCCTTACTGTATTAGTACTAAATATTTATTTCTCTACATTATGTTCTTAATTAACAAGCATTGATTGTCTCCGAATCGATCTATTTTTTATTTAGGTTTTTACGACGATTCGCTCAGTCTCAGCCTCGTCTCGGAGTATCACAAGGTCTTTTGAAGACTGAGTATAAATAAAAAGTGCTTCCAGAGATTATTCCTTACCCCATTTTCTATTAACACAATACAATTTATTGCCCATTCAGCACAATAAAAAGACATAAGCTCGGTTTATTGTTAATTTGTCCCAAATTTATTTCGTCACAAAAATTGAAGTTTGTCAACGGTTTTTACATGTACAAAAGTACTTATTTTATGTTTCTTCTCTTAATCATATGAAGTAAAAAAACTATATAAAATTACATATATTGTTAAATATCAGTGTCCGGGGGGCGCGACGACGCCGACCATAAATCGCGGACGTGTCCAATAGCCCGAGGTCATTTGCAAGCGAGATTGCAGGTTGAGGCCGATGTGCCGATAATCTGTGCAAAATGCATCTAATCATCTACAACTAGTTGGAACCGCCGACTTTCTCGGAACTAGTTCCGAATGAAACCGCAGCCCACATTTTATTCAGTGCTTCGGGTAAACAAGAAACTCGAATCGTTACTATCATGATAATCGCTATCGTGTGTCACTCTATTTTATGACTATCGGTGTGTTTGGTAGTAATATTTTTTATACATTTATATGTATAAAAAATATTATTTTCTTATACATTTGTCAAATAGTCGCATAACCATTAAACATATTTACATTCAAATTTCAGAAAAAAATAAGCCTATTTATAATGTGTTTATTTTTGTAATGTATATATAAGTTCAATAAAACGATAGGCAGCATACATTTTGCGTACCGATTTCGTTAAAATTATATTTTACGCAGCAAAAACACTTTTTTGGGGACGAAAAGTCTAGCCTATTTTGTCTCATCGCTGGAAAAATGTAATCAACTAGGTAACAATGCTCAAACAACAAACATGTTGTTGTATTTGTTCGTTCAAAATGCCTATTGAGCTTTAAAAATAAAATATTTTGTAGTATAATGGTTAAATAAAAAATGTGTAATAAAAAGCTCATCCAGGTACTATATAATTGAACTGACATAGATATGTTTGGAAGTATGTATGTTTATGTTTGTTTCTAATCACAACGGATGTAATGACTTTCTCTGCTAATCGGGCTTGTGCTTGTCACATCCGTGTCTTGTTTCCATAAACAGATTGATTGGCATACAATCGTTATTATTTATAGATTTGCATTTATTTGTCTTGATTCCAGCTGGGTAATCACCTGAAATAACAGTTTTGCCAATTGTTTCTTTTTCAAAAGAGCCGTAATACCGGTTCAATTTTTAAATTAATAAGTTATGGATTACCATTATTTGCCTCTCAATATTCTTCAACTTAAATACTGCAATGATAGCCTTTCGCGAATAGGACGTGAGTACCTTACTATACTTCTTCGTTAGAGTGCGTTTGCAGTTTGTATCTTCAACTTACGCTTCGAAGGACAGGGTACGCTTTTTTAACGTCCTTATTTAGTGGTACAGGTACCTTACTATATCATGTATTTAATAATTAGCATAAAAAAATATCCAATAATTAATCGTAACTGACAATCGGAACAAGTAACGGTAATGTTAATTAGCAAATTCATAATATTCGATGAGAGTTGAACTTAAATATCTGTAACTCCGAATAAAACTGCCGCTTGTAATCCACAACAGCAGTTGGCGATTACCCATCCGTCACGGAACTGGGCTATTCCGCCCAGCTGGACGCCACCTGTTCAGATTACTCTACAAACTCAATACTTGATTATCCATAACCAACACCGGACACTGCTTGTAAAGCAATCTCAGAAACATTACACCGGTGTCCCATATCTGTCACTCAAGCCTGACCTCCAAGTATCTCTTACAAATCCCAGTATTAAAACTATCGAGCGATGACAAGATATCGACTTATATCTGTCCTTGTCACCCGATATGGTGTTAAAGAAGGCCCGCAATAGAAAGTAGAGATCGACGTGATATGTCAAAGACATGTGGTAGCCATTGTGACGCCGCTGGCCAGTCAGTAGGCCAATGTTCAGCGCGTAACTGTTTGTAAATACATGTAGGCCACTTGTTCTAACACTTTTGTATGTCATAGTTTGTTGTTGTTAAAGTGGCGTAATGGTTAACATGCCTGACCGCTACTCAGGAGGTCCCGGGTTCGATCCCCGGTCAGGTCAAGATGAAAAATGATCTTTTTCTGATTGGCCTGGGTCTTGGATGTTTATCTATATATGTATTTGTTATAAATTTTAGTATCGTTGAATTAGTATCCCATAACACAAGTCTTGAACTTACTTTGGGGCTAACTCAATCTGTGTGATTTGTCCCTATATATTTATTTATTTATTTATTTAAAACCTTTGGTCGTTTTTCAATGTTCGTCAAATACAATAACAGATATTTGTGCCAAAATGGTGATTAAATAGTTTAGGCCAAACAAAGCACATTTCTGAAAATGCCAAATCATTCAATAAATACAATGGGTGTTTGATAATTACCCTTGCCTAAATAATAGAACCAATTTAAATATGTTGTAATAATTACCTTCTTATTAGTGCGATATAACGAAAAGGCACTATTTCGAATTGAAAGACACGAATAAATGCTACTTTAGTAAATATGATTTAAAGCCCGTTTTTCTTCACTATCTTTGGGTAACCTCGTTCAAATTTTAGCAGTAGATCGGTGACCGTGATCACAGCAATAATAAGACCAAGTTAGGACGTGATAGATACCTAATATAAACAATATATCAGTTATTTATCCGTAGATACATATTTATTTTAGCCAGTATAAAAAGTACTCTATATAAACTAAATTTTGACACTATTTTGTTAAGGACACTTGAGACACAAAGCATTTTATCAGCAAACCAGTAATTATTAATTAAAATTATCAAACTGAATAACGACAAGTAGAGCAAAAATGTGTTTCAAGTACAAGTTAATTAATTAATTAACTACGTATTAGTAAAAATAATATAGCACGTCATAGCCTTGACTTGACTCGAACTTTTTGTGGCAAGTCTTGGCCTGGTCAAGGGCGGTGATACCACCAACCATAAGCGCCAACAAACAACACAGTATTGAAGTCTGTTCAATTCGATTGAATGTCTTAATACAAGGTATTTTTTTCCGCAGAGGCTGCATAAAGATTCGTAAAAGTCACGTAGAAACCGGATAATAAAAAAAGAGCCGGTATTATTTCGACTATTCAAACATTGAATCTATCCTGTCCGCAAATGGAAAGCAAATTGGAAATGAAGTTGGCGTACAGTCATCGCCAAAATGAAATACAGTACGTGGTCGAAATGCCAATGTATCATGGCTCCGAAAATGTTTATAGTTGTTTATTTGCCGTTTTTATTGATGCTGAAATACGTTATAACCAATATGGATGAACCAAGCTATAAAAATATTACTTAAATAAGTTCTGCCTTTATGGAAGCATCAATCATCTATACCACAGACGTGCCAAAGAAATAGAAGGACTGATTGGGCTTTTTGTAAGGTTAAATCACTGGTAAAATCAAAAAGTATTTGAGATTATTGTAAAGTGATCCATTGATTTTCGCGAGTCATGATTATGAGGTCAGAGGAGTACCTATGTACAAGATTGTAAATCGCCTTAAGTAATTGGATGATTTCTTGGGTTTTTGGAATTGGATTTTGCATTGGATTTGCCTTCAGAAATCAATCACTTAATTTGTTTTTGCTATGAAAATTCCAATATTATGATTAGTTATTTCATGACATACATTTAATGAGCAAATGGCTTTATAGAACAATACACACAATAGTCGAAATTGCATGCAATATAATTGATATTTATATAAATTCCCGTGTTTATTTTATTTTATAAATAATTATCATCAGAATTTACGGAAATAGAACCATGAATGTTGTATTTGAATACCATGTTCTTGTCGTCAAGTGTACCAGTAGTGGCCCGTTTGCCCTCAATCCGAATCCAGTGCCGGCTTCGCTAACGGTGACGGCGTGAAGCTATCGACGGATTTAGCGGTGCATCACAGTTTAGTGAACATTGGAAGTCACGCTCACCATATTAGTAGAAATATCGTGAGTACGAATACACAATTAAGATACATTAGGAAAATATAGCGGCTGTTATCGCTAGATGGAAGACTGTGTGTCAGATACTTTTTGGCAGTTTGAAAAATCTGACATTGTTGGCCACTAACACATTCGGATTATGAATCTACTAGTCGTTTTTCTTTTTTTTTTAAATTAAGTAGGCAAACAGGTATATGGTCCACCTGATGGAAAGCAGAAACCGTAGCTTATGAGACGCCTGCAACACCAGGAGCATCGCGAGCGTGCTTGATGAAGATGAAGGATTTTTTTCAATTTCTTCTTGAAAAGGATTACGAAGGTCATAGTAGTCGCTCTTTTGTAAAAACTAGCCGCCGCAGCCATATCTAGGGCCATGATTACCCTCAAACTCTTGGCTCTGAGAATTTTAGAGTATAAGCACGCTTGGATGAATGAGCAAAACAAAGTACTTAGACGCCCGGGCTCTAAAGCAATAAAGTTGACGATGTTAATTTAAAAATAGAATATTGATGAATATACGTCCTTATTTATTTTATAAACCTGAACAAACTGATAAAGTGAATAGGAAAAGTACCTACGCTCCTTCAAAATCAAAGGACCGTTTAATTCAAGTCCTTCCGGTCTACTTTTTTTTGTGTATTATGAAAAAATACGTTTGACGATATTTTGAAACAATGTTTTTCCTAGTGGGTGAAAAATATTGTTTTATAATCAAAATTAAGGCGCTTTTCAATTTTCATCATAATTAGAGTACATTCCTGTAGCACAACCTTTTTTTTTTGAATAATCATAAGTACATGCCCCAAAAATTAAGCGAGCGTATCCGAGCAGCTGATGATCGCAAAAAGAGTGCGTTGGCTTGGCACGATATGTAACACAACGTATTAGTCGAAGAGCTGACCGTATTAAAATATGCCTTTTCCAATCCAATTGAATATCCTAATCTGTGTTTATTACTGCAGTCACCAATTTACTGCAGATATTGAAGCCTACAAAAAGATAAGTGACGCTGTAGAAACAGTTTCCATAAAAATATTCTTATTCTAATTGCAAAATATTCATATTTTAAACGTTCATCTTATTTAAAGACACATTCTTACCTTTTGTTTGTTAGAATAACTCAAAATCAAATTAATTACAGAAACAATGACAATGTTATATACAACATTTTTTTTCCAAATTTTAGTAAAATCTTTAACCTATATAAACCTCTCAGTTCGTTTCCATAATCTTATAAATACTTTCATATGAAGAGAAGAGAATCAGTTGGCAATCCCATATTTTCTTCTAGCCTTAGAAGAAATCAGATACATGTTACCTTTTTACCTCTGACTTTTTGCTAAGCGATACTCATGCCTAATCACTCTATGGGTTCAACGAACAATAATGTGAGTCGAGACGAACATGTCATTACCCAAATGATCTCCAAATTGAGGCAACAGCGGACAGAGGCCATGTGTGTGTAACCAAAAAATTTTTTCTTGAGTAAGTAGGTTCCATAGTGTTATATAAACCTGTCTTATCTTCTACGATCTTTCAATATGCTGTAAAATGTCAATTTAATAAACAGCCCTTTTAGCGCGTTAAACTATCTCCTGCTTTCTCAAATTAAAGTACCTTTAGAAATAAAAAAAAGGAAATCGCCAACCCTTTTCATATTGGAATATAAAATGTAGAGCGTTGATGATATTTGAAAGAGTGAAAGAACGAGGGTCCTTTGATATCGACCTAATACGCCATCTTTACATTTAAATCTTGACCTCTCGTCGCCAAAATTTATTTCCATTTTAATTTTGTATTCAGACAAAAATAAAAAAAAGTAAAAAATACATATTGATTTTTTTTCTTGTTGAATTAAACGGGCCACTAAAACACGAATAAACTGATATTCGGATATTTGTTGTTTTTATATATCGATAGTTAGCGTGCTACGTAAATTATACTGTAACAGAGTAAAATATATGTCAATGTACTGTATCCTACCTGTATCCTGATGCAAGAAAGTATTATAAAATAAATAAATTCATTCCTTATCTTGCATTCGGCCGTAAGGTGCGTTCACAAAATGAGCGTTTAAGATATTTTATTTCTATTGTTCATTATGTATGTTATTACTAGTAGTATTCCGTAATCTGTGGTTATATTAACTTAGGTGACAATTGATCCGCAAAAAATCTCCTCCGAGGATGATTCATATTAACTAAGTTTAAATTATGCAGCAAATAGAAAAATACTGTTTTCACTCTAAAAAGCTATAAAATCATTTTGTAGCTTGGCGCGTGGATAACATTTCCGTGACACAGTCCATTGTGTTGATAACGGCGACAGGTAACGCCGTACCGTTATCTATCGAGTAATGGACATCGTGCTACTTATGATTATATCATAATGTACTTATAATTATTATAAATTAATCTGAATCCTAATTAATGTTATATAAATACTAGCTTTTGCCCGCGGCTTTTCATATGCGTGAATTTCACTCGGGAACAGTGCTTTGCCCTGAGATGAAAGGAAGCCTATGTCCTATTCAGTATTTCTAACATTATGTGTGCGAAAATTCAGGATGATTTGGTTCAGTAGATAAACCGTGAAGAGGGAACAAACAAACATAGTCACATTTGCATAAGGATAGTTAGGATTAGGTGAGTAAAGTCAGTGGAATTCCTGGGTACTTAGACAAGAAAATAGTAGGCCAGAAGCTTCTTCGTAGATAAAATAAACCCAAACATACCTAACGAGGACCATAAGTTTAATATCTATCATCAACATACTAAGGGGCTGTTAAATACAGATGACATAGAATAGGCCTAAAAATTGTGTAATAGATAACAATTAGGTCCAAAATGTTATGACAATCTATAGAGCAGCCTCTCCCACGCATATTGCGCCAATAAAGTCATACAAATTAGCATACAATCCATACACGCCTGCGACTCGATAATAATTACTTCCCGTCTTGAAGCAGAATTCATTCAATCTAGCGAGATTGAATTTTAAACCGCTCAAATCTATTACCAACCCAGTTATCATATTTATTGAATAAATACCATACAAGTAAGAATCTCTCTCTCATCTTAGCGCCTTCCCGGTTGCTTCCTTAGCTGATTGCTTCGGAGCCCAGGGTCCGCTTTCCTGCTTTTTCTCCTCCACTTCGCCCGGTCTTCGGCATCCCTAGTTGTGAGACCATTTGCGCGCATATCGTTTACTGCGACGTCGAGCCAGCATTTCTTAGGCTTGCCCCTTCTACCTGGCCCTGGTGGAGGCGGCATGGCTAGACACTTGTTCCCAACGTAGCTAGCCGGTTTTCGTAAAACGTGGCCGTACCATCGTAGCCGATTCTCTTGAAGCTTATCAGCTATGTCACGAACATGAAGGCTGCCCCGAATGTGGGAGTTTTTCATGCGGTCTTTCCGTGACACTCCACACATCCAACGCAGCATCTTCATTTCCGTGACATGCAACTCTTGCTTGTGCCGCTCAAGTACGGGCCACGTCTCACTACCGTACAAAAGGACAGGCCTTATCATTGATTTGTAGACCTGTCCCTTTAGCTTAACCGGCATTCTGGAGTCACAAGTGACACCAGCCACCTCACGCCACTTTGACCATGCTGCTGCTATTCGGGCTTTGACGTCGCAGTCGATGTCGCCGGACGCGTCAAGTACAGAGCCCAAGTATTTGACCTGCTCCGTTCGCTTGACTATGTCTCCGCCTATGCGTACAGGTTGGGGATCTGAGGTGTTACAAGCCATGTACTCTGTCTTCGCCGCATTTAGCTTCAGACCACCGTTCTCAAGTGACTCCTTCCACGCGTTTGCGCGGCGCACCAGTCTCACCCTATCCGCATCCGCCAGTGCGATATCGTCAGCATACATGAGCAGCCACGGGGGTTGCTCATGTGTATCTCTAATGCTGTTTGATACTTCGTCTAATATAACACTGAACAGATAGGGACTGAGAACCGAGCCCTGGTGAACCCCGACAGTGACGGAGAAGGGTTTGGTGTCACCAACAGCAGTCCTAACTATTGAATCAGAACCGTGGTACATGTCACGGATAATCTCAATATACATCTCTGGAACCCCTTTGGACCTCAGTGCCCACCAGATCATCGACCGAGGAACACAGTCAAAGGCCTTCTCCATGTCTAAAAACAAGAAATGGAGAGGCGTATTCTGCCTCCTGTACTTCTCCATGACGATCCTTAGGGCAAAAACAGGGTCCATGGTCCCAAGACCAGGGCGAAATCCATATTGAGACTCAGAGACTGCACTCTCCTGTCGGATTCGAGAGTCCAATATACGCTCAAGCAGCTTCATGGTGTGGGACATGACCTTTATGCCGCGGTAACTCTTGCACTCTTGCACTGATCCCTTTCCCTTGAAGACTGGAGTAATAATACTAAGCCTCCATTGGTCAGGGATCTTGCCGCCGAAGAGAATGCGGTTAAAAAGGTCTGTTAGGATTCCCACACCCTGCGAGCCCGTCGCCTTCCAGGCTTCAATAGGGACTCCATCTGCACCGACAGCTTTCCGATTCTTCATGTGGCGGAGAGCCAGGCGAACTTCGTCAGTTGTGATAGGTGGCACTAGTCCCTGGTTCGGAGGGAGATCTGGTGGCTGCACCTCTTTATGTTGCTTATTCAGCAACTCGTGGAAGTACGAGCGCCATCTCTCCTTCACCGCGAGATCATCGCATAGGAGTTTTCCATGGGGATCTTTGACACAACGACATTTAGAAATGTCTTGCGCCGCCAAACCCCTGGAACGTGCCAACTTGTAGATAAGCTTTTGCCCCTCAGACGATTCTAACCTGTCGTATAACGGTTGCAAGTAGTCTCGTCTGGCTCTAGCAACAGCTTTCTTGCTGGCGCGTTTAGCAACTCTGTATGCGTCGCGATCTTCAGGAGATCCGGACACTTGCCACGCTTTAAAGAGGGCTTTCTTCACCCTTATCTCCCTCTGGACTGTGTCGTTCCACCACCAAGTCTCCTTGTCACACTTGCGTCCACCCTTTGACACACCGATTACCGCCTTCGCTGCACCAGTGATGGCGGTCTGAACGTTATCCCATGTATGTTGCGTGGAGTCGCAATCAAAGTCAGCGTATTTTTCATTGAACGCTGACGCGAACTCTTGGAACGTAGATTCGTTCAGCCGCCACCATCTGATTTGACGTCGGCAGCACTCATTAGGCTTGTCGGCAGGCTTAACGCGGAGATCCATGACAAGAAGACGGTGTTGTGCAGTAAGACTCTCACCGGGTATGACCTTGCAGTTGGCTACTTTGCCGATGTGCCGATGTGCCACCATACAAGTAAGAATGAGACTTATAAAACAAGTTTTAGTTTAACAAAACTGAAAGGGTAGCAAAAATGTGGGCCGAAAGCATGTATGGGTTCTCAATTATATAAAAAAAATGATTTTATGTCGCCTTGGTCATAAAATCTTAAATTTACATTAAGTATACATTTAATAATGCAATACGCTGTTTGATTATTTCGTGGCAACATATACACAACAATAAGCACATGATGGTAAATAAACATGTGCCAAAGGTTGACACTAAAACAATCCATACTAAATAAATCACAACGGCGTTATTATACCACAAAATTAAAAAAAACCTTGGTTGGAGTTAGGGTTGCCTTCTTCTGGCAACCAGGATAAGACGCGTAAAAACGTCGGATTTTAGAGTGCAGAACCCAGAAGTCGTCAGAGTAAAAAAAATGTGAAAAATACCTATTACATATATTGTACAGTTATTAAATACCTGCTATACTCTATGAGTAAGTTTCAGACATCAATAATGCAGTCTAGAAATATCTTCGCACCACGTGCCTAGTGATTATTGTGATGAACAACTTGATTTCAACTGTAAGTGGGTTTTTACTCGCATTCTCCGCGGATGTATGAGCGGAAAATGAAATGGAATTTGCTAACTGCTTTCTGCGCTTAGACGAACCGATTTATATTTCCATGATTTTGGATAACTTTTTCTAGATGTCATCTCTGATCTAAAAACGTATTATAATCTAAAACATATTGTTTTTATTGGTGAAGTACTTTACAAGTGTGAAATTAAATTAATATTATTAAATGGACTGCAATTACTGAAATGATTTGTACGAACAAACATTAGGAAACTTGTTCATCGCCACACGAACCGCCATCTCATACACACATTCTCACCTAATTGTTTAGTTAGCTGAATGTGCACCTTTACTACTATTTAATGAACATTTTGTTGACTACAAATTTCACTCGTTTACTTTCTATGGTTACTACTATACTACTATTTCTTGGAAAAGCCTTTCGATTTTAACGACAATTTCATAAAAGAAACGTACATAGCAAAAAAATAAGTTTACTTTTCATACTTAACTATTCTGTAGAGCTACTCGTACAATACTAATGTCATTACTAAACAAAAGTGTTTCTTTTATGAAGGGTAATTATTTCATTAATCTGGTCAAACACGACTCGGATTTGCACTTTGGATTTTTAAAAGCTATTTTTGTACAAAGAAAAAGTTATATCGTTTTTAGGATTTGTTGTATAAAAATGTGATCTGTAAAAATTTCAAGACTACCCAATACGGTCTATATGTTATAACACCGTGATACACAAACGGGCGAATGAACGACAAAAACTTAGTATAAGGTTTTATATTAAAACGTTGTGTCCTCCTCCTAAAAATTATATTAAGTACTTAAGATGTCACAAGAAACCAAATTAATATAAATACGTATTGATTTACTTGAACTTTTATCGTCAATAGTTGACAAATTTAGAGTAAAAGAAATAAAATGATTGTTGGCGCTAGTTGGCTTATGATAGCCCCTTAAATCATAATGTTGTGGATAGCAAAAGTGCACCCAAGGATTTATTATTCTAATAAGCCTTACATATTGCTAGTTTAGCTATGCCACAGATTAGTAAGCATTATATCCCTTATCCAAGCTTATTTCCGGGACACTGCAGCAGGATGGGGCCCACGTCCCCATTATAACATAACACAATATAGCGGATGAATAGAAAATTGCATCCGCCATTCATTAGTTCTTTGGAAAATTGTATTCATCCTACGAGGAAATAAACTTAGTCAGCGTACACGTACAGTTAGCAAAAACTGTATTTTTTTTATTTCACTTTACATTTATGATTTTATTTTTGTTAATAGCTTCATATGATGGCATTTTTTTACTTAGGAAAGTATTTTTAATCCAAAAATCAGGGTATTTAGTCTATTTTTGTGCCATGTCTCAATACTTTGTGAACTTTACATTATTGTATCTACTGGTTAGGTAGGAAGCACTTAAAAACGTAATACAACCCACATTTAATTATTGATTAATTAAAGTGGTTTATTTTGTTTACAGGTATTTCGAAGACTGAATGTTCATTGGGCCTTACAGCATACAAGCATTTTTTTCATTGTAAGTATAAATTCATTCTATACACTACTATACCGTTAAATTAATATAGGTACATACTGTAATATAATATTTTCTTTGAGTTGGGTAGGGAGACAAAAGGGAAATATGCCAGATATTTATATTGGTATACAGACATACATAAACCATTGTAATCTATTAAAGTAGGTTAAATTTTAAATGAAGTAAATAGAGACATGTGTTAAACTCATAGGAGATATGAGGCTGCCGTTCAATACAAAGCTTTAAAGAACGCAAATGTCCATATTATAAAAAAAAACATTAAACATTCCGATGAATTGAGAACCTCCTCCTTTTTTCCAGTCGTTTAACAAATGACAAAATGACATTTTCTTTTCGTAAGTTTCTGCATAAGGCAGTGCGTCAGTGGGTTATAGCAATCCTAATACAGCAAGTCCTTATGTGTTGGACCATCGACACTATCGTAAGTCGTATACACATTAACACTTTTTACTGGGCTGCATAGCGGAACTCTACTAGACCACACACTTATACGACATTGACCCGTAATCATTACCGATATATAGTTTACCTTACGTGACATTGTGCCTAAATTGATTAATTTTCAATAATATATCGGGGGTTTCATTATATCCCATTCATTTATGAGGTCATGGGGGTCACGGCCATCAGTGGGGTCCAGTGATATCATTAATGATACTTTTAATGTCATTGCAAAATTCAATAAAGTAAATCCGGTTCATAATGACAAACATTAAGAACGTTTATATCTATTTCATTTTCTCTCTCATAGTAGCCGTTTCCAGTTTGCATCCTGAGCTTTTCGCTGCCAAGCCCAGGGTCCTCTTTCTTATTTATTTATTATACCTCTATAATTTTTAAAACTCAAACATTTAGCGAAGCATGTGCCATAACTCGAAAACACCTGAACACTACCGATACTGCAGCCAAATATTTCTAAAAAAGGGTACAAATATCCACAAAGTGTGGAGGCAGCGTGTCAACCAGGTCATCCAAACTGTCCATAACATCCAAAGAACAAAGTTAGTGAAGCGACAAAAAGTTGACAATAAATATCGTTGTTATGTGTAACTTTCTCGAACACGCTTGTGTTGTGTGTAATGCTTTCTCTTAATAAGTATGTACAAAATGAGAATGTTATCAACTGAATTGCAAAGAAAATCAGAGAAACTTTAATTAATGATTGTGGTTTGATATTTTAAACTTTCATGTTTTTAACAACTTGTCCACATTGTTAATTTTTGTACCATTGCGTCTTTAATACTGCATATTCTCAAGCAAACAAATTCGTAATGTAGGCCACTCATTAATAAAGTAAGAAAATATTTGATGGTAAATTATAATTTTCGCATCATGAAAAATAGGTAACGCATGGTTGAACGAACAACAGTACTGTACCACGGACAAAGAGTGAACGTTTCATATTAGGTAAAAAAAATGTTGCGATAACGAAAAAGACGTTTAACTAGTTACAATCTAGCCAGTATAGTTTGTATTGTAAACATTTCAACTGCAACTCGGGTTGCGCGCCATTCCCAGGATTCCATTTTCCAATCTGTTTTTGTATGAAAACATTATTTGTACAAGGTAACGCTAGATTTAAAAAAATTGGTAGGGAGACCGCGCGCAATTCGAAATTCTTTGGTTTAACTTTTCTTATATATTTTATGTGATTTTTATTAATTTAAAAAAGAAACATGACCACCAGAAATAAGAACAAATCAAATTTTAATTAACACAGGCTTAGTATACCTATTATAACTATTGATAAAATAAAGCTCCAGCAGCCAAGCAGGTAGAGACAGCGGAGACTTTACAGTAGTAACTAGTAACATGGTTCCATTGTGATGAAAATATGCATATGTCTTACTAGCTGTTCCCCGCGGCTCCGCCCGCGTGGGACTCGGTTATATCGCGCCCAAAAGTAGCCTATGTTTGACCTCAGGTCGTTAACTACATCCCTACCAAATTTCATCACAATCGATCCAGCAGTTTAGCCGTGAAGAGGTGACAGACAGACAGACAGACAGACAGACTTTCGCATTTATAATATTAGTATGGATTTAATGTATTATGATATTAGAAAACGATCATTTAGCAGTAGGTTAGCGGTTGCAATCAGAAAAGCGGTTAGTAAAAGCGTGGTTAGGCGTGGCGAAGGACGGAGAAAGTAAGGGCCGTGCTTTCTCTCGCTATTTTGACCCTTCGGCTTTCTGCTGTTCATCCAAACTCAGTACATGTCTCTGTCATTACTATAACACCGCAATCCACTGTAATTTAAGTAATGTCTCGTACCTCGGGGAAATCTAGACGATGTTCATAGAACTGTAGAGTAGTAAACAAGAATTTGCACAATAATGGCTGCCAGAACTGGTTATGTACTTAACTTATAACCTCGTAGCCCTTCCAAAGCATTAAGGTGCACCTTAATACTCGTACCGCCAGCCTCTTGCATATCCAGCGATATATTCATATGAAAATCGTTTTTTTTTTTACAAATATGTTTCTTTTATATGGTATGGTGTGGTATGGTAGGGGCAATGCAAAAAAATTATTCTCATTAGGGACCTTCAGGGTTATTCCTTGTAGATATATCTTTGATACATTATGATGGACTTATACTATACGAAAATCGAAACACATGAGCCTATTACAAATACTGTTTTTTTATTTATTTACCTGTGTTTTCTATTAATTTATTCACTTAATTCCCAGGTTCGATCCCCGGTCAGGTCAAGACAAAAAATTATCTTTTTCTGATTGCCCTGGGTCTTGGATGTTTATCTATATATGTATTTGTTATAAAATATAATAACGTTGAGTTAGTATCCCATAACACAAGTCTTGAACTTACTTTGGGGCTAACTTGATCTGTGTGACTTGTCCCTATATATTTATTTATATTTATTTATTATTTATTTACTTAACAAAATTAGAAAAAGTGTAGATTTAATAAAAACTCTTGAATATATATCTAAGTGATTTTGGAAACTTTTCCCAAATAGCATAAGAAAAAAACATTAAACTGACCTTGCAGTATTCCCTGTCTAGATTGTATCATGAGAATCCTACATTAACCTTTGTCGGAGTCGGCCACTAAAATCAAAAGTTGCTATACTAGTTTTTCAAGATAGTACGCAGGTCGAAGGCCCGGGTCCACTTGCCAATTTGTATGACCTCGAATTTAAACGAAAACTTTCGATTTAGTGTCTTACAATTCAAAAGATTTACAGTTTATTCACTTTCCATTTCTTTATCATAAAAATATATTAATACTTCGATCATGTTATCAGTGATAACATATTTACTAATGTGATATGCATTTTGAAAAAAACGGACTCTAGGTTAGTACTATTATCTATTCTGTGCTCTGGGCTCTCAAGCTTATATTATAGCTTGAAATGCAAGCGGTTAAAAGTCCGTGCTCAAAATGTACTCGCGCGGTACAAACTGATGCGAGCGGGTTGGCGCGGTCCATAATATTGGCGATTTTGACATTTATATTTCTTTATTAAAAAATATATAAATATCTGCGATAAGAAATGACTAATGGTCAACCATGAATTGGTACAAGTCATTTTTTTAAATACTTGTAAAGTATCCCGTAATCTGTGTTATGCTCATTGATACTAGCGGCAATAGACTTAACAATACAATAGAAAAAGTTAAATCGTTTTTATGAGGGGATTTATCAGTATTGTTAAAGTTATTTAATCTTTGATTTCATTATCTTGAAATACGTTCACGATACGACTCAATTCAAACTATTATATACGAAATAAAAATAGAAAGTTTGCAATTGTAATAATTCATTTTGTTGGCCACAATACGGTTATAGAATCCGGTTATAAATAACCGTTTGAAAGAAGTGAAAAGGTGATAATGCTTAACATTACGAAATTAAATTGCACATCACTATGTCTGGTTTCGAAATGTTTAAAATTTTACTACCATAAAGTAAAATAGTGACTACTATATCGAGTGCTACTACGGAAAAATAAACTGGAATATATAGTTAGATGTTAAATAATATCTAAAATAGAGTTGTACTTATATACAATTTTTGTAAGATACTGAAAATATAGTTTCAGAACACAAAAAACACTAATGATGTTGATTTATTTGATAATTTGTCATAATAATCAGATAGTCTTGTATATCAAAAGCAAGTCTTATCCAGAATTAGCTCCTAATTGCATGTATTAGCTTTCGATCATTGAAGGTCATTCACCTTGTTGGGAAGATCAAATTTATCCGAGCAAGGTGAACATTGCCCGCATGTAGCGAATCCGTACTAGGGCTGATGATACGACATTCCTTTTAAAATTAAATAAACATTTCGCATGAGAATGCACTATGGTCACACTCTTCATTCTTCTAAAACTACACTATTTAGTAATCAATCGCTGATATCTAGATCTAGATTCAATTTTTTTTTAAATAACCACCTAACTACTTTTTGTTGTCTTGACAATAAATTCAGGCTATTCATATAGCCTTTTCCCGATGGAAACTAAGTGAAAAAGGCTTCTGCATCACTAGCGACTGGCTGACGATCGCAATCCTAAATACATTATACTATTATAAGCTATTAAAAGGTAGTCAATTTTTACTATCTCGTTTTGGAATTCTAAAACTTGCACATTTAACTTAGTTTATCATATTAATTGTTTATTATGTTCGAGTAAAAGCTACCTAACCCTAACTAATAGATATTTACAAGAAGTCAACCCAAGTGTCAAGATACCTAAGTGTCAAACTTTTAATTGAATTATTGATCCTATCTACTTAGAAACTCGCCCATTTAGTTATAGAATACAGCTATCAATTTAGCCTACATGTTTGTTTTTTATTACTTGTTAGTTTAAATATTTGAACAATGATTGTCGCATTTAAAAACAACCATTTAAATACGCCCAACCCTAGCGGCTGAACAGCCCAGCCCGTGCCTCTGTGCAATAAGTCGTAGACTCGTCGGTCTCGTCTGCCGCGAATAATTATTAAAGGGCGAGAACGATGGCGACATCTCGTCTCGCCTCAAGTTGTCCCCATCTGCCGTCCCCCCCCCCCCTCCTCCCTTCTCAATACACCGTTAAATTTAACTCGCCCTCGTATCGTCTTACTCAGATTGAAATTTGTTGAACTCTATTCATGCAGTTGCTCTCAAGATAGGTACCTACGACTGGCACTACCCGGTATCACTACTTTTTACCCGACTACGGCGAAGCCAAAAGGAAGGGTAATGATTTTGGCAGTCTATGTATGTATGTATATAAGTATGTATGTATGTTCCACCGTAGCACCTAAACTACTGGACCGATTTTAATGGATGAGGTGTCAAAAGATTCGTAAAAATAGCGCGGGTAACATAGGCTATATAAATAGTATCAAGCTTTTAACTGACAGAATTAAAACCTCAGATTCTAATCTCAAAAAAAATTAAACTGAGATGGGTATCACGTGTTTGGTATGAGAGCGGCACATTACAGATATGTATATAACTCATATTGTTTAAGTTTAAATATTGCTTTAATGCATTCGTAAGGTGGTAAGCACATTTCACGCGGTCCAGTCATTTCCATTCGGGAAACGGAAAAGTATTAAATAAAAATTGAGTTAAAAACTATAACGTGGTGTCTAAAAAGGATGAAACAAGGACATAATTGAGATAGAAATCCAGAAATGCATAAGTACTTAAATGGTCAAGGTAAAGCCGTGGTCGCACGGATTGTAAATGGATAATAGGAACACCTTTAATCGAACATTTTGTTGGTATACACTATACAGTGGGTAAAAAAAAACTAAAAACGAAAAACGGAAAAGTATTTCCGTTTCCCGAACGGAAATGACTGGACCGCGTGAAATGTACTTATGATTACCACTATATACTATACTAGCTACCCGCCCCGGCTTCGCATGGGCATAAAAACCTTCCCTTGAATCACTCTTATCTATTAAAAAAACCGCATCAAAATCCGTTGCGTAGTTTTAAAGATTTAAGCATACAAAGGGACATAGGGACAGAGTTGTTTTATACTATGTAGTGATGGTAAACACCTATATTTTAATGACCTTTTATTAAACCTTCTTGGTCCACCATCTATCAGGGGCTCTATAAAAGTAAAACGAGTAGGTAGAGTCCTAAACTTTCACATTTTACATTTTAAGACGTCTCGAGTGTTTTTATACAAAATTAATATATTTCGCGCAAGATGCCAATTAGAATATCACATAGGTCGTGCTTGGTTCGAAAACACTAGGTATTATATATTTTTATTCAAGTACGCCAAGCTTTGTTTCGATTGCATAGTTAAAACTCGTCACATCATCGATTCTCTTCGGTGTCAAAAGTTCAAAACTACATTATCATTTAGTTTAATTTTTACAAAGCTATCATCATACTACCAGAAGGATAGATTTTTAAATCTACTCACTGCCCCAATGAAACTGACGAAAAATGGAAACAAACAACTACACCGATTTTGAAAAAAATTTAATGAACCATATTGGAAGTATGTAATTTATTTATTTAACTTGATTACATATAAATGTAAATGACAGACTTAAAGCCATAGGCCAAAAAATAATTTTCATAATCGGTCCTAAAAATAACGGAGATATAATTACAAACATAAAAAATAAAAACAAAATATTTTTAGCTTAATTAAGTACCTTATTTTTTGGAAGTCAATTAATAAAAATTCAAAAACCCGAATATTCGTTCTTTGAGCTTTTTTTATTTCTGCGATTCATATTTTTGAATGGTATATAAGTAAAAACTTGTAGTTAGTATTAACAAAATTTCCGAACTATTACAAACAAACTATATTTTTTCTTAGTATAGATAAGAAATATAAATGGTGTATTTTAAATGTTGAGCATTTATGTAGCCTAAAGCTGATTGTGTAATTTTGTAAAATTACCAAAAATCCATATTCCACAATTCAGGAACGGATTATGGTCATCACTGCAGGTCATAAAAATTTTCATAGTAGATTAGTTTATCTTATAAACATACCGAAATTATTACAATGAAGTCAAACGGTAGAGGCTACTTGTGAAAGGCAGATAACGAGGTGTAGTAATATTTAAATACAAAATACAAACGCATGTGAACGTAGCATTTTCAATTGCATCACACCAAACTTTGTACGGTTTGTACCTACGATGTGTAGTAAGTTACTTACAAGGCAACAGACTTCAGAGCAAAGGGCATTAGGTCGACGGCGACGACCACTTTGAACATTGTTTCAACTTTAAAGTCGACTTCACACGACGCAACAAACGTTTTATTCTTTCTTTTAATATAAAAACTATTTCTTAACTGTTTCTCCTACCCGAGTAATCTTCCGCAAGAAATAGACTATGTTATGCAAAAGGAATTTTAAAAAATGGTTTATTTATTTATTTAATTCATGTACACTCAAATACAAACATAGGAAACTTAAAATTAGGAAACTTAGTACAAGGGTGCTACTTATTTCTATAGAAATTTCTTCCAGTAGACCCGCGATAGGAGATTCAAAACAAAAAGGCAGTTGACATGTACTTTTAAATAACAAGTATTATAATAATATATATACGTACATAAATATGTGCAATACATACATAAATCAAATTTTATAATTCTATATAAACCACATATGAATACATTTATTACATAAATATATACCTACTCAATAAATATATAAAAATATATGTTTATGTAGTAGTAAAGAGAAGTTCTAAAGATAAAGTCAGATTTACCATGACTTGTAAGACCGACTGCCTTAGCGGCACTGTAGCGGTGATCTGGTGATGCTATTTCTAGGGAATGTTCCACCTGTTGTAAAGATGCACGTTTTCCTTATGGACCAACTGTTCTTATGGAAATTTGAGACCTCTGTTATCACTTAGTTACCTTTCACAACTTCTACTGGCCAGAAAAAGGGAAGAAATAACTATTTAACCAGGTTTTATCCAGTCGATCATATGACTTCTCCTAGCTAGAATTCTACAATGTTTCCTGAAGTTAAGTTGAAATTGAAAATTGCCATCTTCAATTTCTTTATCTGAAAGCGATATATTTGGGTTTCGTGGGTCAAATACTGTAGAAAATAAATATGATTACATCAATTGAAAGGAGTCAGTAGCCTATTATCTACATGTTGTTAGAATAAATCTAAATGCTGACAACACTGCTGATGTTGCAGGCGTTTCATATGCTACGGTAACCGCTTTCCATTAGATGCGCCGCTTTTTACTATAAAATAATGTATGGTATGGCCACGGGGATATCTGTATCCTCATAGTCATACTGTTATTACCACGAAGAAACGGCGGCCGTTAGCCTGTTAACCTACTTATTAGTAAAATAAGGAACGAAAATAGTGTGGAACTATAAAAAGATCATTATAACCACTGTTATCCACTAGAATATTAATAGCAAACAGTCACGTCTAAATCTTGACTCTGGCGCAATACTTACGACGACGGCTCTGACCAGAACATACTGCGCATGCGCAGATTTATCATCTCCATATTAAGGTGTTTCCACAGAATAAAACCTACGGAATGCATGCACGCATGTGGAAACACCCTTATTTATAATTATGGCGAAGCCTGTAACTTTATTTGTGATTAGTAATTTGAAATGCAGTAGACTACTATCACACAATTATACTTTTACCATACGATAAATATATAGTTCACTGAAATGTATAATTTCAAATTGATTTCAAACTGAAATGTACTGCATGCACATTCTTTGAAAAATTATTTTTTTTATTTTCAGGTTGCAGCATATTCTCGTGATGATGCGATCAGACGATAGCGTAAGATAGCTGCCAGGGGGCCACGAATAATGGGTGCGAATATGGGCAAAAACTCGAGCCTACTGGACGCGCTGCCAACGGCGCAGGGCACGCTGCACGTCGTCATGCTGGGCCTCGACTCCGCCGGCAAGACCACAGCGCTATATCGGCTCAAGTTTGACCAATACCTTAACACCGTCCCCACAATAGGCTTTAACTGCGAAAAAGTCAAAGGTACTATAGGAAAGTCAAAAGGCGTAAACTTTTTAGTATGGGACGTAGGAGGACAAGAAAAACTGCGGCCGCTGTGGAAGTCTTACACGAGGTGTACAGACGGTATTATATTTGTGTTGGACTCAGTGGATGTGGAGCGAATGGAGGAAGCCAAGATGGAGCTGATTAGGACAGCGAAATCACCAGACAATACTGGCGTCCCTATTCTCGTGTTAGCGAATAAGCAGGACTTACCTGGCGCTAAGGAGCCACGCGAGTTAGAAAAGCTGTTGGGGCTGCATGAGCTGGTGTCGTCGCCGCACAGCTCGCGGGACGGCCACTCTTGGCACGTGCAGCCCGCCTGCGCCATCACCGGCGACGGCCTGCACGAAGGACTTGAAGCCCTCTACGAGATGATACTCAAAAGAAGAAAACTAGCCAAATTGCAAAAAAAACGCGTCAGATAAATCAAAGATTTTAATAAATTATGATGCAGAATATGCAGGAAGTATTAGAAAATGCTCATTTTGTGGATATTTTCAATTAATGTCCAATTTAAAACACCAAAAATTGTTTTTACGTTAGAAGTATAACGTCTTATGAAAATATCCCATCATAATGTTGCTCAACTTGTATTGAACACTTTTTGAGGGAAAAGAATATTTTGATAAAAGTTATTTGAATCTACTAGTCATTTTCTTTTGAAAATAGCTAGGTGAAGGATGAAGATTTAGGAAATAAGTGAAGACTACTTTAATCGGCTTAAACATTTTACAATGTGGTATAATAGGTAACTATATCGTAATATTTCGGATGGAATGGTGTTCTCATATACCAACACTGATATAGTACCTATATGTATAGCTCCTATAGTATCAATAGCGAAATTCAAATAGATACTTTTACAATGCGGCTCACCAGTTGTGTGGGACCATTACCTAGAACCATTATAAATAAATTTTAAATAATAAATAGGTGTTTCAAAACTGTCTCGTCTTTTCGACTGTGTATTTACAGTGTCTATAGAAATCAGATTCATTTAATTAAATACGTTTAAAGAATACAAAGATCGTCCGCTGATTTAAAATTATCAATTTTAATTTATACATTTCAAACAGATATATTACCTACCTATACATTTTTTATAAGTCTTCATCCTCGTGTTTTATTTTTCTTTAAAATATCGTAACCAAATTTTCTTCATTAGCCAGTTACAATCGTAGTCTGTAGATGATATTTATAAAATAATGTGATGTTCTATTAAATAAATTGAAAGAGGCTTTTAATGTTTGTGTTTTGGATGGCTTCTTTTTGTAAATAAAATGTAAATATACATAGAATTTAGTTACAATGTAGTTGATATTTACATCATTTATAAAACATTATCGTTATATATGTTTAACATTAATTTTACCCTACGTGTGACTCTGTTCTATGTGACTTCTGCATAACATTCTATTTTACACAAAAAAATCTTTTGTATTTGCATTGATAATATTTATGTGTGGTCCTCATATAATAAGAACTAATTTACTGGGAATACATGTTCCGTATACTACAATGCATATAAACATAGTCGGGTAAAACCGCTGTGGGTGGATCACAATTTTTTTGATGGTTTAAATACGAGCTTTATAGTTTTAAGCTTTAAATGTACCTACCTAAAGCTGTATAGTTGATGTCTCTATTGTTTGGAAATTAAGTGAATAATTGTTATTTATTTATTTACTCGTAGAGGATTTAGTGTATGTACCCCAATGTACCGAATTAATATGATGCTTTTACCAGTTACGTTTACTTATCTTGTACATATGTAAATTCCAAGTTAATATGCGTTGATACCAAGAAACCAAACATTTGTCAGTAGAGTGTACATTTTGTTATAAAATATGTTCGTTTAATAAATCTATTTAAATACTATCATTACTGTATTGTGTTTCACAAAAAAATAGATACACGTTTTTCATATGATTCCCATAAATAAAGTCTGTTTTCAATATTTAATTTTGTTTTATTTCATCAATTGAATTATGCATATTATGCAAATATTTGGATGGATCCTCATCACAAATCCAATCTGTAAATAATTCTAAGTACTCCAATTGAGCAGGGCTTAAGGATTTCAATGCTGAACTTTTACTATTGTCATGTTTTGGATATTTCTTTTTAAGTTTATTGGATTCTCTTTTATTGAATTTTAAAACTGAATTATATTTTTCATATGTGTGACGGTGACTGGGACCTACAGCAGGCGGAGCAAACGCACGCATTAAACCTACTTTTAGACACTCAAATATGGACAGTTCTCTGTTAGCATATTTAGCTCGTCTGTTCTTTTTATTTTCTATTTCTTCGCATCGTTTTACTGCATCTTTAATTTTGCTCTTGTTGCCAATAATTTCATCTAGGCGCTTCCAATAAAGCATATAAAAGGCTTCCAAATCTTTTGCTAGTGCAAATATATCCTGATTTATTGGTTTTTCATAGTACAATTTCTCATAGTAAAATTCTAAATGTGAAAACATTTTAATCACTTCCGGAGCACCGACACTGTTGTAGAATAGTCCATTTACTATTTTATGAAACTTACTCTCCAGTTGGGCACATCTTTGTTCACTAAACTCTAGAACAGCTTCAAATGAATTAATAGTGCTCAAAATAAATGCGCTGTCGTGAATTATAATGTCCTTCAGCATTTTCTTGTTCTCTTTCGCTTGTTTTAGAAGTGGGGCCAGATGAGTAACATATTCTATATAACCTAATTGTTGTTTTTCAATACTTTCAAACAACTTCAGTAATTGTTCTGGTCGAGTGAAATATAATGCTGGACTTACAAGATTACTCAAACACTCCTTTTGCATTTTATCAAATATCACATTAAAAGTTTCTTCGTCACCCCCACCTAGATCAAAACCTTTGACTTCTATTTCCATCGATTGAGCAAATTTCCTATTATTTGCTCGCCAACTTGGAGGAGACAAATAATATAGAAATCTGCCGTAACTTTGTTGAAGATAAAACATAAAATCTAAGCCTATTAGACTTGATTCTATTGTAAACTGTTGATCGGCTAAAAGTTGTAGTTCTTGTAACTTTATATTAACTTTTTTTTCAAAGTCATCACATCTTTTTAATAATGCAATAGATTTTCTGTAATCTCCTGATATGAAACTATCTAAATATTTTGTTTGTTGATCTAAATGTTCCAAGCTTCTCTCGTATATCTTTGTTTCATTTCTATAATTTGATTCTAACTTCAAAATCTCATCATATCGATACCCAATTTCTAGTTTTATTCTCAGATAATCAGTCAGTGCACTTTTCAAAGTTTTATATATGGGAGCACGATCGGTAAGGTTTCGACCATTTATGTAGTTGAAAAAATCTTTATCAATATCAGTCACCGCCTTAACTTCGTTAGGTGAATCAGAGACGTGTAGTCTGCTTCTATATTTATTGAGCATCGCTTTATATTTTTGGCGAATTGTTACATTTAGCCGATGCTTATGTTTACGATTTTCTTGTCCTTTAGCAAAAAGTCTATAGGGTAATAGAATTTCGTCCCTTTTTATAACAGTAGTTCTTATAGGCAGTTTTAGTGAAGGTGGTTCATCATTTATTATAGAGTTCTTTAAGCATTTTTTTAATGTTTTCTTTCTTCGGTTTCGTTGAAGCAATGAATCGTTAATTCGAATATTCAATTCTTTAGTACAAACCCTTGGAACTGGAATATCGATAATAAATGAACGTGAATATTCCATTATAAATGTGTAATAAATTAAATATAAACCGTATTACAAAATAAACAATTTTCGCAATCAATAAAAAACACTACTTGGCCAACTAGATTTAGTTATATTTTTAATACTTACCTACCCATTCCACAGAATAAGTACTTACATCGTAAATTGTTTGGGTTTTCTTGTTTGGTACATGAGTTTCTGTGGCCACCTTCCGACTACATCATTGAGATATTTATATCATGAATCCATATCATGTAGCTCCAGAGAAATTGAAAAGAAAAATTTAATAAACCCAAACGTGGTGATTGCCACGTAAATGTTGTAAATTAGCAGTTTGTATTTTCCCACACCAAAAAATTAAAGATAATGACCCTAAGTACACATCCTGGTTTCAGTTTTCCGCCTCTCAATTTATGAAGATAGTTTTTTTGACACAAAGGTTTCCAAAAAAAAAAAATTTAATACTCTTTAATTTTTTTTCTTTAAACAATGTATATAGGTAATGAATTAAAACATAGTGGATTTACGAGGTACCCACTCAAATGCTGGTTTGACATAAGCGTAGTATTCTTTCAAATATGGTGCTGGATCTGTCCCCTCACACCACTCCGTGAACATGAGTAAGCCATCTCGCTCATCTGAGGTTAATCTAAATTTAGGTCTGATTTTAACTCGACCAGTTAACATAAGAGACTTCCTTTTCTCAACAACTTTTAATACTCTAAGATCCTTCATGCTCATAAATTTCTTAAATACTGGCCTTTTATACTTTGCAGGGGGCAGGAAAGACAAAACATTTTAATCACTTCCGGAGCACCGACACTGTTGTAGAATAGTCCATTTACTATTTTATGAAACTTACTCTCCAGTTGGGCACATCTTTGTTCACTAAACTCTAGAACAGCTTCAAATGAATTAATAGTGCTCAAAATAAATGCGCTGTCGTGAATTATAATGTCCTTCAGCATTTTCTTGTTCTCTTTCGCTTGTTTTAGAAGTGGGGCCAGATGAGTAACATATTCTATATAACCTAATTGTTGTTTTTCAATACTTTCAAACAACTTCAGTAATTGTTCTGGTCGAGTGAAATATAATGCTGGACTTACAAGATTACTCAAACACTCCTTTTGCATTTTATCACATATCACATTAAAAGTTTCTTCGTCACCCCCACCTAGATCAAAACCTTTGACTTCTATTTCCATCGATTGAGCAAATTTCCTATTATTTGCTCGCCAACTTGGAGGAGACAAATAATATAGAAATCTGCCGTAACTTTGTTGAAGATAAAACATAAAATCTAAGCCTCTTAGACTTGATTCTATTGTAAACTGTTGATCGGCTAAAAGTTGTAGTTCTTGTAACTTTATATTAACTTTTTTTTCAAAGTCATCACATCTTTTTAATAATGCAATAGATTTTCTGTAATCTCCTGATATGAAACTATCTAAATATTTTGTTTGTTGATCTAAATGTTCCAAGCTTCTCTCGTATATCTTTGTTTCATTTCTATAATTTGATTCTAACTTCAAAATCTCATCATATCGATACCCAATTTCTAGTTTTATTCTCAGATAATCAGTCAGTGCACTTTTCAAAGTTTTATATATGGGAGCACGATCGGTAAGGTTTCGACCATTTATGTAGTTGAAAAAATCTTTATCAATATCAGTCACCGCCTTAACTTCGTTAGGTGAATCAGAGACGTGTAGTCTGCTTCTATATTTATTGAGCATCGCTTTATATTTTTGGCGAATTGTTACATTTAGCCGATGCTTATGTTTACGATTTTCTTGTCCTTTAGCAAAAAGTCTATAGGGTAATAGAATTTCGTCCCTTTTTATAACAGTAGTTCTTATAGGCAGTTTTAGTGAAGGTGGTTCATCATTTATTATAGAGTTCTTTAAGCATTTTTTTAATGTTTTCTTTCTTCGGTTTCGTTGAAGCAATGAATCGTTAATTCGAATATTCAATTCTTTAGTACAAACCCTTGGAACTGGAATATCGATAATAAATGAACGTGAATATTCCATTATAAATGTGTAATAAATTAAATATAAACCGTATTACAAAATAAACAATTTTCGCAATCAATAAAAAACACTACTTGGCCAACTAGATTTAGTTATATTTTTAATACTTACCTACCCATTCCACAGAATAAGTACTTACATCGTAAATTGTTTGGGTTTTCTTGTTTGGTACATGAGTTTCTGTGGCCACCTTCCGACTACATCATTGAGATATTTATATCATGAATCCATATCATGTAGCTCCAGAGAAATTGAAAAGAAAAATTTAATAAACCCAAACGTGGTGATTGCCACGTAAATGTTGTAAATTAGCAGTTTGTATTTTCCCACACCAAAAAATTAAAGATAATGACCCTAAGTACACATCCTGGTTTCAGTTTTCCGCCTCTCAATTTATGAAGATAGTTTTTTTGACACAAAGGTTTCCAAAAAAAAAAAATTTAATACTCTTTAATTTTTTTTCTTTAAACAATGTATATAGGTAATGAATTAAAACATAGTGGATTTACGAGGTACCCACTCAAATGCTGGTTTGACATAAGCGTAGTATTCTTTCAAATATGGTGCTGGATCTGTCCCCTCACACCACTCCGTGAACATGAGTAAGCCATCTCGCTCATCTGAGGTTAATCTAAATTTAGGTCTGATTTTAACTCGACCAGTTAACATAAGAGACTTCCTTTTCTCAACAACTTTTAATACTCTAAGATCCTTCATGCTCATAAATTTCTTAAATACTGGCCTTTTATACTTTGCAGGGGGCAGGAAAGCCTTATTCATAGCGTTCGTCATCTCTCTAAATGCCCGTAATTCTCGCTGAGCTGCATATGCGTTTTTCAACATCTTTAAATCTTGAGCAAAGAAGTCGCTCTTTGCTTGGTTTACAATCTTGAAATCCAATGAATCTAGACGCAAGTTGTAATCTTCATACATAACTTCCAAAATTTTCATAGGATCTTGGAGACTCTGATGTCCTTCTTCACATTTTCCAAAGACTTGTTCGTATACGTATTCTATGCAAATTTTTAATTTTAATGTATCAAAACTTGCTACACTGTCATAAAATGAGTCATTAAGTATGCGAAAAAACTTTTCTTGCAAATGAATTTCATTGTGTGTTTCTCTAGATATTGCATTATTTATACTATCAATGTAAAATTGAAAATAATCAAGCTCTTGTTTTGTAGCTTGAGTCAATTGCTTAATTCGATCTTGTAATAGCCGAAAAGGGGCGTCAGTTTTTGCTAATTGCGTCAAATATTCCCTGCTTTGCAGTTCCATCGTACGAAACATCGACAAAGTTTGTTCAGGTGTTCTAAAGAATAAATAAGGAGGCAAGGGATTTTGTAGTTCTATTTTAGCTGCATCTATAATTTTATCAATGTCCAAAGTTTCTACCAAATCATCATCAGTATCGGTTGCGAATGTGCCAGATTCAAATTGTATTGACTGAATTTTACCCCTTAAAGTCTCATCATACAACTGTCTCCAAGAAAGAGGAGCAACAAATATTAAATACCTTCGATAGACTTTCAAGACATTCCGTATTGCATCTAATTTAAATACTTTGTTGTTTAGTAAAGTTCGCTTAGAAACATAACCAAGAAACTCATTTGTTTTTGCTACCAGATCAGTGTAAACCTTTTCTGCTTTTGATACCTTTGCACAAGCTTTTTTGTAATCTTCAGTGAGAAACTTTTGAAAATTTTTTATATGTTCCTTTAATTCTTCAACAATTTTGTCATGTATTTTTGATTCTTCTACTATGCTTTGCTCTATTTTTAGAAGTAAATCACGTCTATATCCTATTTGTTGTCGAAACATAGCATAGCCACGAATATTATTTAAATAAACTTTGATATCATCAAAACATCTTAATGGACGTCCCTCAATCACCGTATAGAATTCAGGATGGATTTCAACAACCGCCCTAACGTCGTCTTCTGGTTCTTCTATAAAAAGCCGCTTAGATATGTCTCTAGTCGCAGCGATTCTTAAATTATCTTTCAAATGTAAAGGCTGACTTAGCCTTTCTTGTGCACTTAATTTCTCCTTTCTATCGCTATACTTTATATAAGACAACAGTTTTTCAGACCTCGGTACTTTGAAAGGCCTTACCCGTTTTTGCTTTGGTTCGTCAGGTACAGTAGCATGTTTTCTGTTAGCAAAGTAGTGCTGAGTATTTGGTACATATCTTCTTCTGAATATAATATCTAAAGTTTTTAGTGGGACCATAGGTTTACGCTTCTTTTTCAAACAAGACATGTTTCGGTAACAATATAAACTACGATATTTCTAAAAGTAATCAATGATTTATGTAAAATATTTTTATATTTAGTAAATTCACTCACAATAAAACAATGCCTCAAAGATTTTTATCCAATGTCAATGTCAAATAAAGAACTTCAGAATAATGAGAAAATTATTTTTACCGAGTGAAACTTCATGCCAACCTTTAGTACGATTTTATTAAAAAACAAATTTTGTAAAACAACAGATACTTTTTATAAAAATTAAAATATTTTAATAGGCACCCACGAACTTTGTAGAATAAAACCAGTAAAGCTCGAGACGGATTATGTCCATATTTAAAATCTATAGCAGAAAAAGTTCAAAATACCACGGAGTCGTAGGTAAGTACCTAATCATCAATACATACCTATAATAAAACAGTAAGAATATTTTGTCTGTACATTTAGTATTTGACTGAAATGGATAGAAGGACACTTAAAGAGAATAAAAGTTAGCAATTTTTTTTTTCTGTCTGTATGTATGAAGATGATGTGATGTTATCTATCTATGATGATGCTTATCTCCGAAAGTAATGAAATATTTCCCTATAGCAATTTACCACTTTTAACAGTTATGCAATACAAATTGCAAAACTGTTAAAAGTGGCCGTTTTAAGCAATATTGCAATTTGTAACTATAGGGAACTATAATTTAATAATTTTATATGTTTAAACTTAACTTCAGATTCAGAACCTTAATTACATAAGACGGATTTTTGATAACTTGTGTTTTCAGTGAATAATGATTTTTAACTGATGGTGGCGCTACTGTTCACCAAGGTATCGTCTGCTTGATTGCAATTAAGGCGCCACAAGCAAACAATGATTTATTAACTACATATCATGAGAACAAACCATATTACGTTTTAATATAAGCAACGCCTTTAACGTTGATAATGTAACTAAAACTTCACCTAGAAATATTACAAATGGATTAGAAAATACATATAAATAGATTTCAAAATATTTCAGTCATCTAATAACCCATTTTGCTAAGTGCATGCCTAATGATATAACAATTTATACCTACGTTTCTTATAACAAAAATCAATTTTTATTTTTGTTGTCTGTTTGTCCGTCTATAGGTATGTGAGTTTGTCTGGCTGTTTTTCTAAATAGCTGGCTAGTCTTCTAAATAGCTGTACCGATTTTGACGAGATTTTTATACGACTGAGTAGGCAATCAGGAATACGGCCCACATGGTTGAGAGTGGTTACAGTAGCCTATGAATGCCTGCAACACCAGGGGGCTTAGCCAAAGTCACAATCTCAAAACGTTAAAGGTGCACTACAAAAACAAAATGTATGGGATTGACATATGATTGACCTATGATTTCGCGCAGCTTATGTCAATCTCATACATTTTGTTCTTGTCGACATTCGTTAGCGCTTTGAAATTGTGACTTTGGCTAACCCCCGACTTCGGAGGAATCTTTTCACGGAAAAATTCACTGTGAGGTAGTTTTAGTTTACATTGAAACAAGATAACTATAACTACTCATTAAAAGTTTTCTTTCTTGATGGTTCATATGAAGATCTTAATCGTCTGTTTAGTTTATCTACGTCTTTTAGTAATTTATGCGCTTCCTTCGCTTGTTTTATCTGCTTTTCGCTGTCTTCATAAGTTTCTTTCTCAATTGCCTTTATAAGATCCAAATCAAATACAGATAAATCCAACATCAAATTATCATACTCGGTTTCTAGTGCTAAAGTCATATTTAGTGCATTAAGTTTAGTATCATTTGTTGCAATCAAATGTTCGTATGCGAATTCAACATAAGTAAAAACTTGCAGCGCACTGTCAGATGAAATTAAATATTGAATTTTTTGCCCTAATATTCTAAAGAATATTTCTTTCAGTTCAGCTTCTCTTAACTCATTTGAAATTATAACTTCTTCGGTCTCTTTTATCTGAAAAAAATAAAGACAACCAAAAATATTTAAAAAAAAAAGCAATAAAACGATATTTCCAAAATGGTTGTATAAAATTTCAACTGTGTACTTTTATGCAAAGAATTTCCGAGGCATTTTTTTTTTAAATCTATGACTTTATGTCTTACTTAAACTTCAAAGACGTCATGACATGAGACATCCGGTAGATACAAATTTTCTTTTGTTACTTATAGCATAGCATAGTACTTTATCTATTCTGGGCTTATCGTGTGGTTCATTCATATCGTGCGGTTTACCTGGTCAAAACTATGCACACCATGATTTCAAACTTATACTACAGTAATTTTCATACTTATATCTAAACAAGACATACCTTTTGTTGTATAAAATCCAGCTCTTGTCGTAGTTTATTTTTCATGTCGTCTAATGACTTGATGAATTTATTCTTTTCAGAAGTTAATTCTTCTGTTGCTAAAAGATAGTTTAAATTTTGTTTCTCTAATGCATTGAAAACGGTTATTAACTGTGCTGGAGTTTCAAAATAAAGATGTGGCGGAGGAAGTTGACTTAATTTTTCTTTGACCTCTTCGACATTTATTTCACGAAAAACGTCGGAATCTACTATAAAAATATTGACATAATTAACATCAACTTTGACTTTTTCTTTTTCTCTCCACAGAACCGGTGCGGCTTTACAAAGAAAATTCTGAAATGATAACAGAATAGTCAGTGTTTCATCGATATATTTCAACTTTGATTTTAAAGATGCCAACTCATAATTGGCCTTTTTATGTTCCTCAGACCGATTCCACAGGTCTTTTGCTAGAGCATCAGATTTTTTCATGATTGAAATTGTTTTATTATTATCATCAGCGAGGAACTTATCAAAACTGTTTTGATATTCAATAAAATGTCTTGATGCAGTTTCATAAGCTATTCTTTCAGTTTCAATTTCTTTATCAATTCTAATAATTTCGTCGACAAGAAAGCCATGGAGAGTTTTCTTCAACGCCACTTCTTTAATATGTTGCTTGTATTTATGTATGGATGGATTGGGTTTTATAGGACGACCTTCCACTAAAGAGTAATAATCCGGATCTATGTCCAGTATTGTTTTAACTTCACCATCAGCAGAAACTTCAAGGGGAGGTAACTTTATACCTGCTATAGTTTTTCTGGCCGGCCGTCTTATTGTTTTCTTTTTACTTTTAGCACTGTCCATGATTGTTACTCTTGCCTTATTAAAAACGTATGTAACAAGTATCAGAAGAGTTGGTATACAACGTAATAGATCAATATTGCTATAGAAACACCACAATTGTTTATTATTTGAAGCTAGAGATTAAACACAGATACACGAGTAGCTTACATTTTATAAACAGTTACTATGTAAAATCGTTTGATATAGCTGAAATAAGATGAAGTTTCTTTCCTAGAGCACAAAACACTCTTTTTTGTATTATTGAAAAAGGAAAGTAGTCGGGTAGAAACAATAAAACAATTTGTTAATATTGACTAGAACATTTTTCTTAGAAGATAAATCATACAAAAATGTCACGTTAGATAAATTAAAAAACATAGGATATTTTGATCACATCTCGAAAAATTGTTTTGATGATGAATTCACATAGACCATGGAAAACCATGCATCATATCCTTGACTGCTTATTTAAGGCAAAGCGAAATCATTTCGCTTGCCTACGCGAGATTCTAAATCGTCTTAAAACCAGGTTGAAATCTGTTATAGACTAGGTATATCTATATAGATTTATCAGGAAGTAAACGATACAGAATTATTAGAGCGTTAATGTAGGCTTGGCATCACACAATTTCTAATCGCTGTCGGAACTACCACTCTGCTGTTCTTCCCTGCCCTCTTCATCCTCAGCCACCTCTTTTTTCACCATCTCCCAGGGCATCACCGGGAGAGGCTCAACGAACGAGTCGTCGATCTTCAACTTGTAAAGATGTCGCGGTGTATAATGCGTCGGCAATGGCCATACGCTCTCTATTTGTGACAGATATAAATAATATTAATATTCTCTATGTAAGTAAAATAATAATATAATCGTGGATACGTATATGGATAGTTCATTGAAATTCTAAAAGAAGTATTAATTATTTTTGCACCCCAAAGCCCAATGCTTACCCAATAAGTCAATATTATAATATAATACATATTAATAGGATCAAAGGACCATTCCACCATTTAACTCACCGAAATAAAAGCTGTAATCATCGACACGCCGATGCATGTGTGCGAATTGGCGGAGGTCGAATATGTACGGTGACTGCATCAGAAAGTCCAATAGAGCCACTTCAGGCAAGGCCTCCATCCTAGGATCCACTGCACTGAGACCTTCAAACGATAGCTGAAAATAAATTTATCTTTTTGAGAAGTTAGAAGTGTTTCTGTTTCTCTCTTTGTCCTAGGTTTAGATCTATATTAATAAACTAGCTGTTGCCCGCAGCTCCGCCCGCGTGTAGGTCGCTTTTCGCGTAACCTGTGGAAACTACAACTATCCAGACCTATAGTTAATTCTATTGTATCCTTTTCCCGTGCCAATTTTATAAAGTCATTACATTGCTACGATATCATTAAATATTAGGGCCACTTCTTTCTCAAATTCCGTTTTTAAAATCAATAGGAATCAGTATTAAAATTCTGAAAAAAATATATGTTTTTAGTTGAGGATCTAGCAGAGTGAAATTCGCTTACAGTAACAGTAACAATATCAGACAAAATTCGCTCGATAGAAAATTCTAAGTTGCCTACTTTGGAAGTTTATTTTCAATACTATGCCTAAAATAATAAACTTATTGTCCTGCTTTTTATACCAGCCTTTAGATAAAGTATTTATATAGTGAAAATCGCTGAAGTAGATTTTGTAGTGTTATTTTCCCAAATATGATGTCTAAATGCCTACAAAATGAGTGAGCGCCGCGACTACGCGGCTTACGGACAACGGACCTTCAGAAGAAGGAGCCCTTAATATTCATACTATCAATCTTTGTCTCTAAAAGAGTAGACGCAGCCTATTACAGAGTCATTAGGACCTAAAATCCACTCCCAAAGTTTTAGTAGGCGTGAAAAGTGGAGAAAATCTCAATAAATAGTGATAAGTCAGATAAATTAGTCCTTACGACACGACCCTATGTTCCGTTAAACACTGATTTGATTATTTTTTAAACCAAAGCCAAACCAAACCAACCAATCAATTCAAATAGCTTACAATAAAACACAACAAACGACCGATAAACAAACCAACCAATAGTACTAAATCAACAGCCAATTTTTTTTTTAAATAATTAGAATTAATTGCTGCCGTAAGGAAAAATTTCAATCTGCTATTAAAATAAAGTCAGCGCCATCTATTGATATTTTATGTAACTAAATCATACGCCCACAAACATTCAATGTGTTATTTTATTAAAATTTAATAGAGACTGCAGTGTATTTTTGTCTTTATTGATATAAGTAGAAATTCTAGCTTTATCTAAATAAATACGTTTATGTAAATCGCATTCAACTGTTTAAAAGTTTTGAAGCAGTGCTTGTAGTAAACTTAAAATGACCATAACTTCTATTTCCCTTAACCGATTTTGATGAAACAAAGATTTTACAACGCTCCTAATTATATGTAATTCACCTGTGAAAACAGCGTTCAAATCTGTTGAGTAGTTTTGAAATTATAACGCACCACACAGACAGAAAGACAGACAGACAAAAATTGCAAAAATTGTTATTTTTGTTTTTTATTACTCTTCTTTAATTGCCCCGTAGAGGTTTTTAGAAAAATATTTAATGTACAGACACTTGATTTTTACTGTCTTATTATATGTATAGATAGATAAGTACAAAATACTTTTATATTAACGGAATTAACGCTAAGAGCTTTCTCTAAGAAAGAAAATAATTCTAGAAAACAAATAAAAAACGAAAACAGAAAATTATTGTTTGTGGCAGGATTCGATCCAACTACTTTCTAGAAACATTTCTTTACTAAAATATAAAAAAAAAATAGACTTCTAAAAAATTAATACAAAACAAAAAAAGGGTAAAAACAAAAGAAGTGATGTCTAGCAGGATGCGAACCCTCTACTTAAAAAAATGATCCGCAACCTCTACCGATAGGCCAACATGCTTGGCTTGTTCCTGCCGAAATTTCAAATGGGTTTTGTCTATAGGTATGCAAATTAACGCATTAAAATTTTAAAGCAGTGTTTAAAGTAAATTTTCAATCGACCATAACTTCTTTTTCCCTTAACCGATTTTGACGAAACAAAGTTTTGACAACGCTCCTAATTATATGTAATCCAACTGTAAAAACCGCGTTTAAATCCGTTGAGTATTTTCGAAGTTATAACGTACCAGACAGACATACATACATACAGACAGACAAAAATTCCAAAAACTGTCTTTTTGGTTTCTGCTACTCTTTTTTAATCGCACTTAATCAGTTTTTTTGAAAAATATTAAATGTACAGACACTCGCATTTTAGTGTCTTATTATATGTATTGATTAAAAAAGCGTTTTTCGGAATTAATGACGCCTCCAATTAAGTGAAAGGTTAAAGAAATAAAATTCTTTAAATTTCTGGTCACAACAGCAAATCGCACGCACCCAATAAGTTTTCCTGTACAATTTTGTGCATCCATTACTGTGGATCATAAAAAACTGTACAAAGCAGATGTTTTGTATACTCACAACTTCTTGATTAGCGAATTGGCAAAGCTTGAAGATCTTGTCGAGACAAATGTGTAATTGTTCCATGTGTGCCTGCAGAGGTCCGTACGCGTCCAGTTTGCCGACCAGAGAAGGTGGACGCGCAGTCACAGCTTGCCAGTTCGTGAACCATCGCTAGATGGGGAAATACACTTGAAATAAAACCAGATAAAAAGTAAAGTCGATACCTAGCACTTATTTTTAAGTCTTAGAAAGAACAGAAGATCCACTCAGCAAAATCATAAACCGAAGATAAAAATATTTTTATTTTTAACGCATGTACGTGTCATTAAAAAACACAAATTAAACGCAGCTGTTTTTGTTACTAAATGAGACACTTTAGTGCAAAATAAAAAGGGCGATTTTATGGGTCCCCTATGTGAATTCGAAACCTGACAGTTTAAATGTAATTTTTTTTAAATTTTAATTTAAATTTGAAAGCAGTAAATACTACCTACTGCAGACATATTCGTTATATATTCGTCATTTAAAATGCTAAACTGTCTAGATACCATTGTACTTACAGAAACCTTACCGTTTGTACAGAATGATAAACTATGAGCATTTTCAAGCGTTTGAACATCTTTCTATCAGGTTTTTCTGCGGGCTCTACCACGGGGGGCGGCTCGAATGGTATCCCTAGTTCGGCAGCCTCCTCTTCGGCGGCGGCCAGCGCTGCTGCAGCTGCCTCCTTCTCCAATCGTTCCATTTCATCGATCCAATATAATTCTTCTTGGAATAAAAACCTTAGCTGTCTATGCACCGTATCTTCGGAACCCTGGGTTGGAAATAACCACTCCAAAGTAACTAGTGTTTAACTGTTGACCAGCAAACATCGTTGTGGATTAAGTTCCAGTTGACCCAATCTTTACCTATCATATCATAGAAGAACAACGGTGGTCCTGCTTTGAGCTGGTGCTCGCTTGGTGAAAACCTGCATGGAAATAGTACCGACCGAATGGAAGTTTATGGAAATCCCAGGTCACGTAAATAGGCTGAATTAACCACGCGCGCATTAGTGGGCCGTATGCTTGACTAATGCCAAATCGTATAAAACCATAAGGATGTAATAAAGATTGAAGGTTTCCACAACCGGTGCTAATTCTTTTTTATAATATTCTTGCTTTTAATTTACTTTCATTAACAATTAGGTACTCTTTAGATTGTATGTCCCTGCTAATATTTTCTTAGGCATCTGGCTCGAAGGACCCGTCATTAATTCATATTGTGCGGGTAGTGGTTAATTTGACTCCGATATCGGTTTTTAACAATCCCCTATAAGCCTCTGACATGGTTTCTTTAAAGGTTGACTTAGGTTAACACAGCAATGTAACTTAAAAGAAACTCACACTCATAAGTCCCTACTTACCTCCAAAACATGGATGAAGTAACTATCATAAACCAACAGCAGGCCGCTGATGCTGACGTCACAATACAATGAGTTCACCGCTTTAACAGTCTTTTTGAAATGTTTTATCATCTCTTCTTTGCACATAGTATGTTCCCCTATGTATATCATACGAACTGCGTATGCTTTCTGAAAACGATTATTGGTTATTAAGTACCTACCTTAGTTGTCTTAGTACTGCTTGACTTTAGCTACGTTAGTACTATTATCTCTTCAGCCTTTGATTCAGAAGCAGTTTCTACTACGGAGATTACTATCTAATAAATCTATATCTATCATAAGAGCTCGATAACCTGACATACGTTTTTGCATGAAAGGGTGCGCTCGGCGAGCGCTACCTTGCTGGGATTGGTCACTATTTGTGTAAGTAATTTCTATCTTGAGCTCCGCCGAGCGGTCTCCACTAGGCGGTGGAAAGATAATTGATACCTTTTGAGATACGGAACCCTAAACATGTGGGTGTGAGTACTAACCAATTCAACTTTTGCATAATTCTCTTCCACCACATTGAGCACAGTTCTTACATCTAGTTCTGGCAAAGCCATGTCTTTCTATTTATCTCAGTCATCAATTTTAGGAGGTGACACCTAAGGCATTGTTTTGTTATTGTTATAATTTTAATGCCACAACAGTTTCTATTAGGCCGTCAGTGTCAGATGTTTGTTGTCATGGAAACGGCTTCTAAGCTGCAGTTGACTCGCAGGTTTGACTTTTGAGGCTTGACTAGCCATTGCACTCACGTCAAACTCACGTATAGTTAAACAAACTTATCTGTGCCGGTCGCGATGGCGCCACAATCTATGTCTATTGCACAAAGTTGTATGAAGTTTCCTAGTTCAGGTTTTAGCCACCGGAACAGATAACTTTGCCTCACTGTAGTGAAAAATAGAGTTTTTTTTTGTATCTATTGATTGCACTTTTTTGCATGTGTACCAACTTTACCAACAGGTATATTCTGAGGCCTGAAGGACCAACCAGTACCATGTGTTTTCCATAGCTCTAAACAAAGGTTTTTTTATATATAAATATTATTTTTATATATAAATAGATGAGTTAGCGTACTACCGGCCAGTTTCCTTGCTAGTCATTTTCACTAATACACCAGTTTACTTACTAGACACTTTCGGTAGGTTGTCAATTTCGCTAGTTAGACATTTTCCTGATTCGTCAGTTTCTTCCTTCGCTACTTTTGCTAGGATGTCAGTTTCGCTATATAGCTAGTATTGCGATCCGTTTCATTATTTGTCAGTTGCGCTAATACGTAGAACGGTTTACCTCTATATGAATAGATGAACCGTTCATCAGTTAGGCTCGTTTACTGGTTTTGCTAGGCTAGATATGAATCCATACTAATATCCATACTAATAAATGCGAAAATCTGTTTGTCTGTCTGTCTGTCACCTCTTCACAGCTAAACTGCTGGACCGATTGTAATGAAATTTGGTATGGATATAGTTATGCACTAGGAGTCAAACATAGCCTACTTTCGGGCGCGATATAACCGAGGCGTACGCGGGCGGAGCCGCGGGCAACAGCTAGTTAAATATAAAGTACTTAATTCATAGATTTACTTTTATTCCTCAACTTACTGAGAATGCAGATACAATAGAAAAACTATTAATGTGGTCTCCGCGAGGACCGCCTGCTGGTCAAGGGAAATACTATTACCATACTATGTAATCCATAGATTTATTAATTATAACGGTAATATTAAGTATAATAACCCTCCGATATAGATCAAATATTGCTCCCGTGCGAAGCCGGAGCGGGTCGCTAGTACATAATATAACCCGGGACCTTACGTGGTTTCTTTTAGCCGGGATTATCGATTTAACGTGCCTTCCGAAGCTCGGAATCATCTTTCCTATCAGACAATCAGGTGATTCAAGCCGGCAAAGTCCTAACCAAACTGGAAACAGTTTATTATAGTATGCTTCCCGTGGGAGTAAGTGACCTCCACTCATGACCTCTGGGTCTTCAGGCAATCCTTTTACCCATTAAACCACATAAGGAAATGGTACGTTTCATTCAACCATAGAGGAATTTTAATTAAATATAAGTATATATATATATATATATCTTGTCAAGTATTGCGAACATCCTGAAGACCCCGAAAGCGTATCTGGGCTTATATAAATAGTGGATCGAGAGTCAGTTTGAATTGAGTGGCGAGAAAAGTAACGAGTTAGGAACATGATGAAATAGAAAATCTGACAATCTAAACTAACTGACGAACAAGGAAACTTGCGAACCAAGAAACCAACCTAATAGGGAAATTGACAACTTGGTGAAACTGGCAAAAAAGGAAATTGGCGAATTCAGAAACTGCCTAATAAGTAAACTGGTGAATTAGTGAAAATTACTAGCAAGGAAACTGGCCTGTGGTACGCTAACTCTTTATTTGATATTTAAAGTTAACCCTTTAATTAAGGAAGTATTTATTTTCGATAAAAAAAGGTAAATTTTAATCCAGACACCCAACAAATTCTTTACGTGTATTATTAAAGCATAAAACCTCCAAGAATTGCCGTTGTCCACCACTTGTAAATAATACACCTTTTATAGTTTAAACATTTGTATTAATTAATTATACACTTCCTATAATATCTATTATATTATGACTAATTAATATCTATTTTTCCTAAATTTTGACCTATCCATACTATTGCTGCGGAAATTGCTGAATCGTTTGTTGGGGTTCCAGCTAGAATAAGTTTTCTTGTATTGATACTCTTTCGTCTTGGACAGGTTGAAGCTTCGCGCCAAATTCAACAATTCTGTTGGAACTTCCTGAAATTTAAGAGAGACAAATTTAAATACTCATTTAAGTTTAAAAATTCATTTATTTAACTGTTCCGCCCTTTTTCGGCATAAATAAATAATAGACAGGAAAACAGACTGAGATACCATGGCGCATCAATTAATTGTGATAAATTAAAAATTGGATTTTTTTCAAAGCTCTTAAACCCTTTGTATTGTAATCCAGAGGACGTGGGTTCGATTCCAATGGGAAGCATACTTAGTACAAATTGTTTTCAGAAATAATGCAGGATTGAATCACCTGATTCTACAATGTGAAAGATAATTCTGTGATCTGGTAGACATGTTATCTCATTGGTTCCAGCTAGAAATCACATCAGAGGCCCAGAGATGGTTTCGAAAAACTCTGACAACTTTTTTTTATTGTTCACAAGGTTTGGAGGGTCAATTAACTTCATACCTAGGATATTTATATACAAAATTTAAACAAGATCCTATTTAAATTTGTTTACAGTGGGGACCTAAAATATATACAATTCGTTCGAATTTGAATAGCTTTTATTTGCTAGGCGGCCTAGCAAAAATTTTCAACAACAGCCGGTCATTGTTAAAAAACCTGTTAGCAGTCAGCAATATCTACTTAATGTTAGCCTAGGGCTGCAATGAGTCTATCGACTTATTAATTTCTTTTTAATAATGACTATTTCCGTGCAAGTTAAAAAGAGAATATTAATTTTACCTGATTGGCCTCTTTCAAGACAGCGATTAGACTATGTGCCTGCCGTGCGTCATCCTCGGTCAGAAAGGTGTGCGCGACGCCCTTGTTCTGTTGCCGACCAGTGCGCCCGATGCGGTGGATATAATCCTCAGATGTGTTCGGAAAGTCATAGTTGATAACGTGAGTGACGCCATCCACATCTGATAAAAAAATAATACAAAAATCAAAAATGCAATTCTTAGTTATTTAAACCAATAGGGATAAGAAACTTTCCTCTTGGATGCGACCGTAGTAAGGTGTGCTATAGTATACATACATAGCTGTATATCCATACTAATCCATACTAATATTATAAATGCGAAAGTCTGTCTGTCTGTCTGTCTGTCTGTCACCTCTTCACGGCTAAACTGCTGGACCGATTGTGATGAAATTTGGTAGGGATGTAGTTAACGACCTGAGGTCAAACATAGGCTACTTTTGGGCGCGATATAACAGAGTCCCACGCGGGGCGAAGCCGCGGGGAACAGCTAGTAGTATATATACATACAGCTATACCATAATAAAGAAAAAAATAACCTATATATATATTTTTTTTTTCCTTTCCTCTAAAACATAACATATACTCACCAAGCCCTCTTGCTGCAACATCAGTAGCTACAAGAATGTTTGTCTGCCCAGACTTGAACCGATTAATGATTGAGTCCCTCTGTAATTGTGTCCTATCGCCGTGGATACCGACCGCAGGCCAGCCATTCCTCTTCAGCATGAGTGCCAATGTATCAACAAATCTTTTTGTATTTGTGAAGACGAGAAGCTTTCCAAACCCATCTCCTGCTATCTGGTGCATTATTGATTTGAACCTGGTAAATTTTGAAAATTTATAAATAAGAAAGTCAAAAATACAACTTCTCTATCAATTAATTTTCATTTTTTGAACTATATGTACTTACTTAAATTATTAGCAATCACAGAAGAAAGAATATAGAACCTAAATAGATTAAAATTGATTTCATATCAAGTTGGATCATACTTACTTTTCTAATTTTTCTTCCTGGTGACAAATGTGAATGTGTTGTTCAATGTTGTGATTGGCTGATAATTCTGTTGAACCTACATTGACCTGCACATACTCTCCCAAATAATCCTTAGCCAAATGTTGCACTTCCTTAGGCCAAGTGGCTGAGAACATCAATATCTGTCTTTCGAGAGGCACACCTTCTAAAGCTTGACGTATTTGTGGCTCAAACCCCATATCTAACATTCTATCAGCTTCATCCAGTACAACATATGTACATCTGCTGAGACTGGTAGTTTTACTTACTAGGAAATCATTCAGTCTGCCTGGAGTAGCTATTACTATATCAACTCCGGCTTGTAGAATGCTTGCTTGCACAGATCTACTCGCCCCACCATATATACAAGCACACTTTATATTCAAAAGTTTGCCAAAATCCTTAGCCACTTGTTCAATCTGGCGGGCCAACTCTCTAGTTGGGGCTAAAACAAGCACTCTAGGTCCCAGCCCTCTCCTTGCTTCATTCTCCTTAATGTGTACAACCGCAGGCAATAAGTATGCAAGTGTTTTTCCAGTACCTGTTTGTGCAATACCAACAAAATTTTTACCACTCAATGCTATCGGCCAACTTTGCGACTGTATCACTGTAGGCTTTTCAAAGCCTTGCTTCTTCAGAAAACTTTTTATGTAATCTGGAAATTCACTACAATCAATATCAGTGAAAGGGCTGGGAACATCCTGACCTATTACAGTTATTTGATGTTCATTACGATAATTATCCACATTTTGTTGTTGAGCAGTTTTGACAGAATAAGATCTGTGTGCACAAAGAATTTGTAGTTGGGTTTGGTTGTGAACAAGCTGTTTCTCAATGTTTATTGATGGTACATTTCTTATCTTCAACAGTGTACTTAGAAATTTACTTTCCACTGTAACCTGCTTTGATTGACTCAAGCTGCAAATAAAACAAAAGAATTAGCTTACTGACTAATAATTAGTTAGACTTAGACGGGTTCCCTATGTGTACGTGAAACAAGTTACTTCGTAAGTTGATAAATCTCCAACCTTACTGTGAAGCCTTCATCATGCGATACTGCGAAAGGTTGTTTGTTCGGTGTTTGTAAACATCGAGCATCGTGCGTTGATACCTTATTTCTCCAACTTCTCCTATATCAATGTAATTTTACATATTTTAGAAATTCAAGTTGATTTTTTATAAGCTTTATAGTTTCATTTGACGTTTCTAATGATATGCATGATAATTTTAAACAAGAATAATTTCCATATTTTCATGTTATGGATGTTTATCTTTTTTTTTTTGTGTATTTGCAATCAGTCAGTCAGACTATAAGCAGATGTGGTGTGTGCTTCTTGTCGTGTCTGGCGCTGCTCCCATCGGAGCCAGCCCACCTTTTTCCTTTTATTGGATGTCCAGGTCAAAAATGTCCCGGCGTCCTTTGAGCCGTCGCATGGTTTCAGGGGTTGTGAGTTGGCCCGCTAAGGGATTAGGGTGTCTTTCCAGTCTCAATTTGTAGCTTTTTCCATGACTAACTATTTCCTCCTTTACTGTAGGCATACGTAGATTTTCATGGACCTCTGTTGTTCTGATAAACCATGGTGCGTTTGTTATTTGTTTTAATATGTAGTTCTGTACTCTTTGTATTATCATAATATTCGAGGCACTGGCTGAACCCCAGAGTTGTATGCCATGAGTCCAAATAGGCTTCAAAATCGATGTGTATATGAGCAGCTTATTGTCGACTGTCAGTTTTGAGTTACGTCCCAGGAGCCAGTAGAGACCCTTGTATTTCAAATTAATTTCCTCTCGCTTGGTTCTAATATGTTTCTGCCACGTAAGTCTGCGGTCTAGGTGCATTCCCAGGTATTTAACTGTTGTCTGATGTGAGAGTTGAGTGCCATTCAGCGTGACTGGAGAGCAGTCGCCCTTGCGGAGTGCAAATGTTACATGGACCGACTTGGACACATTTGCGACTATCCTCCATTTTGTCAGCCATTCTGCTACTTTATTAAGTCCATTCTGTAGAATCCGAGAGGCTTCGGCCGGGCACTCGTCCGAGGACAGAAGCGCCGTGTCGTCTGTGTATGTTGCAACAGTAACGCCTGGAGCTTGTGGTAAATCATGGGTATACAGTGTGTAAAGTACCGGTCCAAGTACTGAGCCCTGTGGTACCCCTGCGGATATAGCATAGAAGTTTGAAGTGCAGTCACTTTCTCTGACTTGGAATATTCTGTCACTTAAATAAGATTCCAGGATTTTAAAGAAAGTATGTGGTAATAATGTTTTTATTTTATACAATAATCCTTTGTGCCAGACTTTGGCAAACGCCTGTTTAACGTCCAGAAAGGCAGATGAGCAGTATTCTTTTTTTTCCATGCTATGTCTTATTACTCTACAGACCCGGTGTACTTGTTCTGTAGTAGCATGCTCCTGTCGAAACCCAAATTGATGATTTGGAATTATCGATTTTTGTTCAATGACATTCATCATTCGATGCAGCAACAACTTCTCGACTATCTTAGACATTATGGGCAGGAGACTGATTGGTCTATATGAAGTGACGTCGTGGACTGGTTTTCCAGGTTTGTGAACCATAATGACCGTTGACACTTTCCAAAATTCTGGGAAATATCCGATTCTCATCATTGGGTTGAATATCATTGTTAGGTACACAAATACTTTTCGTGGCGATTCTTCAAGAACTTTTTTGTCAATAAGATCGTAGCCCGGAGCTTTGTTGTTTTTTAATGTCTTTAGGATCCTATATATTTCTTTGGGAGACACCGGTTTCAAAGGCAAGTCTAGTTGTAGGTCCTGGTTTAGTATCAGGTCAATTTCCGATTCATCGATATTCGGATCTGCATCGTTTGGTGTGAACACTTGACTAAGGTGCTTAGCGAAGGCCTCTGCTTTATCTTGAGCTGTTCTGATCCATCCAGAATTTTCAGTGCGTAAAGGCGGTTTCTGCTGTAATAGTCGATCAGCATTTCTGCAAGCCTTCCACAGAGAGAAATTGGATGTTTTTGTAGCTGATAGTCCCTCCAAGTAGGTATCCATGGCAGCGGTATTAGCCTCTGTAATAAGACTTTTTAGTTCTCTGATTGCCTTGTTCAGTTCTTTTTTGTCGTCTGGGTTCCTACTGTAGTGCCATACACGACGCAATCTTCTTTTTTCCAATATTTTTTGGCATATAGTATCAGAGTATGTTTTGCTCTGTGGTGGACGATCGGTGGGAACTGGAGTGCATGTCCGGATGTTTATCTATATATGTATTTGTTATAAAATAGTATCGTTGAGTTAGTATCCCATAACACAAATCTCGAACTTACTTTGGGGCTAACTCAATCTGTGATTTGTCCCTATATATTTATTTATTTTTTATTTTTATTTTTAAGACACCTATTAGGTGAGCTGGCTTGTATATTTACAACGGTGATCAATGTTACAAACACCGAACAAACACCTTTTCCATTATCGAAACATCGCACTATGAAAGCTTCGCAATGAGGTTTGCGTTGGATGTCTCAATTTACGAAGTAAACTGTTTCGCATACACATAGGGAACCCTAATAAGACAGACTAGGCGGAAGCTAAGTGAGTGAAAGGTGTCCTCGTACTTTTCACAACGTCGTCAAGTCTTAAAAGGCCGACAAAGTAAGTTTTCTTGCTTGCATTTCCTCAATTCAGAACAAAACAAAATGTGAATTATTAAATTTGTACTTACAGTTTACATAAGTCCTTTCGCTTCAATAGAGTTCTCATTAAATTTATGGCCATAATTTCAGCTGTTTTACTTCTAATAATTATGATTTTCACACGAGGTTATGTATATTCTCACATATATTCCGCACGTTCTGGATGGAATATAGCAAATAATTTAACATTTAAATTGAACAAAACCCTCTTCACCCTGCCAATTGAGATGATTTTTTTAGTATTTAAAATAACAAAACCTCCAGAAAGTAGCTGTAATGCTGTAAACCTCGAAGAACGAACGAAGAAAGGTGAGAATTTTTTTTTTTGAATATTTTTTATGGCCATGGAATCTAGTCCTTTAAGGCCTTTCTTGAATTTATTAATCTTCTTCAGTCCTACTTAAGTCAGTCGAGTCAAAAATTCATGTCAATAGTCAAGTCCAGTCAAGTAAGTAAGTCTAGTCTGAGTCAGATGGCTAAGTGAAGCGGTGGAAAAAATTCACTTAGCTATATCATGGAGATTTTGGTGACAAAGATAAAAAGTCACGTAATCGACACTGTATCACTTCCCAACACTCACGCTTGTTCACGAACCCATTGCGAATAATAATCCACCAATATTATGCACAAACACTCGAAAAAACCTAAGTTTTGGAAATTAAATACAGCGCGGACATAGCGACGGTACTTTCCCTCCAAAAACTAAGAAGAAGGTGAGAAGAAGTATCAGTGACAATATCAGTGAGGTGAGGGCAAAGAATTTATATATAACACTAGAATGCTTACGGAGGACAAATTATACCTCTATATATATATCCCGAAATTATACCTAAAGTTTGAAGGTATCTCTTTCTAGTAAGTTGTATAATATTCAAGAGGAAAAGGGACACCTACAATTTTTTTCTGGAACGTTAGGTATTTGTATGTAGGCTTTAAAGAAAAATCAACTTTGCAGTAGAGTAATAAGGATTAATTTTGAATGTTGTTTTTTGCGATTATTATTATTCGTAAGCATTCTAGTCCATCCATACTAATATTATAAATGCGAAAGTCTGTCTGTCTGTCTGTCTATCTGTCTGTCTGTCTGTCTGTCTGTCACCTCTTCACGGCTAAACTGCTGGACCGATTGTGATGAAATTTGGTAGGGATGTAGTTAAAGACCTGAGATCAAACATAGGCTACTTTAGGGCGCGATATAACTGAGTCCCACGCGAGGCGAAGCCGCGGGGAACAGCTAGTGTTGTATAAATTCTTTGGGTGAGGGTATGATACGAAACTTATTTGACGTTTGATTTTTTTAAATACTTTTTACGGCCATGGAAACTAGTCTTTTAAGGCCTTTCTTGAATTTATTAATCTTCTGTCAAATCAAGTCAAAAAGTCAAGTCAGAAGTCTAGTCCAAGAGTCAGATGGCGGTGTAAAAATTTCACTTAGCTATCGTATGTGATTATTATACTCTTTGTTAGCTTTAACATGGATATTTTGGTGACCAAAGATAAAAGTCACGTTATTACGTACCTAATCGACACTTATCGACCTATTTTTTTGACGTGACAACGTCTTAAATTAGGTTGCGGCTGGGAGTCACTTATGAAAAAGTGTAACGCTCGGTAACGTTACGATGCGCTCACAATGAGAGCGAGTGAGAGGCACGCGTCCCCTAAGAGCGAGAGAGACAGACTCAAAGTCGTTGTCACGTAAAACTTTCGCCCGTATACCGACTTTACAGGCAACCAATTTTTTTTAGTTTAAATCAAGAATTTTGCGATGATTTACGATGGAACAATTAAATCAACTGATTTCCAAACAAATCATAGCAAAATTCTTATGTCCGCATCGGTCGGTAAAAATCGTAGCGAGTCAGGCACGCGCGATCGTCGTTATGCGCTGAGCTATTCTTGATTTCGTTTTGTAAAACGCTCCGCTAAAAAACTATCTATCGTTGTCGCAGCGAATAGATAGTTTTACAACTATCTGCGTTATATAGCGCACATAGTCTAGGGTGCGCCTGAGATGTTTTGCAACGAATGTTATGCCGCATCCACACGCTTGGCAAATCTCAACAAACCGACACAAACGCAAACGTGTGGATAGTGTTTGGCTTGGTTTGCGTAGGTTTGTAGCCGACCCGTATATAAATTCTTTGGTAGTGTCGGTTTTTTGATGATCCCGACGACCCCATCACGGTAGCTAATCGGCCATACGAAAATCTCCAGTCTCAAAGGAGACGGGGATTTTCCTTAGGCACACCGACACACCGCACACGCCGGCGAGTGCGACGAAGTAGGAACAGTAGCTCGTTTTCCAGGTACCAAAATGTACCAGGGCGCTTCTCGCCACCAGTAGGCTCTTCTTAGGCCCTTAAGGCACCCTAGTGTCGGCCCTTAAGGCAATGAGCGTTTGCATCGCTCGCGAGTTTGCATCGCTCGCCATTGATCAAAGGCAAAGCCCATGGCCGAGGTTCGTCCCAACTGGGAGCCCCTTGCGCTTTTGCCGAAAAGGCTGAGTGGCGTCAAGCCCTCGCCTCAAACCGTCCCGCTGTAAATATTAAAGCTCTTAGAAGCTAATATTGTAGGTCGGCAAAAAAAAAAAAAAAGTCGGTTTTTTGGTCATAAATCAAAGGAGTTTGCCGCAAGCGCAAGCGCTTGCGACGCGTCCACGTTTACGTTTGTGCGCGCTCATCTCATTATCGTTTGTGCAGCCTTGGCGAACAGGCGCTCTGTTTATAAAAGGAAAAAATGACTGAGTGGTCGAATGAAACCATTTTACACTTCCTGGAATGCTACCAGGGCGAACCATGTATAGGTGCTTGTACACGATGCAAGTAGCTTGTGCATGTTGAGGCACTTGCGCGGGTTATATGCATCGTGCAAACATATCGTTAAAAACATGAGCGGGTCTAGTGACTCGAGCATGTACCAAAGCGAGCTAGGTACCCGCGCAACTAATCCGTAGCAAGCCTGTCTTTACTTGCTCCAGTTATATCCACCATGTATAAGTACAAGCGAGTAACTTCGAACATATAGCTTGTGCATATTACTCACGCGTGCAACCCGAATCTTTACTTGCTGCAGCTATATGCACCGTGTACAAGCACCCAAGATAAGCCAAATGTTATGGCTGATACAGCAAGTTCGACGTCAGTCATGTTTGCCTAGTGAGAATGAGAACAAACCAAAGAATTTATATATAACACTAGAATGCTTACGGAGGACAAAAGCCGTTCCCGAAATAACACCTAAAGTTTGTAGGTATCTCTTTCTAGTAAGTTGTATAATATTCAAGAGGAAAAGGGACACCTACAAACTTTAGGTGTTATTTCGGGAACGTTAGGTATTTGTATGTAGGCTTTAAAAATCAACTTTGCAGTAGAGTAATAAGGATTAATTTTGAATGTTGTTTTTTGCGATTATTGTTATTCGTAAGCATTCTAGTGTTGTACCTATATAAATTCTTTGGAACAAACTGATGCACTCGCAAGCGCAAGCGTGTGGATGGCTGGCGACGTTTGACTTGGTTCGCCAAGCCAAACGTTTGTAGCGATTTGGCGTTTGCAACAAACGACAAACGTGCGGACGCGGAATTTGGTAGGTAGAAAACTAAACTGGTCGAACTAATAAGAAAAACAAAATTTGCTTAGAATTATTTATTACTAGACAGTGAACAGTGGAATGCGGAAACTTCAGAATGTAAAGAACTCCATGAACAAAGGGCATTGGTCAATCAAAAATGAACTACTATTGAAAATTAATTATACAAGTAAATCTAGATAGAAATCTAGATTAAAAAAAGGTAATCCTCACTAGAATCACAGTTAAATAATTATCACAGTGCAATAAAACTTAAATAAGAACATAGAGGGGAATTCAAAGGTATAACCTTTATATAAATAAATAAAGACAATTTCAGATGCAACAGAACTCGTAATACACATTATTACACTTTCACACAAATATTTCTATGAGGATTTCTTAAATTCGCTATTTGTTTAAATTAATAATCGTTAAATCTCCTGTGTCCATTATTGCCCTGTCCATTACTTCTCCCAAAGTTTCCTCCCCGCTTGAAGGTGCCGCCACCACCACCTCCATATCTGTTCCTATTCCAGCCGCCGCCACCACCGCCGCAACGGTCGGCCATTGATTGCAAGTGAGAATTCACAGTCTGCAAAAAAATATTAAACAATTGAGAATGTATTTAGGTATGTAGTTTAAACAAATTTACATTAAAAAATAACATATTTATGCATATTTGTTACAACATCTGAGGATGGGATTCAGACAAATTGTGTGAACACCGAAGGCATGTAGCTGTAATTACTGTACCTCATACTTGCATTCATGTTACGCTATAAAAACGTACCCATGCCAAAGGTATGAGGAAAAAAATATTTTTAAATACCCTACTAACCTGGTTAGCTTCCTGCAGGACCGACACAAGATCTTTGGCTTGGCGAGAATTCGATGGTGTGAAGAAAGCATATGAGGTTCCTTTCGTCTTTGAACGACCTGTTCTGCCAATGCGGTGAATATAATCCTCAGAAGAATTTGGATAGTCAAAGTTTATTACATATTTGATACCATCCACATCTGAAAGAATATATATATATTACTATAATGACACTATGACAATTCAGTTTCAAAGCTTTAATTCAAATTGAATTTAATCGTGACTAATGGTATTTCTAATAAGCATTGAAACTTTGTAACCTGAAAATGTATAAATATGTCATGTTAAGTAACTCATCTATATTACTTACATGAATGAGTTACACAGTTAAGAATCAACAGTAAATACTGCCTCTCACTCAGAACCCTGGAGTCTTGACAAGGGCATTCTTATTTTATTAGGTATGTATTGATTTGCAATATATATTCTTTATACTATTGCCCCTTTAAAAACTCCATTTGGCCGAAATAGAAAACCCTTGACCCCTCGCAGATCATCTCAACTTATGGTCAAGTTTTTCAACGATGCACCATTCTCACAAGTTTATTTATCAATCTTTGAATGTAACATGTAGTGCATCACCAGGTTTTCCTCACTTTCAAGTGTATCCGCATTGTACGGACATACCATCAAGCTTTCCGGCCTCGGGTCCAATCACAGTGAAAGGCACAATTGAGGCACCATATGTATGACGAGTTATTGCATTCTCAGTAAATACAACTGCATCAGACTAGTTGTCATCTACAAATCCAGTGCAGTAGCTTGCCCATAAATTTTGGGTAGTATGCAATTAGAACACAATAACTTTCCGCCAGTGCCTCTGAAAATATAAAACAAATACAAGTTATATTAATAAAATACATAACTTGAAATTTTAACAGTATAGAATTTTTCTGAATATTTAAATAATTTTAGTTGTTCTTACCTAAACCCCTAGCTGCAACATCTGTTGCAACAAGAATACTAGCACGGCCTTGCTTAAATTGATACAATGTCTCATCTCTCTCTTGCTGAGTTTTATCACCATGCATGCACACAGCAGGCCAGCCATAACGTCTAATGTTCCTTGTAATATTTTCTACCTTCTTTTTAGTTTCCACAAAGATAATTGTCTTAGCTCCAGGCTCTTGGCTCTGAGCAATTTCTTGAAGTAATACATTTAATCTGAAAATAATACAATATATGGTATTAACTAAAAACAATTAAATTTAATGAATAATTTAGAAAAGAAATCAGATCTTCTTAGAGGATAGTTAATTAATTTAATCAATGACAAATTCATACTACCAAAAGTCATCACTTAAATGAATTTAGATTTAAATAAAAAACATTATTAACTTACTTATTTTCTTTCTCATGCTCCTGGCAAACATCTACAATTTGCAAGATGTTATGATTGGCAGATAATTGTAAAGATCCAACATTAATTTGAACATAATCACCAAGATAGTCTTCAGCCAACTTCCTAACCTCTTTGGGCCATGTGGCTGACCACATCAATGTTTGTCTGTCTGGGCGAATCTGTTCAATAATTTTTCTAATCTGAGGTTCAAAGCCCATGTCTAACATGCGGTCAGCTTCATCCAAAACCAAGTAAGTACAGCGTTGCAAGTTGGTAGTGCCTCTTTCCAGGAAATCAATCAAGCGGCCAGGTGTTGCAATTACTATTTCCACTCCTCTCTCAAGATCACGTGCTTGTTCTCTCTTGGGTGCACCGCCAAATATACAAGTGTTTCGTACATATGCAGCATTACCAAATTCTGTAGTCACCTGTTGTATTTGTTGTGCCAACTCTCGAGTAGGAGCCAAGACTAAAGCAATGGGGCCATCACCGCGTCTTATTGGCTGTTGGTTGTTGATATGAACAATGGCAGGTAATATGTAAGCTAATGTCTTTCCAGACCCTGTTTGGGCAATTCCTACCAAATTTTTGCCAGACATAGCAATGGGCCATCCTTGGGCTTGAATTGGTGTAGGTTCTTTGTATCCCATGTTAGTAATACCTTGATTTACATAATCTGGAAAATTAGCTTCATCAAAATGTTGAATAGGATTAGGGACTTCAACTCCACTAATAGTGATCTCATGCTGGTTTCTGAAGGCTTCGACCTCATATGGCGATCTGTTAAGTACAGAGGCATGTGGGTTATAGAAGTTTTTGTTAAAGGGCTGTAGGGACACAGAATCCCAGTTAGGGCGACGCATATTTTGGCCGCCAGAAAAATCCTTTTTGCCTCCCCCTGAGCCACCGAATCGGCCGCCTCCGCCTCCACCGCCACCAAATTTCGATCCCCCATTGCCAAACTTGTGGCCACCATTTGCAAACTTGGAATTGCCATTTCCTCCACGGCTATTATTCCAATTTCCAGACCTGGAAAAAATACATAGGTATTAACAAGTCCTGACCAGTAAAGTAGGTCGATACTAAACTAAATACTGAGATATATTAAAAAAAAATTACTTAGTCACGAAATCAAGTAGAAGTACCTATTATATAAACTTTGGTATACTTTATATTAATGGGTTAGTAGGTACCTACTAAGTGCTATAAAAAAATTCTACCTAATAATATCTATTAAGTGCTATTAGCCTAGCTGTAGGTACCTACCTACTCTCTCTACTTATTCAGGGCGGGCGTGTCCTACCCTACCTACTTCCAGTGTTCTGACACGCACACATGCGCATTGAGGCTATAATTTTGAATCGATAGAGCATCAAGAATCAATATTTCGTAAATACAACATTTATGTACAGGAAAAACAATTACATTTTATTTGCATGCATGCAGTTGAAACTAAATAAAGAATAAGAATTTTAATATTTGACTGACGTAAGCATTCAAATAGGTATGTCATATTCTATAGAAATATAACCAATAATATCAAAATAATAACTTGTTCTATCACATAAAGTAAATATTGGGTAACTCACATTTCGAAACTGGAAATAAAGATGAAGATTAAATCTCAAAAAACGGATATTTCTTCCAATCAAGCTTTGTAAAGCAGGGTCAACTGAAACAAAATGGAGTCGATTAAAATAGCGAACGGTGTCCGCAGAAGTCATTCTATGAAATAAACAATTTTCTAAGCAACTTAGTATGACTGAATTATAAACAAATATGACCACATAAACAACACGTAGTCTTTTTCATTTTACAAATAAAATTCAATAGGCACAAAATAATAATTAAAAATACGATAGAACGCGTCTTACCGTGACCGCTGCTATTAGAGAAAGAAATTATTTGTCTGTGTCTGTTGTCTCACTGACTTTTGACTGACTTGACTAGTTGACTGAATTGAATGAAGTTTGATTTGAATGAATGGTTCAGTTTTATTTTATTCTTTTTACGGCCATGGAAACTAGTCCATTAAGGCCTTTTTTGAATTTATTAATCTTCAGTCCTAGTCAGTCAAGTCAGTAGTCTAGTCCAATCAGGTAAGTAAGTCTAGTCAGATGACTAAGTAAAGCAGTAAAAAAAATTCACTTAGCTTTAACTTGGTTTGGCGACCAAGATAAAAGTAACATAATCAACATATATACATATAATGTAGGTATATAATATGTTAAAATGCATATTTGGAAGAAAAAAGAAGTTTATTTGTATTTTCGGCAGTCGTGTTTGCCAAGCGTGTGGGCGCCTCGCTTTGTTTACCGAACACCATTTAATTTGTGAAAGAAATCAATGCCGAACACTCGGCCAACAACGACACAAATAGCAAACAGCCATACACACGTTGGTGAATGGTGTCTGTGTTGGCTGTTTGTGAAGTGTTCGGCCAGCGTATGGATGGGGCATAAAAGAACCAGGCTCCCTCACATATAATACCCGGCACATAAGTTGGCCACAAACTGGACGTGCGGCACCCACACGTTAAAATTTGTATAAAAACCGGCTACTGTACATTCAAGGTCATTTCAGTTTATTGCCAACTTATATGCAGCGAACTATACCAATACAATCACACACATCACATAATACAATGTATAATACCCGGCACATAAGTAGGACACAAACGGGAGGTGCGGGAGGCTGCGCACGTTAAAATTTGTATGAAAATCGGCTACTGTGCATTCATGGTCACTTCAATATTTATTTATTTATTTAAACTTTATTGTACAAAATACATTCGTATAGCACAATAGGTGAACTTAATGCTAAAAGCAACCAACCAACCAACCAACTTTTATGCTGTGAACTATACTATATTGTAGTGGAGGAGTTTTTGGCGGGAAGGTAAAAGACAACATTGCGCTGTGTATTTATTTGCCAAAATTTATATTTTTTCAAGTATTTGTGCATAATAATGGTGGATTATTATTCGCTAAGTGTTTGTGGACAAGCGTGAGTGTTGGAAAATGGTACAATGTCGTTTAAGTGACTTTAATGCCGCGTCCGCACGTTTGGCGTTTGTCGCAAACGCCAAATCGCTACAAATGTTTGGCTTGGCGAACTAAGCCAAACGTCGCCATCCACACGCTTGCGAGTGCATCAGTTTGTTATCACAAGGCAAACATGACGGACGTCGAAGTTGCTGTATCAGCTTATCTTAATACATGGTTCGCCCTGGTAGCATTCTCCAGGAAGTGTAATATGGCTTCATTCGACCACTCAGTCATTTCTTCCTTTCATAAACAGAGCGCCTGTTCGCCACGGTTGCACAAACGAGAATGAGCGCGCACAAACATGTGGACGCGTCGCAAGCGCTTTCGGCAAACACCTTTGATTTGTGTCCAAAAAACCGACACTCAACGGGTCGGCTACAAACACTTGCAAACCTACGCAAACCAAGCCAAACACTCTATCCACACGTTTGCGTTTGTGTCTGTTTGTTGAGATTTGCCAAGCGTGTGGATGCGGCATAAAATGTAGGTGTATTTATTACTAGCTGTTCCCCGCGGCTTCGCCCCGCGTGGGACTCGGTTATATCGCGCCCAAAAGTAGCCTATGTTTGACCTCAGGTCGTTAACTACATCCCTACCAAATTTCATCACAATCGGTCCAGCAGTTTAGCCGTGAAGAGGTGACAGACAGACAGACAGACAGACAGACAGACAGACAGACAGACAGACAGACTTTCGCATTTATAATATTAGTATGGAAGTATGGATGTTAAAATGCATATTTGAAAGAAAAAAAGTATATTTGTATTTTCGGCACTTCCCTCCACCTCCCATGGCTCTACCAACCAGTATTCTTGATGTGCTCCTACTTTTCAAGTTATGCCCCTCTCGAGGCCGCTTCGAATTTTATGCCACCGATGCGAGAATTCTTTTAGCCGCTTAAAGTTCGCCTCAGATCCCACGAGATCGCAATAGTACACCGGGCCCACCCCGAGCGGGACAACATTATCTAATAGTTCCCTACGCGCCTCCTCATAAATCGGGCATTCCCAAAGTACGTGATGGACGTCCTCAGTGACTGCTTCCTCGCAAAAGCAGGCTGAGGTGTTCGAAAGCTTCATGCGATGGAGCCTAACCCTGAAGCAGCCATGCCCAGAGATATACATGTATTTTCGGCAGTCGTGTTTGCCGGATGACTGTTTGTACAGGGTGTTTGTAGATTAAAGCCGGTGTTTGCGTCTGTTTGCTGTTTGTGATAAACGGCCGTCGTGTGGATGGGGCAAAGTTGTGGATTTCAAATATTTCATCAATTTATTCCATACCAATTTCATTCATTCATGCAATATGGAAACAATGAATGATTATGTACGTGACAACAGGCAACACAGGTACTGGGAAGAATGAACATGAACGAAACGAACAGAACGTGAACATTCTTTGAATGAAGTGAAACGTTTCAGCAGTGGTTAATTTTGTGCTATATTATTGTAATTAATAATTATTACATTTTAATAAAATCGGAATTGTTACTAGTTGAAGATATTATAAATTTAGCTAAATCATGGCTATGCAACCACATAGCAAGAAAAGAGTGTGTTATTATTACGATAGTAAGTGCTACAAAGTTTGTTACGCGCCACTTGATAGTTCGTATTACTAAAATATACTTGCTGCATTGGCAAGGGTTGTTTATTTTGTTATTTTAATTATTTGTAAATAATCTAATAGACGTGACCATTAATACTATATTTCGTATGCTCTAGTGCATGTAATTTGTTCGTCTTGCAGTTTTTAATAAATTGTTACTCGGTTCATTCCATAGCGTCCGTACAAATTTCTGCGTTGCCATTGGCTAAACGGTATTGTTCACGCTTCATATTAGATGGTACAGATTGTAATATGTCAAGCCATAAAATGAATCGAGTAACATGTTCATAAAAATTTAAAATTGGTTTATTTAAGATAAACATTATTTTTTGTGTTTTAGGTGACATTGGAAATTATTATTATGGACAAGGACATCCTATGAAACCCCATCGTATACGTATGACGCATAATTTATTGCTAAATTATGGGTTATATAGAAAAATGGAAATCTATGTAAGGAGTTTGCATATTCCTAGTTGTATAAATTTCTGCTTATGTTTACTATTGCTGATTTAATATAAGATTTCGGGCAAAAAATACAACACTACTTAAAAGTTTTAAATTTTTTCACTAAAGTTCATGTTGCTATATTGATGAACTGGCCGAATAGCTGCATTCATTATAGATGTTTTTACAATTTCTTTTCGTATACATTGTAAAAAAAAAAATCTACATTGTCTGACAACATACTGTACAGATTGAGCTAGTTAATAAGTTGGAAACTTGTGTTATGGGATACCAAACTCAACAATCATATATGTATAGTCAATCAGGGTATAATAATTCGAATCAGTTATCATAGGTCCATGCTTGAGTAAAAAATAAGTTGCTTAATTTTTTGCTAATTGAAATCTGACAACTATTGCTTTGTTTTTATTTTATGTAAATAATATAAAATTAATAAACCCTTAAGATGATACCTCGGTGAACACTAGCGCCACCATCATTTAAACATCATTATTCACTAAAAACACAAGTTATCTAAATTCCATGTTATGTAATTAAGGTTCTGGATCTGAAGTTAATTTTAAACATATTAAATTATAATTCCCTATAGTTACAAATTGCATTATTACTTAAAACAGCCACTTTTAGCAGTTTTGCAATTTGTAATTATATGGGACTATAATTTAATAATTAAATATGATTAAAATTAACTTCAGATCCAGAACCATAATTACATACAATAAATTTTTGATTTTTAAATGACGGTGGCGCTTGTGTTCACCAAGGTATTGTTTTAATATTCAAGCTTAGTTAACCATTAATACCTACTTGCGGGAAAGTCAGATTACCATTACCTCTTCTTTATCTCCTATACTAATAAAATAAAGCTGAAGTTGGTTTAATAACTTGAATTTAAGCAATAAACTAATTTTGGTACAACTATGAAATAATGTTGTACATATAGGTATGTTATAATTTTATATTTATATGAAAGTTAATTATTACTTTAATTTATTTTAGCGACCTCACAAAGCCACAGCTGATGAGATGACGAAATTCCACTCAGACGACTATATTCGTTTCTTACGTTCAATCAGACCGGATAACATGTCAGAATACAACAAACAAATGCAAAGATGTAAGTTTTAGTTGCTATGTTCATATATTTATTGCTCAAAAGGTGCTTCACATATTGTATGATTATATGTCTTATATGAAAATTATCCAATACCCGTTTTGTCTTTTTCACCCGGGTATATGCAAATGAATTCAGCTTAATATAATGTAAATCATTAGATTTTAAGAGGACCCATTATAAAATTTAAACAAAAGTCCTCTTACAACGGCTGTTAAAACAGACCGTTGTAACAAGTCCAGCAAGGTTAAATAGTACCTGTGTTTGATAAGTGGAGGATTCCATCAAAGATTTGACATCAAAAAGGTGGCTCAAACATAATGCCAAGTCTTATATGTCTTAAGAAATATGCCATCAGGTTCAGAAGCCATATGGCTGAGGAGACGGGAGCAGAATACAAAATTGCAACTTAATATATTTTATTTATTAATCCAACTAATATTATAAATGCGAAAGTGATTTGTTTGTTTGTTACTCTTTGACGTCGTATCTACTGAACCAATCTTCCTGAAATTTTGCATATACATAAAAGTATTGAGAAGGACATAACCGTACCATACCTTTCATCCGGGGCAAAAGCACTTCCCGAGTGAACTTCATGCGAGTGGAAGCTAGTTATCTATATTTGTCATTTCTTCTTTGTATATTTTTACTTGTACTGAATAATTTATACTGAATCTATTGTCTGCAGTTAATGTTGGAGAGGATTGTCCAGTGTTTGATGGCCTGTATGAGTTTTGCCAATTGTCAGCTGGAGGCTCAGTAGCTGCTGCTGTCAAACTGAACAAACAGGTGAGTTTTTTTATTTGTTAACAATTATTCAATGCAAATTCAAGTCAAACAATAGGTGAAAATAACATTTGCCGATGAGGATGCAACTACAGAGCACACCAGAAAATTATGTGATCTGACTAATGACAGATGTTCTATATTAAGCTCTTCCTTGCTTCGGATGGCACTATGTTTAGCTGTTGGTCCCGGCTGGTTTTGGTAGATGTCAGTTGTTAGGCTTTGTCAGATGCCTTTGGGCAGCCAGAAAAATCTTACATTGTTGGCCACTAACACACCCGGATCATGTTCCTATTGGTCTGTTTTTCCTGTATAAAAGGGTTAACAGGTCAACAGATAGTAACGCCAAATCAGGACCATGATTTATTAAGCGTATGCTGAAGATGCAAACGTTTTTAATGGATTGAAAGTCATCATGTTTTTAATCAGATCAACAGCTAGGCACACTGACTTGATTTTTCAACGAAATATATGTTTGTATGGCATTTCAAACTGTTATTTACGAAAACGTGTATGTCACTTTCACTATGAACTAGCGACCCGCCCCGGCTTCGGTAGGGCATAAAAACCTTCCTCTTGAATCACTCTATCTATTTAAAAAAAACATAGATTTAAAGATTAAAGCATACATAGGGATAGAGAAAGTGACTTTGTTTTATACTATGTATGATGCAGTGATGATTAATTTTATAATTGATACATTTCAGGCTTCCGAAATATGCATCAACTGGGGAGGTGGACTCCACCATGCTAAGAAGTCTGAAGCCTCTGGTTTCTGCTACGTCAATGACATTGTTTTGGGCATCTTGGAGCTGTTGAAATACCACCAGAGAGTGTTGTACATCGACATTGATGTGCACCATGGCGACGGTGTTGAAGAAGCATTCTACACAACAGACAGAGTAATGACAGTATCATTCCACAAATATGGAGAATATTTTCCTGGGACAGGTTAGTATTAGTAGTAACCTGTAATGGCCAAAAAATGGCTTAATACTGATTTTTTGAGTATATAATTATAAAACTTCAAAAATGAAAATAGATGATGTATATATAATTGGTACATTCAGGGTCTTTTTACAATGTATGGTTATGTCACAGGTGACCTGCGTGATATCGGCGCCGGCAAAGGAAAGTACTACGCGGTGAACATCCCACTGCGCGATGGCATGGACGATGATTCCTACGAGTCAATCTTCGTGCCCATCATATCCAAAGTTATGGAAACATTCCAGCCGAGCGCTGTGGTGCTTCAGTGCGGTGCTGATTCACTAACAGGTAACATTAACAACTTACAACATCATCCACCCTTTCCTAGTTGCATTCTATGCCATATGGCTTCAGAGACTGGGATTTTATAAGTGACAACCTATCTGATGTCAAACCTTGGGAATGCAGATGTTGGTGGAATCCATCACCAGTCTGAAAATAGAACACCACTGTTTGTCCATAAGTCGCCTTTCCATGTGCAAGACGGATAAGGATTTTAATTAAAACTAAAAATTATAATTATTAATACAGGTGACAGATTGGGCTGCTTCAACCTGACAGTACGTGGCCACGGTCGCTGCGTGGAGCTTGTCAAACGATTCGGACTGCCGTTCCTGCTCGTTGGCGGAGGAGGGTAAATACCTACATAATTTGTTTTAGATCCTATTGTAGATACATCTGTCTCATGTTCCTAGGATATTCAGGCTTCGTCTATCAATACCTACATAATGTTGGGTTTTCTTCCCTGTTTATTTGCGTTGTTACAATAACTCCGTTACAATATGTGATTAATTTCTCATTGAATCAAATAAATGGTTCTGTCTTGAATAAAATAACTCAATTTGGATAGAAAAATATTAGAAAAAAATAATACTAAAGAGATTGTTAGAATGGGCTTAGACCAATCTGTGTTCAATTTCCTGTACATATTTTAATAAATACGATAAAATAAATCTTAACAAATAAACTTGTTCATAACAGCTATACAATCCGCAATGTCTCCCGTTGTTGGACATATGAAACATCAGTAGCACTGGGAGTGGAAATCGCCAATGAGCTGCCATACAATGACTACTTTGAGTATTTTGGGCCGGACTTCAAACTGCACATTTCACCAAGCAACATGTCCAATCAGAACACACCAGAGTACTTGGAGAAGATCAAGAACAGACTGTTTGAGAACCTCAGAATGTTGCCGCATGCACCTGGTGTTCAGGTGATTTTTATTTTAACTTACCGTTTATAGTGGTGGGACCTGTTGGTCTCCTGTTAGCGTCGTATGTCCATTCGTTCCCGTGGTATGTTTATTTATTTATTTATTTTATTTAATGTGATTTTTCTATATGCAGGATGCAGAAAATAAAGAATATAAACAACATCCAAACTATTATTTTAAATGCGAAAGTGAGTTTGTTTATTTATTTGTTTGTTACGCTTACACGCCCTATCTTCTGAACCAATTTTTCCGAAAGATTTTATACACAAGCTTTGAGCAAAAGCTAGTTGTTTATAAAAACGCCATGATTTACATATTTAGACGTAAAATATTTTCAGACAAATTCTTAAATATTTACTTTACATTCAGGTTCAAGCTATTCCTGAAGATGCTGTAAATGACGAGTCAGAAGACGAAGATAAAGTTGACAAGGATGAGAGGCTACCACAAAGCGAGAAGGTAATTATAACTTTCTTATCTTTTAAGCTCTTATTAATGAATTTTTAGGTTAAATTAAATTTTAATTGCCAACACAATAGTTATCTGCTATGGGTTAATCAATGCCTTTTAAGTACTAGACTAGAAATATAAAAATAAATCCTTATGTGTGTGTAGGCATTACACACACATTAGGAGAGATATATTAGGTGTTGCGCTCCATTTTTATTTATTTAATTCATGTGCACTCAAATACAAACATAAGAAACTTAAAATTAGGAAATTATGTATAAAAGTGCTACTTATTTCTATAGAGAGGTCTTCCAACAGACCCGCGGTAGGAACTTAAAAACAAAAAGGTACATGTACTTTACCACTATGTATTTATTCTTGCGAAAATTTATTTATGAATCCAAAACTCAGATATTTTTTCCAATCTGCGCATCGCATGATATCAAAAGCGTTATACTGATATATCACTTTGCTATATTAACCACCACTATTTGTAGTTTTTTTTCCAATCTGCGCATCGCATGATATCAAAAGCGTTATACTGATATATCACTTTGCTATATTAACCACCACTATTTGTAGTTTTGAGAGCAATGTACCTTTTCTAGCTCATGACGTTTAGTTCCAAGTTCTAAATATATAAATAACTAGCTGTTCCCCGCGGCTCCGCCCCGCGTGGGACTCGGTTATATCGCGCCCAAAAGTAGCCTATGTTTGACGTCAGGTCGTTAACTACATCCCTACCAAATTTCATCACAATCGGTCCAGCAGATTAGCCGTGAAGAGGTGACAGACAGACAGACTTTCGCATTTATAATATTAGTATGGATGTCAAATGCAATAACAAGTAACAACATTGCAGGACAAACGTATAACTGGCGACGGCGAGTTATCAGACTCGGAGGACGAAGGCGCGGGAGGCCGCCGCGACAACCGCTCGTACCGCTCGCAGCCGCGCAAGCGACCGCGGCTCGACAAAGACGGCGACCCTGCCAAGGAAGACGGGAAAGGTGGGTGAATCTACGTTTATTTCTATAACGTTTTCTTCCATTTTAAAATAAAAAGTGACATTTTGTTAAATAAAAAATGCTTGGTTCATTGCTGGTTGTGAACATCACTCTTAGCGAACCACAGAGGTTAGCGAACAGACCAGCACATGTTCACAGTAGTTGGTGCAAAAAGTATTGGCTCATGTTATCTAGAGGTTTCAGGATTTTGTCTTAATACTTGTGTATTTGTTATGACAGCGCTCTCATTTTGGTTTGATACTTACTATAAGGCTCTTCTACCTAACAGCTAACACAAACAATTGTTAAAATATTTAATTCGTATCCACAGCAGACGATTCAAAGGATGACGTGAAAAGCGTGATTGGTGTAGAGGAACCAAAGAAAGAAGTGCCCACCAATCCTTGATGCGGGCGCTAGATATCACACGCGGTTCTCGAGGCAATTGGTAGACACAACTAATATCAAGATTTCTTTAGGTTACGATTATTTTCGCTTCCGAGGTCTTGGTCATTGCTGAGAATAAAAAGTATTTACGTAACACATAACGGATTCAAATTAAGGATTTAATGTTCAGGTTTGTACAAATTAACCAATTGCAGCATTTATTGGCAAATATGACCATAATATCCGCCTATTGTCATTTGTTTAATAAATAGAGATGGAGAGAGAGGTAGCTTTGTATGCGATGTTATTTAGATGTCAATTTACAACCAAGACCTTGTTAGCTACCGAAGTCGTCATGCGAAAACTATCACTGCCATTAACTATGCCATAATACAACGTGCGACATCTGTTATACCATTAATCAGATATATAAACAAATTGATTAAATATTTTTATACTGGGTGACTACACATGCCAAATTTCCGTACGTTATTCTCTTCTCCACTTTCTAAAGAAATCTGCAGTACGTGGAATTATTTTCGACCTCAAGTCAGCTGCAATTTTGTTTAGAAAGTGGTTGCACATGTACAATTTAATGGTTCAAAAAGTGACCAGTATAGACTAGACAGCGATAATATTCGCATGAATGTACTTGTATTTATCGTCTGACCTGTCCATTGTCTTCGAAATGCGAAGTTCATTGTCTCCGAATTACCCAAGAAATAGAAAAATCAACGAAACAAAAATCTAATAGTTATGTATCACATAAATAATAGGTAGGTATATATATTTTGTTCAATTAACGATAAAAAATTTGCATAAAATATGGTCAGAACAAGACTCGTGTTTCCTTTTAAATTATTGTGACATTGAATAAAAATTTATTTACATGTAGGTGTGAATAAATACTGATCTCGGATTGTCTATCGAAAGTGAAATAAGTTTGGAATTGCTAGGTAGAAATGTTTAAATTCTATTATGAATTTTAGTAGTAAGATTTTGTATGTGTAAATTTAACTATAAGCCTAACCGCCAATTCATAAATATTTACAACAGTTTAGTATGGCCTTGTTAACTTAAATATGTTGTCCTTTCACCGATTTTTAATGTGAAAGAACGAGAAACACATTTCAATTAAAATGAGCTTAACAAACATTGTAAAAGTTTATGAATAAGTAGGTAAGGTTACCATAGTCTGTAGATAAACCAAAAGCAGATATTGTCATTATCCAGTCAGATATTTTTTAAGCTGGCTGGGTGGCTGGTAAATGCTTGTTAGTCGTATACACACTTGTTTATCATCAAGGCCAGTACCGAGAAGAAAATTTCAAACACTTATTCATATAAGTTCTGCTCTTACGAAGTTGATAATTTCAGACAAATACTTTTCTGGAACAAGAGCAGGGCTCTTATCAAAAAATTAATTTAATAAAATCTCGCGAATTTGCCTATTTTCAAAAGTAAGAAATGTAATGTGGCATTTTAAGATTGTGCCACATCGATTGACATTTTGTATAATTTTAACAATATTTTCATACTAAAATAGGTATCGATTATCGACGATCGAATATTTTTCTTTTAAATGACTATGTCGTTTAGTTAACTTAGTTATAATTTTGACTGAACATAGCGTAATCAATGTTTAGAGAGTAAAATGTGTTCAACATTTTTCAATCAACATAGGTCATTCTCGCCAACTGCGACAGTAACTTTTGTTTGTCTTGTGCCGTGAGGATAACTTATTAAGTTATTGAAGATAACTTTTTCGACCTGAAAGTATTATCCCCATTTACCCTTTTGTATTATTTGAAATGCACTTGGTTCGCCATAATTTAGTATGAGACGAATTGTTATTATTAAAAAAAAGTCACTATCCTAAACCACACAATTTTAAATAATAACGACGTAAATTCTTCAAAATGTGAATTTACTGTTGGCATTGCAATTTGTGAATACTTGTTTACAAAAATCACGTTTTTTTAGCCATCTTAATGTCTCACAACTAGGCAAAGGTCTCCCCCCTCTCTTTCTCCACTCATCTCTATCCATGAACGAAAATCACGTTATGTAGTAAAAGTATTTGAAATCCTGCGCAGTCGGCTCAGGGTCGTTAAGTATATAAAATGTCATCTTAAAAGAAGACAATTAGATATGACATCTGTAAACGATTGGTCACAAGTTTCCTTGTGCATTCGTGTCTCATGGAGACTTCTTATATACATTACCTAGAATTAAACATAACTGAAATTATTTCTTTGAATTGTCCTCATAGAAATGTAAGCTGTAAATATTTTTTTACTGTTAAATATATTGAAAGTGTCCTAAAGTAGTATATTTTACTTCTCACCATACCATTAAATAAACCTTATCCTACTAATATTATAAATGCGAAAGTTTGTATGGATATTAGTATTTTCATAAATTTTGATCACACATTATCTATACATCATAGGTATATATTAATATTAAACATCTGTGGTTTTGAGACAATTTGCTTATACAAAGTAAATAGAAATTAAATTTTTCGATAATACTAATTAAAAAACACAAGTTTTAATGATACATTTCTTAAATATGAACTGTTTTATAGTTATTAACAAAGATTATTAAACCAACAACCGGAGAACCCACGCGCACTTATTTATACTTGAAAAAGTCTGCCACATTCTGCGCGCGGAGAGGTGCGGCAGATATACCTAAGCCTCGTATCAGCTCAACATGTACGGCAATGTTGCACAACAGCGCGCAACATTACGCGCGGATTGTTGTTTGTTTATTATTTATAGAGACCATCGTAAGTTAAGCATCGTGTCGTGTGTGGGTGTTTTTTTTTCTTTTTGATGTATTTTTCGATATAACCATTGCCGCTAAATTAACAATAGATCCTCTGGCGATACATGTTGTCGACGACTGACATAGTAGTAGATGCTTAGTCAGACAACGTTGTTAAGTTTTACGCTGACTTTCAAAATGTCGGTAACATTCGTGCGCCAAATGTTGCATAGTGGAAACGCAGCTTAAACCACAAAATTTTGTCGTAGTCACGATCCGCTATTTATTTATATATAAACACGTGATCGGGTCTTTCCAGAATATTAGCAATACCACCTCGAAGACTTAGAGACAGATATATTGTTTATCCCTTTCTTTTAGTTTTTCTAAGAAATGATAGAGTGAATAAAAGACCGAATGCTGTATATTATTGTATGTAATTTAAAACAGATTATCACAACGCTCTAGAATAAATTGCACCATAAATAAAAGTACCTTAAAATCAGTCTGGTACCAAAGAGCAGGTAATATCAACTAAATTGGAATGAATATAAAAATACTATGAAATAATTTAGCCATATACTATACATCTACTTATAATCAGTAAATTTACAATGAGAAATTCCAATAAAAACAAAAGGTTCCAATAGATAAATAATTGCAAACTTATACAGTTAGTTTATTCTAATGAACACTTAAAATTTATGGGGCATCTTTCTACATATACATACCACAATATCGTAAAATTGAACATTACATCACTGAGTAGGATGCTATACTTAAAATTCACCTTACACTTTGAACTTTATTTTAAAAATCACACTTCATTATTTATATAAAATCCGTCTCCTAGTTAATAGTTAAAGGAATGTGTAAAGTGGAAGATATCGCTGTCATAGAAATTTAATTTGCTTTTTACATGTTGTGATTTACCGCGTAAAGACAATTTGTGCGTAAAAGTAGGCCTTTATAACATGACTAGGTAAGACCAACCAACCTATATCACTAAGTAAACGATTTCAATGGAGTACTTTGTTCAAAAATAATTCATTTCTTAATTAAAATTAAAATAAACTCGAATGGCATATTGGCCTTTTTTATAACGACCACTACAAAAATAATTGATAAACACAACTTAATAATATTAGTGACTAAATAAATCCAATATATGGTATAATACTAAACGAATCACAGTATATAGCATGGATTATTACACATAATAAACTCCGTAATTCTGTATTATTTGGAACTATTATTATGACGGCGTACCAATAATTCATTTATCCGTTTATTTTAAAAATTAACCATAAGTTAATTAGTTATAACTAAAATGGCGATTTATATAGTAGTAGAATACTAACCAGTAACTATTTTACTGCTAAAAGTTAAAATCTTAACTGGCACAATTGTGAGCATCCGATAATAAAATCCGTAATAGTTAAGATCTGGACATTAAACCCTGCTCAACTTATCACTAGCTGGCTGCGCTCTACGCTGCTACTCTAGGCCTCAGCGCCCTCTGCAAACAAACGGAATATGATTACTACACAGTCGTCGGAAATAGACGAATCGAATCGCAAAAATAAAATTCCTCTGGCTCGGAAATAGTAGCAATAATTTAAAAAAAACAATTCCTCAATAAACTCATTGCTGGTGGCCTACTATCATCTCTAAAAACCATGCAAAAACATATGAGTAAGCGAGACGGTGCAATACATGATATAAGGCGAAATCTCCCTTACTCAATAGTTCTTGCATGTTTTTTAGGGGTGATAGTAAGTCTGGCCTAGGTCTGTGTTCTGGTTAATCTGCAAAATGGTTACTGATTTTCACTGACACTTACCTGGAGTTAAAGGATGATCTCGTAACATTGAGCCTGTGAAAAATGAAACATTTTGAATAAAGGCTATTTATTTATCACTTTGAAAATATGCGTTTTATTTTTACTAACACATGATAAAAAATACTTTATTACGATTGTTTTCATGCAATATATCTTGCGCAACAAGCTTTCGAATATGAGAAGCTGCATGTAATAAAATCATAAATATGGATCATGATGATGTATGCCATACAAATTAAAATTAAATGTAGTAGGGATTTTACGTAAAGTTAAGAAACGAGTGCAGATTTAACATAAATTTCATGCTAAAATTAAGAATAACTTATATGATTAAAATAAAAGTAAGCCGGATTTTATGCAATCACAACATTGCTTGCAAATAAAATGGAATCTTGCTCATGATGGCATCACGGCCGGTTGTCCACCAAGTAAGTATCAAAAACTAAACGCACTGGAATATTCAAAAAAACATAATTCATGGGTATTTAATTTGATAGTCGACTTAAGGACACGATTGACTTTACTTCATTCGATGAAATATGCCTCTATTAATTCATAACTTTTCTAATTTTGTTTTGGCTATACTTAGTTCTACTTATGTCAATTAAAATCGTCATAATTATTTTTTTTAATTCACTTCGAAATTATTTATTTATATGAAAATATACGCAGATCGACCGTCCGCATTTTCCCATATTTAGTATACATACAAAATCAATATAAAAAAAAACACAAAATCTGAAACCAACACACACAAGCAAAAGCACACACACATTTTACCTATGATAGCTTTGAACATGGACTAGCGGCTAATTCAGTACAGAATAGCGTCAGAAAGTTGGTTACTGGTTAGTGCGGCGCCCGGCGTGATGCCCACTATGCTGCCGCCGACGCACGCTTCCACTCCTTCTGTAGACCACCACCAAATCGTCAGGGTTATGTACGTGTTATAATAGTAGGATACACGTGCTTATTTCAACTGCCAAATAATGTTTACGGCGTTTTGTGTAGTAGTAGCGTTCAATGAAAGGACCACGTGCGTTTAACTATAAACTATTATTGATGATTTTTATTTAAGGTAAAGTTGCTGCAAAATAGCACTCGCTCTCTGATCTGGTGACAAGAAAAGGACGCGTGTTGTCTAAGATAGAGATGCCTGTATAAAATATTAATGTACTCCTACATATACCCAAATATAGAGAGAGACATTATTCTATACCTATTTACAACAACTATTATACTACTATATACTTAAAATTATTCACTGTTGAACATATTTGGCAGTTGAGTATCTTTTTTTTAGACTTTATAAACCAAAGTTAGTTACACATTATGTTAGTTAATGCTAATTTCCAGAATGTAATTTATAGTTCTTTACAAAGCATGATAACGCAAACATATATTTAATTATAGATTTATCCTTTGCCGGTCTTTACTTCCTGCCATTTCTATTTACCAAGGTAAAGACCGTTATTTATGGGTCTTAAGAACACCGGTTTCTCTATCCCCGAATCTACAGACTATCCTCTAGAGGACACAAATCTACTAGGTCTAGACCTAGTAGATTTGTGTGTCACACAAATAATACTACTAAGAAAGATCGTACATAGCCTAATACGATTCTCAGTAAAATTATAAAGAGACAAACAATACGTAAGTATAATTAATTTTAACTTTTATAAGCTTAGCCTAGTTCTATTCCCAGAAAATGTTATTAACTCTACAATAGAATATACAACAATAATAATAACATTTTAATGGTCAGTTATCTTTTAGTTAGTTGTTAATTTAGATATTAAGGACTATGTTTTTCAAATAAAATAAAAAGATAATTATATTTTAAATAAATAAAAAAAAGAAATATAATAATTCGTAAATAACTCATATTTTGTTTATTCATTCATGTTAAAAGTTATTTATTATGTTGGTTCTCCACAAGAATAAATAACTTTTAACTTCCGCAGAGTCACGCCTGAATCTTTAAATTTGTAAAAAAGTGTTGATAATAGACGTAGGTTGTTATATAATTGTGTGCTTTCAATCGCAGATTTGAAGTGTACACGCTAGTGACGCGCATGCATGGCTCACCTGTGGTGCAGGCGCCGGCGTCGGGGTTGAGTCCGGCCACGGACCACGGCCGCGCCTTGCCGGCCGCGCGCGCGCAGCCGTTGCCTACAGCACACACACACACTAGTTACACGCATACGTACGCACACACTGTACAAACATTCTTAAAGCAACTTATTACAGTACAAATATTGCTGTAGTTAGGCTAAGCTTAACCCTTTCGTGGAAACTAAACGAGAAAAAAATAATATGTCGAGAGGCGTGTCCACAAAGGATTAATTATTATCAGACCGCATTAAAAAATATCTAACTACTAATAATAGTATTTTAATTGATATTTGTCCTGCCTATGATGTAATCACAATGATTTGTTTCCATAGGTTTGCAGAAAGTTAAACAAAAACAATATCGTAACGTTTGTACGTAAGTTTGATTCACATTATATTCACTAAATAAGATTTTATTATGACGGTACGTACATTGTCAGTAACAAAAATTTTAATGATTTTATGAGATTGTTAAGATGAATGAGCATTAATAGCCACTCCCAAGTCATGATCCATGGTATAATAATATGTTAACGGCTGGCCACCGACACAGCAATTGAAGAAAAGTGATTGTTTGACTCTCAATTACAAAACAAACCACTCAGGAGAGAAATATAGCGCGTATATTGTAGGACATACATGTTAAAACCACGTTGTGCATGTTGGGAATTACAAGTATTACCATTACCAAATTCTTATGAGTTTCAAAATGTTGTTGTCCGTCCAATTGACGAATTCATCTGGACCCAAAATTTTAATCAAGGTATGATAGGGCCGTTTGTCGTCACGACATTCGCGTCAATTTTACTGCCAAGGCGTGCCAATAGATATTACACATGAAAATGCCTATCATTATTATCATACCATGCCTGATTTCCGAAAACAAAAGCTTATCAGCGCACCACTCGGCACATAAGCCGTGTAACATTTCCAAAAGGCCGTGACTGGACATCACAAGAGCCAAGCTGGGGACCAATTTAGCAAAATGTAGAGAAGAAAGTTATGACTGTTCACAAATTATCTTCATTGATTTGTTAGAAATTGTATACTACTACTATGACAATTCCCGTTCCATATTTATCTATAATTCTGGGATATAACGAACTTCTATGTATTAGAATTCTAAGTAAGTCTCAAATTAAACCCTCTGTAAACCAAGCATATCGTCAAAGTTAAGAAATAAAAAGAGATGTTTTATTTGCTGTTAGTCGTCCAAATGTATAAAATAAAAGAGTATCAGCTTACAATTTGGTAAGCCATATAACTCTCGGATTGTCTCGCCATCTACACAGTGGGCATGAGGTAACAACAATAAACGAACGTGTCACAACTGTCGAGTCTACTCTAGTACGAGGTCCAGCAGTGGGCAGTGGGCAGTGGGCATGCAACTCACCCATAGTGTTGACGTTGTCGGAGGAGCGCGACGGCGGCGGCGTGGTGGCCGGCTTGGCGCCCACGTCGTCGGAAGACTTGCAACGCGACACCTCTGACAGAAAAAATATACATATTTAAAAATCGAACTGCGCCTTTATTAATTTTACTTTAATGTGAAATTTGTAGTATCATCGTTACTAATATTCTAATGAGCACAAATGTGATCACTCTGCACTGAACTGATATTAATTTTCAACAAGTTAACTTTCGTGTGCAGAAAGTTCTTTTATAACAAGATAGAGTTTTTTTAAATCAATTTTGTTCTGTTCGGGAAATAAATATAATGCTCATCTATTAACACGTTGGCGGACGGTCATCATCAAGTGTTATAAATAAACAAACACTCACCACACTCAAATAATACAGGGGTACTTTCACCAGATGTGACGCTATACCTGAAAGAAGATAGGTTAGAAATTATTTTTTCTTCCACTTGCACGGAAATAGCTATAAAAACACTTACTGCGGGCCTACCCAACAATTTATTAATTTAGTAAAAAATATAAAATGCCGATCGTTACTTGAGTTTTTTTTTATATTCTTATTGTCCAGCGATTGACTACGATGAAAATGCAGATGCGGTCTACGATGGTATTGTGTAATGTACAACTTTTAAGTTTTTTTAGTTTCACTGGTCAACCTAGCAAACAAAACCTTCTTGATTAGCGGTCAGTAATAAATAATACTGGCTGCTAAAATAGTTTCTTTTTTTTGTGTAAACATTATATATAATGATCTAGAATCAAAAAAAAATTTTTTTAAATATCAAATGCTCATTTGTAACATGAAAATCAGCCAGCCACAACACACAGTGAAGGTATAACGTACATGGTGTCGTCGCGCTGCAGCGTGGGCGAGTGCGGCAGCGGCTCGGGCGAGGCCAGCGACGACAGCGAGTGCAGCGAGCGTGACGTCAGCGGCGTGCGCGCCGACAGCGACGCCTCCTCGCTGCCCGGCGGCGTGCGACACGTGCGCCAGAACTCGTCCAATCCTGCCGCCCGACGAATCACACGTAACGATACATACACACCACATCATACTTATTTTTTTTGTATTTTTATTATCCTAAATGCGTATTGTTGCGAACTCTTTCGCTGAAATATCTGAATGTCTGGAACCAATTATGTTGAATAATACCGCATTTGTACTTTTTTTGGACATTTTGGGCATGTTTTTGAAAAATTTGCGTATATCTATTTATTTTTCATAGTTGTATGCAGAAAACTGATTTAATTGTATTTGTTATTTATATATAAAGTTATTCAAGATTTTTTCCTTGCGTGTTTTATTGGCATAAAAAAGTTATATTCAATATTCAAATTCAATTAAACAATATAAGTTGAATATGGGCTGTAAATGTATTTAACAAATATTACCTTCGTCGATGTCTTGAGACTGATCTGTGATCGGTCGAGTTGGTGCTCTTGTCTTTGTGCGACGCGGTCGACCTGATAACGGTGAAGTATATTTTGAAAAACGTCGTCGTTCAATCGTTTCAACCAAATATGTTGAATCCTTAGCATGGTTGCTTGATGCTTAGGATTCGCCACACTTATTGTCGCAGAATCGGTAAGAAAAATATTTACGTCAACGTTCGCATCGGCTCAGCACGTCCGAGAGGATGTAAATGCCATTAACACTTATTACGTGTGGATTCGCTAAATGAAGAGGGCCCCAGGTTCAACAAAAAAAAGAGAAAAGAAGAAAAAATATTATGCACTTATGATGCGGATCATTTCACCATTGGTTTAGATGTATGTATTCAATTTTTCTATCTGTGGTTTTTTTTTAAATGTATAAATTATTTCACAATTTGTATGTTTATAGCTATGAACTAATGGGAACAAAGGATTGGTTCTCCATGAAAATAAATAAATAAAAAACATTACCTTTGACCAAGTGTCGCAATGTATGCGCGGGTAGTTCTGCCAGCGCGTCAGCAGCCTCGGCATGCAGGGGCGGCAGCGACAACATCTCGTTGCTGCTGCACTGCTGCTCCGCGACAGACTTCGGCCGCACGCGACGTGTGCCGCGGTCGCGGCGGCGACAACCAAGCGGCGTCGCCTGTTTATTAACAACATTACATTAAAAATTAAAAAAAACCCACGACACAATTTGTTTTCAGTAGTGTCTAAGAACACTCGCCCATAAGTCACCTTTAAAACAAAAAAAAACTAAATTGAATTCGCTTCAGAGACAGACAGACAGACACGTCAAACTTATTACACCCCTCTTTTTGCGTCGGGGGTTAAAATATCAACTCGGAACCATAACGACAGCCGTTCAATATGTATAATTTTCACATGGAAGACCACAAATGCGTTTGCCTGATGATATAAAAAGGATAGCTGGTGTGAAGTGGAATGTAGATTGGCAAAACCCATAATTGTGGAACTTCAGGGAAGGACAAAGGGTGAGGAAAGGACATTAAGGCGGTACAGAGTTCGATGGCACAATACATGATGTAAGGCGCTCAGTTTCTCGATCGTTTTCGGATCACTTTCTATATGGATGGGTTCTATTGTTTCCTCCGAAGGACTAAAAAAAGAACACTGACTGCTGAAATCACTCCTGGCGAGATCATTTCACACGCCTCGTGTTCCGCATTTTAAATTTTCTATTCATATATGAGATTCGTCGTTTGAACTCGAAGCGCCGCGCGTTCTCATCTCACAGTCTATTGATATTAGAGACATAATATTCTAATTTTTTAACTATATCAATCTATACTTACCAAATTCAGATAGTCCAACTTCTGTGTAGCGTGAAATTATCAAACAATGTTAACAAACTTAAACTATGTTTGTAAATATGGTATAACATATATATAGGTAGAAGTTCAATTTATTTTCTTTTCACATATTCACAGATTAAATTCAGCTTTATATATTTGAATAATTAATAGTATTTCTGTAAACAGTAGACCTAGCGAAAATTCACAATATGATCGTGATCGGCAGGTTTCACAAGAAAGTATACGGACTTATAGAAGCTTAGGCAATATGCTCAGTGCAGCATGGCGTGGTTGGTGTATCCTTGTTTGTTATTGAAACAGAAATTACTCAGGTCAGGGGGTCTAAAAACGCCACTTGGAGCAATTCATCTAATCGATTCATATTACGAATTTCTTAGCAACTCTGTAGCAATTCTTCTATTTTTTGTAAAATGGCCAACTAAAGTTTGCAATTCCTCTTCAAAACAAATTGAAAGAAATAGGACTTGCTAAGGAATTCGTAATATGAATTCGATTCGATGAATTGCTCAGTGGCGTTTTTAGACCCACAGTACTCCACAGTAATACTGACCGCAGAGTGCGACACAGGCGCTCGCAGATCAGGCACGTGCGGGCCCGCGTGCGGCGCGTCCCCGTCGCCGCTGTCTCCGCTCTCCACGCTCTCACACGCCGCTAGCGCCAGCCTCTCCACGGCAGAGCTGGGAAAACAAATTTTATACAGTTAGTGACATCTTTGCGCTGGATCTCTAGCTGTTCACGGTATCCGCGTAACAACATCGCTGAAATACAATCAACACGTCTTACTTAAGCAGATCTTGTAACGTTTCGGAGCAGGGTGCCATGGCGTCCCTCACAGCCTGCAGCGACACTATCTCCCCGCTGGAGCCCGCGCCGCCCATCGCCGCGAACACTTCGCTGCACCGCTGAAAATTAAACACACGTGTATTGTTTGTAAACTTGATATGGAGGAGAATGATGATGGCTATCAATGTCTTAATAAAAAACACTCGAGCGCGGCGGGCAGCGGCGGCACCGGCAGCGCGGCGGCCGCCTGCGCCGCTTGTGATGGTGTGCTGGTGTTACCTGCAAGTACTGGTGCAGCAGGTGGTGCGCGGCGGCCGCGGCCCGCTCGAGCGCGGCGGGCAGCGGCGGCGCCGGCAGCGCGGCGGCCGCCTGCGCCGCTTGTGATGGTGTGCTGTTGTTACCTGCAAGTACTGGTGCAGCAGGTGGTGCGCGGCGGCCGCCTGCGCCGCTTGTGATGGTGTGCTGTTGTTACCTGCAAGTACTGGTGCAGCAGGTGGTGCGCGGCGGCCGCCTGCGCCGCTTGTGATGGTGTGCTGTTGTTACCTGCAAGTACTGGTGCAGCAGGTGGTGCGCGGCGGCCGCGGCCCGCTCGAGCGCGGCGGGCAGCGGCGGCGCTGGCAGCGCGGCGGCCGCCTGCGCCGCCAGCGCCGCCGCCGCCTCGCCGCCCGCCCACGCCCGCTCCAGCGCCAGCGCGCGGAGCGTGTGCGCTTGTGATGGTGTGCTGTTATTCGCCAATCTAAGGACGAGGAGTAAGTAGACATTAGCGTTCATTCGGTTCTATTCGAAAAGTGCCTTTTTGTTCCCATAAAAGATCCCGAGCAATGTAGCTTCTTTCTCCAAGAGACTTCCTAGCGTAAATAAAATTTTAATTTGGAAGCTATATATTACCGAACAAGAGAACTAATAATACATTAATCGCGACTTGTACTATTTAATTGTAATTGTAACCTCTCGTGCAGCTCCCGCCACAGCGCCGCCACGCGCTCGCTGGCGCCGCGTCCGCCGCACGCCGCGTCGCAGCCGGGGAACTCCACGCGGCGCACGCTCACTGACCGACGGAGAGCTGTCGCTATGTCTGTAAGACCTATAATACAAGCAATTATCAGCGTCGTGGTTTTAACACCGTGACGCGTTTTAGCGCCAAGCTAAAGTGACTCAGATATCGTCATTATTGTATTTATTTTCTAACATAAGTGTTTTTTGAGTATTTGTGCACAATAAAGGTGGATTATTATTCGCTAAGTGGTCGTGAACAAGCGTGAGTGTTGGAAAGTGGTACGATGTCGTTTAAGTGACTTTAATCCTTGTCACCAAAATCTCCCAAGATAATGCTAAGTGAAACTTCCACCGCTCCGCTTAGCCCTTGACTAACTTGACTAAACATGACTTCTGACTGAACTTGACTCTGTAACTCGACTCGACTAAATGAAGAACATTTAAATAAAACTTGATACTGGCCAAAATAAGCTATAAGTTTGATTGCCATATTGTAAATTATTATCACATAAAAAAAAACACCGTGACAAATGCTGAGCGGGACCAATTTGATACATACTCCACTGAACTTAACAGTTATGTTGTTGTGCTAATTTTATAGCACCAAATATTTTTTTTCTATCATATTTTACATGAGACATTTTATACGGCGGAACAACCTGTATGCATATAAGCGTATTATCAGCAGTCAATTAATTCGCAAGCTCTCAGATACCTGCGGGAGGCAGGGCATGCCATAAGCGTATTTGTTGGTCGAGACCGCGCTCGACGGGCATTGTTTATTTTTACCCGACTACGGCGAAGCCAAAAGGAAGGAAGGTGGGTACAAAGTGGTCATTGTAAAGCCGTGGTCGCACCCATTATAAATGGATAATAGGAACACCTTTAAACGAACATTGTTGGTATACACTATACAGTGGGTGCGACCACGGCTTTACAATGACCATTTTGTACATATGCATTTCTGGATTTCTATCTCAATTATTTCCTTGTTTCATCCTTTTTAGACACCACGTAGTCGGATTATAGTTTTTTAACTTAATTTTTATTTATTTATCGTTAAATAAAAAAATTGATGATTGCGCTCTTTACTTTAAATTAAAATATTAGTTTTATAAAACAGTTAATTATAATTATCTTTTATTGCATAGCTTTTATCTCGGGCTTTGAGCGCGGCGAGCAAATCAATAAATTCCGTAACGAAAATAGAACCGAACACCCCCCACTCCGAGCATGTAGCTCGGCCGAGCGATCGTACTTATTGCATAAGTTGATAAAAAATGCTATGCAATAATAGCTTTACCGCGGCAGTACACGAGTGCCGCTCTTTTTTTTATATTTGAAAAAGAAATGATTGAGAACATTTTTTGAGAAATGAAATTGAAGTAGTATAATTATAGCAATTTTTCTAATACTGCATCTAAAAAAAATTTAAAACTCACTTCGCCCTAACAACAAAATCAGGTATACCTTGCAGACTGAAGGCATTGCGGTCTATGTACAGCGTGTGTAGCGTACAGTTGCACTGCAAAGCTTTAGCTAGAAGTCTTGCGCCCGCGTCTCCCGCCATGTTCCCTCCAACATCTAACGAGCGCAATCGACGAGCGCCACCCAGTGCATTCAGTAATCCATATAGATCAGCCTGTATAATTAAACAAGCAAAGGTTCAGAAATATTTAAATGCCGTCGACATTATAACCAATAGAAAAATATTTATATAAAGTGAAAAATAATATTCAACGCCTTGATTTTATTTTGCAAATGTAATCGATGTTAATAAAACAGAACTAAGGTACCTTAGAGCATTAAACAAACTAGAGTCGCCACCGTCAGGCGACCCCCTGCTAAAGGTATATGACCGCCGGTCACACTACTTGTGTGCTTGTATTTTTTGCTGGTGTTGTATAATTTAATCAAGTGTGTGCGGAGCGACGTAATCAAATAATGCATTTGTGTTTATACTTATTGTGCGTGTTTCCTCTGCCCGCGCAGAATGTGTCAGACTTTCACGTAGAAAAAAGTGCGCGTGTCGTCTCCGGTTAGTTTAATACTCTAAGTAAGTTTGTTACATACCTTTAATTTACAATCACTCAGATCTAATGAAGTCAAGGCAGTGTCCGGTTCTTGTAGTACATGAACTAAAGCCTGAAAAAATAAATAATTTTACTAGCCAATTTTTTGTAAGTTTTCCTTAATGTTCGACAGACACGGTCTAAGTAGTTTTGTTCTATTTCAAATACTATTTATTTATTTCCTATGACTTACTTGTATTAAAGGCGGAGCATAAGATCGCTTTCCAGTCAGTTTACTTAAAGATAAATGTGTTATAGAATGATTTTTTCCTATGGCTCTTACTATTCCCGATAATTCAAATTCCATACCTGAAAAATAACACGTTAATATAACAAGCATTATGGTATTGAGTCATTATTGTAAGTATTCTATGACTGAAATTATTAACAGACGTGGTCCAAGATGCAACTCGATTTTTTATTAATAACCTATTCAGACAAAACTTAATAAGCAGGACGTAACATAGACCTATTTTCATTAAAATAATCAATTGGAATAAATTGCGAGCTCCATATTTTAGACCACATCTGTACTTTACATCAGTTAGCATCGTGATCAATCGCTTAAACATTAATAAATTAAAATTAGAATGGACACCAAAAAAAAATGTACGTTATTTTTAAATATTTTTTTTAATAGCGACCAATAAACCGATTCATGTTATTGACTGTCGGTCTATTACTAAAGACACTCACTATTATCCGACAAATCGAGTGACTGCAGACATCTCACGCCGTGTATACAGGACTCCAAAACATGTGCTGCTTGTGACGACGATAGTACACCAGACAGGTTTAATTGCACGCCCGTCGCACTTTCATTGCACGCTAGTCCAAGAAGCAAACTCCTAAAAAAGGGAATTTGTATATAAATATAAAACACTCGTTGAGACTTGAAATTGTAATTTTTATTTTAGTATTGATTTAAGTTATAAGCACGAGAATGGATTAATTAGCGGAGTTGTAAAAACGGTGTGCCCGTGTCCATCGAATATTACCTACAATCTGTGCAAATAATTTGTAAAAATGTGGCAAAGTAACCCAAACACCCTCGCTCGCATTATTTTCACCATCGATAGTATTGCGGCATTACTCGATATATCGATTTTTTATTAAGGTTAACTATCAACAGTGAAACTAACGCTATTGCAACGACGCAACACTAGCTCAGTGTAGCTTAGAATGGTAGTACTGACTTGAGCGCGTCGGGCGGCATCTTGCAGTAGGAGAAGTCGAGGTCGGCGAGCGCGAGGCACGCCGTGAAGAACTGGCGGAAGGAGGGCGGTGGGTCGCGCGCGCGCCGCGACAGCGACCACGGATTGCGGCCCACGCGCAGCGCCGACAGCCGCGCCGCGCAACCGCGCAAAAGCGCGCCCCACATCTGACGCAACGGAAAGGAAGCAAGTGTTATGCCACGGGATACTGACCCATTAGATCAATACAAAATAATTTATTGCTCTAGTAAAATTATACTAATCTTTCAGCCTCTCTTCAGTCTTTTTTAACCACATCAGAATATGTTTTTTTTTGGTGATCTTGGGATATCTCCATTCACTTCACACTAGTTTATTATGTCGTCATACCAACGCATGCAAAAATAAAGTAAAGAACAATTAACATGTAAATTCTTAGTACTATCCTTAGTACACCATGGTCGCTGTACAGGTTTGTAATATAAAATCGACAAAACAGACGCTAGCGGACCATAATAATCGAATGATATCTCATGGTAGACCAGGCTAAGCCCAGAGATAGACCAAATTGACTTACCGAGCAAAAATAAAATACAATGTGGGTACTCACATTTTCTAAAGTCGTCTCCGTGTTAGTCAAATTTAAATGCGTCAAAACGTTGGGTTGAGCGAGGAAGTTGTATAAATTCTGTACAAAAAAAAAAAAACAAATTTAAACCATTTTTAAAATGAACCATGGTATTTATAAGTTTTAATACAACCAATTCGGCTTTCTTCATTTATACCAATACATAAAAACAGCGCTAAACTTGTAATTTTGTATGTTTGAGGACAGTTAATGGAACAATTTTATTTTGAATAATTCTTTTACCATTTGATAAGTTCAACATTCGCAATGGAATAGGCTTTATAGCAGTATTACGCAGGCGAAGCAGCGGACGACATTTAGTATGTAATAAATAACTCAAGATAGCGCGAATTATTTTCATCTTGGTTGTTCAATTTCATCTTTATTTTGTTTCTAAGCTAAACCTGTTAATTCTGAAGTCCCTCAGGAATCTCAACTATTGAAATTTATAAAAAAAATAAATTAAACAATTATTTCCAAAAATGTTTTGAAATAATCTTAAAACTTTACAAGAAAACTCACATGCACATCATCTTTCAGATTATTCTGTGACAGATCCAAATGCGACAAGGTTGAGAGGTGGTTCATGTTGTCATTCAGCATCGCAGCCAAGTGTGACACGGTCTTGCCGGTGACCCCGCATTGAGACAACGCGATGTACTGCAAGCCGTCCGGGTTGTTTGCGAGTCCAGTTAGAACACTAATAGCACCTACAGTAAACAAATTTATGTTTGTAAACAAATATTACTAGCGTATATATGATGATGGAATTGTTTGTTTTGATTTGTTTTGACGGTTGTAATGGAAATATTTAACTATATTATGGCATCAAGGCAAGGCAAGGCGAAATGGTCAAAAGAGTAGCAGTCAAGGTTAATTGACTATTCATCCATAGAATTTGTCCTTCCATATACGCTTGTGCGTTTTGTATTTAGAATTTGATGGATTTTCCAGAATTCAATGCATTTTAGTGACACAGTGACACTTCTGTTATAGGTCGAACTGTCGTCCTATGGACCTCATTAATCAAATTGTGTGTTAGGGCGGCGCGCCCTCAGCCGCGCGTGGCTGATCCGCGCGGCGTGCTCGTGTCGCTACAACACTAGCTACAGTGACAGACCTTTGTCTTCAATGTGGTTCTGCGACAGGTCGATGGTGTGCATGGCGTGGTGCGGGCGGTGCGGGCGGTGCGGGCGGCGCGCCCTCAGCAGCGCGTGTCCGAGCCGCGCGGCGTGCTCGTGTCGCTACAACACTAGCTACAGTGACAGACCTTTGTCTTCAATGTGGTTCTGCGACAGGTCGATGGTGTGCATGGCGTGGTGCGGGCGGTGCGGGCGGTGCGGGCGGCGCGCCCTCAGCAGCGCGTGTCCGAGTCGCGCGGCGTGCTCGTGTCGCAGCGCGGCGGCCCGCCAGCTCAGCCGCTGCGGCGCGGGCGCGGCGGCGCGCACCACGCGGCACACGCTCTCCCACAGCTCGCCCCCCGCCCGCACCCCGTCCCCGCACACGCCGTTGAACCATGTGTTGTGTTGGAGCGACATTATCAGTGGAATCAAGTCCCTGTTGAGTAATAGTAATCCTTGTAAGTTGTTATCCTGCGGGATCCATATGAAGGACGAGGTTAGATCGGTAAATAGCGTTTTGACCAATTTCTCAAAGATATTACTTTTCTCTTTATTTAGCCAAATTTTCCAAATATCAAATTTTGTATTAATATAGTGAAAATAGCCCGTTATACGATTGGTTCGCAAAAGCGAAATTATAGACACAATAAAAAAAACTATTTTCATGTAATAATTTTGTGTGAGAACCGTTCGGAAACATTAAGACACTTAAATAAATTAATAGTACATTACCGTCGAGGCCAGAAATAAAGCAATTTACTACTAAACTACTTTTCAACTTATTTTTTTACCTCTGATCCAAATGATCGAAATCTTTCAAATGTAGCATTCTGATATCATGCGCCAAATATATTGTGTCTATATCCCAGGCGACTTCAGCTCTGAAATAGAGAAATAAAAATGAGTGTAGTGCAGTACTCTTGTTTCTAAAGACAATTATATATAACAATATAAAATACAAGAATAATTTAAATTACATAAAAATCTAAAACATACTCAACCGGCAAGCGGATCATCAACAATTTGACAGATTTGATTAGGTACAGATACCAGAACAGGTGAAATAAAAAAAAGTGTTAAATACCTGAAAGGTGTTTGACACAGGTCACACATAGCCGCATATTGGTTGGAAAAATCGCCACATGTCGAATGTTTCCTTGTACCGCTTACGGGCTGTAGTTGAAACGGTAAATTCACCTGAAAAAGTCCTGTTTTGTAAAATTTTTATCATGAAGTATAATTTAAAAACAATTTATTAATTATTTTTTCCCTTTAATTGAGTAATTTGAGTAGTTTGCTTTTTTTTTTGGCAAAAACAATTAACTTTTCTTTATACCATTAATAGGCAAACAGACATATGGCCCATCCCACCTGATGGGAAGCGGTTACCCTATTATCGGTTAGCCTATGGACGCTTGCAGCACCAGCGGTGTCACGTGCACGCTGCCGACAATTTGTGTATGGCTCATCCATACAAAATAACACATGCTTGTAAAACCTTTTATTGGTATATTTTGTCTTTATCTCTTTATTTAATATATGGTATATATAATACTAGCGGCCCGGTACGTGCTTTGCTATGTACTCACAAAAATATGGATGTAAATCTAAATTAATTGTATTTTTTTTATGTATAAATGAAGAACCGTTCGACCGATTTTTTTGCAAACTTCACATAAGTCATCTACTAAATAGTCCGAACAAAGACTAAATATTGGGATTGGATAGGTGAGCCCGTTCTTGAGTTATAAAATTACAACGAAAAGTAGCATTGATTTTTATATACCTATATTGATGATTAAAATAACAAAGACTTATAAAAATAATAAAGGTTATTTAATGTTTAACCAATGTTCTAAACTTCTAAGTACCTGTAGGAAAAGTTACTACAAAAATATTCGATGTCGATATTAGATTAGAGCTATTTATAAATAGACATCACGTTGGTAACAAAGTGACACAAAGCAATTGAGTCAGCCAATTAAACTCAATTGATTATCCTCGTTAAGAGAAATGTGCGAAGTTTTATGAATTGTAGTTAAATGTCAGATCATGAGCAGACAGCACTTGCACTTGGGGTTGTGATAATTTCGAGATAAAAGATATTTGCAAAAATCCGAGTCTTAATATGCTATCTATATTACACAAAGAAGTTAGAATCGCGCGCGGTACGCAATTTTATTTTCATCTGTTATTACTGTTTAAAAAAATGAGTTTTGTCATGTTTGTGACGTCACCGGGTTCTCATTTGCACATAATGAGGGTTTCAGCGGAATTAGCGGCGGTAAATGATTATTTTAAACTTCTTTATCGATTTTTGATAAAGATACTGCAAAAATATTACTGAAATATATATTGTTAGCATAACATTATCTAAAATATTAGACAGTTTTTCAAAAGCAGTCAAATAGCCTATTGGGGACTGAAAAAAGACTCTTATACAGTAATTTATTCGTAAAAACTCAAAGAAGCAAATAAATTATTATCATACTTAGGCCAATGCTGAGGAAGGGCTTTGCTTTTTTCCTAGATGCCAATGCGTCGTATCAAGTAATGATGTTATTTTAGTATGCAAGCAAAAAACTACTAAACCACTTCTGAGAATAAACGGCGAAAGAAAAGGGGTTTGTTAATGTACAGTGCCCCTAGTATGAATTTTTCTTAACGCAGACGCTAGCGACTGCGTAAGGATTTTGTATGGAATTTCTTAGTTGCCTTACTATCCGTCAGAGGCGCTGTACAGGTTTGCCATACTAAATCGCTAACGCAGTCGCTAGCGTCTGCGTTAAGAAAAACTCGTACTAGGGGCACAGTGGGCCACAAAACAAAGTATACTACTTAAGGTGTAAGTGGTGTGGTATAATTTCCTCTGTGGTTCAATGTATAGTATACATAAAACACACCTTGCAGACAATATCCTCCATGGCAACATTAGGAAATAAATCGTCGAAAGCTGCCACGATAGAGTGCATTGCATTTATAACGCCCTCGGGCGAGCCTTCCTCACCTGCAAATTAATTAATAATATTAAGAAAAATGAAATTAACTTTTTATATCTGTTATATTGAAAATCTATCTGGGAGATTTATGTCTAGGATCAGACATGATGTGGCTAATATGTTAATACGAGTATGGAATAAAAGAGAAAATCGAAGCTATACGATAAAGAATGAAACTTTTACCACGAAAATTTAATTTGAATTTATCATCTCTGGCCAGAGAAAGGCGTGCAAACAAACTAATAAGCTTTATTATATAAGTAATGACGAAATTTAAGCTCGTAATCATTCCTTTTCAGCATTTTCTTCTCATTTAGTATTATGGATTTTGCTTAGGTCTCAATTACAATTCAAACAACAGCTATCTCTTGGATCTAATACGTGACGGGTCTTCAAGGCAAATGCGATTGTTCTTGACTCATTACACGTTTTAGAAAACTGTAAATGTTTCCTAAATTAAGCTAGCTTAAGATAAATAAATAACACAATTAAATGTCTCTTTCAAAAAACCTTTTTTTTATCTAAAGGGCGCTACATTAAGTTTATTGTGACGTTCTATAGTCTATACCTAGTGAACGATCAAGAAGCTTAATTCTAACGTTGTATCACTTTTCAAATATGTTCAGCTTAGGAGTTATATACATATACACATTTACATATATACATATTTTTGTGAGCTTAGGAGTTATGTGGAACCAAATGAAATATATTAAATATTCACATACAAACATATCAGTTAAAACATAACCCTCCTTTTGCCTTTACCGCAGCCGGGTAATTAACAAGTGTGAATAAGGTCAAGATTGTAAATCTTTTGTTTATTAATGGGGACAACCTCAAGAAAACAATTTAAATTCACCTATAAGAATGGACACCGGCTTGTGTTCATGGACGAGCGTTATCGACAAGTGATTGGCCTTTTTGCTTTCCAGTGCTTCGATTTCCATCAAGTGAAATCCATTGTCAACCTGAAAATATTACTCAACGTTATAGGAATCCAAAACATTAAAATAATAATAAAAAAAAATATAATAGAAAAACACATTGTCGTAAAACAATTGATTAATGAAATTACCTTTGCGAAGTTGTAATAACCTAATGAGCAAACTCAGTACTACCTACTAATAGTATTCTCGCCATAAGTCTTTCTTTTTCATCGAGAGAACTGCAAGGTCGACCCAAGGCAAGGCTTAAGTTTTTTATTTATTTATTCAGTTATTTCAGTCAACTAAACAAGTTTTAAGTTTTAAAGTCATCTATAAGAGAAAACAAATTAGATGTGAAAAGTTTAGCTAAGATAAAAACTTAGCTTAGCCATTATTATTTACCAAACAGCTTTTAGAAAATGAAGAAATAACATCATCTATATTCACTAATTTTACTCCCCCTGTGAATCATTAGGGAAATCAAAAATAGTGTACGGCGGCGTAAGGTATGATTATCATAATACACATAAAGGAAATAAAAATACTTTATTTAAAGTTGTTTATAAATATAAACCGACAAAAAGGTTATTGGCGAATATTCTACATAATCCTTTATTTGGGTCATTACACTTTCCAATTGATTACTAAACCCATTCGTTCACGTTTCGATGCCACAGTAAATTAGGGACAGACGCGTGCGTCAACTTTCCAATTCAAACTTTGCGAAATTGTAGGTTCTTTGTTGTTTTAATAATGACACGTTTTCAATGTGATGATTTTATTTTTCCCAGAGCATTTTGGTGATAATGGACCTATCTACTCTAGCTGCATTCTTAAAACCATGCAAGTTCCACTGAGTAAGCGAGACAGCGCGATGTAAGGCGACATTTCTCGTACTTACTGGATCTTAGAGATGGTGGTAAGGCACCAGATGGATCATATGCCTGTTACTAATACATACTATATTTAATTGAGAAAATGTGTTTGTTTGTCGACATGGAGCGACGGATTTGAATGATATTTGGCATGGGAACACCTTGAACTATGAGGATAGACAGGCTACTTTTGGTCGTGATAACCGACCGGGGAAATTAGTATTCTTATAATTGATATTTTGAATTATATGTGAAATGTCCAGTAAACAAAAAAAAATATATTAAGAAACTTACCCTTGTAGGAACTTTTGTGGTAGTGATAAAAATTCTATAGGCAGTTACAACCTGAAAATAAATATAAGAATGATGTATTTATGTAATTGGTGCAATAAAGTGTTTATTCATTCATTCATACATTGAATTATTTATTTTTATTTATTTTTTTATTATAAGATAATTCATAATAATACAAACTATTAATTAATGTTTGGATCGAATTTCTAAAAATATTTCAGTATATACTTCAAGTTAGGGAATGTGGCCAGCATTTTCGGCATGTTGCCTCAAATTGTAGATATTTTTAGGTAATTCTTTAGACTATATTTTCTTATTATTTTGTTTTAATAAGTTTGAAATACATGAATCTAGAATGGAATCAAAGCTTACTACAAAAATGATTTCTATTTACTGGTTTGACTGATCAAGGTAAAAAAGATCATTGTAAATATTATATTTTAAACAACTAGATAGAATTTGACGGAACTTGCACTGGCAGATAGCTAACATGATAATATGTAACTTAGGCTACTTATTTAGGCTTTAGGCTTTTTATTTAAAATAATATTAATAAGGATTCCTCACAAGAATATAAAACCCCAAGAAATAATAAAAATTATTTTAAAATATGGCCATATTAGCTGTAATAACTGCCTGTCTATAAATAAATAAATTCCATGCGCGAGCAACAGCTAATAATATTTAAAAAAAGAAGCAATGTTTTACAATATAAAAGCTTCTGCAGATTTTTATATTTGTTTACAGTCGTTATCTGCATCTGTATTCATGTGATATTTATTTCATAAAAAAAAGTCTGTCAATTCATTGCATTTAAAAAAATTTTTACTTGTTTATATTTCATATTTTAATAAAACTTTTTTCTTTATTGTACTTTCCTTCCTCGTCCGAGCATTTTTCCTGGTTGCTTCTTCAGCTTACGCTTCAGATCCCAGCTTTTAATCATGGTCTTTATTTGGCAGTACTGGTTATAAAAATGGAGCGACTATTGTCTGACACCCTTAACCCCATTTACAGAGAGACCAGACATATAGAAACATGATCCAGGTGTGTTAGTGGTCAACACTGACAGAAATTTTAGGCTACCTTATAAAGGCATTTGACATACCCTAATGTATGCCATCTAAATGTATCGTATATATATATAAATATACTAGCTGTTCGCCGCGGCTTCGCCCCGCGTGGGACTCGGTTATATCGCGCCCAAAAGTAGCCTATGTTTGACCTTAGGTCGTTAACAACATCCCTACCAAATTTCATCACAATCGGTCCAGCAGTTTAGCCATGAAGAGATGACAAACAGACAGACAGACAGACTTTCGCATTTATAATATTAGTATGGATATATATATGTGTTACACTGAATGGCACTCTGTAAGTTAGCCAATTAGCTCTTTGATTTATATTTATAGCTTAGATTAAGATTAAAAAACAAACATATTTTATTTAACAGACTACAGAATCAAGACTAAAATCATAATATAAAATACCTAAACAATCTAATATTGCTCAAAACACTTTTTACTTTACTTTTTTCCTCAAATCTATTACTGCATGGCATTGGAAAATGAATACTTAACTACATATGACAGTAGAATACAGTGTCATTCGTTATTCATTTAAACCAATAAGCTTGGCTCCTTGGCAGTAAACAGTATGTATACACATGCACAAAGCTAGACACACCTTTATGACTCATGCTATTGTACCCATGTTATCAGCTACTACAGTGTTTGAATGGCCAGGTATTGCTAAGTTAGATAAAATATTTTGCACTTTTATTCAATTTTAGACTGTCTAATACTAATATTGATTAGAAATAAATACCTACATAATAGCAGTAAAGATTTTTAACTTGGATCAAATTTAATTTTATTTTACAGTGAATAATGCTGCAGCTATATTATCTTTTTATAAGATCTTTAAATAAATAAGTGTTGATTTAACTACTGAAGTAATACACATAATAAGAAAACTAATCCTTCAACTACCAGAGAGAACTATAGATTCTTGTGGGCTACGCAGTAGTCAGCTACTGCCTGGGTACTGAGGCATTAATTTGTTAAAAACTAAGAGCTATCTTAAGGTAAAAGCTCTTCAGATTTCTTAGTTTGGTAGTGGTTGTCTTCAAAACCATTTAAGGGAATTTTAGCCTTTAACTACGAGATTTATCAATAGATACTTGCCAAAACTCTGTTGTCCACTTTATCACCTCTAGATTCCATTCGAATAAGAGATTTATATAGAATTTTAACATTTTTTCCCAAAACATTGCTGATACTATCTGTAAATAAAGTAAATAAATATTGTTAAGCTTTTTATAAGGTATATGTTGTTAAGATCTTAGATTATATATTACAATAAAACTACAATTTACACATACCACTTAATTCGGTAGATATTTGCGATTTTATAGACATTTTCGCAATTTTCTTCAGTGTCATTACTCCGACGATTTTTTTTAAATATATATGCACATTCCGTCCTACTTCGTAGAGTTTAACCCATTAAACAAGAAATGAGAAGGCAATCAACAAAGCATTAACAAAATATAAATAAAACCATTGTAGTCATTTACTGAAATTATTGACCTAAAAATTGCCTTCAATTACCAACCACAACACACCTCATTCATGACATTACACATGATGCATGACAGAAATGTATCACCACAGATAGAAAAGATAGCGAAAGTGACCATTTTAAAAATGGCTAATCTGCCCATCCGTCACTCACTGCCAAAAAATCTGCCAGGCTTACTACAGTTACCACCATCTCTTAAAACCATGCAAGATCCAGTGAGTGAGGGAGATATCACCTTTCATCACATAGCTCGCTATCCCGCTTACTCACTGGATATTGCATGGTTTTAAGACGGTAGTAACCCCCCTGGGGGGGTTACTTCCTAAGTTCATGGGGTTACTACCGTACCGTCTCTACACATTACATGCTCATGCACGCATGATGGTTTTCCATCAAACAAAGGGATGGTACTCGAAAGGTGAATTGAATCGACTGATTTCCAAATAAAAAATCCTTAATTTTTTAGTTTAAATTAAGAGTTTTGTGATGATTTACGATGGAACAATTAAATCAACTGATTTCCAAACAAATCATCGCAAAATTCTTGATATAAATTAAAAAAATTAAAATGATTTGTTTGGAAATCAGTCGATTCAATTCAATTCACCTTTCGAGTACCATCTATCTAGTACATACCTTTGTTTGAAGGAAAACCATCATGCGTGCATGAGCATGTAATGTGTGCCTTAGAACCATGCAAGTTCCAGTGAGTAAGCGAGAACTTTCACCAACGGGTGGCCTACTTCCATCTCTTAAAACCATGCAAGATCCAGTGAGTAAGGGAGATGTCACCTTACATCATGTATTGCGCTATCTCGCTTACTCACTGGATCTTGCGTGGCTTTAAGAGATGGTGGTAACCCCCCGGTTTGTTTGTGTCTGTCACTGTCATTCCGTTGTTTTAATTTATATATTTATATTTTGAGTTTTTTTGACTTATTTTGACATTTCTGTTACCTACCTACCTACATTGACAGTTGACTTGACGATTGTGTTGTATTTTATTTTAGTGTACATACCTATAACGAAATTAAATCGAAACGAAACCAAGACAATTACAGCTATAGTTCTATTTTTGTACACTTAAGTGCATTCAAGTTAGTAACATACACAACATTTAGTTTGATGAGTGGTATTTACTAGAAATGAATAAAAATTATGAAAGATGTACTCATTGTAATCGTCGTAAATGGCTTACAACTGGGTGTCTGCGAAAATGGTTGAAGCCAATGGAATGTAAACATTTGCAACGAACCATTGATAACAAGCGAGATTTCAACAACACGGATATAGTGAACTGTGTTTTTTTACCAGAACGTAAGCCTACAGTGAACACAAACAAGTTTGTCAAATTCTGGAAGAATAAATTGTTCTTAAGTGGTAGTGTGAGATCCCTGCAAAGATATTTTGGCAACAAAAGTGGCGGAGATCATATATGCAATTTAAACTTAAATACATATCCTTCGACTTCTAATGATAAATGTATTGGGTCTCGTGTAACCTATGAAATGAAAAAGGATATAGAATCTAACAAACAAACAATTATGTGTCGACATTCAGACGGCCATTCAGTCCTTCGTGGCCATCACCAACATGCCTCGCTTGAAACTTGTGCTATTTATTGTCAGTTGTCAAAGTAAGTGTTTTATCTCTTCATTAGCATTTTTGTAAAATTGGCCTTGATCCCAAAACCAAATTTTGGCCAGATTTGTAACTGAACCATGAATATTTTTGTAGTATTTAAAAATCCACATTGTGATGAATAACTCAAATTATGATGTCAGATAATACAAATTTCTTGAAGGCAATAAATGAAATCCTCAATTCTGTTATTCTTACTTTTTAAATATGTAGTGTGTTAGATTGAAAAATTATGAAATAGGGAGGCATATCATAATGTCCTTCAATATTTACAAGATAAGAAGAATATACAGTAGTATTAAGATTTAGTGCTTGCCTGTTTAAAAAATACTAAGAAATCAAATTCAATGACTGCCTGATATAGTTTTAGTAGTTAGAATGTCAAATAAAAAAAAGTTTGGTGTTTCAGACATGGCTGGTATTGGGGAGGCATTACATCCAGTGAGGCTGAGGAGTTGCTAGCAGGGCAACATGACAATGTTTTTCTTGTACGTGATTCATTTGATTCAAGACACATATTGTGTGTTTCATTTCGATGTGTGGGCCGCACATTACATGCTCGTCTCAGACATGCAAATGGATTGTTTTCACTAAATAATGAAACATTTGTTCCGGCAAACAGAATATCAGAGCATTGTGCTGCTGTTGATGTTAAATCAAACCTCTTTGAGATGGAAGTTACAGTGAAATTAGCAAGGCCTTTGAACAGGTATTACCTTTTTCGAAATCAGATGAAGAAAACTATAGTAAAAACGAATGCAAGCAAGTGACAACACATACAATTGTTTCTTAATGTTAAAGTAATGTTTATTTATGCTCTGGTCCATACGAATGATATATGATAGCAGTTTTATAAATCTACCGTCTTAAAACCATGCAATATCCAGTGAGTAAGCGGGATAGCGAGCTACGTGATGAAAGGTGATATCTCCCTCACTCACTGGATCTTGCATGGTTTTAAGAGATGGTGGTAACTGTAGTAAGCCTGGCAGATTTTTTGGCAGTGAGTGACGGATGGGCAGATTAGCCATTTTTAAATATTGTAATGTGTGTTGATAATTATGATAGCAGTTTTATAAATGATTTGTTTCTGATTTCAGTCAAAATCAATCATTTTCTGCAAATGCCTTTCCCTGCCTTAAAATATAGAATGTTTTCTAATCATTATTTATTAAAAAACTAGCTGTTCCCCGCGGCTTCGCCCCGCGTGGGACTCGGTTATATCGCGCCCAAAAGTAGCCTATGTTTGACCTCAGGTCGTTAACTACATCCCTACCAAATTTCATCACAATCGGTCCAGCAGTTTAGCCGTGAAGAGTGACAGACAGACAGACTTTCGCATTTATAATATTAGTATGGAAGTATGGATGTGACCATCCAGATACTTCCACACAAGGAATTTCTTCAAAATTGGGTATGCTAAATTTTTTTAACACACTAAAATACGAAAACCATTTCGAGATATTTTGATTTCATACCATAATTTTGTATTTTCGACAAGAAAAGTACATTGATTGTGGTAAAATATTCAAAAATGCCGTGGAAGTTGTAACATTCATTCAACACTTAAATGACGTCATTACGCAAATAAAGCTGTGTCTACGCTTTAATTCGTACCCTAAGTGTGTGCGTGTCCACACTTCGGATTCCGACTTCCTAGTCGGAATCCGAACGGTCGGGACGTACGGTCGTAATCCTTTACGACCGTAAAAACGGACAAATTATAAAAAAAAACCTATAATCTTTCAATGTCATGTCAAGTCAATCGATTGATTTTGATTTGATGTTTCAGAGTAGTTGGCGCGATAAGACGTGTTTCTGGTGGCTTACCACCATCTCTTAAAACCATGCAAGAACGATTGAGTAAGGGAGATGTCGCCTTACATCATGTATTGCGCTGTCTCGCTTACTCACTCGTCCTTGCATGGTTTTAAGAGATGGTATTAAGCCACCTGACTCTGACTATATACTTACTTGACTGGGATAGATTACTGACTTGACGTTTTTGACTTGATCAAAGTAGGACTGAAGAAGTTTAAAATTTCAAAAAAGGCCTTAATGGACTTGTTTCCAGGGCCGTAAAATTATTGTACAATAAAAGGCACGTTCGTTTTTATTGTGACCACACTGTGGCACTTTACTATATAATGGTAACATCGTCTAGTAAAATGACGTCATGAACTATAAAACTTTAAAAATTCATATAAAATCAATAATAATAATTTAAGCGAAAAAAATCAAATTAGTTTCCTAAAATAGTCTAAATTTTCAGTTAAAAATATAAAAAAAATATTTTTTTTTTACTTAGCATACCCAATTAGTTAGTAATTAATAAATAAATAAAGTTGGCAGAGCAGTCTCGAGGTATCATGAGATCAAATAGACTACCGCGCGCCCATCTTTCACAGGCCCAATGCTTCACTGCCAACATAATTATATAAAAAAATATATTTAGTGTAAAATATAATGTAAATATATATTTTTACTATTTCAGATTTGCAAGACTGGACTCATTGCAAATGATCTGCAGATTTGTCATAAGACAAACAGTTGCAGCAAATGTTTGGGATAAATTGCCATTGCCCCCAAATTTAATAGCTTATGTGTCTCAAGGCAGTGATTATATAGTACCCTCATAGCTAATGCCAGTACACTGTGCCTTCACACTCCAAATGCTCCTCATATTGTAAACCTATTTACATATTATAAAGGACTGTGTCATCTTATATGACTAGATATGTAGAAAGTGTTTATACATTTTATACAGAAACAAAATATTTTAATAATAAAAGGAATGATTTATACACTGTGATGCATGTTTTGATATCCTGTTATCAGTGTTTTATGTGGTAACAACAGAAAATAATTATTAAACATTGATAAATTATATCTATTTATTTGACAACAACACAACACATAATGTTTACATTTCTTGTATTTAAGTTTCTTTTGACCATATTATATCCCAGCATCTTTGATAATCACTATAGTAAAGCTATTATATTCTTCAAATTACTTCAGTGTATTTATTCCTAAAATATTTTTAGCCTGTAAAAGACGAAAAAGTTATATTATTTTTTATACTTAAGTACTAACATATTTGTTTTCCAAGTCTTAAGACATGTAAGGACAATATTTTATGTATTATAATAATCTTATTTTGAGGGATCTCACACCATGTGAGGCAAGCGCCATTGAATATTTATATGTATTTATATGGAATTTTATTCTAAGAGAGATTCTGTGATGTGGATTCTAATCTTTTGCATTTTATAGTATTTTGCATTGCAAAAATTTTTTCTCCTAAAATTATATAAAGTGTTTTTAAAGGTGATTATTTGAATGTATTTTGGAATGAGACACCTCAAATTTACCTATGTGTCAATGTTTTCATGTACCACAGTTGGGTAATTTTTAGGGTTCTGTAGCTAAATGGCAAACGGAACCCTTATAGATTCGTCATGTCTGTATGTCACAGTCATATTATTCGGCGACTATGCTTGCTATAAGGTTGAAATATGGAAGATAGGTGTGTCATGGAACCGCTATAAAATTGAGAAGTATGGTTTTGAAAAACAAATTATTAAGGCACTTCATACATGTAACTGAGGGGTGCTTTTTTTAAACATAGTCTTTTATCGATATATTTTTTAATTAAGATGGCATTAAATACTCGAAATTGGCCAGATGTTGGTTAACGTCGTTTTAGCTTGAGGACTGCAGTGTGACTCTGGGTATTTTAATTCAGTCGGTTATTTTCTTTTTTAATAATTGACTTGTTTATAAAACCATTCTCTTACCGTAACGAAAGCCGCTGTCAAGGTTTGAGGAGCAGCAGATACTGGGTTTAAGTTGATGGCCGCTTGAATCAACTGCGCGTCTCGGATACGCGAATTTACAAAGTTTTTAGTTGCAGCACTGTCTTGACTTTTATCAGTCATATAAAATAATTCTGCCGACTTGTAAATACCCGCCAAACCCACTCGTCGGATGTACCAATTGAACTGTTAACATAGAAGTCGTTTTATGTGTTGTTATCTGCTCTGAAAAATGATCAAGAATTTGGGACTTATTAGCACTAATAACTAGTCCAAAACATTGGAATGAACGATGCAGTGCGTCAAAATAGCTTATTGATGGGCCATTCCACGGAGGATATATACTATCAGACATAAGCTAAATGTCCACGTAATGATTGATTATATCGCTGAGTTGACTCTCTGCTGCCTGGGTACTCTGCTTTTATGTCATTTAGCTAAATTGTCTTTCGGATATCTAGTTACCCTGCTTTCACGTTATTGGCGACACCTGATGTTATTGGCGTCAGCCGGGGTATCCAATCGTTCTGGATACAAGATGTTGGTGCTGGTCCTTGGATTCGTCGAAGATGGTGGATGGTGACGGCTCAACGATTGGACGGAGCTTTGTGGACTGTATTTTCTTGCTGGTGTTTTTCCAAATTAAACGTCGGAGTTGTTGATCACTGAGTATATTTTGCTGCTTAACCACAATACAATCTCGAATTGACTACGAGTAAATACTACTACAAATTTTCGTATTTTTTTTTTTTGACGGACCTACAGTATTAGCTTCGATGAGCTTTTATACTTACAGCGGGACAGTTTGAGGCGAGGGCTTGACGCCACTCAGCCTTTTCGGCAAAAGCGCAAGGGGCTCCCAGTTGGGACGAACCTCGGCCATGGGCTTTGCCTTTGAGCAATGGCGAGCGATGCAAACTCGCGAGCGATGCAAACGCTCATTGCCTTAAGGGGAAATTTTCGTACTTATGTGCTACCTTATGTCTAAGTTCCACTACACTCAGTAGTGTACTAGCACGCGTTAAGTGCCGGCCAATCACAGCGCGCGTTCATATTTGCGCATCGTTCGGTGCGGGGAAAACGGCTTCTTATTGGTCGTACTTTTACAATCATTGCGATCGTACAATCGTTGCTTGTTGCCGTCGCAATCAGCGTTTCTGGTTGGCACGCTGTCTGTCGTCAACACACGTCATCCAACTAAAATTGGCCTTCAGCGAAAAGGTAATTCTGATAGAGATACGTATAATCTACCACCACACCTCAAGCTCTTCGGCGAACCCGTGACATGGCGGCATCAACTGAAGTACCTGGGAGTCAACATCGACCGGCGCCTGACCATGAACAAGCACGTCGGTGAAGTCGTGGCGAGAGTGAAGATGGCCAGGGGGAAGCTAAGAGGCGTACTGTCCTCCCGCCTGCCCCTGAGGACGGAGCTAGGGATCTACAAGACCTATATTAGATCCCTCCTCACGTATGCAGCCCCGGCGTGGTACGCGTACTGCTCGGAGTCAAGCAAGAAGAAACTAAAATCACAGGAGAGCCAATGTCTCCGGGCAGTCGTCGGGGCCCCACGATACGTGAGGAACGCGACGATCTTCAGGGACCTGAAATGGGAGGGCCTGGATGCATTCGTCGCCCGCCTGGCCACCAGGATGTTTAGACGCGCGGACACATCGCGCCACCCTCACCTCAGAGGGATCGCGCCGCTGCACGCGCGTCCGCCGGACGCCCAAACCAAGCCCTCGCCACGCTGCCTCGTCGCCGACGCCGCCGATCAGGCGCCGCCGTCGACCTAACAAAAATCGACTCCCAGGACTAGAAGAGGAGAACCTGGCCGCCATGGCCACCCCATCGACCTGCCTATCGTCGTAGGCAGAGAAGAAAGCCGTCGAAGAGGGCTAGCGCCCTGACCGACCCCTCCGTCGCCCCCCAAGGGCGAATGGGAAGACCAAACCGAGTATAATCTAGTTAACATGCAGGAAAACGCTGGATACTGGCTGGATATGGATAGTTCGGTTTGGAAAATAGTAAGCAGCACCTATATTCAGCAGTGTACTTCTTGTGCTGTGAGGATACAGAGTGGCAGGGTAAAAAACGTTATCATTCAAATAGTGGATATATAACTACAAAATAACAATATCTGACCAAATAAAAAGTCTAATTAGGATGTTTTATTCCCACCAAGATCGTTTAAATGTATTCACCCTAAGTACTATTTCAAACCCGCGGTTGCCGCGTGCGGCAAGTTCCATTTGCTTATGCGTACTTACTTGTTATTATTGGTATGGTTTCGTGACTGTAAATAGTCGTGCGTGACAGTGGATTTTTAAAATTAATTTATTAAAAAAATATGTTATTAGTTTATACTTATTTTGAAGTCTACTCGTAATATACTTATACCTACTGCACCTCCAGTATCAAGGATATCGGTGTTTACCCTGCCATCATTTCTTTGGTATACCTATCCAATATCCATCCATTCATTATAGACTGTAAAGTAACTCACGCTCACGACACGTCGCCGACTCGCCTAACAATTTTAATGATTTTGGTTTAGATAGATCGAACCTTGGGGGAAAATACTAGGTATAGTTAGCGCTATGTTACGCTTACAATATGTATTAGTAGTACAAGTCAAGTACAATGCTCGCTCTATCAGACTGGCAAGATACAGTGGCGTTATCCTAGCCAACTCAGGGTATGCTTAATAATTATTGTTAATATTGCTAAAAATAAATTACAAATTATAAAAAAGAAAAAAATAATATTACAAAAGAGTTTCATCACAAAATAGTGTTGCAATTGCTAATCTACCACATTAAATAATAACTTACATCAACACTACGATCTCCAGAATGATAGCAAATGTCGTCTACCAATGAGAGCAATGTGGCAAGACAATTGGAAACATTATTTGGCAGGGCTTGTATTGCCATAGCTTTGGGCCAAGTACTTCTGAAACAGAAAGCAACAAGAGAAATTCTTTTCTTGTACCTACTACAGTAGTCTAAACAGTTTTTGTTTAGAAGTTTTGATCGTTTACCATATCATAGCTACTTAAAGCTATTGCAGTTGCTTTCCTTCTGGAATTTGCAGAAGTTATACATGTTAGCCTTAGATGACGTTCGTCGCGATACGCTGTTGCGAAATATTATTCCCGTTATCCACTGGTGGTACACGGAACACTTCGCGCCGCACCGGTCAGTGCAGAGCTGTCGTCGCGATTGCGACGCAACGTCATTCGAATTCACATAATACATTCGAATTCGAATTCACATACCCGAAAAGTAGTGACGCTAACTTTATTTGTTCATAAGTAAAAGCGGAGAGTTGTTTATTGAATAGGTAGTGGACAGGTTCAATGTTTAGGAATAAAAAATTACTTACTTATAAGGTTCTATCATTAAAAGCCTCGTTACTATCGCATTTTCTATAAATTTTGCAGGTACTTTGGACTCCTTCAGGTCTTCTTTAGGCCACTACATAAAGAAACATTGTATAGACAATTATATAGGTAGGTATGTAGAATAGGTATATATACTTATCTTTAAAAATAAATTTGGTTTCAGGCTCTAGAATAGGATCCCCTAGGTACATCTAAATCTGTGACCTAAATGCATGCAGTCGCCGTGTTCTTAAGAGACTGGGATAAAAAGGGCTTTTTAGGCTTCTACATAGCCCGTCAAAAAGTGCAACAAAACAAAACAGATTAATATGCAATAATTGACACACCTCTCTCTCATCTTAGCGATTTCCCATTTTCATTTTCAGCTTGACGCTGCGGATCCCAGGGTATGCTTCCCTCCTTCCCACGGTCTTGAGCATTCTTAAATTGTTAGCAAGACCAATGCAACGTTAAGCCAACCACAGGAATATGACCCGGGTGTGTACACTAAGATTTTGTAAGACTGCTTAAAGACATAGCCTAACGACTGCCATCTACCGATAACAACCGGGATCAACGGCTAAACGTGCCTTCCGAAGCACGGTGGAGGTCAAGATAGGAAATGCCACTAATGGCGACCAATCCAAACATGGCCGCGCACTATCGTTACGAACACGCGCGTCGCGCTAGGCTATCGAACTCCTCAAGCCATCCCGCCTGATACGTTATTATCATCAAAAATTATAAAGTAAGTTTATACTTACACTCTTCATTTGTATAACTAATTTCTCATTACATCTTACATTGAAAAAATGTACCAAATCTCCTCCTCCATTGGGGAATAGCCCGTGTGCAACCCCTGGGTACCCAGCAGCTTCTGCACCGGCGCTGATCGACTCCACGGACCAGCCACTTTTGGGCACAAAATCTAGTGCTCTTTCCAATATACTGTTCTTCACATTTTCCTCGTATTGTTCTTCTTCACGTTCAATTGGAATGATAGTTAATTTGCTCTCCTCTTGAGATTGGCTATGACAATAACTTTTAACAATTCTTTGGGTGTTATTGATGGGAATACTAGCAGTCGCAAAAACATATCTGTGTCGTCCGCTCCTGAGCGCTGTGAAGAAAATATGTTTTTTTAATAAGTACCCTTTTAAATTATACATATCAGTACATAGTACAATAATTTATAGTAAGGTTATCAGTTTGGATCCCTCCCCCAAGGACAACACTTGTAAAGTTGCGCCCAATTTCGTAAAGATATTGTTAGGTCTGATTGTCTAATAAGATTTATATTGGTTCTGGTGTTTTGGCGTTCGTCTTATAAATAGACATAGAGTTACATTTGTGTTGGCTCTAGAGTGTGGGTCATACTAATGAGAACTGTTACAGTTTAAACAAAAATATCAGATTACCCGTATGTAGATGGCAAGGCTGATATAAGAAAAGTTAATGGCAACAAATAGATTACCGTGGCCCAGAATAGAAAATAAGGTTGGCGCAGACAGAGGGAGTCTTATGCTTAGTGAGTCGTAGAAAGCTGATGATGATACTTGATGGTAAATATGAGTGTGTGATGAAATGCCTATTTCCAAAAATAAACAGAGTTGGTTTATCGAAACTTGACCCCAAGCTTCACCTTGGTGGAAAACCAAGTTCCGAAAACACAATTTACATCGTTTACATCAACAGAAAAAAAATATGAACAACAATAAATAGATAAACGACCTCCAAGGAATAAATAAATAGTTGCCTCAACTTCATGTAAGACTTAAAATGAAAATATGTACATTTCTTTCGTGTGGAATTTAATTTTTTGGTGAATAAAAATAATAACATTGCAAAAGTAATGATTTATTAAAAACAAAATATTATTCACATTCCATGGTAAGCCCCGACATTTTATTGATATTAATACACTCAGACAAGCGCGCCACTAGACCCTCAATCAAATGGAAAGCATTTAGTGCTGAATAAATTATTTCTTTTTTGTTTTCCATAGGGATTTTATCTAGAACATTCCCACCAACATTAATGAAAATTTTCTCAGTTGCTTCAGGGTGACCTTTTCCTTCCTCAATATCTTTCAATTTAACCTCATAATGAGCTTTAGACATATTTAAGCCAGTTCTTAATTTTTCCAAATAGTCCACTTCAATCATGGAGAAACAATCTCTTATACCAGTTATATTTTCTGTGTCTTTTAGAGAAAGGTACCTCAAGAAATTAAGGGCAGTTATAATTTGATCAGCCAGTTCTACCAAGTCTGATTCAGCACCATGGGGAAGATAACAGATTTTTTTAATCATATTTATTAGCTGAGGTCCTTTAAAGCAATCTGGCAATACAGGTTCCTTAAAAGCCTCATCAACAGAGTTTTTGAACAATGAAATTGTATACCCAATCATTCCAGAATGATTTGCGACACCTAACAAATGTTTGATAAGCCTACATCTTCCATTATATTCAAATTTTTTTATATGATCACCTATTAAGCTGACAGCATTCTTACGAATAGATTCATAGGTTGAGTATATAGCGACATTTGCCAAACATTTGCTTAAATCAAAATGCACAGATGATAAAAGTGTTTGAGATACATTGTTGGGATAACGATTTAACAGGGCTTTGCAAAGGGCTATTCCTTTTGCAAGAGGGCCATGTTCACTGAAGCTCAATAGATGTATTACAGCAAGGAATAAACTATTGACTATATAATCAATATTATAAACAGAAGGTATAAACTGTTCCGAGAGTTCAAAATGACCAGAGTATACCACATAGTAGAAAGAAGAGAGGGTTGTCATATTTATCTTTTCTCTATGCTCATAAGGTGACTTCTCTTCATTTTCAGTGTTGGATTTGGATTTTTTTGTTTCCTTGTAACAGATATCCAAGTGTGTGAGAAATTTAAAGACATTCTTCTCCAAGAAGCATATGTCTTTAACTATTGTGTGGCAACATTGCCTTACTTCACTTTTAGCACTGGTTTCAGGATCCATATCAATATATATCAGTGGTTTCCCAAGCAGACTTAAGAGAAATGCATTTATTATTTGCTTTGTTTGAATGTTACTGTCTTGATCATTCAACTCTTTAATGAAAGTTCCATAGAATGGTGGTAACATAGTAAACACTTTGCTGATTCTTCTAACATTAGGATCACTATCCATTAACAACTGCTCCTTGCCCTCTAAACCAAGTTCTGGTACTGGAATACTTTCAATATATGTAGATATCGAATTCAAACACCATTCTAAAGATCTCCCACGCTTTATTGTCAGTTTTTGTAAAAGCAGTTGTAGAGGATTCAAAATAATACCAAACTGAGCATCATTTTTAGCCAATTCAATTTGTTCTATGAATTCTAAAAGAGCTTCTTCTGGTACTGCTCTGTGTATGATGAGGTTAAGAAGTTCTTCACAGGCCCCATGCAAGGAAGGCTTTATAACAATCGTATCATCTTCTATTTTTCCTATAATAACTGAAATCAAATCCCAACAGTTGTCTTTAAAGGATTCTATATACTTTGGATCATTAGGTATACTCAGTGCTTCTTTATACTTCCCGGCGTCCAGCAGTTCCGAAACAAAGTCCACAATATCAACACTCTGGTCCATGATGCGCGTGTGGTAATCGGTTTTGAGAGTTCGTAATCCACAGAACTCTGAAATTAAGTACCTATTTTGTATTACCTTACCATATATTCTACACGTTTATGTGGCATAAAATTGGCAGGCTGGTGATAATAACTTACGAAAAGTTAAAAGGTAACCAGAGGACTGAATCGGTACTTACAACGTACAATTCTCTGCAAGCTAGTCATTGTGAACTCAACACCCTTTTAACCGACTTCTTATATTATTATATTAAATCCGTATTTTCCGCAATTAATGGAAGTTATTAATTACTGGTATCCTTCCTCTAATAAGTTTTCTAGATATAAATAAATAGAACTTTTCTAGGTTGGTTTGTGATTTGATTTGTGATGAAAAAAAAAATCATCATATGCATTACTAGTGGTGATCATTATTGCTATAACAGTTAATTTAATGCATTATTTTCATATAATGAATAACACTGTTATTGGATACTAAAATAATGAGCTATCATTAATTCCTGTTATTGTTAATGTATGCCCTGTTGCCGTGCCGTGCACGATTAAATTCACGACGCATACATAACTGACATAAATTGTTTCGTTATTTGATTATTTCAGAATTAGCTGTTATCTAAAAATTAATTAATACTTTGTCACAAAAATAACAGGATAACAATAACAATTTACAATAACAGTTATAGGCAAATAATTTAACAGTGTTATTCATTATTTTTTAAAATAGCCGTTATTGCCATCGCTATGCATCACGCAGTCAGTGTTGCCAACCCCAAAAAACTAAAAAACACCAGCCCGCCAATAAAAAAACAGGAGAAAACAGTAGGCAAAATAAAAAAGTCAGATTTCATACTTTCCTCATATTAAAATCCAATAATATTTTCTTAATTACAAGGACTCATTGTTATATTAATAATGACAACATAATAAAAAAACATTTAAATTCTAAGTACAAGTGTCACCAACTTATCTGTGAACTGAATGGTGGCGTCATTGTCGTTTCAGTGTTGCCATTCAAATTTAAAATGTAACAAATATGGGAAAATTTGTTAAGTAATGTTATTAAAATAATAATAAATTCATATTCATGAATGTTGGATTGTATGAAAATATAAAATATCTATGAAAACTGCAGTCCATAAATGTATCGAATTATTGTGGATAGCAATCAAATTGCAATGCATAGTTCTCACTGTAGTTTAAAAAGCCACCACCCACCAAGGATTTAGTGCTGCAGCAGGGAAAAAAAAAACAAGAATATATATTTAAAATTTATTGAAAACCAGGTTTGCAGTAATTGTGGTCAACCACAGTTCTAGAACACAAATAACCAGCAAAATTATCCTGATCGAGAGGCCGTACTCCGTCTATTTCCATGCAACAATCATCACTATCTGAATCACTTTCGGTTTCACTATCACTTTCCACATTGATTATAAAAGGTTCGTCAAATATGAATCATGTTTCAGATACTCCTCTTCTAATCTACGAACATGTTTACAATGTTGTGACCACTCGTTAACTGAAATAGCTGCAAAGGCTTCTTTGACTAGTTGCGGAATCTTATCATTTTTATGGTCAATATTAACATTAGCCACATTTCTTTTCATTGTGCTCCATATCAATTCGATTGGATTTAGATCACAATGATATGGTGGTAAATATAAGCACCTGTGTCCATTGTCTTCTAAAATCTTTTCAATTTCATATATTGGATTAGGCTTATTTCTTTTAATTATTTCTAAGAGCTGAGGTTTAGTCAAATCCTCTTCATATTCAATATTGTTTTGTGTTAGCCAAGACTGCATATCCCTTTTTAGTGTGTTTGTATTTGGGGCCTTATTCACACAAACACGGTGATAGGGCGCATTATCCATTACGATAATGGATGGCTCTTGTAGGTTAGGCACAAGTTTTTCAACAATCCACTTTTTAAAATTGGTGCTATTCATGTCGTCATGATAGTCTCCACTTTTTGTGTTCGACTTAAATACTAAGAGTGCATTATTTACAAATCCAGTAACCCCGCCAGCATGCACAATAATATACCTTTGCCCTTTTGATACAGGCTCTAATACTCCATCTACACCCTCTCCTTGCCAACATTTGCCAGCTGTGTGGGACGAATGAATATAAGTCTCATCTAAATAAATTAGAGGGCGAGGGTTGGGGGACTTGTTATTCTTTTCTATTGCTTGCAGATATCTTGCTATCCAAGCTGAAACTTCATTACGCTCCATCAGAATTTTACGATTAGATTGGGTTTTTTTAAAACAAAACCCCATCTTGTGGAGCAGCTTTCGAAGAGTTTCTCGTTGACCTGTATAATTTATTTCCATCTTTAAGATTTCTAAAAGCTTCTTAATAGTTGGTACCTCCTTCTTAACGGAATAAAATTCATGGACTTTACGCCTGATAACTCCCATGTCAAAATCGTCGACATGAACAAATCCACTTCTTCGTTTCCTTTCCTTGCCTGGGGTACGTATAACAGTACCGGTTTCGTCTGCTTTGCGCCCCTCCTTGACAATTTTTGAAATTAGCCCTTGACTGACACCTGGAATGAAAGTTGGATTATTTACTAAATAAAAGTATTATTTACTAAGTAAAAGTCATGAAAACGTAGTTGAGTATTATTTAATAAAACAAAGAATTAATTATTATTGCGTATTTTAGTAATGATAACTGCAACACTAACCTGTAGCGGCCGAAATCCGTTTGTATATTGGATTATATGGAATTATTGGAGCCTGCTGTCGAGCTTCTTCTTCAAAAAATGATTTCACTTTGAGAATAATATTCCGGGCATCACTTTTTATAGCTTTTGGCATATTTAACGTTTAAAAATGACGAAATATCGCAATAAATAACACACAAGCACTTCGGTTGTAGACACTGACAATTGAATGACATTTCAACATGGCGCCTATAGTTCCTATTTTGGCCGTTTCACAGATAAGTTGGTGGCGCTGTAAAATTATTTTCCACTCTCATTCTCAATTGCCTCATCTTCAGTATTTTCATGCTCATTATCCGTTATCAAAAAATATTTGTATAGTGTAATAGGTGGCGCTGAACGCTAATTGAAAAACAGTTAAAATTAGGAATTAAACAGAAAACAGGGACCAAAGAATTTATATATAACACTAGAATGCTTACGGAGGACAAAAGCCGTTCCCGAAATTATACCTAAAGTTTGTAGGTATCTCTTTCTAGTAAGTTGTATAATATTCAAGAGGAAAAGGGACACCTACAAATTTTGGACCTTTTTCTGGAACGTTAGGTATTTATATGTAGGCTTTAAAGAAAAATCAACTTTGCTGTAGAGTAATAAGGATTAATTTTGAATGTTGTTTTTTGCGATTATTATAATTCGTACATAAGCATTAGTGTTGTATATAAATTCTTTGACAGGGACATCAATGTGAAAACAGCAAATCTACTGTTAAAACCGTTAAAACAGTAGGGTTGGTAACACTGCGCAGAGTTGCTTCTTTTTAATACTTTTTACGGCCATGAAAACTAGTCCTTTAAGGCCTTTTTGAATTTATTAATCTTTTTCAGGGGGGTAACTATTACCGTGGTGGCCTGGGTGGCTACTATCATCGCTTAAAACCATGCAAGTTCCAGTGAGTTAGCGGGACAGCGCAATACATGATGTAAGGCGACATTTTCTTTACTCACTGGAACTTGTATGTTGAGATGGTAGTAGGCTTAAAACCATGCAAGATCCAGTGAGTAAGGGAGATGTCGCATTAGTTACTCGCATTCGCATTACATCTTGTATCGCGCTGGCCGCTGTCACTGGAACGTGCATGGTTTTAAGAGACGGTAGTAACCCCCTTGTGGCCGTAGCCATACCATGTCTTGCCAAAACCCTCCCTTTTGCTTTTTTGTAATACTTTTGCTTCCCTTTTTCGACGTTTGTTTCGTTGCCAGAGCCGTAAAGCATATTAAAAAAATTGAAAAAATTGACAATTGTTTGTCATTGTCAAAAAGACATTGTACGACAAGCAAAGCAAGACATTATACTACTCTTTGAAAGCAAGTATAGTATACTCCACAGAACAGAGTACTTTGTTTATACTCCAACGTAGTGATTATAATATACTCTTTGTATACTCCCTGGACATGGGAGTATAGTCTTTTGACTTTGAGTCTCTTGAGGTCTCTTGATACTCCCCAACGGCCCCAACCCAATGGTCTTTTAGCCTAATTGGCCAATGGATGGACACAGGAGTGGAGCAGATGGACACTCACTAGCTAGACATTGACTAGACTAGACACCACAGAGTACTTTATAGACACCCCTAGACACTACCCCGACATACCCACTGCACTATTTTCAAAATTTGATTTGATTTGTTTGTCTGTAATAAATAAGTGATAATTTTCTCATTAATTTCTTTTTGGCTTTAATGTTTTATAAGTTTCTGTAAATTAATTGAAAACCAATTAAATTTTAATTACTTTTGCAACTTTTAATTCATTCTTGATCTTGTATCGTGCTTGATCGCTCAGTTTCATCATAAACATGGCAGCAAAACAAAAAAATATTTTTACTCGAAATAAGCCGCTCCTAAATATATACAGCTCAGTTGATCAGGAAGGAAAAGAGGTAAATTGTGCGAGTTTCCAACTATGAAAATTGTCATGTTTTTATAATTTTGTATGTAAACACTTATATTTAATGTTTAGGTTGAAGTAAGAGAGGATGCCGAACAGTTAGTAAAATGGCATGAAATATCAGATGCCCTTGTGGCTGCGGGTTATTACCGCGCGCAGCTTCAGGGCTTAACACCTTTCGACAAGATCGTTGGGGGCCTCACTTGGTGTATAGAATTGTGTGACATAGATGTAGATATTAGTCTCCTGTTTGAAGAAAATCTCACTATTGGAAAAAAGATGTAAGTTTTTGTTTTCTTGCTACTTGAATTAGTTTGCATTTTTAACTGATACTGCCTATTATCAAATTAACACTGTTTTTAGGGTTTTGTACAAAAATGTGAAAACGGAACCCTTATAGGATCACTCGTGCGTATGTCTGTCCGTCCGTCCATCTGTCACAGCTAATTTTCTCCGAACCTACCGAACCAAAACAGATGAAATTTGGTAGGATGGTGTAATCCTGTGACCCAAACACAGATGTGCAAAGTAAATAAATATTTTTTTTAACTAAAGGTCACTTTCGGTGGACAACTTAGGAATTTAAAATAAAAAGTTTTGCAAACCTTACTGTGTTATATATCAAATGAAAGGGCTCGTTATGAGAATCTCAAATAAATTTTTGTTATTATTATAACATAAATAGTTTTGATTTTATTCATGAAAGAAGATGAAAATTGACCATTCCCCTAACCTGATCTCCGAAACTACTGAGCTTAAATTTTTGAAAAAAATACGGAATATAGTTCATTGCCTGTAGATTACAGGAAAACCTACAAGAATTCTTTAAATTGAAATTAAGTGGTAAATTCAATATAAAACGTTTACTTACGGAAAATAGTTCATTAAAACACCACTAGATGGCGATAGTAGTACATAGATAAATACCACAATTGAATATAAAAACTAACATTGGTATTGTATGGAACCCTCTCCACGCGAGTTCGACTCGCTCTTGGCCGGTTTTTATTCAATGTAACTAATATTATTTTAACTCTGTTCATCGGAGCAAGGATTGTAAATGACTTTTGTATTTTTATATTTGCCTCAATTTATTTCAGCATGCTCAATATTTACAGTAATATGATTTATTTTTTCTTCTTCAGAGCATTAACAGAAAAAATAGTCAAAGTTCTGCCGAGTATGAAATGCCCATATATAATAGAGCCCCATCAGATACAAGGTTTAGATTTCATTAATATCTACCCACTCATACAGTGGCTTATTAAGTATTCAAGTGAGTTTCGAGAAGCAAAAGAAGATGAATTACGCAGATTTGCTGTAATGCAATATGAAAAGTGTCATATATTTGAATCTGACAGAGCTATGTTTGCCCAGAAAGAAAAGGTTCTAAGAAATTTAGCAGTTATTCAGGTTGTTGTTTCTGTTTTATTTTCTAATTAAGTGTCTAATCACTTTTACATAAGTACTGGATGTTATGGATGTTAAACAAAAAAGTTGTATTTATTTGCTTTTTAAAAGTAGGTATAACAAGAAAAACAATACACATTTTTTATGTTCATAGCTGGACTAAAACTAAACTATAAACTTCTACTTGCAATATGCTCTTATGTACCATAGAATAAACATGAAATACAATGGGTCTATCTATATTTCACTTTGCTAATATGTTGTGTTCTGATAAAGAATTATCTTTTCAGAATTTGTATAAACCATGCAGAGTTCGCAAGCGAAAAGGTGGCCTAACTGGAAATGAGCTAGAGCAAGTGAACGCCACACTTTCAGAATACGACCAGCGCATGCTCATGCATGTGTCTGCAAATAAAGATGACTCTAAAAAGGATGAAGGCCTTGATTTCTTGGTAAGTATGAATTGGATACTTATAAAAATTGTATTTAGTACTTTGGCTGAAAATAAACAAGATAACAGTAGTAGTTTAATTATTGCATACATTGAAAGGAATCAAATAATATAAGAATATGTATATAAATAATAATAATCGGACATCAACATGATGAAGAATATATAAGATGAAAAAGTATAAAAAGTATGACTTGTATAAATGTTTTTTTTTACTAAAAGATAGGTAAATACTGGCAAAGACAAAAAGAGATGTTCATTTGTTTTTGTTAGCTAAACTACTTTACATATATTAACAAGTGATATATTGTTTGAGGTTTCGGTAATCTATGCTCTTATGCTATTCTATGTCACAATAAACTCAATGTGGGCGTCACATTCTGAAGGACAAAGGATTATATTTTACATAATATGTATTATATTATATTAATATATTTTTTTCATACCAATATATATATATACCATAAAATTATCCCAGTAACATTATCAATGACTGTTTATCAAATATTTTTATATTGTATTTTTTTTTCAGTATGATTATGAAAAGACTTTAGCTGATCCATCAGAAATAACCACAGAGGTAATTATTTTTTTAAAGGACTAATTATTTTACTGAGCCTAACTATTAGCCAAGAAATATTCTATCTTATTTGAAAACTGTATATAATTAAATTGAAAGTTTAAAAAACCCACGACACATTTTCTTTTTAGTGGTGACGGTCGACTGATTTCTCCCCCCCCCCCCCCCCCCCTCGCCCTGCTATTATTTGCAGACATTAGGTATTTTTCCCACTTATACCCCAGAGCTTTTTAACAGCTCATCTGATTTTCAATAAACATATAATTTCTTAATGTGCACGATGCACTTTCATTTGAGACCCCACTCGAGTATATTTGCAGACATTTGGTTATTTTCCCCACTTTCACCCCCACAACTTCTAAACGGCTCAACCGATTTTCATCAAACATGTCTAAGAACACTCGCACATAAGTCACCTTTAATACGAAAAAAACTAAATTGAAATCGCTTCATCCTTTCGGGAGCTATGATGACAGAGACAGACAGACAAGTCAAACTTATAACAACCCTCTTTTTGTGTCGGGGGTTAAAAAGTATTATTCTACATATTTTATCCATTTACATTACAATTACAAGCGTCATTCAAGTTAATTATATGTAACTGGCGACCCGCCCCGGCTTCGCATGGGCATAAAAACCTTCCTCTTGAATCACTCTTTCTATTAAAAAAAAGCATCAAAATCCGTTGCGTAGTTTTAAAGATTTAAGCATACAAAGGGACATAGGAACAGAGAAAGCGACTTTGTTTTATACTATGTAGTGATGATAGTGATACTTGTTAAGCACAAGTACAAAATATATTTGTTTTAGGCAGATAGATTTAAAGATCAAGGTACTAATATTAATACAGCAGAGACTAAAATTCATTATGCCGTATTACAATCGGAGCTGACTGGGGAAGTTTCTAAAGAGTTGGAGATAAGTGAAAAACTGAAATATTCAGAAGAAGTAGATAAGTTGACAAAAGCAATTGATATAATGGAAGCAGAAGTGCAAGGTTTTAAGAAGGATCATGAAGAAAGAATGGAAAAGACTAAAAGAAATTATACAAAGATGGTAGCTAAGTTACAGAGAGTAACTACAAAATTGATGAACTCCGATAATAATAAGTAAGTGACTACATTTTCAAAAAAACTTTGGGGTAAATTGATTAGCTATATATTCAATTAGCTATATCATTGTCATTCTCACAAATTATTTTATCTCATCTCAATATTTCTATTCAAGATTTCCTCAAAGCTCTAATTTCAATTACTTTCACTAATCGAACTTACAGTTAATAAACTAATCTCAACTTACAGTGAAAAGGATGTGAAAAAGTTCTACAAGTCTCTCAAAGACTTAGCACAAGAAAAAAATGAGTTACTTCAGATCATACAGCACAGAGAAAAAGAAAATAAAAGATTGGAAGAAGAATTAAGGTAACTGTGTTAATTGTTGGTGTGCACTTATCATATTCTTATATTTTACAAACAAATAATGAATAACGATGTTTGTTCCAAATTATTTTGAAAATAATTAATTTTAATCATGGTCCTAATTTGGCAGAACTGGTTATTACACTGAAGCGACTGCCGTCTGACCTCCGTTACCATTTTTTACAGGGAAACCAGACTCACAGGAACATGACCCTGGTATGTTAGTGGCCAACACTGTCAAACTTTTCAGGCTGCCTACAGGCATCTGACATAGCCTAATGACTGCCATCTACCGATTACAGCCTGGATCAACGGCTTAACATGCCTTCCGAAGCACGGAGGAGCTCAAGATAGAAATGCCACTAATGGAGACCAATTGGTTTTCGTTACGAAAACGCGCGCCGCGCTTGGCTATCGAGCTCCTCAAGCTCCTCTTTTCATGTTCATTATGTACAAAAATAGTTAATTGTTCACTAAGAGATAGATTATCAACGAAGGTTTAGTTTAAATTTTAATGCAACTGAATGCCTTAATATACCAGAGTTGAGTATCACTTAGTATATTTTTTTCTCAATACAGGTCTGCGCAAAACCCCGCCGCAGTTCAAGAAGAAATTCCACTGACACCAGAAGAGATGAAGGAATTCCACGACCGGGAAACTAAGCTGAAAGAATTCATAGGCAGCCTGAGGCGGGAGCTCGCTCGACTCAACCGGGAGGTGTTGAGGTACTCGGTGGCAATAGACGAAGTTCCCGGCACGGCCGAGTTGTTGCAGTATGAGAAAAGATTCATGGAGTTATATAACCAAGGTGCCTACTTTATTTAGATTGGCTACTGAGATGTTCTGTGTAAGTACATAGACGACGTTACCGTCACCGAGCGACAGGTGCATAAACACTGTTATGAAACTTATGAACCTCAATGGCTTAAAACAGTGTTTGTATATTAAACTAGCTAACATCTGGGGATTTTTATGTTTGGGATAAAAAAATAGCCTAATCCTGTAACGACTGTATCCTGTCAACCGTTTGCTGTATATACAAATTTTCTGCCGGTCAATTTATAATTTTTGAAATAATTATACTCTTTTTACCCGGAACCCTTATAGATTCGTCATGTCCGTCTATCTGTCTGTCCGTATGTCACATTCATTTTATTCAAAGACTATTTGTGCTATAAGGTTAAAATTTGGCAGGTGGATGTGTTCAATAAACTGATACAAAATCGTGCAGCATGATTATGAAAAATGGTAGCACTTCATACATGTAACTAAGGGATGAATTAATTTTTTTAAACAGCCTTGTATGGTATTATTGGATAGGTCTTTTGATATGGACGTTCCTAAAACTGTTTTCTGATTATTCTACTTAACGCCAAGTAACACCTCAATTTATTATTGTTTCTCTTATTTCAGTTGCCTCAAAACACAGAGAAACGAAGCAGTATTACATATTTTATAATACACTTTATGAAGTCAAACTTTATACTTCTAAAGAACTCAGTTTACTCAATTCCATATTGGATAATTATGAAGAGTGAGTATTCATTTTAAGGTGAAATATGAAATGACTTAGATTTTTTTCCTAGCTGTATGTGTCCCACTGCTGGGCATAAGCCTCCCCTCTTTTCTTCCATATGCGTCCCTGTTTTTAATTAAAAAATAACTTCAGTTCATGTCATATTTAGAAAGTAAGGCATAGTAAATTATACAAGTCCATAATGTCAAATTATCAAAGAATGATGTTCTTTTAAATTTTCACGCTTTCAATTTTTTTTATTTCGGCTAATGAGATTGTAGTGAAGGTTTTCCATTCTGATTCAGCACCAATTTTCTATTCCAATCTGACTTAGGTATTTCAAGCGGCTCACGTCCATTATCTTTCTACTTCCTGCAACCATTAAGTTTAATTAATTGGTCACATTAAAAATCTTCAGCAGTGGATATTATAGTTGTTTTAAATTTTGCCGATGCTACAATACTTAGAGCATTAAACCAACCGTAGTAGCTCTGACAGGCGACGCCCTCTGCCAAAACAATACGACCGCCGGTTATACTGCTTGTACTCGTGTGAGTGTATTTTTTTGCTGGTGTTTAAAGTTTTTACTAGTGTGTGCGTAACGACGCATTAGTGTTTAGCATAAGTGTTAATACTTATTGTGTGTGATTCCTTCCCGCGCGTGTAGAAATAAGTGCGAGTGGCGCCTCCGGTTGGTTTAACGTTCTAAGTACAATACAAATCTGCCGCACGTAAATAAATCTAAATTTATCAAGTCATTTATAATTTATTATACCCTTTTTTATACAAATTAAGCAGAATTTTTTTCTGCGTTGCAGAGCAATGTCGTCAGCAAGAAAGCGAGAAGAGTTCATGTCACAATTTGAATCTATAGTAGACTGGGTCAATCAAACTGTTCGGAAAGTAGAGGAAAAGTATAAAAAAGAGAAGGAAACCAAAAACGCGCTACACGTGGAGTACTCCCGCTTGTTGGAAGTGCAGAGGCAATATGCCGCGGCGTTGAAGAGATTAGCGGAAGAGAGGCAACGGGTCGGCGGCCATAGTTGACCGGTACATGATGGACTTTGAGGGAAGTGTGCAATCATTATTTTCATAGGATTTTATATAGAAATGGGGCAACTGATAATTTTTGATTCTACCTGCGAATTTACCCAATCAGTAGTCTGTTTTGGATATATCAAGTTGTAAGTTCCGTCTATGCTCCGAATTTGAAAAATTTGGCTACACAGATACACAAACTTAGAATTCCTCATTTCAACTTAATCAATTTTTTTATTTATTTAACTTTATTGTAAAAATACAATAGGCGGACTTAATGCTAAAAGCATTATCTAACAGTCAACCTTTGGGTCAAGCAGAGAACAGTTTGTGGGTGCAAAAATAACATTTACTTAAATAACAAATATAATAAACTTACATAACATACATAATAAATAGTTAATATATACATATATATATACATACATACATACATACATATTAATACATATATACCTATCATAAAATATATTAGCCATAGTAAAAAAAAAAATATATATTAAAAGCAAAATAAACAATAGCAGCAATTCTCAATTTCCCCTCCCTTTCTGCTTCCTATAATTTTGAGAGTAGGAACTTGTAGACAAGCTTTTTGAAAGTAGCACGACTGGAGGCCTGCCTAATCGATTCTGGAAGCCGATTCCAAAGTCTTACTGCGGTCACGGCGAAAGATTTGGAGAAAAATTCAGTATGATGAGAAGGCGTTGCAAGAGACATATTATTAGAAGAACGCAGGTTTCTATCATGATTGGAACTTAAAAGTTTGAAATCACATTTAAGGTAATTGGGAGTGAGTGGATTACTAAGAATATTAAAGAGTTGACATAATATATGTAAATTCCTGCGTTGACGGATAGGCAGCCATTTCAGCTCAGAACGGTATTCGGAAATATGGTCATATTTCCGGAGACAAAAAATGAACCTGATACAATTGTTGACAAGGCGTTCCAATTTGTTCAGTTGTTGTTCAGTTACATCCAGATAACACACATCACCGTAATCAATAAGAGGAAGTACCAGTGCTTGAGCCAGCATAATTTTAGTTTTAATAGGAAGAAAGTTTTTTAGGCGATGTAAATAATGGAGAGTACCATACACCTTACGACTTACTTCAACGATGTGAGAATTCCAATTTGTGAATTCTGTCCATTGCGTTTCAGTATGTAAGTATCCATCAGAATAATCCAGTTGCAAAACAAGGATTGCCCTAAGGTAACATTTTCATATTAAAACTCAATCGTCACTCACGCTATACAGCTTAAGATACAAGGAAGAAAACACTGATGAGGGTGACGTCGGTAAAATATTTTATGAAATTCAAAATACAATATAATTTATTTTGAATTGGTCTGTAGAAAAAATTTTGTTATTACTAGCTTTTATTACCTGTCACGGTGTCTGTCATTAAATCTTGCTAGTTCATTTACACCTATTGTCACTAAGCATGATCTGATGCTGCACTCAGAATCTTCTCCGAACGCAGGAAACTCTTAACAGTTCATCAATGATTAAACTACATTTAGGCAATAAATCTTCAGATACAAATCATATTGATCTAAAATTATATTCGGTACCATGTTTTCTTTTAAAATGCAATATTTTTACAATTGGTCATTAAAGTCTCATAAAGTATGCCATGTATTTGCTCTTTAGTTGCGTTTAACTAATTTTAACTCATAATAAAGTTGTACAAAATGGATGTTTGTTACTATATAATATAAAATAAATAAACCGACCATACCTACTATATATACGATTTATTTCTGAATTTACTATCATTTATTTAGTTGACTTTTGTTCTTACAATATTCAAAATGAAATTTATATCTGAAGTATATGATGCAAAAGTTTTTTAATGTAATGAAAGTCACAGGCTCAACAGGCGATCCCATGAACAGAATAGGGGGATTAGGAGTAAAATACGACTATCAACTTGTGTATCAAGGAAACCTTTATATCAAGTGGGCCGTATGACTATTTGCCTACTTACTAGTAAAAAATAACAATGTGTTATTACTCGTTTTGGAAACGATCGCTATTTATAATTATATACTATGTGTAATACAAATGAATGGTAAGCACCTGTCTAGTCCTTAAATTTGTATTTTATACTTTTATATTCATTCCAAGGGCAAAACACCGTTATCAAACAGTTGTTACATATAACGTTATATTGCTAAGACTGATATAGCTTTTCTATTTTGTTTTAAATATGTAAAATGTATCATAAGAATAATACATTAAATAATAGAATTCAATAAAAAACAATATGTGTTTGTATAATTTTATTGACAAAACTATAAACAACAGTTTAACCCAGTGAAATTAGCAAAATAGATCAACCGCGAACGGAAAACATAAGTCTTTATTTTGCTTATTTATTATAACTTTATTTGCTCATCTGCCAACATATCCATACTTCCTTCTACTAGTCTACTAATATTATAAATGCGAAAGTCTGTCTGTCTGTCTGTCTGTCTGTCCGTCCGTCTGTCTGTCTGTCTGTCACCTCTTCACGGCTATACTGCTAGACCGATTGTGATGAAATTTGGTAGGGATGTAGTTAACGACTTGAGGTCAAACATAGGCTTTTTATTATATTTATACATTAGACCTTTGGGCGCGATATAACCGAGTCCCACGCGGGGCGAAGCCGCGGGGAACAGCTAGTAACTGTATAAAAATATTCATAGCTAAGTCGTTTCTTTGAGAGTAAAATATTGATGAACTGTTTACAATCCATATCCATACTAATATTATAAATGCGAAAGTCTGTCTGTCTGTCTGTCTGTCACCTCTTCACGGCTAAACTGCTGGACCGATTGTGATGAAATTTGGTAAGGATGTAGTTAACGACCTGAGGTCAAACATAGGCTACTTTTGGGCGCGATATAACCGAGTCCCACGCGGAGCGAAGCCGCGGGGAACAGCTAGTTCCAAATAAATTGGTAAATCTTGATATTAAAATATAAGGTGGACACAAATTAACTGCATATATTTTAAGGGCAATGGAAAAGTTGTTCTCAGAATAACTCAGAATACTGAACAACCTTTCCAAATAAAACATATCAAAATACGATTTTTTTCTTCACTTCCCATATTAAACTAGAACAGATTATGTTCAATTTGTGTGGGAGGTTAAAAATATTTCTTTGTATTTCGATATGAGTTTATTTGGAAATGAGGTTCAGTTTCAGTATAATGATCTGAACCTGCCTTCAAAATATTTGCAGTTACTTTGTGTCCACCTTATATATTTGACTGGGCTATTCTTCAAACTTAAATTAATGACGCCTATACATTCTATAGTATTTACAAAATGCTAGGTAGAGCAACCTATCAATACAGATTATTTATCTTCATCAGCTAATAAATAATTCAAACATCATTGCTGACAGCGATCTCTAACATTTAATGGGGATATCTTTTGCTGTATTACACAGCCATTTTCACGCGTTTTATACAAATTTATTTTGGACAAATTGACCACTGTCTAAATATAAAATACACATGAATTGGTTGGTACCACGTTGGTACCAACCATGCGAAAAAGCATTCTGCTGAAATCGGACCGCTCTTGCGAGGCCAGCTAAAGCGTCGTTAGTACATCGCCGTGAGTGTGAACTTTATGGGAACTCGAGTGACTGTGTCCGTGACTGTGACCGCTGGCTCCGTGGCTGTGACTGCTCGCTCCGTGGCTGTGACTACCTGCGTGACCGTGACTGCTCGGAGAAGACTTCTTGTACATGGAGAAAGAAATCAACTCTCTATTGGCGTTGGTCATCGCCATGGAATGGGAGACGACGTCGTAGCCCAGCAAGCCGTGGAGCCTGTTAACTACGACTAGTGTGAGCCCTTTCTGCGTCACACGTACTGTGCGCTCTTGGTCATGGGACACGGCTATTGACATTCCGAAAGAAGAGTTCAGCTCCTGAAACAATTGAACTGCGTAAGTGGCCAATATTGAAAAAGGTATTGTGCTATTATTATTCATTATGTGGTACTATGAAGAGGGTAAGGAGTAGGTAAATCAATGTATTTTTAAGTTATTTCCAAACGGGGTTCTTCATTGGGATTTATTTTTAAGTATGTTACCTCAGGGCTCCATCATTTCTTTTTTAAAAGAATACACCACTAGGACACTTTGAAATTGGTCCTATATTTTACAAAATCAGTTCTGTAATTCTGCAGTTTGATTTTCAAATTAAACTTAAATAAGTGTGATTGGGTCTCCCCTGTGTAATTTCTCTGTGGGTCCCCCATACAAGTTAAGCTATTGTCGGAGGTTCGAAGATTTTATGAGAAGTCGTCAGAATTAATTTCAACATTACAAAAATCTACGTTTGGAAGCACGCGCTCCCGCCCCATTATAGGCACATTATACTTTTATGACCTATGACCGGCCTTCCGCTTAATGTGAATAGAAATTTGAAATGGGCGAGTTTTTCCTGGATATCAAAGCATAAGTATATACGTCACCTGTATATATGAACACTAGTAAAATTTTTTGTGTATAAAATAGCCAAGTGCGAGTTGGACTCGCGCCCTGAGGGTTCCGCGTACCACTAAAAGACCTTAGTAAGTAAACTTACCAGGTTTTTTTTTAAGATGTAGTATTACTGTTTTACTTTGTACGTTTAAAGGCTTTCCCTTAATTTGTCTGTAAAAAATTAATTTATCTACAGTTTTATATTTATTTCTAAATAAATGGTGTAATTTTCATGATTCTACTTCAATGGGAATTAGGTACCCCATATGTTTTGGTTCCCATATGAAATCGCAAAATTATAAAATACTAGCTGTTGCCCGCGGCTCCGCCCGCGTGGGACTCGGTTATATCGCGCCCAAAAGTAGCCTATGTTTGACCTCAGGTCGTTAACTACATCCCTACCAAATTTCATCACAATCGGTCTAGCAGTTTAGCCGTGAAGAGGTGACAGACAGACAGACAGACAGACTTTCGCATTTATAATATTAGTATGGAAGTATGGATTGCAAAATTTACGTTTATAAATCTTTTGATCGCGTTAACGTATAATTTTGATTATTTTACAGTCAAAAGAGACCGTATATTGATTGACTTGATACGTTCATGCGTTATTTCGAAAATAAAGTTTGACAGACAGACGGAAAACAAAGTGATCTTATAAGCCTATAAGGGTTCCATTTTTGCCTTTTGACGTACAAAACCCTTAAAATAAGTAGGTAAAATCACTATCACTACATAGTATAAAACAAATTCGCTTTCTCTGTCCCTAAGTCCCTTTGTATGTTTAAATCTTTAAAACTACGCAACGGATTTTGTTGGGGTTTTTTTAATAGATAGAGTGATTCAAGAGGAAGGTTTTTATGCCCATGCGAAGCCAGGGCGGGTCGCTAGTATGAAATAAAATATAGTTACTATCTCTCATATAAATCAAGTGATCATCAGCTGGCAGTATTTTGTATGGGAGACAAACATTCATTCAAGTTACACGCACTTACCTACTGGCTGTAAAAAATTGGCTGGTATTTAAAAGTCAACCAATTAATCATTAATTTTTATACGTTAACGTATTGCTAGAATACCAACGTATTGATAGAACTCTGACACCAGGGTGTGCATGGTCAATTGACAGGTTACAGGTGTAGGTTACAGGGTATACATATGGTGTGATGATGATGAATTCTGAATAAACCCCGTAAGATGATTCACATCAGAGCCCGAGAAGCGGTTCTGAAGAACTTTGATACCAGGCTGTGCGTAGTCGATTGACCCTGTCACACAAACTGATGCTGAGCGTACCCCATTTTTATTGAGCGTACTGTGCCATAAATCCATACTTCCATACTAATAATATTATAAATGCGAAAGTCTGTCTGTCTGTCTGTCTGTCTGTGACCTCTTCACGGCTAAACTGCTGGACTGATTGTAATGAAATTTGGTAGGGATGTAGTTAAAGACCTGAGGTCAAACATAGGCTACTTTTGGGCGCGATATAACCAAGTCCCACGCGGGGCGAAGCCGCGGGAAACAGCTAGTATCTACATATAATACGAGCTGTGGGCAAGCGTTTTTATTGACCTGCTAAATATCAACTTATTCATAGAAAAAATCAAGATTAGGTAGATAAAGTAAATTACCCGCACTAACGTCGCACGTTCCTCACTCTTGAGCCCGTATACTGTCGCACCTTCATCCTTCGACAGATGCGGAGCGCTGAGGCTACCCATAACCATGATATAAGGCATCTTGCTTGATTTACACGAACTACTGATCGTCACGTGGCAGAAGAATCATCGGATTATTACACAGTTCATTTTAACAATAGCGCTATTTAACAATTATGTGAATTAAGGGTATAGTGAGCTCACAGCGTCTGACGGCGCGTTCGTAATCGAGACACGTTGTATCGACACTGGCAGCTCTAAACAATGTGATTGAACTCGTACCTAGGTAAAACCTGCTAACGTGGTTCACAACTCCACAATGGTAATGCGTGTGTGTGTGTTTATGGCTGTATGTGATCGCGACATGACGTCGTCGTCGGCGGCACATGGCCTTCACGGGTGCTTGCACTTCATTGCGTCCGCGCAAGGCCCGCGCCACCACCGCTACCGCCGCCCTCTGACACCTTCGGTTGATCTCAGAGATTTATTATAAAAAGTCTGTGGTTGATCTGCACCGAGATTATGGCAATAATGTGAGAAAAACCGTGCGATATATAACTTTATATATATGTATTATTATTACACATTTCTTAGGTGCATATAATGAAACAAATATATTTATTTTATTTTTTTATTGGTACACACAACAGTATTACAACTGTATTCCTACTATATAAGGTGGACACAAATCAACTGCAAATATTTTAAGGGCAGATACAGACCACTATACTAAACAACTTTTCCAAATAAACTATCGAAATACGAAATTTTGTTTTTCACTCTCCATACTAAACTAGATCAGCTGATTCTCAATTTGTATGGGAGGTCAAAAAAAATTTTTCGTAGGTATTTCGACATAAGTTTATTTAGGAAAGTTGTTCAGTTTAGTAGTCGGAATCTGTCCTTAAAATATTTGCATTTGATTTAAATTCACCTTATATTATAGCACCTCTTGTCTCTCGCTTCTGAGTTCTCCTCCAGTGGTCCTCCGGTAATTCATGTTTACCCTTTATGTGCATGAGGCGTCTGCATTCCTCTCCTATTATTTTCTATTTACCAACCTCGTTTTTTGCATCCTTAGCACGGGATATATAATTGTCCATAACCACCTCCGTAAATCGTGGTAACCACAAAGTTTGGATTAAAATCAGCACTGGCCTTTACAAAATGCACCAAAAATTCATTAAATTTGGCAATGACTTTGAAAGCTGCCTAGTTGTATCGGTTTATAATAACAGAATTTATACATTATTCAGCACCTTTTTAACAAATTTGTCGACTTGTAAACGGTTTATTGATATTATTTGGCCATGAGTCATTCTATGAGCAGTCCTAGAAACATCCAACTGGGTAACTATTGTTTTTCCAGTATTCATGTTACGTTGTGGATTTGGGTAGTGCATAGAGCTAAGTAGTCAGCGGTGGAGTAGTCTGGACCCAAGTCTACCCTGTACGTACTATTACTAATTCTGTGACTGTACCTAAAAACTAGGATAATTATTTATTTGCAAGAATACAGTAAATACCTACATAGATCTTAATTAGCTATTATGCCCTTCATTACGCCAGCCGGGCACATATCCTGCGACTTTCCCTTCATTGACGTAATAATTAAGTCCCTACCTACTAGGTTAATTATGAAATAGGTACCTAATATAAGTATATTTAGGGACTGGTATGCTTTCGGGCTGGGTCAGCGGTAGGAGAGGGTGGAAGGCGTGGGAGCTCCGATAATTGCCGTGATCAGTGCTAAAACGGCTATAAATCTGTGTTCATTAAACATCTTTATTATATAGGTAGGTAAGTAAGTATTATTAGTTACAATGTGATAGAGTACCTAATAAATTATTTAACTATAGGCACTAAGTTAATAGTGTGGTGCGGTAGAGCCAGTTAGGTAGGTAAGAAACATAAAATAAACAATGTCCGATCTATTTAATTTGTTTTAGTGTTTGAGACCTATCAGAAAGCAAGACTAGTTTTTGTTCAAACTATGGCCGAGTTGGCAACCAGAGCTACGAATGTGAAATGTCTGGAAAGTGCTGGAGTTTTGGGTAAGCAACCAATGACTACATATCTATTAAGGAGCTCGAAAACATATCGATAGCCTAGCGGGGCGTGCGTGTTCGTAACGCTCGTGTACCTACTACCTAAATCAACTTCAAGATTCAAGTGAAGACGGCTAGTGTGGCCTGACATGAGATTATTCGTGACTAGTGGAATTTCTATCTTGAGCTTCTCCGTGCTTCGGAAGGCACGTTAAGATCATTGATCCCGGCTGTTATTGGTAGATAACAGTAGGATGTTCTTATTCGTCTACCTTTCGTTGCCCTTTCAGTTGCATGATGCTTTATGATAACCAAACTTTGAACATAAATCGGTCTAGTAGATTTATAGAATAGATTTATAGAAAATAGGCTATGACAGAGACACACGAGTGATCCTAAGGGTTCCGTTTTGTCAATTTCATAAAATTCCGGACATATCCGGAACCCTAAAAATATGATTGTTATAGCGTCCGGCGGTGTCATGTGACAAACTTCCACCGTAACAGGTGCACCTTTTATCGGGTGGACATACCTACCATGGTATGTGGTATCGCTCTCCATGATACGGTAGGCTGAAAAGACGTGTATTGTACTGTGGTTACTTAATTCCTCTATTGGAATTTGATATTGCAGTTGGTTATAAATATTGTCTGTGTAAGTGTAAATGACATAGGTAGCATAAACGAGGGATGTTTCAGTTCAGGCTGGGTCTCAGTTATAATTAAGAGTGGGGTTGGTTGGGTCGGTGCTTCTATCTTTACCGTGAAAGATGGGTAATTTCGTCTAAGCTGATACAAGTTTGAAATTTTATTTGAGCCTGCTGTTTCGGACTAGACCAATCTGTACGATTAATCCTACTGTTTTTTGATATTAGAACTTCTCCGGCCGCTGCTGTCAGACGCGTGCAGCACGGTAAGGCAGTGCGCAGTGGTGGCGGCGGCCAGGCTGTGCGAGCACGACGAGGATATCGCGCGACAGATGCTCAACGGTGGTATGCTTACCATCACGCTGGAGAACCTCAACAAATATAATGTGAGTGACGTCACACATAACATCTTACTCATCCGACCACTGTTGTCATATGCTTGAAACACAATTAAGGAGAAACACATTACATCAGATCTTGATAGATAAAATCGCTGATGCCTACGGATCTGGCCGCGTAGGTGCCTATAGTTGCCTACCACTAGGTGCACAGTGTGATGTTTGTTGCTTTAATATCTAAATAAATAATAAAGTTCGATAATTGTACTTCACAGACTTTTAATCGGTATTTCTTTTCAGGTTTATTACAAAAGATCTGCGCTGTATTTGTTGAGAGCGGTAGCAAAGTGCGTATAAGAAATTTAATTACGAAATAAGTAATTGCGTATAATTAACTGACTTAGTTTTTGAAATTTCCAGACACAATGAAGAACTAGCCGGTGCTATCGTCCGTCTTGGTGCGTTGGAACACATCGTATCTTGTCTTGAAGATTTTGATACACAAGTAAGTAGGTCAGGTATCTATTGAAATGAAACGTTAGTGGCGTTTGTTATCGCATTATTACCTATCGATATGTTTCTTCTGTACTTGTATCATTCTTAATTAGGTAAAAGAAAATGCAGCTTGGGCGTTAGGCTACATCGGAAAGCACAATGAACAGCTGGCGGGGCTAGTGGTCGATGCGGGCACGCTTCCACTGTTGGTGCTGGCTTTTCAGGAGCCTGAAATCAGCTTGAAACAGGTAGGTGCTTATAAAATTGGTTCTTAGATTTTAGTAGCATTATCTTCTTCTTTTCTTTTACCTTAAATATCCCACTTTCTTTCCTATGTGGGGTCGGCACAGTATATAAGTTCCTTCCATTTAGATCTTTTTCCAGCCGTTTCCCGCGTCACACTCCTTCTGGTCATATCATCCCTCACACAATCCATCCATCCCTTTTTTGGTCTTTCTCTACTCCTAGATCCTGCAATTTTCATACTCAATAATCTTGCATTACATTACATGGCTTTCCTCCCTCCTCACGACATTAGACATATCTGATTTTAGTAGCATTATGTGTAATCTGTGAATTCAGAAACCAAACGGCCATAGGTTTCAAGTTCAGTTCAATAATTTCCTAAACATGTAGGAAATGTATTTCTTTTATGGGTGATGATGGGATTCATATTCTGTACAGCTCAGAGAATAACTGAGGTGTGGTGTCTCTCACCAGACCATGCCACATCTTCTGATTTGCTTTGTGAGCCTGATGGTCACTTGCACGGACAGAGGACCTGTATGAAGCCACTAACACCTTGTCAGTGGCGGAGTTTTGGTTTATCAAAATTTCAACTAGTATTTTATTGCTAAAAATATGAAAGTGTAATCCCTCTAGTTTACTATTTAAAGGTTTAGGTGGTAACTCTCGCGCGATCGCAGTGAGGACGGTCTCTTTAAATTTTCCCTCATACATTTTTGTGTTATTTGTTGTGTATATTGTTGTTATTTTTATGTCATGAATTAGTTTTAATATTTAGAATTTTGTGTTAAAAAAAAGTGTTTGTGAAACTTATATAAAGTAATATTACAGATATCTGCCGGTGCCTTGGTGGATCTGGCTCAACACAAGCCCGAGGCAGTGGTGGACGCCGGAGCGATCTGTCACTTAGTGCGAGGACTGGAAAATCAAGATCCCAAGTTGAAGGTGCGCTCGTGTAAATACTCAACAGGCACAAAAAGTCTGTCCTCTAGATTGAATTAAAGATAAGAATTTTAATACATACGTTGTCCGGCTAATGACTTCGGAATTTGTCATAAAAAGCATTCGAAGTACTTTGTATTTATAACGAATATTTTAATTAATTAATAAGGATAACTGATTAGAAGAAATAGTCAAAGCGTACCGCTTTGTTCATTTTCAACTTTTACAAGTACCTACTTGTAAAAGTTGAAAATATGTGTAGTATAGCTACGTAGATTCTTTGTGACAGAACATCCATGAATTCTTATTACAATTTTGTTTCTTATGGATCAAGGTTACAAATAAAACAAAATATGTCAATAATTAGTGGAGTCGTTAGGCATTTCGTCTTCATCCTATGAATTTTTCGTTGTGAACCAACCAACATGGCGCATAGGTACCTAATTACCTACTCTGATACTGCAGGTAAAAATCCACGTTAAAATTTTAGCTTAGATGACTTCCTATATTTTCATTTTTTTATTTCTTAATAAAACAAAAATAAAATACAATTTCAGAGATTTTGAAAACAATATCATTATTTTAGAGAAGTAAATGACAGAGACCTTTGCCCAGCAGCAGGACGAAATAGGTTGAAAAAATTCAAACTATGTCAGCAATACCTATCAACATGATTACATCACATTCGACATGAATCTGAACTTGTGCTAGTGCTTGAAGGTGGCCTAGGAACTCCGCAGTAAAATGTCACTACCTCATCGAGTTTTGGCTAGTTTGATTGTTATTGACAAGTACTTTGATCTTATATACATACATACATACATATAATCACGTCTTTATCCCATGCGGGGTAGACAGAGCCTAGGGCCATAAGACCTTAGGCCACGTTTAGCATAATGGTAGTTGAAACAGGAAATCAATAGTGATGGGTTGCTAGCCGCATCGCCTATGTCATGATTTCCCCATTCGGCGATTCCCTCAGACGACTTTTACGGCTTGCGCGGGAAGAGAAGCAGCTGGTACATTCTATGTTTTTCTTTTTCTCCCAGACCAGCATGGAAGAAAGAAATCTTATATACAGCAACAAAGGTCTGTTGCTGACGCATTTTATTAAAAACGTCTTTTATTTTATATTTAACTTTAGAGAACATCTTAAAGCTCAGATTGAAATGTAGGTACACAGGGATTCTTTAATAAAAATTTGTTTACAAAAAATCCTCCAATTCCCTCTAAACCAAATATTTTCACTATCTCCCCAAAAATCCCTCCATGAATAATCCCCAAATTTGGGGGGATTCATCATCACCATCATCGTCCATGCATCACTGGAAAATTTACTTTGTGTGGTATACATTATGTCCCACTGTTAACTTTCATTATCCATCTGTATTTTAGAGTAAAGTAGACTCTTAAACCGCTGAGCTGACATAGATAAAATTTGGTATGGAGATAGTTTGAGTCCCGGAAGGACAGAAAGGAGCACCACGCCAACGGAACCACGAGTAACAATTAGGTAGTTTATCATATGTTACTCGTACAGCGAAGCACACTGTGTGCATTGGGTGCAGTCGCCGGTGCGCGATCCGAGCTCGCCGAGGCGGTAGTGGCGGGCGGCGCGCTGCCCCCCGCGCTGCTCCACGCGGGGCACGACTCCGCGCCGGTGAGGCGGGCCGCCGCCTGTCTGCTCAGGGACATCGTCAAGCATTCTATTGATGTGAGATGTAGTTACATGTAAGCGTAAGCCATACCGCTTGCCAAAGTCGCTGTGCCACAGAATAGATAATACTCTGCTCCATGCCAACGGAAATGCCTGTTTGCACAGCCGCTAATACGCGCACGAACATTGATGTATAGTTTTAGGTGTTGTCAAGTATATAGTGTGACTGTGCCATGCTTTATGCCAATGTTCCTCTTCTAGCCAGGGGGTAACGGCGTGTCACGGAACAACAACGTCATCAACAGTCTCATTTCTCCCTACAGGTAAATCTCCATTAAAGGTTGGGCCAATGCTCACTTCGACATGGATACGACTAGGTGTGCATACATGTATTGTAGTTGTTGATAGATACTAACCCTATTTTTTGCGATCTAAACAGGTGTACATGAAGCGATACCACGGACGAAAGACTGGTATGCTAAGGTTAGATCTCAGTGATAGGTGCGGGGTTGTTTCTCAGCCTTGGCCGCGAATGAGTTAATGAAATGGCATATTAAATTTAAATCGATTCGTTCGAATAGTTAGATTTGTGGCCGGTTTGTCTTATCCTAAATCCACCAGAGGCCAATAGTGACAGACAACTAAAACTAGTCTTTTAATACTGCTGCAAATTTTTTATTGCATGAAACCATTGACGTGTTAAGCCTCGCGCTTGACCGGTTCTATTTTATTTTTCACCAGCTAGCGCAACTGGTGGTGAACACAGGCGGCTGCGGGCCGTTGGTCGAGTTACTGAACGAGCCAGCAGGCGGAGCAAGGGTGCCGGCTTGTATGGCGCTAGGATTCATTGCCGGACAATCCGACCAGCTGGCCATGGCAGTTATTGAATCAAAGGTATGTACACCCTCTAGCAGTTACTTGCACAGAAATTTTCCTTAAGGACAAACACGTCACGCGAGATACTTTTGTATGAAAAAAATTCTGTTTCAATCAATATAAAAACTACTGATGGCACAGTGACCGATATCCATCGCAAAAGTGTGTGTCTATTCTTTACAGCTAAAAATGGTTTAATGCGCTAAAGCTAAACAGGAGTGTCTACCTAGTGTTGAACGCGCCCATATAGGTACTCGTATTACAGTAATTAATAACAGATTACTGTAATCAAAGTATCAGAATGTCCCTGCCTGCTTCTGCTATTAAAATAACCGCTTTTTACTAAAAGTATATGAATGCATAGTTACACTGTTTTTGGCTGTCTGTTCGTTTAATCATTAATTGGCTAATCCCTGGAACGGCTGGACCGATTTTGACGTGACTTACACAGGCAGGATAGTTGATGTAATAAAGTGCAACTTAGGCAACTTTGATTTTATACATTTTTCGTTAACTTAGAACTGAACAAAACTTTTTGTTTATTTCACACAATATATAAAAAAAAAAACAGCACCGATTTTGTTTAATGGCACAAAAATTACATGCACATAGACATGCTTCTTTTTACAGCAAACGGAAACGGATAATTTACGACGGGCTAGAGTTCTTAGTAAGATATGCTAATTCTATGAAATTCCATCTTAGGCCATTCCAGGTCTGGTAGAGATTTTACAGAACCAGGAGTCCGAGGACGCGGAGCTGTGCGCCGCCGCCTGGACCATCGGCCACATCGCCAAGCACTCGCCGCAGCACAGCCTAGCCATCGCGGTCGCCAATGCCCTGCCTAGATTACTACAGGTATTTTTTGTCAAATGAAAATCATTCGAAATACCTTAGACAAATCACAGAATTAAAAAATAGGTCTGAACCTGTGGTCTGAACTGACCATTCATCATGGCGTTCAGAATTCTAAGTACATTGAAATTATACTGCCATCTGACATTTTTCTTAATGGAAATCGTTGTTTTTTAAATGACCATTTGTTGCATCAAAAATAATTCTTTTTTTTTTCATTTTAGGTTTTATTCAGAAATATTCAAAATTCAATTAGTAGTGAAAAAGGTTAGGTCTTCTTCCTTTTATATGTTTGTGTGTGTTACACTTATTTATGTTTTTTGCTACAAAATTTTGATTTTATGATTGTTCAAGTGTGATCTAATGTTTACTCTGGTTTGTTTCTAGTATTACAATAAATACAATTCATATTTTCACTATCTCAGTTATACACCAATCCAAAATCTTCGGCTGAAGTACGGGCTAGGACCTCATGTGCATTGAAGCAATCCCTACAGTGCTGTTTGCACCGACCAGCCTTGGAACCATTGCTGCATGCTGCTCCAGCTTGCATTCTTAAATATGTCCTTGCTCAGTATGCCAAGGTATGTAACGTTTATTAAAATAGCAGAAATAAGGAAACATAAAAGTAGCTGTAGTTTTAACATTCTTTATTTTCAAATTGATTGTCAAACAAAAATGTACTACCTATATGTACAAAAAATTTGTTGCTAAGTAAAACAGTGAACATTAATACACGGGACCGTCATCCAGATTATCATCTTCTTCATCATAATCTTCTCCATTGTCAAAGTAATTGTTGGCATAGTCTGTGCCATCATCTAATTCAAACTCTTGTTCCTCCTCGTCCTCTAATTGCTCATTGTCATCATCATTTTCTTTCTTTATCTCTTCATTTCCAGCTGTTTTTGTGTCATCTGTAGATTCTTCCAGCAATTCCTTGCTTTCAAGGGTTTGTAACTTTTTGACGATGTCTTTGGGATCATCTAACTTTCTCTTGCGGGCGACCCGTACGCGTCGAGCTTGCGGCCTCAGCTCTGCTGGTAAATGGCTCCAAACACAATCTAATACTTTTCCTTGTTTAGCATTTAAAGCTAAAATTTTGTACTTATCTGAGTAACGTTCTACACCATCTGTTTGCGCTTTTGGTTTCACGTGTGCCGGCGACTCGTGCAAATACTCGATAAACTGCTCCTTTACAATTAACATATAGTCAGTCGCTGCATCGTAAGTAAGCGGTAGCGGTCTTGCTTCAATCTTTGGAAATAAAGGGGGAGGCGCGAGATTTGGCGATGGGTTGTCTCCGCGGCCTATTCCTAACGCTTGTAGCTGTTCCTGTGTGAATGATAAGCCGCTTCCTCGTCCTCGTCCACGTCCAGCCATAGTGAAATAATTTAATCCAATATGAATTAGTTGTACTTCCTACGTTACACTTAATATGATTTATAATTAATTTTCACAACTGTTGGTCTGTGTACTAATAAAATAAAAATGTAAACAAAAATATCACATAATCACGTGTGCTTCACTTGACTTTGACAAGTATGTTTGACATCACTTTGACATACGTATAAACTAGGTAAACATCTTGTTTTTGTATTGTACTACTCTACAGGTGGCTTACCACCATCTCTTAAAACCATGCAAGATCCAACCAGTAAGGGAGATGTCGCCATATACCACGTAGCGCGCTATCCCGCTTACTCACTGGATCTTGCATGGATTTAAGAGACGGTAGTAACCCCCCTGCTCTGGATAAGTCTTCTATATAAGCATAAGATTTTTCAGGGGGGTTACTATGACCTCTAAACGCGAACAAATATGATGGAGTAAGCAAGATGTCGCCCTACAACATGTATTGCGCCATTTTGCTTTTAGAGGGGATTACCATGATCTATATAAGCAGGCCCTAAACGAGTGGGTAAGCGAGATGGCGCTATTCAATGTAGCCGACAAGCGAGACAGATCTCTTTTACTAACTACTTTTTGAATCTCAATAAATGGTCATAGTTAGTTTCCTTTCGACCAAGCCTGCAAAGCGAGTTTTTTTTTGTATGTTGTTTTTATTTAGGTTCCACGATAACTGGAACGGTTAGTTAGTCCTTTGGTCCTATTTCGATGATCTTCAGAATGCGTGTAGGAAACGTTCATATTTTCAAGTTCGTTTAACATCAAAATCGGTTCAAGTATTTTATTTATTTACTAGCTTCTGCTCGAGGCTTCGCCTGCGTGAATTTCCCTCGGGGACAGTTACGTACGAAATTGCAACATTTACCTTCATATCTTTTGAATGCGTTTTTGAATTTCAACTTGATACGTTAATGCGGGTAGATAAATATAATATTTCTAGAGCTCTATTCTATTTAATCGATTTTTGTATTTGTTTATAGATTCTCCCTAATGATGCTAGAGCCAGGAGACTATTTGTGACAACAGGTGCTTTGAAGAGGGTCCAGGAAATAGATGCTGTTCCAGGGACTTCATTGAAAGAATACATTAATATCATAAATAGTTGTTTCCCCGAAGAAATCGTTCGGTACGTTTTTTGTTATATCAGACAAAAGTAGAAAAGTCTTCTGTTGTGTTGGAAGACTCTTATGTAGGTAGATACCATGGAAGTAATAAATAAGTATCTTACTCACCGGTACGTTAAGTTTTAGGTATCATTAACTCGAGTAAGGTCAATTTTCACCAAAGAATTTATATATAACACTAGAATGCTTACGAATAATAATAATCGCAAAAAACAACATTCAAAATTAATCCTTATTACTCTACTGCAAAGTTGATTTTTCTTTAAAGCCTACATACAAATACCTAAAGTTCCAGTAAAAGGTCCAAAATTTGTAGGTGTCCCTTTTCCTCTAGTATTTTATACAACCTACTAGAAAGGGACACCTACAAACTTTAGGTTTTATTTGGGAACGGCTTTTGTCCTCCGTGAGCATTCTAGTGTTATATATAAATTCTTTGATTTTCACCCAAATTAACGTTACCTGTTAACAAAAGTATCGATCGTTACGAACAACCCTATCTCTATCCGCCGAAATGCGTGTTCGTTCTAAAGGTTCACGTGCCTCTGGTGGCCTACCATCTCTTAAAACCATGCAAGAACGAGTGAGTAAGCGAGACAGCGCAATACATGATGCAAGGCGACATCTCCCTTAATCGTTTTTGCAAGGTTTTTAGAGATTATGGTAAGGCACCTGATATGATCGTCGAACGAAGTTTTCTCGATAAACGAATTTGTAAGTGTATAATTAAAAAAAAATACTTTAAAATTCAACACATAATGTCACAGATCAGAAAATCCTTTTCTTATATTTTTCAGATATTACACTCCAGGATATTCGGACTCTCTACTTGATAGGGTAGAAGCCTACACACCACAAGTAAGTAGCATTTGGAACTACTGAATGGTTATGTAAGAGCTTACCAACCAAGTAAAATCAAATGATCCAAAACACCTTGGGTTTACTTACCTTGTTTATTTTTTTACCACTTTCCGACCTAGCTATGTCGTTAGCCATTTTGTATGCTATTTATTAGATTCAGGCGTTACTTTGCGGAAATCAATAGATATAACCAGAGGTGGGACTAACTGCTTAAAATTTTAAGTGGACTTACTCCTTGTGCTTTATTTTTATAGCATGTTATACTATTTGCTTAATTTCTTAATTGCTTAAAAAATTTTTCATTACAAATCAAACGATTTCAATGCGAGTTTTTAACGTCAAACACGTTGTTTGCTATATCGAACATCGGTTATAGGAACTTCAAATTATAATATATATCCATACTTCCATACTAATATTATAAATGCGAAAGTCTGTCTGTCAGTCTGTCTGTCTGTCACCTCTTCACGGCTAAACTGCTGGACCGATTGTGATGAAATTTGGTAGGGATGTAGTTAAAGACCTGTGGTCAAACATAGGCTACTTTTGGGCGCGATATAACCAAGTCCCACGCGGGGCGAAGCCGCGGGGAACAGCTAGTAATGTATATTTTAATAAATCAGGAAATATTTACTTCTTTATTAAAATATACATATTTGCATTTCATTTTTGTTTTCAGATGACGACGAAACAAATGTTTTAAATATTTGTATGTTAAAAAAATGTTTTAAATATTTGTAAAAAAATGTTTTAAATAAATATTTGTATCAAATGTAAATATAAAATTTACATTTGATACAAATATTTATTTAAAACATTTTTTTCGTGTTTTTAAAAACGTAATTATTCCTCCTTTTTGTGTTCCACTATCGAAAAAGATTCTACACTAAAACGAGCAATAATAATAAAAATATATATGTTGAATATTCACAAAAACGCGTAAGATTAAACAGGACCTAACTAAATACTTCGTAATAAATAAAACGCTCGCGAATCGAATCATACCACAATATCATTCAACGATAATAATATATAGGCGGATAGACTAAAATTATTTTTAGTGGTCTAATAAAGCATAAAGTGAATATAGCAAATTAAGCAAACAACGTGAACTAGCTTGCTGGCTACCTAGTCGGTCGCACGCACGCACGCATAAAAATGTATCGACTCCTTGTAAAAAGTATGTGCTTTTCCTAAATAGTTCACAAGAGATCCAATAGACGGTTCTGAATTGAAAATGTTTACTAGTTCAAGGATAGATGGCACCTGTTGCATAATCAAATAGTAATTTACTAGTGTGTTTGATAGATGGCCCTATACAAAAAAAAATAGATTTTTACTATTTTTGCATAAAGCAAATAAGGAAATTTGTTATAAAATTTAAGCTTGCTTATTTGCTATAAGTAAAAAGTGGTGCTTCATTGTATGCTTTATGTTATAATGCCCACCTCTGGATATAACAAGTTCTTACCGAATTACTTTGTGTGCTTCCGCCACCAGTTAGTTTATGCAAACTACTGCCGGTCGGATGCCTCGTGTAGAGGTGAAGAAACACATGTCGCAAGGAATGTGTTTTCAAACTAATGGTGGCGGACATGCTGGGACTAAGAGTAGTGGGTGAGCGTTGGCCGGCAGTAGTTTGCATGAACTAACAAGTGGAGGTAGACTTAGTACGGTAACTAATTAATTCCATAGAAAATCCTAACGCAATCGCTAGCGTCTGCATTTATACCATGAGATGAGATATCCAGACCCTGAATATCATATTTAGCAGCTATGTGCTTCAAACACAGTTTGTTTATCCAGCTCCAAAGTAACAGTATTGTCACGTTAAGGTTCTGGATCTGAAGTTAATTTTAAACATATTAAATTATAGCGCTATAGTTACAAATTGCAATATTGCTTTAAACGGCCACTTTTAGCAGTTTGGCAATTTGTAAATAAAGTGAACTATAAAATTCATTTCTATAAAAAGTTATCCACATATCAAAGTACTCTCTTAACTTAGTCTCATTTATGTTTTATTGTGTTTCAGATACCAGAGTTGTTCACAGACAGAGTCCCAAGTGACTGTCAAAGTGAATTGACTATAGAAAATGGAAATTAAACACAGTGGATGGGCTGGAATGAAATCTGTAATTTATATAATATATAATAATTGGTCTAAAATTAGTTTTCTTTTATTAGAGTCCATGTCGTGTGCTGCACTTGTACTGTTCTTCCACCTATTTTTGATGCCTCAACAATCATAGATTGTCCAACTATTCTGTAACTAAAAGATTGTTGTTTCTGAGGGTCATGTTCTAATAGTAAACCTGCGCGTCTACTGTGAAAACCGCCTTTTGATCCACGTATTGCCAAATCAGGTGGCTTACCACCATCTCTTAAAACCATGCAAGAACGATTGAGTGAGGGGGATGTCGCCTTACATCATGTATTGCGCTGTTACGCTTACTCACTGGATCTTGCATGGTTTTAAGTGATCGTAGTACCCCCCCAGGACCATGATTAAAGGCGTACCCTGGGCTTTGAAGCGTAAGCTGAAGATGCAAATATGAAAAACGCTCGGACGATGAATAAAAATGAGTATCGTCTAGTGGTTCAGTGGTTTCAGAGTAATCGGCTGTGACAGACGGATGGACAGACAACCGGGTGATCCTATAAGGGTTCCTTTTTTTCCTTTTGAGGTACGGAACCCTAAAAATGAGTATCGCCTAGTAAATTGTTTAACAAATTGATCGGTTTAGATCAATATAATGATGATACTTACTTAAATTGTATACCCGCTAAAATATTTAGCACTTTAACGCCCTGTGTGTCTATTTCTATAAAATTGGACTGTTTGATAAATACTATCCCATGTTCAGTAAGATGTTGCTCTAAATGTGTTTCATCTGTCTCAGTTATACCCTAGAAGCAAATAGGATAAACTAATTAGATTTATTATATAACTAGCTGTTGACAGAGTGGTACTCGGTTTTATATACAAAGAAATGGAACTATAGGTTTTCTCGCACCAAAAAGTAGCCATGTTTAAGGTGATACCTCGGTGAACACTAGCGCCACCGTCATTTAAAAATCATTACTCACTGAAAACACAAGTTATCAAAAATTCCTCTGCTGTAATTATGGTTCTGAAGTTAATAGTTCCATATAGTTACAAATTGCAAAACTGCTAAAAGTGGCCGTTTTAAGCAATAATGCAATTTGTAACTATAGGGAATTATAATTTAATAATCTATTATGTTTAAAATTAACTTCAGATCCAGAACCTTAATTACAGCAGAGGAATTTTTGATAACTTGTGTTTTCAGTGAGTAATGATTTTTAAATGACGGTGGCGCTAGTGTTCACCGAGGTATCACCTTATAAGCCTCTGCACAGAAAATATATAATAGAATGGTGGCGGGTCCTCTAAGAAGTAAATTGTCGCTAGGTGTTATAGTTCCGGAGATAACACACTTTATGGTTCTGTCCGAACCAGAAAGTGAGCTTCCTGGCTCTCTGCAGGCTAGTTGACTTGTATTTTGTTTAAAATACCTATTTTTTGTCTATTTTTTAGATTGAAACCATTTTTCTATATTTTACCAAGCCCTCTAAAGGAGCAAAATTTAATTACAAAAATTCACTTAAAATCCTATCGAAAACACCGTCGGCCATTTTTGCAGTTTTGTAACGTATTTATTCTGTAAGGTGCTATTTTTGACTTGATTCTCGGCAAGAACCACAGAGTCCCATGAAAATCATGCGATTTCGCAGTTTTGTCGAATGAAAATCTTTCGTATTACTCATTCATTCATTTCGTGTAGGTGTCATGGTTGAATTACTGAATTTGAACCAAAGAATTTATATATAACACTAGAATGCTTACGGAGGACAAAAGCAGTTCCCGAAATAATACCTAAAGTTTGTAGGTATCTCTTTCTAGTAAGTTGTATAATATTCAAGAGGAAAAGGGACACCTACAAATTTTGGACCTTTTGACGTGACAACGTCTTAAATTAGGTTGCGGCTGGGAGTCACTTATGAAAAAGTGTAACGCTCGGTAACGTTACGATGCGCTCACAATGAGAGCGAGTGAGAGGCACGCGTCCCCTAAGAGCGAGAGAGACAGTCTCAAAGTCGTTGTCACGTAAAACTTTCGCCCGTATACCGACTTTACAGGCAACCAATTTTTTCTGGAACGTTAGGTATTTGTATGTAGGCTTTAAAGAAAAATCAACTTTGCAGTAGAGTAATAAGGATTAATTTTGAATGTTGTTTTTTGCGATTATTATTATTCGTAAGCATTCTAGTGTTGTATATAAATTCTTTGATTTGAACTAATGAGAGAAGTCAAAAATAGGTCTGAACGACAGTTTACCGAAATAGTTGCGTCACGTCATGGCGGTTGATGGCCGGCCCGCGTTTTGACAGTTCCGAATTTTAAGTAAATTTGAAATTATAATGCCATCTTGCATTTTTATTAGGGAAGATCGATATATTTCGGTTTCGTGGGTCAAATACTGTAAGAAATAAACATTTGTTGCATCAAAATTGATTACGAGTCAAGTAGCCTATTAGCAAGAAGCCTGTAAAAACTGTCCGAGACACAACGTATCACACTAGAGAAACAGAAAATTTGCGTATTTATTTATTACTACAACAATAGAAATAGATTATAGTACTGGAGGTAGAAGTAGATAACATCTATGGTAGATACACCCACCTGCAATTTGCAAGATGTTGCGCCAGTTGTTTCTAATTGGGTGACTAAAATGTAGTGCATGGTAGAAAACTTGAATGGTATTGATAATATTGCAATAACCATGCATTTTATACTTCAATATTATCTAATATGGAAGTGGTCACCAATGATAAAACATGTTCATGAAACAAATTTTATTGATAAATTTAAGTACATACATAGTTAAGTACTTAATTTTTTTGTTCACACTGTTTTTCTTTTACATTGAAGTAAGTACCTGCAAAAAAATAACGCCCAATTAAAATGTTTTGAAATACTATTTTTTTATTTGTTATTAGATTTTTATGTCAGATTACTATTCATCTTCAAGAAATTTCAGATATATGCTTGTCTTTTAAAAAATCATCATTTTCTTTTGAACAAACGTTGTTTATTAGGATTGATATTGCAGATTCCTAAGTCATAAAATGGCAATGATATAAAGTTTTAAATTGTCTTTATTTTAAGACTAGCTTTTGCCTGCCGCTCCACCCGCGTTGGACTCGGCTATATCAAAGAAAACATACATACAAACTATATCGCGCCCACAAATAGCCTATGTTTGACCCCAAATTTGATCAAAATCGATCCAGTCGTTTCGCATATATTATAGTATGGATATGGATGTAACTTACATTTTTTTTTTCCAGCCTAAGTGCACAGGTGTTGGCGTGGGTGCAAACTTGAGCTTTATCACTGCATATTAGGTTGCATGATGCAACTTGCGTAAAAGCAAGTTTGTCTCCACTGCAACAAAAAAAAAAAAAAATTATTAATTGTTTCCCGCGATACGTGATTAAAATATTATTTTAAAATTAATCAGTTGTTACCATATACCATAGTTTCCCCACGATTTTGTGAGACAGGGATAACTAAGTGATTCATCATTATAAAGGTATGTATTACAATACTTTGGGATCTCATCTTTTTTTACCAGCAAAACATATTATTATTAAAGACAACCAAGATTGGAAGAATTGTACACGAGAACATAAAGTAAGTACAATCTAAAGAGGATGTTTTATCAGAAAAATTCTTCAACTATTACATACCTTGTGAAGATATTGCTGATAAAGCCCACGTTTCATCTCATCCTGAAACAATAATATCATGAATTAATTTAAATATAATTTGACCTGTTTAATTTTGACTTGAATCTTTTTTATCAGTTGTTACCATACCATAGTTTTCCCCATGGTTTTGTGAGACAGGGATAACTAAGTAATTCATCATTTTAAAGTATGATATGTATTTGAAAATCTTTAAGGATTTCATAGTTAAAACCATGAAATCCTTGAAAGTTATAAGATGAATCTTATAACCAACAAAACACAGGTACATATTTAAAATAGTTTTTGGTATATTTAGACTACAATTGAATTAATAAATTGTATAAAAAAATAATAAAGAAAAAATATAGAAAGCAACTACTATTACAATCTAGAATATATTACAAAAATTCTTACTTGGTTAAAATTCTGCATCCATTTACGTAGACATGTTTTATCTAATTCTGAAACAATAAAATCAATAATTAATTTTAGTAAGATTTGACCTACTTATTTGTCTTAAATAATTTTTATCAGTTGTTACCATACCATATTTTTCCCCATGGTTTTGTGAGACAGGGATAACTAAAATTTATCATCACAATTTTTATTTTTTATTTATAATATTTACTAAATAAAAATTAACTTACCAATAATAAAATACACTGGAAACTTATAGACTTATTGTGCATACTTGTCCAGCATTGCTTTATTTGCATTGTCACCTTTTCTGTTGAATAAACAAAATAAAGATAAGAACTATTTACATATAAATACAATTATTAATTCGAAATAAAATAATCAGTAAATATATTTAGCATCAAAATATTTTATGATATATGCTTGTGTAAAACATCATTTAAACAGATTGAAATTATAAATACTATTAAAACAAATACATACCTAGCAACAAAATACTTGATTGCTTCTACTGACAGCTGCTGGAATAAATAAAAATAAGATATAAAATATCTTAAATATTTCACTTGATGGGAATAAATTATTTTAGAAATCAGAAAATCAATCAGCATTGTAATATCAGACTGGGGCGATATGGGATCATCATTAAAGTGCAATTGTTTAAATCTTTTAAATTCATATGTTTAATGCATAAGTGTTTTGTAAATCTTACCAAAAGAAATCTCAGGGTGGACACCTTCCAAAAACTTAAATCTCCAGCCATTACAAGATTTCTCAGATTAATTCTGACAGTCATGTTATTCACTGCATAAAAATATTTTATGATATATGCTTGTGTGAAACATCATTAAACTGATTGAAATTATAAATACTTCAGAATGATTACTTCTCTTGTCAGCTGCTGAAATAAATAAAAAAATAATATAAGAAATATCTTAAAATTTTTTCTCGGAGATGGGAATACATTCTTTTAGAAATCAGAAAATCAATCAACATTGTAATATCAGACTGGGGCGATATTAGATCATCATTAAAGTGCAATTGTTTAACACTTTCGCGGACAGTAAACGAGATAACAATAACAGTTAACTGTTATCTACGCCGAGAGGCGTTACTGTCAGCGAAAGTGTTAAAACTTAAATTCATATAACAGTGTTTTGTAAATCTTACCAAAAGAAATCTCAGGGTGGACACCTCCCAAAAACTTAAATCTCCAGCCATTATAAGATTTCTCAGATTAATTCTGACAGTCGGTGTTATTCACTGCAAATAAAAAACCTACACTTAATATATAAACATTATCAGACTGATGAATTCAAGAAAAGTATGTTGATTTTCAGTAAAGATCAATCATCAGTTTTTCAGATAGGGGCGATACAAAACGTCATCATTATTTAATAGATGCTAATTAGACGATATAATTATGTAAGTAATAAATAAACCAAAATAAATGTCTATATATTGAATTAACAAAATATTAAGTGTATAACGGTCAGAGTCCAGAATACTTACTGTAATGCGGTCCTGTGGGGTATACAGGACCGCATTACAGTAAGTATCCCGCTATCCTTCCGTCTTGGACGCCGACGGCTTGTCGCCGCCGGCTCGCGGGTTGTCAATGTCAATCGAGTTGACAAATTTTTTATCTCGGTCTGTAAATTTTTGCCGCTTGTGCGGGACAATAAGTTTGTTCGTTTTTATATATATGTTAGAAATTAATAAAGAATAAACCTTAAAAGTGTAATTTCATGATTTTTGTAAAATAACTTACAATATAGATGACTGGCTGGTAGTAATCAAGATTATTTTTTTTTCATGAATATGAATACACATTCATATTCTTGACTGATTTTCTTACTTGTCTTCCAAATAAGCTTACATTTTCTGAAAAAAATGATCTAAGTAAATAATGTAAACTTACACCAATATGCCATATTTTTCGAAATTTTAATTCAGTAATATCAATCATCAGAAGTCAGATAGGGGCGATACAAATAGTCATCATAATAATCTACTATTGAAAATCATAAATTATTTCTTCAGTAGGACGGACTTCAGGTTAGGGTGAATCCATTTACCCACGCATGGAAGTGCATCTAATCTTAGGATTTTTTAAGGGAGAATAATAATAGGTGTAGCTTGGAGCCACTTTTCAAAATTTTTGTTTTGGACAGAAGAAAATATCTATTTAGCTTACCTTATACATGAAGTCGTAGTTCTTCTTAATGTGCAAAAGTTGAGAACTATTCTCAAATAGTTTTGTGAAGCACAGCATCTGCAATAAGATTTATGATATAGAACAAAAAATATTATATTTTTAGCTAAAAGTGCCATTGTTTTGTTTGTCACAATCAACCCTTGGTGGTATGGCTATTAAACAATACCTCCTACACAGATTGTGATAATGTTCCTAACCAGAGTCACGCATGCCATTTGATGATGTGCATACATCGGCTTTGGTAGGGTAAAATAAAGTCTGACTCGCGCAATAAGGGTTCCAGACTATTATAAAAAATTGGACAAAAATTTTTCGGATTCATTTCGCTAGTATTATTGACGCCAATTTTTTTTTACATTCTATCTCGAAGATAACATCATTAGCTAGATGCTTCGCGCGGCGCTTATTATTCAAGTTGTACCGCATTTTAAATTTTGACAACCCAAAAGGGTGTGCGGGATAATACAAATCAGACTTTATGGAGGGTCATTGGTTAGTGATGAGCTTGCGATCCCGAAAATAAACATAAGCTAGCATTCGACTTACGAACCCTTTGACACTCAAGACTAAAAAAACACAGTTGTTGTATGGAAGCCCAACATTTATTTTATTCCTTTTTTAGTATTCGTTGTTATAGGGGCAACAGAAATGTATCATCTGTAAAAATTTCAACAGTCTAGCTATCATGATTCATGAGATACAGCCAGGTTACAGACAGCAGTTTTAGTAATAGGATACCATTTTTACCCTTAGGGTACGAAATTGAAATGTGTACAGACTCATGGACCATTGCCACATTTATTTTGTATGTCTTATACTATAGACACTAAGGATAAAAACATTGATTTAAATTAAGATAGATATGAAACATACCATGTCCTGAACTCCTTGCCCACTGAGATCACATTCATATTGTGGCACCCTAAATACAAATGACCAAATTAATAAAAAGTTACAAAGTCATAAGTGAATAAAACTAAAATAATTTATCAGTAAAGCGGTAATGTTGAAATCAAAGAGATCATACGAACGAGACTATTTTTTTATATTCATCATATAACAAACAAAAATCCAACATAAGTAAAACATTACAAAGAAAAGAAACTTACAATTCATCATAATTGTGAGCAATCTGTCAATTGAAGATTGTATCTTTTATTTTCATTAGTCTTGAAAACATGTTAGATCCACATTGCCATATGAATCTGGCTTATTCTGCAAAGAGAATAATATATACATACACTAAAGTAGATAAAGGAGTAAACACAGTATAGTGGATGACAATGAAAAATAAAGCTTTGTCACACTACACCCTTGGAGAAGTTGTTATAGTAACAACTTCTCTTACACAGAGTGTGATTATGTTCCTAACCAGAGTCACACATGACAGAATAGGCTGATCATGCATCGGCTTTGGTAGGGTAACAATGGTATCTTCACGACAATGAATAAACATGACAAGGTTAAAATAGACCTTACAAGTTGACACATTTACCCCATTGTTCAAATAGTTCAACACATACAATTGTATGCATTTAAGCAAGTTGTAAGCAAAACAAACTAAATAAATATATATTATACATTTAATGTTAGACTCACCTGTTAAATTATGTGTAGAATCCCCTGAATATCTGCAAGAAAACAAGTACTAATTTTAGACAATATAAATACAAATATTTCATGGTAAAGATTTTTGGGTTGATCAGTAAAGCGGTAAACTTTTAATCATTGATTCATACGAACGAGACTAATTATAAATTCATCATATGGGAAAAGCTTGAAACAAAAATTTTGACTTGACAAAGCATGAATTTATTAAAATTATACACAACTAACCTTGTTTAGATAATAGGTGCTCACATGGCTCTGCACTGTAAAATAAAACAAATTGAGTAAAAAAACACACTACATGTTCTACAAAACTCAAGAAACTCACCATTTAGACTGAATGGATAGTATTTTAGGATTATTTATAACAAAGAATAGCTTAAAAGTAATTCTTTATTTAGATCTGTCCTTGTCACTCTTAACTTTCAGACACAAAAGAATTACTTCTTCGCGGGTTTCTTGGCTGCAGGCTTTTTAGTGCGTGGCTTCTTTGCTGGCGTCTTGGGGATCCTCTTCTTGCCAAAGGTGCCAGCCCGCGCCGCCTTCACCTTCAAACTCTTGAACACCGCGGTCCTGGCGCGGTTCCTCTTTACACGTGCAGATGTCAATTTGAACCTGTCATAGTCTGTCATCTGAGCGCGTTTTTCTTTGTTAGCTAACTTCTGTGACCATTGGCTTTCTGTCCATTTTTCGTTCAGTTTAGCCTCCGTCCACGCTTTTCTTACGATCCGTGTAGGTGCTGTAAAGGGGAACTTCAGTCGGAACTTAGTAAGGTGCAACTGGTTCAAGCGGATTTGTTGTCTTGAAACACCGCTTCCGGGGCCATCTACAAGCGCTCGAGTCTGATCAATGACGTCAACCACGCTGACCAGCTTTCCCTTCAAGGGTCCATCAGCTACCAGGGCGACCCGCCCTGGTTCTACGAATCGCGCGAACGGCATGACGTCCTAAAAGAAAATTTAGTTTATGCTTATTTACCTTTATACATAGATCGTCACACGATTCACAATTATTTCCTAAAAAAACAAACAACGAGTGCAAGTGGTAGGTTACTTTGACGCTAACCGACACAAAACTATAGAAAATAAATAAATAATAGAAATAATACACAGAAATAAGTTATCACTGATATACACGGGCAGGTCACAAATTATTTCTTAAAAAAAGCACGTCCTAATCGGCGATTCAGAACGATAAAATTTATGCTAACCTCTCAACGTCCTAACACAGAAAAATTAAACACGAAAAGAAAGAGACGTTGACATGACATGCATGACATGATGACAGAACAGACCACAGAATATTCAAGATCCCAACTTCCTCTTTTTTTTTTTGAATAGTTTTTACGGCCATGGAAACTAGTCCATTAAGGCCTTTCTTGAATATATTAATCTTCTTCTGGTGGATTACCACCATCTCTTAAAACCATGCAAGATCCAGTGAGTAAGAGGGATGTCGCATTACATCTTGTATCGCGCTGTCTCGCTTACTCACTGGAACTTGCATGGTTTTAAGAGACGGTAGTAACCCCCTAGTCCTACTTTAGTCAGTCAAGTCAAAAAAAGTCAAGTCAGTAGTCTAGTTCAGTCAAGTAAGTAAGTCTAGTCAGACAGAGGGCTAAGTGAAGCGGCGGAAAAATTTCACTTAGCTATAAATTGGAGATTTTGGTTACAAAGATAAAAGTCACGTAACCGACACTGTACCACTTCCCAACACTCACGCTTGTTCACGAACACTTTGCGAATAATAATCCACCAATATTATGCACAAATACTCGAAAAAACCTAAGTTTTGGAAATTAAATACAGCGCGGACATTGTAACAATTTTCTTTCCCTCCAAAAAAAGATCCCAACTATCATTGATAGTTGGGATCTTTTTTTAATATTGGTGGATTATTATTCGCAAAGTGTTCGTGAACAAGCGTGAGTGTTGGGAAGTGGTACAGTGTCGGTTACGTGACTTTTATCTTTGTAACCAAAATCTCCAAGTTATAGCTAAGTGAAATTTTTCCGCCGCTTCACTTAGCCCTAGGAGTGTTCACAACGGCTATATTTTGCCAACGCGTTATTTCGTTACGCTATTTATTTTACACTTAATATTTTTTAAGCTTTAATATTTTTTAAGTGGCTTTAATATATTGTAACGAAATTTCGTAGAGCATTGGTTGCGATAACGTCGACTCGTTACAAAGTTCGCTACTGAGTGTTGAATAGTATAACTCAATTGAATATTTATTAGAAATATTTTATATTAAAATTTCGTACAACGTGAGTTGCAATAATAGTTGACTCGTGACGGTATATGCTACTGAGCGTATGTTAGATGTTAAGTAATAAAACTCAATGATATAAATACGATACAAGGAGTTTGGAACAATATGGTATTATTTTAAATAAAATTAAAAATGGCATTCTAAACATGATTTATTTTGTCAAATTAAATACTCATAAAACTTTCCTTCGTACTTATTACAGGCTTAGGACTGTCCGGCTTAATTTTTAACAAATAGGTAACATTATTTAGATTTAGGTTATTAAGTAAAAAATGTGTTCTAAAGTAGTAACGTTATGTAAGCCAGTCGTACTTAAAAGTTCATTGATTTTATATACAATTTGTATTTACACATTTACAGCATAATAAGTTAAGTTTTTGTAACTTGGGTATTATTTACAACTAAGTAATTATTTTATAATAATACACTACTTATAATCTATAATAACTATATTAACAAATATCTACAACTACTTTCTTGAAATGTGACTTTAAACCACCTTTAAACAGTTCGATATTGCACGAAATGAAACAACACACTCATTACCTACATAACGCATCGAACGAACGAACTGATTGAATATGAAAAAATATATATTACTATTATATTTGTATGACAAGGATGCAGTTATAATATTTATTATGACTCTATCTTGCTCTTGTCCATTACAAAAATTTTACAACAGTAACGACATCTTTTGTGTAATCCTTAAACCACTTCATAAGACTAGACGTCTCAAAGTTTAATTTAATGGCTGCCATTGAAATTTTAGATACTAGTTTACGCAAGCTATGATAGATGGCGCTGTTTACATTTATAGTAAAATAAAATAATTAAAATAATATTAAGGTACTAATATAGATTATTTAAATATATTTGTTCATTTGAATAAAAAATAAAATTAGTAATATTTATTCTGCTACGTTATATATCGAACTAACACCCTTAACTACAAAGAATTTATAGATTTTGACACTGTAAATGCAACCAACTTTTTTTTTTAAATAGGTTTACGGCCTTGGAAACAAGTCATTTAAGGCCTTTTTTTATTATTCTTCAGGTGGCCTACTATCATCTCTAAAAACCATGACCTGAAATCCACCAAGCCACCAGTCCTACTAGTCAGAAAGTCAAGTCAAAAAGCTGTCTTTCCTTTAAAGTAAAGTAGGTGCTTTTATTGAGGTCCAGGTGGCCTACTACCATCTCTTAAAACCATGCAAGATCCAGTGACTAAAGGAGATGTCGCCTTACATCATGTATTGCGCTGTCCCAACAAACATAAACAGAAGGAACAAGAATCCGCGCATAGTATCTCCTCCCTAGTCTGTGATTCCGCGGCAATTTCAACTTTTAACTGTTTTGTCGTAGTTGCCTAGAAACCAAAGAATGTAAATATCAAACATAACAATTTGTGATATAAGACCAAGGGTAGTTTCAAAGGTTATACTAAATATGAGACTAAAGTATTCAAGAACGTTTATAGAAGCGCAGGTAAAAGGTTTTCGTAAATGTTTTGTTTCTCACATCAACAAACATTCCTCTGTCGAAAGTTGGCAGGAATTTAGATATTTTGATCCATGCAGCACAAATGCCAAGTTCTCAAAATGATGTTGATTTTAGACAAATGATGATATCTATTTTATGAATAGGGTTGTGAAAGTCCCATTGCTGATCTAAGCTGGTCGCCGAACAATGTGAAGCTTGCGGTCGCAACTTGCGAGCGGGTAGTAATGTTATATGATCGTGATGGAGTTCGACGTGACAAATTCAGCACTAAACCGGCTGATGCAGCTGCTGGGAAGAAATCTTACGTTATTACGAGTATGTATGTGGTGTTGTCTCTATTTTTGTTTTTAATAATTTCATGATCTTCATGTTGATGCAAAAAGTCCACTGCAAGTCCACTGATGGACTATGATCATTCTACTTTTAGATTGATTTGCGGCCCTATATACTGCCTCCATAATCCAGTGGTTAAGGCGTTTCTGTAGACCCGGGGGTCGTTTATTCGATTTCCACGGGAAGCATACTTTGTTTAGTTGTTTCCTTTCCAGTTTGGTAAAGGCATTGCAGGCTTGAATCACCTGATTGTCTGATAATAAAGATGATTCCGTGCTTCAGAAGGGGCACGCTAAGCCGTTGGTCACGGCTGCCATCTGGTAGTCGTTATGATAGTAACGAAGCAGTCTTATATTTCTATAATCTTTATCCTTTTAAAACCTAACCTAACATCCACGTGTCTCACTCCGCGCGGTACGTAAGATCCAGTAAGTAAGATCCATCAGATCGCGTGATTTATAAATACGAAAAGTGATAACTGATAGATTTTTGTAGTGTGACGGGAGCGATAGGGATATGCTCAACCGCCACAAAAGGAAGATCTTCCCGCCAGGCTAGGGTGTTATGCCTAGGGAACCGCGGCTCCGACGATGTCTTGTCGGAGGTTGTATTTATGCTCCAATCCGTAGAAACTTTGCAAGCGCGATAAAATTACTATGAAAGTCTAAAGACTTTCATAGTAATTTTTCTATTTTGTATGCAAGCTCGATTTTTTTCGCTTTTAACGCCATCTGTTGTGCTTCTTTGGTAGTTGTTTGTTGTTGTGGCGCTAGTGTCGCCACAGATTCTTTTTCAACTGAACTGAACATCCAGTGTCTGACATCGAGATGTAGACCACACCCAGTGTCTGATTGCGAGATGTTGACCACATCCAATGTCTGACATTGAGATGTAGACCACATCCAGTGTCTGACATCAAGATGTAGACCACACCCTGTGTCTGACATCGAGATGTAGACCACATCCAGTGTCTGACTCCGTGATGTAGACCACACCCAGTGTCTGACATCGAGATGTAGACCACGCCCAGTGCTGACTCCGAGATGTAGACCACACCCAGTGTCTGATATCGAGATGTAGACCACACCCAATGTCTGAAATTGAGATATAGACCACACCCAATGTCTGACATCGAGATGTAGACCACACCCAGTGTCTGACTCCGAGATGTAGACCACACCCAGTGTCTGACTCCGAGATGTAGACCACACCCAGTTTCTGACTCCGAGATGTAGACCACACCCAGTGTCTGAAATCGTGATGTAGACCACACCCAGTATCTGACTCCGAAATGTTGACCACACCCAATGTCTGACATTGAGATGTAGATCATACCTAGTGTCTGACATCGACATTAGTCCACACCCAGTGTCTGACATCGAGATGTTGACCACACCCAGTGTCTGACACCGAGATGTAGACCACACCCAATGTCTGACATCGAGATGTAGACCACACCCAGTGTCTGACATCGAGATGTAGACCACACCCAGTACCTGACTCCGAGATGTAGACCACACCCAGTGTCTGACATCGAGATATAGACCACACCCAGTGTCTGACTCCAAGATGTATACCACACCCAGTGTCTGACTACGAGATGTAGACCACACCCAGTGTCTGACTTCGAGATGTAGACCACACCCAGTTTCTGACTCCGAGATGTAGACCACACCCAGTGTCTGACATCGTGATGTAGACCACACCCAGTATCTGACTCCGAAATGTTGACCACAACTAATGTCTGACATTAAGATGTAGACCACACCCATTGTCTGACTCCGAGATGTAGACCACACCCAATGTCTGACATCGAGATTTTGACCGCACCCGGTCTCTGACTCCGAGATGTTGACCACACCCAATGTCTGACATTGAGATGTAGATCATACCTAGTGTCTGACGTCGGTCGACATATAGACCACACCCAGTGTCTGACCCCGAGATGTAGACCACACCCAGTGTCTGACATTGAGATGTAGACCACACCCAGTGTCTGACATCGAGATGTAGACCACACCCAGTATCAGACTCCAAATGTTGACCACACCCAATGTCTGACTTCGCGATGTAGATCATACCTAGTGTCTGACATCGACATTAGACCACACCCAGTGTCTGACATCGAGATGTTGACCACACCCAGTGTCTGACACCGAGATGTGGACCACACCCAATGTCTGACATTGAGATGTAGACCACACTCAGTGTCTGACATCAAGATGTAGACCACACCCAGAGTCTGACATCGAGATGTAGACCACACCCAGTGTCTGACATCGACATGTAGACCACACCCAGTGTCTGACTCCGAGATGTAGACCACACCCAGTGTCTGACATCGAGATGTAGACCACACCCAGTGTCTGACATCGTGATATATAGACCATACTGAGTGTCTGACTCCGAGATGTAGATGTTTGTTGTAAGATGATAATTATGTAACTAAGTATATGTAGAATTAGTAGCAACATAAAATTATATGTCGTTGCAGGTATTTGTTTCAGTGAGAACTCAGAATTGCTAGGTATAGCTCAGAGTGATAACATGGTGTTCGTATACCGTGTCGGTGCCGACTGGAGCGGGAAGAAGGTGATCTGCAACAAGTTTCCACTCACTGGGTCGCCAACTCACCTGCTGCCTGGTGACAATAGCTTTTATACGGGAACAACAGACGGAAAAATTAGGTAAGATTTTTCCGGCAGCTTTCGCTAGATGGCGTTGTAAGTACATAGATGCAAATTATCATACCTAACGCTAGCTATGCCCGCGACTTCGTCCATGTGAAATTTAACAAAGAAGCTATTTTTCAAATCACGGTTTTTTCAAAATTTCCAAAATAAATGTAGCTAATTTACTCTTTATTTCATCAGCTATCTACTAGTGAATGTCCCATCAAAATAGGTCCAGTCGTTCCAGAGATTAGCTGGAACAAACAGACTGATAAAAATTCTAATAAATTTTATATTTGTATATATACCGGTATAGATCCAAATGAATCTGTTATTTTGATAAAACAAACAGACACAGATAAATTAAAAGGTGAAAAAAGGAGTACTTATGTATTTTCTATACAATTTTGTTGGCAGTCAAGCATACAGCCCGCGAAAGATGGGCGCGCGGTCACCATAACCTATTTTTCTAGAAATCTTTCAATGCGTCTGTCACCTTTCAATTCAGTTCTAATAAAAACTATCGTACATTTAGGTCCTTGGATTGCAAAAGTAACAAGAGTTCCAGTATTTGGACGGCATCAGCATGTTGCGTATCCCTCGCCCGAGGTAGCGAAGGCACCTTGGCGTCGGGGCATATCGATGGCACGCTATACCTGAATGGACGACTTCTATTGAAGTATGCCTTGCCTCCGACTGCACTCATGCTGCTCCCGCCTTACGTGAGTTCTCTTAATTAAGATTTGTTGCACTGCAACAGATTCAGTGATTTGATCTATTGTAAGAACAACACGTGTTACCTACGTTACGACACACTTCTAAAAATCAGAGAAAGCCCACAAATTGCCGACCTTTCAGAGCATGCAAAATCTTTTAACGATTTTTTAACTGTTGGTAATCACCAAGTGTGAAAATATTGCATCTTCAGCTTACGCTTCGGAGCCCAGGGTACGCTTTTAATCATGGTCCTAGATTTGGTGGTACAGGTAATGTACAGGTACAGGTGGTAATTATAATAATGGAGCGACTGCCGTCTGACCTCCATTGCCCTTTTTACAGGGAAACTAGACCAATAGGAATATGATCCAGGGTTTATTTTTGGCCGACAATGTCATAATATTTAATAGACACAGCCTAACGTCTGCCAATTAGCAATGAGCTAATCCTGGGATCAATGACTTAACATTCCTTCCGAATCACGGAAGAGTTTAAGATAGAAGTGCCATTCGTGGCGACCAATCCAAGTTAGGCCGCGCTCGCAATCGCGTGACACGCGCTGTCGTCACAAACACGCATGCTACGCTATAATAGACTATAATCGAGCTTCTCTATATTAATATTTTGTATGATTCAGTTAATAATAGGGGCTTGCGACGGACGCGTGTCGGTGTACGAGGCGCAGCGCGGAGCACTGCTTCGCAGCGTGGAGTCGCCGCTGCCGCCCGACCGCCGCGACCTTATTGCTGCGGCGCCTAGCCCTTCGGGACAGGTGAATCTTAATCCGCACTATATTTTTCTGTTTTCCTAATGGTTGACTGGGAGAGAATGCTTTTAGTATAGGCCGCCGATTGTATTTTGTTACTTGTGGTACAATAAAGATTCAAAAATAAATAAATCTTGATTTGATTGACGGGTGTTGTCAGACACTCGATACAAACCACTTAGTATATCTTTCTCATTCGTATCGTGTGTCTGCGTTTCATCATTCTTCAGAAAGAGATATCTTTCTAATATATGAACTCTTTATAATATAAAAACTTCTGAGGTCTGGGTAGCTCAATCTTTGTTGCTTGCAAACGATTTGACCGCATCTTCATAACGTTAGTAAAGTCGGTGGGGTGCTTTTACTCTCCTCCCTTTTATAGTATACTATTTCTGTGTTTTCATTTTTGTTTCATTGTTGCATTACGTCATTTACTTTTTGCTAATTTCCAGACAGTTGCATTCGGCGTTTTTGATGGGTGTCTTGTTGGTGAATTGAAGGAGTCTGGCAGCCTGGAGTTATCTTTAGTGCAAATTCCTAACTTGTACGCAGCACGTTCAGTTGCGTGGAGCGGCGATGGGACTAAACTTGCGATCGCTTCTCAAACCGGTGCCGTTATACAGCTTGAAGCTGTGTTGAGGTGAGAAACATTTATGTATATTTCATTTCAATTTAACAAACTATTGCAATAACTATTTTAATTTATACAATAATGCATTACTCGAACAAACTAAAATAGACAATTCAGACTGATTCAAATGTTGTAAACTTTTAGAGCTATATTCACTCTGTAATTTGATTTTAACGTAGGTACTAAGGTATTGATATATTTTTAGTAACTGTCATCGCTAGTCACATTTATACTATATATAAACTTATATTCTTGTAATATTTTTCTCTGCTACTAATTCAACTTTTTAACATTGGTATGGTTTCCCTGTAAAAACGATTGCAAAGTCAGACTTCGATTCCAATGACGCCATATCTAGAATCTTAAAGCATCTTTTTAAGCTCTGAAACATAAGCTAAGGATGCTACTGGGCAAAGAGCTCGGATGAAAAAGAACATCGCTGCACAGGAGGTGGGTTTGGCGCGACACAGTAGAAGTCCAGCACGTGAGCCCCAAGCAGCTGGTGCTGTCGCGGTTGGCGCGGGATTCCCCGCCTCTGACAGTCACGTCCAAGTTGGCGCCCGATATATTCAACGTGCGTTTTATAGGTAATATTTACAGTTAAAACCTTTTTTGGCACAATTGTTTATTTTTTGTGAACTAGGATGTACTTATCAATTGATACGAAATTACTTGCCAATTGTTTTGTTTTCTTAGGTAACGACTGGTATGCTGTTTGTCGGACTAGTAGTACGCTCATTTTGTGTGACATTGCACGTGGACTGACCAGTGAGGTTTGTACTTTACCATTATTTGCTCCTATTAATCTTTACTACATAGGTTGTTTCAAATCTACATTATATATTGCCAATTATGCAGGTAGAGTTGTGATAGCGACGACTTTTTTATAGCCCCACTGCTGGGCAAAGTCTCTCTTGTCTTCCACGCGTCTCGGTCACTCGCCGCTTGTGCCATTCACTCTCGAACGTGTCCAGGTCATCCCGCCATTACTTGCGTGGTGCCCTACGGTCTACGGCCTTCTGGAACCCAGGATGTTGCTAGTCTTGCCCATCTATCTGGAAGCATGCGGCAAACATCTCTAACCCATTCCCACTTCAGCATGGTCACTTTAGATTGGATAGATAGGTACAATCCTAAATGTGAATTGTAGGAATTCGAAAGATATATTTATTTTGGCCCATATTACCGTGTAGGCATTATTAAGGTCTGCATTATGTAACAAATGACTAGAACTTTAGGCAACTATTAAACTGTAGATTCCTTGGGCGGGCGGCGGCGAGCGCGTGTACGCGGCAGTGGGCGGCGCGTGCTTGCTGTCCCGCGCCGGGGAGCTCAGCGTGGTGGAGTACGGGCTGGACAGGGTGCTGCACACTGTGAGAGTTCATCTGCATGTCTAGCTCCTGTGGGACCAGTTAAATCCATTTAAAGCTACATTGTAGGGGGAATGATCTTGTCCTACACGGGTGATATGATGATGGGAGTCGAAGGTTTATCACTGATTTTAAATAAAACCGCCTGAATAAGAGTATTAAAAATGGACTGAATTTATTGACCGATACTTATCGACTCGATACATATTACAACGTAAACGCTCAGTGGGCATTTACATGACCTGCATAAAATTATAGTGTACGATTGCTCCTACATACATTACTTACAAATCATAACAACAGTTTACAGGTTAGATTATTATACGCGCTCTCATGTATCCAGTTTCGTATACCCTATAACACTAACACCAGGTACGCACCGAGCGTGTGAACCCGCACGTGTTGAGCGTTCGCATCAACGAAGGCGCGTCGACAGTCGAGCACACCGAGCGCAAGCATCTCGCGTATTTGTTGGACAGGCAGACGGTGGCAGTGGTCGACCTCGTCACTGGTAAGTGCAACATCTTCTTCTTATTCTTCATCTTCGCCACTTCCCGTTCCGCGGGGTCGGCTTTCCCAATCATGCGGCGCCTCTTGCATCGGTCGAAAGTGTTGTCAGTGTTCTGGCCGAGATTCCTCATGTCCCTTTGGACATTTGTCAACTAGTTTTTTAATTTAGTAAGTGCAACACCGTGGAATTTAATAGTTATTCGAACTTTTAGTGAACCCTCACGTGACATGTATTACACTGACCAAATTAAATCGACAGCCTATCATAACGATCTCGTTATGATCAGCTGTCGACTTGTTTTGGTTAGACAAATGAAACAAGAACTCACAATAGTTAATAATACAATAAAAATAATAATAAAATCACAATACTAATGTTCTATATTCTATGTTTTTTCTTTTGTATATTTTTCTGTGTACATGAATTTGAAAATAAATAAATAGTAAATGCTGCTCTTTAATGCCCAATACTAAACTAATAATATTATTGAGATTTTACGCATACAGGTGTTTTTAGTTGAGTATATAATTAAAGGTGTGCAACTGGGTCAATGGTGGCATGAAGCAAGAATAGACTGGTTGGAGCTCAACGAGAGCAGTCAGCTCCTGTTGCTGCGTGACACAAGACGAAGGCTTGCTCTTTTACGACTGAATAATGGTGAAAAGGTAAGTATAACGTAAACAACAAGCCATAGGAATAAGAAAAATATCAAATTAATTTTATTTACAAATATTTTCTTGGAAATTAACATTTTATACCTAGTTAAATTGAACATTTTAAGAATTTTAATAAAGGAATATATATAAAACAATTGGGACAAAAAAATAAATAAAATACTTAAATAAATTGACTTTTTGTATTTTGTATAATTAATGAAAGTTTAGATATCCAATTTGCCAGTATTAAATCATTCAGAATAAAATAATGTTAACATAATTTGTTTCTGATTGCAATACTAGCAATATCGCAAAACTGTCATCCTAGCAAAAGTACCGAAGGTAGAAACTGACGAATCAGGAAAATGACTAACTAGCGAAATTGACAACCTACCGAAAGTGTCTAGTAAGTAAACTGGTGAATTAGTGAAAATGACTAGCAAGGAAACTGGCCGGTGGTACGCTAACTCCTAAAATATATTATTGATTGGTCTTTATAATATTAAATATATAAACACGACAATACTCAATAACTTGATGATTTTCCTGCAGGAAATTATTGCTAGTGGAGTTGGGTTCGTACAATGGATTGAAAATAGCGACGCGGTAGTAGCCCAAACGCCTACGCATCTTCTCATATGGTAAGTACAGTTTTACTAAGTTAACTTTAAACTTAATGATTAGTTATTCAGGCTCGTAAAAACATTATATAAAATATATGTGTGTGGATGTGTGAACGGCCCTGGATACGAGCCTTTTAGGACCTTTCTGCATGTTTTTATCTTCAGTACAACTTAAGTCTATTCAAGTCTAAACACCAAGTCAGGTGGTCTATTCAAAAGTGAAGCGGTGGAAGAACTACACACTTAACTAATTATCTTGGAGATATTGGTGACAAAGAACGAAATGACTTAATTGAACACTGTACTACCTCCCAACACTCACACTTTTTCACGAACACGGCATGACTAGCTACTCAAACTTATCCTATTAAAGCTTTGTTAAAATGTATACAAATAATAAATACCACAAATACTTTAAAAATTAGCATTTGAAATTTTGAATGTATATTGTTAGGTATAGCGCCTGGGAGCCGGGTAGCGTGGAAATGGCTGAATGCAGCGGAGGGTTGGCGCTGGAAGTGAATGCCAGGAAAGTTATATTCGACGGCGGGCAGCTGCAGCTCGACGAGCATCGGCTGGCGTTCAGTACATGTTACATTTATTATTATTATTTTTTATTAATTAAAATATGCATATTTTTACTGTTCCCGTAAAAGTCTACTAAAGGAAATTAACTAACTAATATAGCGCAGCGACCCAAAGTGAGTCTTGCCCTCCGATAATAAGGATATTCATTACTAAAAGAAACAAAGGTCTAATATTTTCTTATATTCATCTGTCTGACTGGTTTCCAATTTCATTAGCAACAGCACTCCAATGAGGGTTGCCAAGCCAGGCAGACAGGTCATAAAAATAATGTCAACTTTATGTCTTAAGTACCTCATTGAGGGAAAACAATTACGTCATTGTGTTTCATCGGACCATAGACTCTGTACAGGCTTAGGATGTGACCGGGAAAGCACTAAGATGACGATGATGGCTCTAGCATTTACGAGAAGTCATAAAATTAAATATGGATATGTAAGTTCTACGCGTAGTTATTTATCATTATCAGCAGTGCATTTTATATGCTACGACTCGTAGCTGTTTCGTAGATCCTCTACACATTTGTTTGGTTGTTGAATTAAATGATGCGTAATATCACGGTGGTGGAACTAAAATGCTTTGATTGCTTAATATTCCTAGTTCATTAGTATCCTATTTAAGCTATTTTCACACATGATTTTAGATAACGCGCTTCGCAGTGGCGATTTAGTGGGCTGCGCGACATATCTGGATGGCGTTGGTACTAATGCTGATGTGGCTCCTCTATGGAGACAACTAGCTGAAAGAGCGCTCGCTAACGACGATATTCAGGTATATTGATAAAAGGTGAAATGGAAATAGTACATTACTGTCAATTACGTAAATTGCAATTTCGGCCGAGGCTTGTATGGTTCTTTACTTCCTCTGAAATACTCTTGAGACGAAACATCGTATCAAATTTTAAAATGACGTCAACAACAAGTCGGAATTCGCTGTGTTTTTTCTTTCAAACTTTTCGAAATATTTTTAAAAGATAAAAGAACTAATGGTTAGTACCAACTTAACAAAAGTGTCCAGCAATTTCCATTAACGACCGATAGAATAGGTTTTTGTTTTGGTGGACTAGCCAGAGTGAAACTAAAAAACCTAATATATGAAAACGTTTACATTAAAAAACCTCCATTAGCTCCATTGTTGTCTTAGGCCAGCAACAAGTCAATTCACGTATTGTTTATGTTTTTTAATTCCCTGTGTACCACATGATAGTTTCTATATTTTAAAAGATAGAAGCCATAGATATATGAAAAACATGGATACTTGACTAAGTATGATACAGCAAATTTAATGTGCTACGAGTTACGACTTGTGTGCTACGGCACATCCGTAGACCCTCTACAACTTTTTCTCGTTTCTATTGTATCTGAAAAACGCTGTGGTGAATCATTGTACGGTGTAAATATTGACGAAGGTTTATTTTTTCACTGATTGTTAGTTTAGTATTTCTAGGTGTTTTAGTATTTTCTTCGAATTATTCTACATATATAATTTAGTGAAGTAAATTTATTTTGCATGGAACAGCTTGCAGCAAAATGCTATAGAGAAATTGGAGACGAGGCGAGAACATTTTACCTCGACAAGACTGTAGAATTAGCAACAGATGAAGGCCACGGAGATGTTGTTTCAGGTGAGTATATCAGATGACAAGATATATTCGTGTTTTTTTATGATTAGTTATAGCTATATTTACAATACATAAATATACGTGGCGACAGAAGCTATTCTATTTTTTTTGTCGGTTAAAGACTTTATTTGACAAATAGATAACGTAACTACATTCTATATAGGTAAGAAAACCCTTTTGGATAAATTCGATTTCTTCACATGCAGCTGTTGCAATATTATATTGTTATTTTAGGTCTAAAAAGTCCGCTAGTTCGGGCCCGTCTCTCAATTTTTTCTGGAGATCTCGCCACTGCTGAGGAATGGTACGTGAAGAGAGTGTCCCAGCCAGACCTGGCGATCGCTATGTATCGTCAATTCAATCGCTGGTCGGAGGCGATTGCCCTCGCTGAAAGGGTGGATAGAGCATCGGTGAACAGTTTGAAGCAGCAACACATGGATTATCTCACTTCGACAGGTAAGTTGTTATAAATCTCAATAAATCTCAGGTATTATAAATCTTCATCATCGGGCCCTCACTGCTGGGGATCGTGACCACAATGTGCTTCCAAGTTATGCGATCACCAGCGCTATGGACCGCTCTGTAGATGCTGCCCTATATTACGAGTATAAACTACAATAATTAAAAAATAATCTGTAAAAACATTAACATATAGCAAGGTCCTTATTATATAATGAAAGTAGAAAAAGTGTTAATAAAATGTTTGGCCAATAAAGGAAATTTGAAAATTAACCATTCTTTTTATTTTATTTTTTTTATTTTACCTTTTACTTCTATTTAAGGTCGTCTGGGAGAAGCTGGCGCCGCTCTAGCAGCGTCCGGGGACGTCCGCGGCGCCGTGAGGCTGTGGCTGCGAGGAGGACGCGCGCGGCGAGCGGCCGCTCTGCTGCTGCAGCAGCCGGCCTTGCTGAGGGAGGACGAGCTCGTCGACGCTGTTCATACTCAGCTGGTGCAGGTGTCGCTGGTTATCTCACAGTTGATGGCCGTCTGTGGCTGCGAGGAGGACGCGCGCGGCGAGCGGCCGCTCTGCTGCTGCAGCAGCCGGCCTTGCTGAGGGAGGACGAGCTCGTCGACGCTGTTCATACTCAGCTGGTGCAGGTGTCGCTGGTTATCTCACAGTTGATGGCCGTCTGTGGCTGCGAGGAGGACGCGCGCGGCGAGCGGCCGCTCTGCTGCTGCAGCAGCCGGCCTTGCTGAGGGAGGACGAGCTCGTCGACGCTGTTCATACTCAGCTGGTGCAGGTGTCGCTGGTTATCTCACAGTTGATGGCCGTCTGTGGCTGCGAGGAAGACGCGCGCGGCGAGCGGCCGCTCTGCTGCTGCAGCAGCCGGCCTTGCTGAGGGAGGACGAGCTCGTCGACGCTGTTCATACTCAGCTGGAGCAGGTGTCGCTGGTTATCTCACAGTTGATGGCCGTCTGTGGCTGCGAGGAGGACGCGCGCGGCGAGCGGCCGCTCTGCTGCTGCAGCAGCCGGCCTTGCTGAGGGAGGACGAGCTCGTCGACGCTGTTCATACTCAGCTGGTTATCTCACAGTTGATGGCCATCTGGGAGAAGTTGGAGCCGCTCTGGCAGCGTCCGGGGACGCTCCTATCTCCTGGTATCGACGATTGTATCATTTTTTTAAAACTAATGGTCAATGATAAAATAATATGTTTTTTTCCAGGAAGAGTGGTGGGAAATGGCTGGTGAAATATCGGAGAGGAGAGGTGACAGTCATACAGCCATTGAGTATTATGCAAAAGGAAACAACTTCGCTCGAGCAGTGCAACTTGCCAGAGAGGTATGGTTTGAAAATATCTGCGAAATATATATTTTTTTTTTATAATTCACTAAGTACTAAAAGCTAATGATAAATATTTATAAAAAATGTGATCAAATTCTTCTTCTTGCGATGCCATCTTCATAGTAAGTCGGCAAACATTAATTCGATCTGCTCTTTTGAGACAGCCCTAGCCGTTCGGGATAGCGTAGTACTTCTTATGCACCTGTACCATTGACTTCCATGTAGGTACCATTGATTCTCCTTCGTCCAGGCCAGGCCTCCTTTTGCCTTAGATCTTACTTTGCAATTTGTTGGTGTTAATATTGGCTGTCGTGGTGGCCAAAGTATTCTAATTTTTAATTTTTAACATTCTATTTTTAAGTTTCTTGCACGATATTCTAAAACTGTAGCATTACGCACTTTCTGGGCGTCGATTCTGCTAACGTTAAGACAAAATCGTATCAAAATAGTGTTTCAATAGTAGTGCTTTTTACACACTATTTACAAGAGTTATGACAGTATGATGTGATGTGAATTTAGTGTGTGGTGTGATCATCAGAAGTGATATAAAAAAAATATACATTTCTTGTAACTATTAAAGCACTACCATTGAAACACTATTTTGACACGATTGTGATTTAACGTTAGCAGAATCGATACCCTGTACCCATAATTTTGAGATTTATCTGAATTAGGTTTCCATGCTTCTATTACCATACCTACCGTATTTTTCTTTATTCGGTTTATTCTTTTAAACAGACAATACTCATCACCGTTCTGATTCGTAATTTAAGACCCACTTTTAGACTTACTGCTAGAGCAAAGAACCCAATGCAAAAGGTAAAACGCCCTTCTGGCTAGCTCACTTCTGATACCTATCTATCTCTGTTGGGTTTTCTCCTTTGTTATCCACTATTGTGCAAATTTTATACAATTCATGTCCGGTGCATTAAGGCCCTTGGCTGAACGTTGGTATTTGATCACTTTCTTTCCTAAGGAATTTTATACTTGACCACGTGAGTTTCGGTTTCGGCCGAAACTAACCCACGACCGAATATTCGATTTTGGCAGGAAAACCAGTTTCGGTCGGACTCTATTAAAAATACTAGAACAAATCTGAACGTACATACAGGCGTGGCCGTCGGAAGTGACTCGCCTCGAAGGCTGGTGGGGCTCGTGGCTGGTGAGCGCGCGTCAAGCGGGCGCGGCGGTCCCGCATCTCATCGAGGCGGGGCTGACGCGGGACGCGCTCGCCGCCGCGCTCAAGGCGCACCACTACAGGAAGGCGCTGCAGATCGTGCAGGCATGTACTCTCTCAGCTTAGCGCAGTGCCGGTTGTAACCTGTTACAGTCTCAGGGTGGTGGGGCTCGTGGTTAGTGGACGGTCCCGCATCTCATCGAGGCGGGGCTGACGCGAGACGCGCTCGCCGCCGCGCTCAAGGCGCACCACTACAGGAAGGCGCTGCAGATCGTGCAGGCATGTACTCTCTCAGCTTAGCGCAGTGCCGGTTGTAACCTGTTACAGTCTCTAAGGGTGGTGACACATTGGCGCTGGAACTAAGTATGTATTCTGTTTGAAACACCTGCCTAGGAAACGGAGGAAGTAATGTATTGATGTTGTGTGTTGCAGGTTATTGAAGACAAAGAGTCTGTAAGAGAGCAATGTGAACAGTTAGGAGATCATTTTATAGCAACACAAGTAAGTTAATTTGGTTTTCATGTCCTACTAAAAATTGTGGACTGTGATGCTTAAAACATTTTTTTTTGTAGGAATGGGAGACCGCCGAGAAGGTTCTCAGTTCATGCGGTCTCGCCGAACGCTGCGTTAGAGCCTATAACGCTGCGGGTCGTACTGCCGACGGCCTGCGACTGGCCTCCGCTCAGCTCAGCGAACAGTTAACTAGAGACATCTACCTACCTCTCGCTGAACAGCTGCGGGATGATGGACAGTATAAGAAGGCCGAGCAGATTTACATAGGCCTGGGAGAGCCTGATGAGGCGATTTCTATGTATAAAGTTAGTAACAGTAATTGTGCTACATATCATGTAAATCGCTACTCACTTAGTACTTGTACTTCTGTATTTTGAGGAAATTGTGATAGAAACTGTTTTCTACGCTGGATTTTTATACATTACAAAACCTCTTTCCTACTGGGTTTTCCACTACACCATCCATCTCATTTGGTTTTCACACTGTCGATCAATTTTTTTATTTTATAAATCTTATTTTAAAAATTATTTAGTTAGCATTAATTAGATATAGTTATTAATTAGAATAGAAATTAGTTAGAACTAAAAAATTGTCTATGTATAGTTTGATCCCTTATTCGTAAATATTAACAAACGTGTGTTAAGCTTACTTTGATACAAATGGGCTATGTATATTTTTATTTACGGTAAATTTCGATGTGAGAGAAAGGGCAAAATTCCATTTTAGTTACAATGTTATATTTTAAGAATAACAGAGTAAGTCTATAAAGTTATTTTTTATTTGTGCGATGTGTTTTGTAGGAAGCAGGCCAATACGAGGCTATGCTGCGGCTGGTGTCTGTCCATCGCAGCTCGTTGTTGGAAGCCACTCGCCGACACGTCGCGCAAGCCTTGCATGCTTCGGGGGATTTACGTGCAGCTGAAAACTACTACATACAAGCGGGTAAGAGTCGCAGTCAACTCATTACAACATTGACGTGGCGATGATGTTTAGGGTCGCCATAGGATAATTATGAATTGAGATTACAAACGAGTACGTTCGATCAATAGTGGCCATTGGTTTATTTGACGGCTACTAGGTGGTGTCTAGAATCAACGACTATCGTGTGTCTATAACGCACAGAACCAAGGTTCGTATTCGGTTGTTCGTATTCGGTTTAATAAATATATAAAATACAACAGAAAATATCTTTATTGCCCACATACAGAATAGATAAAATAATTACAGTAAAAACTTACAAACATATGGAGCAAAGGCGGACTTATTGCTAAGCAATCTCGTCCAGTCAACCTTTGGGTAGTGGAGAGTGAAAAGGTAATACGGGTGGAAAGGTTTGATTGACCTTATCTGAAATTAATTTTATTTAAGTGGTCCAAAATTTACCCAAATAATCAAAAATTTAGTTTTTTTTTTAAATTTCAAGATTTGTTATGTATTGTCCGCCCGCCAAATGTAATATAGCAATAACCTATGACAGGTGATTGGAAGAGTGCTATCCAGATGTACCGCTCGGCCGGACAGTGGGAGGGCGCCGAACGAGTGGCGAGGGCTCATGCTCCCAGCGCAGTACAACAGCAGGTAAGGGATATCATTCCAAAGATATGTTTTTTGTACAATGATAAATAAATTAAAACATTTAAAATATAACAGCATTTTAATTATCTACATGAGATATTACATACCTAAGTTAGCTTTATCTGCAGAATTGCAGTTTTATGAAGATCGGATGCTTCTGAGTTTAAGCTCTGACAGTGGATGTATGGGTCATATCTTAGTAGTTCCATTTTATCCGCCAGCTGTTCTCACATAGTAGCAAATTTATGACCGGATACGACACACTCCATCAATTTAAAATTATAAGGTACGGCAGGTAAGGTCCTATCAAAACCAAGTGTTTATTATACGTTTACGTGCTACTGTTTTAATCACTTGTTATCTTTTTAATTGATTTATTACTTGATATGATAATAATATGATTGAATTGATAAGATGATACATTTTACTTTGATAAGTTAGGCATGTTTGCAATTTAATATATTAAATCTCATGCTTTAAATTTTGCTTTACTAGGTAGCCCTGCAGTGGGCTGCCTCATTGGGTGGGTCGGCCGCTGCTCGACTTCTAGCTGCGCGGGGATTGGCCGCTTTGGGTGCTCGCTGGGCTCTGCAGGCACAAAGGTATGCCAACTGCAACAGACTTCCAGTAGTATAAAAGTACTTGCAATTTGACTAGGTCCCCAAGATCGACCAGTATCCATCCATTAATTTTTATACCGATCCGCGGGGTGATATTTCAACTGATGAACTGCTTGTTTTGCTCATGTTCTCAACTTTTCTTCCTACTCAATAATTTAAATTTAAAATTCACTAAAGTAAATATCGTAATCCCGTCTGGCGTGGTAGTTTCACATTTTGTTATTGCACCTATATCCTTCAATTATAAGTAAAATTACGGTTCATTTATTTACCAAGAAAGTGTGCAAAACTCGATCAAATATATGCACATATTCTACTCCAAACCCAAAGTTTGACTACTTACAACTTATCAGGACCGCACCACGTCTCGACCTCTATTTATTCTAGGTTTGTGATAGTTGCAATATTACTCTTTTTGTTCTTAGTATAGCTAAATTGTGGTCATGGTTTAAGATGGGACATAGCAATGGAGTTAAGCGAGCTCGGTGGCGGTATAACCAAGCGCGAAGTATGGCGGCATGAAGCAGCGGCGTTAGCTGAAGACCAACCCGAGGAGGCCGAGGCTGCTTTCCTGAGAGCCTCGGCGCCTGATGACGCTGTGCGCATGTGGCTGATGCGGGGGGAACATCAGCGCGCACTGCTCATTGCTGAGCAACACGCTACGCATATGGTAAGTGTCATGATCGATTATGCCTTACTCGGTTCTATTGTGTTTAAAATAAAAAAATTACTAAGAAAAATTAATTTGGATTACAGCTGTACGACAATTTTTTCTGTTTTTGTTATTTAATGTACATATATATCAGGTGGAAGAAGTGTTGGTGGAGGGAGCCCGGGCTGCTGCAGAGCGCGGCGATCTGACTCAGTTCGAGACGCTCATGATCCGCGCCAACAGGCCCAAGGAGGTCGTGCAGCATTATAAAGATCTTGGTAAGACTCGGTGGTATCGATAAACTTTTCAGATCAAACATCTTTATACTATCTAAACTTGCTTCACAATTTGTGAATTATTACAGAACTATGGGAGGAGGCGGGCCGTGTGTCGCGTGAGTACTTGCCGGACAGCGAGGAGCCCGTGCCTCCAGCCGTGCCGCCGCTGTTGCAACGAGCTGCTGAACATGCCGATAGGTACACTTTTTTATTTATATACTAGGATACCGCATCTACGGAGTACAGTGTATAATTCGTTTTATTTGGTGCCACAGAGGCGAATGGTGGGAGGCTGTGGAGCTATTGATAGCGGCGAGCGGCGCGGGCGCTCGCGGGGGCGCCGCCAAGCTGGCCGAGCGAGCCGCGCTACGAGCGGCGCGGCTGGCCAGGGACCACCTGCAGGCGGCGCAGAGACGCAGCGCCGCGGCCATGCTGGCTGAGAGGTACTGTAGCGGCAGCGGCGCGGCTGCCAGGGACCACCTGCAGGCGGCGCAGAGACGCAGCGCCGCGGCCATGCTGGCTGAGAGGTACTGTAGCGGCAGCGGCGCGGCTGCCAGGGACCACCTGCAGGCGGCGCAGAGACGCAGCGCCGCGGCCATGCTGGCTGAGAGGTACTGTAGCGGCAGCGGCGCGGCTGCCAGGGACCACCTGCAGGCGGCGCAGAGACGCAGCGCCGCGGCCATGCTGGCTGAGAGGTACTGTAGCGGCAGCGGCGCGGCTGCCAGGGACCACCTGCAGGCGGCGCAGAGACGCAGCGCCGCGGCCATGCTGGCTGAGAGGTACTGTAGCGGCAGCGGCGCGGCTGCCGGGAACTTGAGGTTGAGATACTCACTTGTTCAAGAACGCGAGTCAAGTATTTCCCATTTGTTCCCATACAAATATGCAGGCGATATTATTATAAATTCTTCTGTGTTAATTCAAAATATTGGTAGATTACAATAAAGGTTAATTTAATTCTTATTATCGCATACATTATAATGCATTACGATATTGGCAGGTTCGCAGCTATCGGCCAAAGTGACATAGGAGAGCAACTACGAGCTGCACTCACTGAAGGCTACAGTGGTGACGACGAAATCCCTGGTAAATAAATTGAAATAGTATAAGTACTACCTTTCCAATTTACTTGCACAAAAGTTTTGTCATCATACAAATATGTAGGTATAAAAAATAAAAGTTCATTATATACTAGAGGAAACGAATCTTTAGGCGACTAAGGTCAATCAGGAAAAAGTACTAGGTATAAAAAAGGCGACATGAATTAAGACTACTCTTACTCCATTGAACCTATAAATCGTTACACCGTTTTAATACATTACGATGTCTTATCACTTATCCTTATACTATGCAATTTTTCATCTCTTTGTTATCTGATGTTCTTTATTCTGTAGGTTTTTATAAGTTGATTCCTTTTTATTTGTTTTTGAAAAGCTGAATAGCCTAGCGGGGCAGTGTAGCTGGCGCACACTTATTATATTTTTATATTTATTAGGAAATGAACAATTTTATTTTTATAAGTTTATACAGAAGATATATTACGTTCGAACCCATATGGCACAGGTTCGTCTTCCCAACCTGAATACGAAGAAGATGATGCCCGAACACAACATCTCGAAGGCTCAGCAATAAGTTCGCAACCCGATTCAGACGGATCCGGCTCGGACACGGCTTTGGAACGGCTGGCTCGCGCCGGACACTGGCAGCGGTGTTTGGCTCACGCGGGAAATCGTGCTCCACACTATGCATTGAGATATGCCGCGCATCTGTTTAAGGCTCATCCGGTAAGTGTTTACAATGAAAAGATCTAATGGGTCAAGTTAACGAGTCTCCTAATGCTAAACGTGATTTTCAAGATCACTTTGCAAAATCTTCTTAATATATAAACCCCATATTTACACTTATCGATGCCTAAAATTAAAATTTAGGCGTATTTGGTATAAAAAAGACGTATGATCCTTTACTGACTATTGATATAACTATTTAACTATCCTAAATAGCAGACGTCAGGGAAATATTTATAAATCGTAAGCAAATCTTAAAATTGCAAATCACGTCTTGCTAATACGTGTTAAGATGATACCTCGGTGAACACTAGCGCCACCGTCATTTAAAAATCATTACTCACTGAAAACACAAGTTATCAAAAATCCCTCTGCTGTAATTAAGGTTCTGGATCTGAAGTTAATTTTAAACATATTAAATTATTATATTATAATTCCCTATAGTTACAAATTGCATTATTGCTTAAAACGGCCTCTTTTAGCAGTTTTAAAGAACTACGTCTTAATTTAGTGTATAAAGTTATTTTATTTTGTTATTATTGTTCAGTTGTCGAGAAACAAAACGGTGTACGTACACTTCACCTTGTCTCTCATTTTCTGCCATAATTCAACTTAGATCCGCTATTTTATGTTTAAAATTATAAATCTTAGTTTTCCTTAGTTGTAACACAAGTATACGACTCGCTTAAGTAAGGTGCCATCAGCGTAAATGTATAGGCGATTGTAACTCGCAACACCTTCGTCATGGAATCTCCAATTCTCTATTTAATTAGATACTTTATATGTTAACAGCGAATTGAAGGCATCGATATTGACAGCGAAGAAATACCGGAAGCACTAACTCAAGTCTTGGATACGTTACGCCAGTACCTCGTAAAAGGAGAGCCGGGAATGGATTCAGTGGTTTCCGGCAGTGACACGGCGTTGGCCAAAGCAATCTGCAGTGAGGTGCTGGTGCGAGTGTCGTGTGCGCCTAAAGCGCTCACAGCGCTGAAAGATGCAGCTGCGGTCATGTTGGCAGCTGGTGCCGATGATAGGGCCATGCAAGTTCGTAGTTTGTTTGATTCTACTCATCATATTATAAACACGAAAGTTTGTATGGATGTTTGTTTCTTTTTAACAAGAAAACTTTGAATTTGAATGAAAAAATTTGAATGGAGATTATTAAGACTCTGGAACAACGCATAGGCTATGTTTTATCCCGGAATTCCCACGGGAACAGAGCCCCTAGCAACAGCTAGTAAATAATAAATTACACAAATGATTTTCATATGAGTCGTGAAATACGATATTAATTCGACCTCCTACACAAACCTTAGAAAAAACTCTAGTACCACGTACGTAATAAACTGTAATTATTTGACTGGTGTTAAAAATATCCAAAAAAATTTTTACTTGTAAAATGAAAGTATTTCATTTATTAATTTTAACAAAAATTATTTCTAGGCCATAACCTTACTGATGGCTTTACATACCTCACAAATTGCACCAAAAGCCGCGCGCGCTCTACCTCGCTACACTGATATTATCGTCGCAGATATTGGTAAGTAAATATAATTTATAAAATTAATAATTGTTTACAATTTACTTATATTCGTTGCAGTTGATTAGTTTTACTAAGGCTAGAGTTAATATTCTATTTATACACCAGCGAACTCTATCTTAACATTGTTATTTTGTTATGAAATATAGAGGTAGAATTCACGCGCTTATAGCGAACTGCCTTGGTTGTGATTTATTTATGTACTTCTTCGTCCGAGCGTGTTTTCCGGTTGCATTTTCAGCTTATGCTTCAGAGCCCAGAGTACGCTATTAATCATGGTCCTGATGAACAATGGAACGACAGCCGTCTGACTTTATTTAGTAATCTTTTATTTATTTATGTACTTTCAACACAAAAATACAAATATAGGATTCAATATAAAACACAATAAGTACCAAAGTACTACTTTTTTTGAATAGAAATCTCTTTCAGTAGACCCGTGAGAGTGTCTAAAATTATTATTTAAAGGGTAAAACGATTAAATTAAATTAAAATATTGTTAATGTTCCAGCGTACTATGCTTGTGGCATGGCGGTGCGTGCCGAAGGTGACAGTGGGTCTCGCGAGGCGTTCGTGTTGCTCAACCGCTGTCTGGACCTGGTCGAGGCTGCTGATGACGACTCTGCTCATTTGCTCGATTACACTGACTTAGGTGAGAAAATGGTTCAGCATGTGTCATACACATTTTGTTCTATATTTACTATTACTTGTTTGAGTTCAATTAAGATTTTACATACATACATAGAAAATTACGTAAGTAAATGATAAGTTAATCTGACTTGACTGTGGTTTTAGAGCTTCTATATAGATATTTAAGTATAAAAACTCATTTGTGTATTTTATATCTAAATGCTGTATTATAGTGCTTGACTGATTCGTTGTTTGAAATATTTTTAATATTTGCAAAATAAAAAGATCTGATATATTTAAGCATATCGGTAGATAAGCATGCAAGTCATGAGTAGGTTGATATTTGTTATCCTATATATGTATAGCATACTGTACTAACAGGTATGTAAAAATTTTAATACGAAAAGTTAAGTCGTAAAACCGCGGCGGGCTCATAAGTTATATAGGTTAGTTGACAGTGTTTCATATGTTAACAATAATTGTTTAAACATTTTTTCTAAATTGTTTAAATTTACATTTTTTCTAAATTGTTTAAATTTAGAAAAAAATGTTTAGCTCGCTGAATCTAGACGTAATGACGTAATAATGCTTTGTGACATATTAGTGCGCGAATCAAGAGAAAACATTTTGAACAATTTGGACATTTTGAACAAAAACAAACATCAAATTAATATTATACAGCCATTTTACATTTTTATTAACCGAAATCGATATATTTTGGTATCGTAGTTCTAATACTGTAAGAAATAAATATTTATTGCTTCAAAATGAACAAGTAGCGTACTCGTATTGAAGAGTAGTGTTGTTCCCAAAGACTGCACGGACTGGGCGCGCGCGCCGCTGCTGCTGTCGCGCGGCGGCGTGCGCGACGCGGCGCTGCACGACGCACGGGAGTGGGTGCTGGCCGCCTCCATGGAGCAGGCCGTCGAACAGGTACCACGCCCGACACGACACTTGTCCACTAACATGACGTGCGATTTGACGACTAGCGGAGGGACGACGACGACGACGACATCGGTTCGATCGAAAATCGGTTACTGCGCATTCAAAGTAATTTTAATCCTACTGCGCGACTGGGTTAGCGATTTTGTATGACATTCCAGTACAGCGCCCCTGCCGGATAGTAAGAAAACTAAGAAATTTTATACAAAATGTTAACGCAGTCGCTAGCGTCTGCGTTTATAAAAACTCATACTAGGGGTACAGTTTCTTGCCAACTTATATGCCGCGAACTATTAGAGTATAATAAGGCTTGGAAATCGTTGCAATAACACAACAATACCTCATCATCATCATAATTTCGTGTAGCTGGTAGTGACACGGTTAATCGACCATGCACACCCTGGTGTGGTGTCAGAGTTCTTTAGAACCGCCTCTCGGCCTGTCGCCTCTCAATACCTTAATAAACTCATTGCGGGGAGACAGCAATCAATAAAAAACATCATTTCAGCCGCAAGCTGAACACTGCTGGTTATAGGCCTTCCCCGAAAATTTCTAATGTGTCCGGTTGGAAGCAGCTTGCACCCAGCGCCTGCCTGCGACCTTCTTTAGGTCATCTGACCATCTGATCGGTGGAAGTCCTATACTGCGCTTACCGGTGCGTGGTTGCCATTCGAGACCCCTTCTGCCCCATCGGCCGTTGGTAAATAATATGCTGGTTGCGTTTTTAAAGCTTACACAATTTCATACATTAGGCTTTAACTGTATTGACTAATATTAGTAAACGATTAATAAAAAAAGGAAGGCTAGAAATTCTTATAATTTTAGTTTCGTAGATTATTCTTCTTCATTCGTGGTACAAGTAAAGTTGTCTTCCGTCAGACATTGCCAGTGGACGGGCGCGGCAAGTACGCAGCGGCGGTGGCGGCCGACGAGCCGTGCTGCGTGCTCACCGGCTACCCGCTGGGCTCGCGGCTCGTCACCTTCACCAACGGTCAGACATTGTTACAGAGCCTCAATCAACTCAGAGGTTCAATTAAAAATTGGACTTTATTTGTTATTTGGGATATCAACAGCTTATATAATTAACATGTATTGTAGAAGACAAATAACAGGTCCTTAAAGATAATCATCGTTTCGTGTGGTCAATCGACCATGCACACCCTGATGTCAGTGTTTTTCGGAACCACCTCTCGGCCTCAAAGATAATGAAAACTTATTTTGTTTAATGATTTCATTTTACAATTTAAACTAATATGTCGGTTTCACCAAACAAGAGTAAATTTTACTCGCGAGTACATTAGTTACTCCTAGGATAGCGCGCATATTTTGAATTTGGACGGGTTATACAGACATTCATTTCAATAATTCGGATTCACTCCCTGTCACAGAGTAACTATCCGAGAGTAAATTTAATCTGGTGTAGCGTGGTGGAACGTGGCCGAAGTTACCCAAGAGTTAAATAGAAGAATAAATATATTCCGTGGATAGCTAATCTGAAGTCATGTTTGTTAAAATCGACTTTTAGTCTTATATTTCTAATATCAAAGTTATGCAAATGTGTGTGTGCTTTTAAATTGTAAAAAGTATCTATGCTATTGTTATTAGGTCGATGTGCAAACCGCGAATGGTGGTCGCGAGCCACGAGCGCGGCGCGCAGCTCTGCAGCGGCCGCCGCCTTGCTGCAGCACATCGCGGCGTGGTGCGGGCCCGGGGACTATTCGCAGATATAAATATATAGAGCTGCATCCCAGGGTCATTTAAGCATAATCGTGTTATAAAAATGTGTTTATAAAATATAGGAGCACATGTTTGTTTTTCTAAAAGAATTTGGATCTGCTGGAAGAGATTTCTGAATGAATAAACAGCATCCTTGTCATCATCTTCTAATCTTTATATTATTCTGAATATGTTTTTCGGTGTACATGAATTTAGTAAATAAATGAAGAAAATAAATCAAATAATCTTTTACTTATTTCTGTTACCTTAAAGTTAACTTTACCGACGGTTTTCTATGTGTTTAAATACATATTTTAAGGCAAATATTAAAACATTATGTTTCGGAGGCCCCCAGGGTCGAAAGCAATAAAACCTAAAATATTTTAACCCGTTAGTCTTTATGATGACATTAAATGAATGTGTTAAAATAGTAATTGAGCTACGGCGCAGATGCACTACGGCGTAGATGCACTACGGCGTAGATGCACTACGGCGTAGATGCACTACGGTGTAGAAGTGCTACAAGATGTAGAAGCGCTACGACGTAGTATTGCTACGTCGTTAAAATCATCATAAATCTTAACATTTAGTTGATATGTGTGAATTCCTAAATATGTTAGGATATAAAATTCAGTTTTGAGATTGCAATAAAACTTCAAAGTAATGTTTATACCGCTATAATAAACTCATTTGTTATCACATTTATTTAATAAATATTTGACACACAAATGTTTTACGTACTATGATTTGTAGAACTTTATTCCTTTTTTATGATAAATACCTAAAATGATAAATTTAGTACCAGCTTCTTAAAAATAAAACAATTTTCTCTATTATTATATATTATATATTATTTATAACCAAATAAAATTAGGTACATAAAATGGAATACAAATATTCAACAGTTACAAAATCTGGAACAGTCAACAAAGTCACTATATAAATTTATTTTTAACACTCAATAACTCACGTATTTGGAAATATTTATACCATTTATTAAAACTTAAATTTTATTTTGTAACAGTTGATTTGTTGTCACCAATGATAACTGAAAATTGTAAAATGTCAATTTCACATTCAAGGTATTTATCAAGAAAACGGAATTAGGAAATATCCTCTTCGTATCTAGGAAGAAACAATTTAAGTTACACTAAGAAAGAGGTACATGATATCCGATACCATATCACATTAATTTGTCATACCCACTACAGAGTGAAACGCTAAGGGTAAATGGACCGCATGCTCTTTGTTCATCACATGAAAACAGATATGTGTAGGAATAGCTTATGTTTCAAGAGAAATAGGTGTAGAGGGGGTATCTTTGCATATTGTATTTGACATTTTACTTAATACCATGTCTTGTAAAGTAGAAGAAGAATGAACCTTTTTTACAGCTTCATTTATTGAAAAATCAAAACCTCGTTCTTTATACACCAAAAATCCAAAAATTTTAAATTCTGATTAGACTATCAAACTTAGCTGAATTTAGTTCCAGAAATTTACGTGAAATAATAGAAATATTTCAAAGCTATGGTTTTACCTTCACTTAACTCTAATTTTATAAAACAACTGCTTGCGTTAGTAATTTATCTATTGTAATTATATTTTGTAGAGGTCTGAGTTCGTAGCAGTAGCTACGCCATAATATATATCTTCGTAGTCATGACAAATGATATTTTTTTGTTTTGGTTAAAACCCTTATAAACCTTCGTATTAGGATTAGATTATTGACAAAAATTAGAATAGGCCAATGCATCAAATAATTTCCAATTGTCTGCTATCTGTATGGTAAAACACCACGGAATAATTAAGGAATTCATACTTAAAATTAACGTTATTGAATTATCCAATTGGTATCGGGGGTCATCGAGGCACATAACAATATTAGATAATGTTCATTTATTTATATTTGTTACTTACGTAAGAATATTTTGTTATACTAATATATCAAGATAATAAGCGTAAGTTAATTTCGACCGGTTTCGACTTTCGCCGTACCCGATCGTCATATGTATATTATATATATAATTTATTTTTTATAAATATCTAGATTTCATTGATATAATTATTGAATACTTTATGTGCTTATATTTTGTCTTCAACTTAATTAAATATAAAATTATTATGTAAAAATACACTAAACACCAGATAAATATATTCAGGCATTTTAAGAATTGTCTCTATATCAGCACACCTAATAATGATTTTTACGATACTCTCTCTCTTAGGAAATATACAACCATGTGGAAATTACAAGCGAAAAAGGGCTATAAAGCTTGCTACAAATATAGCGATTTGCGCAGTACAGGGTACAGGGTACAGGTACAATATGAGGCGCTGCTCGCTAGCACTCGAGTTCATATTGTCAGATGTCAATGACAGCACTGGAAGAACACAGATTTCGACGAGATACATTTATTACAGGGTAGGTATTGAAAGATATGTAGTTAAGTTTTATCTAACACTGAAGATCAGAATACCGATCTTTTACTATGAACTTACTTACATAATGATGTTTCTACAATATTGTTGGCCGGTTTTGTGAGCCTGATATGATAAAAAATTAGCATACGTCTAAAATAGAATTAGTTGTATGCTAATACTGAGTTCGCAAACCTAAAGCTAAAGTAATTTTAGCTGTGTACATCAGTATTAGTTTTATAAATATTTTTCAATGATATCAATGACAATAAAGATTCAAGATCTATGTACGGTTATAGAACTTTAGAACTATATTCATGGAGTTGTGTATGGCTTGACTACAGATATAATGCTATCACGAATAAAGTTGTGCGTAGAAAATTTTGAAAAAATAACTAAGTTATACCTTATTTACATTTCATACATTAGTTTTTGACGAAGTAAACAAACTCTTAACATGTTGTAGATCATCGATGTGTCTAAACAAATTAACAGGTATACGAATAGGGAAAATTCACTAAAGCACAACCTTGGAAGAATAGTACCTAGACGCGCTTACTCACTAGAATAAATCTAGAGATTTATTAATCGTATAAGGCAAAGTGTTAAAGTTGGGGTTATTTGAAATGAGATTTAATTTACATGTAAAATACATTAAGTATCTATAGAGTCGGTAAGAGTACCTATTTATATTAGGTGTATATTTTTCTACGTTCTATATTTTTAAAAGGTAGACAAGCTAAAAACATTGTGCCGATAAGTACCTATTAGATATTTCGAGTCGATTTGACGATTGAGCAGCATATTTTATTTGAGTCTGAACGAATTATATATAGCCGCTAGTAGAATTTAGGTCCGGAAGTGTAACGTGACCTGTAAAAGTAGATACCTACCTAATAGTAATCTATGCCTTGAATCTACAATGCTGACTGTAATAACATTTGATGAGGAATTTATTTGTAAAAGATTTTCATTATAAGTAATTCTAAATATATATTTTTAGAATTTACATTACATACATATGACATATAAAACTCTACAAATATATGAGTACGTTAGGCACAAACATCAAAAACTGCACATAGCATAGGGTTACCTATAAGATCATTTTAAAGCGATGTCTCAAAGCAATTTTATTCTGTTAAAGTATTTTATATGTTTAAAGTGTATGTACCTAGTCGTATTTTGAAATATATATAATGTACCTATGAAATGTTTTAAATTAAAATAAAGAACTCATTTTCGGTCCATGTGCGATTAAGATGCTTGGGTCTAAATTAAGTACTAATTTAATATTTCAAGCGACCTCCTATAAGCTCCTCTTTATATAAACTACTGTCTACGTGGTGTCGTTTTCAACAATCTGGTGGGGCCTGCCCTTGAACATAGCCAGAATATCGAATTAGTCGCAGCGTCTCATTTTATTAAATGTCGCGTATTCGTCGAAGCAAGGCCAATTTTTAGACAACAGGATATATTTACACACGATAATTACAGCAAAATAGTAGCATTAGGGCGTACCGGCGCGTTGGATCTTGAACAGAACAACATTACTACTCGGGCAAGCGAAGCCGTCGTCGTGGGGCGCGACGATCACTAATCGTCGCGCCGCTCCGGCGACGGCTCCCTGGATCAGTCGGGCGACTCGTCGGCGCCGAGTGAGGTGGCGGGAAATAGCGGGTACCAGCCGTACGTACGCTGCGGGAGGGTCAGCTTGTCGAGGCAGATTTCTGCACCACCTAGAGCCAAGTTGTGTTCAAAACCACCACAACGCTGCCATAGCATCACTACAAGAGTGCGGCCGAGAGCTTCACTAGCCTGAGAACAAAATATAATTATTGACGGTAAATAATAAACACCAAATCCATCTTCTTTTTAATTTTAATGAATGGTTTGTCCTGAGGCCAACGATTCATTTCGACGTCTAATATCACAAACGGATAAAAATGGGCCTTACCTCTTGGATATTAGAAAACTAGACAGTTTACTGACCTGATACTTTAGTGTCTGCTTGAACTTTGGCTCGGTAGTGCGCCGAACGACTCTAGTTTTCCGTTTGTGCAACCACTTGTCCCCGTCCCGCAAGTAGCACTTCACATATGAATCCGGCACCTCACCGTTCACGCCATACACACGGCGAGCGTGAGACACCTATAAATAAAAGCTGTATGTTAATCTGGTCGTATGCTTGGCCGACTACTTTGTTCACATTTTTATAAAGACTAACCTCCAGTTCTAATTGTCCCTTGATCATAATGATGCTGATGTTGATCTCGGCATGCAGCGGCGGCAGACTGGCGTTGCGTGGCGGCAGCTGGCCCGGGCCCAGCGGCACGTCGTCGTCGTCGCCGCCGACCGCGTCGCACGCCGCCGCCGCCGGCACCGCCGCCCACATGCTGCCCTTGCGGCCCGTCGCCGTGCCTGCGACACCGACACCGATAGCACCCGCCCTCATCATTACTCACCGTTTCATCTAACTGGCTGCAGTGAAACGTAATCCACTTATTCATTACATTTTATAAGTCAGTTATTATCCACATTTCAATTTACAGTAAATTCCTACTTACATTTCACTGCAGTCATTCTCGACCACTCCCCGTACCCGTATAGAATACGGGAAATGGAACGAGACATAAAATTGAATTCGTTATGTTTCTATATTTGCGTATCGTTCAAAAACATTCATGTCAAAATAAAAATACGAAACGAGATAAAAACCATTCAATCGAAACATTTAAAATGATTGAAATAAACATTACATGAAATAAGCACGTCAAAACAGCTTCGTGCTATACAGTTGTTTTACATAAATCTGGATTGTTACCGTCATATACACAAAATGAAAGAAAAGCGTCTTAACGTGTGCAGCCAAAAGTGTAGTCGTTCTAATAGTTGCCTGAAGCGATCTTCAATTGTTATTTGTATAAGCATTCCGTGTATGATAAGCCATTAATCAGTTTTGGTTGAAGTTTGAGCGGTTTGCAGACTAGTAGCTAATAGCGGCCTAACGGCGCCGCGGGCGCTTCAGTATCACATGCGCGACCGCCCCTATAGAGCTCGTTCGCTCACTTTGCATACGCACATTCCCTAGTCAGAATTTTAAATGAAACGGATTTGACAAAATTTAAAAATGTTTATCTAAGACCTAGTTAAGATACAAGTATATATATACAAGAAAACTAATAGAATGCGTATTGTAACAATGAGTGACATTCGCAGAGGTAATGAAGTTCATAACATCCTAGGCGACACAATGCCATCGAGATGAACGTAGACGGGCAGCCGAACAGACGGTACACAGAAACAGATGAAGTGAGCGTGATTGCCCGTAACCGGGCATGCGTCAGGACAGTCAGGACAGACAGACAAAGTGAAGTGATGAGAAGCGTCGGGCGCAGCCACATTCAACGGTGCGTGCGCGCGGCCGCCGCGCAAGCGATGTTATGACCCATGCTACTACGTGGCCGACAGTGCTCCCATCCCATAGCAAGACTGGTTATTCGCCGTCAAACGCAAGCGTTATGACTGCGAATTTCCGTTCGAGTGCCAGTGGAAAAGGAACACCGGGCTGGCGGCCGTCGGACGTCACAAGGGATCGCGTACACCGACACCGCGCACGAACATACCCTGTTCGGGAGAACGCGCGGGCGCGGGCACTGTATCGCTTACCGGGGTACTAACAGTCCGTTGCCGCTGATAAAATTGTACAAATCAGTACTACCCTTAATGTTTTCATAGCCTAGTGGTTGTTGTGGTGGAGGCGGGTGGGCCGTTCTGGGGGAAGTGATTACGGTTATTTCGATGGCGATCGTACTCTTCAAGTCACAGATTGTACAACGATGCTAATGTTTTGTGACTGATTATAAATAAATTGTACAAATGAAAAAATAACAAATGAATTGGAAAGTTATCGTGGCACAACTGAACAAATTAGGAAGGTACATAATTTATAAAACTGTTTAAACATAGTTAGTTAAGTATATTTTTTTTATTTTTACGGAAGAAAGTATAAAAACAACGATGCTAAAAAACAGACACGAAGTGATTAATTTTAGACAACTTTCTACATACCAAATTGATCATTTTATTTATAGGTTTTTAACTAATTGCAAAATTCTAAGTAAATTGAAGATAGCCTTATGCCATATAAAATTTCGATTCTCTTATAAATGCCATTATTTGGTAATATTGGATTTATAAATTATTCTTACGCCTGGCGGTGGAACCGGAGAGCGAGAGCGTCCGGCCGAGTTCGCCCTTGACGGCGCGCAGACTGCGCAGGATGTCGTCGGGGTCGCGGCGCACACACGACGAGCGCCGCCGCTCCGAGCGCCGCGAGCCGCCCGCCGCGCTCGCCTCGCCGCCGCCGCCGCCGCCGCCCTCTGCGCACACGCATACGCCCACATGCACACACCTACCTTCCGATACTGACTCCTACCTACTACAAACACTAGATGCCATTCATATCACGCACGTCGCATCCACACTGTTTTGAACGCTCATTACAGCGGGGATAGAGTAGGTTTAACGAAAACATACAGTTTGTCCGCACCGAGACAACCGGTATTCGATATTTTATCATCAAGTGTAGAGAATTTTTTTTTATTACTTCCGTTTTTTTAGCAAAATATTGTAAGTACACATATTTTGCGATATATATTTTATATACGATAAGTATACTGTCGTTCGAGTTATATTTATATACGTTATAGTTGTATTACGCACATAACCTGGCTATCCTACGAACTCCATAATTTTTTTTGTTTAACTAAAGCGTCTAAAGGTTGATACTTATGGAACAAAGGATTTTACGTGCTTTCTAATAAATGTGAATGCGGCGACATGTCAGTATAGATACATGTAGAGGTGCTCGGACTTGTGAGGTGGTTGGTGATTCAAAACACAGAACACTCTTCTATATATAAGGTGTACTTTTGAAACATAGAAAATAATTAACAACATTGGGAAATATTATTATGTCACCACGTAAAAAAAGCGAATGTAATGTTCATATTATTTAACTTGTACTTGTGCCATTGTGCATTGTATTTATTCTGCAATGGATGAAAGTTAATATTTTCCGATAAATTACAATACTTAACCTCTAATATATTAATTTTATATGCTGCGTATTCTTGCAGTACATAAGATTTAAAACAAATAGTTACTTACCCTTTTCTTGTTGCTGAAAGGAGGAGCGCCTAGAGCCGGGCAGCGAGCGGGAGAAGTCCTTGCCGAGCTGGTACACCTCCACCTCCAGCGTCTCCGACTGCGAGGAGCCGCGGCGCGAGCCCCCCACCCACGCGTGGTCGGGGTGCAGCAGCGACGCGCACTCGCCTATCGAGTCCACATCATCTGTTAATAGACGCACTTGTGACCAATTTACTAATACCTCAACGCTAGGACGGCCTTCTTTAATAAAAGAGAAAATTTATGAAAAAAGAAAATACGACTTTACAGTAATAAAAATGGCTACATATGAAAAAAATGTAAAATGTATTTAAGATTACCTATAACACGCAATGAAGCGTTAACACAAACATATAGTTTACTTTTTTATCAAAAGTTTAATGAGCTGGGTGAAATTACTCCCAAATGCTTAAACATAAAACTAATATATATATAATACATGAACTCTACTAAACTATTCAAGTTTACAGAAAAATAGGTATTTATGTAGGAAAAGTATGAAGTCAGTATGTAAAGCGTTCCTTCCCCTCACATCCGCTCACACAGTACAGTCAACAACGAAAGTAACTACATGACACAAATGGTCAAAACACTGAAACACAACAACGACGCACATCAAACATCGAGTAGTGAAAATGATTAATTTAGAAATTTGAAATTGTCCAGCTTGTCTTTCGTTGTCGGCTGTACCTGAAGCCGAGCGCTGCGAGGCGAAGTCCCCGCGGCGCAATGCCCGCGCACCCGTCAGAGAGCCGCGCGGAGACGCGTTGGCTGACCGAGACCCGCGCTCCTCCAGAGTCCACCACACGGCGCGCTCTTCGGCGAACGCTTTTTCTAGTTCCATCTGAAGTAAAATAAAACATTAATATCAGTTGTCCATTAAACTAGATGTATATAGCCTTTGGCATAGATCGTTACATGTACATGGCCAAGGCTTTTCTCTTGTGGGAATTATAGATTAAAAATATATTTAGGTATATTTAATTAATTCAATACTTTTGTATTATATTAGTAAAAGGGAGAAGACAGTACGAATAAGTATACTACGAAAGAAAATAGAGTAATTAATATACTATGTTCTTTCATCGTCTGCTTCTTGACTAAACTTGTTAGGGTTGCGGCCAGCTCATGGTGCAATCTCTAAGCATAAGCTACATATTTAGGCGTCCCCAGATCGTGTACTTTTAGTTACTGTTTGGCCAATCCTATAAGTCAGTATCAATGTGAATAATGAAACAAGATTCAACTTACGGTACACTCTCCAATAAGTACAGGCTCGATACCGGGGCAGGCGTCCCAGAGCGTCAGTTCCAGAGCACGTCCTACCAGTAAGTCTGCAGTCAGTCCCCCAAAGCCTAGAGTGGCGTTCCATACTGGACTACAAGAAGCAGACGCGGGATCTGTTTCTACAGGAGGGCAGCTCTCACTGAAAATTGATTAGAAAAATGAAATGTCGGCGTAAAGTTTGTCAGCTCTGTAATTTTATTTATGGGTAAATTGCTAATCCCGGTTTAGCTGCTATTGCTATAGATGGCGGTCGTTAAGCTCTCTGGCAACTTAAAAAATCTGACAAGTAGGCCATAACACATTTTTGATTAGTAATTAAGACTTCATGTCTTTCGACTTAATACCTATTAGCATTTCTGTTGCAGGCAGTTTTATTCGTCATTCGCTTTTGTTGGCCAACACTGATCATGTTATGAATTAACATGAAAAACATGATTATAAAATATAATATGTTTTATACTTACAGTGAAGGAAGTAGCCGGATCCTAGCAAAGGCTTCAGGCTCGTCGCCATATCCGAGCGTGTGGTCCCTTGGCGGCAGGTCGTCAGCGGCGATGAGCATCACCACCAGCTTTCGCAGCTCGCTCTCGAACCATACCTGAAGTTGCGCGCGCGCAGGCGGCCGTTCGCGGGCTCGTTCAGCTCGCTCTTGTTCCTACACATATAGTGACTATTTTAAAGTGGAAATTGATTGCTTGGATGATGTTCTATTGTGTAGTAGTAGGTAGCGAAATGTCTTAAAAAACAGAAACCGATTGCTTGTTTGACATTTGAAAACCTCCTAGTAAAACCAAGCGTTGGTGTTTGAATTCTTTAAAAAAACACTTGTTTCTTGTTTTTTAAATTACTTCACTACAACCTTTACACATCTTTAATGACTACAAAACATATAATTATAAGAACGACGGGTGGATTATAAGGCAAAATAAAAATATTTTTTCAAGACCTGATGCAAAATCTATTTGAATCGCAAGTTTTGGGGAATGCAAGTACTTTGAAGTATCATGCAGCAACCATCAGCTAATTCAAACCTCCACCAGCCAGAGAGAAATTCATAGATTCCAATGATATCTCTCAGTAATTAAAAAGTGCGAGTGCGACGACTTAATGCAATCATATCGCAGTGTCGATCACTCTTATACTGATTTAAATTTAACTGGTTAACAAATTTTATTAATTAAACATGCTTCGGGCTGAGGCATATCTATCAAACAGAAATGAATGAGTAAAACCGGACGCGTTCATCCGCCATGCAGTAAGCTGTATCATGCTGATACGTTTTGACAAGCTGCATGTACCTGTGGACCTACCCGCATAGCCGAAACAATAAGTTTATCGTAATGTCCTACACTATAGGAATGCGTTGTTTAAAACCTACCTTAAAACAAAAGCGTTTTTGGAATAAGGGCTGTCTATATAAAACAATCCATGTAAGTATTTACAAAACTTTTAAAGATGTGGAGGTCACATTTCATCTGAATAAAAATCTAGAATTGATCGAAAAATTGCATTCATTAAGATGTGAAAGGAAAATTACCATTTTTAATTACTCTGTGTACCTATGGTATTTGCTTTGTTTAACAAACTTATTAGGTAAAAGCCATTTTTAACAAAATCTACATCTATGCGATTTTAGTAAAATAATAATCTATTATTATCTCTATCTCTCTAGACAAAATATGTGGTAATAACTTACATTTGACAAAATAATTTTGGACACGAAAAGACGACTTGGTGATATAAAAGTGTGCCTACGGCAGCGTTTGGTATGTTTGTGTTTGGAGCATTCGTTTAAAACATTGATAATTAACTGTAGATTAATAGAAGCGTTTAGAAAAACACACAATTATATTTTCATTGCGAAAAAATATCTCTCGTCAAATGCCACTCTTCTGTGGGAGAAACTTTACATACTTAGTACAAATACTCGTGTTACACAGAGGCTTTTCACGTCTTAACTAGTTGGTGCTTGCTATTTGAATACGCACATATCCACATTGTGCAACCGACATGCAGTTCATCATTCTGTAAGAAAGAGTCGTAACAATTAACTACTGAGCGGAGCGATATATATACATCGTGTCTGTGTCGGGTCGTCACGAGCATCACGAGACAGAAGCGTCAGTGCGCGCCTGTCGCTCAAGGGGTTCCGCGGTGCGGCGTGCTTCACCACTCCAAGCCTTACACTAGTCTCTGCGAGAGCCTTTCGATGCAAGTGCGGCATCACACTACGCTAAGTCAACAGCAAGACTCGGTATAACAGACACTGGATCGCAAGACATGAGTCGGTACAAACGGGTATCCGGAAGCTGCGCGACGCTAGCGCTGGCCCAACCTTCAAGTCTCTTCGCTCCAAAACTGGCTGGTAGGAATGTAGGTGTCGTCTCTACTGCCCATAGTCCGTAACTTTTTATATCACTTGTACTTCTCTGCTTTATGTCATTGTGTGTATTTTTTTAGTTGGAATCATGGGATAGTGTCTGAATCAAAAGGAATTGCTAAGCTCAAAGCAGCGCCGGATCTATAGCAATACTACGATTTTATTCGTATTACTTTAATAAATACTTAATATCCACGGTATCCTATAGATAACACTCGTGATCTGGTGAGTCCCCTAAACTACCATCGAATACTAAACGGGCTGTTTTTCCAAAACTCACATAAGATTCATCGATATTTATTTTTGCCGATCTGTCCCTAACATTCAACTCTGCTCGTTGCCGTTGGCGGCTTGTGAAATTGGTCGGGTGATAAAAAAATAAAAATCTGAAAATAAGTAAGTAGCATTTTTTCACACTTTTCTTAGGATATTCATCATATAAACGATAACGAATATATAGACATAACAAATAAAATAAATATATAAGTAGGTATATAAATATTTCGATAAACAAACAGAGTATCCCTTTCTCTAAGAAGTAAAGGTTAACAAAGTTAAATTACAAACTACGGTCGTAAATAGAAACACTAATCTCTTACAACTAGGCTAACGTGGAAGATGTTCGACTGATTAGTGCTACAGTATCACAGCAGATCAGCGGAGACGAGTCTCTGCACTCGATGTCTTATCCAACCCAAAACTGTATCAAAGAAATGGCTATAACACCAACGTTTCTTAATAATGTACACAGTACATACGCCAAAGAAACAAGATTTGTTATGAGACAAGTTTTGGTTTGGAAAAGGATGTGGGGCAGTGATCGCGCGTCATTTCCCGGCCCCATGGCATGAGTATGAGTGATGCGAAAGTAATTACACAGAGAGATATCTCCATTCCCCCACAGTTTAAAGTCAGGACAAATAAATTATATTTCGACAAAAAACTTTCTTACCTATACAAATGTATACCTACATTGCCTCGATATAATTTAAAGTCCTCTCTTTACGCTGCATACATCAAGTACCAACTACTATCGAATAAGTAATGGTTTTTAATTTAAAGTAGGTTAATAGATCACATACCTATTTTCTGTAACAATTTAACTAATATTGAAAAATTTGCCAACACTTTATTGTTTTATTCCAGAAACATACTAGGTAATTACTAGAAATATGATTGCGCATTGGTTAGAAAACTATAAAATATGCAAGGATCATACCACTGATTATACATTTAGAAAGAACTACATTGGATTCTTGTAGAAATTGATTCGGAATATATTCGAATTATCACATTTTGGGGATAATATAGATACAACAAAATACTTAGAATTGTACAAAGCGAAAATAAGATTGTCAATAGAAACATTGATTTCAAACGGTATGATCTATTAACCATAATGAAAATCAGAATACAAAAAAGTCAACATGTCGGTTTGATCACAAATATAATGTGTGATCCGAAAAGCGCAGAGGAGTAGGCACCGAGTGACAGTCTCTACTAGAATTTATGAAGGAGCCAGCAATGCTCAATGTCTCGTGGGTTCACAACACATATCGTTACATTTAAAGCCTAGTATGTGTATTATACCGGGGTTTTCGGCAATTTCCGTCGAGTCGGCGACGATGGTGATTTGTCGGTATCCGGTTCTGTGAACCAAAATAATGTGCATTATACTACTAATGACCCTGATATTTTGGAAATCCAGATAGGATCACATATATCCGAAAAAAGTGCACAGAGGAACTGAAAAAAAATATTGGAAAATAGTAAAAACAATTGATTAGAGTGAAGAAAACGAAGAAGCAGCCTGTGAAATGATAATGAGGTGATAAGAAGTGTTATAGGTGTCTGCAAAAATAGCTGGAAAAAATAGCGACATTAAGAATATGTGTAAAAATAATATTAATAAGACAAGAGAAGAAGAATGAGCATATTATTAATAATAAGAATTATAGTTCATTTATTCAAATGTAAATTATTTTTATAAATAGGTATAATATATTATTGTGGGGTCTTATTACTAGTTTATTTTTCTTTCAATAGGTCATTAATCAATAAACTGAGATTCAAGACTAAAATAAGGATGCTTAATAATAAAAGAAAATTAATTAAACACGCTGAAATAACTCGTGTATTATCTAATATTGCTACAATTATTAGGTTCAACTTTATGTATTTATTACTAAAACTTTCTGAAACTTGGTAACTTGTTACACGGGAGAAAAATTTTGAGGTTTTAGTGTCCAAGATTTTAAATAATTTCATGAAAACTTGATAGTTTTCATGAAATTATTTAAAATCTTGGATATATAGATAGTAATTAATTAGTAATTCTGATGAATTACTAATTAATTACTATCTATCTACTAAAAAAATGGACCAACATTGTTTAACATTTAATTTGAAAGTTTTCGAGAAATGAGAAATAAATAAGGAAATAAGTACTACTATTAACAACCACTATCACTATCACCAGATTTTTTCTAATGTTAAACAATTGCACATAAAAGTTTATGACTACTGTATTTTTTGTATTTACATTGAATTGTCGTTATGTAATTGATCTCCAAAACCATTTTTACCTTCTTGCTAAGTACCACTGGGTTGAGTGGTAGAATAATTTTAAAAGACTACACGAATAATTTCAGCTATGCATCGATTGTTGGTAAAATTTTGTAGCTTATTTAGGCTGGAATTATTTTAAATTTAGCCATTTAAAATTTAAATTATAAAATTAATTACCTAGCAAAATGTAGCTTTTAGCAGAAATGAGCTACAAAATTGATGTATGTTTATAGAGCGTGTAAATATGTATACCATAGAGCGCGTGGTGGTGATGCGAAGGCTGGGGGGCGGGCGAGGGCTGGTCGTCGAGCTGCGGCGCGGGCTCCACCAGCAGCTCGACGCTGTCGCCGCCGCGCTCCAGCACCGCGCACACCTCCTCGAAGCTGCGCTCCGTCAGCGGCACCCCGCCCCACTCCAAAACCTACAATGAAGAGTTGAATCCAATTATCGCTCTGACTTTTTTTTAAATATTAAAGAAAAGTCAAACCAATATTTGAATTGAAATGGATGAGATGTATGTTGTTAATACTTATCCAAGACAAATGACGTTTTTAATATACAAAAATCAGTACACCTAATAAGGGTACAACGTAAACGGGCCCTGGGCTTCGAAGCAATCAGCTGTAAAGGTAAGCGACAGGGAAAGCGATTAGATGAGATGAACAAAAATGAATCCTTATTTCCCTCGGTTATTCTATAATTTGAAAACGACTTTACCGACTTCATTCTAGTTTTTGGGAATACTTTTCATATTGTTTGTAGAAGTTACTTATAAATTTCAGAAGTTAGACAGTTTGAGAAAACCAACCATGAAGCAGGGAGGGCAGCTAGTATAATCTAAATTCAATTAGGATAAGGAAAAGTGTCGTTATGTTAGTTTATATTTCAAACATCTCTAAATATTTTTTTTATCCAAGAATTGCACTGCATTTTGCCTGTAAGATTCTTGAGAAGATGATGTCTATACCCAAAGAATTTGAAATCGCGCGCGGTTTTGATGCGAGCCAATTTTTTAAAATCTATGTCTATACCTCACGAACTTATGTAACTTTTTAAATGATATAAATACCTTATCTCCTTGCTGCAAACCAGCCAGGTCTGCAGGGCCCCCAGGCACCGTCCAGACGATGACTGCCTCACGCCGGCCGCTGGCGTCCGGCTTTCCACCGACAACGCGCATACCGAAACCGCGGGCTAAAATAACCATATATGATTGTGATCTAACTAAGGACAGTGATATACATATCATACTCCTTAGAGTGTGCAAAATTGTGAATTAGAATTATCAAAAACTTCCGACAGTTTCGATACCTAAGTTATTTTCAGATAATCATGAATCTAGGTAGAATATTTCAATGTATAATTTTAGTATCTTGCCTTTATACCTAGTTTCCAAAGCTATCGAAATAACTGTGGAGTTAACCAGGTTTGGTTAGGTTAATCAGACCACAGGCAAGAAAATGTATCTGGTAGGTTTTGGTTTTTCAAATAACACAAATGAATGCCTTCATTAGATTAAATGAAAATAATATTTAACTATTTTTTGTCAATCCATACTTACATACTAATATTATAAATGCGAAAGTCTGTCTGTCTGTCTGTCTGTCTGTCTGTCTGTCACCTCTTCACGGCTAAACGGATGGACCGATTGTGATGAAAATTGGTAGGGATGTAGTTAACGACCTGAGGTCAAACATAGGCTACTTTTGGGCGCGATATAACCGAGTCCCACGCGGGCGGAGCCGCGGGGAACAGCTAGTAGAATATAAATTGATAAATTTAATAGGTAACTAAATAACTTACATCTATGGCCTTTATCATTAGGGTCACGCCGTAACGAGACGCGCCTGGGTGTCTGGTCATCCACATCATGTATGACGATTTTGATAGCCTCAGCGTCCACCGACATCTGTCGGGCAGCGGCCGCGGCGGCGGCGGCGGCGGTCACCGAGACCACCGGCGGGTCGGCCGCCGCGTCTGAACCACGCGACGTCATCGCCGCCATACCACCCAATGCACTAGTGCGTTGCTGAAGAGCTGCTATATCAGGCCTGAATAGAAAATATTTAATAAGTACGGCATGTCATCCTCAGATCCCGATTTTGTTTAGAAACTATATCTACAAATCGGGATGAATAAAGGGACTAATTTAGATACAGCGCTTACTGAAGATATCCATGGCCTGGCTAGGTATATCTGAGAATATATGAAAAGACGATTATGACCTATTAAAAAATTATAACAAATTTATTCAAAACATACCTTATGGCCATCGAACTTACACTTATTATGCAAAAGGATAAATATAAAACAATAGCATGAATTCATTACCAACATACAACTTCAGGTTACTTTTTACACATTTGTCATCGTTTTATAAATACTTACAACTGGCTGCCTCGTCTCCTGATAGGCCGGTCTTCGTCGACCCCTAGCCCGGTGATCTGCGGCGCGGAGTCTGCGTCATCAGAGCGGTACGAGCCTCTTCGGGAGCCGGCGCCACCCACTACGTCCACTGCTGATGCCCTGGTGTTTCAAAATTATTTTATGTTGAAATTATATTAACCTCTCGGCCACTATCCAATGCTGGACTGCCTCCGTAAAACGGGTGTCGCTGATTCGTCAAAGGCTACGACGACTGAATAAGAGTATTAGCAGATAAAATAGTGAATTAGTCGCGGTTATCGCAGTTGGGTCTCCAAGTTTACTCATACTTTCTTATATAGAAATTATAAAGAATTACGAAATACCGGCCGCTCTACAGGCATTTTTTAAATCTGCTTTCGTAGCACATTTTTTGTTGTAGAGGTTCTACGCTGTAGCGTTTCTACGTTGTAGCGCCTCTACACCTTAACTCAGTTACGCCTAGAGATGGGCAGTAGGTAAATACCGACAGTAAATAAATAAAACAAAAAAAATAATAATAAAGTGGGTTTTAATTCGGGTAAATAACCGATGTGGTTATTACCCGGGGGTAAATACTTGACTTTGGGAATTTTCCTGGTATTTACCCGGTAGAAACCCATCTAGTTACGCCAGCAATGCCGCCATGCATGCGCCTATAGCTATCACTTATTAATTATAAATACCCTATATACACATTTTTACCATAATTATTTGTATAAAAAGCCATTTGGTATGGGTATAATAGAATTATCCATGGTTTATTTCGGATTCGTTAATTTTGCATAAAACAATGCATTCATGAATAAATGCATTGAATCCAATGGGAACCATGAAAAATATGCATTTAATAACATCATTTTTCAAACTTAAACCTCATATAATATATATTAAAATTTACGGCCGACTGGCTTTATGGTTATTACAAATAAGAATAGAATTTAGATCACGAGTGTCGCGCACATACTCCATTAGAATCTGCTCTTGTGAAGAAACTAAACATTTAGGACCTTAAATCAAATAAGTAGAACCTTGTACACACAACCCCAAAATAAAATTTATACCCCATAAGGAACAGTGTTCGCTAATTTCCTAAAATAGCAAACTCTGTGCTATCGTTTCCAACTATACGACCTCCGGATCTTAAGGGAAATGCCTAGATTGCTGGGCCACGGAGGCAGTCAAAATAATAGTAACTTTATTGTACAAAATGATAATATAATACATAGAGAGAAGAAACAGAATATGCAATGGCACTTATCCCATGATGGATCTCTTCTAGATTGAGTAATAAAACATTTGAATGTTTACACTAACCTCCTGGACATGGGGGGTGGTGCAGCGAGCGCAGGCTGGAGAGCCCCGGAGGGTTGGTCCTCGTCGCAGGAGCGCTGGCGGGTGGCCGGGGCGCGCACGGAGCGCCGCCGCGCCGGGGCCGCCGTGCTCGGCCGCCGCGACTCCACGTCGGGCGTCGTGCTGCCGCCGCCCTTTAACTGCCGCCGCGGGCAGCGTGGTTACAAATCCGTTTCGGGCAATATCTACTGGGATGGCAGTGGCCGGCAGAGCGTTAAGAGCGTCAAAGAATTTTTGACTTTATCTACAGACCTGTGATGGGCTCGAGCCGCCACGGGCAGCCCTAATACTTTTCAACTCTTTTAGCTGTAAGTGCTCTGCCATCCCAGGATGATTTGAGCCTTAGGTTTTGAATTCTTAGTGTGGTCAGAATTAACACGTTGGCTGGCAGAACCCAGACACAAAAGAAAAACTGTTGATATTCGTGCGTGAACCAATCGGAAACAATAATTAAAGTAAAGACCAAAATGACAGTTGAGGTAAAAGTAACGTCTGTACTATTCGTATGTAATGTACGTCGTCATACGCTTGATTTTGGTTAGTGAGAGCCAAAGACAAAAAAACCCCAGTCACTTCTTAGAGCTAAAAAATGTGTACATTGTTAGTAAAACAAAATAAGGAAAGTATTATATATTGCATTGATTGCATAAACGAACACAATAAATATTGTCTCCAGTGAAAAAAATATTGGTATGCTGAAGTATGTGATGCGAAACATTACCTTTTCTAATTCTTTCAAGGAGGCAGGCGACACATCAGAATGTCGGCGCAGTTCAGGAGAGCGAGGTGGCGCGAGCGCAGAGCTGGCTCCGCCGCTGCCGAGCCTGGCCTCCGAATGCCGCCGCTGCAGCGCGTCCAGCATCGGAACTTCCAGCAGCGAGTCAGTACTGTCTTGCGCTGAAGGCGGCAACCGCGGCGCTGCTTTTCGACGGCACACCGAACATCGCCATGAATTCTACACAATCGACGATATCACATGCAGATACAATTAGAGTAAATTACTTAAATAATACATATTTCGGAGGTATACCTAGCTATTTTTCATAAATTAAGTCACAAATTCATTGATACTTAATATCATTATCTTAGCCACAAGACGTCCACTCCACGCCTCTCTTATTGCGACCTTGATAAGGTCGTCGAGACCATTTGGTAGGTGGATATCCTTCGCTGCGTATTCCCATACCTGGTAACCATTCCGAACCCTTTTTGCTCAAACAGCCATCAGCCTCGCCCATTGCAAATTGCAACTAATCCACCGTGTTGTGGAATGGACTGTATATATATTAACTGTGTGATAAATAAAAGGATTATGTTGATAAAAGGTTTTTTAATGAAAAGAAATGGATATAACTTACCTACGGGACAGGTGAATGACAAAATATGATGCAAAAACAACTAAAAAACGTGACAATTAGAATTTCTTTTAAAAATATATAAAAAAAAGGTTAATCCAAAATGAGTTTATAACACACCGTAATGAATGCCATATGACATAGACATTTGTCAGTAACCCTAGTTTTTCTACGAACCTTATCAGTCCTGATACAATCACTAGATCTAACATCGAGCAAAGCTTTTTAGAGCGTTGAGCTATTTTGACTAATACTAATGAGCCACATAGTTAAAGACATGTTTCAGAGTCATTACTAACCATGGATAAGAAAAATTGCCTAGTCGATAGATACCGCTATTTCGTAATTACTAAAACACAACAAAATATATAACAGTATTTTAGTTAGAAGTTTTGAGCTTTTCGAAACAGTAAAATAGCTTAGGCTCGTACAATTTATAAGCTGCTATTAATTACTACAAGAATATGGGTATTAACCTGACAATTTATGTTTGTTTACCTTCCTGCTTAACAACCTAAATTTACATTAAAATGGTTATACTAATTTCATGTTTGAAGAAACAAATCGGACATAAATTCACTATATAACATTAAGGAATCATTATTAGCTGACACTACGGGTACTATATTTCAATACGCATTATAGCCATAATTTTCTCCTTTATTCCTCCTCTGTGGATTATTAAACAATTGTTTGGTTACCCTAATTTACTAATAAATCACCGTGTAATTTAAATTAACCCGAGAACCATACAGTTTGTCCGTGTCACTTTCTAAACAAATTTCCAACAAAACCAAAGAAATTTAGTTTGAAAAAATATTAACTATTCATAAAATGGTCCACCAGGTGGCCCGACGACCTTATTAAGGTCACAGAAAGACGGATTGGACTGGATGCGGGCCACTTTGAATAGATTCTATTCAAAGTAGGGGTTTCAAAATCTATGTAAATTCAAAATCTATGAGGAGACGGGAGTTGTGAGCGTCCAGCAAAGTGGACGTCTTGTGCCGATGATGAAAAAATAAAATATCAAAAAAGCCGTCAAAAGATAAGAAGCGGTTAAGAACAACTGAGCCCGGGCGTGTAGGTAGGTCAGTTGACCTTATACCATAACGATAAGAATGAATGATGGCGGCTGATTCATGGTGAAGGTCTCAAACAATTAAAATTATATGCAAATAACAAGTGTATCACCGACCGCTTCCTCATCACTGGCTGGCTTGGAGTAGGAGGAGCAATCTTCGCAGACTCGGTGTTGGCAGCCATTGCACGTGTGGAAGACTTCGCCCGGCTTCAGAGCCTTCAGGCACACACGACACGCGCCCGCCCGTGATGGCGCTTTGCCTGCCTCGCTGAAAGTTACATATGTACACGTAAACTATAATATATTTACCTAATTACGTACGACACATGCAGTCATTATATTATTAAGCGTTTTAACATGCTGTAAATAAACAAAAAAAAAAAATAAAGATTGAAATTATCTCGTTGTTTTGGATTTGGATTTCAGTTGTATCGTATAAAATAGTAAATGTTTTTAAGAACAAATATCATTATAAAAATTGTAATTTACAATTGTAAGAGAAGATTTGGACGCAGTTTAAATGAACGTTTTAATTAGAGCCCCCTCCACCCATTTTACACAGTCATAATTTTCGTAATTAACGCTTCAGGGCTTTAATACTAATTTCACATAAAGTTGGGCTTGTTTCTGCTACGCATTTATTGCGTTACGTAGCAGAAAGTACTTACTTTTATAGATCGCGTCGTGTCTATAATATGCTCGTTACTCATAAATTTGAAAAAGAGCACTGCACTTGTTTTAAATCAAAATAGTATTTAAATTATAGATTTTAAAAAATTGCGTCGCCGCGCGCGATTCCTAGTTCTATGATATAAATAAATTGTAAGAAAATTTATTTATTTAAACTTTATTGTACAATACATTAGTACCTATATCACAATAGGCTTGTAAATTTATATTTTCTTACAAATTTATTTATCTTTGAGTATCACAAAAGTGATTTTTGATTGTGGTTTATGACTAGGATAAGTCGCTAAAGTTATTAAATATGAGAAGCTAGAGCTAAGCTTGAACTCGTGCTCTACATTTGTCCACTTTTATCTAAAGTATGTAAGAGTATGAAAAACCCAGGCGGCCAATAAAATAAATATTGGATATGAGTTAATTTAAAAATCAGTCAAAAGTGACGATAACAATGAGTGCATAGTCTATAACATAGAAAAGAAAATGGGAAACACCCTTATTCATAAATATTATAAATGAATAAAATGTCTCGTTTTTTCATATTAAATATTTTAAAGATGGAAAGGAATAACATACTTTAGTTAAAATGGGCATAACAAACTTATGTTATTTTTATGAATAAGGGGGTTTGTATATAAACCGTTCAGTCTTTGCAGGTTGTGTGGAAGCGGGCGGCGGCTGCGCAGGCGGCGGCGCCGGCGCGGGCTCAGCTGCCCCTTCTGTCGCGCCTGGCCGCGGGCCTAGCTTTGTAACTGAAAAAATAATCATTGCTTCCGTAATGTTTCATTGTTGTATATGTATAAATCACGAAAAATAGCAATTAATTAATTAGTAAACGAACAAAATATATGTCATAATGGAAATGAAACTAAGTAATTGTTTGTATTTATTAGTAGTTAAGTTTAGCTAACTCTGGCATCAGTATATTTACTTGTAGGCATCAAACTTTCAAGTTATCCGTAGACACGTCTACAGTATAACCAACCTTTCTCGGTAATCAATTTATAAATAGGTAAGTGGAACTTAAAAGAAAAACAAATACGATCGATCCTCAGCATCACATTTCTCATTCTCATCAGATCGCTTCCTAAGCTGGTTGATTTGTAGCCCAGGGTCGTTTTTCTGCTTTTTCTCTCCACTTTTCACGGTCTTCTAGTGTTAAACCATTGCAAGCCTGTCGTCCACTATGACAGCTAGATCATTTTGGTTTTGGCTCTTAGATCAATTCTCTGCTTATGTGGTTTTATTAAAAATTTGCTGTCTCGCGGTTTCACTCGCCTTTTCCAAAAAATCAGGCTATGTATATATTGCAGAATGAATTTTTCAAATCTGATCCGCCGTTCTAAAGTTATAAGAGTTCAAACAAACAAACTTCGTTATAGCCTTATTATAAGTATTGATTGATTTGATTTCATTATTTTGACGTGACAACGTCTTAAATTAGGTTGCGGCTGGGAGTCACTTATGAAAAAGTGTAACGCTCGGTAACGTTACGATGAGTCACCGAACGAGAGAGAGGCCCGCCGAATGCCTTGCGTCTCTCTCCCACTCAACTATGATCGGTCTGCCGCGCGCGGCAGATTATATTCATATCAATAAATATTCTACCGAGAAAAAGACGTTGTCACGTAAAATCTTCGCCCGTAAAACCGACTTTACAGGCAACCATTTTTATTTTTTACTTATGTTGTTTTAATCTGAACTCTTCTGGAACATGTATAAACGATTCTTTTTTATCTGTAATTTATAAGATGTGTTTATGTTGTTTTATTTTTAAAAGGCCCGAACACAATGTTACCAGTTCATTACAAGTTACAAAAATACAATTTATACTGACGTAGTTGAAAAATTGTTAAATCTTCTCCTATTATCTGCCTCACTTTATCTTTTAAGAGAGGGGTCCGATATCTCCAGAAGAAGAATCGCGATGAGGCTCGAATTAAATCAATATCGATCGCTTACGAAATAAACCCCGACTCATTCAAACTCAAATTACATTCAGTTCATTGTTATGAGATACTGAATTGGAATGAAATGATGGGAATTCAAATAAGTCCGCAGTTTGTGTCTACCTTCAGAACGGGAATTCACTAACAATGCGTGCCAGCTCCACACCGACATAGCCGACCGTTATTTCGCTATGAATATTGAGAAATGATCATAAATTCCACGACAAACTTCTCTAGAGAGCTGTTAAAAACTTCGGCATCCAAAATTTTTGTCTAAGTAGAATTTTATCTCAATATGTTAAGTTTATACATAATTTACATATGGGTACTTCATTTATATTTTATTTTTATTCATTTATTTTATTTACGGTTTGTTTTCTCAACGAGTAGTTTGCAAGTACAATCGACTTTTTCCATGGTAGTATCAACGTTTGTAAACCGCCTGAAGGCAAGAGCCTCGGATTTTTTTTGGATAAATATATTAAGGGATCATTATATTATGTATGCACCTTCTAGAGCACAGTTGTCATATTACTAAAGCTTGCAATGTTTCTTCAGCATAAATTAATATGGCAACATATGAAAAAAATATAGGTGTACATTTTTTGTGTGCATCAAAATTGTCTTAAATTATAAGGACAAATAAGACTTCATTAATCAAATTTTGCTCTTGAATTGTAAGTCATTCATCATAATTCTCATAACTTACACGTTTATAAATTTTTTAAATATGTATACTAAATCAAACGGTTAATGTATATATGCAACAAACCTTAGAGTATTCTCTATATTAAACATTTAATTGGTTTTAATTAAGTTCATCTTCAACTACGTAACAACTTTCAGACTATCGATACGTTATAGTTTAGTAAGGTAACGAAGCGTATGTTTGCATAATTTAGAACAGCTACCTATAAACTTTCCTACGACGAAATGGATTAATTCTGCTCGGGAGTCTGTAGAGGCGTAAATAAGGGTTAGGGGCCCAAGGTAAACAAGTATGAAACTTTACTTCCATCTCAATTTGCTCTCAGATAGTTTGCTTATAAAAGAATTATTACATTTTAGGTAACACACACACACACATTGCACAATGCCAAATCATATAAGTAAATTTTAGAGCTGTGTACTTACGTTTTAGTAGGTAATCTTTATTTAGTTGAAAGAGTGATGCGAAATGAGTATTGCTTACCTACTTTCATTATATATTTATTTCTTTGGTACAAGAAGAAGGAAGGAGAAGTTGTTCAGAATAGCGGTCTAAATCTACCCTTAAAATATTTGCATTTGATTCGTGTCCACCTTATATATTGAGAAAACGCTATGATAATATATAAAATACTAAAGAAGCTCGACTAACGTAAATATATATTAAAGATAGTTGCGGATAATTTTGTGAATTTAATTAGAATCGACAAATGAACACGCGTATATGATTACGTACGGTATGGAATATATGTGATGCGTACGTAACACTTCACGTTTCCATGTTGCATTTCCTACATTGTTAAGTTATTAAGTAACTTTGCGCCCTTAACGCAAACTTCGCCTGATTCTAACAATTTACCTCTGGCATTTATTAAACTCACTACAATGTTAATAAACCATATAAAGTCGTGTTCTTGAGAGTTAGCCCGTCGATATAACATGAAACGATAAGCGGATACGATGTTAATTATTCACTCCTGGGAGGAACTTTATCTTACTACTTACATAATAACATTAAACACCTTTCCTATTATATATAATCTGATCTATATTATTCGACTGCTATAAATAAAATCTATAAAATTATTTCAAACAGAACACTTAAATTAATAAAACGTGTTTTTTAATTTAATTTAGGTCCTATAAGAACAGTTAAAAAAAGAGTAAAGAAGCCAACCAATTCAACCAAATCCTTTTTTCACCTTTATCTTGAGCGTTGAGCAGTGAGGAGGAGAGAGTCTGCCGGAGCTTGCCGAACGTGCCCGGGGTTTCGATTTGTCCCGGGACGGCGTTCGGACTCTCCTCCGTCGCCACCATCTGTAACAAACAAAACAAAGCTTTCAAAGTGAATAAGTTACGATTTAGTACTTATCATTATCTCAGCTCTTTTTTCGACATAGCCACGGTTACCTGTCTGACGTCAGTCATATCATAAGGAATGCCTAGACATCAGAAAAGCTGCAACCCAATATGACTGTTGAAACCATCATAGATCCATTGTATGTCAGTAAATATGACTTATGTTAGTGAGTGTATGTACACTTAAGTGTATGTAGGCTTAGATCATTTAATACTTTATTGTTATTAAATGATCTAAGTATGTAGGGCAAGGACTGAGTGGTTTTGATAAAGTGGCATCCGATTCTCGCACTTAAGATGAAAAATTTATTCATTATATGACATACCATTAAATGAGTGGGAGTAGAAATACCGTCTAAATAAAAAAATATTTTCAGCTAAAGAAAACCTCACAGTGACTCCACGGGGCGATAAAACTCTTCATACAAAAATAACGACTCAGTAATACTGTCGTAAATTTTATGGAGAGCAACAGATGGAGAATGAAATACATCAGAGCCGGGAAAATCAATATCCTCGTCTCCCGAACTCCATTGAGGAGTGGTTTTATTGCTGCGCTCGCAAGTCATCTCCAACTTTTTCTCGATAACAAGGAACCCGATATAGAACGCTCAATGACATTGTGGCATATTGTCGAAACTGGATCCTAATACACACTAAAATAAATAGATTAGAGAAAGACTCGCGTTTATATATTTAAAATATCAAGGAATGTGAAACTCTCATGAAAAAAGCATTGGTAATAATTTTGTAAGCGACCGCTTTATAGCGGACGTTGTAAAACGAGCACGAGGAAGGCAGGAAAGCCGGGAAGGAAGGATACTGTAGAATCGCAGTACCTTTGAGGATGCCGCTGGGGGAACTTAAACGATCGTTTTTTGGATTATATTACATTTACGAAGCTAGCTGTCGTATATAAAGAACATTGAGTAGGTGAAATTCATAATGATGAATGATGTATTTGTAGGTAAATTAGTAGACAATGTATAGCTTTTTGCATATGCGTTCCGCCAACAGCAGGATAGAGATACTAGTTCGATTAAACCTGTGTCGGTACCGGTAGAGATTTTTGAGATAAAGTAGGTCATGAACAGGCGGTGTTCATGACCCAGTGGGGAGGGCGGGGGCGACGATGGCCCTGTTTGACCCACTTGTTGCCTCAGCCCGCTATTTACATTACAACTCTAATTGCTGTTGGCACACGGCAGGTGTATCCTTCTTCTTTATTGCGTCTTCAACGTGCCATTTTTTAATTCAATGTATAGGATAGAAAAGTTTTTTTTTGTGTTGTAGGAAAATTAACTCTACATCATTCGTAGGCTGTATTGTCTACACACACACTATAAAAAATTAAGTAGCTGTTGTGATCCAAAGTTATTGATACCGCTCGGGTACTGGATAAGGGTACTTAGGGAGGAAAATATTTGTCATAAAGAATACCGGTATAGAAGCTACCTTAAGCAGTCACAATACATTTTAGCTCAGCATCTTAGGCACGTGATTGCGTATAATTGGAGCTTAACAATGGGCGCAGTGAGCGCGACAGCGGGCACCCGCGCGCCGAGCGGCGGCCGGCGGGGTTTCACGACTACGAAGCCGTTGGAGACGCCTACAAAGGAATGTAATTACGAGCAATAATGATGCAAAACTAGATATTCTGCCCATATCTACTATTTTCTCATAGTTCCTACTATGAATAAAAGAAAACATCTCATTCCCACCACACTGTCTCTATCATTCACACACATTGTTTATAATAATATTTAAATAGTGACAGGGTTAAAGAAGGCTTCGGACTAAACTCATTTTGAAATTTGTTGAAGAGAAATTGCCGATATAAAGCTTAGCTATATACTAGTTAGTGATGATGATGAAGAAAAACGCTTCTTAGCAATGTTAGATATGTAAACAAAATCTAAAAGAATAATAAAAAGAAGTTCATTACTAAACTAGTAAAAACAATAAGAGAAACACAGGAATTGAAAATACGAAAGGAAAACTAATTTTAGTGATTTACTGGTTCGCAGCGCCTTTCATCCGTTACTTACGGCCCTTTCAGAAATCACATTAAGGTAGTTGAGCTCGGCCGCTCGGAACTACATCGGAATAAATCTAAATCACGAGGACGAATCTCCGGCGGATCTCCTTTATCCGACCCGCGATCTCTGCCTATGTTGACATAACTACGGCCTCCGAGACTAAGGTTTTGTCTTCTGTTGTACATTACAATGCGCATAATGATGACCTATTTATATTTGTTTATTTCTGTCAGTCGTTTTAGATATTAACGCAATTAAATTCGAAATTCTTTGGATTATAACAAAAGTTACATGCATCTATATGCTACAGTAACCACTAACTATCAGGTGGGCTGTATGCTCATTTTCTTTCCTTAAAGTTAATAAAAAGAAAACAAAAAATGTAGCTCAGGGTTAAATGTGTGATTTATCGAAAACACGATCACTATACTTAATAACAGTTCCGTTAAAGTGACTCGACTAGATGGCTCATAAATCCAATTGACATAAAAGCCTAGAGCTGCCAACAATACACAATATTTTATTAGTATTGATTGACTGGTTCCTGATAATATTACATTAAACAGACACTATACAATCTTCAATTTGTAATAATATAATTTCCGTAGAAATATATCGAAACTACCTAACTCTGCGCGTACGATATATAAGTAGACAAAAAAAGATTAAAAGTAATGGAATGAGGTATTAATAAAAGAATAAGATATACCAACTGGATATCAAAGGCCGTAAGAAGTGCAAGAGTGTAAACAGAAAAGCGATCTACATGAGGTAATTATCAAATAATAATACAATCTTTCCTCCCCAATAATCCTAAGAGGTCGGAAAGATATTGCTTTAATATACATATGGAATACAGCTTTCCATCAGATGGGCCGTTTGCTTATTTGCATTATGACGTCCAGCTATCTCAATGTTTTCACTACATCGACTTGATGTGAATTTCCGAAAATAAAAATATAAAAAACTCCTCAAAATGCCATCCGATCCCATCCCACTAAATTCACCCATCCCATCTCATTAATATTATAAAGACGAGTTTGTGAGGTTAATTCTTCAAAATCAAACGGCTTGACAATTTTTTTGACATTTGGTACAGACTTAGCTTGTATTAACACATAGGCTACTTTTATGTCAAAAAACGTTACGTTTGGTCGAAAAGTCTGTTAGTTTTATAAAGTACATGGCGCTGCTGCTGCGTATGATAAATCGTGGATAACACCGCGGGGTGCAGCTAGTATAAAATAAATCTTGGGTGGATTCACCGAAGATTAATCTCTTATAATCCGCCCCGAGAAAGATTTTGTCTTTCCGGCTTAGTGTTTCACTCGAATTTTCTAGTGCTTTTTACTTTTATTTCTCCTTAGACATCAGTTACAATAGAACTATACTCGTACAGCTATATCATGCAGTATTAGTAGTCTACACGTCACTCTTTATTCATAATAATAAAGACCACTCTACCTAAGGCTCACTAAACTATTTCTTATTCACTCCTCAAAGTCATGTTTTACCTTTCTAGCCTGACGTCGCTCGCGTTGATCAACTCTAGTTGAGAAAGCTTTTACTAATGGATATAACACACGATAAATAAGAGGTACAAACAAAGCAACTCATTTATTTTGAAACTCATGCATTCGTCTTTTACTATATAAATGGGGGAAAAATTATTTTATAGTTATTAGGTAAATATGAACTATGTATTGTAAAAAATACATTTTCTGTACAATATACTTTACCTTCCGTTCTTTGTTCCGAGTCTTGTTATTAATTTATTGGCATAGTAAATTCTATGAAATATTAGGCTCTTTTCATTTTACCTAAATATAAATAAATTAAATAAAATACTTGCTTATCTAATCTCAATATTATTTGTATAAGGAACGAATCAAAGATGTGGATTGATTCCAGAGGAGACCAACTACCTTTGTCGAAACGTTGCCAACCCAATTACTCCGCGAAGCGTACGTTTAGCTTGTACAATACAAATTAACAAACACAAAACAAGATATACAAAATAAGATATGTTTGAAAGCCTGAAGAAATATTTGTATATCTAGCTATAAACAAAAAATACAAATCTTGATTTTGAAAAATTTTTGGGCAGTTGAATCGCAAAGTTCTATTTCTGTAAAAGCCTTATTTTCTGAAATGGTACAAAAGCACCAAATAGCAAGCTTCCTGACTAAAACAAATGTATTGTGGCTCGCAGTAATTTAAGACATGTAACACCGCTAACCAACCAGAACGAGAATATAATTGTAGTGATTATTTTGGGTGAAATTCAAGCAAACACTATTAATTTATTAACCCCTATGGTACATCGACTAAACTTATAAACATGGCATCTGTAACAGTAAGGAAGTAAATTTAAAACTATGCCAAAACTTTTAGGTTGATATTCGGGTCCTATCATATCATATCACTTGAACATGTGCATAATACTCGTAGTTGCTACGAGAACAGTAGGGCGCTACATTTCGTAGCATTGCGCTACATCGATCATGTACTACAGGCTACGACAATGTAATCGGAGCGACGCGTCAGCAGCTCGGCGCGGTATTCGTACAAGAGAAATTATATCCTCCGTGTATTCGTTACATATGGGTTTAAAGAACTTTTATTTCCTCATTAAGAATTACAAATTCACTTACTGAGAAAACTTATAAATAAGTAAATAGTAAGACAGCGAGCGTATACAAAACAAAAAATTATGTAGGGTAGGAGTCACAAAAATCTGCGTCGACTGCTTGTTTGCGCATCGGGCAACCACGGATCTAAAAGTTCACAGAGCGTAATCTGGATGTGGCATAATGTTATCAGTTTGATTTTAAAATATATATATATATTTTGAGTTTCTATTATTGTTTTTACTTAGATTTAAGTTGATTTTTGTAATTTGTGAATTATTTATATTTATGATTTCGTCATTTTTTACTAATTATTTTTAATAATTAAGTGCATTTTATGTAAGTTTATAAAAGAATTTCTTCTAATACGTATTGTTTTAGGAGTTTTTTGAAACTGATTAGTGATTTTGCGTCTTTAATTTCAATAGGTAATTTATTATATATTCTAACGCCTTCAAATTCGATATTTTTTTGCCATAATTTGTTCTTGGAGTGCGGGATATTAAATGTTTTGCATTTCGCAATTTCATTTTTTGTAGTCTTCCTTTTTTCTGAAAAGATAATGTCGTATGAATCTGCTTGTTTAATATTTTATAAATTAGTATGCACGTATAGTAAGTATATGTTTGTTTAATTGTCATAATTTTAGTCTCCTCATAGATTTTTTTAGATGGCGTACGAAACTTGTAGTAAAATAAGGATTTTATTAATTTATTTTGAGCAATTTGTAGGGTCTCCAAGTTAGATTTAGCTGCGGCCCCCCAAATTTCTATCAAATAGTCTATGTGAGGTTTTATCAATGAATTATAAATTATATATTTTACTTTTCGGGGTAGGCATTTGGCAATGTTTTTATAATGCCTGTCAAAGATGTTAGTTTAGTTTTAATTCTGTCTATGTACGTTTTCCAGTTTAATCGGTGGTCGATATTAAGACCTAGGTACTTCTCATGGAATTTTTGTTTGATTATTACATTATTTATTCTAATTTCTGCAATATCGTTAATTCGTTTATTTTTAGCGGCGAAATGATAAAATTTGTTTTAGTTGTATTAATTGTGAGCAAATTTGAGAAGAACCAGGTATTAAGTAAATTTAAATCGTTTTGTACTTTAGACTTAATAGTTTTGATTGAGTGGCTAAAGTAAAATAAGCTTGTATCATCTGCATATAAGGTGATATCAGCTGTTAGACCTATGTGTTGTATATCATTAATATAAATTAGAAATAAAAGCGGACCCAAAATAGAACCCTGAGGAACGCCAAAGGTTATTGAGTGGGCAGAACTTTGATATGGACCTATTTTAACAATTTGTTTACGGTTTTGGTAATATGACTTTAAAATTTCATGAGCCTTGCAAGTGATACTGATTTCAAAAAGTTTATCGAAAAGAATTTTATGAGAAATAGTATCGAATGCTTTTTTGAGGTCAATAAAAGCACCAAGTACAATTTGTTTTTCGTCTATCTTGTTTCTTATTTTGGTTACGAGATCAATTGATCATATTCGAGAGAGATCCGTATTGTCGAAATAATATTGAGTGTCCTATTTCAGCGGGTAGGAGTTCAATACTTAAGTCTCTATATCGCAAAGTAACAGGGTAGGTCGAGAATGGCCGGAATGTCTTAAAAGAAAAAAATGGCATTGCTCTTTTTTTTTGCTAAATTGGTAGAGCTACTTTGTACTTAGCCCGCAGATCTTCAATTTAAATTAAAGAAACAATAAAAGATTATTATTATATAATTACATTTAACTTTTAAGTTGCTTTGGCTATTTCTTACTATTTTTATGTGAGAATCATAAAGATAAAAATTATGGTTGTTTGATTTTTGCTCATCCTCATTTCGTGTAGGTGGTCAATCGACCATGCATACCCTGGTATCAGAGTTCTTCAGAACCGCCTCTCGGCCTGTGACGTAGTTCCTTTAACGACTACAGGCAGCCGATTTTTGCCAAAACAAAAATTCTTCCTAATTAAAAATAAGACACCAAACTTGCGCTAGGCCTTAAAAAACATTTGTCAACAGCTCACGTCCGCATAATACGATGTGTCAGGTTACATTGTGTTTCGTCGAGTTGAGCTTTGTTAGCCGCGGGCGAGCGCTGCGAACAAAACACACAATTTCAAGCCGCCGCCGCCTCCTCTGAAGAACAAGCGGCATACCTTGTTTACATTTTTTTTTACATAAAAACGACTTCAAACTTGGTTAATACAACTTATAATATTTCAGAAGCTAAATTTTTTTATTTTTAAAAAAATTGGTGACTTTAACAATAAGTAATATAAACTAGTAAGGTGGATGAAAATATAAATCACTAGCAAACCGCTCCTGCTTCGCACGACTATAAAAACCTTCCTCTTGAATCACTCTAGTTATTAAAACAATCCGCATCAAAATCTGTTGCGTAGTTTCAAAGATCTAAGCATACATAGTGACAGACAGCGGGAAGCCAATTTAATTTTATACTATGTAATGATAATTATAATATAGTGGCAGCTAAAATATAAATATTTCATTTATATGTTCATATTTGTTGGTCTCAAGGTCAATTAAACCTGCAATAGTATTCGGCACCGCATTTTGTTCTCTGACACTGTTTTTTCACGACCACCATTTCATTTCATTACCTTTTCTTCCGTAACACGAAATTATATTTCTGCAATGTTCTATTAGACTGGAAGTAACTTGTTATACAAAGTGTATTTGTGTAAAAAAGTATGCTTCCTGTGAGATTTGAACCCACACGACCCAAATTGTAAGGCGAACGCCCAGACCATTAAAATAATAAATCAAATAGTTAATTTTCTTGATTATTACTAGACTTTGGCGGAGATCAAAACAAAATAACAACAAAATTAAGTATTCAACATTACACATCGCAGTGGTAAGTAAGAATTCTCAAGTCCATGCCATAAGCCAGGCTCTCGGGTCGGCTGGGTAACCTCGGTAAGCCTTTCATGTGCGTGGGCACGCCACCGCAATCACATAAATTTGGCCATTCCGTATACACACACTACTACTATACTTACGATCTTAACCCTTGATGCTTCAAGTCTTAAATAAGTATTATACCCCATACTTACTAACGATATAGCTGTAATGTGAAGGTAGAATAATAAGGCACAAATTATTACTCTTTATCGTAGTAGTGACAGCGAGAAGATAACATTTGCATTTTATTAGACAATTAAAAATACAATATCTTAAGCCATTAATTAAACTATCTTATAGGTTAATTTTGTCGATCACAAATACTTAAAAGTGTAAAAAATAATAAAAACAGATTGAAGTGGAAAATAAATGGCAAGATAGTGGAACTCCGGGACCCAAAGCTATCATACCTCACTGTTATTGTAGATATAAGATGGAATATGGTTATTTTAAGATAAGTGGGATAAATTATTCAGAACAACGAGAGAACCGAAGCAACTTAAATTGCGAGTATCCTAAATAGTTGACTAGTTACAATAACAACAAATAATTTCTATATTCCAATCTGCCAAGACCGTGCAATTTAGTTATTTTGAATTTAATAATATAGGTACCTATTGATATCTAGCCGCAGTAAATGATTGCACCACTTTGAAACGTAAAGCGGATTTAGAATAGAATTCCTAGAACATTGTTAGTTAGCATTTGAATGTAAATTTGTGAATTGTGCAGAGGGCGAAGGCTGCATAAATAAATATCCTCACATACGGTGCGATGATGCAAATTGAAAAAGTTCTAGGAAAGTTGAAAATAAACAGAATTAATTACAAACTGGGAGTTTGTTTGCAGCGTAGTGCTACTAGTGCAAGCTAACCGTGTACTCTTCGTAAGAACTGCAAAAATATTGTTTTGCCATGCACTATATGTTTTTTAACTTTGAAAATATAACTTCAATTTTAGCAATAAGATACATTTCACACTTGCATAAAATTGTCTACATTAGTTAAATCCAAAAATAGTACATTACTGCCGAGGCCAGAAATGAAGCAATTTATGGCCGAGTTATATTGCAAGGCCGAAGCGCAGTTGAGCCCTTGCCAAGTGCTTTTAAAAGGACGAGGCGTAGCCGAGGCCTTTGTTATGTTTTAGTTTTACGAAGACAGAAGGAGGTTTATACCCAGCAGTGGGTTGTAGACAGCTGATGATGTTGTTATGTTTTTATACTTCCATCGGTAAATAAACCACATACTTACATGATTAAGTATTCAACTGAAGTTGTAACAAATAAGTTATTTCTGAAATGATACCTTATTTTATTTCTAAGATTTATTTTATGTGTGGGAGCAAGTGACAAAATGGATGGGTTTAGCGAAATTAAAAAAGTTATCGCGACCGCAAAAATGTAATTATAACTTTTTAACATCGGTTATGAAAAACGATTTCATAGCTTGTGAAACGTCTGCAGAACGAAGACGTTGAAAGTTGGTGTGATAAGGATTATAATAACATTACCGATCAGTACTTTATGGCCAAAAGTGGGAAGTCTTAATCCATTTAAGAGATAATTTGACTCACCACAATAGGCGTAGGTACTTAATATGTTTACTGTATGTATTATCGTTGGTCCGTTATGATCTACAAGTTGCTGATTGGGGATTGAGGTCCCTAATCTTCTTAAGTACCTTTGCCTTTCTGACGGAGGCAGTTTAATTCCTAGTTCATAGAAACCTCAATCAAATGAAGTTATTCAAACGCACTGAAGGCTCCGAACATTTTAATTGAACTAAGTTACAACGAGGGTTTCATAAGTTGAGCACTTCGCTGTGGAGGGTCGAAAATAGAAGTGGGATTGATTTTTTTAAATATCTGTATTCATTAGATGGCTCTTGATTTACAAACATGGTTTATATCCAAAAATAATTTAATAATACTATCTTAAAGTAACAATTTTGAATCGGCGAGCATGTTTGATGAGAGTGGAGGAAGCAATGGAGGTTTATAAAGATCGTGGCAAGTGAAATCTTTTCTCTCTGCCTGTTCCTGCATGAAAAAGGCGATGATAGCATGTATGTAATAATATTGTTTCTATCTATATAATCAACTGCCATTAAAATATTGTCATAAAGATCATAAAGATACTACGTGGAAAGTTTTGATTGAAGAACTAAATTTAAACACTGTGAAGTGATTTGATAAGTATAATCTGGTTCAGTCAAAGGCATTAAATTGGGTAACTGTAAAAATTGTCTCTCGAACAATCTTCAACGACACATTGCATTGTTCATATGAGACAAATATTGAATGCCACTTATATATCTGAATCCTTGAAAACGCGTTTAAGCTCAAACTTTCCTAAATCATAGTTGGCACAATTTATTGTCTTTATGAATAAAATAAAAATCTTATTTACCTTGCTACATACGTTGTGGTTTTAATTTTATACATACCATATTATCAAACGAGCAATATTTGTATATCTAATTTACTAGAACTCGCGTTTTCGAAAACGGCTCTAACGATTTCATTGAAATTTTAAACATAAGTTCTTACATAGTCAAAAAGATAATTTAGCTAAGTTCCATGCCTAGGACGCACAACGCACGCAAAAAGATTTTCTTCATAAAACGAGCGAAGCTCGGTCGCCCAGGTACTAAAACATCTATTTATATTACATAAACGGAAACGCTAATGAGTGGGCGATCTCTTCTTCTTTTTCTTTCTTTTTATTACTTTTATTTAGTTTTATTTACTAGATATTTAGATTTAAACAATTTGCAGTGAATTGAAAAAATCTCGCTTAACTCACTTTAGACAACTTTAGATGAATTAGCATTTAAACGGATAAAAATATGCATAAAACATTTATTTGGCAGCGTGCCGTTCATTTCAGGCCGCTTTGTTTACGTGAAACGAACTGAAATTGGTTTTTAAGGTGATACCTCGGTGAACACTAGCGCCACCGTCATTTAAAAATCATTACTCCCTGAAAACACAAGTTATCAAAAATCCTTCTGCTGTAATTATGGTTCTGGATCTGAAGTTAATTTTAATCATATTCAATTATTAAATTATAGTTCCATAAATAACTATCCATTCCATATATTTACAAATTGCAAAACTGCTAAAAGTGGCCGTTTTAAGCAATAATGCAATTTGTAACTATAGGAAATTATAATTAATTAATTTAATATGTTTAAAATTAACTTCAGATCCAGAACCTTAATTGCAGCAGAGGGATTTTTGATAACTTGTGTTTTCAGTGAGTAATGATTTTTAAATGACCGTTCACCGAGGTATCACCTCAAGGTCTAGAAAGCGCATTGTAAGTCCTTTTTTGCAACAACACTTTGAACCGAACACTTTGAAATGAGAAGGAAAATATCACTGTCGGTCGCCTTTTCAAGTTTAAACACTGTGAAGTGATGAAATAAGATGGTCGAAGAATCGCTTTGAAGCGGTCAGATTGGCAATCAATATGGATTCCATGTCCTGCAAGGATATTATTTTAATTTATGAATGAATGGATGAATTAACACTATTTACAAAAATACAAAACAAATTGTACAGTAGAAAGGCAAAATGCAGACCTATCGTTAAGTAATGCAATTTCTTCCAGCGAACTGTAAATAAAAATAAAATAAAAAATAAAAATAAATTTATTTTTGAGAAATGTAGGTAGGTGCCTACTAAGAAATATAAAAGTAACAAAGTATAAAAAAAAAACATTCTCAAAAATAGGCTCTGACTCAGCAACTTTAAGGTAGAGAGGAACAGAAAACATTGGAGCCTGAGGCGTGACCGAAGCAGAAAGCAAAATTTATTAAATAGATATTTCATAAAAAAACTTAGTGTTTTTATCTCCAGCGTTGTTTTTAATAGCGTGCAAGTCAAAGATAGTATTTTCCAGTAGTTTTCAAGTTTATTACTTTACTGTAGTGAAAGCCAGCTCGGAACTTGACAATTTTATCTTGCTGCATTTCTATTCAATATAAAGTTTTAACTTTTTTGCTAAGCTACTGTTTATCAGATTATATAAATTAGATTTACCTTTGATTTACCAGATTTTAGAAAAACGATAGGTATTTTTTTCAGTTATTGCGGATATAAAGATGGAATACATTAACAGATAATATTCTTAAAGCATTTCTCTCAAACAAAATTCAAGTGAAGTAGATATTTCAACGTAAGGAGTTTTAATTTCAAAGAGTCGCTTTGAGCGAAACGCTTTGATACAGCTGCACCTTTATGCACTAGACGAGTCACATATACACAGCGTGTACATGTGCTAATGGAGAAATCGAAGTGGGCCACAGCCCGTGTGGTGTGGCCGCTTTCAGTGGTCACACACCCTTAGTACCGCCATGCAACATGACAGTCTTTGCAAACAATAAATTATGTTCTTATCTCTTAATATTTAGTGCACTTGATTTCGATTGCACTAAATTAAAAGATAATAACTTAACTTGTTACTAGTCAATTTAATTGATATCATAAAAACTACATTCACACATTTATTACATCATAACCTCTTCACACATTTTCACATTTTGCGTTGCTGTGCAGTCTCTCATGGGGCTGTACAGCAATGACTGACTTTAATTTGTATCGTGTTTGTTTTCTAATCTTGGTATAAGATTTTTATTGGTACTAATAAAATATGGACAAACTGATTAAATAAAAAAAAATATTATTATTGTTATACGTATAGATTTGTTTATATCTCCTCGCAAAGAAAGTTTACTCCTAATTCACGAGCCAAAGCCAAGCGTAGGATGGGGCTAGTCATAAGGAGATAGTATATTATTATTATTTTTGTTTAATCAATATTATCTTTGCATAAAAATTTATGGATTTTAAAGAAAGTCTTACAAATAATAATAAATAAAAAGCTTTAAAATAAAATAGGCAAACGTAAGTTTTATAAATTAATTGATATTGGCCGCGGTGGCGCGGCGGAGCACCTGGGACAGCAAGAGCTACGATTATCTCTATGAAACCTCGTAGCTTGCGTGCTACGACTGGGCTACGATCTGCTACGCGGTACAGTGATTGTGAGTAAAATATGCAATGCAATAATTTTGTCATTCTTTCTTACAGTTTCCTTATAATTTAAAAACCTGCTGCGTCTTTGGACTCGTCACGGGTTAAAAGACGTTTAAAATACATTTTTACTTATTTCTAATACTCATAAATAAAGTCATCTTTGGATATAATACCCAACATACATATTTGCATGCAAATAGAAATATATAATTTGTCTAGCTAGACTACAAGTTATAATTAAACAAGCACAAAGAAAGGGAGGTAGACAACCCACGGCAACATTTCACGCACGATATGCAGACACACGAAACCTTTGAATATTGTTTTGATGAGAAAGAAAGACGTTTCCGCTCGGCGGAGCGTTAATTCAGCTCTCAGGAAGCGCTATTGAACGCGCGCCCGCACCGCACATCCATTTGGGGTACAGTCCGACTATATTTACGTGAGAATCAAAAGTAGCAGTATCTACTACTAACGCATGGTTTATTTGTTCAATTATCAATAATCGTTTATTATTTGTAAACATATAAAAAAGTATTTATTTATATTACTCGTACATAACATATGTTTTTATCTTATTAATTTATAATTTATTTCAGACAAACAAACTTACAAGAATACAATTTTTTATGAACTAAACTGATCTAAACTTGCGTGTTTAGATCATATATACCTAACACTTAATTGCGCCGAAAGCCCGAAAGTCAATTATGACAATTCTCAAAATAAACGGTAAAAGTGGACCCAAATGGTCCTGGTCTTGATAAAGCATTTAAACCATATTAACACAAGACAAAGGAGTAAGTAGTAGGGAACCAGTGCTTGGGGGAGGCCTATGTCCTGCCATGAACAGCCTGCTGCTTAAATGATGATGAACCAGTTATTAGTAAGCATTTTAATCTCTTCAACAAACTTCCTAAATGAGGAAGTTATCAATTCGGTTGCATGATTTTTTTTTAAATATAATTTTGATATTGAAACGGTTTATTCGCATTATTATCAAACACTGGCTATGCTATTCAGTAGCATGTACATGTGAGCATATGAGTAAATATTTTGGTATAGATATAATCTTCTAAAAGAATACACAAAATGGTTTCATCTGAATCATTGTAGGCGTTCCGGGTAATCTGTCTTGAATAGAGATCTAGTTTTTGTTTACGTAAATGTCGTAAAAGTGACCAAAGGACGGTAAACACAATTTAATTCCTTATTCCTTTCAAATATCTTACCAACAGTTAATGGATTAATAGCAACATCGCTTTAAGAGGGTTGACGTCAAGCAAGCAGAGCCATTACTAATATAATGAAAAGTAATACCAAAAATACTAGAAGTTATTTACTAGCGAAGTGCTGTCTTAGATTTTTTTAATTTGATCTGTTTTAGAGTAAAAGAAAAAAAAATGTTTTGTTGCGCTAGTGGGCTGATGTTAGCCCCTTAAAATAATGAAAAATCTTGTAATATTTCTCCGTAAAGTACATGATAGGAAAATATTATGTTTTAAGACCCTAGGCATCGAAGCAACACTTTCGATTGGTATGTCCGTAACCAATTCAATTCAGTTTGATTATAGTAAGCAATAAAATTAGCAGTAGTATTTAATCAATAATTTTTTTCTGCTCTAGTAAAAATGTAAAATAAAAACTATGTATTAATATTAAATATCCTAAGAACAGTGCAAAAAGTTTTGAGGCTCGACAGTTTTCAATTTGGCTCAGCTGGCCACCGCACAGAGAATTTTAATTATGGCGTAGCAATGACGAAATCAAATCACCGGACGTAAAACAGAAAGCGACTTTTCAATTATTTTAGAATGAACGCTTTATTGCCATCTAGGTACGTGACTTATTGATTAAACTCCATTGATACCCCAGTCAATCGTTAATGGACATGTTAATGCATATTGCTGCGGTTTCCCAACACATATGTCGACTAAACTATACTTAATTACACTTGTAAATAATAGTGTAAAATGTGGACTTTGCCATATTACATTTTCTGCCAGTCAAATCCCCTCACGAGCGCGACAATAAAATGTAAATATAATACATAATACCTCTATAATGCTTGAAATTCACAACAAATACCCTAATAATTATACGAACAAAAATTGATATATGATGACTACAATTCAACATGGAATAGATTAAAAGTTTAAAAAGTAATTGACTCACCTTCTTCATAAAGGACATAACGTTAGTGGGCAGCATGGTGGCGCGTCGTGGTGTTCGCTGCACTCACACTCACATTACTACACTGCACTCTACACCACTACACAGACGTACTGCCTCCGCTCAGTCAGGTATCAGTACGCTACCTCCGAAACAAGACATTTCGAGGATTTATCACAAAGCAACCACAAACACGCACAGCACAATATGTCTTCAGCTAACCTGTAACAACAGAAAAGAAAATTATTTTCACCCCTAATTGGAGAAGTAGCAGCTTGAGTAAAAATAGAAATGTATCGCACCCCAGACCGCGGGGAGGCTCGTCCGCTCCGCCTCGCTCGCCGGGAGAGAATGATCGAGCTTCGTACACGTAAGCATTCAACAGGTCTCTACTTTGTTCGTGAGGCTTGAAGTCGTATTTGCAGATTATGTCAATATCCAGGTGGTAGGTATATAAAGGTGAAGCGATTTTCATCACGAAATCTTAAGAAACAAGTCGCAACTGTATGTATCTGAAACGTTCATATGTGCCTCATGCCTAATGAATTATTTAAGAAAGGACTGTACAATCTGTAAATAGCTCTATTTTTTCGTTTATACTTAGATGAGTTATTAATTAATAAAATAATTCCTGCATATAAAATTAAAATAAATAAATTATGATGAAAATGTTGCTAAGTACCCTTAAATTCAATTTTAAATTAATACAATGGAAATTTTTATAACAACAAATTAACAAACCTATCACAAACACAATCTTTGAGTACACAATAAGAGTTGTCTTAAAGCTGCATGCCGACTAAAAAGATTAAAATTATAGGTTACAAAAATATCAGGTACTTATAGGATTGGTATTATTTTGCTTCGTGGTATTATTATTTGCATATAAAGTAGATATGTATAGACATGAATATAAAGGACAAAACAGCCCCTAAGGTCCGATTTTAACCATTGAGTTTTTATCGTTATGCCCACATCATTTACCATTACATCCCTTAAGTGTGATCTCTTTCAAAGCACACAAGTGTAATGGTCTATTGATTTCAGCAGGGCAGGAAATTAAATAAAAGATCTAATGTGTTACCAAAAAAATATGAACAATTAATTGAACATTGTCACAAATGTATTTTAAATGATCTTAAATAAAACTTACATAAATCTTTTACACAGTCAAAGTCCGTCTGTTAAATCTAGCAATTACCATCATCATTTCAGCCGCAACAAATCTATAAGAAGCTAGGATAGGATATAGGCTGCCCCACAGTTTTCTACTCCGATCGGTGGAAGCGATTTGTATCATACGAGTACGCTTTTCGATTTGTGGTCGTCGTTCTAGATACTTTCTGCCCCAACAGCCTGCGCGCTGTGTCCCACACATTGCCTCTTTAGTGAAGTAATCCTTTGGGCTATGTCGGTGAATTTGTTCTTTATGGATCTTTGTTTCTAATACGAACGTGCAGAGAAAGAAAAATCGACATTTGAAAACATATTTCAGAGTTTTCATTTCGGTAAGCCACTAGAGTAACTAAGTTGAACACCCTGAGGCCTACCCAGTTAGTGATAAAGAAGTGAAAGTATGCATGTAATTAAATATTACTCTTCTAATCATAATAGTCCGTTTCACTTATTTTTATTTATGCTCATTACCTATATCTGCAATCAGGTAAATAGTTTTCTAAGGCCAGGGGAAGTATATTATACTTAGTTTGGAGCGTACTAATATAAAGAACTAGCTTTTGCCCGCGGCTTCGCCCGCGTGGGCTTCCCGGGATAAAAAGTATCCTATGTCCTTCTCCTGGCTCTAAACTACCTCCCTGACAATTTTCAGCTAAATCGTTTCAGCCGTTCTTGAGTTATAAATAGTGTAACTAACACGACTTTCTTTTATATATATATATATATAATATATATATACTTAAGAAAGAAATGATATAAATATAAAAACTACAAAGTTTGCTACATCTCTCTTAACTTTTATCATCTAAGGAAGTAGACATATTTTTAATATTTGATTTAATACTTAAGTAGTTAGCAAACGTTTTAGGGAATACAAACTTTATAACTGTAGCTCGGAGTTCACCGAGCACCTGGAGATTGCATCTAACTAAGTAGTCTAGATTCTAGACCGAATCGATAGCCAACCCACTCGGCACGGTGCACGTACTTTACCTACTCGTTATGACTTATGAATTAGTCTACATAAATTGATAATGATTATTATATAATAATATATAAAAACGCTTTGTAAGATAAAATAAATTTTTGAAAAAATAAACTAATCTAGCGTAGGTCCACCAACGTAGGTCTGCCACCTCTCTTAACTTTCTTTGTTAGTGTAGAGCACGCGTAGAGATGCAATGCAACATATTAGGTACTAGCTGTTCCCCGCGGCTTCGCCCCGCGTGGGACTCGGTTATATCGCGCCCAAAAGTAGCCTATGTTTGACCTCAGGTCGTTAACTACATCCCTACCAAATTTCATCACAATCGGTCCAGCAGTTTAGCCGTGAAGAGGTGACAGACAGACAGACTTTCGCATTTATAATATTAGTATGGATTATCTATCTACACATACACAAATAATATATTGTTTTTACTGTTCGTGTACGTGTACGGTTACTTAATTAAATTTGGAACAGCTGTAAAGCATTCGTGGTCAAGTGATGAAGGCTCAACTCATATTATGACCAAAGACTGTCATTATACTTCCTCGAAATACAAATACGAGTAACTAGGTTCTTAAATATACTTACAATTAGGTCGATACACTTGATTTAGCTAGTTGCGCGCGACAAAGCCTGCTTGTGGAAAATTACATAAATATTTTACCGGGACATTGAGTCCAATATTAAATCCCGTGGGTAAGTAGATTAGAGCGGCTATCTCGCGGCGGCTACGCTGGATTACCGCGGATAATTGGAGCCCACCCCACGCCTCGAGATTTTCTATACCAAGGATAGTTACCTAAGGCCTAGGTATACAAAGTCTGTTGTAGGTTCGTCGCTGACAAAATAAGGCTTTAGAACAAATTTAGTTGGTGACTTTTTATTTGTTTTTTTTTTTCAGTCATTATCAGGATACATAAAAAATACACAGTAGGCCAGTGGATTACCAACCCAAAAATAACAGATGTGTATTTCTGTGTCTGCCAGCAGATATCATATTGGCGCTGCACAAATTTACACATATTTGATGCGATTCTATTTTATAAAGTTGATTTGATGGAGGTGGTTCAAACTGCAATGTGATGCAAATTATGGTATCTCTTTAGCCATATTAGATTGATCAACTTCCTTCTTTCCTTATCTACAGAAAAAATATTTTTCATTTATAATGCTTTGATTGTATAATCAAAGTTGCCAATCCGAGACCATATACTTTTGAGTCGCATTGTCAAAAAGTTATCTTAATTTAGAGCCAAACTTCTAACTCTCTACGTCCTAAGTTAATATGTAGCTTGGCTATTGATTATAATAAAAAAAAAACTTAACATAGCGCATATTAATTTGTAATGGCCAGTGATATAGGCAATATAACAAACTTCCCCCATTTTCCCCCAATCAAAAAGAAGTTCAAACATAAAATTTCAAAAAAACCAAGGAAATCGTGTGCCAAGTTTCATTAGGATCGGTTCGTAAATAACGTCATAGAAAACTTCCCCCTTTTTTCCCTGCAATCAAAAAAAGCTCTCGACTAAAAATTGCAATTAAATCAAGGAACACGTGTGCCAAGTTTCATTAGGATCCGTTTAGAAAGCGACCTCTAGCCCGGAACAAACAGTGGGTCTAAAAACGCCACTTTAGCAATTCATCGAATCGAATTCATATTACGAATTCCTTAGTAATTCTTTAGCAATTCCTATTTCTTTCAATTTTTTTGAAGAGGCATTGCAAAGTTTAGTTGGCTATTTTACAAAAAATAGAGGAATTGCTAAGGAATTCGTAATATGAATCGATTCGATGAATTGCTTAAAGTGGCGATTTTAGACCCCCAGACATCCGGACAAAAGCAAAATTTGCCAGTCTCGAAATGGAGACTCTCGCTCGCTCGGTCAATTATCCAAAAAATAAATAAAGTTAAAAAAAACTTAAAAAACATGCTTTAATGAGCAATCGAACTAAAAAACGAAAAATAAATTAAACCAAAAAGCGTGTGGGGTGCTCGATAAATGAAAAATATGGCACAAGCACCCCACACGCTTTTTCGTTTAATTTATTTTTCGTTTTTTAGTTCGATTGCTCATTAAAGCGTGTGTTTTTAGTTTTTTTTTAACTATATTTATTTTCCACTTTTTAGAGATAAACTTATCGAATTATTGTATTGTCATCGGTCCTTGATAATTCTACAAAGTTTGAACTAAATCTGACCGTTCAAAGTGGGTCAAAATTAAGTTCAAAGAAGTCGGTTACAAACAAGCAAGCAAACATACAGATGAAGCTAATAAAAGCGTGTTAAAAACACCATTTACATTTTGTATTTGCGTTCATCATCTTTATTATCCGACAATCAAGTGATTCAAGCCTGCAATGTCCTAACCAAACAACTAAACAAAGTATGCTTCCCATGGGAATAGAACCCACGACCCCCGGGTCGAAAGGCAAACGCCTTAATCACTGGACCACGGAGGCAGTAATAGCGATGTGAAGTCCCAGCATAACCTTTAAATCTCTCACCATGTTCATGTTAAAAAATATTTCATCTCTTATACTTATATCTAGATTTTCGCTAAGACACAAAATTTATGAGGCCTAAATGAATTTAAGATACACGAGATGGAGAAATTTATTTTATCATTTTACTATGAAAGTACGATAAAATAAAAAATAAAACAAAAATATGTAATGCAACGTATTTATTTATAATTACCATTTTTGACAAATTTTCAACGCGTACAGAAATAAAACAAATTATATCAACTTAGATTATTTGAGAAAAAAACTAATTACGAAAAGATTGGCTTGCGTGTTAACTTACAATTTGGATTACGCATAAAATATTTTGCTTAAAGTAAAATCAAACTAAATTAGAAATATTTATATCACATTATAAAATGTCCAAAGGAGAAAAATATTATGATATTCCCACTGAAGCCATGACAATAGATTTATTTTACAACCCTAGGCACTGCCAGATTTGCTTTTAATACAAAAAATAAAATCAATATACTTATATTGGAAAAATGTTTTTTATTAAAAAATTTACGTTATGACCCAGCATGTAGAAATATTTAGTCTGATAAGACTATTAAGTATACTATCGCTCCTGTACTTAGAAGAAAACTTACTAATTACAATTTTGTTTAGATGACTGACACAATCGAATTACAGAGGCTTTGCTACATGCAGTTGACTTCAGTTCAGTCAGTCGTTTATTAGTGGGCAAAGGTCAAATATAATTAGCTATAGGAAAAATAAGAGGAATATCAGTTAAAAATTTAGTACACACACTTAAACAGAAGGACTATCTTGGCTGCTGGCACTGTCGGCTAGCCAAAACTTGATTCGTTTTATCTAAGACGTTAATCGTCTAAACAGTTCAGGTGGCTTACCACCATCTCTTAAAACCATGCAAGATTTAGTGAGTAAGGGGGATGTCGCCTTAAATCATGTATCGCGCTGTCTCGCTTACTCACTGGAACTTGAGTAACCCCCCAGCTCGGGGTTTGAAAATTGGGAAGGTAAGTATCTGAGCTGACACAAATCAGTATGAACTTTTTAACAACCATAAACACATAAAGCATGTATGCGCGATATCCTTTATAATGACGTCAGTCTATATAGGTGTCTAATTTTCTTAATGTTTAATTAAAAATAAAAATAATTTGAAAACTAATATTGTACTGCAATGAAGTATTCTGCAATTAAGTAAATGATTCTGATTCTTCTTCATATATTAATGTCTGTTATGATGTATTCTAAAATATGCAGATGAGACTGTACTAGGACAAAATGTTAAAAAAAAATTTTTGCTCTTGCGGGAGACCACTGCCCCGAAATAATCGGTAACGAAATAACATTATAATTACAGAACAGATTAGCATTTTTATTTACATTCATTTTAATGACAAAACATATAAGTATCTACCTAACTCTATTTTTCCAGAATATACATTGTTTACTTGGTTTGTTACATGAAATATGAAAATGGGGTACAACAACATTATTGTAAGTAAGACCAATAATTAATAAGATAAATTTGGAATATCAAAGTAAACCGAACAATAGTAAAAAATATTTATGTTTTACTGGTGAGCTACTGTAGGCAGAATGGCTACTCGAATTCATAGCTTTCTATTGATAATGTCTACTTATTCACAATAGAACTTCTGAATTCTTGTGTACTTTCGACAGAATTAAAAAAATAATAATGTGAGAAAATTGAAATGACGTCCGATTCTTATTATGGCACAACAATGGTTATTTATGACAGTTGAATAGCTAATATAATAAATATCAAAGTACATAGCAAAACTTCATTTCAAATTGTAAAGTGCAATGACTTAGGAAGCCAAAACCAACATATAATATACTTACTTACAAATTTTAATTTCCCAGATTTAGTGCCTTTGTGCTCTATACCTATATACAATTGTTTGGGATACAAATATATCAAAATTAGTATACCAAACGTTTGTATCACATTATAAGATTATGAAATGCATCAATATTTGTTACTGAAGATTTTAAAGTTCATAAAACATCATTTTAACCTGAATATATATTATTGTTTGTTGCTCTATTTAGTGATCATAAAATATTAACAAAAAAAAAAAATGAAAATAGAATAGCAATTTTATGAGACATACACACTTTCATGTTTGTACCTTTTATGGGCAAACCTCAGGCCAAGAAGGTGTAATCTATCTATACATATAATAAAACAGTAAAAATACTTTGTCTGTACATTTAGTAATTTTGATTGAAATGGATAGAGGGACATTTATAAGAATAGAAAAAAAATTTTTTTTATTATTTTTGTCTGTCTGTCTGTATGTATGATCACGCTTATCTCCGAAAGTACTGAACCGATTTGCTTAAAACTTTCACGTTTTGTTTTAACTCGGAAGAACATCTAAAATTTGTTTCATCAAAATAGGTTCATTAGAAAAAAAGTTATCGTCATTTGAATGAACCCAAGGCATGTTTGCTTGCAAATATATAGCAATTTCGCACCAAATTGGATAATGCTTTTTTGTGTTGGTTATTGTCATGACAAGCTTTGTATAACAGAAAAAGGGGGATTCCCGGGCAATTTCCGCGGGAATTCCGGGAGCAATTCCCACGATTACGAAGCCTGCGCGCACGAAGTTGCGGGCTACAGCTAGTAGGATAATAATAATAATATCAAGTCAAGAGCGACACATACAACTCTCTTTATTGTGATACATACCCATTTTTTTGTTTGACTGAAATAATTGTACTTTTTAATTGTTTTAAACTAGTTATTTGTTTTCCTCAACTAGTGTTGCAAATGACTCTAGGTCTCGGGTAGTAATTTTAATGGCCCGTATTTTTAAACGTTACCTCAAAGATGGCCTTCGCTCTACCTCATTGGAGGACGGCTTAGGGAAGTCAAACTTTCCTTTAATAGAGTTTCCTCAAGAAAACAATAATTCATAATTGTTATCTTGAGGAAACTCTAATCATATTCTTTTTGAATTCACTAAACCATTTTAGTTTCGTATTTTTTTAAATATGGTATGCAAGTAGCCTTTGTTTGACCCATTGACCCTGGTCCTTAACTATATTTATATCAAATTTCATCAAAATTGGTCAAGTAGTTTAATTGTAAAAGCGTAACATACTGTCAGATGTCCGTATAATCTATGACCATAATTTTTGATTTTCGCACCGACCGGTAGCTTTCCGTAACCACAGGAGTTTGGGGGTCAAGTAACAGTATTTTTGAAAGAATTAGGAAGTCTTATTTTTTAACAGAGAAATGACAACCGTTCTCTGTCGCAGTCGTGTAAATGCCGCCAGTATAATGGGAACCTTTGAGCCAGTTACGATACGGGGCAGTCTTTTAGATTAATATTTTGACGAAGCATGTTGCAATTTTTTTTACCTATTTATTATATTTATTTTATTGTGAATTGATAATGAATTATTTATTAATTTTCAAAGACAAAACTTATTTACTACATTTCTGTATAAAATCATCTCAAGAGGCTTCCTTAAGGTACCTCTCGTCCAAATTTATATTTGACTATATGATACTCCCCACTACCACAGAATTAGTAATAGTACTACCACTACTAAGACCTTGGGGAAGTTAAGTGTCCACTAATCATGTCAATAGACTCTGAAGTTGAGTAGAGTTGTTTGAGGCAACATTTAAAATTCCAAAAACACCCAAACATGTTTTTGTAAAATAAATAATTAAGTAATTAGTTTGGTGCAATATAGAGTATTGTATTATAATTTTTGTAATTGCCTCTCAAAACCCTTTATTTTGATACCACACACAATAGGTTTCGGAAAAAAAATTGAAGCCTAAGATAGGAATACAAACATACTGGTCAAACACAACCCGCCAGTTTTCGGCTTCTCTGCAGTTGGATAAAAATGCTCTGAGTCTGAAGTCTAGCCGAGCCCGTCTAGTAACGACTAAAATTTAACAATTTAAAATGGACTCAAGTCCTAAAATAAAACTAGTCAACTCTAGACATACTGAAAATGAATTTGAGTCAACTCGAGTTTTCTTGAAAAACTTGGAACATGAGGATGAGACTAAGCTTGCATCATTCAAAAAATATTGAGTAGGCTGTTTTGATCACTAAAATAGTTTCATCTTGGGAACAAGCCTTATGAGGTTCA